>CM057342.1:661240751-662525798 GCA_030015575.1 Agapanthus africanus | reverse complement strand
CTTCTTTTCGCGCTGGACAACTTTTGAGGAAGGGATGTCAGGGATTTCTCGCCTATGTTTGCGATACTAGCGCTACAGAGGTTCCGTTGGACCGGGTTCCGGTTGTTAACGAGTTTCCTGATGTGTTCCCTGACGAGCTTCCTGGGCTACCGCCCGAGCGTGACATTTCTTTCTGTATTGATTTGGTTCCTGGCGTCGGGCCTATTTCTATACCGCCTTATCGGATGGCCCCGGCGGAACTTCGAGAATTGAAGGGTCAGTTACAAGATTTGCTGGACAAGGGACTTATTCGACTCAGTGTTTCTCCTTGGGGTGCTCCAGTCCTGTTCGTCAAGAAGAAGGACGGCAGTTTGCGTCTGTGTATCGACTACCGCCAGCTGAACAGGGTTACAGTGCGGAACAGATATCCTTTGCCACGTATCGATGATTTGTTCGACCAGCTTCAGGGGGAAGGATACTTTTCGAGAATCGATTTACGATCAGGCTATCATCAGCTGTGGGTTCGACAGGAGGACATTCCTAGGACAGCTTTTCGCACGCGCTACGGCCATTACGAGTTTTTGGTGATGTCATTCGGACTCACCAATGCGCCAGCCGCATTCATGGACTTGATGAACCGTATTTTCCGGCCGTATCTTGATCTGTTCATTATTGTATTCATTGACGATATCTTGGTGTATTCCTGGAGTAGTGAGGAGCACGAGCAGCACCTGCGGATTACACTGCAGACCTTGAGGGAGCATCAGCTTTTCACCAAATTCTCCAACTGTGCTTTCTGGCTGGACAGCGTAGACTTCTTGGGGCATGTGATTTCACGAGACGGTATATGTGTAGACCCGAGGAAGATCGAGGCCGTTCGGAGTTGGTCCAGACCCACATCAGTTACGGAGATTCGCAGCTTTCTAGGGCTGGCCGGTTACTGCAGGCGATTCATGCAGTATTTCTCTCGCATTGCTACACCTTTGACCGGGTTGACCCGGAAGGGAGTTCCTTTCGTTTGGACGGAGGAGTGTGAGCATAGTTTTCAGCAGTTACGGGCTCTACCGACTACGGCGCCAGTATTATCATTGCCTTCAGGATCAGGCGGATTTGTGGTATATTGTGATGCTTCTCTAGTGGGGCTAGGATGCGTATTGATGTAGCATGACAAGGTGATCGCGTATGCTTCACGGCAATTGAAGAAACATGAATAGAACTACCCCACTCACGATTTGGAGATGGCTGCAGTGGTCTTTGCACTTAAGATCTGGCGACATTACCTATATGGCGAGTCGTGCCAGATATTCACTGATCACAAGAGCTTAAAGTATATATTTCAGCAGCGAGACCTGAACCTTAGACAGCGCCGATGGATGGAGTTAGTGAAGGATTACGATTGCGAGATCTTGTACCACCCGGGCAGGGCTAATGTAGTGGCGGATGCTTTGAGCAGGAGGCCCGGGGGTAGTCTATCTTGTTTGAGCGCAGTACAGAGGCAATCGTCGGCAGATTGGCAGATCTTATGCGACAGCCGGGTACAGTTCGAGTTTACGCCGATCGGAGGACAGATTGCGCATATTATGCATGCCTTCAGTTGATCGACCATATACATGAGGCACAGCACAATGATGACCGATGTTCAGAGATCATAACACAGATAGGACCGGGCAGATTTTCCGAGTTTGTGATCGATGATCAGGGGATACTACGATTTGGGACCAGATTGTACATACCAGATGCTGAGGGACTG
Organism: Agapanthus africanus; assembly: GCA_030015575.1. NCBI lineage: Eukaryota > Viridiplantae > Streptophyta > Magnoliopsida > Asparagales > Amaryllidaceae > Agapanthus > Agapanthus africanus. Next base: position 662,524,069 of record CM057342.1, on the reverse strand, counting down.
CGGCGTGAGATTCTAGAGGAGGCACATCGATCGGTGTACAGTGTTCATCCAGGTTCCACCAAGATGTACCACGATATGAGAGATGTTTACTGGTGGGACGGGATGAAGAGGGACATCGCAGATTTCGTGTCGAGATACCTGACTTGTCAGCAAGTCAAGGCTGAGTATCAGAGGCCCGCGGGAGAGTTACAGCCGTTGCCCATTCCGGAGTGGAAATGGGAACAGATTTCTATGGACTTCATTGTGGGTCTACCCAGGACTAGTCGAGGGTATGACTCCATCTGGGTGATCGTGGATCGTTTGACGAAAGCGGCTCACTTTTTGCCGGTGAAGACGACTTTTGGATTTGCTCAGTATGCCCAGATTTACATTGATGAGATTGTACGACTGCACGGAGTTCCGACATGTATCGTGTCCGACAGAGGCACCCAGTTTACCAGCCGACTATGGCAGAGACTTCAGGAGGCTTTGGGCACCCGCTTGAGTTTCAGCATAGCATTTCATCCGCAGACCGACGGACAGTCAGAGCGGACTATTCAGACTCTCGAGGACATGCGCAGAGTGTGCGTATTAAACTTCGGAGGTAGCTGGGATCATCATTTGCCCTTAGTAGAGTTCTCCTATAACAACAGCTACCAGGAGACCATTCAGATGGAACCGTTTGAGAATCTTTATGGGAGGAGATGCAGATCGCCCACCTGTTGGACGGAGCTCAGTGAGAGCAGTATCTTAGGGCCACAGATTGTTGAGGAGACGACCGCGAAGATCCAGTTGATTCGTGATAAGATGAGAGCAGCCCAGAGTAGGCAGAGATCTTATGCGGACCGTCGTCGGCGCAGACTTAAGATTTCTGTTAGTGATCATGTTTTCTTGAGGGTCTCCCCAATGAAAGGTGTGATGAGATTTGGGAAGAAGGGGAAGCTTAGTCCCCGATATGTGGGCCCCTTCGAGATCCTCGAGCATGTTGGTGCGGTTGCGTATTGATTAGCCCTTCCACCCAGTTTCCCAGATGTGCACCCCGTATTTCACGTTTCGATGCTCCGCAAATATCTTCATGATCCTTCGCATGCGATTCAGCACCCGACGATCCAGCTTGAGCGCGACCTTTCCTATGCAGAGCAGCCGGTGATGATCTTGGATCGACAAGTGAAGAAATTGAGGTCGAAAGAGATACCGTCCGTCAAGGTGCTTTGGCGTGGTCCAAACAGCGAGGAGGTCACTTGGGAGACCGAGAGCGAGATGAGGAAGAGGTATCCCCGTCTTTTTGAAGGTACGTGTAGTTAGATTTTTAAATTCGGGGACCGAATTTCTTTAAGGGGGGTAGATTGTAACTTCTTGAAATTTCGTTTAGAATATTTTCGCGTTAATTAGAAAGTGTGCGTGTTTTATATATATTTATAGGGTTATTAATTATTTTTAGTCGGGTTTACCCTAAGTGTGAATTTTTGTGTTGAGTGTACACATGCACACTTAGCCAATTTTGGTGGCCTGGGTTCTTATTGTTATTATGTTAACCCTTTTCATTCCTTGCATGGTTGTAATTATCCCCCACCCATTTTAACTAGGTAACCCTTTTTAATAATTCAAATTTTGAATAGAAAATGAAGGTATGGTGGTTAGGTAGAGAAATTGGACTTTTGTTGACCATTATCCCCTCTCTTTTCTCTCTCCTTCCCTTTTCAGATTTCCTGCAGGGGATCTGCAGAAAAACCCTCATCTTTCTCCATTTTCTCTTCTCTTTTCATTTCTCTTTAGACCCTCATTCAAACCCTACACAAAAAACCTCATAACTCCTTCACACAAACCTTGATTTAGTGGCTCTTTTGAGGTGTTTGGAGAAAATCAGTGCACCTGAGGCTAGAGCTGGAACTTTTGGGTTTTTCTAAAGTCTTTTGAAGGTATTACACTCATATTTAACATCCCATTTCATAACTTGTTGTATTTTAGCAAAATATCACCTTGTTATGCATGTTTTGTGCTATATAAGGGGTTTTAGTGAGGTTATGTTAAAAATTAGCTTTTTATGGATTGATTAGCTTGGTAATGTGATATTAGTGTGGTTTTAGACTTGGGTTTGTTTCAGATTTCACAGATATACCATAAAGTATCATTTTAGTGTAAAAATAGAATTTTTAACTAGAATTTGGGTTCTGCTAGATCTGCTTGTGCCCGGATTATTTCAGAACGATTTTGTAATTACTGTGGTATGTTCATGGGGTATAGAGTGCGCACACAAAACCTGGGAGTCCCTCTCCCTACCCAGGCCGCCGGAAAAAGAGTTCTGGCCGCAAATTGCGGCCAGATGGGTGAGTTGGGGGTTGGAGCTTGGGCAGCAGGAGTCTGCTACTATTTTATGATCATTGGTATATATATTTTTGTAATATCAATTCTGTATAAAAATCTGGAGTTAAAAACCTATTTCTCGTATTTTAAATCTTCACGACACAAGTGATACGTGTGTGGGTTTTGGGTTTCTGCGTATCGCGACGCGTCGGGTTAGCTTCAGGTGCGTAATCACACGTTTTAGCGTATCGCACACACGGGCGCTTGGTTTGCGACGCGGGTTTCTAGTGTAATCTTAAATGTCGTGTTTGTATGGTATGGGGCTTATATGTGATATATTGTGTAATTCTTGGTTCGCAGGCGAGTGAGACGGACGCTACAAAGAAGGGGAAGCAAGTCGTTGGCTATACTTAGCGCGAGACTTCGGTGAGTAGATTTAACATCTACGGGGATATCGCCCGCATGGCGTTATGCGTCAGGGCTGATAGGACCTTATAGCTACATATTGCATTTACCCACATTGACTGTTCATGGATACTGTTGTTGCATACTGCATTCCCTGCTATATGTATGTAAACTTAGAATTGATAGAACATCGCACTATTACTAACGGTTCATGTTGCACGAGCACTAATCTACATGTTACACACACACCGTTAGTAATTGCCATGACACACTCACTGTAGAATTGCCATGATCATTATACTGTAGTTCATTTCACATATGATTCGATATGATTTTCATAGAAATTGGGAGCCGCATGTTGTCTTTGAAAACTGAAACTATCTTAAGAAAAGCGGTTTCTCCCTTGTACCTATATTATGGCTTGAGGTACATAGCACATCGTATTTGATTTACTCATTGGTGTTGGATTTTCATATGATTTCTGATTTTGAGGACCGTGGAATTATTTAAGAAAAGATGCACTATTTGAAAACCCGGTTCCTCGTGATATGATATTTTGGTGCGTCCACTACGCGTTTTCTCGGCGCTGAGACGTGTGCTTGAAACCCGATTCGTGGAGTGGATGATCCGTTTGCGGGTTCGTGGTGGACCCGGTATGGTTCCCCTCGGCAAGATGATCGATGGATTTTGCCGATTGAGCCTGGAGGTGGGCGAGTACCTACCGGTGATTGGTTGGACCTGACGGTTATCCGGGGTATACTGACCAGAGCCGAGAGATGGATGCGGGATGATCCGTACTGCCGGGGCCGAGGGCCGATAACGCAGACGGAGCCCGTGGGCTGATCCGGACTTACGGGGCCCGATATATGAGGATTTTCGTGTCAATGCTGGACACAAGTATTTTATGATATTTTGAGTGCCGATGTTGGGCACTCATGGTTCTCAGAGATTTACAGGATTTGAGGGCCGAGGAGAGTGCCGGCGCCTGAGTTTATTTGGGATTTGGGTGCAGTTTTGGGCACCGATTATTTTCCACGATTGATATTCCGTGTAGATGTTGTTCATCCCATGCTCAGCATTGATTATCATGTATCTCATCCTGTAGTTATTTTACCTGACAGAGCATTTGCATGATTATTGCACCTACTGCTTGTCGCATATAGATTTACCTGCTGGCATATGACAGAGTAGCGCAGTACGTGCATGCTCGCGATTACCTTTATATGTTATCTCTATTCACGAGTTGGCAACTCACCCCCGTTGTGCCACAGTATTTGCAGGTTTCCCATCAGAATAGTCCCGGCAGGCTGCCTTTTTGCATCTTTTGGCTACAGATACCACTACTGCTGGTGCGAGAGCTATTTTGCTATTAGGTGGGTTGTGGTATCTGGTTACTTTTATTGTACACACTTTTGTATCTAGTATTCTCCATCTACCATTTATGTACTTGACTAAGAGACGGTGTGAGGACGATGACGTACATTATTTGTATTCTGGTGTCGAGCTCGTGGGAGCCGACTGTATATATGCAGTTTATTATTCTGTGATGTTTACTTATTGCTCATTCTTCGCTACGGCGTCGTATATTACTCTTGTGGTGGTGGTTTCCGTCGTTGGGCGTGATTGCTCCCGTTTGGGGATACTCTATTTCATTATATATCATTTTCACTTATATCCTGTTTTATACCCGATTTTCGGGGTTACTTTTACAAAGGAAATACTGCCAAAATTATTATAAGGATAATTTAACTTTAAAAAGAACTTTATTGAACTATTAAGGTTTTCTAAATGTTTTAATTGAATGTTTTCAACACTCACTACCTTTAAATGGTTTTGATTTCTGGGTTCGGCTTACTTAGTCGCGTTACGCCTGTAGACGTTGCGTGGTTAAGTGCCGGTCACGAGTCGAGATATTCGGGTTGTGACAAACATTATCTCTTTTCATCTTCTTCTTCAAGCTTAAGAGCTCTCTTGTTTTTGAGCAAGTGAGAAATATTAGTAAGAAAATCAATTCTAAAGTGGGAAAAAATCCTACTTCATCATCCTCTACTAGATTAGCACTTTAGTATATGGTGTTAGCTTCAATAATCTCTCATTAGTGAAGTAGTAGCTTGGGCTAGTGTCTCATCGACGTAGATCATCTTCGGCCTCGAAGAATTCAAGCAAGTTCGTTCTTTTCTACTTGTGAAGCCATGCTAGAGTCCGGAAGATCCCTACTTGGAGCGAAGGGACTACTACACGGAGCTATTGAAGTGAATGACTGGTCTACAAAGGTTTTATTCCTAGTTCACTTAGTTGTAATGTAGTTTACAATTTGTTTCGTATGATTCTTTAGATAAAGATTCTAGTTTAGGGTTCTTTAAAACGACAAAATTTTGAAAATGTCATGAACGATACCTCCCGAAACCTTGTTGTCGTTCATAGGAATCCTACAGTGGTATCAGAGCCTAGCTAGAGAATTAGATGGATTATGTTAGATTACAAAACCGAAACAACTCCGAAACACCCGAATCCAAGACCCAGTTTCTGTCGATTTTAAAACGTGCTCTAAATTTTTTTTAAACAGTTGCAGAATGTTGTATGAGATGCAACATGAACTCTGTGCAAATTTCAACCCCAGAGCTTGGAATATGGCCGGCCACAAGGCTATATATTTTGGCGACCTCGGCCAAAATTTAGAATTTTTGGTTGAAATTTTTATAGTGTTCCGGTCTCTGGGTTTTGGGATTTCAGGTGTTGTTTGTTTTTGCTAAATTTGCATGTGATGTTAACTTTCTGCAAAGGCAACTCAGAGTGTTTCATAGTCGTAATTCTAACATTTTTTCGGGTTATTTTAGACGGTGTTAAAAAGTTCGAACGGATATCAAATACCCACCTTAACCCTTGCCGGAAAATTTTCCAAGTGTTGGATTTTTCCTAGTTTAAAACATTCAGAAAATCATGCAAGCGATACTGTGGACCTCTAGAAGAACGAAACCTTAACTCGATTATGTGACCGTCAAAACCGCCACTAAAGCCTAGGGTTTGTGGTAGTTCAGCGGTGCCACATGTGAGGCATTGGTTGGCCCTTCTACGGCTAGTTCATAGGAGCTGTGGCATGTACTGAGTATTTTTAAACTACGCTTAAGTGTTGAGCTTTCTGGGATATTTGGGTGTTTGTTGATTCGATCAGAATATTTAACGTCGTCTAACTTTTTCTGGAATGTGATACAATATGTGGAATTCATATAGTTAGGCATGAAATCCAAAGTATGTGATATTTTGGGTTTATGATGTCTAAGGTTATTATGGATTCCAAATGTTTTAGTTTGACATTTTCTTTTCTGCGACCGTAAGTGTAATATGTGGTATATCGCCGGTTTCGTTGCTATATGTCAACAACAATTAGGATACGCATATTTACTTACGTTGATGACATGTGATGTTATGTGTTGCTGTGATATGTTATATTGAATCGTCGTGTTTTGAATAGCCGGGGGGTTTATGTGAGATGAGAGTTTTTATTTTCATTCATGTAAAATTCATTGTATGTAATATTCTTTTATTGGGGCACTTTCGGGTTGAGGATGATCTCACCATTGTTGTATATTATTTACTTTTCCACATTAGGATATACCCAAGAAGGGGACCACTAGTAACCGGGTTCTAGAGTCCAGTGGGAGACCAACTCGAGGAGTCGAGTCCGGGTCTCCTAACTCTAAAATTGGTAGGGTTGCTTGTCGCTCTCGTAGGGGTCTAGGGATGTGGGTTTGGCTATTCATCGCGACCGTGGAATCCGTGTTTTATACAGGCTCAAAATAAAACACGGACCTCCTAGTATATCCAATATTTCATATGTTATCTTCTGCTATTGATATTCTATGGTGTGATCACTGTGGATTCTGAGACAAATGGCTATATATTATATATGAGATATATAATTGACGTTGCTTATGTTTTGCACCCGCGCTAGTCCCGTCCCGGTATGCCATTAGTTAAGTAACCTAACGGTGCATAACGGGACATTGTGGCGAATGCGGATGGCATAAGCGTACGTTGTATTTTCGTTTCATTTTCTGTGATGCTTAGGAAGATTTAAATGATGGGACTTCATTAATGAGATTAATGAAAGAAAAGAAACCTAAAAGATGTTGTAGAATCAAATTTTCAAAAAGGGTAGCTCTAGTTTTTGCTTTGCATAGCGGTATTTCTTGTAGAATATCCAGCACCTTATTTGATAAGAAAAGAGCCGAGATCTCTTCACCGGGAGTGACCTCTTTAGCAAAACCTAGCAGATGCTACAACACTCAGTTTTGTTTTTGATTGCTTCTATAGTTGTTGCTTTGCATAGTGATATTTGTGAAATATCCTGCACCTTATTCAATAAGGAAAGAGCCGAGATCCCTTCACCGGGAGTGACCTCTTTAGTAAAACTAGTAAAAGCCTAAAAAAACACTCCTTTTTTAAAAATCACTCGATTCTACAACGATATCAAGTTCATCATGCAAAAGGTTTTCTTAAAAACCCGCGTAGCCCTTCGTCATTTCAGATAAGTAATAATTAGTATTCGTGCTGCGTTTGTTGACCTTGTCAAGGCGTAGTGTACGGTAGCTGATTACTTCTTATCTGCTTAAGCATGAAATGGGATTGGATTAGGGTAGTCGTATGGCCTTGTTGACCTTGTCAAGGGTCGTGCAGGTGGATTTAATTCAATCATGAAATGACGGATTGAACTTGACTTGCGGTCTATGGTTTGTTGACCTTGTCAAGGTCATAGATCGCTTGGGGCAAAAGATATCGGGAGATTCAAGTATTGAAACTTGCAATGAGATTGCATACCTTCTATGAGATAGTTGGATCCCGACCCCGCTGCGAGCAAGAGTTGCTCCTGGGAGAGTTTTACAGTTTACAATTAGCTAACCCATTAGGTGTTTAGAAAGGTGATAACGGGGCTACGCCTCTGGGAAGACGAGATTTATTTAATTAGGTCCGTGCGAAAGCACGGTGAACCTCCCTCAAAGTACCAACACTAGCTTGGCTGAACGGTTAGCGAAGTTGTAGACTGTAATTAATCCCGACTAGTCTTTCCTTTTAGGGTTTGAAGGAAGATTTGATAAAAACAGTGGGAGCCATCCTGATTAGATAAGATAATAATTAATCTAATCTTGCAAGAGAATACGCTAAAATGTTTTCTTCTCTCTCTCTCTCTCCAGGTAGCGACCATGTCAGGCCTTAATCAAGATAATAATATGGATGTATTGACCGAACCTGCTTGTTATACTGAGCAGGGGAATGTTGGTTCCGTTCTTTCTTATAATTGTTATAAGACTGAACAGGAAATAGGGGAATATCCGGATTCCTACGCCGCCCAAATGAAGAATAAGTATGGTGATGCATCTTCTTTGGGTGTGTTAGTTATCGAGAACTGTTTCTCAGTTCACTCTGCGTTCTGGGTATTAGATACCGGATCGGAATCCCATATATGTAATATGTTACATGGGCTAAGGAAAGATAGAGAACTGGGAATGGGTGATCATTCCGTAAGAGTAGGGAATGGTGCAAATGTTGCAGCCAAAGCAGTTGGCAATTATCACCTTGTATTACCAAATGGTAATACATTGATTCTGAACGAATGCTATTGCATTCCCACCGTGATATGCAATCTTATATCAGTTTCTTTATTAAGTAAAGAAGGATATAATTTTGTAGTACAAGATAATGTTATGAAAATCTTCCTGAATCAAAAGTTGATTGGATCAGGCTCGTTAATTAATGGCATATACGTTCTAAATCAAACCACAGTTCTTAACATACAAAACACACACAAGAGGAAGAGTTCAGAAATGAACGAATCCTTCTTGTGGCATTGTAGACTAGGTCATATCAATGCGACACGACTAGCTAAGTTACATAAGGATGGATATTTGAATTCGTTCGAATTTTCATCTTATGACACTTGTCAGTCATGTCTCAAAGGCAAGATGACCAAAACTCCGTTTAATGGACACGGAGAAAAAGCTAGTAAGCTCTTGGGACTGATACATAGTGATGTATATGGTCCTATGTCTACACATGCCAGGAATGGTTATTCATACTTCATTACATTCACTGACGATCTCTTAAGATACAGACATGTGTTCTTGATGAAACACAAGTCTAAAGCTTTTGAGAAATTCAAGGAATATAAATCCGAAGTCGAGAACCAAACGGGTAAAAGTATTAAAATCCTTCGATCTGATCGAGAAGGTGAATACTTGAGCACGGAGTTCCTGGACTTTCTAAAAGAGAATGGGATTCTCTCTTAGCTTACTCCTCCATATACACCATAACACAATGGTGTATCGGAACGGAGGAATCACACCCTACTAGATATGGTGCGCACTATGATGAGCACAGCTGAGTTGCCTAATTCCTTTTAGGGTTATGTGCTTGAGACAGCAGCATACCTATTGACTCAAGTTCCATCTAAATCTGTACCTACCACACTATATGAGATATGGAGTAGGAAGAGACCATATTTTAAACGAGTTAAGATATAGGGTTGTCTGGCCTATGTCTAAAGGCAAAATCCGGACAAACTCGAGGCACGATCAGTTCTTTGCATGTTTATGGGATATCCAAAGAATTCATATGGATATTTTTTCTACCACAGTGAGGAACAAAAGGTGTTTGTTGTTCAACATGCCACCTTTTTAGAAAAGAAATTTCTTGTAAAAGAAATTAGTGGCAAAAGGTAAAACTGGAAGAAGTTCCATATACACAAACTATAACTGAAGATTTAGTGGAACCAGAGGATTCGATAGTGCCCAACGAACCCCAGCCTCTCCGCCGATCTAGTAGAGTTCCCCATCCACCTGAGAGATACTACGGTTTTCTCATTGATGGTGGAAGCGAGGATTGCATCATGGAGGATGATGACCCAACTAGCTTCGAGCAGGCCATCACGAGTGGGGACTCTGTGAAGTGGCTGGATGCAATGCGATCTGAGATGGAATCCATGTACACCAACAAAGTATAGACTTTGGAAGTTGCTCTTGAAGGGGTAAAACCCATTCAGAGCAAATGGATCTTTAAGAAGAAACTTGGTGTAGATGGAAAAGTTGAGACTTTCAAAGCTAGACTTGTTGCAAAGGGTTTTCGTCAACGACCAGGTATGGATTATAACGAAACCTTTTCTCCAGTGGTTATGCGTAAGTCCATCCGGATCCTACTTGTCATTGCTGCATACCATGACTATGAAATCTGGTAAATGGATATTAAGACCGTCTTTCTAAATGATGATTTATAAGAGAGCATGTACATGACTCAGCCAGAGGGCTTCGTAGATAGTGGGAGCAGCGGAAAGGTGTGCAAACTGCTAAAATCCATCTATGGGTTAAAGCAAGTATCGCGGAGTTGGAACATCTGTTTTGATGTCGTTGTCAAAGAGTTTGACTTCGTCAAAATCGTAGATGAACCTTGTATTTACAAAAAGGTGGCAGAGAGTAAGGTTGTGTTCCTCGTATTGTACGTGGATGCCATACTCTTGATAGGAAATGATATTCATATGCTGCAATTGGTCAAGCTCTTCTTATAACAAAGATTCTCAATGAAATATCTAGGTGATGCCTCCTACATCTTGGGGATTAAGATCTATAGAGATAGATCTAAACAGATACTGGATTGTCCCAATCCAGATACATTGACACCATACTAAAGAGGTTTAGTATGGAAGAATCCAAGCGTGGGTTCTTACCCACTATCTCAGGACTCACTCTCTCCAAAAAGATGTCTCCCAAAACTGATTTGAAGAGAGCTCGCATGCAAGGGATACCCTATGCTTCGTCAGTAGGCTCTATCATATACGCGATGCTATGTACCAGCCCCGATGTAGCATACTCACTAAGTGTAGTGAGTAGGTATCAAGCAGATCCAGGAGAGAGTCACTGGACAACTGTGAAGAGCATTCTCAAGTACTTGAGAAGGACTAAAGAGATTCTCTTGGTGTATTCTAACGGAGAACTCCAAGTGGAGTCCTTTACTGATTCGAGCTTCCAGAGTGATAAGGACGACTCTAAGTCGCACTCGGGATTTGTCTTTACCTTCAATGGAGGGGCAGTATGCTGGAAGAGTTCCAAGCAGGAAACCGTGGCAGACTCGACGATGGAGGCCGAATACATCGCTGCCAACGATACTGCCAAAGAGGCTATCTGGATGAAGAAGTTCATAACTGAACTTAGAGTGTTTCTATCTATTGAGTATCCAATACCTTTGTATTGTGATAAAAATGGAGCGGTGGCTTTGGCCAAGGAACCCAGGTCCCATCAACGATCCAGGCATATTCTGAGGCGGTATCACCTGATCCGGAAGATAGTTGATCGCCGGGAGATCGAGGTCAGGAGACTTGACACGAAGAACAACACAACGGATCCACTCACGAAGGCCATTCCCCAGATACAGTTCGAGAGACTCTTCGGGATGTTAGGTATGCGATACTACAATAGCTGGCCCTAGTGCAAGTGGGAGATTGTTAGTTGTATGTATGCCCTAGAGGCCATTATTGTACATATGATGTATATTATAGTGGATGCTTGGACATATATAGAGAGGACTTTCTTGCTCGACATGATAGTATGCTATCTGGTTGCTCTTTATCTTAACATATATACTTGTCTCTTGATATTGTCTCATGGTTACATGTTGGTAAAGCCCTTAGGATGTGTACTTGACTACCAAGATTATGATGCAGATCATACTAGTGGGGCCATGGTAGTCCATAAGTTCATCCTTTAATGTTCCTAGTCATGGGTGTATCGAGACAGGGCATCGATATACTAAAGTAGACTAGCGTATACGCTTCTCGACCCATGAGATGGGCGATGGATGATCCCATATCCATTGGTGTTTGACATCCGAGATGGTATACGGGTGCTCAGTGGAAACTGGGTACACTGGACGGACTCTCCGAGAACTCTTAGATGGTATTATACCTGGCGTCAGATAGCAGTTCTCTGGTGACACTGGTACAGGTTACTCTGTAGACCCGAGATCGTCATAGAGTCTTGTGTGATTCCCACTGTGCTTTGATTTCCACCTTACCACGTTCAAGAGGACGTGTAAAACGGTGTTTTTTGGGTACAGTCCCAAGTCACATGGAGGCAATGAGCGATAGGAGGGGATTTCGTCTCTCCCGGTATTGGGGGTAGATGTCGTGTTGTGCTCGATTGGCTATAACTGGACGTCCCTGGTCAGGGTTGATTTAGAGATTTACTGGTAAGTGTTATCAGTGGTTTCTCGACCCGTTATGATTCTCGTATCGGCATGACTTATTGAGTTATTGGGGTCTGATGTTTCCCCCCTAGACTTGATATGCAACATTTCAGACGAAGAGACCTGACTGTACGGTAGTGTTATTGACAGGATTTACAGGAGCTAGAGCAGGCTTGCTTGTTGATCTTCTGATCGCTCAATACCCGGGTAGCCATTACGTCCAGCTAGTACCGCTGACGGCTTGTGGGTGCTTGATATGATCATCACCTACCGCCGGCGTATTGACGAGTTTTTAGAGTCCTACACAGAGATTTTACTGGCTCAGGCAAAACGAAGTAGGAGCACATATGTGATATGTGCGGGACTGAGATTAATACGAGTATGTGATACCGTATTTTATTCTCGCGATGTTTGTATCGGTCGGTTATATGTGATATAGCTGGGTTATCGAATCAAGTGTTGATTCGATAAGTTGGTACATATAATATTAGTTGGTTATATGTGATATAGCCGGATTATTAAATCAAGTGTTGATTTGATAATTTAGTGTATAATTGTATATTTGATATAATAGTTTACATTAACTAATATTAGCTCACTTAAGAATTTATTTTTCTCACATGTGCACACTTAATATATATGTAATATATATTAATTGTGTTTTATTTTTGTGTCATGGTTGTTGATACATGCAACATGGGTGTATGAGACTTACACCATGATAAAGAAAATGTATGGTTTATTTATTTATGGTAATTCAATTATTAGTTGGAAATTTGTCACATGGCATGAAGCTTTGAGAACCATTGACTTAGTCCACTAGTTTTGTCTTACATTAGATATTTGTTAACCCAACCATTATCTAAACTCATGGTTAAGTCTCTACATGAGTAATATTAGATATTTTCTTACCCATGGTTGCTATTGACTCACACAATATTATCTCTCTTCATCTTCTTCTTCAAGCTCAAGAGCTCTCTAGCTTTTGAGCAGGTGAGAAATATTAGTGAGAAAATCAATTCTAAAGTGGGCAAAAATCCTACTTCATCATCCTCTACTAGATTAGCATTTTAATATAGGGTGTTAGCTTCACTAATCTCTCATTAGTGAAGTAGTAGCTTGGGTTAGTGTCTCCTCGACGTAGATCATCTTCGGCCTCGAAGACTTCAAACAAGTTCATTCTTTTCTCCTTGTGAAGCCATGCTAGAGTCCGGAAGATCACTATTTGGAGCGAAGGGACTACTACACGGAGCTATTGAAGTGAAGGACCGGTCTACAAAGGCTGTATTCCTAGTTCACTTAGTTGTAATGTAGTTTACAATTTGTTTCGTATAATTCCCTAGTTAAAGATTATAGTTTAGGGTTCTTTAAAATGGCATGGACGATGCCTCCCGAAACATTGCTGTCGTTCATAGGATACACCCTAGCCTACGAACCCTAGTAAGGTAGGAATTACTCACGCATGGTTGGAGAAGAAAGGATGACGAATGATGTCATAATGTAAGATGCAGAAATTAAGTACAGAAATTAATTGCGAAAAGATTAATAAAAACTCTACCTTTATTAATCAACTATATCATGTACAAATCCTTTTAAAGTAGGGTACAAAAACCCTAGTTTTTGCTCTCGATCTCTATCTTGTTGGAAGTAGATGAACAGTTGATGATCAACTCGGATGTATGGGTCGTCTTGGACCTCTTGATCTCTTCGGTTTGATTATCTTCAAAGTGAAGCTCTCGGTCTTTTAAATAGTCACAGAAACTTGGAACTTTAGTTGCCAGACGTTAGAATATGCTGATACGATCACACCCAAAAAATCTCAAATCCTAGGCCCAAGATTCGCCGCAGATCCGCCGCGAATATCATGCATTGGCCGTCCAACCGCGGCTCTCTCGAAGGATCAAGTTCTGGAAATTTTTATGCTTTCTTCTGTTGACATGTGGAGATCTCTTCGATATCTGGATTTTGAGAATAATACTCTGAATCTCTGCCGTTGCTAAATCTTATGATTTTCTTCCATATTTCGGCAGCTTTGATTCCGACATTTCGGATCTTTTGTATTCCCGACCTGATCTAATATTTGCACAATATCTCAAATCAAAGTGTTAGTAATATTTGGTATTTTTGAGATATTATCCTAACCGTTTTTTTATGATATTATGTGTTAAGAATATGGTTAGAGATATTTGATATGATATGCATATTTTAATTATAATATTTCATATAAATATTATATGCATGTATTTTCTCATTATGTTAATTATAATGTAGAAACATATGATAATAATCTTTTTACACATAAACCCTCATAGGTTCTATAATTACAATAAACACCTTTTAGAATTTAACAATAGTAGGAAAAATAATCATTCAAATATGCAATATTTCAGGCTAATCAAATACCCCCAAACTTAATTTTGACTGTCCCAAGTAAACTAGTTATTAAAGAGAAGAAGAAGAAAAAGAAAAACTTAACACACTTTCGTAGGCAACATGATTGCACTGTGCACGTGCAACAAGTCTTTAAACCTCTAGGTGTCCCTAGTAGAGGAGTGTTGTCTTCTGAGAGTTTTCAGCGGATTACACCCACAAAATCTCATAATAAAAGAAAGATGATGCAAGTTACATACAAAGATAAAGAAAATATAAAAGAAAGAACTTGAAAATAAGAGTTTCAAACTCTACTAGCTTTTTAGTAGTCATGAGCTCTATCTTAATAGTTATGAAAAGATGTTAGAAATCACATCATCCCTCAATAAAACTTTGCCTTTAGTCTTCCTCCCTACCTTTCTTCCAAATATTGATCATATATCCCTACGTGTGTGTAAAAGACATCCCTACACTTAAAGAATTCAATTTAAGCTATCATACTCTTGTCCAACTTTCTTAGTACTTTTTAGTCGGCGAATGTTTTATAGATGGAATTGCTCACACATTCTTCATGCGACCATTAATACTTCTTGAGGTACTAAAAAACCGATTACCAAATGTGCTCACTCTTTTTGGCGTAATTACTAAAATCCTTGTCTTGCAACACCTAAGGCTCAGCAGTAACTCCCAAACCAGTTGGTCTAAGGCACTAGGTGATAAAGTACCCTCGCTATATTTTTTTATGCTGTCTTAAGTAATTACAAAACCAGTGTTCATTTTTCTTCACCATTTTTCATTTATATTTTTGTTTGTATATTTATTTTCCTTCATACTAAGGCTTTTAGACAAGAGCATTTCAAGGTATCCTCTACTATCCCAAGTTTCAAGATGTGTGCAAGTGGATATAGCAGGGTATCAACGTTCAGATGTTTACGAAATTCCGCACTGCTGCTGAGTCATCGGAAAGAATAGAGACTATTTTTCAGACTCAATTCTACCATCAGATTAGTGATTCCCTTCATCTTACTAACTCTTGGGACAACAGCTCATGACTATCTATTACTAGTTTCGTATAAAATATCTAATTTTCTTGCTTTTCTTAAACTTTTCCTTCCTATCATATGTATTTTTCACTTTCTAACATTCATTATCAAATTTTTTTTTGTGCTTTTATTTAGTATAATGCAAAAAAAAATGATGCGTGAATAAGCACAAACCTCCCCCAAGCCTATTTGTAGCAGTGTCCTCACTAATGTCATCTGTTAAGCTTAAAACTTATAGGCTTGGGGGAAAAAGTTAGTAACGGGGACAAGAATTAATGACAGTGAAATCCTCCCCCAAACTTATTTTTGGCTCACAATTTTGTAAAAATGTTTCTTTCAAGAGCCAAAATATTTTCTCCCCCCAAACTTGAGTAAAATAGTATTAAGCATTTAAAATTATGAGAAGGGGTTAAAGTTATTGGTTTATGCAAAGCTCTACAGAGACCAAAAGTCAACACCAACCATTTGAATATTTTATCAATGTAACACCATGGTTGGTGGAAGATCATAGATGTACAGAGGTGGGGAGATAGGAGGCGGAATCGATCGGGTTTACGTCTCGGTTGGTAGAGACGAAACGGCAATGGTGTACTACTCACATTCTCGTTCTTGATAAGAAGAAGGGGTGGTGGTTCGACTTCTTTGGGTGGTTGATTCATCACAACTCCCATGTCTTCTAGGAATGCGAGTTCATCAGCAAAAATATCTTCAAAACTTTCATCAAGATTCCGAATGATAATCTCATCGGAAAGGGAGTTATGTAACTCGGATAGCTCGACTAAATCATTTGATAAGTCAATGGGTTCAGACTTAGGTGTGGACTTGTCGATAGAAGGGTCTTCACATGTATAATAAATAGTAGGATCAAACCCTAATGCACTAGTGTCGTCAGAATCATGAAGCTCCTCAAATTCGCAACTGTTGGAAGTTATCTTTTCGACAGAACAAATATGAGCAAAGGGTTCTGATGGTTGAATTCCTAGTTTGTAGATGTTAAGCTCAATTGTTATCTTCCCAAAAGATAGGTTCATTGAACCGTTACAACAATTGATTATCGTGTTTGATGTTGCTAGGAAAGGTCGACCTTGAATCACCGGATTTGGTTCCATGGGTTCGTTACAGGCTGTGTATCTATAACTATAAAGTCCACAGGGAATATAAATTCCTCGACTTTGATTAACACGTCCTCTAGCTCACCCTAAGGTTGGGTGATAGATTGATCGGCCATCTGGAGAGTGCAATGCATAAGTTTCATCTCTCCTATCCCTGATTGCTCATAAACAGAATATGGAAGCAAGTTAACACTAGCACCTAAATCGAGCAGAGCACGATTGATATTTTTACCCCCAATAGTTATAGATATTGTAGGACAACCGGGGTCCTTACGTTTCGTGGGCACCAATTGGGTAAGAGAATTGCTCATATTAATCGCTAAGAAAACCTTTTTAGGTACTTGAGTTTTTATCTTCCTAATGCACAAGTCCTTTAAAATTTTCGCATAGTACGGAACTTGTTTGATAGTATCTAGGAGAGGGATATTTATGTTAACTTGCTTAAAATGTCCACAATCTTCTCCATTTGGGGACTTGGTTTGTTAGCCCTCAACCTGTGTGGAAAAGGAGCTTTATTAATAAGGGTTAGGTCCAACTTTTGAGGAGAAGTTTGTGGGGATGGAATGGATCCCAAAATTGGATTTGGGATGGTTTTAGATGGTAATTCCTTCAAGGAAGTGGAATGAGAGTTTGAGCCTAGTGGAAAACGGAGAATAGGCTTGGAAGAAGATGTTGGATTAGACGAAATAGGAGTAGAAGTAGTGGCCGGGGTTTCATTTGATTCATCATCATCAACTTGTTTACCAATATTATTATTCAGTACTCTTCCTGATCTCAACGTAGTTACGACACTCACATTATGATTTTGACGGATGATATTCGTGCTTTGTGAGTGGCCGGGATTTGGTAGAGGTTGAGATAAAAGTCTCCGTTTCTCTCTCTCGCTCATCGCGGCATTTAATTGTGCAAGTTGTGCTTCTATCGATTTTATGCTTTCACTGTGGGAAGTAGTGTGTTGCACTAATGTTTGGATAGAAGACGTTAAATTATCCATCGTTTGCGTGGATTGTTTAATGAACGTTTCTAAGTTACGTTCGAGCGTAGAGGTTTTATCAGTACCAGCCGTTGAAATATTATTATAAGGTTCAAAGTTGTTGGCCGGGTTTTGAAAAGATTGCAGTTGAAAGGGGTGCTGATTTTGTTGTGGTGGCTGCTGTTGCTGTGGTGAAGGCCTTTGATAGTTGGTTGGGAACTGGTTTTAATTTGGTGTTTGGTTTTGGTTCCAAACAAAATTAGGATGATTCCTCCATCCCTGATTGTATGTGGAAGAATAAGGATCGTTTGTAGATCGTTGCTGAAAAGCAGCATTAGTTTGTTCTTGACCTTGAAATGGAGGATTTAAAGGACATTCTTCCGTTAAATGTAATGGGTCAGAACAGCAACCACACACGGTTTTGGGGAGCGTAACTTGGTTTAGGGAGGCTGATGTTGTTTTTGATAGGGTCGAGTTTCTTTTGCATTGCGGCCATTTCGGCTTTTACTGCGATGGAAACATCGAGCTGGTGAATACCTGCCCTAGATGAAGTTGGTTTAACACTTTCCCATTATAAGGTTTGTTCGGCGAGATCTTCCAGGAATTTCCAAGCTACGCCATCGTCTTTTGACATGAAATGGCATTGATAAATGGTTTTAAGCATCTGTTTCGTGGCAGGATTAACACCCTCATATATAATTCGACAAAATTGATATCTATCAATTCCGTGATGGAGGTATTGTAGAAGAAGATCCTTAAACTGCTCAAAGCATTTCCAGAATGGTTCGTTGGGAAGTTGGGTAAACTGGTTAATATCGCTTCGAACACGGGCGGTTTTGTGATTAGGATAAAATTTCTTAAGGAATGCTATAACGAATTCATCCCATTTGGCGATAAAATATACGGCAGTGCTGTAAAGCCATTAATTTGCTAGATCGCACAAGATAAAAGGGAGAAGACGTAATCGCATAGCATCTCCTGAAAGTTGGGTTGTGCCCATCATTGCGCATACATTTTCGAATTTGGTTATGAAAACGTATGCGTCTTTGGATTCAAGCCCGTGAAATTTAGGCAACAAGTTGATGAAGTGGGGTTTAATTTCAAAATTATCCCCATTGGCCAGTGGAATAGACAGACAAGTAGGAAGGGGTCCACGCACAGGGCAGCATCTTTCTTGGAGAGAGATGCGTGGTGGATTCTGCGCACCTACGAGTGGTGGCAGGATGGTGTTGTGAAAAGCTGATGGAGAACCGTCCATCTCGGTCGATGTGGTGGGTAGAGGAGAATTAGAAGATGAAGAACTACCGACTTCGGAGTCGATAGAAAAAACGCAGACAAAACGGGCACTAGAATCCCGTGTCCAGCCGATCATGCACTAAGCGGGTTTAGTGCACGTGGAAGCGTGTGTGAGAACGATTTAAAAGGTTTGTTTTGAAAAAGTGTCGGACGTGAGGCTTGGCTCCACAAATCCCAAAATGCACAATCAATCCCTAGAACTTAGGTCACCTAGGTCAAGTCACTAGACCGCTCCTAGACTTCCAAAGGACAAGTCGCAGGATCAATCCTCTACCACCTCTTTATCGCTCTTGTGGCCAGGTAAGTGCCAGGTAAGTGGAAGGTATCCTCTATACGAATCACTGAAAATAGCGGGCCTAATTAAATAACCTCTTTCCTTAGTCACACTTGCCTAGACACCACAAGAGAGATGCGGATAAACAATAGATTACCCACGACCCTCCTCTGTCCTAATTAAGCGCGACGGTCCTTTGAGGCTTGGTCTAGATATTTTTTAATTAATGTAGACGTATGCTCATTTTATGATTTATTGGGCCTAGGAAGGGTGATGAAATCCCCACCTAATCTGGATTTGGGTTATTGCCCCATAAAGACCAGTTAAGATATGCACAAATAAACCAATATCAAAACACGCAAAAATATTTTTGAGCGGCGCTTTTTGCAAAGAATCCTGCAGAAAAATAAGATTATTGGATCTTAGAGGAGAGAAAAAGATCAGAGAAAGATAGCAGAGGATTTTGGCGACGCAAATACCCCACTCCGCCGTGGTTCCGCCGCTAACAGCCTGCTTCCGCCGCGGTTCCGCTGCACTTTTGAGGGTTCTTCTGCTAAATTTTTTCTTAGTACCCTCCTTTTATCCTTTGGGCTACGATGAAAGTATCTGAATCTCTTTTCTTTTGCTCCAGTTACTCCAGATTTCCTTGCAAAACTCGTACAATAATCGTTAAATACATAAGATGCGGTTTTGGTTCTCGTTTTTAACATGTTTACTGGATTTTATAAGAAATCAACTCGAATAACAAGAAAAAAAATTACGGCCGTCTCCCCGAAAACGGCGCCATTTGATTGGTGTTTTTAAAAGAGTGTCCGTGTAAATATAGTAACCGCAATTAGGACGGTGTCGCTAGTAGCTAGCCGCGATGAGTACGGGTTATCCGCAGGGAACTGTGAACCTTTTTCTTGCTTTAGATGAGTTGATTGAAAAATGGGTTGATTGGTTGTAGATCTATTTTAATACGGATGTAGATTTTATAAATAAGAGGCTTGTAGGGTTTATATGACTTAGTAGTAATAAATGACCAATTAAAAATGACTCCTTTTATTTTTTAATAGTTTAAAACTAAATCGATAGTGATGAATGTGGATTAGGGTTATTTTGGAAGAAATTAGGGTTTCCCTACTCCTAACCCTTGTCCTTGCATTGATCTCTATTCATATCTAGCCCATAACAAAACAAGTGTTAATCTAATCTCAAATCGTGGTCAAGACTATCAATAAATTGGTAGCGCACCCAATAAAGATGTTAACATTTGTTTTGCTAAAATTTATAGACTTTAAAATATATAAAAAGAGTTAAATGATTTTATCATCTATTGATCTACCCTAGCCTACGAACCCTAGCAAGGTAGGAATTACCCACGCATGGTTAGAGAAGAAAGGATGAAGAATGGGATCATAATGTAAGATGCAGAAATTATGTGCAGAAAGTAAGGGCAGAAATTAATTGCAAAAAGACTAATAAAAACTCTACCTATATTAATCAACTATATCATGTACAAATCCTTTTAAAGTAGAGTACAAGAACCCTAGTTTTTGCTCTCGATCTCTATCTTGTTAGAAGTAGATGAACAGCTGATGATCAACTCGGATGCGTGGATCGTCTTGGACCTCTTGATCTCTTCGGTTTGATTATCTTCAAAGTGAAGCTCTCAGTCCTTTAAATAGTCACAGAAACTAGGAACTCTAGTTTCCGGACGTTAGAATATGCTGATACGATCACACCCAAAAAATCTCAGATCCTACGGCCCAAGATGCGCCACGGATCCACCGCAAATATCATGCATTGGCTGCCCAACCGTGGCTCTCTTGAAGGACCAGGTTCTGGAAATTTTTATGCTTTCTTCTGTTGACATGTGGAGATCTCTTCGATATCTGGATTTTGAGAATAATGCTCTGAATCTCTGCCGTTGCTAAATCTTATGATTTGCTTCCATATTTCGGCAGCTTTGACTCCGACATCTCAGATCTCTTGGATTCCAGACCTGATATAATATTTGCACAATATCTCAAATCAAAGTGTTAGTAATATTTGGTAATTTTGAGATATTATCCTAACATTTTATATGATGTTATGTGTTAAGAATATGGTTAGAGATATTTGATATGATACGCATATTTTAATTATAATATTTCATATAAATATTATATGCATGTATTTTCCCTCATTATGTTAATTATAATGTAGAAACATATGATAATAAATTTTTTACACATAAACCCTCATATGTTCTATAATTACAATAAACACCTTTTAGAATTTAACAATAGTGGGGAAAATAATCATTCACATGTGCAATATTTCAGACTAATCAGTGATATCTTCAAGAATACAAGATCACCAACTACGTACTCCAAAGGTCTTCGTCCAGTATCAGCCCAATTTTTCTGCCGATCTTGTGCCACTTTCATACGATTTCGGATCACGTTAACTTTCTCCACCGTTTGCATAATAAGATCCGGTCTCAATAATCTTCTTTCTCCAACATCGTCCCAACAGACAGGCGAGCGACACTTACGACCGTATAATGCTTTGAATAGAGCCATCTGTGTAGTCGCCTGAAAACTATTATCGTAAGAAAACTCCACTAAGTGCAAATGATCCTTCTATGAACCCTTGAAGTCTAACATGCATACTCTCAAAATATCTTCAAGAGTTTGGATCATTCTTTCAGACTGGACATCTGTCTGAGGATGGTAGGCCGTGCTAAACTTCAAGCGAGTTCCCAAACTTTCCTGTAGACTCCTCCAAAAGTGTGATAAAAATCGTTTCACGATCGGAAACGATTCTCACGGATACTCCCTGCAATCTCACAATCTCTTGCATATACCGCTCTACCAAAGCCTCCGTCAACTGACCAACTCGAAATGGTATGAAATGAGCTGTCTTGGTCAATCGATCGATAATAACTCATACTGCCTTATTGCCTTTCGGACTCCGTGGTAAAGCTATCACGAAATCCATGGTTATATGTTCCCACTTCCATTGAGGAATCGGAAGTGGTTGCAACAAACCAACTACCCTTTGATGTTCATCCTTGACTTGCTGACACACCAAGCACTTCGACCGTAGTAAGCAATCTCCCTTTTCATGCCTTCCTACCAGAATTGTTGTCGTAAGTCTCGGTATATCTTCATGCCTCCCGGATGCACGGAATACGCGGAATTGTGAGCCTCGTTCATGACTTCTTCACGAACATCTCCTTTTGGCACACATAAACGACTCCCATATCTAAACGTCTCCCATATCGTAACAAACCATCTTCATGAATCAACAAATCTATTCGAAGTCCCGCTTCTACTTGTTCTCGAAACTTTTGCAATCTTGGATCATGCGACTGTGCTGCTTTAATGTTATCGATCAAGGATGACTGTACTTGCAACTGCATCAACTGACCCGAAGAATTTGGTAGTACAATCTCCAATTCGAATCTCTGAAGATCAGCTATAATCTCCTTCTATGCAGTCAACATCTGTATCGCTGGCAACCGACTTAGAGCATCCGAAACTACATTAACTTTTTTCGGATGGTATTTTAGATCAAGATCATAGTCAGCTATCAGCTTTAACCATCTACGCTGCCTTATGTTGAGCTCTTTCTGTATGAACACATACTTGAGGCTTTTGTGATCGGTAAATACTTCTACCCTTTCGCCCAATAAGCAGTGTCTCCAAATCTTCAGAGCAAAAATCACTGCTGCTGGCTCAAAATCATGAGTGGGGTAGTTCTTCTCATGAGTCTTCAATTGTCTTGACGCATAGGCTATGACGTTCCCATGCTGCATTAAAACACATCACAAGCCTTTCCTAGATACGTCGCTGTGAATAATCAGTCCTCCAGAACCATCTGGCACTGTCAGAATAGGAGCGGTGGTCAATCTTTACTTCAGCACTTCAAAAGCTGACGCACACTTCTCAGTCTATACGAACCGTACCTCCTTTTGTGTTAGCTTGGTCAATGGTTCTGCTATTTGGGCA
Organism: Agapanthus africanus; assembly: GCA_030015575.1. Lineage (NCBI taxonomy): Eukaryota > Viridiplantae > Streptophyta > Magnoliopsida > Asparagales > Amaryllidaceae > Agapanthus > Agapanthus africanus. Next base: position 662,501,105 of record CM057342.1, on the reverse strand, counting down.
AAGTTCTCCACAAACCTTCTATAGTATCCGGCAAGCCTAAGAAAACTTCTGATCTCCCCCATATTCTTTGGAATTGGCCAATCATGAACAACTGCAATCTTTTCAGGGTCAACGACAATTCCATCTCCGGATACAACATGACCCAAGAACTTCACTTTTTCGAGCCAAAACCCGCACTTGCTCATCTTAGCATATAACTTTTCGTCTCAACGTTTGCAGTGCAATTCTCAAGTGTTCTTCATGCTTTTCTTTGCTCCTCAAATAAACCAGAATATCATCAATAAACACCACCACGAACTAGTCTAGGTACGGTGAAAAGATTCAGTTCATCAAGTCCATAAATATTACCGGTGCGTTAGTAACTCCAAATGGCATCACTAAGTACTCATAATGCCCATATCGAGTTCGGAACGCCGTCTTGCAAATATCTTCAGATTCCACCCGAACTTGATGATACCCAGACCACAAATCCAACTTCGAGAATACCCTCGCGCCACTGAGTTGATCGAATAATTCGCCGATGTAAGGGATTGGGTAATTATTCTTAGTAGTCATCCGATTTAATTCTCGATAGTCAATGCACATCCTCCGCGTGCCATCCTTCTTCTTGACTAGAAGAACTAGAGCTCCCCATGGCGAACCGCTGCTGCGAATCCAACCATTCTCTAATAACTCAGAAATTTGTCTCTTTACCTCTTCCAGTTCCACCGGTGACATCAGATAAAAACCTTTGAATTGGCGCTGCTATAGGAATAAGATCAATCACGAACTCCACATCTCGTTTTGACGGTAAACTCAAGGTATCCTTGAACACATCCATGAAATCCCGAACTGCTATCAGCGCTTTACCTGCAACTTGTTTATGAACTTCACCCTTCAGTAAACGGTTCCCTTCATCATGAATTTGCAAGTTTGTTCTAAAACTTGTGGGTTAACAACCAACCACACTTCCGCTATGTTATTTTGATAAATTGAGGCGGGTTTGTCAGAACTTCTTTAATCAAAACATCTTACATCTGATTGGTCTTGAAGCAGTCTATACTACTGCAATCATCATATGTTCTCCTGTGTTTCACCTTGTTCTTCGCAACGCAAACGGATTGGTTCTTACGGGAAGAGAGGAAAGATATAACGTGGTTGCTGGATTCAAGCTCGCGATAAGACATAAACACGTAAGCAATGACGCCGAGAGGAAACAATGTAATACAATGACCATAAGTCAAGAAAATAAATCAAAATAGGACTTTGGGTTACCTAAATAGAGTACCATATTGCAACCATGCCGCGGTACATAGTTACAATCACATAACTCCATTCAAGTCGCCCAAATCCTACTATAAAATTGAAGGAATAAGAAGGGAGAAACAATAAGGAATCAGGAGGATTCCAAGTTGAGATGCAAAGTCATTTTCATATCGTCAAGATAAAAGAGTTAAGGGAAAGATAAGATTCAAGAATTTGAATGATAAGACAATAATGTGGCAGGACATGTTCCTAAAATTCTGGGTCTCCTTGTTAGTGTATTGGGTCCAATACCCAACTACAAAAGAAACCAAACCCAGCTAACTTAAAACCTATGGGCTCTGATACCAAACAAACCTATCACGCCCCTGTTTCCCCCAATCAGAGCAAAGCTCTGTTCAAATTTTGAAATTTGAAATGAAGCGGCGCTTCATAAAAGCGCTCGCGCCAAGAGCGCCAGCGCTAAGAGGTAAAGACTCTGAGGCAGCGCTCACGTGCGAAGAACGAGGGCGCTAGCGCTAAGTGCGTCAGCGCTAAGAGTCAAAGACTCTGAGGCAGCCCTCACGTGCGAAGTACGAGAGCGCTAGCGCCAAGTACGCTAGCGCTAAGAGTCAAAGACTCTGAGGCAGCGCTCACGTGCAAAGCATGAGAGCGCTAGCGCCAAGTGCGCCAGCACTAAGAGTCAAACACTCTGAAGCAGCGCTCACGTGCAAAGCACGAAAACGCCAGTGCTAAAACTAAATGTTCTCCACCGTTGGATCAAACATCCAACGAAGATGATAAATCGTCAAATTACCAGAATAAAATTCTGTTAAGGAAATAATCCTCAAATCTTTCCAAACAGGAAAGACTGTGCTCTGTAAATCAGAGCACCGTTGGATCAATGATCCAATGGTGATTAAAAATCATCAAGATACAGAACAAGCTCTATATGGGAAAATATTTCCCAATCTTATTAAAAACAAGAAGATTGTCTTCTGTAAAACAGAAGCCCTAGGATCAAAGATCCAACGGTGGGGAAATCCCCAAATCAATTAGAGAAAAGATCTCTTCAATTGATTCAACAAATCAGCCTCCCCTATATAAAGGACCCAAGACTTCAAGTCTTACACAGAGGAACCCCCCACAAACTTTGAGAAATTTCAAAGAGAAGAGCAAGCTCTCGGAAGAAGAATTTCTTCAATGTAAAGAAAACAGAGAGATCAAAGCATCTCATCAAAAGAGGAAGAAGAACCTAGTTCTTTTTCTAGATCATAGATCTATAAGACAGAGGTCTTTCACAAAAAGAGATCATAGTATCTCATCATAAAAAGGGGGGAGAAGAACTTAATTCTCTTCAGATCACAGATCCATAAAGACAAAGTCTTTCACAAAAAAAAAATAATAATAAGGGATTGCAACATCTCCTATAAAAATAAGAACCTTGTTCTTAAAGCCATAAGACAAAGTCTCTTATAAACAAGAGTTTAATTCTCATATTGCAGAACTGATCAAAGCTGCCTAAAAAGAGCCTTAGCGCTCCAATTGAAAAAGAAGCGCCTTAGTGCTCCAAGACTGGCGCATAGCGCCTCAGTGCTCCAAGTCTGACACACAGCGCCGTAGAGCCTTAGTGCTCCAATTTAAAGAAGCGGCTTAGCCCTCCAAGCCTGGCGCTCAGTACCCAGCGCTCCAAGCACTATTTTAAAAGAAGCGTCCAGCGCTTCAAGGTTGGCGCTCAGCGCCAAGCGCACCACGTGCTCCTCATGTGGGCGCTATTTTATAAAGAGCGCTCCGCACTCATTGACTGGAATTCAGCGCCAAGCGCACCACGTGCTCCTCACGTGTGCGCTATCTCACAGGAAGCACCTTAGCACTCTAGTTCTGGCGCTTAGCGCCAAGTGCACCACGTGCTCCTCACGTGTGCGCTGAGAGAACACAAAGTGTTCTTTAAATAAAGCCCATCGCCATAATAAAGAGTGTCCAACACTCAATAAAAATACAAAAGAAGAAGGGGTGTCAAAACCCAAAATTAATGCTCTACATTATTGAACAAAAAGGGCCTGAGCCCAAACAAATGTTAACATTTTGTTCAAAAATGAATGGACTGAGTCCAAATAAGTGTTCAAACACTTTAACTGACTGGGCTGAGCCCAAGTAGGCCATAAATCCCCCAATTCAGATTAACTGAGCCCATGTGCTCCCAATGTTTTTAATTGGTCTTAGTCTCAAACCTGACTATAGATTCCCCAACCAACATTGGTTCAAGGGTATATCTCTTCACACCTCTGATATGTGTCGTTGTAATTTTTCAACGACTTCAGAGAGGTGGCGGGTCTCGACAACCAGACACTTTATGGACCGCAACGTCCCTAAACTAAACTCCATGGACTATGATGTCCTTAAACTTATAGACCGCAACGTCCCTAAACTAAACTCTATGGACTATGAGGTCCTTAAACTCATGGACTATGATGTCCTTAAACTGTACAGAGTATGCGGTCTTTAAACTAGACTATAATGTCTTTAAACTGGACTATGAGGTCCTTAAACTCATGGTCTATGATGTCCTTAAACTTATGGACCGCAACGTCCTTAAACTAAAATGATAGAGCCCAAATGCCCTATCATCGGATCTAAATGATTCCGAACCCCCGTTGAGTAAATCTTAGTCTAAAATTAGACTAGCGTATCCTTAACAAATGTTTAAGTTGATCTTAATCTCAATGAGATTAACGATCCTTAAACCCAAATCAAACCCAAATCTAAAATAATATGGATTTGGACTAATCCACGCCCTATGGGCGACAACACAAATTAGTCTCCGTATACAATCCACGGGCAACCAAAAATAAAATTAACACACATGACATGAAGTGACCATCTAGAGAAGGAGAAAGTTGTTACCGCGATGCGGTAGCGTAATTAACTGCAGGGGCTTGCGCCTGTAGGGAAGAGCGTCCCCACAATCAAAAACCCCTCAAATGAAGGGGAATCTGACGAAGTCTGCTACAATGGCCACATCCGTCTAAACCTCCTATATACGGTGCCATAAATCAACTTGGCATCTTCGGAGAGGTGGACGGATAAAATCAAATAGCATCTGCCCCCAAAATTCAGGTCGGACGTCCCAACGTCCCGGTCGCATCTTTTCGGTGGCGAACAGATTCTGGCACGCCCGGTAGGGCCTTTTCCTCTTTCCACTCCACACTTCGTGTGTCGTGTCCGCGAATGAATCGCGGTTTAATGTGGTTGCCCCTGGATCCGAGGTACTAAGATTTGGTGTCTTGCTCCCGTGCAGAGAAAATGGCTTCCAACCGCACCAACTACAACAACAACTCCCACTCCGTCCTCGCTGGAGGAGTGACCTATGGGCCCCAAGCGGCCTCCATCTTCGCCATGCCAGTAGAACATCTGACTCAGGCCACCACTGGACTGTTCTTTGGGACTATGATCCCACCGGAAAGCTTCAGCGTCCCAATTCCATCACAGGAAGCTCCGAAGAAGTCGGTCTTCGATCGGCTTACAACTACCACGACCCCTCTAAATGGGCCGTTCAATTCTAAGCCTACTGCATCAGCCTTAGACAGGCTAAGCCTGAGCTCTAATGTGTCCATGAAGAAGCCTACAATACCTGAACGAGTCATCCCAAAGCAGATAGCCATTCCAACTCCGACGGACGAAGTCGTCAAAGGGGCTTCTCTTGCTAAGGGATCGGTCTTTGCGAGACTGACCACCCCAATTCCTGCTTCGGATGAGGTCGTCCAGACTACTTCCCCTACCCAAAGATCAGTTTTCGACAGGTTGGACATTTCTTCTCAGTGGACGCCAGTCTTCGATAGGCTGGCGCCAACAGCAACCCTTCACCAGAACAGGGGGAATGATGAAGCCAACCCCGTAACTGAGCCAATCCCATCTTCAAGGCATGCTCAACGTCGCCACTGGCGCCGAGTGAGGAAAGCTGGGGGCAGTTCCCCTTCTGGATTGACTCCACCAGCTCCGATGGTTGAATTCGATGATGCTGTTCCAAATAGGAACAATTTTGAACCACTCAAGAGGGTCCACAAGAATTCTCTGACCGCTGTATTGAAAAGATCTCCTCCACCTGTGGAGAATGTTACAAAGTCGAAGCCGAAGCAGCCCCCTCAGCGGCTGTCTTCCAAAATCCACAAGGTCTGGCGGAGAGTCCAGGATTCTGTGATCGACATGGACTATTCCCGCCAACAGAAGAAGATGAAGACTCAACAGGAAGAGGACCATCCCTCTGCCATGCCATGCAAAGTATCGTGCAACAGCCCCCTCAACTTCAATCATCCATAAAAAGAGGAGGGCGGGGAAGATCCTTATGCCTGCAACGAATCTCAAGGGCACAGAACCCAGACGCTCCAAGTCTGGGGGCATGGTGGTGCATACTGTTTATATGGCTTCCGGGAAAGAGGAGAGCCGTGCCTCTTGGGGTCATCGACCACTCACCCGATTGGTAATAAAAGCTCAGGAGCAACAACAGAAGCTCCAGGAGATGTTAACGAAGATGGCTGCACTCACGAGACATAAAGAAAGCCCCGAAGTATCGTCGGATCAGCGCCAGGAACAGGAAACCGATGCCGAGTTCCTCCGGAGGATGCTAGAAAAGAAAGATCAAGAGGCAGCGGAACAAGCGGCCAATATAAAACAAATGGCGCTATTGTTCCAGGATATGGTGGGCATGATGATCAAGTCAGACCCTCCAGCCGAAGATCCGTCAATAGTAATCGAAGACGATAGAGGGGAGACGTCAAACCCTCTTCCGGTCTTTTTAGCAGCAAAGGAGGAAACAATCTTGAAAGCTGTGCTCGATGCTTATATAGCTCAACAGATACGAGCCCATCAAGCGAACGAAACTGCTGGCCAAGTTGTCAGAACTGGAGACCCTATCCCAGTTGGTATGATCAGATTAAGTACTCACCAGGATACACAATCCCTAAATTTCATGTATATAAGGGGACATGCAACCCCCACCAGCATGTCGCCAAGTTCAGGGCTCTGTGCGGCAATACTGGAGGTGACGATAAGCTACTGCTTCGCCAATTCGTCGGCAGCTTGGCGGAAACGTCGTTCGAATGGTATTCATAACTTCCCAAAGATTCCGTCAAAACTTTTATGGAGATGGAGTTTCTATTCACCCAGCGTTTCGCAAGCGCTAGAGAACGCACCCCAATCACGGCATTGATCAATGCCAGGGTGAAGCCCGGAGAAACATGGGTTCAGTACGCGATACGGTGGCGGAACCTATGGTCGAAGTGCGAACAGCGCATAGAAGAGGCTCCTGCGGTAGGAATGTTTATGGGAACCCTCGATCCGCAAGCGACCATCCCCCAGTTTATGATGTTCTTCAAGCCGACCACTTTCCAGGCCTTGATCGACAAGCTGGCCCAAATGGACCAGATGGGCTATAGGCCTTCCTCTTCAAAGACGGAGCCTTGGAATGAAAAGGGGAAAGGGAAAGCGACCTTTGTCGCCAATGCTCAGCAACAGTCGAGTGGTCCAAAACCAGCTGATCGCCAAAACGACATACAGAGATTTATCAACGAAAAGTTAAAGCGTCCTTACTCATTCCCTCGGGATAAAATGAGGAGACTGTTCGAACTTGCGGTGCGCAACAGGCTCATCACTTTCCCAGATCCGAGACGCCCACTGCAGCCAGGCGACGTCAACAATCCCAATTACTGCTCGTACCATCGAGTAGTAGGCCATCCAATTGAAGATTGCTTCGTCTTTAAAGGCTGGATTGAGGACCAATACCAACAGGGAAAATTCGCACTGTCCGAGAATTGGAAAGTAAGCCCGCCCTAGCCGCACGCTCCTAAAAGGGTAGACACGCCGGGGGCATCATGCTCATTTATAGAAGAAGCTCCATGGGAAGTCGCTCTTTCAGCCAAAACAAAAAGAATGCTGAAAGATCTTCAAACATGCCCGGCGATCAGGTGGAAAAGTCCGTTGGAACCTGAGGTCATTGAGGGAATGCTGAAGCCGCGCCCGACACCAAGAATTGGTAACGATGGGCAAAATGCCCAGGCCCAGCCATCAAACTCTTCGAAAAGGAAGAAGAAGACTGAAAAGCCCGTGAAGCCGGATGACAAGCGCACGGACCTGCAAAAACACATTGACGCACTGGAGGAATACAACCAGAAGGCGCGAACCCTGGTCACACTCCAAGAGTTTCTCAACCACATCCTTGAAGACAAAGATGGCAACAAAGATGAGGGAGAAGACTCGTCAGATGAACCTGAGAATTATGTGGCGAGCTGCCACGTGATCTCTCACTCATCAATAGATGGTGAAGAAGCTCCTGATGCAGAGAAATTGGGGTCAGATCCTGATCCGAAACCCTTGGAACCGTCTAACGAGATGATCGATCTTCTGCTGAACGCAGCCCGTCAGAAAAGCAAAGCCCATCGGGAGCGCGAAATTGCCATATTCAAAAAAGCCAAATGCCGGCGACTGGATGAAAGGGTTAAAACACTCCCACCAGATCAAAGCACATCCGCCGCAAACAAAAGCAAACTTAAGACGAGAAAACGGTTCGCCAAAGCTATGTCAATGGGAATGAAGCTGCCACCCTCCGAAGGAAACACTCCTGGTGGGATACACCTTCGAAGAGGATATACATCCAAATTACTGCTTATACCATCAGAAGATTGCCCACCCTACTGAAGAGTGCAACACCTTTAAAAAAATGTGGCATGGATATGTCGCCCACCGACAACATTTCAAGAGGATGAAGCGTGAAGCTCGTCGACAGCGAAAAAATGCAGCAGATGAGCACAAAAGAATTTCCAGTAACTGTCACATGGTCGATTCCGGGATATCGCAAGTTCTCACCTTCGGAAGTGATTCTGATGAAGAAGTATCTCACGGCCCTCTCTTTAAAGAATCCACCTCAGGAAAAGAGGAAGAGACGAAGAACTGTGAGAACATTCAGGTGCGTAACCGCACGTTACCTGAAAAGAATCTCGGACCCGCAAACAAGGGATCGAACAAAAAAGATAAGGGGATGGAAAAAGTCCCCGAAGATATCGCCCTCGATGAGTGAGTCACCGAAGAGCTCGCAGCCAAAGATCCGCCCAAGAAGAGCAAAGTGGATTACAATGTCCTGGCACACCTGAGAAAGATACCCTCGCAACTGAGCATCTTAGATGCCCTTCTTTTGTCTAAAGATGTAAGAGATTCTCTAATCAAGACGTTACAGGACCCTGGGCAGTTTCAAGCCTTCCTTGCCAAAGAAAAGATGAAGGACGGGTTGGAAGAAGTGCACACAGCCGACATCACCTTCAACGACGAGGACCTCCTCCTCGGAACATGTGAGCACAACCGTTCCTTGTATGTCTCCGGGTATTGCCATGACATCAAGATAGGGAAGATCCTAGTTAACAATGGGTCCTCTGTCAATCTCCTAAATGTGAGGGTGCTAAAAGAAATCTGCATGAGCGTCTAGCACCTCGCTCGAGATAAAATCACCATCTCCAGGTTCGACTCCCAGTCATCACGGACGCTCGGGTCTGTGATACTGATGTTACGGTTTGGGCTGCTCGTCACTGACATTAAGTTTCATGTCATTGACGCCAAGACTTGCTACAACGCTTTGCTCGGCAGGCCTTGGTTACACGAATACAACATCATCCCTTCTACACAACATCAGTGTATGAAGTACTTCAAAGATGGTCTCGAGTATACCGTGACAGGGGAGCTGAACCCATTCTCCGTGAATAAAGACCGAAAGTACAAAGATGCAAAGTATTTCTTACCAGACTTTGAAGATACGGAAAGATGTCATAAGCCGAAGAATAAGCAGAAAGCTATCACCACTATTCTGGTCTTTGGAAGCAATACCGAGGAGGAGGAAGAGATAGTCTATTCAGGACTGCCCCAATGCAACAAGCCGGGACCATCTATCCTATTCTGGTTTTTGGCAGTAACACTGAAGACGAAGTCAACGCAGTGTTCTCGGTCCGTCCATCAGTGCAAGACTTCACTGGAAATAATCAGAGTTTACAGATCTCCATGGTTCCGTGGCAGCACTACAGAGAGCTTGATGCGCTTGAGACATATAGTATGCAAGAACTATGGACATTCTATGTCCCTCCCAGGCGAAGAGGTGAAAAGCCAATCCTATTTTATCGATCCACGGAGACTAAAGTCGAAAGAGAAGTCTGTCATGGTGCCGATCCTGCGCTCGACAGGCTCTAACCCATTCATCTGCCTGGGTATTACACCGAAGGATTAAAAAGGCTGTTGAGGCGCCAAGGCGTACCCTTCAAACAGACTACTCGACAAGCTCAGTTCTACAACAGGATCTGGAATATCCCCGGAATTCAGCGAAAATTGCCCAACGGGAGAATGGAAACGATCAGGCTTGGATATGTTCAACCCAAGAAATAGGAGCGATTCCATGGCTGCTACGTTATACATGACTTTGATGAAGAAGGAGATGCTCTGTTAGAAGACGCTAACCCTGAACCAAAACGAGGTCCCGCCATGAAAGTGCCAAGTCCGTCATTCGAAGAACAGATGGACAAGCTAATAAGGGAAGAGGGTCAAAAGGCCCGGGAAGACCATAGCCGCGAAATGGCCATCTACGAGAAAACCAGGACGCAATGCTTCCTTCAGCAGGCTACGGAGAATGACGATGCTCTTCGTCGCCAACCCGTCGTACAGAAGACCCGACGCGGAGGAAAAAACAAACTAAAGAATGGAAAAAATGTCTGACAGCGGCAAAGCGGGTCCAAGAAGCCACGCGATCGAGAATTGAGCGGCCGGGATTCGTCTTTTATAAAGAAGATGGGTCTAGCATATTCTTTTCCCTGGGACAAGACAAGGAAGATATTCGATCTTTTTATGAAATATCAAATGATTACGCTCCCAGAGTCCAAATTGTTGGAATACCTACAACGGCAGCAAGGTTTCGGGTGGCATCACACATGCCAATTTCAAAATTTGCCATTATAGATAACCCTAAACCTAGATCATTAACTAGAGAATCAAACAAAACTAGCATGTTAACACTTTAAAAACTAATAGTTAGGGATTACAACCTTTGTAGTCCGTTCCTTCGCTTAATAAGCTCCGTGTTGAGGTCCCTTCGCTGCGATCATCAAGGACCCGGACTCTAGAGAGGCTCCATGAAGAGAATGATGCACCCTTGCTTGAAGACTTCACTAATCCAAGATGATCTACCTTGAAGAATCTCAAACCCAAGCTCTTACTTCTCTAATCAAGTATTAGTAAAGCAAACACCCTAATCTATGTGGCTAGAATAGATAAGGATGATGAAGTAGGAATTTTGCTCTCTTTTATATTCAATTTCTCACTTTAAATCATCACATACAAAAATCAAGCAAGCTTTTTGAGAGCTTGAAGAAGATGAAGAACAAAGTGATGAATGAATTATTGTTGAGATTAGAAATGTAACCAAGGTTAAGTATGTGTCATGGCTAACTCATGTAGAGATTAAACCATAGGCTAGGATTAAAGTTGGGTTAACAAATATCAAGCTAGAAACAAAGAGGGTGGACTTTTTCAAAGGTCATGAAGCTTCCTCAAAGCTCTTCCAAAACATTATGCATCCAAAATGAATTAATCCATAATAAAATGTTAACCCAAGTTTAAAACCCTAACATGGTTTAAACCCTAGTTGCATTTGTAACCCTAACATGTTACAATATTATATATCACATATACAATATTTTGTAACAAAAGAAAATAATACAATTAACATATATCACATATACATCAATATATTATCAAGTGAGAAAAAAGAATTTTTAAGTGAGCTTATATTAGTTAATGTAATGTAATATATCAAATATATAATTATACATTAAATTATCGAATCAACACTTGATCCGATAATCCGGCTATTTCACAAATAACCGACTAATATTAAATGTATCCGTTCATCGAATCAACATTTGATCCGATAACCCGGCTATATCACATATACCCGGCCGATATCACATATCGCGAGAATCGAATATGGTATCACATACATGTATTATTCTCGGTCCCGCACATATCACATATGTGCTCCTACTCCGTTTTGCCTGAGCCAGGAAACCTCTGTGTAGGACTCTAAAGAATCGTCAATAGGCCGGCAGTAGGTGATGATCATATCAAACACCCACAAGCTGCAAGCGGTCAGCTAAACGTAACAGCCACCCAGGTATTGAGCGATCAGAAGATCAACAAGCAAGCTTGTACATTCTCCTGTGAATCCAATCAGTAACACTCCCGTACAGTCCGGTCTCTTTGTCTGATATGTCGCATATCTAGTCTAGGGGTGGTAAACGTCAGACCCCAGTAACCGATAAGTCATGTCGATATGAGGTCTATAACAGTTCGAGAAACTACTGATAACTCTTACCAGTAAATCTCAGCAACCCTGGCCAGGGATTTCCAGTTATAGCCAATCGAACACAGCGCAACATCAACTCCCAATACTGGGAGAGACGAAACCCCTCCTATCGCTCATTGCCTCCATGTGATTCAGGACTGTACCCAAAAGCAACCGTTTTGCACGTTCTCTTGAACGTGGTAAGGTGGAAATCAAAGCACAGTGGGAATCACACAAGACTCTATGACGATCTCGGGTCTACAGACTAACCTGTACCAGCGTCACCAGAGAACTGCCATCTGACGTGAGGTATAATACCATCTGGGAGTTCTCGGCGAGTCCGTCCAGTGTACCCAGTCTCCACTGAGCACCCGTATACCATATCTGATGTCAAACACCAATGGATATGGGATCATCTATCGTCCATCTACATGGGTCGAGAAGCTATACGCTAGTCTACTTTGGTATATCGATGCCCTATCTCGATACACCTACAACTAGGAACATTTGAAGGATGCACTTAGCGACTATACTGTCCCCACTAGTATGATCTGCATCATAGTCCTGGTAGTCAAGTACTCATCTTAAGGGCTTTATCAACATGTAACATAGAGACAATCATAGTACATGTTAAGATAAAGAGCAACCAGATAGCATACTATCATGTCGAGTAAGAAAGTCCTCCACATATATGTCCAAGAATCCACTACAAATATACATCGCATGTATAGTAATGGCCTCTAGGGCATACATAACACTAACACAAATACCCCGAACAAACAAACGAAGTTCATCACCCGGATTATTGCTCCTATCACCGAGCGATAGGGCATCCTCTTGAAGACTGCTTCACCTTCAAAAACTGGGTGACCCGTATCAGTAAGGCAGGTTCGCTCTATCCAGCAGTTGGAGGGTAACCCCACCACAGAAGCATGTTCCAAAAGCAACGTACATAGCAAAAGTAGAACCAGATCAACATCGGTCTTGGAAACGATCTCGTACCTGTCACGCAATAACGCTGTCAGAAGAAGGAAAACGCGAGGATATGGATGACCTCTCCTGGTGCTTCGAAAATGAGGATGAAGATGAGTTGATCTCATAATTTCCACCGGCGGCAAAAGAGCTGGAAGATGGGATACATACTACTGCAGACAGCCTAAGGAAAATCGACTTGGGATACATACTACTGTGGACAACCCATAGAAGCGTAAAGCCTCTCCTCTTCCTCAAATGTCTTGAGGGACGCCAAGAGAGCCTCTTCAGTGGAGATTCCTGTTAGGAAAAAAGAGCAATAATAAAGAATAAGAAATTCAAAAAAAATGTGTACTAAAGAATGTAGATAGAATATACCGGACGCTGCAAGAGAAGCGAGCGCTGCTTGCTCCCGGGCTAATCTCTTAGAAGCCTCGATAGTGGCTTGAAGATCAGTAGCGACATTCTTGCCGACAGAGGCTTCGAATAGACCAACATTGGTGTCATATTCGGCTAAGTCTTCGCTATAAGGAGCATGCGGCTCCTGACCGAATACAACGTCTGCTGAGAATAAAGATTTCTTTTTCTTCTGCGAGCCGGCCCCAACGCCTGACGACAAAAGTTTGCGCTTAACAGGCTGCTTCGGACGGCGAGTTCCGATCTCCGAGACGATACCCGACTCAGGGGATGCCGCATCCACCATAATTACAGGAGCACTTACATCCGGTCGTGGCTTAGCCGGAAAGGCTCACAGAATTACAGCCGTGGCACCCTCTCCAAAAGAAGGATGGACAATTGCCCGTCTCTTTAGCGGGACCGCGAGATTACTGGCCGGGACAGAATCCTTATGATCGAGAAGCATCCGCCTTTCTTCTTTGATGACGGCACCCGTGGTATGTTGGTACCAAGCAATAAAAGCATTCGAGGCCTTCGGGATATGGCTCGGCTCACTAACCAGGAAATGAGACCCCGTATTTAGCAGCATGAAGTGATGCGCTGCATTGCGAACGCTCTCTTCTGTAGCAACCGGGTCAATGTGGAACGCTTCAATGGGAACGCCTTGGTTTAACCAGATTGCTGGATGAAACGGTGTGGGTTATATCTCATAAACAACACCTAAGCGTTCTGTCTGGATATGAGAAAACCCAGCCTAATGGAATATAAATGATCGATCTACCGAGCCCTCAACGCAGAAGCTCCATCCTTGAAGACATCGTGGAGCGGCTGGATTACTTTGGAAGATTCCTTACCGATGGTCAGGACCCTATCGACGAAGGTCATGCTATCCCCAACCATGCGCGGGCGAAGAAGCAATCGCCGAGCCTCTCGCTGTGTTGGGTCTGGAGAAGAATCATCGACCAATTGCATGACTCGAAGAAAGTTATATCCTTCATAAAATCTGGGCCGTTTATGCACACTAAAAGCACTCAGCACGTGCATCTCGAACCACGAGGTAAAGTAGTGCAATGGGAGATTTACGGGATTCAAACCCGGCTGAGTGGTGTCGGCCGCTATACTCAGACCATGATATAGGTGAGCCATTCCTGCAACCCCGATAGCCATGTGTGTCCCCACAGCGATGCGATAGGCCGGATAAAAGACAGATGGTCTCATATAGCGAGGGTGCATTGGAAGTGCAAACCAACTCAGCCACAAGCCGATGAACCCCGTGAAGAACGTCTCCTCATCGATGTCCGGAGCGGCAATCTCTGTGAAAGGGACGACTGGAGTATCCAGAATAAAGAATTGCTTTAAATCTGCCTCCGCAGTTGGCAATTTGTCCAAACCAAATCCAAATAGATCATCGAGCTTGGTAAACTTCACAGCTTTCTTCGATAGAGCCTCCGGACGAAGAACGCGTGCAACAAAGTCCGTAAAGTTAACTCCATGCCTCCCAGACTCTAAGAATAAGCTCTAATATATGTTCAACACTTTGATCAAGCTCGGAAACTTGTATCGAACGGCATTTTCTGGGGTAAGACCCATAACAACTGATTCAGTAGCAAAGATGTACTCGTCAGGAGGAAGTATCTCCTCGTAATGCTCTCCTCTAACGGGTAACCCGGATATCTCCACGAATTCCTCCAGTGAGATTGGTACCTCCCGATCCGATAAGAGAAATGTATGGGTCGGGATATTCCATTGCTCCAGGAAGGATTTAACCCACCACACATGAGGATTGTGGTAATAAAATAGGGATGCGTAGATCGCTGGATATAACCCGGTCTTTAGTAGAAATGATTTCTTGGCTGACAAAATGTAACGTGCCCACTGCAGATAACCAGTCGAATGACGAGGGGTCACTCCTATGGTATAGACCTGGCCCTATGGACGCGCTTTTCCTTGGCATATGCGACGTCGCAGAATGTCTAGGGAAATCGGCGGCTACACTGGTATCGACGCCATGGAAGGTTGGAGACAACTTTCTGAAGTCCAGTTGACCTCTTCCACCGCATAAGTGGCCTGAGGAGGGTCAGCGTAATGGATTGACGGTATCGGCTCTGACGGCACAGCACAAGTGAAGCTGCGCCAACCCGGATAATATAACTGTACCATGATCCCCACAGATGAAGAGACTTCTATTTTGGGTCATAGTCTCGAATTAGCGCAAAGACTTCCCAATCCGTAGGCGCATCAGCAAAAGTGCTTTCCGAACGGACATAAGGAAAGAAGGAATCAGAGGCCATAGTACTTGAAAGGAAAAAAAACCCGTAGAGAGTTTGTTATCGGCATAATGTAATTAACTACAATTAAGGGCCTTAGCATCTGTACTTCACTGTGGCATATTAAAGTCACTACAGTAAAATGGGGGACAATGGGCCCCACAAAATCAGGGTGACACCTCATCAATGATGAGACTTGCACACATTGTGAGAATCCCAAAAGGATTCTCATTAAATGAAAAATATCATTAAGCGTAAGAGTCCAAAACTCCCAATGTTCTTAAAGAACGTGTTCTACAACAGGTCCAATCTTTAAGAAAAATCTACAGCAGAAACCCTGAAAAGAAAATAAGGGAAGAGGAATAAAATTCCAAAAAATTTTCAAAATTCTCTAGATTTAACCTCTGTCATATAAACTTGAATCAAATTTCTCCGATGATGGGATTAAAACCCAGAAATCCCCATGGGAAATATACTGGAATTAAATTCCAGAAAACCCACAAAGATCAGAGTTAATAATAGGGTAAAACCCTAGGATCTCTAAGACCCACGGTCTACCTAAATAAAGGTTTTTAAAGATCTCTAAGGGATCATTTCAAGAAAAAGAGCCAAGCTCTGTTAATGGGTACAAATACAAAAAAGAGTTTCTTTTAAGAAGTTGGTCATAATCCTTACCAATTTTCTTCAACAGAGTTCAACTCTAAAAGTTTCTTTGGGTAGATATTTAAGCTCTGAGAAGAGAATTAAATTCTCAAGGAAGAAGAAGGAAGATGACGAAACGACAGTCATCTCAAGGGCCAAAGGCCCTATTTATAAGATGTGAAGGGACGGTTCAACTTTCTAGAAGATCCAATAGTGGAAAAAGTGACACCGTTGTACCCACGTGGGAACAACGATGGGGGGCATTTGTTCCCACAAAATTCGAACAATATAAAAAGAGCTAAGCTTTGTCAAATTTTGTTGAGGCGGTGCCTCACGTGCCCCTCATGAGGGCGCCAGCGCCAATGTACAAAACACAGAGACGCTTTCTGAGTAAGAATTAATTCTTATATGGCATCACACGTGCTCATCACGCGGGCGTCAATGTGCAAAGCACAGAAACGCTTTCTGAGTAAGAATTAAATTCTTATACGGCGCCGCACGTGCTCATCACGTGGGCGCCAATGTGCAAAGCACATGAGTACCCATCATAAGAATTAAATTCTTAAGTGGCACCCACGTGCACAACACGTGAACACCAGCGTCCAAATCAAAATCAATAGAATTAAATTCTATATAAGAATTTGGGATACTCTCTGTTAAACAGAGCCGTTGGATCAAAAATCCAACGGAGAGGATAAATTATCAAAATATAGAATCAAATTCTATTAGGAGAAAATATCTCCCAAATCTTTCTAAATAAGAAAGATACTCCCGGTTGAATCAATGATCCAATAATAGAAAAAAAATTCTATTTTGGGAATATATATTCTTTCAATCTTTCTGAACAAAAAGAGATTGCTCTCTGTAAAACAGTGAACTCTTGAATTAAAAATCCAATAGTGATTAGAAATCACCATTTTACAGAATAAATTCTGCATATGGGAAAA
Source organism: Agapanthus africanus (assembly GCA_030015575.1). Lineage (NCBI taxonomy): Eukaryota > Viridiplantae > Streptophyta > Magnoliopsida > Asparagales > Amaryllidaceae > Agapanthus > Agapanthus africanus. Next base: position 662,484,294 of record CM057342.1, on the reverse strand, counting down.
TATTTCCCCAATCTTGTTAAAAACAACAAAACATATTCTATAAAACAGAAGTCCTTGGATCAAAGATCCAACGGTGGGTAAAATTCTCCAAATCAATTTTGAGTCCGATTAAATCAATTGGAATCTCTTAATGAGAGATTTTCTCAAAACTAATTAACAATTTGTCTCCACTGTATAAAGGTACGGAGACTTCAAGTCTCAGGAGAGAAAAAAAAGACCAAACAGAGGAGAGACCACAGAAAAAATCCCCTACAAGCTTCTAAAAAATACAGAGAGCCTTAAAAACAAAAGGGAATTTAGTTCTCAAAGAGAAAGGCTTCCCTTTCAAAAAGAGAACCGAGATAAAGAGAACACAAAGATAAAAAAATATTTCTTTTACCTATTTAAGGGTTTAACCCTTTTCAAATAACTTAGTTCTTTCTCTAGATCAGAGATCCACAAAACAAGTCTCCCACAAGTTGAGAATTTAATTCTCATCGGGAAGATCTTATTCTTGAGAATCAAAGATTCAGAAAGAACTAAGTCCAATAGGAAAACAAAAGGAAAAAGAACCTATAAAAGAACTTAGTTCTTAAAGAAAAACTTGATCCCAGATCTTCAAAAATGAAGTTCTTGGTGATCATTAATAGTCAAAATGCTATTAACAGATATTTAATCTCTAAAAAGGAAAAAAAAAAGACCAGCGCCTCACGTGTTTCCCACGTGGGCGCCCTTTTAACAGCGGCGCCTCACAACCCCAAATTTCCAATACAAGTTTTTTACAAAAAAAAAATTCAAAATCCATAATGGGGTATTTATTGCCTGAGCACAAGATAAGTAATTAATTAGCAATTTAATTACAAGAAGGAGCTTGTGGCTCATTGGTAATACCTTGCACTACTGAACCAAGCCACCAGAGTTCAAATCCCATACCCCACATTATTTTTAATATTTTTTTATTTTGTAATTTTAGAATACCAACAGTTTACACGTGCATTTCTCACAAAAAACCCCCACTACACCCACAAAACTAAACATACCGGTAAGAAGGTGGACAGACAACATACCCCCGACCCCTCGACTCGGCCGGCGGACCGGCCGACTCGGGCCGGCGCCGCCGGCCGGACTCGGCCGGACCGCCAAGTCGTCAACTTTGGAAAGATGGCTCTTGGCATTCTCTACCCCCCTGCACACTTCATTTTCCCATATCGGTTCCAGAGACTTTTGAAATCCCCATTTACTCCATTTTTAACGAATTTTAATATATTTTTACATTTTTTTCAATTTAAAACTCTTCACCTACCCTAACCCTAGCCTAACCCTACACACTACCCCCTCACCCCAAAACTCTGAGCTAACTCTCAAGAATTCACTAGAAACATTGTGTGCAATCGAAGTGAGCGAAAGGCGAAACTCCGGTGAATTCTCCGGCGGAAATTCTGACGACGACTCTAGGAGCTCCCGGCGACGAAACGACGCACCGGCGACTCCTCCCGATCCTTCTCCCTCTCCTGGTTGTCCTAAAACCGTAATTCCCTATTCTATCTTCTCTATTCTATTCTAGAAATACGGAATTACAAAACCCGACGGAATCGGAACAAATCCGATTTACGATTCGGTTTCTTTATAAAACTTCACTTTTCTTTAATACAATTATGCTTGAACCTTTTCATGTTGACTATTAAACACTAATCAACCATATTGATCAAGTTTCATAATCAAAAGTAATTGCTATTTCATTTTACGTATTTTCATTTAAATACCACATAGTTTCAATTCTACATATAATATCACAAAACTTGTTATACCTTTAAGTAGATCACGAGGTAATGACCTACCTCCTCACACACTTATATACAACATAGCACAATACATTTAGGAACATAGAATACGGGAAAACGACACAATTTCATTTTAATACCATTTACTTAACAAAACCGTTTTCTAAACGATTTAGTATTTATACAAATCTTTGCAAAGCGCCGCTACAACCTATTTAGGGAACCCGTTCGGGATGGTGCGGATTATCGCACATCCTCGGGCTTAGTAGTGCGAGATTCAGACCTCCACAAGGAGCATTCGGTCTCGAAAGATTTAAAATATGACATCTTAAGAAAATGAGATTCTTAGAATATAAAATATATATCAAAATTATTTTTGTATAAATATATGTATATTTATTATTAAAATACCTATTTTGTTATGATATAAATATTCCATCTTTTTCTAAAAATCACAAGAATCAATTTACCTTAAAATACCATGAATTTCATAGAAAACCAATATTACAAATAAATACCATTTATCATGAAAATAGGATATTCTCATTAGAAATATCATAAATATAAAATCTACATTTATTACAACTCTAAAGAGGATAATAAATACTTGGGGTGTATTTTGAAAACTTTACAAAGTATTTTTACATAAAACCCCCTCAAGTTCTATAAATTACCCTAAGGACCCTAGTAAACATAGATTTAAGCGGTACCAGTCTCTTGAGCCTCAGGGAGCCGGAGATATGGGTGCTTGCCTATCTATGGTAGACAACTTAACAACGGTGTTATCAATACGGTAATCGTCTTTGAAAAAGACACAAATCCTGCCGGCCATGTGCAGCGGTTACCGATAACATCAAAACAATCAGGACTTCAATTTACTTTTCTAATTGTCTGACTCAGTTTGAGTCTCATTATAATCTGACTTGAATATAATTCAAGTACAATCTACAATTTACAATATTACAATTCAACATGAATCCATTATTCAATCTATCAACTTGACTGAACCGAATCATGGATATACATTCTATTTACATGATTCTACAGTTACATCTATGATTCTACAGTTACATACATGATTCTCCAGTTACATCCGTTTACTGATATCATGGTTTCGGTCAATCATCCAAACATACAATCTATACAGTTTACAATACAATACAACAAATACAATCAAGATAACACAGGGTTTAAGGGGTAGACTGGTACGGCATATGTTAAAGGTGGCACGAGGTGGTCACTTAAGACGTAATTACATCCATGCCGTTTTTCCGTGGTATTATCGACGGAGCCTTGTACTACGGGTTACCAAAGTTTCCGGTGTAAGTGGGACTCCTCTCGTATACACTGGTATCTTCTGTACCAAGCTACAAACAAGAGCATTAACACAACACTATAACAATATAATACAACATTAAAAGTTACCTTCTTATTCTGTCTATCCTACTTCTCCCTTATTTTCAGGACTTACCGAGCGATTTGTTCGCTGACAACATTCTCTTTCTTTCTTCTATGAATGTCATCAGGTGATCTGGACATTCTTGAGATCGAGCTCTCTGCTGAAGACTTGGACCAGTTCAGTGAAGACCCCGAGCTCTGGTTCATTGTACACTTTCCATTCAGTACTTTTTCATTTTTGTTATGCCATTGTTTAGGCATTGTTTTTTATCAGTTGTATTTACTTTCCATGCATTGTACAGAAAGAATGTGAATAAATAAAGTTGTTGTTTTTAATTATATCTTGTCTCTTGTGCTTTACTTTTATATTTCTTAGATACACTTAACGTATTTACTTCACAGTAAATACGTAGCGGCCTCGTCCCGTCCCCTTCGCCGTATACCGGGAAGCGGGGCGTGACAGGTTTTGTTGGTGGCCCATGCAGGTCAGAGCTGTATAGAACCATACTATGCAGTTCTGTTCTGCGTGAACAACCTAAGCAATATAACACAAGAACCAGCAACTAAAACATTCTTTACAATCATGTTCCTTGAATCTTATCTTTCATATTCCTTGAATCATATACTTTGAATCTGTCCTAACCCAAAATTCCCTCACCTCTTTTACAATCTTACCGAAACCTTCGCATTCTTTCATTCCTTCACACATTTTTCACATTTTTAAAAACCCTTGCACCACCTTGTTATTTTTTCACACACTGTCGGTACTCCAGTCACCAAACTTTCTTTGAATTTGTTACACTTTCCTTTTACAAATTTCGAGGACGAAATTTTTATAAGGAGGGTAGAATGTAACAACCCCAAATTTCCAATACAAGTTTTTTACAAAAAAAATTTCAAAATCCATAAAGGGGTATTTATTGCCTGAGCATAAGATAAATAATTAATTAGCAATTTAATTACAAGAAGGAGCTTGTGGCTCATTGGTAATACCTTGCACTGCTGAACCAAGCCACCAGAGTTCAAATCCCATACCCCACATTATTTTTAAGATTGTTTTATTTTGTAATTTTAGAATACCAACAGTTTACACGTGCATTTCTCACAAAAACCCCACTACACCCACAAAACTAAACATACCAGTGAGAAGGTGGACAGACAACACCCCCCTTATATTTTGTCTCTTGTGCTTTACTTTTATATTGCTTAGATACGCTTAACGTATTTACTTCACAGTAAATACGTAGCGGACTCGTCCCGTCCCCTTCGCCGTATACCGGGAAGCGGGGCGTGACAGCGCCCTTTTAACAGCGCCTAGCGCCTCACATGAAAAACACGCGGGCGTCCAAAATAGAAGGCCAGCGCCTCACGTGAAACACACGTGGGCGCTGAATAAAAGTGCTTAGCACTCCATATACAGCCAAGACGGCTGAGTGCTTAGCACTGATTAGGCAGTGCCCAGCGCCTCACGTGCTCCTCACATGGGCAGCATATAAAAAACGCTTAGCACTCCATATACAGCCAAAAAGGCTGAGCAATGATTAGGCAGCGCCTCACATGCACCTAACATGGACGCCATAAGAAGTTCTTAGCACTTCACATTTAGTCAAAAGGACTAAAGTGTTCAACATTTATTGGGCATCACCCATGACTGAATGCTTCACATAACATATATGTGAGCATCAGAGCTCAAATAAGTGCTAAGCACTTTTACATAAAATGAAAATGGCTGAACAAACAGAGCCAAAATAAGTGCTTAACACTTTTGAATGAAAAAGAAAAAGAATAAATAGACTAAGCCCAAATTGGCTAAGTCTCAAAAGTTTTCTTACAGCTGAGCCCAAATGCTCTTTTGCTGGATCTTAAGTAAAAATGATCTTAAAATGTTGTTGAGTTGATCTTAGTTTCAAATAAGACTAATGTATCCTTAGCGAAAACAAACTAATCCCAAATGCTCGCTTATAGTTTTAAGTCGGTCTTAATCTCAAACTAGATTAACGGTCCTTAAAAAGAAAACAAAAATATTTCTGAACTGTAGGAATATACAACCTATGTTCAAAACCCCGTTAAGCAAATCCTTGACCCAAGCCCAAATCTAAAATATACGGATTTAGACTAATCCGTGCCCTACGGGCGACGACATAAACTAGTCTCCGTATACAATCCACGGGCAACCAAAACAAACAAACTCACACACGACACGAAGCGAACTGCTAGAGAAAGAGAAAGTGATATCGTAATGCGGTAACGTAATTAACTGCAGGGGCTTACGCCTGTTCCCCTCCGAATCACGCAGACGCGATAAACGTTTTGCCTGAAATTCGGGGCAGATGCTAATTGGTGCTATCTGTCCACCTCTCCAAAGATGCCAAGTTGATTTATGGCACAACGTATCGAAGGTTTAAATGGATGCGGCCGATGTAGCAGACTTCGTCAGATTCCCCCTCGTCTGAGGGGTTTTTGATTGTGGGGACGCTCTTCCCTGCAGGCGCAAGCCCCTGCAGTTAATTACTCTACCGCATCGCTGTAACAACTTTCTCCTTCTCCATATGGTCACTTCGTGTCGTGCGTGTTTGTTTTGTTTGTGGTTGCCCGTGGATTGTATACGGAGACTAATTTATGTTGTCGCCCGTAGGACGTGGATTAGTCCAAATCCGTATCTTCTTAGATTTGGGTTTGGGGGTTTGGTTTAAGGATACGTTAGCCTCATTTGAGACTAAGATCAACTTAAACGTTTGTTAAGGATATGTTAGTCTAATTTCTAGACTAAGATCAACTTAACAGGATCGTTTAGATCCAACAAAAGAGCATTTAGACTCTATTGTTTAGTTTGCGGACATTTCGGTCGATTATAAGTTTAAGGACATGGTGGTCCAATGTTAGTTTAATGACATCCCGGTCAAGGTTAAGGACATCATAGTCCGTGGAATGTATGGCTGTCGGGACTCGTCACCTCTCTGAAGACGTTGAAGGATTACAACGACAAATATCAGAAGAGTTCAGAGATGTACCCTTGAACCAACGTTGGTTGGGAGATCTATAGTCCAATTTGGGACTAAAGTCTGTTTGCAGGTTTATGAGCATATGGGCTCAGTTGATATGAGTTGAACATTTTATTGTTCTGGCTATTGAGCCTTTATTTGGGCTCGGCCCTTTTAATAATGCATAGCATTTATCAGAATAAAGTATGTTCTGACAGTGCGCCACGTGGCGCGTCAGGCGCTTTGCGCCAAGGAAAGAGCGCATTGCGCTTTTGCTGGATAGCGCACACGAGGAGGACACGTGTCGCGCTTAGCGCTGAGCGCTAGTTTGTTAGCGTATTGCGCTTTTAGTTTATGAGCGCGCTGCGCTAGTTTGTTGGCGCACCAGTGAGTGACACGTGGCGCGCTTGGCGCTGAGCGCCAGCTCATGAGCGCAGTGCTCTGTTTTTAGAAGTGCAAAGCGCAGATTGTGTCTCTGGTTGACACGTGGCAGGTTTTGGCGCTGAGCGCCGGTCCAAAGAGCGCAAGTGCGCAGTTCATGAGTGCAAGGCACTTTTCAAAGGTGCAAAGCGCACTTGATCAAATTTATGATCAGAGAACAAATTTATGTTCTTCAAAGGGGGCTTTGCCTCAGGATCAAAGAACAAAAGTTCTTGATTTTATAAAAGGCTCTGCCTTTATAGATCAAAAGATCTGTGAGTGAAGTATTTTACTTCTTTTTATTTTTTTATGATTAGAACTTTTTGATCTTTTCTTTTTAATCGAAAGACCTTGGTCTTTTTATAGATCTAAGATCTTTTTAGAAGATGGTTCTTCTTTTTACGAGATGGTTTCATCTCTGTTATTTCAAGAACATAGTTCTTTATCTTGAAGATGAAGAAAAATTTTCTTTTTTCTAAGAGCTTGCTCTTCTTTTTTCTCAAAGTTTGCAGATGGTTTTTCTCTCTCTCTTTTTCTCTATATCTCTCTCTATTTTAGACTTGAAGTCTAGGGTCCTTTATATAGGGCCAAATGATTTGTTGAATTGGTTAGAGAGATCTTTCTCTGATTGATTTGGGAATATTTCCGACCGTTGGATCTTTGATCCTAAGCCTTCTGTTTTACAGAAGACAGTCTTCTTATTTTTAACAAAATTGAGAAAATCTTTCCATAACAGAATTTATTGTCTTTGGTAATTTTTATTTACCATTGGATCATTGATCCAACGGTGCTCTGATTTACAGAGCATAATCTTGTTATTTGGAAAGATTTTGAGGAATCTTTTCTTAACAGAATTTAGTTTCTGATTAATTAATGATTTATCATTATTATTAGATTTTTGATCTGACGGTGGGGAGCTTTTAGGTTCCAGCGCTAGCGCACCCGTGATTTGCACGTGATGTGCTGCTTAAAAGGCAGCGCACAATGCGCTAGCGCACACGTGTTTGACACGTGGTGCGCTGCTTGGAGTGCAGCGCATCTAGCGCTAGCGCACCCATGCTTTACACGGGGTGCGCTGCTTAGAGTGCAGCGCACCTAGCGCTAGCGCACACGTGCTTTGCACGTGGTGCGCTGTTTAGGGCGCAGCGCACTTGGTGCTGCATCTGAAGCGTTGCTTCACAATGTTTTAACTGTTGGCTTTGAGGCATTTGTTACATTCTTTGCATGTAGAGTTTTCCCTTCATTAATTTATTTATTATTATTATTATTATTATTATTATTATTATTATTTATTTATTTTTATATATAAGGGAGCAGGTTATAAGCCAAAATTTTGGCGGGAACAAATGCCCCCACTACTTTGCCCACGTAAGTATGTACGTGGGTGAAGTAGTGCATAGTTATACATGGCCATGGAATTGAGGGCTTAGGAGACAAGTTTAGGGTCCTTGTAGCCTAAGAATTTTTCCATCTTCACGAGCCGTAAGGGTCTCAAGAAGGTTTTTTCTCCCTACAAGTCGAGAGGATCTCGTAGGTGTAAATTCTCCCTAGAAATCGCGAGGATTTCTAAGTGTTCATTGCCTCCGTGAGTCGTAAGGATCTCGCTCGGGTATTTTCCTTACGAATCGTGAGGACCCGTAAGTAGCTTCTTTATTTCATTGGTGAATGTGGGTTTGGCAAATGTGGCCCGCAGATAGTCCATGTTGACCTCCTTGTAGAGTAGCGATGGCTTAGAAGACAGGGTTAGGATCTGTCACCTAAGACTTTTCAACTTTATGAGCCATGAGGGTCTCATAAAGACTTTTCTCCCTACGAGTCGAGAGGATCTCGTAGGTGTATTTTCTCCTTAGGGGTCATGAGGACTCCTAAGTGCGTTTTCTCTTGAGAGTCGTAAGGATCTCACTAGAGAATTTTCCCTCTTACAAGTCGAGAGGACTCGTAAGTGGTTGTTTCCCTCCTAGTCGAGATTCGACTTTAGAGAGTGTGGTCCGTGAATAGTATGCAAGAGTTCGTTTTGGACCGACTTGCAGGGCCCCAGTGCTTAGGAAACAGAATTTTTTTAATCCCCGCTGCCTAAGGCTTTTCCTCACGAGTCGAGACAAATCGAGCATTTCTCGCAAGAATATCCTAACGTCACAGTTAACCTTTTCTCTTTATGACAGAGGTCCGTTAGGGTCTATGGTACTAGGGTTTTGTCCGTCATACCGTCGCGTTGGCTGATGTATTCCTCGATAGGCAACCTTGCTGTTCAAGTAGCCTTAAGACTGTCATGTCTATGATCCCTTCGGGGGCTGGACAAGACATCTTCAAGCAATCCTCTTAGGCAGTTTGACCGTCGGAAGAGCAAGTGTTAGGAATTTTGCCATGCCGCTTTTTACTTAAGGTTAGGCTCATTTTGGAGAGCCCCGATGAGTCATAACCACTCCGCATTGGTATGGGATGATCTTCGATGGCCTTTCAGGTTTTATATGAGTTGCCGACAAGACCCTGAAGCTAGGAATTTGGCCTTTGCTTCATTTGCTGGCATTGCGTCTGCTGTAACGAGACGAATGTCGCGGTTGTCTCTAGGTTGCGGGTGAACCGTCGAGGCTTGGAACTAGGGATTTTGCCGTGGCTCCATTGTTTGATTGTCGCGTCTGAATCCTGCTGGGGGAAGAACGCTGGGGTGACATCTCGTCTGCTGTGTCGAGACGAACGTCGAGGTGGTGATCATTCCGCGCTGGTGTGGGATGATCTCCGATGGTCTTTCCAGTTTTATATGAGTTGCCGTCAAGACCCTGAAGCTAGGAATTTAGCCTTTGCTTTGTTTGCTGGCATTGCGTCTGCTGTATCGAGACGAATGTCGTGGTTGTCTCTAGGTTGCTGGTGAACCGTCGAGGTTTGGAACTAGGGATTTTCCTGTGGCTTCGTTGTTTGATTGTCGCGTCTGGATCCTGATGGAGGAAGAACGCTCTTAGTGACATCTTTTCTGCTGTATCGAGACGAACGTCGAGGTGGTGACCACTCCGCGCTGGTGTGGGTTGATCTCTGGTGGTCTTTCGGGTTTTATATGAGTTACCGTCAAGACCCTGAAGCTAGGAATTTGGCATTTGCTTCGTTTGCTTTGGCGTGTCCGAATCCTGTTGGAATGAGGAGGGTCACCGTTGCTGATTTTTAGGCTGTAAATATTGTCGTTAAGATTTGGAACTGGGGACTATGCCGTGGCTCCGTTTTGTTGTGTCGCTTCCGTGTCTTGCTGGCATAAGGAGGAACGCTGTTGTTTGTCTTCTGGGATAGAGATGTGACCGTCGAGACTTGGCTCTCTTTCTGATGGAGCCTGAGGAGGGAAGGCGTGATTCCTTCTTTACTTGCGCCCCTGGATTGTATACAGGGATTGATGTGATATCACTTGTAGGGTAAAAGGTTTCACTTTTTTCATTCATTTTTTTTAATTTCTTTCCGCGATGCTCTATCATTTCAGCTTTTATATCGCGAAGGTCGCGACTGCCCAATCATTTCGGCTATTTTTCGCGGTGCCCAATCATTTCGGCTATTTATTTTATTTTTACTCGCTGCTTTTTATTGCGAGTGGCCCAATCATTTCGGCTATTTTGCATGCATACATTTTTACTTGCTGATTTTGTTTGCAAGTTGCCCTATCATTTCGGCTATTCCGTATGCATGTGTGGCTTGCTGGCTTTTTGCTGGAGGCTTGGATTTAGACACTGATTTCGGCATCAGCACCGCTACAACTGGGATATGGCCAGGAGCGAATCATCATTTCCCGCTGTCGATGTCAAACAAAGGTGGCTTAGCGAACAGGGTTAAGATCCTGTCGACTAAGGCTTTTGACTTCATGAGCCGTAAAGGTCTCGTGAAGGTATTTTTCCCTACAAGTTGTGAGGATTTCGTAGGTGAGTTTTCTCCTTAGGAATCGTGAGGATTCCTAAGTGCGTGGTCTCTTATAAGTCGTAAGAATCTTACAAGAGTGCTTTCTCCTTATAAGTCGAGAGGACCTACAAGGGCTGTTCACTAGGTAGACATATCCCTAGTCACGGATGGGACTTTGTTAGGGAAATGTTTATTCGCGCCCGTGGATTGTATACAAGGGTTAGCATTGAGCCGCTTGTAGGGCAATATCGGAGGTTGTGGGGACTGCTTAAGAACAGGTTCAGATCCCTGTAGCTTAAGACATTCAAATCTTATGAGCCGTGAGGGTCCCATAAGAGGGTTCTCCTTACGAGTCGTGAGAATCTCGCAAGTGTAATTTCTCCTTAGGGATCGTGAAGATCCCTAAGTGTGTTGCTCCCTTGTGAGTCGTAAGGATCTCACGCAGGCGGTTTATCCTTACAAAGTCTAGAGGACCTTGCAAGTGTCTTTTAACGAGATTGCGCCCTTTCGGGTTTTCACAAAACTCGCCGGTAGCCCTGCTGTTTTTACTCACGGAGCCCTTTCAGGTTTTCATCCGTACCCATTTCGCTTATGGACATACCTTTTTTTTTTGTTTTTTTTAACGAGGTTGCGCCCTTTCGAGTTTTCACAAAACTCGCCGGTAGCCCTGCTTTTTTTACTCACGGAGCCCTTTCGGGTTTTCATCCATGCCCCTTTTGCTTATGGACATACCGTTTTTTTTTACGTCAGCCTGAGGATACCGCGGGTTGGTAGTAGTTTAACGACGTTTCGATCGTTTGCAAGTTTTAGGACATTGCGGTCCGTTGTTAGTTTAGGGACATTTCGGTCCTTTGCAAGTTTTAGGACATTGCAGTCCGCCATTGCCGTATTTGAGGCGAATTTCTAGTTTACGGACTTTTCGGTCCATGGGGCTTTCCCTATGAATGAGCATGATGCCCCCGGCATATCCATCTTTTTCAGAGCATGTGGTTGTGGCGGGCTCACCTTCCAGTTTTCGGAAAGCGCGAACTTGCCCTGTTGGTATTGGTCTTCAACCCAGTTTTTGAAGACGTAGCAGTTTTCGATCGGATGGCCCAATACTCGGTGGTAAGGTCAGTAATTAGGATTGTTGACATTGTTCAGTTGTAGTGGGTGTTTCGGCTCCGGTAGAGTGATAAGCTTGTTGCACACTGCTAGTTCGAACAGTCTCCTTGTTTCATCCCGGGGAAATGAGTAAGGACGTTTCAACTTCTCATAGAGGGGTTGCCGCCTGTTGCTTTGGTGAACAACCGGTCTAGGGCCACTCGATTGTTGTTGAGCATTGGAGACGAAGGTCGTTTTTCCCTTCCCCTTATCCTTTTTGTTCGATCCCTTGTTTGCGGGTCCGAGATTCTCTCCGGGTAGCGTGCAATTGCACGGCTGAATGTTCTCGCAACTCCTCAGTTCTTTCGTTTCAGAGATGGATTCCTTGAAGAGAGGGCCGAGGGCTACTTCTTCGTCGGAGTCTCTCCCGAAGGTGAGAACTCGCGATCCCCCGGGATCAACCCTATCACAATTGCCGGCAATTCTTTTACACTCATCTGTCGCATTTTTCCGCTGTCTATGAGCTTTACGCTTTGTCCTCTTGAAGTGTTGCCTGTGAGCGACATACCCTTGCCACCAACACTTAAAGGAGTTGCAGTCTTCAATAGGATGTGTGATCTTCTGATGATATAAGCAGAAGTTAGGATGTACGTCCGCTTCATCAAGATGTATACCGCCAGGAGAATTTTCTCTGAAAGAGGGCAGCTTCATCCCCATCGATATGGCTTTGGCGAATCGTTTCCTTGTCTTGATCCTGCTTTCATTTGCGGCAGATGTACTTTGATCTGGTGGGAGTGTTTCGACCCTTTTGTCCAGTCGCCGGCGTTTGGCCTTTTCAAATATGGCCATCCCGCGCTCCCGATCAGCTTTGCTTTTTAGACGGGCTTCGTTCAGGAATGCGTCAATTATTTCGTCTGATAGCCCTAGAAGTTCTGGTTCGGGATCTGCCCCCGATTTCTCTGCGTCAGGAGCTTCTTCATTGTCTATCGATGAGTAAAAGATCATATGGCAGCTTGCCACATAATCCTCAGGTTCATCTGACGAGTCTTCGTCATCATCTCCGTCCTCAAGGACGTGGCTGAGGAATTCTCGGAATGTGGCTGGGGTCCGCGCCTTCTGATTATATTCTTCCAGTGCGTCAATATGTTTTCGCAGATCCATGCGCTTGTCATCAAACTGCGTGAGCTTTTTGGTCTTCTTCTTTTTCTTTGAAAACTTTGACGGCTGTGCCTGGGTATTTTGCCCACTGTCATCAATTCTCGGTGTTGGGCGGGGTTTCAGCATCCCATCAATGACCTCGGGCTTTGGCGGACTTTTCCACCTGACGGCTGGGCATGTGTGAAGATCCTTCAGCATTCTTTAGTTTTGGCTAAAAGGGCGACCTCCCACGGAGTTTCTTCTATAAAAGAGCACGATGCCCCCGGCATGTCCACTTTTTTTAGGGGAATGAGGTTGTGGCGGGTTCACCTTCCAGTTTTCGGATAATGCGAACTTGCCTTGTTGGTATTGGTCCTCGATCCAGCCTTTGAAAACGAAACCATTTTCGATTGGATGGCTTACTGCTTGATGGTAAGGGCAGTAATTAGGATTGTTGAGATCGCCTGGCTACAACGGACGTTTTGGACTCGGCAGATTGATGAGTCTGTTGCGCACTGCTAGCTCGAACAGTCTTCTCGTTTTATCTTGAGGAAACGAGTAAGGACGTCCTAGTCTTTCCTCGAGGGATGGGCGTGGACGCCTATTGTTTTGGCGAACATCCGGCTTTAAGTTGCTCAGCTGTTGTTGAGTACTGGTGACGAAAGTTGCTTTTCCTTTCCCTTTTTCATTTCGAGGATCCGTCTTTGGGGGAGATGGTCTATGACCCATCTGGTCCATTTGGGCCAGTTTGTCAATCAAGGCCTGGAACGCAGTTAGCTTGAAGAACATCATGAACTGGGAGATAGTTGACTGAGGGTCAAGAGTACCCATGAACATGCCTACCGCGGGAGCTTCTTCGATGCGCTGCTCGCATTTCGACCATAAATTTTGCCACCGTATCGCGTATTGTACCCACGTTTCGCTTGGCTTTACCCTGGCGTTGATCAATGCGGTGATCGGGGTGCGCTCGCTGGCGCTTGCGAACCGTTGAGTGAATAGCAACTCCATTTCTGTAAACGTTTTGACGGAGTCGTCGGGAAGCTCGGAGTACCATTTGAATGCCGTTTCTGACAAGCTGCCGATGAATTGGCGTAGTAGCAATTATCGTCACCTCAGGTGTTGCCACATAAAGCCCTAAACTGGGAAACATGCTGGTGGGGATTGCCCGTCCCTTTGTATACATGAAATTTATGGATCGTATATCCCGGCGGGTAACTTATTTGGTCATACCAGCCCGGATAGGGTCGTCCAGTCTTGACAACTTAGCCAGCCGCTTCGTTTGCTCGGTGAGCTCGTATTTGTTGAGCTATATAATCATCGAGCGTGGATTTTGAGATGGTTTCCTCCTTGGCTGCTGAAAGAGCCGGAGGAGGATTAGATGTCTCCCCTCTATCGTCTTCAACAATGATCGGAGGGTCTTTAGCTGGAGGATCCGGCTGAAACATCATCCCTACCATGTCTTGAAAGAGAAGCGCCATTTGCTTTATATTAGCCGCTTTTTCTGCTGCTTCTCTGTCCTTCTTTTCAAGGACTCTGCGTAGGAAGTCAGCGTCAGTTTCTTGTTCGTGACGCTGTTCTGATGATGCCTCCGGGCTTTCTTTTGGCTCGGTAAGTGCGGCCATTGTAGTCAGCATCTCTTGAAGCTTCTGTTGTTGCTGTTCTTGAACCCTTGTTATTGATCGGGTGAGCGGTCGGTGGCCCGTCGAAGCGTGGCTATCCTCTTTCCCGGACACCATTTAAACAGTATGGACCATTATGCCCCCAGACTTGAGGCATTTGGTCTCGGCGTCTTTACATTCTGCCGTATTCATAAGGGCTTTCCTTGGCCTCCTTCTTCTTTGAGCAGTTGATGTTGAGGGGGCCGTCGCAGCGGGCACCCAGGCAGTCGTCGTCCTTTGTGGCTTGCTAGGACGATTCTCTTCCTGCTGAACCTTCAGCTTCTTTTGTCGGCGAGGATAGTCTTGATAGACCACTGACTCTCAGACTTGTCACCAGATTTTGTAAACTTTGGAAGACAGCCGTTGAGGGGACTGCTTTGGCTGCATTTCTGTGACTGTCTCCACCGGTGGAGGAGATCTCTTCAGCACGGCGGTAGGAGAGTTCCTGCGCACCTTATTCAGCAGCTCAAAGCTGTTCCTGGTTGGAACAGCAGCATCGATCTCCACCGTTGGAGTTGGTGGAGTAAATCCAGACGGAGAGCTGCCCCCATCCATCCGTACTCGGCGCCAGTGACGACGGCGAGCATGTCGTGCAGATGGTGTTGGTTCAGCTATGGGGATGGCTTTGTCATGCCCCCGCTCTGGTCAGGCGCTGCTGGTACCAGCCTCTTGAAGACTGACGTTCGTCGAGAAGTAATGTCCAGTCTATCGAATATAGACCTCTGGGCAGAGGTGACTTTGCCTGGAGCAGGAGCCGAAGTGGCCAGCCTTGTGAAAACCGACTTCCTGGCAGGGGAAGCCTTTCCGATGATTTCGTCTGCTTGAGCCGGGATGGCTATCCGCTTTGGGATGGCTGCTTCAGGTATTGCGGGCTTGTTCATGGGCCCGTTGGAGCTTTGGCCCAGTCTATTGAAAACCGAGGCATTGGATTTGGACGACCCGTTGAGAAGGGTCGCGGTATTGGTGAGCCGATCAAAGACCGACTTCTTCGGGGCTTGTTGCAATGGTAGTAGGGCGTTGAAACTCATCGGTAGGAGCATAGTTCCGAAGAATAGCACAGTGGTGGCCTGAGTCACTTGTTCCACCGGCATAGCGAAGATGGAGGCCGCTTGAAGCCCGTAAGTCACTCCTCCGGACGGGACGGAGCGAGAGTTGTAGTTGCAGTTAGTGCAGTTTGAAACCATTGATCTTCTGTTTTCTGCACGGAGCAAGACACCAAATCTAAGTACCTCGAATCCACAGGCAACCATAGCAAACCGCGATTCGTTCGCGAACACGACACACGAAGTGTGGAGTGGAAAGAGGAAAAGGTCCCACCAGGCGTGCCAGAATCTGTTCCCCTCCGAATCACGCAGACGCGATAAACTTCTTGCCTGAAATTCAGGGCAGATGCTAATTGGTGCTATCTGTCCACCTCTCCGAAGATGCCAAGTTGATTTATGGCACCATGTATCGAAGGTTTAAACGGATGCGGCCGGTATAGCAGACTTCGTCAGATTCCCCCTCGTCTGAGGGGTTTTTGATTGTGGGGACGCTCTTCCCTGCAGGCGCAAGCCCCTGCAGTTAATTACGCTACCGCATCACGGTAACAACTTTCTCCTTCTCTATATGGTCACTTCGTGTCGTGGGTGTTTGTTTTGTTTGTGGTTTCCCGTGGATTGTATACAGAGACTAATTTATGTTGTTGCCCGTAGGACGTGCATTAGTCCAAATCCGTATCTTCTTAGATTTGGGTTTGGGGGTTTGGTTTAAGGATACGTTAGCCTCATTTGAGACTAAGATCAACTTAAACGTTTGTTAAGGATACGTTAGTTTAATTTCTAGACTAAGATCAACTTAACAGGATTGTTTAGATCCAACAAAAGAGCATTTAGACTCTATTGTTTAGTTTGCGGACATTTCGGTCGATTACCAGTTTAAGGACATGGTGGTCCAATGTTAGTTTAAAGACATCCCGGTCAAGGTTAAGAACATCATAGTCCGTGGAATGTATGGCTGTCGGGACTCGTCACCTCTCTGAAGACATTGAAGGATTACAACGACAAATATCAGAGGAGTTCAGAGATGTACCCTTGAACCAACGTTGGTTGGGAGATCTATAGTCCAATTTGGGACAAAAGTCTGTTTGCGGGTTTATGAGCATATGGGCTCAGTTGATATGAGTTGAACATTTTATTGTTCTGGCTATTGAGCCTTTATTTGGGCTCGGCCCTTTTAATAATGCATAGCATTTATCAGAACAAAGTATGTTCTGACAGTGCGCCACGTGGCGCGTCAGGCGCTTTGCGCCAAGGAAAGAACGCATTGCGCTTCTGTTGGATAGCGCACACGAGGAGGACACGTGTCGCGCTGAGCGCTAGTTTGTTGGCGCATTGCGCTTTTAGTTTATGAGCGCGCTGCGCTAGTTTGTTGGCGCACCAGTGAGTGACACGTGGCGCGCTTGGCGCTGAGCGCCAGATCATCAGTGCAGTGCTCTGTTTTTAGAAGCGCAAAGCGCAGATTGTGTCTCTGGTTGACACGTGGCAGGTTTTGGCGCTGAGCGCCGGTCCAAGGAGCGCAAGGGCGCAGTTCATGAGTGCAAGGCACTTTTCAAAGGCGCAAAGCACACTTGATCAAATTTATGATTAGAGAACAAATTTATGTTCTTCAAAGGGGGCTTTGCCTCAGGATCAAAGAACAAAGGTTCTTGTTTTTATAAAAGGCTCTGCCTTTATAGATCAAAAGATCTGTGAGTGAAGTATTTTACTTCTTTTTATATTTTTATGATTAGAACTTTTTGATCTTTCCTTTTAAATCGAAAGACCTTGGTCTTTTTATAGATCTAAGATCTTTTTAGAAGATAGTTCTTCTTTTTACGAGATGGTTTCATCTCTGTTATTTCAAGAACATAGTTCTTTACCTTGAAGATGAAGAAAAATCTTCTTTTTTCTAAGAGCTTGCTCATCTTTTTTCTCAAAGTTTGCATAGGGTTTCTCTCTCTCTCTTTTTCTCTATATCTCTCTCAATTTTAGACTTGAAGTCTAGGGTCCTTTATATAGGGCCAAATGATTTGTTGAATTGGTTAGAGAGATCTTTCTCTGATTGATTTGGGAATATTTCCCACCGTTGGATCTTTGATCCTAAGGCTTCTGTTTTACAGAAGGCAATCTTCTTGTTTTTAACAAGATTGAGAAAATCTTTCCATAACAGAATTTATTGTCTTTGGTAATTTTTATTTACCATTGGATCATTGATCCAACGGTGCTCTGATTTACAGAGCACAATCTTGTTATTTGGAAATATTTTGAGGAATCTTTCCTTAACAGAAATTAGTTTCTGATTAATTAATGATTTATCATTATTATTAGATCTTTGATCTGACGGTGGGGAGCTTTTAGGTTCCAGCGCTAGCGCACCCGTGCTTTGCACGTGATGTGCTGCTTAAAAGGCAGCGCACACGTGTTTGATACGTGGTGCGCTGCTTGGAGTGCAGCGCGTCTAGCGCTAGCGCACCCATGCTTTACACAGGGTGTGCTGCTTTGAGCGTAGCGCACCTAGCACTAGCGCACACGTGCTTTGCACGCGGTGCGCTGTTTAGGGCGTAGCGCACTTGGCGCTGCATCTGAAGCGTTGCTTCATAATGTTTTAACTATTGGCTTTGAGGCATTTGTTACATTCTTTGCATGTAGAGTTTTCTCTTCATTTTTTTATTTTATTATTATTATTATTATTATTATTATTATTATTATTTATTTATTTATTTTTATATATAAGGGAGCAGGTTATGAGCCAAAATTTTGGCGGGAACAGCGCCTACAGGGAAGAGCGTCCCCACAATCAAAAAACCCCTCATAAAATGAGGGGGAATATGATATAGTCTGCTACAACAATCGCATCTGTCCAAACCTCCGATATATGGTGCCATAAATCAACTTGGTATCTTCGGAGCGGTGGACGGATATATCCAAATAGTATCTGCCCCCAAATTCAGGCCAGACGATCTATCCCAGTTCGTCTCTGTTTTCGGCGGTGAACAAACCATAGGTTGATATGGGAAGAATCTTGTCTGTTATCATTCATCATGATACCTGATATAGGATTTACATTTTACATATGGCCCCTTGGGCTTTTCAAAATGGCACATGTGCCTTTTCCATGCCATGTGTTTTTCCTTTTGCATATAAGTCATGGGCTTTTACATAATTTGGATTTATTGCCCATTTTATTACATTTATTCGTAGGAATTACATTAAGCCTATTTATGCTTTAACCATTATTCCCTTGGCATGGGGGGCCTCTTCCTACTTGGGCTCGACTTTGGCATGGGCCTGCTTGCTTGGACTTGGGTTCGGGCTTAGGCCCACTCGGCTTAGGGTTGACTTTGACTTAGTCAACCAGGGTGTAATTTTTGACCCCAACACTTCCATATTGATGTGCACACCTCATATTGACATGCATCTCATATAGATGCGAATCTCATATTGGGCTCCGACTTTATACATATATGGATACGTATATGTATATCTTTGAGGGAAATATAAATGCCTTCAAATTGGATCACACCACAATATTGGGCGCAGCCTATGTTACCATCATTCACTTCGCCACATAAAATATACATGTGCGCACAAGATGAAAAATGGACCTAAACGTCCTTAAACTAATGCTTCATCCCGAACACATGAATATTGGACCGAACTGTCCCTAAACTAATATTGGACCGCGATATTCTTAAACTAATATATGTTTGGCCCTACGGCTGGTCTCCATATTGACCTCCATATACAATTCACGGGCACAAACAAGCCATATTTCATCCATATCTCCCATGGACCGCGATGTCCTTAAACTAATATGTTTTGCTCTGCGACATGTCTCCATATTGACTACCGTATACTATCCAGGGGCTATTCATATATGATCTAATGATCAGTTGAGCCCATATGCTCATTGTTCCTAAGTCGATATTACTCCCATATATGACTAACGATCCTAGGATCAAACCCAAATATCCCGTGAACTGATAGACTTCATTTATATGAGATCTACGTCCTAAGTTCAAAACCCCAAATCTAATATATAGATTTGGACTAATTCGCGCTCTATGGGCGATGATATATATTCGTCTCCGTACACAATCCAAGGGCAACCACATATAAACAAATATAATATGACACGAAGCGATATCTATGAAGAAGGTGAAAGTTGTTATCGCAATGCGATAGCATGATTAACTGCAGGGGTTTGCGCCTGCAGAGAAGAGCGTCCTCATAATAAAAAAAACCTCACAAATGAAGGGAAATCTGATAAGCCATTCTACAAAAGTCGCATCTATCCAAACCTCCGATATAAGGTGTCATAAATCAACTTGGTATTGTCGGAGAGATGGATGGATACGTTCAAATAGCATCCACACCTAAATTAAGGCAAGACGTTCTAACCCAGTTCATTTCCATTTTCGGCTGTAAACAATCCTAACAGCTATAAACGGTAACATTTTTTAAATCTTTTCAACTGCAAACGTCTGCCTATAAAGCATCAGACATCTGTCTCTCATTTTGAAGATATGCAAGTGAAAGCACAGAGAGTACACAGACGTCTGATGAAGCATACACAGACGTCTGAAAAACAAAAACCATTTTCCCAAAAAGAACTTCAGACGTTTATCCATTTGAACATCAAACGTCTGAATCTTCTCTATTAGAAATGCCTATGAAGTACAGAGAGAAGGAAGATGTCTTAAGTGTTCAATGCAGACGTCTGACGAACCAAAAACCCAATTTTCCAAATTCTTTAAAATCTACATCAAACGTCTGTGTACAAGGTATCGGACGTCTGTCTTATCTCTGGGTTTTAAAATATTTTTGATATATCTGATATTTGGAGAACCCAAAACCACATAAAACAAGAAGACGTCTGATGCACAAGATGCAGGTGTCTGATTATGCACAGAAAGCTGAAATTGGGGTTTTAATGAAATGGAAAACTTCAAAATCGAAAAACCCAACGATTATGTAATGTAAAAAACTTGTGCATGCATGTGTGAGTGTTCAAGAGCTCAAAATGATATTACCCATAATTCATAGAGCACTTACAAAGATTCATATGTCGGTATCGCAATTTTTCGAATCTTGAATCTTTAGCTCTTTGTCTTGAGCTCTCGAAAATTTGGCACTTGATCTTCAATTGGACTTCCATTGATCTTCGCCACTTACAAGCGTCTTGAAGTCGTTCTTTAATCTTCAAATCTTGAACTTCGAATCTTAACGTTTCAAACTTGAACTTCGTCTTCTTAGCTTCTTCAAGCTAGATATCGCAATTTGAGAAGCTCTTGTCCTTCAATCTCAGACTTCGGCTTCTTAGCTTCACGAAGCTTGAATATGCGAATTGAGAAGTACTCATCCGATCCTCCAACCTCCCTTAGATATGACATTTAAGCTCGATTTTCTCCATCCTTCTCTATACGCTTGTGCAGTGAGATATCCGATATCCTGAAATGCAATATCAAATGACTAAGCTCATTATATACAATGTTATGAAATAAAAAAGACAATAAACACAAGTATATGGATCATTCATTGTTTGATATCGAAACTATGAATATGAATATCACTATCGATATGTAAAACATAAGCAAAGCATGAGATATTGATAAACAATATATATATATATATATATATATATATATATATATATATATATATATATATATATATATATATATATATATATATATATATATATAACCAAGATAAGGAACACATGTGTGTGTGTGTGTGTGTGTGTAAGTATTCATATTTTGAATATCAAAACAATAACATGAGAGTAATATAAAAATATCAAAGTATATAACACCAGTAAATGCATGCGATATTAATATATTACTTGATATACATAAGTTATAAGATAAGCAAGCTAAAAAACAAGTTTATATCAGTTTGGTGTCGATAAGGTAAATAAGATAAAGCATGTGACACCAAACGTCTATTTATGTTTAAGGTATCATCAAAATAAAGCGAGAATGGATGATGAAAATCCATAAGCTATCATTCACGACTCATACTAGGTTCATGTCAACAGATAAAACATAGAAAAATTCAAGATAACAGTAGTATAGACAAGCGCAGGAAACTAGCAATGAATAAACTTAATTAGATGAAAGAAGCACTTAGTCTAAACCATTTAATTCAAATCAACCACGAAAAGTTATCATGTGCCGTAGGTTAGTTGACAACGACATGGCAGTCTTTGTATTGGCAGGAACATACATTTACGATTAAATCTCCATATAGGTAACTATAGGGTATACCCATGACATAGGATATATATTTTTAAAACATATATCATGAAAATGAAACAAATATATATATATATATATATATATATATATATATATATATATATATATATATATATATATGGGAACACAATTTGAAGAAACAAATCTATCATATTATTATTTTTATATAAATAGATCTTAGGTTATAAAAGCAAGAAAGATATAAAAAAAATGACAGATATCCTTGTAACGAAGAAAAAGGGAGGGTGACAGGACAAAAGAAACCTCTCAAAGAAGATGCTTGTCAAACTTTCCAACTTAATACAATTATTTCTCCCTGTGTTTATATATATGTTCAATTATTTGGGGTTCTTTGATTCGGTCAGCTCTCTTGGGCATGTTTGGCGGTCGAAAAGTGAAAAAACGTAAGAACGTGGTAGGAAAGTAAAATGACAAGAAAGTTTGAAAAAATATTAATTTTTGTTTGTTTTTTTAATTGAAAATGAGAAAGAAACTGAGTTGGTGCTTATGTGCCAATGGAAAACGAGTTTAAATTATTTGGTTGAAATATAGAAAAGAGAAAGTGTTAGAGAGAAATTGAATGTAAAATATAAAAATAATAAATCTTCTTCCTCCCTCTTACTTTCTTTCACTTTCTATCATTTTGAAAAAAAGTGAAATAAAGGTAAAAGATGATGTGAAGGGAAAGTGAGAAAGTACTTTCCCACTTCTTTCTTTTTTTATCAAACAAAGGAAACTAGAAAATGAGAAGCACTTTCTCACCCAACATGCCCTTTTTTGCCACCAAACATGCCATTATCTTTTGGAACTAACCTACACAATAAATTCTGATTCTTTAAACTTTGTATTGTTTTTGAGAATGTTGAAATATTAGGTCCTTGCTAGTCTTAAAATTATTTTGAGTAATGTCATTCTTTATCTTTACTTCTTTAACTAAAACACAAGGGGTTACTGTAGCTTTAAAAAAATTCCAAAAAATTGAGAAATTGCCAACAGCCAAACTAGCAATTTCAAGGACCCAGTCATGGAAGTTCCGAAAAAAGAGGAAAATGGGTCTAACTCTCTGGCTTAGAAAAGAAATAGGTTTAGGTTTCTGGCCCAAAAAGCAATAGGTTTAGGTCCCTATAGTATATTGACTATTCTTTATGCCAACACTGTCCTTTTAGATACACTACTATATTTACCTTTTAAAATACTATAGTTATCTTTCAGAGTACTACATTTATGTTATAAAGTACTACATTTGTATTAAAATACTATAGTTGACATGAAAACTACTATATTTACCTTTTAAAGTACTATAGTTATCTTTCAAAGTGCTACATTTATATTACAAAGACTACATTTGTGTTAAAATACTACATTTAACATGAAATTGTTATATTTTTTAGTAAAATTATTATATCTATTATATTTGACCTATTTCAATATAAATGTTGCACTTTAGAAGATAAATATAGCACCTTAAAAGATATATGTAACTCTTTAAAGGGTAGATATAGTAGTTTACCTAAAAGTGCAGTATTGGCATAAAAAATAGTAAATGTACTATAGAGACCCAAAACTATTGCTTTTTTTGTCAGGGACCTAAACTTAATTATTACTTTTCTAAATTAGGGAGTTAAACCCAATTTTCCCCAAAATACGCCTCACTGAAAAGCCCAAGCAACTTTTCCCACCCATTTCAAATTAATTCAAAATTTCAAATTTCAAATCTTTTCTAGAAAGTTTTACTCCATTTATAACCCCCTCTCTCTCTCATACACATGCAGAGAGAAGGAGAGGAAGAAGTTGTAGAACGGAATAGGTGCTGACGGGACGGCGACAATAATGAAGTTGCCGGCATAGGTTGCTTGAGGTTGAAGGTTGGTGTTGTATTTAGGGGGTTTGTTTAGCTCTATAATAATGGTTTTTCTTCTCCTCATTTTCTTTTTTAGATGTTTTCTCTTATATTTAGTGTAAGGAAAGCAAGAAATCTACTATGGTGATCATATGAGTAGTGTGGTTGTATTCGTTAGCATCTCTGTTTCGAATTTTGAATCTTCAGAAATGTGTTACATTTTTTTGACATTCGCATATGGCTTCCTCTATAAACGTGTGGTATGATCCCCCCTCCCCTATTTACATGATCTTTACTCTTGCATAGAAAAATTGGTAAGTTGGAAAGATTAGTTTAACCATTGTTCTTCTCTTTGGTAATTTATGGGATATCTAAAGAAGGTTGAAGAAGAACTCACATGTTTGCTACCTTTCCCTGCATGCCTTTTAATATTGCCTTTTTTATTTTTCAACATTTCCATCATTATTTCTCACGTTTTAATTGATTTTCATATAAGCTGTATGATTAAATCACTCAAAGAATCAATAAAGAAGATAGGGACATGATAAAAGAAGATTAGCTGTAATAGTGAGTATATGAGGTATTTGATGAAATACCTCAAGCAATCATTGAGGAAAAAAAGATTATTATGGAGGTGATCATAAGTCTGCTATTGATTAAATTTGGAGATGCCTAAGTTTTCATATAGTGTTCACTCCTCATAACTCTTAGATGAGATCAACTTCAAAAACATGAAACTTTCATAATGGCATGAAAATGAAGACGTTATGGGGATTTCAAATTTGTGACCGCAACACAAACTAAAACGTAAGCATATGATAATATGGGTGTATATTCAAAACATCATTTGTATGTTATCAACGGAACTATTTTACCAATGACCAATAGCTCAGCTGGTGTGAGCACTTCCCCTCTTAGGTAGAGTGTGGGATTTGAATCCCATAAATCCCCAAAAGGAAAGTGGCCATAAATTAACGCTTTCAGGGTAAATTGTCCCCCGGATGTGTGTGTGTTGTGCGTGATGTGTGTGTGTAGTGTGCATATGTTAAGGATTTTCACTACTACAAAGAAGAGTTTCCTCTACGGTTTTTACCGTTTGGGAAAACGCCTGCCCCTACGGTTCCAACCGTAGGGGAAAATTTTTCATCGGTAGGGGCAAAAGGAGTAAGGACAAGTATATACCTCTATGGATGAAAATTTACCTCTACAATTAGAACTGTAGGGGCTACGGTCCCTACGGTTTAATCCGTAAAAGCAGTTTTTATTTTTAATTTAATTTTTTTAAAATATTATTTGCCTCTACGGTTGTGATCACAGGGGCAAGTAAATATTTTTTTTTCAAAATTTTATTTTATTTTATTTTATTTAAAAATTTACTTGCCCCCACAGAAACATCCGTAGAGGCAAAATATCAGATTTTTCTGATATTTTGCCCTTACGGATGTATCCGCAGGGGCATATAGTTGTCTCTACGGTCACAACCGTAGGGGCAAGTAAAAATATTTTTTAAATTTTTCCTCTGCTTTTTTGCTGACCTGTACAGGATAATATATGTAGCGCACACAAATACAAAAATATTTATCTTAAACATCCCACGCATAATATATATAACGGAATAACCAAACAAAATACAAAATCAGGATAAAAAATCAAGACATACAAAAAACAATATCCAAGATATACAACACGTATCAAATAAAGTACATACATTGCATAAAATTCAAAAAAATATAAATACATCGCTACTGACTCAATCTAGATGTTCCGTCTCTAAGTAGCTGGGAAATCTGGCTCATCTGCACTTCACTGCAGCCCCGGGTCGACAAAATCTGGAGTAATGGATCGTCAGAAGTAGGGGTGGCCTGTGGAGCCGAAGCAGTGGCCCGCGGACCTGAAGCCGGAGCCGAAGAAGTGGCCTGCTGATGGAGGCGTGAATCTCCTTCAGATGTTACCTTCCGTTGATCTGCTGATGGCGGCAATGGGTGACTGAGATTGGATCTGGAGGCTGTCGCTCCTGAAGCGTGTGGATCTCAATGGGTTTGAGGTTGTGGTTGCCGAGCTACTTGCAAGGAAGTCCCAGGGTAGTTGTACCACCGAGGACCCTCCGACGGTCAAGTTAGACTAGAGATCTGAGCAGAGTAACGGCTTAGTGGAGTAAAAATGGCTTACATGGACCATCTGAAGAAGGGGTTTATATAGCGGTGGCAGCAGGCGAGGCAGGCGCGAGAATCACGCCGGCCGTTACGCTCCCGACGTCACGCCCGTGTGATGAGCGGGACCTCCCATTAATGGCGAGTTAAGCTCGTTAATGGGGGATCGTGGTGGCGTGGAACGTAGGATGTGGCCGGCGGAGATCTCGCGCATGGCGAGATTCGCGGGATGTCGGTTACGCCTACAAGCGATGCCGTTGGTCGGTCGATGAGACCGGGGAAGATGACCTCGGCGGGAGAGCTCGCGGAGGAGAGGGAGAGCCGAGGTATCTTGGTTCTTCTCGAGCCCAGAGGCAAGCTGAGAGGGTCGAGGAGGCTCGGGCCTGTGATAGCTCGGAGACGAGCTGTGAGGCCGAGGAGGCCAATTGTGCTGGGGGCTCGGAGGTGAGCCAGCGTTTACTTGTAGGACGGGCACAAGAGTGGTCTAGTCGGCCACCATAGGTCCTTTCTTGTGAGCTCTGGGACACGTCATCTGCCACGTGTCCTGATATGGGAGATCACCGATATCGAGCATCATCATTAGCCCCCCACTGTCGTCCCGACCAGCTGACGGGTCGGGTCGAGAGTGGTTTGCCGAATCACCCGAGGTGAGCTCCTTTCCGAAGATATCGTCGGGCGTGTCTCTAGGCAATTGGTTGCCTTTTCTGGATGAGGCCAGCGAATCATGGCAAGATCCTTTGCATTAAAGAGGGTGCGCCGGTTCGTGTTCACTTTTGCTGAAGCGACAGACCATGTGTCGGGTGCCGGTTGGCTGATGTGAAGTGCCGCATGCTTCTGGCATCGGATGGGACACCGCCAATGCGCTTGTGACAGGTGGAGTGATCGTGGCCGTCGGAAGCAGCGAACAGTTTTGGCGGGAGTCGACCGTCGCCGTTGGATGAGGACGCTAGTATCATAAATAGGGAGGGGGCATGATTTATGATCTCTCTCTCTCTCTCTTCACAATTTCCTCGTTCTGAGTCTTATTTGCTCGGCGCTTTCCTTTTAGGTCGGATCTTACGTTTTCCTCTTTCTCGAGGACTTCTTCCCACCAGGTTAGATGTCTTGCTTTGAGGAGTCTGTAGATGTCGTAGGAGTAGATTCTAGGGATTCTTCCCCTGGGTTGGAGCATCTCTGAGAAGTTGGGGTCAGATCCTCTTCCCGGGGACGCGCGTCTAGGGCGGTTCCCGGAGCGGCGGTGGCGAACGCTCCTGGTGCGTCGTCCTCAGTGAGATATGAGGAAGAGCTTGTCACCGCTCGGGATCGTTTCCATATTCCTTCTGGTTACACGCTATGATTGGCCGAAGAAGGAAAGAGGGCAGATCAGGTGAAGGGTAGAGAGATCGTCTTGTACCTGGAAAGCCCTTTGGGCCGAAATGCGCCTGCCTTTCTCTCCCGAGGTTTTAGCTGCGTTAAATTACTTCGGGTTAGCCCCGGTCTAGCTAGTGCCGAACTCCTGGAGGATTCTCCTTGGGTTTCTGGTCCGGCTGAAGCTGCATATGATCCTCTTTAGTCTATCCATCCTTGCCTTCTCTCTCGTTTACAAAAGTCACCCCGGAACTCGTGCGGGTGACCCGAGGTGGGTTTAGCTCTCCTTTAGGAAGCAACGGGGGAGTGTAGCCAGGTCAGGAGTTGTCGTCTTGCCTTCTTCCCTCTATGATTGGAAGAAGAAGTTTTTCTTCGTCGGGCCGCTAGAGGGTGAGGACTGGCCCGTACCCATCCAGTGGTCCAGGGATAGGTGCTGGCAGGGAAATCCGTCCAATGACCCCGACGCGGCGAGAGTGGCGGAGTGCGAGCCTATTCCTCCGGCTGATGTGCTTCTTTCTGAGTGGGCCCTCAGTTGGGTCGGGCTCAGCCCCGCCCAGTTCGTCGGTAAGTTAGGAGCTTGTATTTGTTTTTACTCTGTTTATGTCGCTGACTCCATTATATCTTGTCTTGTGTAGAAACCATGGACACGGACCTCCTCCGAGCAGCCATGCGCAAGCCGAAGAAGGGGTCGAAGGCTGGAGGGGCCAGCTCTTCCCGTCAGACGCCGGTCCCAGCTTCCCCAGCGGCCGTTCCGCCCCAGCGCTCGAGTGCGGATTGCGCCTCGGGGCCCAGCCAGGCGCCGAGCAGAAAAAGGGCTCGGGGAGAGGACGCCCGAGCTTCGGAGGTGGAGACGAGCTCTCCACCGTCATCTCTCAAGAGGTTCCCCCGAGTAGTTCCGCGGAACCCGGCCTCTCCGATCTTGGTGGACGAGGGGGAGCTCCACTTTGAGGTGCCCTCGGGGCTTTCCGTCGCTGACAGCTTGCTGCACGACATGGAGAGGTCGGACAGGGGCCGGGTCGCTAGTGGGACACTGAAGGCACAAATGGCGTCCATTGCCCAAGAGGCCCTGCAGGTTAGCGCTCGTATATCGTCTCATTACTTGGGAGATTTGGTGCCCTTTTTTCTTTCTGACCCCCCTCCGATTTCTTCAGGTCCTCCAGCACGTCACTATCGTCTCTCGGATGGAGGAGGAGGAGGAGATAGCCCCGATGCGAGCCGCGGGCGAGCTCTCCTCGCTGGTGGAGAGCTCGAAGCAGGAGTTGGAGGCGGCGATGGAGAGGGTCGCTGCCCTCGAGGACTAGCTGGCTGCCGGGAGGCGGGAGGCGGCGGCAGCGAAGTAGGAGGTGGCAGCCTCGAAGCAAGAGGTGGCCAGGTTCCACGAGGCCGCCCAGGTCGCTGAGGCCAAGCTTCAGGGCTCCGAGGTGCTCGTCGGCACCATGAAGAAGTCAGTGAGCACCCTCCGAAAGGAGTCAGTGGCTGCGGTAGAGGCGGCGAAGAGAGCCAACCTCAGGGCAGCGGAGGCGGTGGATAACTTCCAGAAGTCGGAGCAGTTCTATACCGTCCTAGCCTCGGCCGCCACCCTCATCTAGCATGAGGCTCTCGACGCCGTAAAGGCCCAGGTGCCGGAGTTTGCTGACGAAGAGCTCCGAGTAGAATATCCCCGCGGGGATAACGAGCAGGGGGATGCCCCTGGGAGCACTGCCGGGGAAAGGACTCTCGGCGAGGGCGACGCCGAGGCTCCTGTGACGGACGCATCCCCAGTCGCGGTGGACGTCGAGCTCATCGGTATCGCGCCCGGCCCTGAAGCCTGAAGCCTCTCGTCTCCTCTTTGTCTTTTCTTTTTGTTGCCTCGGGTATTTTGTAGGCCTTCGGGCATTTTTGTAAGGCTGGAGGGCCCATAATACCCTTGTAAAAGCTTCGACTTTTTGAATAAAGATTTTCTGTTTTTGCAGTTGTGTTTGTGCTTGTACTTCCTTTTGTTGGTAGACAATTGTATTCGCACAGTACCGCTTTATGTTCAGCATGTTCCTCGTTTAGCGATTACTCGTCGACTTGAATCTGATCACTTGCCGAGTGTACGAGGACCGGCGGGAAGACGGTATCTCCCTGGACCCGAAGTTGAAGTGGAGATCGCTAAGACCTTGATAGACCGGATTTCTCTTGTTGAGTTCATGTTCCTTAGTTGTTGGAGGGGCCATAACTGGCCAACTAAGGATGGTGCCGAGTGGGGTAGCCGCTCGGTGCCTCTTGGCGAGGGCTTTGATCTCTGGTTTGTTGGGGTAGGGAGCTACCAGCCAGGGATAACCGAGCAAGGGCGGGCTCGGTTGCCTCTTGCGAGGGCTTTGATCCTTAGTGCAGGAGGGGCCGTAAGTGGCCTACTAAGGATGGCCGAGCAGGGTAGCTGCCCGGGGTCTCTTGGCGAGGGCTTTGATCCTTAGTGCGGGAGGGGCCGTGAGTGGCCTACTAAGGATGGCCGAGCAGGGTAGCCGCTCAGTGCCTCTTGGAGAGGGCTTTGATCCTTAGCGTGGGAGGGGCCGTGAGTGGCCTACTAAGGATGGCCGAGAAGGGTAGCTGCTCGGTGCCTCTTAGCGAGGGTTTTGATCCTTAACGCGGGAGGGTCCGTGAGTGGCCTACTAAGGATAGACGAGTAGGGTAGTCGCTCGGTATCTCTTGGAGAGGGCTTTGATCCTTAGTGCGGGAGGGGCCGTGAGTGTCCTACTAAGGATGGCCGAGCAGGGTAGCCGCTCGGTGCCTCTTGGCGAGGGCTTTGATCCTTAGTGCGGGAAGGGCCGTGAGTGGCCTACTAAGGATGGCCGAGCAGGGTAGCTGCTCGGTGCCTCTTGGCGAGGGCTTTGATCCTTAGCGCGGGAGGGGACGTGAGTGGGCTACTAAGGATGGCCGAGCAGGGTAGCCGCTCGGTGCCTCTTGGCGAGGGCTTTGATCCTTAGGGACGGGCCGAGCAGGGTTACTGCCCGGTGCCTCTTGGCGAGGGCTTTGATCCCTGGTTTGGTAGGAAGCTACCAGCCAGGGATAACCAAACAAGGGCGGGCCTGGTTACCTCTGGGAGGACTTTGATCCCTGGTTTATTGGGGTAGGGATCTACCAGCCAGGGATAACCGAACAAGGGCGGGTTCGGTTGCCTCTTGCGAGGGCTTTTCATCCTTAGCACGGGAGGGGCCGTATGTGGCCTACTAAGGATGGTTAAGCAGGGTTACTTCCCGGTGCCTCTTGGCAAGGGCTTTTTGTCCTTAAGGATGGCCGAACAGGGATGCTGCCCGGTGCCTCTTGGTGAGGGCTTTGATCTCTGGCGTTGTGGAGTAGGGAAGCTACTGAATAGAAAGAAAGAGTATATGATTGATTATAAACCATGGTCAAGGATGAGTGGCTAGGATTTAGTAGAGAATAAACTAGAGTTAGGGTTTGGTTGGGTTAATAGTAGGTTCGATCGGAATATTTAAATTCGTATTTCTTTCCGGATATTTAGAAACTGTTAAACTATTTGAACGGATATCATTAACTCACTGTTTCCCGGTACGGCAAACTTTCAAGTGTTGAATTTTTACTGGGTTTAAATCTTTCGGAAAATTGTACAAGTTAAGCGGTGGACCCTCTAGAAGACAACAAACCTTAACTCGATTATGTGACCGTCTTGAACTGCCTTTTGAACCTTCGGGTTTGGGGCAGTACGGCGTGCCACATGTGAGGCGTTGGCTTGACCCTTCTACGGCTGGATCACTGGAACTTTGACATATTCTGGGATTATTTGAACCCCGCTCAAGAGTTGAGCACTTTAGGAAATTTTGGGTATTTGATTATCTGTTCGAAAAGTTTAATACTGTCTATTTATCTGGAATGCGATACAATATGTGGAATTCATAGAGTTAGGCATGAAATGCGAACTATGTGATATTTCGGATTTACGATGTCTAAAGTGATTGTGGATTCCAAATATTGTAGTTTTACACTTTCTTTTCTGTGACCGTAAGTGTAATATGTGATATCGCCGGTTTCGTTGCTATATGTCAACGACAATTGGGATGCGCATATTTACTTACGTTGATGATATGTGATATTATGTGTTGCTGTGATATGTTATATTGGATCGTCGCGTTCAGAATAGCCGGGGGTTTTATGTGAGATGAGGGTTTTTATTTTCATTCATGTAAAATTCATTTGTAATGCAATATTCTTTTATTTGGGGCACTTCCAGGTTGCGGTCACCAGTGTATATTATTTACTTTTCCGCATTAGGTAGACCCAAGGAGGGGAGCACAAGTAACCGGGTTCTAGGGTCCAGTGGGAGGCCATCTCGAGGAGTCGAGACCGGGTCTTCTAACCCTAGAATTGGCAGTGTTACTTGCCGCTCTCGTAGGGGTCTTGGGATGTGGGTTTGGCTATTCGTCGCGACCGTGGAATCCGTGTTTTGTACAGGCTCGTATTGAAAACACGGACGTCCTAGTATATCCAATATTTCATATATGTTCTTCTGCTGCAATGTTCTGTGATGAGATCATATACTCTTTCTTTCTATTCAAGTCATAAGACTTGAATAGAAAGAAAGAGTATATGATCTCATCACAGAACATTGCAGCAGAAGAACATATATGAAATATTGGATATACTAGGACGTCCGTGTTTTCAATACGAGCCTGTACAAAACACGGATTCCACGGTCGCGACGAATAGCCAAACCCACATCCCAAGACCCCTACGAGAGCGGCAAGTAACACTGCCAATTCTAGGGTTAGAAGACCCGGTCTCGACTCCTCGAGATGGCCTCCCACTGGACCCTAGAACCCGGTTACTTGTGCTCCCCTCCTTGGGTCTACCTAATGCGGAAAAGTAAATAATATACACTGGTGACAGCAACCGCAACCTGGAAGTGCCCCAAATAAAAGAATATTGCATTACAAATGAATTTTACATGAATGAAAATAAAAACCCTCATCTCACATAAAACCCCCGGCTATTCTGAACGCGACGATCCAATATAACATATCACAGCAACACATAATATCACATATCATCAACGTAAGTAAATATGCGCATCCCAATTGTCGTTGACATATAGCAACGAAACCGGCGATATCACATATTACACTTACGGTCACAGAAAAGAAAGTGTAAAACTACAATATTTGGAATCCACAATCACTTTAGACATCGTAAATCCGAAATATCACATAGTTCGCATTTCATGCCTAACTCTATGAATTCCACATATTGTATCACATTCCAGATAAATAGACAGTATTAAACTTTTCGAACAGATAATCAAATACCCAAAATTTCCTAAAGTGCTCAACTCTTGAGCGGGGTTCAAATAATCCCAGAATATGTCAAAGTTCCAGTGATCCAGCCGTAGAAGGGTCAAGCCAACGCCTCACATGTGGCACGCCGTACTGCCCCAAACCCGAAAGTTCAAAAGGCAGTTCAAGACGGTCACATAATCGAGTTAAGGTTTGTTGTCTTCTAGAGGGTCCACCGCTTAACTTATACAATTTTCCGAAAGATTTAAACCCAGTAAAAATTCAACACTTGAAAGTTTGCCGTACCGGGAAACAGTGAGTTAATGATATCCGTTCAAATAGTTTAACAGTTTCTAAATATCCGGAAAGAAATACGAATTTAAATATTCCGATCGAACCTACTATTACAAAACAAACCCCAAATTCAAAGCACAGTGGGAATCACACAAGACTCTATGACGATCTCGGGTCTTCAGACTACCCTGTACCAGTGTCACCGGAGAACTGCCATCTGACGTGTGGTATATCACCATCTGGGAGTTCTCGGCGAGTCCGTCCAGTGTACCCAGTCTCCACTGAGCATCAACAAGCACCTACGGACATTACCAGAAAAGCCACGAGTCGCCAATTGATGAATCCGCCGCGCAAGCATGCTTGCGCCGCGGTTCCGCCGCGGTTTAGTCGAATTGGGGGCTCGGGTTTTATGGTAATTCTTAGAATTCCCTGCTGATTTTTTTACATATTTTTAATTCATAAAAATCCCAAATTTTGAAAAATTTCCAGAGAGGGGGCTTTTTCCGTCGTTTCGGGTTCGATCGGAGTTTTAACTTCGTAAATACATCGCCTAATGCTCTAGCTAGGCTCTGATACCACTGTAGGTCAGGCAGCTACCCCATCCAATGGGGTCGCCGTGGCACCAACGGGTCCCTCAGCCGCTACTTTTTACGCATGCCCCCTCGCGAGGACTACAACCCGCCGGAACACCTTCCGGTCTCGGGACACCCTAGGGGTAAGAGCCTATGCTTCGCCACACTGTCACACAGTGAGAACCCCCCATAGGTCGACATCCAATGCCTAGTAGCTTACTATCATGACGAGCAAGAAAGTCATCTCTATATATATCCAAGCATCCATTATAATATACATCATATGTACAACAATGGCCTCTAGGGCATATACATAACTAACAATCTCCCACTTGCACTAAGGCCAGCTGCTGTAGTATCGCATACCTAGCATCCCGAATAATCTCTCAAACTGTATCTGGGGAATAGCCTTCGTGAATGGATCCGCAGTGTTGTCCTTCGTATCTACTCTCCTGACCTCGATCTCCCGGCGATCAACTATCTCCCTGATCAGGTGATACCGCCTCAGAATATGTCTGGACTTTTGATGGGACCTGGGTTCCTTGGCTAAAGCCACAGCTCCATTGTTATCGCAATACAGAGGTATTGGATGCTCAAGGGATGGAACCACACCAAGTTCACTAATGAACTTCTTGATCCAGACAGCCTCTTTGGCAGCATCGTTGGCAGCGATGTATTCAGCCTCCATCGTTGAGTCTGCAACGGTATCCTGTTTGGAACTCTTCCAACATACCGCCCCTCCATTGAGGGTAAATATAAAACCCGAATGCGACTTAGAGTCGTCCTTATCACTTTGGAAGCTGGAATTGGTAAAGGACTCCACTTGGAGTTCTCCGTTACCATACACCAAGAACATCTCCTTAGTCCTTCGCAAGTACTTGAGAATGTTCTTCACAGCTGTCCAGTGACTCTCTCCAGGATCTGCTTGATACCGACTCACTACACTTAGTGAGTATGCTACATCGGGTCTGGTACATAGCATCGCATACATGATAGAGCCTACTGCCGAAGCATAGGGTATCCCTTGCATGCGAGCTCTCTCTAAATCAGTCTTGGGAGACATCTCTTTGGAGAGAGTGAGTCCAGAGATCGTGGGTTGGTTCCCACGCTTGGATTCTTCCATACTAAACCTCTTTAGTTTGGTGTCAATGTACCTGGATTGGGACAATCCCAGTATCCGTTTAGATCTATCTCTATAGATCATGATTCCCAATATGCAGGAGGCATCACCTAGATCTTTCATTGAGAATCTCTGTGATAAGAAGAGCTTGACTGATTGCAGCATAGGAATATCATTTCCTATCAAGAGTATGTCATCCACGTATAATACGAGGAAGACAACCTTACCCTCTGCTACATTCTTATAGATACAAGGTTCATCTATATTTTTGATGAAGTCAAACTCTTTGACTACAACATCAAAACAGATGTTCCAACTCCGCGATGCTTGCTTTAACCCATAAATGGATTTAAGCAGCTTGCACACCTTTCCGCTGCTCCCACTATCTACGAAGCCTCTGGCTGAGTCATGTACACGCTCTCTTCTAAATCACCGTTTAGAAAGGCGGTCTTAACATCCATTTGCCAGATTTCGTAGTCATGGTATGCAGCAATGGCAAGTAAGATCCGGATGGACTTAAGCATAGCCACTGGAGAAAAGGTTTCGTCATAATCCACACCTGGTCGTTGACGAAAACCCTTTGCTACAAGTCTATCTTTGAAAGTCTCAACTTTTCCATCTACACCAAATTTCCTTTTAAAAATCCACTTGCTCCCAATGGGTTTTACCCCTTCAGGAGCATTTTCCAAAATCTATACTTTATTGGTGTACATGGATTCCATCTCAGACCGCATTGCATCCAGCCATTTCACAGAGTCACCACTCGTGATGGCCTGCTCGAAACTAGTGGGGTCATCATCATCCATGATGCAATCCTCGCTTCCACCATCAATGAGAAAACCGTAGTATCTCTCAGGTGGACGAGAAACCCTACTAGATCGGCGGAGAGGCTGGGGTTCGTCGGGTACTACTGAATCCTCTGGTTCCACTAAATCATCTGTTGTAGTTTGTTCTGCTGGAACTTCTTCCAGTTCTACCTCAGAGCCACTAATTTCTTTTTCAAGAAATTCCTTTTCCAAAAAGGTGGCATATTGAGAAACAAACACTTTTTGTTCCTCAGCGTGATAGAATATATACCCATAAGAATCTTTTGGATATCCTACAAACTTACATAGAACTGATCGTGCCTCGAGTTTGTCCGGATTTTGCTTTTTAACATAGGCCGGACAACCCCATATCTTAACTCTTTTAAGAGATGGTCTCTTCCCATTCCATATCTCATATAGAGTGGTAGGCACAGATTTAGTTGGAACTCTATTCAATAGGTATATGGCTGTCTCCAGCGCATACCTCCAGAAGGAAATAGGTAACTCAGCTGTACTCATCATAGAGCGCACCATATCTAATAGGGTGCGATTCCTCCGCTCCGATACACCGTTGTGCTGTGGTGTATAAGGAGGAGTAAGCTGAGAGAGAATCCCATTCTCTTTTAGATAATCTAAAAACTCACCGCTTAAGTATTCACCTCCTCGATCAGATCGAAGAATCTTAATACTTTTGCCCGTTTGGTTCTCTACTTCGTGCTTATATTCTCTGAATTTCTCAAAAGCTTCAGACTTGTGTTTCATCAGGAATACATGTCCGAATCTAGAGAGATCGTCAGTGAATGTAATGAAGTAGGAAGAACCGTTCCTGGCATGCGTAGACATGGGACCGCATACATCACTATGTATTAGTCCTAAGAGTCCAGTAACTCTTTCTCCGTGTCCACTAAACGGAGCTTTGGTCATTTTTCCTTTGAGACATGAATGGCAAGTATTATAAGATGATAATTCGAACGGATTCAAATAACCATCCTTATGTAACTTTGCCAGTCGTGCCGCGTTGATATGACCAAGTCTACAATGCCACAAGTAGGATTCGTTCACATCTGAACTTTTCCTCTTGTGTGTGTTTTGTATATTCAGGACTGTATTCTGATTTAGAATGAATATGCCATTATGTAACGAGCCTGATGCAATCAACTTTTGATCTAGGAATATGTTCATAACATTATCCTTTACTACAAAATTATATCCTTCTTTACTTAATAAAGAGACTGATATAATGTTGCACATCATGTTCCGTATATAATAGCACTCATTTAGAATCAGTGTATTACGACTTGGTAATACAAGGTGATATTCGCCAACTGCTTTGGCTACAATACTTGCACCGTTCCCTACTTGAACGGAATGATCACCTTTTCCCAGTTCTCTACCTTTACGTAGCCCATGTAACTGTTTACATATGTGGGATCCTGATCCGGTATCTAATACCCAGGACGTAGGGTGAACTGAGAAACAGTTCTCAATAACTAACACACCCGAAGAAGATGCATCAACATGTATGTTCTTTTGGGTGGCGTGAGAATCTAGATATTCTCCTGTTTCCTGTTCAGTCTTATAACTCTTATAAGAAAGAATGGGACCAACATTCCCTAGCTCAGTACAATAATTGGGTTCAGTCAATACATCCATATTATTATCTTGATTATGGCCTGACATGGTCGCTACCTGGAGAGAGAGAGAAGAAAACACTTTAGCGTATGCTCTTGCAAGATTAGATTGGTTATTATCTTATCTAATCAGGATGTCTCCCACTGGTTTTATCAAATCTACCTTAAAACCCAAAAAGGTAAGATTAGCCGGGATTAATTACACCCTACAACTTCGTCAATCTTTCAGCCAGATCAGTGTCGGTACTTTGAGGGAGGTTCCCCGTGCTTTCGCACGGACCTAATTAAAGTAAACCTCGTTTTTCCAGAGGCGTAACCCCGTTAACACTTTTCTAGACACCTACTTGATCGGCTAATTGTTTTGTGTAAAACTCTCCCAGGAGTAACTCTTACTCGCAGTGGGTATCGGGATCCAACTATCTTATAGGAGGTATGCAATCTCATTGCAAATTTCAACACTTGAAATTCCCGATAATATTTTTACCCCTAGTGTCTTATGACCTTAACTATGGTCAACAAATCATAAGCACTAGTCAAGTTCTACCCGTCATTTCTTGATTAATTTAGACCCACCCACATGACCCTTAACTATGGTCAACAAAGTCATATGACTGTCCTAATTAATCACATCTTATGTTATATAGGAAAACATCACTTAGCTACCGTACACTGCGCCTTAACTATGGTCAACAAACGCAGCACGAATACTAAGTACTCTATTTTCCTAAAATGACGGAGGGCTACGCAGGTTTTTCAGAAAACCCTGAGCGTAATGAACTTGATATCGTCGTAGAATCGAGTGAAGTTTTGAAAAGGAGTGTTTTTGAGGCTTTTCTTAGTTTCGCTAAAGGGGTCACTTCCGGTGAAGGGATCGTCGGCCCTTTTCTCATCGAATAAGGTGCAGGATATATCATATATACCACTGTGCAAAGCAAAACTCTAAAAGCAATCAAAAGACAAACCGCGTTTTGTAGCATCTGCCAGTTTTGCTAAAGGGGTCACTCCCGGTGAAGGGATCGTCGGCCCTTTCCTCATCGAATAAGGTGCAGGATATATCATATATATCACTGTGCAAAGCAAAACTGTAGCTACCCCTTTTATAAAGTTTTTGATTCTACAACATCATTAGGTTTCTTTTCTTTTTATTAATCTCATTAATAAATATCCCATCTGCTTATGCTTCCTAAGCATCACAGAAGAAACGAAAGCAGTAATATTTATATATCAGCATATATATATATAGTATAAGCATTCGTCTCAGGCAGAAATATGATTGTTAGTTATGTATATGCCCTAGAGGCCATTGATGTACATATGATGTATATTATAATGGATGCTTGGATATATATAGAGATGACTTTCTTGCTCGTCATGATAGTATGCTATTTGGTTTCACTTTATCTTAACATGTTGACTTGTATTGGTTTACTGTTTTACTCTCACATGTTGATAAAGCCCTTAGGATCTATACTCGACTACTGGGACTATGATGAGATCATACTAGTGGGGCCGCGGTAGTCGATGAGTACATCCTATAACTGTTCCTAGTCGAGGGTATATCGAGACAGGGCATCGATACACCAGAGTAGACTAGCGTATACGCATCTTGACCCATATGATGGGCGATGGATGATCCCATATCCATCGGTGTTGGACATCAAGGATGGTATACGGGTGCTCAGTGGAGACTGGGTACACTGGACGGACTCGCCGAGAACTCCCAGATGGTGATATACCACACGTCAGATGGCAGTTCTCCGGTGACACTGGTACAGGGTAATCTGAAGACCCGAGATCGTCATAGAGTCTTGTGTGATTCCCACTGTGCTTTGATTTCCATCTTACCACGTCCAAGAAGGCGTGCAAAACGGTGGCTTTTGGGTACAGTCCCGAATCACATGGAGGCAATGAGCGATAGGAGGGGATTCGTCTCTCCCGGTATAGGGAGTTGATGTTGTGCTGTGTTCGATTGGCTATAACTGGAAGTCCCTGGCCAGGGCTGATATGGAGATTTACTGGTAAGTGTTACTAGTAGTTTCTCGACCCGTTATGAGCCATACATCGACACGACTTATCGGTTACTGGGGTCTGACGTATACCACCCCTAGACTTGATATGCGACATATCAGACGAACAGACCGGACTGTATGGGAGTGTTACTGATTGGATTCACAGGAGAACGCACAGGCTAGCTTGTTGATCTTCTGATCGCTCAATACCTGGGTGGCTGTTACGTTTAGCTGACCGCTTGCAGCTTGTGGGTGTTTGATATGATCATCACCTGCTACCGGCGTATTGACGATTCTTTAGAGTCCTACACAGAGGTTTCTTGG
The DNA here is from genome assembly GCA_030015575.1 of Agapanthus africanus. Taxonomy (NCBI): domain Eukaryota; kingdom Viridiplantae; phylum Streptophyta; class Magnoliopsida; order Asparagales; family Amaryllidaceae; genus Agapanthus; species Agapanthus africanus. The sequence continues at coordinate 662,445,366 of CM057342.1, read as the reverse complement.
CTCAGGCGAAACGGAGTAGAGGCACATATGTGATATGTGCAGGATCGAGAATAATGCGATATGAGATACCGTATTATATTCTCGCGATATTTAGATATGAACCGGGACATCGGATCAAGTGTTGATTCGATAAATCGGTACATGATATATATTAGTCGGTAATATACGATATAGCCGGATCGTCGGATCAAGTGTTGATTCGATGATTTAATGTATAATAATATATATGATATATTATTACATTATCTAATATTGGCTTGCTTTATTATTTCATTTTCTCACTGGATGATACATTGATATATATGCGATATATGTTAATTGTATTATTTTCTTTTGTTGCAAATATATAATATATATGTGATATATATTATTATGACATGATATGATTTATTGTTAAACATGTTTAAGGATGATTAAATTAGGTTAGGGTTTGATTAGGGTTAGTTGCTTCTTGCACCTTCTAGAAGTTTTTTTTCTTTTGTCATTCTTAAGATATTTTGGATGACACATTCTTAACCCAACCAAACCCTAACTCTAGTTTATTCTCTACTAAATCCTAGCCACTCATCCTTGACCATGGTTTATAATCAATCATATACTCTTTCTTTCTATTCATCACAAAAGAAAATAATTCATTATCTTTTCCATTATCATCTTCTTCTCTCTTGAAGAAAGCTCACTTGATTTTCTTTATGTGATGAAATAATATGAGAAAATGATTTAAAAAGAAAGCAAAATTACTACTCTCTCATCTTCATCTCATCTAGCCCATGAGATTAGTGTGTTCATCTCTTTAGAGTGAGAAAGCTTGAGTCTTTGCAACTTCGAGGTAGATCATCGGAGATTTAGAATTCTTCAAGCTAGCATGGATCGTTCGAGTCGTGGAGCCTCTCATGAGTCCGGGAGATCGTGGATCGCGGCAAAGGGAATTCTACTCGGAGCTTGTGAAGCGAAGGAGCGGACTACAAAGGTTGTAATCCCTCACACTTAGATAAAAGTTATCATCTTGCATGTTTAAACCTAATAATCTAGCAAAGATCCCGGCTTTGGGTTGTTCGGCACGTCTAAAATTTTATCCGGGCATGTTTGATGCCTTTTGAACCTTCACAAGAGTGCCTAGGAACCCTACTGCTACCAGCCAGGGATAGCCGAGCAGGGTTGCTGCAGGGCTGCCTCTTGGTGAGGGCTTTGATCCCTGGCGTTGTGGGGTAGGGGAGCTACCATCCAGGGATAGCCGAGCAGGGTAGCTGCAGGGCTGCCTCTTGGTGAGGGCTTTGATCCCTGGCGTTGTGAGGCTAGGGAAGCTACCAGCCAGAGATAGCCGAGCAGGGTAGCTGCAGGGCTGTCTCTTGGTGACGGCTTCGATCCCTGGCGTTGTGGGGTAGGAAGCTACCAGCCAGGGATAGCCGAGCAGGGTAGCTGCAGGGCTGCCTCTTGGTGAGGGCTTAGATCCCTGGCGTTGTGGGATAGGTGAGCTACCGGACAGGGATAACCGTGCAGGGCAGTTGCTCGGCTATCTCTATGCGAGGGCTTTGATCCCTGGCATTGTGAGGTAGGGGAGCTACCAAACAGGGATAGCCGAGCAGGGTAGCTGCAGGGCTGCCTCTTGGTGAGGGTGTTGATCCCTGATGTTGTGGGGTAGGGAAGCTACCAGCCAGGGATAGTAGAGCAGGGTAGCTGCAGGGCTGCCTCTTGGTGACGGCTTCGATCCCTGGCATTGTGGTGTAGGGAGGCTACCAGCCAGGGATAGCCGAGCAGGGTAGCTGCAGGGCTGTCTCTTGGTGAGGGCTTAGATCCCTGCCGTTGTGGGGTAGGCGAGCTACCGACCAGGGATAACCGAGCAGGGCAGTGTTCATATCATATTCTTGCATTATTATATTCCCCATTCTTATGCATTTTACAATAAAAAAGGTGTTTTTGACCCATGTCTACTACATAGTACAAGTTACAGGTTCTTGGAGCAAAAACAGTGAAAAAGACAAAAGACGACACAAAAGAGGGGCTTTTGACCAACAAATAGAAGGATTTTGATGAAGCCTACACAAAGATCAGTTCACAGAGTACAAGGCAACGCAAGGTCCAAGATTACAAAGCAAACGGTTAAAAGTCCACTGCAATTGTTCACTGGAGATCTGAAAGAAATAGAGAAGCCAAATTGAATAAAGATCCAAAGAAATAAAAAGCCCAAGAAGCCCAGAATCAGTTCCAAAATTTCCAGCCAATGTTCTCATAATTGGGCCGCGGAACCGCGGCCCAACCCCTACCCAAGCCACGGTTCCGCGTCCGTCTAGTGCCCGGGGTTCGTGAATTTTTTACCAAAATGCGGAGGCGGCGCTGACTAGTCTTCCTAGGGTATTTTTGTAAATGCAGACGTGCGACAATTGTAAAACCTAGGGTTTTCTATGTCCTATAAATAGAGACCCAATTCATTGTATTTTCTTATGCCTCTATTCACCAATAAAATTTCAGTTTTCTTTGAAGTTGGAGAGTATCAATCGTAAGTAGGTTTATTTTTCTGTCGTAGTTTTAGATTTAAATTCTGCCCTAGGTAATTTCTTTTCTTGCTCTAGTTTAATATAGTTTAGAATTTTATTAACTTGCAGTAGATCTTTCATCTCTTAAATCAAAAAGAAAATAAAAATTATGTCTTTCGTAGATCCCTCAATGAGCGAGTAGTTTCCTCGCTTGTTAGGGTTAGGAATAGGGAAGGGTTTGAGAGATGAAGATCTCTCATCTCTTTTCTTTGCCAATCTCTTATGAACATTAGGACTCCATGCATACTTTCATCTTCCGCTCCCTACGGCACTCTACCCACGAGGTAACGGTGATCCGTAGTATAAAAGACCGGATTTGTAAGTTTTCCATGGAGGTTAGGGTAAAGATTAAGATAAGAATGACAAGGATCTAGAGGAAGAAATATCTTCCCAATCATCCTAATCCCCTTTATTAATATTTACCATAACCCCTAATATGATATATAATTTAAGGTATTGAAAGAGGTGTAGATCTTTATTTACCAAACTTTACCTAAACCTAATCCTAGCAAGTTTCTAATCCTAGTATAACTCAACTTCGTTTTTAGATTTAATTAAAAGATCCAACACCGTTTGGAATTAGCTCGTAAGAACATTTAGGAAAATTACAACATCCCTGTGGACCGATCCGTATTCACCGGTTAGCTACCAAGCGACGCCGTTCTTGATTGCGGTAATATATTTTTGATCGATAAAAACCTCTCTAAATCAAATGGCGCCATTGCCGGGGATGGCGTAAAAATTTCCTTTTTGTAATTTCGGGTTAATATAAATTTATAAATCATAAAAATTTGAAAAATAAAAATATAAAATTTCTATCATCTTTTATTATTTGAAGGGTCTCTATTTTGAATGTTTGCAGGATTGACGGATCTGGAAAAATCCAGAGTGCGAAATAGAAAAGGGTACATAGAAACTAATGGAGCTTGGCACAACAGAACGGCAGAAAAAATCCGGAGCCCTGAATCCTCTATCTCACCGCCCTTCCGCGGCTGAATAGCGCCCCAAACCGCGGATCCGCGGCCTTGCTGCTTCTTCATCGCGTAAAAATTGCACTGTTTGTTCTCTCTCTCTCTCTCCCCTCTGCAAATCCCCATATATCTTTTTGCCAAATTTTCTGCAGGATTCTTTGAGCTAAAAATCTTCCCCCTTCCAATAATTGATTTTCTGCAGGATTCTTTGCGCCGCGCTTAAAAAATAATTGATTGTAAGTGATTTACTGCTTTGCATATTTTAATCGGACTTTAAAAGGCTTTTGACCAATTCAGATTGGGTGGGGATTTCATCACCCTTCCCAGGACCCCAGAAATCACTTAAAACATTTGCATTGACCATTCTTAATTAAAAAATACTAGACTCAGCCCTAAGGACTTCGAGCTCAATAAGACAGAGGACTAGTTATAAGCATCAGCCGTTTATCCTAACCTGACTTTGCGGTGTCTAGGAAAGTGTGTCAAGGCAAGTGGTTACGTAATTAGGACCGCTATTTGTAGCGGGGAGCCTCCCACTTACCTGGCACTTACCTGACCGCAATTGGCGGTGAAGAGGCGGTTTGAGGTCCTATTTCTAACCCTTTGGAACAGTTAGGAGCTGTCTAGCTGACCTAGGTGACCCTAGATCTAGGCCTGATTGTGCATTTGTGGTTGATTGCATTTGTGTCAAAAGTCTCTTTTCAAAAATCTTGTTTGCAAAAAGCTCACATAAAAAGGGGAAAATCTTTTCAAAAACTTGCAACTTGTCGCTAAAGAAATCTTTGCACTCACTTACACCACTTCCCCTCATTGACGTTTTCTTACCTCCACATTCTGTCTTTTTGACTACACTACCCCTTTAGTGTATGTCCGGTTGGACTAGAGACACTAGCGCCCGATTAGTCCGTGTTTCGTTGGTACCGACCGACGAACCTTTCGACTCCGAAGTCGAAATCCTTTCCACTTCTTCACTTTCACCTGCAAATTCTTCTTCCGAAGGTATGTCGGGATACAATCCTAACAACACCTTACCGACGGGACTGATTCCACCTCCGTTAGGTGCGAATAACCCGAATCACCCGCCTGTTGAAGCGCCCACACGAGTCGCGCTTCAGGATCTTTTCTACCCCATCCGCACCGCCCTACCTACTTGTCTTTCACTCCCACAGGCAAATGGCGAAAATTTTGAGATCAAACCCCACTTCATCAATATGCTGCCTAAGTTTCATGGTTTGGAATCCGAAGATGCATATATCTTTATCAACAAATTCCAAAACGTTTGCGCTATGATGAAAACAACCCAATTATCCGACGATGCTATAAGGCTAAGGGTCATTCCTTTCACCTTATGTGACTTAGCCGAGAAGTGGCTATACAGCACCGCGTCACATTCAATTAAAATTTGGGAAGAGTTTGTGAAAGCCTTTCTTAAAAAGTTCTATCCTCATCACAAAACTGCTAGAATCCGTAATGAGATTATACAATTTTCTCAGCTTCCGTCCGAACCATTTTGGAAGTGTTTTGAAAGATTCAAAGACCTACTCGTTCAATGCCCTCACCATGGGATCGAAAATTGGCAACTTTGCCAAACATTATACGAGGGATTGAACCCGGCAACGAAGCAGTTGCTCGAAACTATTTGTCAAGGTCACTTTCTAACCAAATCTAGTGATGAAGCGTGGCAGTTTCTTGAGGATCTTAGTGAATAAACAATTCAGTGGGAGAGCACCAAGACCATATCTTCTTCTTCTATTGGTCAATCTAGGGAAGGCATACATCAATTAGATATGTCAATTGCTATGAAGGCTGAGATGGCCGCTCTTACGAAAAAGCTAGAAGCGATTGAGACCAAAATCTCATCACCTTCTCCTGCCCCTGTTGTGCCTCCACGAACTGTTTGTGCTTGTTGTTCGGATCCATCACATCTCACCGAAGAGTGTCCTTACAATTCATCTACTCAAGGACATGATCAAGTCAATACTGCCTTTCAGCAATGACAAAGAAATGATCCATACTCTTCTACATAGAATCCGGGTTGGAAGAGTCACCCAAATTTCGCTTGGAACCAAATTCAACAATTCCAAGGAAACAACAATTTTCAAAGGCCTCTTCCTCCACAACAACAAGCACCTCCACAAACTCAATTTCAACAACCTTTCCAACAGCAACCTTACCCTAATCAAGTGAACAATTTTGTGCCTAACACTTCTTACCCGTCAAACAATTTTGTTCCACCTCAGAATGACAAGGTTAGCTCGCTCGAAAGAAGTCTAGATGCGTTCCTAAAGCAATCTACACAATCCGCAGCTAGGTTAGAGACTTCTATTCAATCTTTGGTGCAAAACAGTGCCTCACACAATCAAAGCATCAAATCTATTGGGGCACAAATTGCACAACTCAATGCTGCGTTGAAAGAGAGAGAGAAAGGAAAGCTTCCGTCTCAACCACTGCCAAATCCCGGTCACGCACATGTTGCATATGAACAGCAGAATCATAACGTAAATGCTGTGACCACGTTGAGATCCGGAAAAGTGTTGCAAAATAATGTGGGTATTAACCATGACACCCCTGCCGGTGGTCCTTCTTCATCTTCTTCACCTTCTTCTTCTTCTTCGTTAGGGCCTATTCTTCATCCTTCATACGGCTCTACTTCTTCTAGCTCGAACGGACCCACTTCACACAACACGAACACATCTACACGGGGATCCATTCCAACTCCACAATCTGATCCACAAAAATTGGACTCAACAACTTTTCAAAATGTTCCTTTTCCAAACCGGTTGAGATCTAATAAACCAACTCCACAAATGGAGAAGATTGTAGAGTTGTTCAAACAGGTTAGCATAAATATCCCTCTCTTGGATGCAATCAACCAAGTTCCTTCATATGCAAAAATCTTAAAATACTTATGCACCAAAAAGAGGAAGTCACAAGTACCAAAGAAAGTTTTCGTGGTTAATGCTGTTAGTGATGCTCTTGTCCAATTTTTACCCCAAAAGCACAAGGACCCCGGTTGTCCTACTATTTCGATAACAATTGGGGACAAGAACATCAATAGAGCACCATTAGATCTTGGTGCTAGTGTCAATTTGCTACCTTATTCGGTGTATGAGCAATTAGGCGTTGGAGAGCTTAAGCCCACTCATTGTACTCTCCAAATGGCCGACCGATCCATCACCCATCCTAGGGGAGAGTTGGAGGATGTGTTAATTAGAGTAGGGGATTTCATTTTCCCCGTTGACTTTATTGTTATGGATACACAACCTGTCGCTAACCCCCGGAGTCAAATTCCGGTGATACTTGGTCGACCATTCCTTGCGACTTCTAACGCGGTGATCAATTGTCGTAATGGTTCAATGAATCTATCTTTTGGCAATATGACAGTTGAACTCAACATTTTCAAGTTGGGAAGTCAGCCTTGCAAGCCTAATTCTAGCGTACTTGATGTTTGCTCGATCAATGAGATCGCGGTGGAGGACTGTGAGTTCGAAAATTTTATGTTTGATCACAGCAATGTTGACGCCACTAGTGCGTTCCTCCTAGAATCCGACACAGCTTTCACGGCGGAAAACGATTATGAGTGTTTCACCTTTGTAGACGATTTTGAAGACTCTCCATCCGAGTTTGAGTCTTTTGCTTTTTCGGATGAGTTAGTTGAACCATCCGACTCGGTTGCGTACACTCGATTTGAACCTTTGATGGAATCCTTCGAGTTTGAAACAGTTACTCCATTGTTACCATCTATTGTTTCACCTCCTAAACTCGAAATAAAGCTTTTGCCGTCGCACCTAAAATATGCTTATCTAGGTGAGAATGAGACCCTTCCTGTTATCATATCGGCCTCTCTAGCTCTTGAGCAAGAGAAAGCCCTTTTAATGGTCTTACAAAATAATCGGCAAACTTTTGGCTGGTCTATGGCGGACATCAAGGGGATTAGTCCCCTCATAGTCGAACATCATATACACTTGATGGATGATGCCAAGCCGGTAAGGGATCCACAAAGACGCCTCAACCCCATTATGAAAGAGGCTGTCAAGAAGGAGATTGTTAAATGTCTTGATAGTGGTATCATTTACCCTATCTCGGATAGCCAATGGGTTAGCCCCATTCATGTTGTGCTAAAGAAATCGGGCATCACGGTCATTACCAATGAGGCAAATGAGTTAATTCCTACTCGCACCCAAACTGGGTGGCGAGTTTGCATCGACTATAGAAAACTCAATGCCGCGATAAGGAAAGACCATTTTCCTTTACCTTTCATTGACCAAATGCTAGAACGATTGGCTGGACACGAGTTCTACTGCTTTTTAGATGGCTATTCCGGCTATAACCAAGTCCCCATAGCCAAAGAGGATCAAGACAAGACCACATTTACATGTCCCTTTGGCACTTTTTCTTATCGTCGCATGCCCTTTGGGTTATGCAATGCACCCACGATATCTCAGCGGTGTTTGATGGGGATCTTTTCAGACATGGTTGAAAAGTTCTTGGAGATCTTTATGGATGATTTCTCCATTTTTGGTGACTCCTTCGACGAGTGTTTGCTACACCTTGACGCTGTTCTTACCCGCTGTAGGGATAAGAACCTAACTTTAAACTGGGAGAAGTGCCATTTTATGGTACGAGAAGGCATTGTCTTAGGACATGTCATCTCGCAAAACGGCATAGAGGTTGATAGAGCCAAAATTGAAGTCATTTCCAATCTTCCTCCTCCTAAATGCGTCAAAGACATCCGAGCTTTCCTTGGCCATGCCGGTTTTTATAGACGGTTCATCAAGGATTTTAGCAAGATTGCTAGACCCTTGACTCTCTTATTGGCCAAGGGCACAACATTTGATTTTGACTCAACTTGCATGGAAGCGTTCGAGTCATTGAAACACTCTCTCATTTCTGCGCCCATTCTTTCATCTCCAGACTGGATGCATCCCTTCAAACTATGTGCGACGCATCAGATTTTGCCATTGGTGCTGTTCTTGGACATCACATTAATAAGATGTCGCACGTGATTTATTACGCTAGCCGAACACTAAATGAGTCCCAACTAAACTACACAACAACGGAAAAAGAATTTTTAGCCGTTGTGTTTGCACTTGAAAAATTTCGGCCTTATTTAATCGGCTCTCCAGTTATTGTGTATACGGATCATTCAGCTCTTCGCCACTTTTTTGCGAAGAAGGATGCTAAATCGAGGCTAATACGTTGGATCATCTTGCTACAAGAGTTTGACCTTGTCATAAGGGACAAAAGAGGATGTGAAAACATAGTGGCCGATCACCTTTCACGACTTCCTTCTTCGCCTACACTTGAACTTCCAATAAAAGATGTTTTTCCCGATGAGCAACTCTTAACCGTTTCTTACGAACCATGGTTCGCTGATATCGTAAACTACTTAGCCACCGTCTTGATACCTAAAGATTGGTCGAAACAAGATAAACTTCGATTCTTGTCCCAAGCAAAGCATTTTTACTGGGATGAACCTTATCTTTTTAAATACTGTTCCAACCAAATCATTCGTCGGTGTATACCGAAAAACGAGTTTAAGAGTGTGCTGACTTTTTGCCATGATCAAGCATGTGGCGGGCACTTTGGCCCAAAGAAGACAGCCGAGAAAGTCTTGCAGTGTGGTTTCTATTGGCCATGACTCTTCAAGGATGCATATGAATACTGCAAGACATGCTCTCGGTGCCAACACTTGGGCCGGATATCGCGGAGAAACGAAATGTCGCTCCAACCAATTTTGGTTGTGGATGTTTTTGATGTTTGGGGAATAGACTTCATGGGACCATTTCCTAATTCTTTTGGGAATGTGTATATTCTTTTGGCTGTTGACTACGTGTCAAAGTGGGTCGACGCTGTGCCTAGCCAAACGAACGACAACAAGATTGTCGTTCGATTTCTTAAAGAACACATCTTTTCTCGATTTGGGCACCCTCGAGCGATAATAAGTGATAATGGTTCTCACTTTTGCAATAGGACTTTTGAGTCCTTAATGCGCAAATATTCTATTACCCACAAGCTTTCAACGCCATACCATCCCCAAACATGTGGGCAAGCCGAGATTTCAAATCGGCAAATCAAGCAAATCTTGGAGAAAACGGTTTTTAAAAACCGTAAAGATTGGTCACTCAAACTGATCGATGCACTATGAGCTTTCCGTACTGCATACAAGACCGATCTTGGTATGTCTCCATACCGTCTTGTTTACGGGAAGGCTTGCCACCTCCCAGTAGAGATTGAGCACAAGGCATTTTGGGCTATCAAAGAGTTGAATTTATCATTAGGAGATGCGGGCAGCAATCGAAAGCTGCAATTAAATGAACTAGAAGAGCTGCGGGATGAGGCTTATGATAATGCCGTGATTGTTAAAAACCGAACCAAGGTGTTCCATGATAAACACCTTCTGCGAAAAACATTTAAACCTGGTCAACAGCTTTTACTCTATGACACTCGGTTACATTATCACCCCGGCAAGCTTCGTTCTAGGTGGAAGGGACCTTTTGTAGTTCACACCGTTTGCCCGCACGGTGCAGTTGATCTTGAAAATCCGGAGGACGGTACTTTATTCAAAGTAAATGGACATCGATTGAAACCGTTCCTCACAGCGGACCCATCGGAGGAGCTCCTGTTTTTACAGGAGCCGATCTACACCGATTAAATCCCCTCCACTTTCACCCCCGAATTTCCAATCAATTTTTTCAAACTTTATTTCAAATAAGTTTGGGGGTGTATATCATTTGTAAATATGTTAATAAACAGGAAATTGCCGACATTATCGACCCACTTGGTGCAGCATGACAGTGATGACACTGTCCAGTTTAAGTTTGGGGGTATGCTCGGTAAGTTTTCTTCCTTCGCATTCATATGTATATTTTTGCATTTGCATCCTTATATAAAAATCATAAAAATTTAAAAAATTTGAAAAAAAAAATAATAGAAAAAGAAAAACCCATAAAAAATTGAAAATTTCAAAAAAATTATAAAAATTTATGTATTCAATTATGGCTGTATTTGACTTGAGTTTGACATATAGGTTAACTATCTTGGAACAACTAGATCTTAGATTTAGTAAATTAAAACCCCTAAAAATAACCTTCCTTAAAATTTAACGGTAGAAAGTATATGTCTTTATAGTTTATTTAGAAATAGGCAAATTTTGAGTTTACTTTTTGGACTAAGTTGAAACAAAGGAAAATTATTGATATTTTTATTAGAGTATAAGTTTGAAAAATAATTTCTAGGTTAAGTCTAGATTCTGAAAATATATATCCTACAATTTGCACAATCACGCACCTTGAAACTTGGAATAGTAGAAGAGACCTTGAAATGCTCTTGTCTAAAGTCCTTAGTACGAAGAAAATGAAAAAAAAATACAAGTGTGAATAAAGAAAAAAAATGAACACTGGTTTTTGTGATTACTTAAGGCTAAAAAAATAGAAAAATATTTAGCGAGGGTGCTTCATCACCTAGTGCCTTAGACCAACTGGTTTGGGAGTCACTGCTAAAAAGCCTTGGGTGTTACAAGACTAGAAAATACGCTTTAAAGTGCAAACACATCTTGTAATCGGTCGTTGGTACCTCAAGAAGTATTAACGGTCGTATGAAGGATGTGTAAGCAAAAATTCAATTAAAAATTCACCAACTAATATGTACTTTGGACAACGGACAAGGGTATGATTGCTTGATTTGAATTTCCAAGTGTAGGGGTGATTTATACACACACGTGGGGATATGTGATTAGATTTTAGATAAGAAAAAGGAATGAAGAATAGAACTTGTATCTTTAGTAGAGTTGATAAAAATTCCTAAATGCAGATGGAACCCTAGAAAGAAAACTTAAGAAATGCCGAAAGCTGAGTAGGTCTGCAGAACATATATAATCTTAAGTTAAATGATGAGGAAGTGTGAAAAATACGGGTGGATAGTTTACGAGTCGAAGAAAATAGAATTCCTTGTTAGAAAACCTAATTGGAGAACAAAAGTCGAAAAGCCGAATTAATAGGATTTTGTGGGTAGTATCCGCTGAAAACTCTCAGGAGACAACACTCCTCCTACTAGGGACACCTAGAGGTTTAACGGCTTGTTGCACGAGCTCAGTGCAATCGCGTTTCCCTGTGAAAGTGCAGTTAGGTTTTTGTCGAGAATAAAAAAATAAGTTTGCTCGAGGACGAGCAAAAGATAAGTGTGGGGGTATTTGTTCATATCATATTCTTGCATTATTATATTCCCCATTCTTATGCATTTTACAATAAAACATGTGCTTTTGACCCATGTCTGCTACATAGTACAGGTTACAGGTTTTTGGAGCAAAAACAGTGAAAAAGACAAAAGACGACACAAAAGAGAGGCTTTTGACCAACAAATAGAAGGATTTTGATGAAGCCTACATAAAGATCAGTTCACAGAGTACAAGACAACGCAAGGTCCAATATTACAAAGCAAACGGTTAAAAGTCCACTGCAATTGTTCACTAGAGATCTGAAAGAAATAGAGAAGCCAAATTGAATAAAGATCCAAAGAAATAAAAAGCCCAAGAAGCCCAGAATCAGTTCCAAAATTTCCAGCCAATGTTCTCATAATTGGGCTGCGGAACCGCGGCCCAACCCCTACCCAAGCCGCGGTTCCGCGGCCGTCTAGTGCCCGGGGTTCGTGAATTTTTTACCAAAATGCGGAGGCGGCGCTGACTAGTCCTCCTAGGGTATTTTTGTAAATGCAGACGTGCGGTAATTGTAAAACCTAGGGTTTTCTATGTCCTATAAATAGAGATCCAATTCATTGTATTTTCTCATGCCTCTATTCACCAATAAAATTTCAGTTTTCTTTGAAGTTGGAGAGCATCAATCGTAAGTAGGTTTATTTTTCTGCCCTAGTTTTAGATTTAAATTCTGCCCTAGGTAATTTCTTTTCTTGCTCTAGTTTAATATAGTTTAGAATTTTATTAACTTGCAGTAGATCTTTCATCTCTTAAATCAAAAAGAAAATAAAAATTATGTCTTTCGTAGATCCCTCAATGAGCGAGTAGTTTCCTCGCTTGTTAGGGTTAGGAATAGGGAAGGGTTTGAGAGATGAAGATCTCTCATCTCTTTTCTTTGCCAATCTCTTATGAACATTAGGACTCCATGCATACTTTCATCTTCCGCTCCCTACGGCACTCTACCCACGAGGTAACGGTGATCCGTAGTATAAAAGACCGGATTTGTAAGTTTTCCATGGAGGTTAGGGTAAAGATTAAGAAAAGAATGACAAGGATCTAGAGGAAGAAATATCTTCCCAATCATCCTAATCCCCTTTATTAATATTTACCATAACCCCTAATATGATATCTAATTTAAGGCATTGAAAGAGGTGTAGATCTTTATTTACCAAACTTTACCTAAAGCTAATCCTAGCAAGTTTCTAATCCTAGTATAACTCAACTTCGTTTTTAGATTTAATTAAAAGATCCAACACCCTTTGGAATTAGCTCGTAAGAACATTTAGGAAAATTACAACATCCCTGTGGACCGACCCGTATTCACCGGCTAGCTACCAAGCGACGCCGTTCTTGATTGCGGTAATATATTTTTGATCGATAAAAACCTCTCTAAATCAGGCAGCTGCTCGGCTGCCTCTATGCGAGGGCTTTGATCCCTGGCGTTGTGAGGTAAGGGAGCTGCCGGCCAGGGATACCCGAGCAGGGAAGCCGCTCGGGTGCCTCTATGCGAGGGCTTTGATCCCTGGCGTTGTGAGGTAGGGAAGCTACCGGCCAGGGATAGCCGAGCAGGGAAGCCGCTCGGTTGCCTCTTGGTGAGGGCTTTGACTTTGATAGCCAGTCGGCGCACCGGGAAGAGGTACGGTCGCTGGCGACATGTGTCGCGATTGTGTGGGGAATATGAAGCGACGGAGTGTTGTTTCGGTTTCGCATCGATCGACGCAACTTCTGCCGCATGGCAGCATTGTTGTGGGTGAAAACGGGCGACCGTTGAACTCCGGGGGGCATTGTATAAGAAGACGACGTATGCTTTGAACGTCTCCTTGTCTCCGCTCTTGATCGTGAAAAGATGGTCGACTGTGCGTTTCTGTCGCCTGTTCCCGACGAAATGGCCGAGGAATTGTGTGGTCAGCTCGTCGAAAGTTGAGATCGAGTGCGGTTCGATTCCTCGGAACCAGTCTCGCCCAGAGCGGATGAGAGTGGCCAGGAAAGCTCGGCACTGGGCGGCGTCGGAGTTGTCCTAGAAGCTCATTCCCGCGGTGAATGCATCCAAGTGGTCCTTCGGGTAAGATTTGTCGTAGAAGAGGGAAACCTTTGGGGGCTTGTTGCGGGAGGAGACATGGACGGCGAGCAGCTCCTCGGAGAACGGTTTGGTGAGCGAGTGTAACGTTTTGAAAATCGTTTCGGTGAAATTTCAAAAAAATCGGTAAAATAAGGGGGTTTTCTGTAAAAAGTCAAAATACAAATATCTTATTATAAAAATTAAATATACTTATTCTAGCTATGTAATTGCTATTATTTGGTGGTTATTGAGCCGCTGGTGAAATTTCAAATTTTCTGAAAAAAATATTATTTTATTATTATTTAAGCCGTCACTAATACATTTAATTAGGGAAAATTACAAATTGGAATGAGTTGAAACATATTTTGTGCATCATAAAACATTAAATAAAATTTTATCATGTGGTTTTTGGAACGAAATCTTTTGCCAAAACGGTTTAGAAATTATTGAAGAAAAAAGGCTTTTTTTTAGCGTAAATGGATGTTTGGGGTATTGTATTTATCATTTTTCATCACCCCACACCCGTACCCACACCCACACACCCCCATTCACTTCTCCCCTTGAAGAATTCAGCAGCCCCCATTTATTTTCCCCACTTGAATTTCAAAGGAAAGAAATGAAAGAAAAGAAAAGAAAATGGAGAAATGAGGTGGACCTTTGACCTTGAATTGACTTTGACTTCTTCCCCCACTTTCTCTACCTCCCTCTCTCTCCTCTCCCACTCCCATTCCAGCAGCCCCCCCTCTTACAGCAGCAGCAGCCCCCCCAATTCCCTTCTCTTTTCTCTTCAAACTTCATCAAAAATTGCCTCAAATCCATCAAAAAAAATCCCAAAACCCAAATCCGACTCCTACCCATTTTAGCTTAGCCCGTATAGCATGGATCTTTGTGAAAAGAGAGCATTTTGGGAGGCCATGGATGCTTGTGGATCTTCAAATGTTTTTGGGTATAATTCTAAAACATTTTTGCTTAATTTGTTACTAATTTCTTAAGCTAAACTACTTAAGTGTTAATTAGGCTTAAGTTGCAAGTTTTGGAATTCAAGTTATGAATTTGAATGCAAGTTAGGGTTTTTATAAAATTGGTGTATGGTTGTGTGTTATATTTAGGCTTTTTGTCATGTTAATATAAGATTAGTAGCTTGTGCTAATGGTTAGTTTAAAAATTGTGTTAATTTGCTAATTTGCTAATTTGCTTACTAGGTTTTTGAAATTGTTAAATTTTAGGTATTTTGTAAACTAGAATATTAGGGTTTTGGAATTTAACGAGATTAAATTCCGGGAATTGTTTATATGACTTATTTAAGATATTTAATAAATATATTGGCCGCTACATTCATTTAAACATCCTGTTTTATACAAAAACGGCGAATTGTGCTTGCTAGATTTTCGGGAAAATGACTTTTTAGGTAAAATTGGGGTTTTTGTGAGTTTTAACCTAGTTTATATTAAAATTAGTGTTCGTGAATGTGCAAATGAGTGTGATTGGATTTTTCTCGATGGTTTGACGTTTGTACATCGACATCGAGGGTTGGTTTGACTATTCTTGCATGCGTAGGCGATAGGTTTGGACCTATGCGTGATACGCGTGCCGATTTGATTTTCGTATGCCGTTTCGATTTCGAATTTAGTTTTAATGTGATATGGTGCGTTATGATATGTAGGTACCACCATGTGGACTTCGAGACGACAAGCAAGCGCGTGGCGACGTCGGCACCGGCTAGCGAGGACCAGGTGAGTAGATTTATATCTACGGGGAGAAGTCGGGTGGATGGCGTATAGCACCCCCGCAGTCCGTGGTGGTGTATACGGATGCGTATACACACCAACAATTATTATATGTTCTTGGGATTAATAACGATGCTTAGGATGGATATTGGTGTGTTGGATTACTTTAGTGTTGCGAACCCTAGGGTAGTGTTGCACTACACATACACACATACATACTTGCATACATTCCTATTGATAGGTGCTCATAGGATTCTTTATAGTTATGGGTTCACATGGGTATGGGACTATGTGTTCACATACGGATTTGAGGATGATACTTGGGATTGAGCTGAGTCGATGAGATTTGATTTGAGGCCGTGAGATCGGTGATATAGCAGGGTTCGTATTTGAGATACGACATGACGTTGTAGCGGGTCCTTGACGTAGTGTTTCACACACGTCCATGCATACGTAGGCGGTATCAGTATGGTACTAGACGTAGATCAGTACCCCGATCATGATATTTGATAAAGAGGATACCAGGTGAATAGTATGACGAATGTGATATTGACCCGTACCCAGATTGGGATGCCGTACGACGGATTTACGTACGAGCTATATTGATGATTGATCCGCACTCTTGACTTGGGATGCCTGATTATAGATATGGTATCGGATATGATATTATTGAGGCGGGATCACCGACTATACATATACAGGTATGTATATGTATCGACTCAGATGATAGGCGGTTTCCTTACCTGTAGTTCAGCTTGTTAGTTCAGCCGTATAGTTTAATGTAGTTGTTAGATTAGATTAGACTTCTTACCTATTTCAAAAACTAACAAATCGTGGGTATTTTAAAAGACAGCCCAAGGGATCCTACGGATATTTCAAAAGACTTATCTTTTCATAAAAACACCGTAGCCCCTATTTTCAAAACCCCATGATTCGTGTTATTTCAAAAGGCACCATTTGTAGGACTGATATTAGATTAATGCAGATTAGTTATAGTTGCGTCTAGTTTTCAGCTCCCGCTCATTTTTGTGGTCCGCTTCGCATCGCATGCTTATTTTATGTTTCATACTCCATTATTGATATCATGCTGTTAGGACACCAGCACCATTACCGATGATGCGTATGTACCACATACACCTAATTGCCGGCTCACACACATCTTCATCGGTAATTGCCATGTCACGTACACCTTAGAAAATATTATTGCTTGACATAGCCTGTTAGCTAATAGTTAGACATGATATTAGTGTACTTGCCTTATATGTTAGTTTAGACATTGTAGTTATTACCTGCTACTTCATGCATACTGTTATTCATTGTTATGCCGCATTCATGGATTTTCATGCATATATTCACCATTTTACGTGTTATTGAGGTTTTGGATTCGGATTTCCATGAGATTTTCTGGATTTGGAGGAAAACCGCAAAAACATAAATAAACCTTTTCCCTCTTTTAAAATAAAAAGTGCGGTTTTCCCATGATGTATGAGTCGTCCACCATGAGTTTGCTGATGGATTTCGAGACCCGATTCGAGGAGACGGATGAACCGTTTCGGGTACATGGTGGACCCGGTAAGGTACCTCGGGGCAAGAAGCGCGTGATGATGACGATGTGAGCCTGGCAGGGGAGCACTACCTACCGGTGATATTACCCGACGCGTCGGATATCCGGAGGATACCGTCGTGGTCTTGAGATGGATGGTAGGGGCCGGTCTGGACTGACGGCGCCCTAGATATTGAGACTTGAGGTACATAGATTGTGACACAGAGATATCGAGGTATTTGGACACTTGTTTTGTGTCGATGCTGGGCACTGTTTTATGCTGATTTCATATATGGTACCTCATTTCTTTTAAAATACAGAAATCTCACTGATTTATGAAACCAGTTTTATTCAGTACATGCATTCTGTTTTATGCATTCATACACCATCCATATGATATATTGCCACCTGAGGCACTGACACGGGCACATGAGATTACACTCGGGTTAGATATTTACCCTAGCCTTGTTATAGGCTACGTGTTATTCATATATTTGAAGATATATTATGATCATTGACCTAGGTTGTGTTATTTATGCGATTTCTGTGCGTAGATATTTTTCTATTCACGAGTTGGCAACTCACCCCCGTTGTGCCCCAGTTTCTTGCAGGTTGCCGTACAGGTTTCATTACGGCTTTGCGGGCTCAGTTTCATTCGGGTGACTTGCTAGTAGGTGGGTTTTTCTTGTATCGTACCCATCATATTACCTTGTATAATATTATTCCGTTGTATCTAGTAAATTCCATCAACCGAACATGTATTTATTGAGATAGAGACCAGTGTTGTTTATTCTTTCGACCTTAGAGTCGCTCGTTATATTTCTGGTGGTTTTGAGTTTCCTTTTGAGTTTTGATCCTCGCCGTTGGCGTTGTATATTATATTGTTTGTGTGGTTGTGACCGTCGATTGACGAAGAGCTAGCTCCCGCTTGGGGATGCCCTTTTCTTGATTTCGTATACTATTCATGTTGTATCCCGTTTGGGGGCCAGTATTTACAAAGGAGACTCTGCCGAAATTTTCAGTAAATTTTTGATGTTTTAAAAACCGCATAATTCGGCTTATGCTATTGAAATTACTTGCTTTAAGTTGGTTTTTCCTGCACTCTACTACTTTTCTTGGTTTGGATTTCTGGGTTTTCGGTTTACTTAGATTACGTACGTCTCGAGACGTTCGTAGTTTAAGTGCAGGTCATGTTCCGTACTTTCGGGTCTTGACAAAGTTGTTATCAGAGCGTTAAGTTTTAACCTTCGGAGCGTAGGATGACCCTTGGTTGATGGAATAGGTGACTAAAGTAGAGTGACGTACCGTTGATATGTTCCGCGGCATATTTACAACACGCCACTCCACTTATGAAGCCTTAGGATGTACATTTCCTTGTTCAGTATTATATTCCTTCCTGATCTAGCCTCATCGGTACCAGTTTGGTTTTGCTGCTACGGTTACGGGCAGGGAGAGCTACGGCTAGAGTTGCGGTTAGCACAAGCTCGTCACGAACGAAGACTGACCAGGGCGAAATTCCGGCGACACACGATTGCAGAGATGTGTCTTTTTACTGTGTTTCCGCGCCACGAGCGTTTGGCGGATCGCCTTTATAAGGTTACTCGGAGGTGCTGATCGACACTAGAGAATTGAGCCAATGATGGAGGCCAGCCAGATTTTGAAGACCGTTGGTGTGTTGCTTACTCCTGATGATCGAGGCACTGTTCAGCGTGCAGACGAGCGAGCCAGTTGTTGCTGCGAGCGACGAGATATCGCCCCATATGTTGGAGCTATTGCGGGGCGAGTTGTACGAATAAATGATAGAAGGTCGCTAGTCACCCGATGATGAATGACTAGGACAGGTGGTTCGTTCGCCTACCCCGATGCGAGGTCATTAGATAGATTGATTCCAGCTAGAGACGACTTCACGCGGAGACGTTGGGAGTCGACAGAGACGATCGAATGTCAGAAACCTATTATTCCAAGTTTAAAGTAGTCGGAAAGACATGCGGGCAATTCTATGGTCCCTCTAGAAGAATGAAACCCTAACTCGACTTAATGACCGTGTGAAAGCCTTTGAACCTTCGGGTTTGCGGTAGTTCTACGGCGCCATTAGTGAGGCTCGGGTTTGCCCTTCTACGGCTGGACCACCGATGCTGTGGTATGTACTCGATACCATTAAACTGTGCCCAAGATGTTGAGCTCTTGGGGGATTATGAGGTTTTGACGACTCGATCGGATGGCTCGACTTAATTCGGATGCTAGGTGGTGAGATGCATTTCTTGGAAGACTCCAGATATGAGGATAGCCGTTGGAGCTCAGTCCATGCAGCCGTGACGAGACGAGTCCAAAGAAGACGACATTAGAGGAAAGTGAAGTAAGAGGTTCGTACCAGATCTAGATGAGATGACGTTCCACTCCGCCGACATCAGAGATGCGATGCGCATGCCGAGGCATGGTACTTGGACTTACCTTCCAGAAGGAGTCGCGATGAGTATGCAGTCGTTCCAGAGCAAGTTGCAGATATAGGAAAGGACAATGACTTCCGGACAGTTGGCAGAGACGAGACATGGAAGAGACCGTGAGCAGGATTCCTTCCAGGACACTGCTGCAATGATACTTGCACCCAGGATCAGATGTGTCATGTACATTCAGAGAGCCAGAGGTCGACGCCAGTGATATGCTGTCTTACGAGTGGTCGCGATGATTGACCAAGAGATGACCAGAGAAGTGCCAGAACGGAATCGTCCCCGTTAGCACACCTGACAGGGCCGATGAGCCGATGGACCGAAAGATTGGTAATTCACAGTGAAGACCTTGACCCAGGAGTGGTCATGGTTACGCACATCAGCAGGACAGAGTTCATGATCATCGACGAGACGTCCCACTAGTGACCGCGACAGTTGGCCGAGATTCTTAGAGGATGCGCTTGAGCAGTACTATTCCGCCATTGTTGATTACGATGTTTTGGGTGATTTATTCGTATAATTTGATTTTGATGATTGAGGATTTACGATCTTTGCACAGTGTTGCACTTGATATCGTTTTCGTGCTTCAGTTTCACATGTTTGTGATTTTACGATTTTAAACAGTTGAGTTGGTTTTGTGCGTATGCATGCACACGATTTCGTTCCTGCACTCGGTATAGTTTATATATGCTTGCAGTGCAGTGATACGCCTTTTGTGCACTTAGATGCACTGGACTTCGATTTCGATTGTGATACCCGATATTTGTTTTGTGCACCTTGTGCACCTGATTGATTTTGCGCACGTTCGGCGCTTGATATTGGATTTCATGATTTCGTGCACGATAGATGCACCTGATTTTGCTGTCAGGCACACATGTTGCCTACGACAGATGTTTCGTGCACACCCGATGCACTTAGATGTTGTTTCTGTGCGCATGTATGGCACATTCATGGATTTTGATTTCCTTGAGCACCAGACGCACGTAGCATTCATGTGCATATTTTGGGATTGATTTCGTATAGAGCAGTACGTTTTTATGATATTGCTATGTATTTTCGTACTGAGCAGGACTAGTCAGAGGACAGTACCTGAATATATTTTGCATGCATTGATAGTTATTGAAGGGATTTCCAAAAAGCGAGCTATAGCCTCAGTATTTACCTACGTGTCTGATGTGACACGAAATGTTTAAAACAAGGAGACCCTTCTAAATTGTTTCCAAAACGGCGGAACGTATATTTCAAACAAAGGTATATATGTATATAGTTATTTTCTTATGATAGACGTCCGCCAATGTGCAGTGTTATACGCGTTGCACAGCGACTTAAAGAGATTTGGCATGCATTTCCTTCAGATACTTACAGATATAGATTCGATGTTTACATGTATAGTTTCGAGCTATATCATATTGGTTTGATTTAGATTTGGTATTGATGTCTTCTCCATGACTCTGATGATTGCGGGATGCTTGACGGAGTTTTGATTTGAGTTATATACTCATTTTTCAAGCGCATGCGCTGCGCTACAAATTGTTTTATGTAGTTACAATTTCGGAGCCCCGACGACTTGATGGTTTTTCGTAGATGTTTTAGTATTTGGGGGAGTTTGAATTTAAATTCGGGGACCGAATTTCTTTAAGGGGGGAAGATTGTAACGTTTTGAAAATCGTTTCGGTGAAATTTCAAAAAAATCGGTAAAATAAGGGGGTTTTCTGTAAAAAGTCAAAATACAAATATCTTATTATAAAAATTAAATATACTTATTCTAGCTATGTAATTGCTATTATTTGGTGGTTATTGAGCCGCTGGTGAAATTTCAAATTTTCTGAAAAAAATATTATTTTATTATTATTTAAGCCGTCACTAATGCATTTAATTAGGGAAAATTACAAATTGGAATGAGTTGAAACAAATTTTGTGCATCATAAAACATTAAATAAAATTTTATCATGTGGTTTTTGGAACGAAATCTTTTGCCAAAACGGTTTAGAAATTATTGAAGAAAAAAGGCTTTTTTTTAGCGTAAATGGATGTTTGGGGTATTGTATTTATCATTTTTCATCACCCCACACCCGTACCCACACCCACACACCCCCATTCACTTCTCCCCTTGAAGAATTCAGCAGCCCCCATTTATTTTCCCCACTTGAATTTCAAAGGAAAGAAATGAAAGAAAAGAAAAGAAAATGGAGAAATGAGGTGGACCTTGGACCTTGAATTGACTTTGACTTCTTCCCCCACTTTCTCTACCTCCCTCTCTCTCCTCTCCCACTCCCATTCCAGCAGCCCCCCCTCCTACAGCAGCAGCATCCCCCCCAATTCCCTTCTCTTTTCTCTTCAAACTTCATCAAAAATTGCCTCAAATCCATCAAAAAAAATCCCAAAACCCAAATCCGACTCCTACCCATTTTAGCTTAGCCCGTATAGCATGGATCTTTGTGAAAAGAGAGCATTTTGGGAGGCCATGGATGCTTGTGGATCTTCAAATATTTTTGGATATAATTCTAAAACATTTTTGCTTAATTTGTTACTAATTTCTTAAGCTAAACTACTTAAGTGTTAATTAGGCTTAAGTTGCAAGTTTTGGAATTCAAGTTATGAATTTGAATGCAAATTAGGGTTTTTATAAAATTGGTGTATGGTTGTGTGTTATATTTAGGCTTTTTGTCATGTTAATATAAGATTAGTAGCTTGTGCTAATGGTTAGTTTAAAAATTGTGTTAATTTGCTAATTTGCTAATTTGCTTACTAGGTTTTTGAAATTGTTAAATTTTAGGTATTTTGTAAACTAGAATATTAGGGTTTTGGAATTTAATGAGATTAAATTCCGGGAATTGTTTATATGACTTATTTAAGATATTTAATAAATATATTGGCCGCTACATTCATTTAAACATCCTGTTTTATACAAAAACGGCGAATTGTGCTTGCTAGATTTTCGGGAAAATGACTTTTTAGGTAAAATTGGGGTTTTTGTGAGTTTTAACCTAGTTTATATTAAAATTAGTGTTCGTGAATGTGCAAATGAGTGTGATTGGATTTTTCTCGATGGTTTGACGTTTGTACATCGACATCGAGGGTTGGTTTGACTATTCTTGCATGCGTAGGCGATAGGTTTGGACCTATGAGTGATACACGTGCCGATTTGATTTTCGTATGCCGTTTCGATTTCGAATTTAGTTTTAATGTGATATGGTGCGTTATGATATGTAGGTACCACCATGTGGACTTCGAGACGACAAGCAAGCGCGTGGCGACGTCGGCACCGGCTAGCGAGGACCAGGTGAGTAGATTTATATCTACGGGGAGAAGTCGGGTGGATGGCGTATAGCACCCCCGCAGTCCGTGGTGGTGTATACGGATGCGTATACACACCAACAATTATTATATGTTCTTGGGATTAATAACGATGCTTAGGATGGATATTGGTGTGTTGGATTACTTTAGTGTTGCGAACCCTAGGGTAGTGTTGCACTACACATACACACATACATACTTGCATACATTCCTATTGATAGGTGCTCATAGGATTCTTTATAGTTATGGGTTCACATGGGTATGGGACTATGTGTTCACATACGGATTTGAGGATGATACTTGGGATTGAGCTGAGTCGATGAGATTTGATTTGAGGCCGTGAGATCGGTGATATAGCAGGGTTCGTATTTGAGATACGACATGACGTTGTAGCGGGTCCTTGACGTAGTGTTTCACACACGTCCATGCATACGTAGGCGGTATCAGTATGGTACTAGACGTAGATCAGTACCCCGATCATGATATTTGATAAAGAGGATACCAGGTGAATAGTATGACGAATGTGATATTGACCCGTACCCAGATTGGGATGCCGTACGACGGATTTACGTACGAGCTATATTGATGATTGATCCGCACTCTTGACTTGGGATGCCTGATTATAGATATGGTATCGGATATGATATTATTGAGGCGGGATCACCGACTATACATATACAGGTATGTATATGTATCGACTCAGATGATAGGCGGTTTCCTTACCTGTAGTTCAGCTTGTTAGTTCAGCCGTATAGTTTAGTGTAGTTGTTAGATTAGATTAGACTTCTTACCTATTTCAAAAACTAACAAATCGTGGGTATTTTAAAAGACAGCCCAAGGGATCCTACGGATATTTCAAAAGACTTATCTTTTCATAAAAACACCGTAGCCCCTATTTTCAAAACCCCATGATTCGTGTTATTTCAAAAGGCACCATTTGTAGGACTGATATTAGATTAATGCAGATTAGTTATAGTTGCGTCTAGTTTTCAGCTCCCGCTCATTTTTGTGGTCCGCTTCGCATCGCATGCTTATTTTATGTTTCATACTCCATTATTGATATCATGCTGTTAGGACACCAGCACCATTACCGATGATGCGTATGTACCACGTACACTTAATTGCCGGCTCACACACATCTTCATCGGTAATTGCCATGTCACGTACACCTTAGAAAATATTATTGCTTGACATAGCCTGTTAGCTAATAGTTAGACATAATATTAGTGTACTTGCCTTATATGTTAGTTTAGACATTGTAGTTATTACCTGCTACTTCATGCATACTGTTATTCATTGTTATGCCGCATTTATGGATTTTCATGCATATATTCACCATTTTACGTGTTATTGAGGTTTTGGATTCGGATTTCCATGAGATTTTCTGGATTTGGAGGAAAACCGCAAAAACATAAATAAACCTTTTCCCTCTTTTAAAATAAAAAGTGCGGTTTTCCCATGATGGATGAGTCGTCCACCATGAGTTTGCTGATGGATTTCGAGACCCGATTCGAGGAGACGGATGAACCGTTTCGGGTACATGGTGGACCCGGTAAGGTACCTCGGGGCAAGAAGCGCGTGATGATGACGATGTGAGCCTGGCAGGGGAGCACTACCTACCGGTGATATTACCCGACGCGTCGGATATCCGGAGGATACCGTCGTGGTCTTGAGATGGATGGTAGGGGCTGGTCTGGACTGACGGCGCCCTAGATATTGAGACTTGAGATACATAGATTGTGACACAGAGATATCGAGGTATTTGGACACTTGTTTTGTGTCGATGCTGGGCACTGTTTTATGCTGATTTCATATATGGTACCTCATTTCTTTTAAAATACAGAAATCTCACTGATTTATGAAACCAGTTTTATTCAGTACATGCATTCTGTTTTATGCATTCATACACCATCCATATGATATATTGCCACCTGAGGCACTGACACGGGCACATGAGATTACACTCGGGTTAGATATTTACCCTAGCCTTGTTATAGGCTACGTGTTATTCATATATTTGAAGATATATTATGATCATTGACCTAGGTTGCGTTATTTTTGCGATTTCTGTGCGTAGATATTTTTCTATTCACGAGTTGGCAACTCACCCCCGTTGTGCCCCAGTTTCTTGCAGGTTGCCGTACAGGTTTCATTACGGCTTTGCGGGCTCAGTTTCATTCGGGTGACTTGCTAGTAGGTGGGTTTTTCTTGTATCGTACCCATCATATTACCTTGTATAATATTATTCCGTTGTATCTAGTAAATTCCATCAACCGAACATGTATTTATTGAGATAGAGACCAGTGTTGTTTATTCTTTCGACCTTAGAGTCGCTCGTTATATTTCTGGTGGTTTTGAGTTTCCTTTTGAGTTTTGATCATCGCCGTTGGCGTTGTATATTATATTGTTTGTGTGGTTGTGACCGTCGATTGACGAAGAGCTAGCTCCCGCTTGGGGATGCCCTTTTCTTGATTTCGTATACTATTCATGTTGTATCCCGTTTGGGGGCCAGTATTTACAAAGGAGACTCTGCCGAAATTTTCAGTAAATTTTTGATGTTTTAAAAACCGCATAATTCGGCTTATGCTATTGAAATTACTTGCTTTAAGTTGGTTTTTCCTGCACTCTACTACTTTTCTTGGTTTGGATTTCTGGGTTTTCAGTTTACTTAGATTACGTACGTCTCGAGACGTTCGTAGTTTAAGTGCCGGTCATGTTCCGTACTTTCGGGTCGTGACAGCGAGTCAGTTGCATACTTAGCCCCGTCGCTCGAACGGTGACCTTCCCGATGCATACTCTCGATTTTCTTCTTGAGGGCGTCGAGTCGGTCATGGTATCCCGACGACTCGACGCATTTTGATCCCTGGCCTCTGCTGTTGGAGGCCTGCATCTGGCCGCGGCTTCGGTTCCTCTCAATGAAGTTTCTCAGATCCCCCGGCGAGGTGGCCCGCGATCCGCTGCGGCGAGTTCCGTCCGCGTGACCCCATCGAGGGAGGGGGAGTCGGTTATGCCTGGTAACAGGCGAGGTGACAGACATCTCCTCGGGAGGGACAGGCACGCGGAGGATCTCTGGAGATGGACCACGGTGTCGAACTATGGGGTGCCTAGCGGGTCTCAGAACGTATCGGTCTAGGAGATCAGCGGCCGTGGGAGGTAGCGAGGTGGTGGTCGGCGGCGCCGACGCGAAAGGAGTCTTCTCTCCCCCTGTGGGAGTCCTGGTCCCGAGGCGGAGCGGCGACTTGGTGATCTTGCCCCACTGTTTGGACACGGATCAGTTCCTCCACAACAGATGCGAGTCGGTCTATACGTTCGGCGAGGGCGTTGATGGCATTCGGCGGAGGAGGATCGTCCGCGCCTCCGTTGAGAGGGAGGCGACGGCTGGTGCTTGGATCGTCGCGATAATCGCTCGCCATTAGATTGAGATCGGAAAGTGAACTTTTGTTTTTCTTGAATCAAGGATTTCCCACAGACGGCGCTAGCTGATAGAGGCGTGAATCTCCTTCAGATGTTACCTTCCGTTGATCTGCTGATGGCGGCGATGGGTGGCTGAGATTGGATCGGGAGGCTGTCACTCCTGAAGCGTGTGGATCTCAATTGGTTTGAGGTTGTGGTTGCCGAGCTACCTGCAAGGAAGTCTCGGGGTGGTTGTACCACCGAGGACCCTCCGACGGTCAAGTTAGACTAGAGATCCGAGCAGAGTAACGGTTTAGTGGAGTAAAAATGGCTTACATGGACCGGCTGAAGAAGGGGTTTATATAGTGGTGGCAGCAGGCAAGGCAGGCGCGAGAATCACGCTGGCCTTTACGCTCCCGACGTCACGCCCGCGTGATGAGCGGGACCTCCCATTAATAGCGAGACATGCTCGTTAATGGGGGATCGTGGTGGCGTGGAACGTGGGATGTGGCCAGCGGAGATCTCGTGCATGGCGAGATTCGCGAGATGGCGGTTACGCCTGCAAGCGGTGCCGTTGGTCGGTCGATGAGATCGGGGAAGATGATCTCGGCGGGAGAGCTCACGGAGGAGCGGGAGACCCGAGGTATCTTGGTTCTGCATGAGCCCGGAGGCGAGCTGAGAGGGTCGACGAGGCTCGGGCCTGTGATAGCTCGGAGACGAGCTGTAAGGCCGAGGAAGCCAATTGTGCTGGGGGCTCGGAGGTGAGCCGGCGTTTGCTTGTAGGACGGGCACAGGAGTGGTCTGGTCGGCCACCATAGGTCCTTTCTTGTGAGCCCTGGGACACGTCATCTGTCACGTGTCCTGATCCGGGAAATCACCGATATCGAGCATCATCACTTGCACATCCGCAGCCGAAATAGTGGCTTGCGAAGCCATAGCTGAAGCAGTGGATTGCCGAATCTGTAAAACTTTTAAGTTTGTGTAATTTAGGGTCTGGGGTTAGGGTTTGGTGTTGTTTGTATGTGTTTGTGTGTGTGTGTGTGTGTGTGTGTGTGCACACACACAAATATACACATACAGACACATGCATACACACAGAGACGGAGACACATACACACGGACATCCTTAACTATTGTTGTTTTTCACTAAAATAACTTAAAATTTTAACTAAACGATTTATCTTCTTGTAATAATGAGTATATAAGGTGTTTGATGAAATACCTCAAGCAATCGTTGAGAAAAAAAGATTATTATGGAGGTGACCATAAGTCTGCTACTACTGATTAAATTTGGAGATGCCTAAGTTTTCATATTGTTTTCACTCCTCATCAACTCTTAGATGTGATCAACTTCAAAAACATGAAACTTTCGTGACGACATGAAAATGGAGAGGTTAAGGGGATTTCAAATTTGTGGCCACAACATAAACTAAACGTAAGCATATGATAACATGGGTGCATATTCGAAACATCATTTGTATGTTATCAATGGAGCTATTTTACCAATGAGCAATAGCTCAGTTGATATGGGCACTTTTCTTCTTGGGCAGAATGTGGCCCTTAGAACTCTAAAAGAGGAAGTGGCTACAAATTAACGCTTTCGGAGCAAATTGCCCCCCGGGTGTGTGTGTGTTGTGTGTGTGGGTGTGTAGCGTGCATATGTTAGGGCTTATGGACCAGTGCCAAAAAAAACAAAACTTGGAGCTGTATACCTACTGAGGTAGGATCAGTGGCTATAGCTTTCCTTTGGAAAATTAGAGGTCACCGGTTTGATTGTTGAAAGAGTCTCATAACAAAAACACTCGAAACTATTTTGCAGTTGTGTAAATAACATGGAATGAGATGGTGTTTTTGCGACAGTAACGATGAAGGTTTCTGTTTACTATACCATTATCGATCCTCCCGCCTTTTTTATTTTCACTATTCTCTCTCTCTATAAAACTTCCTCTCCGTCACAACAGTTTGACATTTTCTCCAAAAAGTCATAAAGTGAATGCAGAATGGTCCAAAAGATGTTAAATTGATCTACTGTATTTTAATTCGGTTTGCATCAAATTCTTGGACAAGGGTTATAATAATGTAAATTCATTTTACAAATAATAATTTTTGCTTGAAATAATCTTTAGCTTTCCTATTATGCCTAGAAGTTCTTCGATGATATCATTAATCAACAAAATAAAAATTAAAAAAATGACAAAAACCTAATAACGAAAGTTAAGAATTGGAGATGACCCTTTCATCCACCACAAAAGTTAAAAATAAGAAAATGAAAAACCAACATACTCTCTTATAATCTCATTCATTACATGTTCTCATCCATGCTTAAAATTCGAAAAAAGTGAAGTCTTACAAATTTATACATAAGTCCTTATATCCATATTATTTTTATAATTCATAAAATTTTCAATTCTAATATTACCGCTAACCGCACATATGCATTCATTTAATTTAAATTTAGAAAAACTATCGATATCTTTAGAAATTTTTATATAATATCTAGTGTAAAAAAGTTTACACAAGCCTTCAGCATATATATTATTCAAAATATGCACACGTGCATCGCACCTGTAATATACTAGTAACTATAACTCATAGGGGTAATACAAAAAGTCTCTCATTTTTCTCATAAAATTATTCAAAAACTGAGAAAAATCTCTCATTCAACTCTAGTCCCAAAACATTCATGTGTTTACCATTGTACTGGTTCATCATTCAAATGCAATAATAGTTGGATAAAGTAGCCTAAATAATTTTTTCGAAAAACATCCCAATAATTAACATATTTATGAAAAATAGTTTAAACAGAGAACATAATCTTAACATATACATGTGCTTTCGCACGTGAAAAAATTCTAGTTCTTTAATAACTTGACTAGGAGTTTCAAAATTTTGAAGCCTTTTAAGAAAGTCAAAAATTTTAATTAGTTGGATGGTGGTTCCAGGATCATCATCAAAGCCAATAAACAAGTTCCTCACATCTCCCATCACATTGTCGGTTATGCTTTAAATATGGTCTCAAAATGGTTACCCAATGGTGAAATGTTTGTTGGTAAGGTATACCCAATCTAATATTGAGGGTGGTCCAACAAAGACATAAATAACGATTAATTAGTACCATCATTACGCCTTCTTTGGTTTGTTTCATTTGCTGGATAAATTTTTGGAAAAATGGATTTAAGTTCCTAAGTTTGAAAAGCAATAGGTTCAAGTCTACCCAAAAAAAGTTGTAAAAACTCTCTAAACTTAAAGATTATTGTGTTTTAGTCTCTATAATACATTTACTATTATTTTATGACAACATTGTACTTTCAGGTAAACTGCTACATTTATCTTTTAAAATATTATAGTTATCTTTCAAAGAATTATATTTATATTATAAAGTACTACATTTATATTGAAACAGGTCAAATGTAATAGATATAGTAATTTTACTAAAAAAAATATAACAGTTCCATGTCAAATGTAGTACTTTAACATAAATATAGTACTTTCAAACAAAAATATAGTACTTTGAAAGATAAATATAGTACTTTACAACGTAAATGTAGTAGTTTACCTGAAATGGCAGTATTAGCATAAAACAATAGTAAATGTACTATAGGGAGTAAATGCAATATCTCAGAGCAGTGCAGTCTTCGGTCATCATGGTGATCTGCTCTGTCCACACCCAGTGCGGTCTATTGCGGACACAAGATGATCTGAGTGTGGAGCCGTTTCAGAACAATGGGATCGGGAGCACATTCCGAAAGAGAACTGAACTGTATTATAAATGTAATGATTCCATTGTTAGATATGTATGCCCTAGAAGCAATTATTGTAATTGTTGGAATATATATATCTACAGGATAATCTTTCTCAATATGATAGTATGCTATTTGGTTTGGCTTTATCATTCATGTGTATAGTTCTATTTGTTATTACTGTCGCTTGTACATGTTGATAAAGCCCCTAGGATCTTTGCTTAACTGCTAAGATTGTGATGCAGATCATACTAGTGGGTCTTAGGTAGTCTATAAGCATATCCTTAAATGTTCCTAGTCGAGGGGATATCGAGACATGGCATCGATGTCCCAGAGTAGACTAGTGTATACGTTTCTTGAACCTGTATTGGGGCGATGGATGATCCCATATCCATTGGTGTTTGACATCAAAGATTGTATACAGGTGCTCATTAGAGACTGAATACACTGAACGGACTCGCCGAGATCTTATAGATGGTATCATACCTATCGTCAAATAGCAATTCTCTGACGACACTTGTACAGGTTAGTCTGTACACCCGAGATCGTCATAGTGTCTTATGTGGTTCCCACTGTGCTTTGACTTCCACCCTACCATGACTTTACTGAGTCGTGCGAACAGGTGGTCTTTGGGTATAGTCCCAAGTCACATAGAGGCAGTGAGCGATAGGAGGGGTTTCATCTCTCCTGGTATTGGGAGTTGATGTTGTGCTATGCACGATTGGCTATAACCGCAAGTCCCTGGTCAGGGCTGATAAGATTTACTGATAAGTATTATCAGTAGTTTCTCGATTGGTTATAGGCCACACATCGGCATGACTTATCGAGTTATTGAGGTCTGACGATTCCATCCCCAGACTCGATATACGACATATTAAACGAAGAGACCGAACTGTACGGTAAGTGTTGCTTATAGGCTTTACGGGAGTTTGAACAAGTTTGCTTGTTGATTTTCTATTCGTTCAATACCTGGGTAGCCGTTACATCCAGCTAGTACCGCTAACGGCTTGTGGGTATCTGATTTGATCGTTACCTACTGCTAGCGTATTGACGAGTCTTAAGAGTCCCACATAGAAATTTCCTAGCTCAAGTGAAACGAAGTAGGGAACGTATGGAAATATGTGCGGGAGCTTGATTAAATATGAGTATATGATACCGTATTCTAATCTATCGTTTTTTGATATTAGCTGGGTTACATATGATATAACTGGATTATTGAATCAAGTTTTGATTTAATAATTAACTAATATATTACTCATTTTAATTCTTTTCTTTATTCATATATATTTGATATATACAAATGTATCATGGTTGATGATACAAAGAACATGGCAATATGAGAATCACATTGGAAGAAATATATATATATATATATATATATATATATATATATATATATATATATATATATATATATATATATATATAAAACAAATGAAGAGATGAGTCATGGCTTCTAAAGTGTTCTCAAAGTTGCTAAGAACCATGACTCATTGTTCTTCCCTTGTTTTATTCATCCATACTTATCAGTATCTCTAGCTCATCTAATCTCCAAGGTTCATTCTCATTTTCCAAGTTCATCCTCTTCATTTTCTTCTTTAGATTTTTCTAGGTTGAAAAAGGAAAAAAGAAAAGAAAGAATTTTAATGAGAAAAATCCTCACTTCATTAACCTGCACTATTCTAGCAAATTAGTATAGGTTGTTATCTTCACCAATTCATACATTAGTGAAGTGTGAGCTTGAGAGTGAGAAACTTCGAGGTGGATCATCTTTGACGACGAAGACTTCGAACAAGCTCGTTCCATCTTTCAAATGGAGTCGAAGAAGAGTTGTAGGACTACTACTCGGAGCAATTGAAGTGAAGGACAAGTCTACAAAGGTTGTAGTTTCCATTGACTTAGTTTTAATCTCCTTTTTGCTTTGCTATAAAACCCCAATCTCGAGTTCGATTCTTGTTTAGTATACTTAGCTTTTTAAAAAATTTAAATTTGTTTGCATGCTTTTGTTAAAACCCTAGTAGAGGTGCTAAGATATACTTACAGCCACTCTCAATTATGGAGGCGCCTTTTGGATGAACCGACACTTTAGACTTTGAAGAACTTCGTAATTAAGCATGCTCGGGCTAGGGAAATCCTCGGATGGTTGACCTTCTGGGAAGTGGCCCTTCTCGGGCCCGATTCGCTCCAAATGACAAAACCGTGTGGTTTCGTCCGGAGTGGAAATACCATTTCTTACTAGGGCGTGGGACATGACATTTATGGTAGCCCATACAGGTCCCTTAGTAGTAGGATTGTGGTTTGAGGTCGAACCATTGTCTTAGGTGGGAGGAATATAATACTTCAGAGCAATGCGGTTTTCGGACATCATGGTGATCTACTCTGTCCACACTCAGTGCGGTCTGTTGCGCACACATTGTGATCTGAGTGTGGAGCCGCTTCAGAATAATGAGATCAGATCCCTGAAGCACATTCCAAAAGAGAACCGAACTGCATTATAAATGTAATGATATCACCCTCAATTACGAAGGCGCATTTTGGATGAACCGGCACTCCGGAGTTTGAAGAACTCTGTAGTTAAGCGAGCTCGGACTAGGGAAAATCTAGGATGAGTGATCTTCTGGGAAGCGGCCCCTTCTCGGGTCCGGTTCGCTCCAAAGGACAAAACCGTACGATTTTGGCCAGAGCGGACAATACTATCCGTACTGGGGTGTGGGGCGTGACACTAAAACATAAGAACCTTTATGTTTAGGGAGTTTTTCACAACTTCTTTTAGGCCAGGAACCTAAACGTATTTTGCTTTTCAAAGCTAGAGTCTTAGAGCCATTTTTCCCTAAATTTTTTGTTTCTTGCTTGGGTGATCAATATGGTAGCATAACCAACTGCTTAATGTATTTTACTTCTGATAAATCATTGGTTCGATAGTATACCTATGCTTTACAATACAAATTTAATCGAAGGGAAAAAGTGAAAGATGAAGCATTGGTTCGATAGTATACCAAAGCAAAATAAAGAGAATAAGCGAATATAAAGGTTTTCAGTACAAATTTCACATTGTGGTCGCATGTCCCTATGACATCTTTTCGTCAAATATTCAATATGTACATTTTTTTCTCCCGTATGCATATACTCTACTAATAATGGATGAGTTAAGATAGAGTACTGCTTAAGGATGGTTCTATCTTATAAACTGTATTTAAGTAAATAAGTAATAACTTTTAAAGAATGCCATAATTCAATAGGAACTTTTAAAGAATGCCATAATTCAATAGGACTCTGATTCAATTAGCGAAGGAATCACACAAAATAAAATACTTATAAGATGATTAAGAAAATGGGCTAAATTGCACAAAGGTATTCATGAACTTTCAAGATTTTGGTAATTGATATCATGAATTTCAATAATTAGCGATAGGTATCATGAATGCACTATAGGAGTTTCATATTTTTTGCGATTGATACCATGAACTACCACTTCCGGTTGTAACTGAATACCATTTTACTAAAATTTTTAATGAGCCGATGGTGCCTATCACTAATTATTGAAGTTTATGGTATCAATCACAAAAAACTTAAAAGTTCATGGATACTTTTATGCAATTAAGCCAAGAAAATGTAAAATCACAAGGGACAAAGAAGGAAAATGGATTATAAAAGCTATTGCAGTTGAGCGGAAGGTGATTAAAAAATGTTTAAAGATAAACGTACTATATGTTAATGAATAAAAGATCCAAGAGGTAAAACCTTCTTGTAGTTGAGCGGGAGGTCAGGGTTCGAACCCTGTTTGTATTAGGTTACAACCTATTAATCAAAAAAATTAAAGTAAAATAAAAAAAAATAGTATAGCAAGTGCTACCATAGCCTAAGAGTAAAACATTCTTGTAGTTGAGCGGGAAAATGCTGCTTACATCAAGTTACGGTCTACTAGTATTTTGCACGCGCAATACACGTGTATATTTTTTGAACAACAAATATACTGAAGGCGCGTGTAAAATTTTTTATCCTGGACATTACATGAAAATTTCTAAAGATATATGTTGTTTTTCTAAATTTAAATTAAATGAATACGATTAGTGGTGATAAGAAAGTAATAAACTCGATCAATTTATTAAGAGATAAATCATCTCAATTTATACACCCCATAACATAACTAACTGATAACTAATAATCCTAACAATCTAACATATTAATCATAATCTCAACAATATAAATCAAAACTTATCTGATTTATTATAACCATAATATCTAATACAGTTATATTCAAATATCTTATAATCTAACAGCCACCATCAAACTCACGATGGATAACTGAGAGTTTGGATAATATCTTGAACCAAAATATGCAACTTGTAATACGATGGAGAAGAACAACAGATCTAAACTATTGAGCATGGCGTGAAAGTAATGGAAGACTACACGAAAATAGTCCTCGAGGGGGGGGGGGGTGAATAGGACTATACTACTAATATACCTAAATTAAAAATTCTAAACTATCAACACTTACTAAACAAACTACAATTGCAAACTTAGTCAAAATATAAGCAAATAGAGATATGAGCTAAATACAAACGGCAATTGTGAAACTATTGCATATAACAAGCAAATGATAAATAACAATCAAGCAAGAGCAAAGAGCAAGCGGACAAGCATGCAATTTTTAATTAAGTATACTTGCAAGCAACCAATTAAGCACAATATAAAATGCAAGTAATAAAAAGATAGAGAGATAGAGAAATTGCAAACTCAAGGAACACAAGAATTTTAGAGTGATTCGGGAGATCACCTAATCCACTTTCTTTAGGCACACAAGCCCATTCCATTAATCACGTTTTTCGAAGACAAACACATTGCCCGCAAGCAACCCACAACTCCACTTCCGGTGGAGGTCAAACCAACATATCTTCTCAAAAGACTACACGTTGTTCACCACTACTAACAACACTCCTCTCTACAATTCTCGTCACCCTTCTCTCTACAAAAGATGCTCTCATCTCTTACAATGGAAATTTTGCACTCAAGATCCCAAACACAAAGAATAATGAGATTACAATCGAAGCACAATATTCTAGATAGAATTTCTCTCAAGCTCACTTCTAATACTCTATAAAGTATGAATAATCAATTGAAGCTCTTGACTTTGTGTGTGAGAGTGGTTTGATAATCAAATGGAAAAACTCTTTTGAAACTCTCACTAGAAATGAGATTTCTCACTCTTGATCACTTTGGGATAATAGCAACTGAAATATTGAGTGATTAGAGCTCAAAAAACCAATCCAAAACTCTTTTTATAGCCCCAATGAAAAACTTGCCATTAAAGCTCAAAACTATCATTTTTTACCGTTACCAGACGTCTGTTGGATCCTTATTCAGTCGTTTGTCGTGAACCAATGTTCCTAAAAAATATCTTTACGTAAAGATCGAGTGGTCATATGATATACTTCTTCAGACGTCTGCAGTACAAACCAACGGATATCTGAAGAACAAAAATATCCAACCCGAGACTGTCTACTAGACGTTTGACAAGGCATCAAACGTCTGTCAGTTTGTACTTCAGACGTCTAAAGAACAAATTGACAGACGTCTGAAGAAGTAAAAGATGCAGAATGATGTTTACTTAAAGAAAATAGGGTTGATCGTAAACCAGTAAACGGACAGACGTTTGAAGAACCAATGGGCACATGTATGAAGTTCAAAAATCCAGTTTTTTAGATATTTCTGATATTTGAAAATCTACGGTGTCCAGACGTCTGTAGTTATTTTGAGCAGACGTCTGGCATACAAAAAAATCAGATATTTGGGATTTTATGAAAACGAAAACTTTAAACTCGAAAACCCCGATGTTTATGCAATGTAAAACGTTTATGTATGCATGTATGAGTGTTCAAGAGCTCTAATTGATATTAATCTTAATTCGAAGAGTAATTACAAAGATTCCTATGTCGGTATCGCAAATTCTTTGAATTTTTAAATTTTTGTCGTCTCGAGCTCTCAAATTTTGACGTACGCTTAAACTTGGCTTCATAGCTTCAAACTTGGACACATCACTCACAAGCGTTGGTCGATAAATCTTCAATTTGATTTTGACTCATAATGCTTCAAACTAGGTCTTGGCTTCTTGGTGCAACCCTCATTTGAGATATGCGATTTTGGGGCCCTAAACGATGGAATTTCACGATTCCGAGAGACGTCAATGCATGCCTGTAGCATATTCATTGATCCAAATGATTTTGCGAGATTTTCGATTTGGCTGGTGGAACGCGCTAATCGGACAAGATTTGATAGTCCGGGCTGCATCACTTATTAGCTATTCGTAGCTTGATCTTGACAAATTATGAAGCACACGCCCGTTTCCTCCAACCTCCATTAGATAAATTCGTTTAATCTCAATAACCTCCATCCTCCTTTGTACGTTTGTGTTGTGAGATATCCTGAAATCCAATTTCAAAACAACCAAGCATATCATATACAGTGTTATGAAAAAATACAAGATATTTAAACATAAGTATATGGAACATTCATTGTTCTGATATTACAAACATAAAATGTAGTATATTCAATATCAATATCAAGAAATCAATCAAATGCAAAGTATGATATATATATATATATATATATATATATATATATATATATATATATATATATATATATATATATATATATATATGTGACAAGTAAGCTAAAGATCACATGTGTATAAATATGTGTGTGTGTATTCATATTGTGAATTACCAAAACAATGAATGAGAGTAATATATAGATATCAAGAATATAACACAAGTATAACATGAGATATTGATATATTACTCGGTATACACAAGATATAGAATAAGTAAGCTAAACATCAAGTGTATACGAGTTTAATGTCGATAAGATAAAGTAAGATAAGCAAGTGACACTAAACGAACTATTCATATTTAAGCTATCATCAAAACTAAATGAAAGGATCATCAAAAACCATAAGCTATCCTGGCGGAATAATACCCTTTGGTCTCTTTCGCAGATTGCAAGATGGACCGAATAAACTGCAGTCTCTTTCGCTGGAAATACTAAAAGAAGAAGATCATGTTGCTAGAAGACGTTATAAAAAAAGAATAGCTGCTTGGACAGAAGAAGATCATACTGCTAGAAGACGTCGTAAAAAAAGAATAGCTGCTTGGACTTGATATTGATGGAGACAACTCCTTATAATCAAACCGTGAGAACTCATTTCTGAATTAGATATTATTGACGCAACTTTATTTATTTTGGGATAATAAAGTAAAAATATAAATAAAGATAAATTTTGGATCGAGCCATTGGCTCTGATATCATGATAAGAAAGTAATAAACTCGATCAATTTTATTAAGAGATAAATTATCTTAATTTATATATCTCATAACATAACTAGATGATAATTAATAATCCTAACAATCTAACACATTAATCATAATCTCAACACTATAAATCAGAACTTATCTGATTTATGATAACCATAATATCTAATACAGTTATATTCAAATATCTTATAATCTAACAAGTGGAAATATTAGAATTGAGAAATTTATGAGTTATACAAAATAACAAAGTGTTGACACTTATGTCATACAATTTTGAGTTTTGATCATTTAGAACAAAACTATATTTAAAGGATTCATATGTTACTAACGACGTTTCAAAGTTCTTAATCTTGATTATAACTAGTACAATGTCTTAACATCAAGCAGTGATGGCCTTCAATAAGATTCGTACTCAAAATGTCTATATGGCATGAAGACTTGACGCAAGCACACAATGTGGTGTAAGTTTTATCAAGAAACAAAGACGTCTTAAAGTAACAAATCAAGTAAATGAAGGCCGAAGAGGAATTGAGTCGAAAAATATAGTTTTTATTTTTGAGTCTAGTATTGATCTCACAAGGTTAGAAACCATTTTCCAACTCAATTCTATTCATAAGACGTCTTCTCCTTATCAAGAGACGTCTAACATAATCATTGGATTCAAATTATTTATCTGATTTTAAAATTCATCCTACTGTAGACCTCTGGCTCAAACTTCTGCCTAAGAAAAATTTGAAGTGTAGACGTCTTCTGAAGAAACTTTCTGTCACGTTCCGCTTCCCAAAGGACGGTAATGATTACGTGACAAGCCTACGACGTATTTATTCCAAGAAGATCATTTCTCAAAACAAATACGTTAAGCATAATTAAGCAATATATACAGTGCAAGAATAAGTAATAGAATGAAAATTTCAACAAACTGCTTTATATACATTCAACTTCCACAATTCTTAAAACATTGATACGATGTCTGAAAATAAAAGTACAATAACATACAATGCCTAAACAAGTGACATACTGAAACTAAAACTAGAAAGAAAAACTAAGGGTCGATTTATGATGCGAGATGGTCATAATCCTCTGCAATCGCTTCAACCCCCTCGGTCCCTAGATCACCTGACGAACATTCCAAAAAACAGAGATATGGGTGGAATACCCGTCAGCGAACTTGGGCCCGGTAAATCCTAAAAGAAGTATGATGAATATAAGTGGTGAAAAACGAAATATAATATAGCATGTGTAGCATATCATGTAATAAGTGTGTGTTAGTGAAACACGAGGTGAGTAATAATGTATCCTAAAGGTCTCTACGAGGGTAATCTAACTTAATGTCAGTTCAAATATGAATGCCAACCAATCTTAAGAGTATTCTCAAACTCAAGGGTAGGGCCCTAAGAGAAAGGAATCACGAGGCCGAATCAAGTGTTAGTAATGGGACTTCAACTTATTTTTGAAGCATTCCAAACTCAAGAGTATGGCCCCAGAGGCTTGGAAATACGGGCTCTCATGATTGTATATTGTGTTAGTAGACATGGATTCATGAACTAGGGGGACTCATGAGATTTCGTTGGATTCACACTTAAACTACCCAAACACTCCGTGTATATTAGTCTATAATTAATATTATAAGCATTGATCGAATCCATGAATACAAAAGATGATGTATAATATCAAGTTTTCAAGATTGAGTTCATGTCAAGATCATGTAGTTCATGTCAAGTGTAAGTATTCATGCTAAGTGTATTCATGGTTCGAGTCAAGTTGGGTCAAACATGAAGGTTTAGTACTAGTCATATAGAATATCAGGTGTCAGGTTATGTTTGAGTCGATATACACGTAATTTGATTTTCGTGATAATATGAGTTATATATATAGTGAGATAAGCAAGTGATAACACTAATTGTATCCGGCTCACCGAGACTCAAGAGAGAATATGTTACTTAAACCCATCTGCTACCTAGAATACTTGCTAGTTACTAGTTTTATAGTTCTAGGTACTTATATAAAAATATATTATTTGGCAATTTTGTGGTATTTATGTAAAATAGTCCATTAAAAGCTCGAGGAGTTTTATGTAAAATATTTTATTTTATAAATAAACCTCGAGGGTGTTTTGAAAAAATAAATTAATTAAAATATTGAGAGTGTTTAATAAAAA
This sequence comes from Agapanthus africanus, assembly GCA_030015575.1. Taxonomy (NCBI): domain Eukaryota; kingdom Viridiplantae; phylum Streptophyta; class Magnoliopsida; order Asparagales; family Amaryllidaceae; genus Agapanthus; species Agapanthus africanus. The sequence continues at coordinate 662,405,989 of CM057342.1, read as the reverse complement.
TATACTTTAGCTTTTATGGTATTTTAGTGACAAAACCTAACTTTTAGAAGTGTAGGGTATTTTAGTGAAAAATCTATCTTTTGAAAAACTTAAGGTATTTTAATAGAAAACTTAATATTTTAAACTTAGAGTATTTTATTGAAACTTTAATTTGCAAATTCGTTTACTATTAAGTTGCAAATAGATGATAATTAAATTATTTTTATACCGTTAAATCTGTTTTATTTTGTTTTAAAATTCTGTATTTCCTTTCGAGACCGCGTTCCGTGAAGAGCACTGCATCTCACTCCACTAAATGCAAGATGTGCTATAATCAGCACCATCCGCAACAGGGTTCCCCTGAGGAGGGTTGCAGAGATGAAATTGCAAAGGATAAAGGATTAAGGTTAAATTCTATTTTAAAGACTTCGAGGGTATTTTAGTGCAAATCTATTCTTTAGATTAATATCAAAATTAGTGGGCTAGGATTTCAAGTGTGCGTGTGGGGTAGATCATTACCTCGTGCGCTATCTACATTAACATATCACAAAAACTAGTATTGGACAAAATAAATAAACATGGTATTTATCTGTTACTTTGCGTTCTAATATGTTTTTAACATGGCAAATTTCATATAAAATTCTTATAAAACTTAGATGAAACATGGCATGTAAGGATGATAGATTGGTAACTTATATTTTCTTGGTATCATTATCATGAAAATTGTAAAGAATATGTCAAGATTGTAACGAATATATTCAAGTTAATATTAGCCTACTAAACCGTATTGTGGTGATGTAAGAGGAGAGTCAAAAGAGAGAGAAGTCAAGAGGGACTTTTGGGTTGCGCTTGAACTAATTAGATGTAGGAGATGAAGACGAAGTCTCGGTTGGAAGAACCGAGACAGACGATGCGAGAGGAAGGCGAGCTTGAGTTGGCTACTTGAGGGTATTTGGCTACTAAAGAGAACTTAGCTTCTAGAGGTCTTGAGGGAACAATTTGAAAGTAAATTTCAGAATAATTTCAGGAGGGAAGCTAGGATAGCCTAGTATTTATAGGGGAAGGAAATGGGAGTATGTGAATTAAAAAGAGAATTAAAATGTATTAAAATGGTGTTAATAGGATAGATGAGGGACTGTAGACTCTCTGTAATGAATTGGCTGTTTTAGGGTATTGAAACGAAGACTCTGAAGCCCAAAAGACGCACACCCATGGATGGGGAACTTATCCACTTGGCCTAGCTGCCCAGGCCGGCTCCTGGACTACCCGAGTCGGGTCAAGTGGGGGTGGTTGGGTTCGGGGCTCATGTTACGGGTCAGTGCAACTAGCTCAATTTGATGTATCTTTTATTTTATAACATTTCTGAACTCCGCGAAATGCACGTGAAACTTTCAGGGATCAAAAACATCAAAAGAAAATATAATATAAATTAATTGTGTTGCAAGGATTCGAACACACGGACTATGAGACAGCAGTGTAGAGACTTAACCAATGGGCTACGAGTTATTTCTTGCATTTATTTAACAAGAATTATTTATAACTCATAATCAGAATTGAAATACAGCCTCAAGCGTACAAGAAATTTAGGGTCTTTACATCCTACCCTCCTTATAAATATTTCATCTTCGAAATTTACATAAGGACTACTCATCAAATAAATGAGGGTATCGTGTACACATATCGTCCTCGATTTCCCTGGTTGATTTTCCAGGTGAATCCCTTTTCCACATCACTCGGACTAGCTTCACCACTTTGTTCCGTAACGTTTTCTCTTTCCGATCGAATATCTCGACTGGCTGCTGCTCGTAGGTCAAATTGGTCTGTACAGTTAGTTCTGAGTGATCAAGTATATGACTGAGGCCGCTCACATTCCGGCATAGCTGAGATATGTGGAATACGTTGTGCACTTCCTCCAATGATAGTGGCAGCACCAAACGATACACCATATCTCCTACCCGTTCCAAAATATCGAATGGTTCGATGTATCTAGAGCTAAGCTTTCCCCGTCTATAGAAACGAATCACTCCTTTGTTCGTAGAGATCTTGAGGGACACATGAACTCCAAGTGTCTGCGCTTTGTATCTGCCCAATGCTTTTGTCTGTCTTAAGCTATGCACATATTTTTCTTGATCGTGGAAACTACATCAACTGTTGCCACGATCATCTCTGGCCCAAGGAGTTCTTAATCTCCTACATCGTCCCAACTCAGAGGGGAGCGACACTTTCGACCGTAAAGTGGTGCAAATGGTGTCATTCTAATGCTAGCCTGGTAACTGTTGTTGTATGCAAACATGACGAGGTGCAAATGATCTTCCCATGATCCTCTGAAGTCAAGCATACAGGCCCTGAGCATATCTTCTAGGATATGAATTGTCCGCTAAGACTGTCTGTCTGTTTGGGGATGGTAAGCAGTGCTGAAACTCAGATTCATGCCCAGGCTGGCTTGAAGACTCTGCCAAACCTGGGATCGAACCTGGGATCGAAATCTGGTGTCTCGGTCGGAGACGATCCAAACTGGTACTCCATGAAGTCTTATGATCTCCTGCATGATTCATGGGTATCAATACAAGTTTGGATACATTTTGAAGGTTAAAATCTTATTCTAGATTTGTCTTACCTCCATGTACTTCCTTGCCAAAATTTCTGTTGACTGGCTGACTCAGAATAGAATAAAATGGTCCGACTTGGTGATTCGATCCACAATAACCGAAACGACATCGTTACCCTTTATACCGTGAGGAAGAGAAGTCACGAAGTCCATGGTAATGTGCTGCCATTTCCATTCTGGAATAGATAATGGTTGAAGTACACTAGCAGTTCTGTGATGCTCAGCCTTCACTTTCTGAAAAACTAAGCACTTTGCTACACTTCGAAAAAATTCCCTCTTCATTCCATACCACCAGTAGTGTTGTCGTAGATTCTTGTACATCTTCATGTCATCGGGCTGTACAGAGTAAGGAGAGCTATGAGCTTCCTTCATCAATTCTTCTCGAATAGTGCCCGCAGGTAAATACCATAAGGATCCATCTTCATGAATGATGAAATCAGATCAAAGACAACTTTCTACTTGTCTCTAATCTTTTGCAACTTGGCATCACTTACTTGAGCTACCTTAATTTTATCTACAAGAGTGGACTGAACTTGCAGATTCATCAAGGATGATGTATTACCTAGCACCACCACTTCAATTTCCAGTTCATGAAGCTCCTGCTGTAACTTCCATTAGGCAGTGAGATTCATTGCTAACGGTTGGTGACTTAGAGCATCGGAGACCATTGTCACCTTCTCCAGATGGTACTGAAGATTGACGTCGAAGTATGCCATGAGTTCTAGCCATCTCCTTTACCGCATATTAAGTTTCTTATGAGTAAATACATATTTCAAACTCTTGTGGTCGGTATATATATCAACTCGCTCTCCCAATAAGTAATGCCGCCAAATCTTGAGCGTGAAAACAACGGCTGCCAATTTTAGATCATGTGTGGGATAATTATGCTCGTGCGACTTTAGCTGCTTTGATACGAAGGCTACGACTCTACCACGCTAATGTAACACACATCCTAATCCTTTCTCGGACGCATCAAAGTGAACTTCAAAACCACCCGATCTGTCCGGTATAGTGAGGATAGGTGCATAGGTCAATCTTGACTTCAGCTCCATAAAAGCTCTTTCACATGCCTTTGACCACACAAATGCTTCATCCTTCCGAATAAGCTTGGTCAATGGTTCTGTGATCTTCAAAAATCCTTCGATGAAGCATCGGTAATACCCGGCTAGGCCTAAGAAACTTCTTATGTCCTTGACTGACTCTGGAGTCGGCCATTCACTGACAGTTGATACTTTAGCGGGATCAACTGAGGTACCTTTGCCTGATACAATATGCCCAAGAAATATGACCTTGTCTAGCCAAAACTCATACTTTTTGTACTTGGCGTAGAGATGATATTATCGCAACATCTCCAGAGCTGTGCATAGGTGATCTATACATCAAAAACAGACCATTGGCTCGACGGCAGTTCTTAACCAGATGTCCATGTTTCTTGCAGTAGCTGCAGAAGTTTGGCCTAAGATTTGCAAATGGCCCCCCTGGCCTCCTTGGTGGCCCTGTAAAAGCTGGCTTCAAGGAAGCTCCTCCGGTAATCTGGTTAGCAGGGCACTTCATTCCGGCTGATTGTGTCATTCCCTTCTTCTTAACAACGGTTTCGTAATGACAGGCTGCCTTCAAAGCAAGTTCATGAGTCGGATAATCCCTCGTAGCTAGAGCAGCCTGGATCTTGGAGTCTAATCCCTGCTGAAAATGCATGGCCCGAATTTCGGCGGTAGGGATCAAGTGTGCAGCAAACCTGCCGAGCCAAGTGAATTCGACATTGTAATCATCTACCTATTTGACCCACATTGATCCTTGTTGCAGATGGATGAATTGATGTTCTATTTCAAAATGAGCGGTCTCCGGAAAGTACTTGTCATTGAAGATATCGCGAAACGTCTATAACTCAATCGGCTGCGGGATGCGGCTCTCTTCCGCCTTCCACCAGACCTTGGCATTGTCAGTGAGATAGAGTTTTGCTACTCTTACCCAAGCCGTTTTTGGAACTTGGGATGCCTTAAGGTGATCTTCTATGCTCTGACCCCATTCCTCAGTTTCTAGCAAGCTCTTTTTCCCAGAGAAATTGTTCGGGTGCAACACCCGAAACTGCTTCACGCCTAGTGCTTCCGCTTCAGGGCGGACTAGTTCTTAGTGAAAGAGAGCATTCTGCTTCTGTTGACCCTCAAATAGGCTCTTGATAGCCTCCAATAGCACCATATATTCTGTAAGTGGAGCTGCAACAGTAGGTGATGGTGGTGGAGTGTCTCAGTTGATGTTGGTATGGTTCGAGGAAGACATCACCTTAGATAAATAAAAGATTGGATTAGATAAGATTCAAAGAAATTTGAAACGAAAATAATGTAAAAGTTGTTGAATTTCATAATTCATATGGTATATTGCTTATGACGTTCATGCAGAACTAACTTGCATGGGCCACTATAAATGTCACGCCCTACGCCCCATTATGGATGGTATTGTCCGCTCTAGTCGAAGCCGCACGGTTTTGTCCTTTGGAGCGAACCGGACTCGAGAAGAGACCACTTCCCAGAAGGTCACCCATCCTAGGATTTCCTTAGCCTGAGCAAACTTAACTACGGAGTTCTTCAAACCCCGGAGTATCGGTTCATCCAAAAGGCTGAAAAAGTGTCCTAGAGGGGGGTGAATAGGACAAATGGCTAACAATTAAAACTTTATTACTCAATACAATAAATGTTGCGGAAAGATAATATAAATAATAAATTACACAAACAATAAAGAATAATAAAGATTAGGAAAAAAAACATAGTAGAACACCGACGATTGGTAACGAAATTCGATACACGCGGTATCTAGTCTCCGCCCAGTTCTCCCCTAGGAACATCCACTAATCAAATTTCTTAAAGTGAAGAAACCTTTACAGTTGATGGACCACCTCCACCTGGTAATCTTTTCAACAGGCTCAGATCAAACCTTTATAGCTCACACCGATCAACCACCTCCCGGGGTAATCTTTTACACGGGCTAAAATCAAACCTTTACAGCTTTCAGTTACAACTCAAGACCCAATCAACTCCTAATCTCGTATATGAATCAGCACAAGTTTAAAAACTGAAAATTAGGGTTTATGATAGAATAAAGTTTAAAGCTCTTTTGATCTCAAAACGATTTGTGAAGTAGTTTTGAAAACTGGAGATCAAGATTTTGCAAAAATAAAAGATCAAGAACGGTTTAGAAACCTTTTGTAAAATAAAAAAGAAAATTCTTTTTCAGAACCAAAAATCAATTTAGATCAAGATGACAAACTAGGGTTTTGAAAAAGAATTTGGAGATGATGATCTTTTGCAAGAGAGATGATCACAAGAAAAATGAAAGAATTGTTGTAATTGTTGCTATGAATAAATCGACCAAATCATATATAAAAAATCGGGAAAGAATCTCACAAACTGGAAAAGAAATTGGTCAACAATGATTTCAGTAATTTCAAACGTTCGACTTTTGAGCCAGCTCATAGAATACATGAGTCGTCTCAGAGAGACAGGGAAGATCATCAATTTCAGGCAAGTATTGAGTCGGCTTAAAGGAGTGTGAACCGTCTCAATATCAATATGAGCCGGCTCAACAACACTATGAGCCATCTCTCAAAGACAGGGAATAAATAAGAAATTGGGGACAGGGTGAGACGGCTCAAACAGGACATGAGCCGGCTCAAGAACAGATATATCAAGAAATATGAAATTTCGAAGACGTTTTAAAATTGTGTGACTCATACGAGAAACTTACGACTCAAATAAAAGAGAAACACATGAATAACACCTTTGTCGCACGTTCTCTAAGCCGCTTTGAGTCTTCATCTTTGAATCATGTTCTTTTGACGCTTTGACACTTCGTATAGACAAAATTGTCGTTCTTATGCCCTTTTTTCTTTTTATTTATGTTAAGGCTCGTTCTGTCTTTGAATTCATCATCTGTTCGTATAGTGAACATGCTCATATTCACTTGCTTGTTGATATTGGTATACATGTTCTTTTCTTTGAAATTGCGGCACTTGTTACGTCTTACACACTGAAAACATAAAATTTAAACCACAAGCATCGTCGGTGTGTAAAATAGATAAATAGTGTGCTGTTAATATCAAAACCAAGGAGATGTTACCTAGCAAAGTCAACAAAGGCGCCTCCGTAATTGAGGGCGGTATCATTACATTTATAATGTAGTTCGGTCCTCTTTCGGAATGTGCTTCAGGGACCCGATTCCATTATTCTAAAGCGGCTACACACTCAGATCACCATGAGTCCGCAGCAGACCGCACTGAGTGTGGACAGAGCAGATCACCATGATGTCTGAAGACTGCACTGCTCTACGGTATTCCACTTCTATTTTTCAAATCTCTGTTTTCCCGCAGAGACGTCTCCTTAAGAATTTTTTAAATTGCAGATGTCTGGTACAGACGTCTGCTAAAGAAAATTTTCAATTACTCAAATTTTGTTTTTAAATGGAGATGCCTGCTAAAGAAAATTTTCAATTAATCGTACCTTTTAAGTATTTCGAAATACGTTTAACAGCGGAAATGTGCGATTCTTTAGGGTCGGACTGAAAACGCGCACACAGACAAACACTAAATATAATATCAGGACGACCAGCCGTAAGATAAATTAAGCTACCAATTATACCTCGGTGTAGAATCTTATCTATACTCTTATCATTATCGTCCTTTGATAGCTTAACCATTGTAGGCATAGGTGTGTCGTACGTCCGTGAGCTTTCCAAACCGAACTTTTTGATCAACTCTTTTGTGTACTTTGCTTGGTTTATGAAAACTCCGTTTTTAGTTTGTCGGATTTGGAGTTCAAGGAAATAGTTTATTTCGCCCATCATGCTAATCTTGAACTCATCCTGTATTGACTTGGCAAACTCTTGACAAAAACCTTCGTTAGCGGATCCAAAAATAAGGTCATCTACATAGATTTGCACTAACAAAATATCTATATCAAAATATTTTGTAAAGAGTGTTTTATCAACAATTCTTTTTGAAAAATCGATATTTATTAAAAATGCACTTAGACGCTCATACTAAGCTCTAAGAGTTTGTTTGCTACCGTATACGGCCTTGTAGAGTTTAAAAACATGATTTGGGAATTGATGATCTTCAAAACCGAGAGGTTGTTCCACATACACTTTCTCCTCTATATTACCATTTAAAAATGCACTCTTTACATTCCTTTGAAAAAAACTAAAATTCTTGTAACAAGTATAAGCTAATAAAATACGAATGACTTTAAGTCAAGCTACGGGAGCATATGTCTCCTCGTATTCAATTACTTCAACTTGGCTATAACCTTAGGCAACCAACATCGCTTTGTTTCTAACCACGTTTCCGGAATTATCAAGCTTGTTTCTAAACACCCACTTAGTGCTAACCATTGGGTCTATTATCGGGTCTAGGCACAAGTTGCCAAATTTTGTTCCGTTTGATTTGTACTAACTCTTTTTGCATAATAAGAATCCAATCACTATCTAACTCGGCTTCTTTAAAAGTTTTACGCTCAATTTTAGAAATAAATGCCAAGTTAAGACAGCTAAGAAAATTAAAAGAGCGAGTGATAACTCCCTGTTTAACGTTACCTATTATTTTCTCTTTCGGATGATCTTTCTTGAAATGCCAATCCTTAGGAAGCTCTTGATTTGAATCAGCTATTTGTTCGTCTTCGTTCGGATCTTCCGTTGTATCATCAGTTATTTTCATCTCTTGCAATCTATCATCTATATCTGCATTATAACAACTAGCGCTTTCCTTGATAGGAATGTTAGACTCGTCAAAATTTACATGCACACTTTCAACAATATTTTGAGTCTTTTTGTTAAATATTCTATAAGCTTTGCTAATTAAGGAATAACCAAGAAAGATACCTTCATCACTTTTAAAATCGAATTTTCCAAGATTGTCCAAAGTGTTTAAAACAAAGCATTTGCAGTCAAACACTTTAAAATATTTTATGGATGATTTATTTCCATAAAATAGCTCATAAGGGGTTTTCTTTAAAAAAAATTGCAACGAAATTCGATTCAAAATGTAGCAAGCAATGTTAACTGCTTCGGCCTAAAAATATTACGGTAAAGAATTTTTTTTAACATGGTTGTCGCCATCTCTGGTAAAGAACAATTTTTTTCTCCACAACACCGTTTTGTTGTGGTGTCCTAGGATAAGAGAACTCATGTTTAAAATCAGTTTCTTCGCAAAATTTTTTAAACAAAGCATTTTCAAATTCTCCTCCGTGATCACTACGTATCTTGGAGATTTTCAAATCCATTTCATTTTGAATACGTTTAGAGAAGATTTTAAAAGTGCTAAATGCATTTTTCTTACTAGTAAAGAAGAATACCCAATAAAAAATGAGAAAAATCATCAACTATTATATATAAATATGATTTTCCACCTAGACTCAATATTTTAGAAGGACCAAATAGATCCATATGTAATAGTTGAAGGGGTTTAGACGATTTTACCTCGGTCTTCATTTTGAATAAATTTTTTACCTGTTTACCCAATTGACAAGCATCGTGCAATTTGTTCTTCTTGAACCTTATTTTGGGAATTCCCTTCACATGGTCACCAATTGCTATTTTGTTCAATACGTACATTGACGCATGACCAAGCCTACGATACCAAAACCATGTATCTGCATCGTCTGCAACTAAACACTTGACTTTTAAATTAGCAAAATCTTTAGGATCAATAATATAAGTACTAGCCTTTTACCATAAAGAATACACTTGTCATCTTTAAAAATTTTACAACTACTTTTATAAAAAACAGCGGTGTATCCTTTATCGCAAAATTGACTAATGCTAAGTAAATTGTGCTTCAAATTATCAACATACAAGGCATCATCAATGTTGGTAGAATTGCTTAATACGATTTTACCCATACCCTTTATGTAACCTTTCTTGTTATCCTTGAATGGGACACTGCCACCTTCCTCTCTTGATAGTGAGTCAAAACTAGATATATCACCGGTCATGTGCCTTGGACTCCCACTATTAAGGTACCATGTAGTCCAATGTTGTTGCAGCTGAGGTACCTGAAATAGAATATCTATTTTTGATCTTTGGTACCCAAATCATTTTGGGTCCATGGGGGTTAGTAGCATAAAACTTTGATCTAAAAGTAGATAATCTAGTATTACGGATAGGTACACTACTTCTAGGCTTAAAATGATATTTATATATTGAATTGTTCTTAATCGGGAAATATTTAACAGTATGACCAAGAGTAAGATAATAATGAAAAGTTTTCAAAGCATGTCTATGGTGACAATGATAATTAGTGCCTTTAAGAAATATATTGGTTGAAGTACTAGCCGAAGTGTTAGGATCAAAATCAAGATCATAAGATTTGCGATTCCCGCTAAATTCACCAAGTACGATATCCAACTTGTTTTTTCCTTGGGTGAATTTACCAAGAGTCTCTTCGAGTTTTGTGGTCTTTGTTTTGATACTACCAAGCTTGTGTTCCAATTTAGCATTTGAGTTTTGAAAAGTTTTAAGAGAAGATGCTAAATCGTCACGCTCGACATTAAAAGTTTCAAGCTTAGTGCTTAAATCAATAACGTTATCTTTCAAAATATCATTTTCTTTCTTTAGGATAATACAAGAGTTGCAAATGGTAGAAGAAGATTTCCTTATCAAACTCTTATATTTAGAAAATAAATTTTGAAAGTTTTCTTGCAATTCAATATATAAATCAATAAGCTCATCTCTATCTAAATTATCGAGGTCACCATTACATACCTCGTCGTTGTCTTCATGTGCAATGAAACACATGTTGGCAACGATCTTTTCTTCGTTGTCCGAAGCATCAGAATCTGATTCGTCCTATTTGTAGGATTCCCTAGTGCTCGCGGCGCAGCAGAAGCAGATGACGAATAAAAATTTCAAGCTAACACGAAGGAACCCCGAACAATAGAATCGATCTAAACATCTAAACTAGAAAACCAAGCATGCAAAGGTTAGAAATACTTCTTTCGACGCATGTCCACCCAATTGTGGAAGACCCCTCCAAGCTCCGTGTATGATGTTCGGATTGAGCTTGAGTGGTGACCACCCTTACCGAAGATGATCCACCTGAAGGAACCGATCCAAGTTTTGGCTTCACCTAGTGAAGCGACCGACGCTCCAAACTCGCTATGAATGGAGAGTGGGGATGTAGGAATATTTTCACTATCTTTTCTCTCTTTTTCTAAGCTCAAATGAGCTTCTAAGATAAAGGAGAAGGAGGTGAAGAAGTGTAGCCATCAACCAAGAAAAATGGCTAAGTCTAAAGTGTAGAAGAAAAGGATCAAGTGTAGAAAAGAATGGCTCGTTTTTTTTTTCCTTTTTGCAACCATGAAAGAATAGTGAATCCAAATTACATAAATCATATAAAAATCAAGCGATACCTCTCTATATACTTCTTTACATCTCATCCTCCACCTCATTTTTTGATTTTTATTAAAAAAAAATCAAGAAATGAAGTGTCCATTTTCTAAAACAAATTCCGTATAAATACGGAATATATCTCGGTATACGTATCGAAATACATATACGCGTATTCATACAAAAATACGAATAGCTAAGAGAGAAAATGAATAGTGAACAATAATACTAGAATACATATATTAAATATATATATATATATATATATATATATATTATTAAATCAAAACCTGATTTAATAATCCAGTTTAATCCTAAGCCGCTAGCATTATCAACCGTCCAATTAAAGTCTATGTAGCCTGTACACGTATTTAATTGGACTCCTTGTATGTACCAACATACGTCATCTACATCATATTGCCTGAACCGGGAAAACCCTCGGTGTGGGACTCTAAAGACTAGACAATACGCTGGCAGTGATTTACTGGATAAATCCAAAAACCACAAGCACGTCAGCGGCACTAGCTGTACGTTACGGTTACCCAGGTATTTACCGAAAGGGATGTCGACAATCAAGTCTATCCGTACCCTACTGAGCCTGAATATGACAATCTCCGTACAGTCCGATCTCTTCGTCTAAGAGTATCGCATACCGGGTATAGGGGTGGAAAATGTCAGACCGCTAATAACCCAATAAGTTGTGTCAGAGTCATGCTCATCACCAACCGAGAAACTACTGAACTCATATCAGTAAATCTCATCCACCGTGGCCACGAATTTAGGGTGATAGTCGACCGAACACAGCGGGGCATCGACTCCTAATACCAGGAGAGACGAATCCCCGACAATTGCTCACTGCCTCCATGTGGCTCGGGACTATACCCAACTAAAACCTACTTGCACGACTCTTTTGAGCCGTGGTAGAGTAGTAATCAAAGTACAGTGGGAACTCACATGAGACAAATGACGATCTCAGGTCAAAAGACTAACCTGTACTAATGCCACTCGAGAACTTCCATATGACGATAGATATAATACTATCTAGAAGTTCTCAGCGAGTACGTACAGTGTACTCACCTCCAATGAGCACCTGTATACTATCTTAGGTGACATAACACCAATGGCTTGTGAGACCAGCCACCGCCTCTCGTCAGGGTCTCGAAACGTAAACACTAGTCTACTCCGGAATATCGATACCCAGTCTCGATACTCCCACGAATAAGGACATTTAAGGATGTGCTTATGGACTACCCAGCTCTTACATATATGATCGCCATCATAATGCCGGTAGTCAAGCAACAATCCTACGGGCTTCATCATTATATATTAGCGACATATAATAACAAGTAAAACATATACACATCAATGATAAAGACAAACCAGATAGTATACTATCATTTCGAGTAAGATTGTTCTACCTGTATAGGTCATCCCTAAATTATCATAATCGCATGCCTGCAATTACAATAAATGTCTTGAGGGCACTATATCCAACACCATTTTTCTTGGAACGCCCTTTTCTTTTCATACATGTCTTTACCATCCTTATACTTGTTTTTGCTTTTGTTCAATGTGGGGAAATCGACCTTCATGTGACCCTATTTGTGGCATTTAGAACAAGTAGGATTAGTTAAAGAATTTGAATTTCTATTACCTCGGTAGTTTCCTCTTTTCTTAAAGTTTCGGAATTTGATAAAATTCGTGAATTGCTTTGCGAAAGCGGCCATATCATATCCGTTTTCGCTTTGGTCCCTTTCGTTATCATATTCTTCTTGCGGGATGTTCTTCGCCTTTAGAGCTAGACTTCTTTTCATTGACGGTTCTTCTTCCTTTTGCCGTGCACTAATGTCATTGAGTTTCATCTCGTGCGTATTGAGTTTCCTAATAAAATCTTCCAAAGTTAGTTCATCCAAATTGCTTGCTTCTTCAATCGCCGTAACTTTGGGTTGCCATTCTTCTGTGAGAATCCTCAAGATCTTCAAGCACTTCTCCTTTTCTGAATTTTTTTTGCTATAGTTAAAGAGTTCAGTAATAATTTTATTAAACTTTGAATACATTACATCAATCGATTCATCGGCGATCATTCTAAACTGTTCATACTCGCTCATGAGTCGGTTGATTTTACTTTCTTTCACCTAACTCGTCCCTTCGTATGAAGTTTCGAGAGTCTTCCAGATCTCATATGCAGTGGTACATATAGAGACCTGATTGAACTCGTCAGGGGAAATAGAGTAATGTAATGCATTCATCGCTTTAATATTCAAAGCCATAAGTTTCCGATCATCATCATTGTAAGGTTTAGAAGGAAAAGAAATTTTTTGTTCTACAACATTTAGAATATCAAGATCGATGCATTGAAGAAAAATACGCATCTTGATTTTCTAGAAGTTGTAGTTCGTGCCATCAAAGAGTGGTGGTCAATTAGTTACTTAGGGTGTAAACGATTGATGTGCGCATCACGTGATATACATGTGAGCGCATGTGGAGGATCTTGTCCACATCAACTTGTGCATCACGCATATGCGTATTACTAAAACTTAATCAAGTGTGCATCACGTGATATATTCATGCGCACCCCATACAAGTGCACATCTCATTCTGACCCGCATCCCATACAGATGCGCATCTAACCCATATGCGCACCACATGCATGGGCATCCCATACTCATGCATACCCCCCAAAAGAGAAAGCATGAATGATCCATACGAAGCACATGTGTACTCTACGATGCATATGCGCACTTGACCAGTAAGCCATGGCTTGGATATTTAGCTAATATACATCAAGTATAAAAGCTTATGCTTCATATTCAAGGTGATCTTAGACTACAACAAGACTAATGATCCTTAATTAAAATATTTAAGTTGACCTTAGTCTCATATATGACTAACGGTCCTTAGTCAGAACCTAAGTTGATCTTAGTCTACAACAAGGCTAACGATTCATAGATGAAAACAAAAAACCCCTTGAACTGATGGACCTCATTCATATGAGAGAGGCTACCTAAGTTCAACCTCAAATCTAATGTACGGATATGGACTAATCTGTGCCCTACGGGCACCAACATATATTAGTCTCCATTTACAAGCCAAGGGCAACATAAAATAAACAAACCATAACACGATACATGAAGATTTCTGCAGTAGAGAAAGTTGGTATTGCTTGGCGATAACGTAATTAACTGCAAGGGTTTGCGCCTGCAAGAAAAAGCGTCCCCACAATAAAAAAACCCTCATCATAAAGGGTGAATCTGATAAGTCTGCTACAATGGCTGCATTCATCCAAACCTTCAATATACGGTGCTATAAATCAACTTGGTATCTTCGAAGAGATGGATAGATATGTTCCATATAGCATCTGCCCCCAAATTCAGGCAAGACGTTATATCCTAGTTCATCTCTGTTTTCGGCGATAAACAATATACTATTATACTTAACCGCTAGTAGACCGGATATCATATTTAGTGTATATTTGTGTGCTAGGTTTCATGCTAATCTTAAAGAGTCGCACTTGACCGTTATGAAAAGATTTTTTAGATATCTCAAAGAAACCATAAATTTTTGCTTCTGGTATCTAAAGAATAACTTATTTCATTTAACCGGTTATTCAGATACTGATTATACCGGAAGCTTAAAAGATCGAAAGAGCACTAGTGAGACATGTCACTTTTTAGAAAACTATCTTGTTTCTTAGATTTCCAAGAAACAAAATGCAGTAGCTCTATCAACCGCTGAGACAGAATACATTGCTACTGGTGCTGTTAGAAATGATTAGCCTCTCTATAACAATTAGCAAGTATGCAAACATAGAGTTTTAAAAAGTCTAGAGAGATAATAATTTCATACTAGGATCATTACTAAAAAATTAGACTCGTAACTACATCTAAGCAAGAAAAAGAATTCCATACAAGGTTAGGGTTTCCTTACATCTACAAAAGATTGCAAAGAAGAGGTAGATGGAAATAGAGAGCTTGTAGAACTTCTTAAGATCAAATATGATCCTCCAAGACTTGGCTTCAAGGTTTATCCTAAAGCTAACTAGAAGAAGATTGTTGCTAATAATCTTCTCCTAGGTTGTAGTTATAATTAACTAAATAAATTATACCCTTTTATAAACTAGTTCTCTCTTTCTTTCTCTTTATCTCTTTTATGAGAGATCTTGAGAGAAAACTAGGAGAGAGGGTGAGAATTTTTCAAGAGAATAAAATGAATTAAAACAAAGAGAAAAACAAATATATAGAAGAGTGTCATCCAATAGATTAATCTCATCCATTGGATTCCACCAACCATACACTTGTCCACCCTTTTCTCTAGATTACATGTGTCATGCTCCTACAAAGAGATAAAGCATTTGCTATGCCTAAGGTTTATCATAAACCTAAAAAAGAAACTAAGGAGAAAAAGGAAATAGAAATTAAATGCAATTTCAAATATTTATGCAAATGCAAAATTGCATTCATAAATATTTCTTTTGCAATTAATTTCTAATCCATAAAGAGATATAATTAATTAGTTATAAAATAATAGAAAATACAGACAACAATTGTACACATTAAATATTAAATCGAAAACCCGATTTAATATCCTTCTTCCCTCAAAGAGCGGCTAGTACTTCTATACATCCGATTACTGTCAGTGTAACAATGCTAGTTTCAATCGGACTCCCGCCTGTACCCAGTATGGCAACTACAACGTTTCTCCAAGGCGGGAAAAACTCTGTATGGGACTCTAAAGACTCTACAATACACCGGCAGTGAATCGTAGATCACATCCATGTTTCACAAACACGTCATCGGCATTAGCTGTACGTAACGGTTACCCATGTATTGAACGAAAGGAAGGACGACAAGTAATCTTGTCCAAACCCCTACTTAGACAACAAGCGACACTTACTATACAGTCCGGTCTCTTCGTCCGATATGTTGCATATCGGGCTTGAGGGGTAGAATCGTCAGACCCCGATAACCCGATAAGTAATGCCGATGTCCGACCTTTAACCAACCAAGAAACTACTGATTAAACTTACTAGTAAATCTCACATGCCCTATCCATGGACTTGTGGTTATAGCTGAACGAGCAAGGCGCAACATCAACTCCCTATACCGGGAGAGACGAAACCCTTCCTATCGCTCACTGTCTCCATATGATCCGGGACTGTACCCAACTACTACATATTTGCAAAGCTCTTTAAAACTGTGGTAGGGTAGTAATCTAAGCACAGTGAGGACCACAAAAGACCCTATGATGATCTCAGGTCTACAGACTAACATGTATAAGTGTCGCCAGAGAACTGCTATCTGGCGATGAGTTTAGTACATCTAGGAGTTCTAGACGAGTCCGTTCGGTGTACTCAGTCTCTAATTAGCACATACATACAATCTTTGATGTCAAACACCAATAGATACCGGATCATCCATCGCCCCATACAGGGCCAAGAAACGTATACACTAGCCTACTTTGGGACATCGATGCCCTGCCTCGATATCCCATCGACTAGGAATATTTAAGGATATACTTATAGACTACTTATGGCCCACTAGTATGATCTGCATCACAATCCTGGTAATCAAGAAAAGATCCTAGGGGTTTTATCAATATGTATTACCGACAGTAATAATAAGTAGAATCATATACATGAATGCTAAAGTCAAAGCAAATAGCATACTATCATATCGAGAAAGATTATCATGTACATATATATGTCCAATAATTACCTCTAGGGCATACATATCTAACAATCTCCCACTTGCACTAAAGCTAATTATTGGTGTATCTCATACCCAACATCTCAAAAATTTGCTCAAATTGTGCCTGTGGAAGGGCCTTGGTGAGTGGATCCGCAGTGTTGTTCTTCGTGTCTACTCTTTGGACTTCGATCTTGCGGCGATCAGCTATCTTCCGGATCAAGTGATATCGCCTCAGGATGTGTCTGGAACGTTGATAGGACCTGGGTTCCTTGGCTAATTCCATATTCCCATTGTTATCACAATACAAGGGTATTGGATCAACAATGGTTGGAACCATTCCAAACTCTGAGATGAACTTCCGCATCCAGACTGCTTCCTTGGCAGCATCATTCGTAGCAATGTATTCAGCTTCCATCGTCGAGTCTGCAACGGTGTCCTTGTTTCCTTATAAAAAAAGAGAAGAACGAGAAAAGGAAACGACCCTCCCATATGCAAAGCACGTGAGCGCTCACATGTAAAGCATGTGACCGTCGGTATCAAGGAGGATTAAATCCTATGAAGTAGCCTCCCATGTGCAAAGCACATGAGCGGTCACATGCAAAGCATGTGACCGCCGGCATCAAGGAGGATTAAATCCTATGAAGTAGCCTCTCATGTGCAAAGCACGTGAGAGCTCACATGCAAAGCGTGTGACTTCCGGCTTCAATAAGGATTAAATCCTGTGATATAAAGCTTCACGTATTAAACACGTGAGCACTCACATAATTTGCATGTGAGCGCTGAATACAAATAAATTAAAGCCTAAACTGGCCCCACATGTTAAACACGTGAGCGCTCGGGTGCAAAGCACGTGAGCGCTGCTGTCATTTATATACGACAACTCTCACGTGAAAGCCACGTGAGTGCATAAAACTGAAGCACTAGTTTCATATAGAATTAAATTCTATTTAGAAATAAGTTCTATTTGGGGAAATATTTCTCCCTGGTCTTTCTAAAACTAGAAATATTTTCTCTGTTGAACAGAGAACCCTTGGATTCAAAATCCAACGGTGATTATAATATCACCGACCAAATCAGGAGACAAAATCAAATGCTCTATTAGGAAAATATTTTTCTAATATTGCTAAAAAAACAAAAAGTATTTTCTGATAAATAAAAGTCACTGGATGAAAGATCCAACGGTGGACAAAATTCTCCGAGTGATCTTTAAGATCAATTAAATCGATTGATATCTCTTAATGAGAGATTTTCTCAAATTAATCAACAATTTTTCCTCACTCATATAAAGGACCCGAGACTTCAAGTCTCATATACAGAATCAACCCATAAGGTGATAAAAAGTTACAACAGAGAATTTAATTCTCTTTTCGAAGAAATATTTTCTTCCTCTTTCAAAGAACTCTAGGTAAAGAAAGTAGAGAGATCAAAACATCTCCTTTACCTATATATATATATATATATATATATATATATATATATATATATATATAACCCTCTAAAAAGTACTTAGTTCTTTCTCTGGATCTCAGATCCACAAGACAAGTCTTCCATAAGTTGAGAATTTAATTCTTATCGGGAAGATTTTGTTTTTGAGAATCAGATATTCAGGGGAGAACGATGTTAAAAAGAACAATGATGAAAGAAGAAACATAAAGGAAAGAAATGGAATGAATATTCCAGGAATTTAATTCCTCTAAAACATGGTTCAACCCTTCAAACAACTTAGTTCTCATAAAAAAGTAACAGAAAAACTTAGTTCTCAAAAACCCGATTTCAGATCTTCAAAAAATAAAGATCTTGGTGATCATTAATGGCCAAAACAACATTAATAGAAATTTAACTTCTTTCAAAAAAATAAATAGAGATTAAATCTCCAAAGATCCGGCGCCTTACATGCCTCACACGTGAATGCCCATAAGTAAAGCGCTGGCGCTTTACGTGCTTCAATCATGAGCGCCCATAAATAAAGATTCAGTGTCTCGTGTGCCTCACACGTGAGCGCCCATATGTAAAGATCCGGATCACCTCATGTGCTACCCATGTGAGCGTTTAAAAGTTGACAAGCTGAAGCACCTCATGTGATACCCACGTGAGCACTGTATAAAAGTGCTTAGCACTGTATAAAAGTGCCTAGCACTATGTATTCAAAGTGTTTAAGTGCTTAGCACTGATAGGGCAACGCCCAAGTTTGAGCGCCTCATGTGATACCCACATGAGAGCCAGAGTAGAATTTGGATATTATATCCATAGTAAAAAAAATAAGTACTTAGCACTACTAGATGATGAAAAGTCCAAGACTGAGCCTAAAATTGGTCAAGTCTCTGAAATGTCCTTGAACCCATACTGTTCATTGCAGCCGAGCCCATATACTCTGTTGATGGATCTTAACAAAATTTAATGATTCTTAACCATATTTCTAAATTGATCTTAGTCTCATATAAGACTAGCGTATCCTAAGTTAAAATAAATTGAGCCCATACGCTCATATATTTAAGATGATCTTAATCTAAAATCAGATTAATGCTCCTTAAATAAAATAAAATATCCCGTGAACTGATTAACTTCATTTATATGAGATCTACATCCTAAGTTCAGAACCCCAAATTTAATATACGGGTTTGGACTAATCCGCGCCCCATGGGCGACGGCATAAACTAGTCTCCGTATACAATCCACGACCAACTAAAAATAAACAAAACATATCACGATACAAAGTGACCTATCGGAGCAGGTGAAAGTGGTTATAACGTAATTAACTACAGGGGCTTACACCTACAGGGAAGAACGTCTCCACAATCAAAAGCCCCTCAAAGAATGGGAATCTGATAAAGTCACGCTACAACGGTTGTATCTGTCCAAACCTCCGATATACGGTGCCATAAATCAACTTAGCATCTTCGGAGAGTTGGACGGATATGTCTATATAGCATCTGCCCCCAATTTTAGGCTAGACGTCTTCATATCTCGGTCCAGTCTTCGGCGGTAAAGAGATTCTAGCATGCCCGGTGAGACCTCTTCCTCTTTCCACTCCACACTTCGTGTGTCGTGTTTCGCGAACAAAATTGTGGTTTGCTATGATCATGCTTTCCCTTGGATTCGAAATACTAAAATTTGGTGTTTCGCCCCCTCTGCAGAGTCAATGGCCTCCTACTCCACTTCCTGCAACAGCAATTCCCTCCTTATCTAAGACGGAGGAGTGACTTACGGGGCTAACACGGTCTCCATCTTCTTGATGCCGGTAGGATAGGTCACTCAGGCCACTACCAGGCTATTCTTTGGGATTATGCTCCCACCCTTGATCTTCGGCGCCTCAACACCCAAGGAAGATGCTCCCCGAAAGTCGGTTTTTGATCGGCTAGCTACTATGGCGACTCCTATCAACAAGCCGTCCAATGCTGAAGTCTCGGACTTCAATAGGCTGAACAAGAACCCAAAGATGGCCGCAAAGAAGCACATGATTCCAGAAGAGGTTTGTAAGTGCACGGCGGCGCCCCGGCCGTCTAAACGAGGCCAAAATGCGGAAACGAAACTTTTACAGAACTTGTAAACCGGCACCACCGCGCACTATAAAACCCAGATCGGGCCATTAACCTACTCCTAGCTAACTAAAGAAGGGGTAGAGAGATATACCGAGCGATCCGTGTCCTTCGGTCTTCTCGTCGTCGTCCCGATCTCCCCGCGGAATCTCCGGTCTTCATCTCCTCGTCGGAAGGGCACCACATCGCCGGGTTCTTTTACGGGCTTCCAGCTCTGGACCGAGGCAACTCGGGCACGAAGTTGGCGAGCCGACGTGCCCAAGAATTGCTGTAGATGAAGTGTAGAACTCTTTTGTCTCGATGGGGTTACTAGAAGTTGCCTTGTATTGGTGGAGAAATGAGATATCCTTTGAAGATGAACCAAGGGGATTTTTACAAGCAAATGAGATGAAAAACATTCCAAAAAAAATTGGGACAGCCCCCCTCTTGTGTGGCCGGCCATATCATAGAGAGGAGAGAGAGAGCAATCAAGGGGGGAGGGGAGCCATAATGCAAGGGAGAGGAATGATAATAATCATGAAGAAAGTCACCTCAATAATCATACCCATATCCATCAACCATCATGTCACCAAAAGTCAAGCAATGATGAAGAAATAGAAGTCAAGGGATGGTGGAACCATCATGATCATCCATTTACAAATAAACCCCTCCACAATTGCTAATTTGCAAATATGCAAATTAGCCCCTCCACCAATTATCGGCCAACGAAAGGAAGAAAGGAAAACTGGCTGAAACGGAAAGCAAACTGGCAACTTCAAAAAACTGATCCCGTAATAAATTACAGGAAAACCCCGCGACTGTATATACATACCCGCATTTGTATTCCGACCGAATACAAATGCAATGAGACAAAATCTACACTGTACAATACTAGGATCCGACTTAAACCAAAGCCCGCTAGTATTATCCGTCCGATCATGATCCGTGCAATACCGCACGTATCTGATCGAACCCTGCCATATCTCCATACGGTCTCTACAGCGTTTCGTCCGAAACTTGAGAAACTGTTTGTGGGGGGACTCTAAAGACTCGTCAATACTTTGGCTGTCGATTTAACCACTAGCACATCAGAGGTATTAGCCATACGTAACGGGCTACCAGGTATTGACCAAAAGGGACGTCGATGAGCGAACTCATCCTGACACCCTACTGAGCCTGTCAGTGACAATATCCGTACAGTCCGGTCCGTTCGTCTATGAGCATCGCATGGCGGGCCTAGGGGGTTGGTAAAAGTCAGACCCCCAAAATCGGTACAAGTCGTGTCGGAGTGTAGCCCAGAACACCCTGAGATACTACTGGAAGACCTACCAGTAAATCTCCTGCCTTGGCCAAGGACTTCGTGTAATGGCTCTCCTAGACACAGCGTGACCTCACCCCCAATACCGGGAGAGACGAACCCCTGCAGATCCGCTCACTGCCTCCATGTGGCTCGGGACTGTACCCAACTAAAACCTGTTTGCACGTCTCCTTTGAGCGTTGTAGGGTAGTAATCAAAGTATAGTGGGAACTCACACGAGACAAATGACGATCTCAGGTCGATGAACTAACCTGTACACATGTCACCAGGGAACTGCTATCTGACGTCAGGTATAAGACCAACTAGCATGTTCCCGGCGAGTCCTGTCTGGTGTACTCATAACCCAATGAGCACCTGTATACATCTTAGGTGAACCAACTGACACCAGTGGCTTGTGAGACCGGCCACCGCCCCTCGTCGGGGTCTCGACTGTATACACTAGTCTACTCTGGAGTATCGATGCCCTGTCTCGAAACTTCCATGACTAGGGACCTTTTAAGGATGTGCTTATAGACCCCAGCTCCCACGTATATGATCGCCATCATACTGCTGGCCGTCAAGCAAGAATCTTAAGGGCTCTATCAACGCGCAATAGTGACCTGCAAGGTCACCTAAAGCAGTACACGATGATAAAGATAAACCAGATAGCATACTATCATCTTGAGTAAGACTGTCCTACCGGCATAGGTCCTCCCTCAATCATTGCAATCACGTGCCTGTGATCCAATAATTGACTCTGAGGGCACTATCTCCAACAATCTCCCACTTGCACTCAAGGCTAATTATTGCGATGTCGCATACGCACAGCCCGTGTGATACCGAACACCCAACTCCTCTACTAATCAGTCTCACAAAACCCGTTTGCAAAACTATTGCGTTCGAGGAATAGCCTCAGTGAGTGGATCCTCCTTGATGTTTCTTTCTATGTCTCTCTATATCTCAAGTTCGCGGAGAAAGCCATCTCCTGAAATGAGCAATACCTGTCTTAGAATGTGTCTGGATGTCTGATGGGACCTAGTTCATAAATGAACTCCAAATCCAAACTTCTTAGACTGTATCGCCAACTGAACTTAATCAGTATCCTGCGCCATGCCTCCTTCAGTATCCACCTGGACCACCTGTCCAAAATACTGCCCCTCGTAAGAGGGAAAACTATAACTCTGACAGTCACTCTGTCATCCAGGTCACCTTGGAAGCCTGGAATGATAACCGTCTCCCGAATGAGGCTGACGTTATCATATCCCTAGAACATCCACTTATGTTCTAAGAATGCTTCCGAATGTTCCTCCAGGATTGGATCAATATCAACTTATTGCATCCACTGCAAAAACAACATCTGGTGTGGTACTTGACATCTCATGATTGACTCAATTGCCTAAGCAAGTGATCTGCCAATTATGCACATCCCTCTCCCCTTTAGTCTGTAAGACACCTTCAGAGAGGGTGACTCCATCACCTGCAGGTTCACTACCGTGCCAGGAGTCGTCCATTCTAAAACACCTTTAGAATGCTGTTTAAGTACCCTAATTGGGAAACTACCTAAATCTAGATCTAAAACCATAGATCCAGTAACCAGAATGTCAGATATAATATCCAAGTCCTCTGTGGAGAAACCACTGTGTGACAACCAAAGTATAACCGATCGTAGTATAGGAATTTAACTTCCTACTTTGTGTATGTCATCCAATACTAGGACATCACACCCTACTACCTTCTTAACAGATCCATCCCCTATTATGATGAAGTCAAACCTATGACTGTTACATCAGAAATAGATGATCTATCTCCGCTATATCTGCTTTAATCTATAAATAAACATAAGCCACCTGTCCACCAATGCTTTCGCTGCTCCCACTGACTACGACAACCCTCTGGCAGAATCATATACACGTACACTTCTAAAGCTAGTTTAGAAAGACGCTATACTCATCCTCCTGCCGGGTCTCACAGTCTGGAACAACAGCAATGGAAAGTCTGGGTAAACAAGAACCTCCATGTCACCGTCTTTGAGCATACCGAAGTACCTCTCGAGTGCCTGAGGTTACCCACCATATCTGCGGAGTGGCCAATGGAATATCAAACCTGATTGAATCTTTAGGTTCTTATCAAATTTTCAGTAATCGTTTGTGGTTCTGGAATCATTTCCAGTTCTACCATACTCCCACTACTGTTTTCTGAAAAAATCCATTTTACTTAAAACTGTGGCGAGTCCAGAACAATATCACTATTGATCTTCCAGATGGTAGAAAGTCAACCCTCGTCATAGCCTGGGTCAACCCACAAACATCCATTACAGAAACGTGCCTTGAGTTATCCAGAGTCTGGTTTTAAGCATAAGCCGGACAACTCCTCGTACCTTAACATCGTTAAGATATGAACCGTTCTATATCCAATATAGAAACAGAGGCACCGATTTAATTGGAACCAGATTCAAATATGCAACTGTCTCCAGTGCATGTCAATTAAATGGAAGGAGGACGATCAACATTACTCAACTTAGGAGTGCTTCCAATTATGAGTAACCTGAAAGAGAAGCAAGTTCTCTTAAACATTACTATCAACTGAATACCATACACAAGTATCTACATCTTCGATCACCTTGAAGAATCCCGATACTTGCAACACCTGGTTCTCTACTTTATTCATATACCTATAATTTCTCAAAACTCAGACCTTGTGTTTCTACGAAACACATGTCTAAGAACTAGAGAAGTCACAAGTAAACAGAATATCGTACGAGGACCAACCCCTCTGTCCTAATGGACACTGGACAATATACAATCCTCTGTATAAGTCCTCTGAGTCTAATAACTCAAACCATGTCTGTCGTAGGTTGAAAACTGTACTTATGGTTAAGAAGAATTACACCGTTGTTTAATGCTCCTTACCTAACCATCCACTGATATAGGTAAATGTCATGGACATAATTTCAAAAAGGTATATCTCACTCTATAAAAATAGACGTACAAATATATCAATTTGAAATTGGTGCATAACAGCGGATATTCAAAACCAAATATTCGCCGTCCGGCAAACAACCCAGGTGACTTCCTCAAATATCACCAATTACAACGAATCCCGATATAATGAGGATGATCACCCAATTCCCAATAACTTACTCCCACTCATCATCTGTAAAACCATACAGATGTGAGAATCATACCTGGTAAATACATACCCTGGAGTAAGGACTAATTGGGAAATCAGTTTTCTTTTAACAGTACACAGTGAAACTGAAACATTGAAATGTTTCGTAGGGGTATCCGGGTATTCCTAGTAATGCCTCTTCCATTATCCAGATTCACAACTGTAACCGTATATTTCTTTGCCATCTCTCCAAATCCCTTCATATGTCTTTAGTCATTACCTTCTGTACACCCTCTTAGGCTAAATGGTTTTCTTCCTTCCCTACCTTTCGGCACCAGCCTATGGTTTGGAAGAAGACTATCCAATAAGCATAATGGGTGTACTGTCCGAATCCTAGGAGCACTCGCAACCCGAGAGAAGGTAAAGATAAAAGACATCTGAGTAAACCTTATTCCTATTTCTCCTGAACCAGAATCCATCCCCGAACTGGAACAAGTTCCTTTCGAGTTCGTATATAACCATACGATGGAGTATCCAAATAACTGTGGATTTTCGTAGTGATACGGAGTGTCCTGGAGAAATACAAAGGTAAAGTAGGAGTGGTAATGAAATACTTGGTTTGGTTGTGAATAGCATTCGCAATTTACTTTGCTCTCCTTCTAATCCCTTTATTTGTCTTTACATAATACCTTCTGTACACCATCATTAGGCTAATTGGTTTTCTTCATTCCCTACCGGTCGGCACCTGCCTATGGTTTGGAAGAAGACTATCCAATTTGCGTAATAGGTGTACTATCCCCTAATCTAAGGGGCACTCGCAACCGGAGAGAAGGAAAAAGGAAAAGACAACTGAATAGTCCTATTCGTTTTCTCCAGAACCAGAAACCATCCTCGAATAAATTCCTTCGAGTTCGTATATAACCATACGATGGTTTTATCCAATGGAAGTGGACGTTCGTAGTTATACGGGGTGTCCTGGAGAAAAGGGTAAAAGTAGGAGCGGCAATGAGGTATGCAACTCAGACAATCCAAAAGCCAGTGTTTAAGAAGGTTCGGTTAACTTGGTCATTGAGTCATAGTCAAGGGTCGGGCCATGGTCGCTGCCAAAGAGAGAGAGAAAAGAAACACTCTGCGTGCACTCTAACCTAGATCAGAATGGTTATCACTTTATCTAATCAGGAAACCTCCCACTGTATCCTCAAATTCTCCTCCAAACCTGAAAGAAGAATTAGTCGGGATCACCCGAGGAGTAAACCAACTCATCAGTGGGAATCGGGATCCAACTATCATCGCATGATAACGTGATGAAATCCACTCACGTTATCACACTCCAGAAGGTATGCGCATATCTGGCAAGTTTTAGTTTCTTTAGAAACTCCCGATATGATTTTTACCCCATGCTCTTATGACCTTGACGAAGGCCAACATATCATAAGTTACATGTCAAGTTCTACCCGTCATTATCCAGGTTAATTTGAACCCACCCGTACATACCCTTGACGAAGGCCAAAATAGTAGTACGACTGTCCCAAACCAACGCATCTATCTATGCTGCAGAAAAGTAACAAATAGCTACCATACACTATGCCTTGACGAAGGCCAACATACATAGCATGAATACTAAGTGCTACCTTTCTGAAATGACGGAGGGTTACGAATGGTTTTTGGCGAAAAACCTTTAACGTAATGAACTTGATATCGTTGAAGGAACTGGATAGCTTTTATAAAAATATAGTGACGAAAACCTTTGCTAAAGAGGTCACTCCCGGTGAAGGGATCTCGGCTCTTTCCCTGTAGAATGAGGTGCAGGATATTCCAACTGAATACCACGATGCAAAGCAAAAGTAAACGACTATAGTGAAGTTATTACCCTGACGTAAACTTCTGTCCAAGGGGTCACTCCCGGTGAAGGGATCTCGGCCTTTGCCTCGTCGACTGAGGTGCTGGATATTCATAACCGAATACCACTGTGCAAAACAAAAGAGAACGTCCTTGCAATAACAGCTTTTTGAAAATTGTTCCAACAACATCAGAATAGGTTTGTTTAGCTTGCATTGATCCGAATCAATGCAGTCCCATCAATTGATCACACCAACAAAGAACGAAAATAATGATGTACGTATATGCCATCCACATTCGCCGCTGGGTCCCATCATCACCCGTTAGGTTACTTAACTAACGACAGAACGGGGACTGGAATAGCGCGGATGCAAAACATATACAACATCTACTAGTATATATATCAATATATAATATTCGCTCAAGGCGTGATAAAATGCAACATCACAGAAATGTAATAAGCATCACAGAACAATAGAGATATCTGGGATCCCCTGGTTTCATAGAGCCGCTACTGAAACCCGACGTTCCCCTGGTCGTGTGGATAGCCTGTGCAATGAAATCCTAGACCCCTACGGGCGCGGCAAGTTACCCGCCAAAACCTGAAGCGAGGCAGCCCCCTTCAGCAATGTGAATGGACCACCCAGCACTTCACGGAATCCGGTAACTTGGGCACCCCTCCTTGGGTCAACATGTACCCCCTACGAGTGCGGCGAATAGCCCGCCAATTCTAGAGTGAAGCCCCCTCCGTCTTAATGCCATGAGATGCGGTCCCGTTGCCCTCTAGAACCCGGCTATCCGTGCACCCCTCCGCGGGGTAATCCTAGTACAGAAAGTAAAATATACATACAGCGGGTACATCGATCTCAGCCCGGTCGTGCCCCAAAAGAATAATATACAAACAGGCAGTGACGGCAGTCCACATGTCGGACGCTCGCCCCGCAATATCAAATGTACATAATACACCAAACTGTACTACCATTGCATCCAGGCTATCCACCATGACAAATCCGCAACATCACAGCACAACACAGAACATCAACGTGAATGTCACGTTCGCAAATCCATCTAAAAGGGCTATAGCAGTTAGACAAGATTTACCGATCAAATGACATTCACGGTCGCAGATATAATGTAAATACTATGAACTAACATGTTTAAAATTTTCGATTGACTAAATTTTTCGAAGTGGGCCCCAAGCACAACTGTAGCACTCAAAAACGTCTGGTCCCAAAAAGAATATACCAAAATCCCCATTTCCAAGTCCAAGACCCTCTGTAAAAATTTGGTGCACTGTTTCCTTAATACTGCGGCGGAACCGCGGCCGGAACAGGGGTAAGGCCACGATTCCGCGGTGCTACAGGAACAACAATGAACAAAAATTTCATAGAATACTTAAAAAACCCTGCACGATTTTTTGACATGCTCAGAAAAATTTTTGGAGCCCAAAATAAAATCGACAGAAAACTGGAGTTGGAAATGGGCATTTTAGAAAATTCGCTCGATCGAACTTTTAAACACACTAGAGCAAGCTAGACTAGGTTAATGGCGTGGCTTTGATACCAGTGTAAGTGCACGGCGGCGCCCCGGCCGTCTGAACGAGGCCAAAATGCGGAAACGAAACTTTTACAGAACTTGTAAACCGGCACCACCGCGCACTATAAAACCCGGATCGGGCCATTAACCTACTCCTGGCTAACTAGAGAAGGGGTAGAGAGATATACTGAGCGATCCGTGTCCTTCGGTCTTCTCGTCGTCGTCCCGATCTCCCCGCGGAATCTCCGGTCTTCATCTCTTCGTCGGAAGGGCACCACATCGCCGGGTTCTTTTACGGGCTCCCACCTCTGGACCGAGGCAACTCGGACATGAAGTTGGCGAGCCGACGTACCCAAGAATTGCTGTAGATGAAGTGTAGAACTCTTTTGTCTCGATGGGGTTACTAGAAGTTGCCTTGTATTAGTGGAGGAATGAGATATCCTTTGGAGATGAACCAAGGGGATTTTTATAAGCAAATGAGATGAAAAACATTCCAAAAAAAATTGGGACAGCCCCCCCTCTTGTGTGGACGGCCATATCATAGAGAGGAGAGAGAGAGCAATCAAGGGGGGAGGGGAGCCATAATGCAAGGGAGAGGAATGATAGTAATCATGAAGAAAGTCACCTCAATAATCATACCCATATCCATCAACCATCATGTCACCAAAAGTCAAGCAATGATGAAGAAATAGAAGTCAAGGGATGGTGGAACCATCATGATCATCCATTTACAAATAAACCCCTCCACAATTGCTAATTTGCAAATATGCAAATTAGCCCCTCCACTAATTATCAGCCAACGAAAGGAAGAAAGGAAAACTGGCTGAAACGGAAAGCAAACTGGCAACTTCAAAAAACGGATCCTGTAATAAATTACAGGAAAACCCCGCGACTGTATATACATACCCGCATTTGTATTCTGACCGAATACAAATGCAATGAGACAAAATCTACACTGTACAATACTAGGATCCGGCTTAAACCAAAGCCCGCTAGTA
This sequence comes from Agapanthus africanus, assembly GCA_030015575.1. Classification (NCBI taxonomy): domain Eukaryota; kingdom Viridiplantae; phylum Streptophyta; class Magnoliopsida; order Asparagales; family Amaryllidaceae; genus Agapanthus; species Agapanthus africanus. The sequence continues at coordinate 662,377,052 of CM057342.1, read as the reverse complement.
TTATCTGTCCAATCATGATTCGTACAATACCGCACGTATCTGATCGAACCCTGCCATATCTCCATACGGTCTCTACAGCGTTTCTCCCGAAACTTGATAAACTGTTTGTGGGGGACTCTAAAGACTCGTCAATACTTTGGCTGTGGATTTAACCACTAGCACGTCAGAGCTATTAGCCATACGTAACGGGCTACCAGGTATTGACCAAAAGGGACGTCGATGAGCGAACTCATCCTGACACCCTACTGAGCCTGTCAGTGACAATATCCATACAGTCCGGTCCGTTCGTCTATGAGCATCGCATGGCGGGCCTAGGGGGTTGGTAAAAGTCAGACCCCCAAAATCGGTACAAGTCGTGTCGGAGTGTAGCCCAGAACACCCTGAGATACTACTGGAACACCTACCAGTAAATCTCCTGCAGATCCGCTCACTGCCTCCATGTGGCTCGGGACTGTACCCAACTAAAACCTGTTTGCACGTCTCCTTTGAGCGTGGTAGGGTAGTAATCAAAGTACAGTGGGAATTCACACGAGACAAATGACGATCTCAGGTCGATGAACTAACCTGTACACATGTCACCAGGGAACTGCTATCTGACTTCAGGTATAAGACCAACTAGCATGTTCCCGGCGAGTCCTGTCCGGTGTACTCATAACCCAATGAGCACCTGTATACACCTTAGGTGAACCAACTGACACCAGTGGCTTGTGAGACTGGCCACCACCCCTCGTCGGGGTCTCGACTGTATACACTAGTCTACTCTGGAATATCGATGTCCTGTCTCGAAACTCCCACGACTAGGGACCTTTTAAGGATGCGCTTATAGACCCCAGCTCCCACGTATATGATCGCCATCATACTGCTGGCCGTCAAGCAAGAATCCTAAAGGCTCTATCAACGCGCAATAGTGACTTGCAAGGTCACCTAAAGCAGTACACGATGATAAAGATAAACCAGATAGCATACTATCATCTTGAGTAAGACTGTCCTACTGGCATAGGTCCTCCCTCAATCATTGCAATCACGTGCCTGTGATCCAATAATTGACTCTGAGGGAACTATCTCCAAAAAGGTTTTCCCAAAACAGATAGCTCTCCCCGCTACTGCCACGCATGAAGCCAACAAAAGTGCTTCACCTTCAAGACAGTCGGTTTTCGACAGATTGACCGACTCTTCTCCAGCTCCGCCAAGAACGTCCGTCATCCATAGGCTGACAACAGGTGAAGCTCCCCAGCAATGTCAGGGGCAAGATGAAGACGCCTCTAAAACTGAGCCAATTCCTACTACCAGGCATGCTCGACACCGCCAATGGCGCTGGCAACTCTCCCTCCGGGCTTACCCCGCCATCTCCAATGGTGGATATTGATGCTGGTGTTCCAACTAGGAACAGTTTGACCCGCTTAGGAGGGTACATAAAACTCGCCGACGACGGTAATAAAAAGATTACCTCCGCCTGCAGAAGCTGCAGTTCAAACGAAGCCGGAGCGGCCTTATCAGCGGCTCTCCTCGCAAATCCTCAGTGTCTGGTGGAAAATCCAAGACTCAGTACTCGATGAAAACTATTCTCATCGACCGAAAAAATACAAGGTCCGAAAAGAAAATGAGTACTCCTCCGCCATACTGCAGGGGTTTTCTCGTTAAGAGGTGCCTGTTATAGCGGCTCCTCCTACTCCAACCTCTCATAAAAGGGTGAGGCCGGAGAAAATTCTATCGCCATAGGCAAAACCCAAAGGTTAAGTTCTAAACACCCCAAGTCTGGAGGCATGACTATACATACGGCCTATATGACCAATGGTATAGAGAAGAGCCATGCTTCTATGAGTCACAAACTGTATGTGCATATGTGCTCCTTGCCATGTCAATTACGGCTATGCGGAATCAAAAACTTTAAATCTTGAGCACAATACACTAAAATCCCCAGGATATAAGCCCAAACACTACACTAAACAAACCCTAACTAGAGTTTTAACTACTCGGTTGAGATTACAACCTTTGTAGATGGTCCTTCGGATCTTGAAAGTTGACACCGCAAGCTCCTTGTGTTGATGGAATGAGTTTTGGAAGCCGATCTTCCCTGTCAAAGATGATCCACCCGAGAATGCCGATTCAAGCGATAGCTTCGTCCGAAGCAACTAAAGATCAAGTCTTGTTAAGACAAGATGTTTAGAGTGGTGTAGTTTGTTAAACTAAATGCTCTCTTTTAATCCTCAAACCTCAAGAGAAGAAAATGAGAAAGAAGATGAAGAGGTAGCAACTAGAGAAATTTCTTCACTTGTAAAAAGATAACCTTCACTCAAAATATCTCTCACACTCTCACTCTTATCTCCTCACACCTAAAACAAAAGAGCGGGTGGGATTGGTGACTCACTAGGGTGAGTCACAAGCCCACACACTTCCATGTTTATCATAAAGGAAAAAGAAGAGAGTGTAGCCACCTCATCAAGTATACATACACATACACTTATAAATAAATACAAATGCATATATATAAACAAGTATACTCAAACCCGTATAAATACGTATACATATTTCTACCAAAATACGAATACCGTATTTGTAGTGAAAATAAAAAATACGCGTATTCATATTTAGAAAGAAATACATGTATTTGTATCAAAGCAAAAATACCCGTATTTATACAAATACACGTATTCGTATAAATATTGTATTCGTGTTAAAATACAAATACCCAAAAGAGAGCAATATAATACTAGCATAAAAAATTGATGTCTTTCAAACCTGCTAGTACTACTAAACCGTCAGATTAAAGCACGTGTATAAATACACGTATTCAATCGAACACTCCTGTGTAAAACCATACGCAAACTACACCGTTTCGCCTGAACTGGGAGACCCTCTGTGTGGGACTCTAAAGACTCAACAATACGCTGGCAGTGGGTTTAACCATAAGCACATCGGTGGCACTAGCTGTACGTAACGGCTACCCAGGTATCTCTCGAAGGGAAGATCGACACGATAACTCGTCTGAAAACCCTACTGAGCCTATAGGTGACATTCTCCGTACAGTCCGGTCTGTTCGTCTAAGAGTATCGTATATCGGGTTTAGGGGTGGTAAACGTCAGACCCCTAATAGCGCAATAAGTCATGTCGGTATGGAACCGATTACACCCTGAGAAACTAATGGTGTACCTACCAGTAAATCTCACTTGTCCTGGCCAGGGACTTTGTGTATTGGCTTACCATACACAGCACGATATCAACTCCCAATACCGGGAGAGACGAATCCCTTATATCCTCTACTGCCTCCAAGTGCTTCAGGACTACACCCAACTACTACCAGTTTGCACGACTCATTTAAGCCGTGGTAGGGTAGTAATCTAAGTACGGTTGGAATACACTCGAGACGAATGATGATATCAAGTCAACGGACTAAGCTGTACTCATGTTACCGGGGTACTGCTAACTGACGATAGGTATAATACCAACCAGCAGTTCCTAGTGAGTCCGTCCAGTGTAACTCATAAACCAATGAGCACCTGTATACTATCATTGGTACCGTATACCAATGGCTGCGAGACATGACACCTCCCCTGATGGGGATAAGAAGTGTATACACTAGTCTACTCTAGAGTATCGATGCCCGGTCTCGATAATCCTACGACTAGAGACAAGTTTAAGGATGTGCTTATAGACTACCCAGCTCCCACTAGTGTGACTGCCATCACAACGCTGGTAGTCAAGCAAAGATCCTAAAGGCTCTATCAACATATATTAGCAATACGTTAAAAAAAATATATACACATGTTATGATAGACTCAAACCAGATAGCATAGTATCATGTTGAGTAAGACTGTTATTATATCTGTATATATCCCAAGCTTCCAAAATGTAATATACAATCTAGTACTATACATTAATGGCCTCTATAGCATATATCACTAACAATCTCCCACTTGAACTAAGGCCATGTATTGGCATATCGCAGACCTAACATCTCGAATAGCCTCTTGAATTGCGTCTGAGGGATGGCCTTTGTGAGTGGATCTGCAGTGTTGCTCTCCGTGTCTACTATCAGCACCTCGATCTCCCGGCGATCCATGATCTCCCTGATCAGGTGATACCGCCTCAAGATATGTCTGGACTTTTGATGGGACCTTGGTTCCTTCGCTAAATCTATAGCCCCATTGTTGTCATAATACAAAGGTATTGGATCAACAATGGACGGAACCACCCGAAGTTCTGTTATGAACTTTCTCATCCAGACTGCTTCTTTTGCGGCGTCACAAGCAGCGATATACTCTGCCTCCCTCGTCGAGTCAGCAACGGTGTCCTTTTTGGAACTCTTCCAACAGATCACCCCTCCATTGAGGATGAAGACATAACCCGACATGGATTTGGAGTCATCCTTCTCACTCTGAAACCTGGAGTCACCGAATGCCTCGATCTGGAGGTCTTTACTGGTGTACACCAAGAACATATCCTTTGTCCTTCTCGGGTACTTGAGAATGTTCTTAACTGCTATCCAGTGCTTCTCCCCAGAGTTTGACTGATACCTGCTTACCATGCTCAGTGCGTAAGCAACATCTGGTCTGGTACACAATATCGCATATATTATAGATCCTACTGCAGAAGCGTAGGGTATAATACTCATGCGATCCCTTTCCAAATCAGTCTTGGGAGGCATCTTTTTGGAGAGGGTGATCCCGTGACAAGCGGATAAATTACCACGCTTGGAATCTTTCATACTGAATTTTTTCAGTATGGTGTCAATGTACCTGGACTGTGAAAGTCCCAATATTCTCTTAGATCTATCATGATAGATCTGGATCTCCAGAATGTAGGAGGTATCACCTATGTATTTCATGGAGAAATTCCGTGATAAGAATCTTTTGGCTGATTGTAGCATAGGAATGTCATTTCCTATCAGGAGAATGTCATCCACGTACAAGACGAGGAATACCACAGTTCTCGCTACAATCTTACTATAAATGCATGGTTCATCTGGATTATTGATAAAGTCAAATTCTTTGACCATCTCATCAAACCGGATGTTCCAACTCCGCGATACCTGCTTTAATCCATAAATAGATTTAAGCAACTTGCATACTGTTCCGCTGCTCCCACTCCCAATGAAACCCTCTGTCTGATCCATATAAACATACTCTTCTAAATTTACATTCAGAAAAGAGGTCTTTACGTCCATCTGCCAAATTTCATAATCATGGAAGGCAGTAATGGCAAGTATGATCCGAATGGATTTAAGCATAGCCACTGGAGAAAAGGTTTCATCATAGTCCAAGCCGGGTCTTTGACAAAAACCTTTTGCTACAAGTCTAGCCTTATAAGTTTCAACATGTCCATCTGCACCAATTCTTCTTTCTGAAGATCCATTTGCAGCCTACAGGTTTTACCCCTTGAGGTGCAATGTCCAAAGTCCAAACTTTGTTGGTGTACATGGATTCCATTTCGGTTCGTATTGCATCCAGTTACTTTATTGAGTCTCTGCTAGTAATGGCCTGCTTGAAACTAGTCGGCTCATCATCATTGATGATGCAATCATCTCTATCCCCGTCTACGAGAAAATCGTAGTATCTCTCAGGCGGATGAGACTGCCTACTAGATCTGCGGAGTGGTGCAGGGACGTCCGATTCTTTTGAAACTTCTGGTTCTACCATGCTTTCAGTAATAGATTGTGGTTCTGGAATTTCTTCCAGTTCTATTGCGCTCCCACTTATTTCATTTTCAAGAAATTGAGTCTCTAAAAAGTGGGCATGCCGAGAAACAAAAACCTTTTGTTTCTCTGCGTAATAGAAAACATACCCCTGGAGTTCTTTAGGTATCCCACAAACATACACAGTACTGATCGTGCCTCGAGCTTGTCCGCATACTGCTTTTTGATAAAAGCTGGACATCCCCATATCTTAAGATACTTAAGATAGGGTTTCTTCCCACTCCACATTTCATATGGTGTGGTAGGTACTGACTTAGTAGGAACTTTGTTCAAAAGATATGCAACAGATTCTAGTGCATAACCCTAGAAGGATTGCGGTAACTCTGCATTACTCATCATGGAACGTACCATATCTAATAAGGTGAGGTTCCGCCTTTTCGATACACCGTTGTGTTGAGGTGTGTATGGAGGAGTAAGCCGAGAGAGAATTCCATTCTCTTTTAAATAATTCAGGAACTCGGCACTTAAGTATTCACCACCTCAATTAGATCGAAGTGTCTTGATACTTTTGCCTGTTTTTTTTCCACTTCATTCTTGTATTCCTAGAATTTCTCAAAGGCCTCGAATTTATGTTTCATCAAGAATACATGTCCATACTTTGAGAAATCATCCGTAAAAGTAATGAAGTAGGAATAACCACTTCTTGCATGTGTAGACATTGGACCACACACGTCGATATGTATAAGTCCCAAGAGCTCAGTGGCTCTTACTCCGTGTCGAGTGAACGGAGTCATTGTCATCTTTCCTTTAAGACATGATTGACAAGTTGTATAAGACAGATATTCAAACCGATCCAAATATCCCGCTCTATGTAACTTCGTCAACCGTATTTCATTAATGTGACCTAGTCTACAATACCATAAAAAAGCTTGATTTAATTCTAGAGACTTTCTTTTAAGTGTGTTCTGGACATTGAAAACCTGGAGTTGAATTAATATATATATATATCGTTGTCTAGTATACCTGACCCAATCAAACCATGATTAAGGTGAATGTTTACAACATCGCTTACAAATGTAAAATCATAAGCTTCTTTAGATAGCAAAGATACAGAGATGATATTACATGTCAAACTAGGTACACAAAAACAGTTATACAAAACCAAAATGTGTCCACTTTTCAACCCTAAGTGATATTCCCTGTCACAACCCGGAATTAGAACGTGACCGGCACGAGAATTTCGTGAAGTCTACAGGATCCCACCGTAATTCAAGTAAGCCGAAGCCCAGAAATCTAAACCTTTTTGCGGAAAATAGTGGAGGTGCAGTTTTAAAATATTGGCATAAAGAATTCAAGCCTTTCTTTAAAAGTATAAATAATATCATATGAAAATGCAATGATTGTATACTATCTTTGAAAACATTTTCGTCCTTGAAATTTAAGCAGCACCTCCCTTGTATATTTTGATCCAAAACCTTATGCATGTGATAATATAGGCATCCCCAAGCGGGAGCTAGCTCTTCGCCAAATGGCGGAATCACAACCATGCAACAAAGCATATATATACGACGTCCTATGGCGAAGATCAATCACAGAATGAAAATAAAGAAGACCAAGACATCATCAGCTCAAATAAAAGACAATGCACCCATCTCGCTCTAAGTCCCATGAATATACAAATCCGTGTCTAGGTCTACCAAATATACAAGTCTAGTTTCCGGTTGATGGAGCTTTAACTAGATACAAAAGAAATAAGTAGGTACAAGGGTGGTCACGATCCAAATGCGTATCCCACCTACCAGAGCAAAACACCCAGAAAAAAGCTGTGTGCCAGCAAGCCGCTACTGATCCGAGCGGTCGAACCTGCAAGAAAACTATGGCACAACCGGGATGAGTTTCCAACTCGTGAGTAGAAAATATCAGCAGGTAGAAATCGAATGAACAACGATCCCTAGGTCCTACTGTAAGATAAAGGTAAACTATGTGGTTGTAGCGTTTTGAAAATCGTTTCGGTGAAATTTCGGAAAATCGGTAAAATAAGGGGGTTTTCTGTAAAAAATCAAAATGCAAATATCTTATTATAAAAATTAAATATACATATTCTAGCTATGTAATTGCTAGTATTTGGTGTTTATTGAGCCACTGGTGAAATTTCAAATTTTCTGAAAAAAAAATTATTTTATTATTATTTTAAGCCGTCACTAATACATTTAATTAGGGAAAATTACAAATTGGTTTGGGTTGATACAAATTTTATAATTCATGACAACTAAAATCTAGTGAGTAATATATTTTTTTTCCATTTTTTTACAAGTTCTAATTAGTTATAATTAAGGGAAATTAAAAGTTAAATAAAATAAGCTAAATCTTGCAATTTTGTAACTTGAGGGGGTTCTTTTTGCATGGAATTCTTTTGTCACTCTCTCACAACTCCCTCACCCCTCTCATGGGCCGAGCCCACTGCAGGAACACCCCCCCTCAATTTGTTTTGAGCTCATTTGGTTGATACAAGGTAATGTGAATATAATATATTAATTTGGGTATTATTATATGAAGTATGGGGTTGTTTTGACTTGGCAAATTCTTTCAACTCACTCTTTTCCTCTCCCCCCACACCTTGGCCGAGCCTTCCCTCTCCCCAATCACCAACAGCCCCTCTCTTTCCCTATCTCATTATCACCTCAAAAATCATGATAAATTCCTAAAAAAAATCCAAATTAAATCCCACAAAATACAAATCTAACCCCTACCCATTATTCCTTGGCTATTCTATTATGGATCTTGATGAAAAGTTAGCATTTTGGAGACATGTTGCATGTGGGATCTCATGATCTTTGAGGTATAATCCTAACCCCATGTTTAATGAGTTGCTAATTACTTCAACTTACCTAGTTTTGATGTATAATTTGAGTTTAATTGAATGGTTGGAAAATCTAGTATGGGTTTATGAAATTCAAGTTAGGGTTTTTATTATGTAATTATGGTTGCAAGTGTAATTTATCATCTTATGAAATGATAAAACTAATCTTGTTGCTATTTATAAACCGCTACTTGTAAAATGTCCAAATTAAGCTTCTTATGCAAACTAGGGTTTTCATGAAATACATATATATGTGAGATTAAAATATGGTTAGGATTTTTATTACATTATTAACATTATAAGTTATTGTTTAATAGTTTAGATCATGCTAATCCAAGCTAAATTGTTATTTGTGAATTTTTGCTACAAAATGGTTGAAATTGGATAAAAATTGCAAACTAGTTTTTGGTTTAATGTAATTTAGCAAGATTAAAAATCTAGTAAATGCTTATGTGGCCTAATTAAGATAATTAGTGGGTATTGTGACCACTAGTTTGCTAAATCACCAAGACTTGTAGTAAAACGGTTAACGACCCCCTTTACTAGACTTTTTGGAAATAAACCGATTCGATCAATTTATTAGTTTTGATGATTGCATCCTATTTCATAGATTTTTAGTGAGTTGTAAGACCATGATTGGTACGTTTGGTGTTTTTCTCGATGTTTTGACGTTTGTACATCGACATCGAGGACTGGTTTGGCTATTCTTGCAAGTGTAGGCGATAGGTTTTGACCTATGCATGATACACGTGCCGATTTGGTTTTCGTATGCCGTTTCGATTTTGAATTGGGATTTTATGCGATACGATACGTTGTGATATGTAGGTACCCCATGTGAACTTCGAGACGACAAGCAAGCGCATGGCGACGTCGGCACCGGCGAGCGAGGACCAGGTGAGTAGATTTATATCTACGGGGAGAAGTCGGGTGGATGGCGTATAGCACCCCCGCAGTTCGTGGTGATGTATACGAATACGTATACACATATATATTTTGATTATATATATTATGTTGATATGAGACTTGATGATAAAGGTAGATTCTAGGTGTTAATGGATTAGTTTAGTGTTAGTTGCGAAACCCTAGAGTAGTTGTTACACCCACACACGCACACACACACATGCATACATATATGTTATTAGCTGTGCGTATATGGGGATATGCATTTATGTGTTCACCTGGGTATGGGACTAGGTGTTCATATACTGGGTTTGCGGATGATACTTGGGATTGAGATGAGTCGATGAGATTTGAGTCGAGGCCGTGAGATCGGTGATATGACAGGGTTCGTATTTGATATACGACCTGATGTTTTAGTGGGTCCTTTGACGTAGTTTTCACACACGTGCATGCATACTTAGGTGGTATCAGTATTGTACTAGACAGAGATCAGTATCCGGATTAGGACCTTTGATAAAGAAGATACCAGATGAATAACGTGATGAACATGATATTGACCCGTACTCAGATTTGGGAATGCCGTACGACGGATTTACGTACGAGTTATATATTGATGATTGAACGCACTCTTGACTTGGGATGTCTGATTATAGATATGGTATCGGATATGATATTATTGAGGCGGGATCACCGACTAATATATATACAGGTATGTATATGTATCGACTCAGATGTTTGGCGGTTTCCTTACCTGTAGTCTAGTTTGTAGCTTAGCCCTTTAGTTTAGTTAGTTGTTAGATTAGATTCGGTTCCTACCTATTTCAAAGCTACGAATCGTGCGTATTTTAAAAGACAAGTCAAGGGATTCTACGGATATTTCAAAAAAAGCGTATCTTTTCTTAAAAACACCGTAGCCCCTATTTTCAAAACCCCACGATTCGTGTTATTTCAAAAGGCACCATTGTAGGACTTATATTAGGTTAATGCAGATTAGTTATCGTTGCGTCTAGTATTCAGCTCCCGCTCATTATTGTTGTTCGCTCCGCATCACATGCTTATATTATGCTTCATATTCTACTGTTGATATCTTGTGGTTAGGACACCAGCACCATTACTGATGATGCGTATGTACTACGTACACTTACTTGCCGGCTCACACACATCTTCATGGTAATTGCCATGTCACGTACACCTTAGAAAATATTATTGCTCGACATAGCCTGTTAGCTAATAGTTTAGACATGATATTAGTGTACTTGCCTTATATGTTAGTTTAGACATTGTAGTTATTACCTGCTACTTCATGCATACTGTTATTCATTGTTATGCCGCATTCATGGATTCTCATGCATATATTCACTTTTTACGTGCTATTGAGGTTTTGGATTCGGATTTCCATGAGATTTTCTGGATTTGGGGAAAACCGCAAAACATATACAAACTTCTTCTTTCTCTTTTTAAATGAAAAGCGCGGTTTTTCCCATGATGTATGAGTCGTCCACCATGAGTTTGCTGATGGATTTCGAGACCCGATTCGAGGAGTTGGATGAACCGTTTTGGGTACATGGTGGACCCGGTAAGGTACCCCGGGGCAAGAAGCTCGTGGTGATGACGATGAGCCTGGCAGGGGGAGACTACCTACCGGTGATTTTACCCGACGCGTCGGATATCCGGAGGATACCGTCGTGGTCTTGAAATGGATGGTAGGGGCCGGTCTGGACTGACGGCACCCTAGATATTGAGATTGAGACATTGAGATTTCGAGATATTGAGGTACTGAGATTTGAGGATACAGGCCAGTCCGGATAGCCGGAGCCTGAGGTTTTGAGACATTGAGATTTATGTTTTGTGTCGATGTTAGACACTGTTGATGCTGATTTCATTTATGATACCTCATTTTAAAAATACAAAGGAAATCTCACTAATTTATGAAAACAGTTTCTTCATTTACATGTATTCTGTTTTCGTGCATTCATACCTCATTCATATGATATATTGCTACCTGCGGCACTGACACGGGCACATGAGATCACACTCGGGTTAGATATTACCCTAGCCATTGTTATAGGCTGCATGTTATTCATATATTTGAGGATATATTATGATCATTGACTTAGGTTGCGTTATTTATGCGATTTCTGTACGTAGATGTTTTTCTATTCACGAGTTGGCAATTCACCCCCGTAGATGTTTTTCTATTCACGAGTTGGCAATTCACCCCCGTTGTGCCCCAGTTTCTTGCAGGTTTGCCGTACAGGTTTCATTACGGCTTGCGGGCATAGTTTCCTTCGGCTGATTTGCTAGTAAGTGGGTTTACTTGTATCGTACCCTCCATTATATAACTTGTATATTATTACTCTGTTGTATCTAGAAGTTCCATCAACCAAACATGTATTTATTTCAGGGATCGAGACCAGTGATGTTATTCTTTCGACCTTAGAGTCGCGCGTTTTATTTCTGTGGTTTTCTTATGGTTTTGAGTTTTTGATCCTCGCCGTTGGCGTTGTATATTATTGCTTGTGTGGTTGTGACCGTCGATTGACGAAGAGCTAGCTCCTGCTTGGGGATGCCGTTTATTGATTTCGTATACTATTCATGTTGTATCCCGTTTGGGAGCCAGTATTTACAAAGGAGACTCTGCCGAAATTTTCGGGAAATATTGATGTTTTTTTTAAAAACCGCATAACTCGGCTTATGCTATTAAAACTACTTGTTTAAATTGGTTTTCCTTCACTCTACTACTTTTCTTGGTTTGCATTTCTGGGTTTTCGGCTTACTTGGATTACATACGCCTCAAGACGTTTCGTAGTTTAAGTGCCGGTCATGTTCCGTACTTTCGGGACGTGACAGTGGTATCCAGGGTGATCATGTATACATATGTGTATAATAATGATGTCATGCCAGTATCAGTATATGTATCAAGTCATCAGAGTCATATGCATGTATGTATGTGAATATCCAACGTGTGTCCATCAACGACACATCAATCATCATAAAACATGAGCGTCCAGCATCGACACTCGAAATATCATAAAACCCGTGTCCAGTATCGACACGTAAATCTTTATATCTTGGACGCCGTCTCATCGGATCGGCCCTCATATCCATCCGATCTCACGACTCCGGTCGGTATCCTCAGGATATCCGCCGAGCCTAAACTATCACTGGCCGGTAGTTCTTCCCTGCAGGGCTCATCGTCTCTCTATACGATTTTCTTGCCCCAAGGTACCATACCGGGTCTACCATGTACCCGCAGACGGTACCTCCTCACTCCTCGAGTCACGTATACATATAGCTTAGAACCGAGAAAACTCTTGGTGGACGCCACAATCACATCACGAGAAATCACATTTTTAAAACAATCATAAGACTTTTGAAATATATCAGCGGTTATCAAATCCAGAGAATATCGCACTTGTTCATCTTTGCATACAATTTTTCTTGCCTCAATATCTGCAGTGCGATCTTCAAGTGTTCAGCATGCCCTTCAATACTCTTCGAATAGACCAGAATATCATCATTGAGCACCACTATAAACTGGTCCAAGAATGGTGAAAAGATTCGGTTCATCAAGTCCATGAATATCGCCGGTGCATTCGTTACTCCGAAGGGCATCACTAAATACTCGTAATGTCCATACCGAGTTCGGAACGCCGTCTTGCAAATATCTTCTGTTTTAACTCGGACCTGATGATATCCGGATCGCAAATCCAGCTTTGAGAATACCCTCGCGCCACTAAGCTGCTCGAACAATTCGCCAATGCGAGAGATCGGGTAATTGTTCTTAATAGTCACCCGGTTTAATTCTCGATAATCGATGCACATCCTCCTTGTGCCATCTTTCTTCTTGACTAGAATAACTGGAGCTTCCCAAGGTGAGTTACTGCTGCGAATCCAACCCTTCTCAAGGAATTCAGTGACCTGCTTCTTGACTTCTTCCAACTCCATTAATGCTATTAGATAGTACGCTTTTGAGATTGGCGCTATACCAGTAACAAGATCAATCGCGAACTCCACATCTCGTTTTGGCGGTAAACCCGAGATGTCCTCGAACACGTCCATAAACTCTCGAACTACAGCTGGCGCTTCCTCCTTATCAACTTCCATCGACGAAAGAACATTGTTTGTCGGTCTAGACCTAAACTCGACTGGCCCGACAGAACTGCTTCCTCCAGAAAAGATAAACTCTGGATGTCCGGGAATCTGGAAAATCACTTTCTTTATCCTATACTCAATGTGAGCGTGGAAAGTGCTAAGGAAAATCCATTCCCAAGACAACAACAAACAAAAGGATGCACCAGAATTGAATAATTCTAATGCGGGAAAGACATGAACTGGTAGGATACCTGAAACGATTTCACTTGAAGCCAAACACTAAAGAAGATAAGCACGGTAAACAGGATTCAGGCTTGCGATAAAACATGAACTGGAAAGCAAGAGAAGCAAGGCAATATAACGACCATGGAGCAAGGAAATGAATCAAGACCTGGACTCCAAGTTACTTAAATAGAGTACCGCATTGTAACCATGCTGCAGTTCATAGTTACAATCGCATAACTCCACTCAAGTTGCCCAAATCCTAGTATCAGAATCAAAGGAACAGGGAGAAACAATAGGGAACCAAAAGATTTCAAGTCGAGATGTAAAATCGTTTGCATATCGTCAAGACAAAGATCAAGAGAAAGATATGATTCAAGAATCACGATAACAAGGTGGCAGGACATGTTCCTAATCACGGATTTTACGATTCGTGTATTGGGTCCAATACACAACTACAAAGAATCATACCCGATTAACCTACATCCTATGGTTCTGATACCAAACAAACCATGTCACGCCCCGCTTCCCAGAGTACGCTAAGATAGGCACGTGACATAGCCAACCATGCTACCTATGGATAGGAAAAATCCCTCCACAGTCACATTACGGCTGTAGAGATATCAAGAACAGGAAAGTAAACTAAACTATCTAATACATGTCCATGAGCCAGAATAAATGAGTCAAGAAGTAATATAATATGCGGAAGCAAAAGATCCAATAAATAAAACACCTGGAAAGTAAAACTGGATACCAACAGGATCCTCACCGCTCGGTCTAACAGCGGCAGTACTCCTGATCAGTCTGCAATAAAGGTAGAGGATCTGGGCCATGCAAAACCCAGACATCAGTGCATCATAATATCAAGCAATACTATAAACAGGGGTAACAAGATATGCAGGTAAGAGTATAAATGGTATAACAGGTATAACAGTGACATAAGTGAGGACAGTGAGGGTAATGTGTAGTGAGCAATCTAAACTGGTCTACTGTGTTAACTACTCTCAAGTCTTTGAAATCAATTTGATGAATCATCGATGTAACTCAATAGTATCCCGTGCGTGCCCGGGATCACGGTGAAGATTCTCGGGCTGAAATCGAGACATTCCGCTAGGCACTAAAAGGAAAAGGGGTAACGATGAATGATGTCAACAGCATCATCCCAAGGCTGGCCTAGCCTCTAAAAGGTAGTGGGTAACGATGGATGATGTCAGCAACATCATCCCAAGTCCGTCCTAGCCTCTAAAACTGATCAGTAAAGGTATCGAACTATCGAGTTACAAGTCAGGTTTCATCATTGATTTCCCCATACCCCCAAGTTGTGTATTCAAGTCAAGTATTGATAAATCTAGAGCTAATGCCAACACAGGATCAGCAGGTAAAGGTTTGTCCGGATAGACAACAGGGAATGTCCGTAGGGACAACATGTCAAAGCTGTTGGCATTAGTAACAAGACCAGGTAACAGGTAAAGCCATGGTACGTCAGGTCAAGTCAGGTAGTATATAGGTATCATGTCATGTTAAGACGCGCGCGGTACCATGTCGTGTCAAGTAATAGAGTATCAAGTCGTGTCAGGGGTGCACAAGTAACAAGTGGGTGCTCATATTAAACTATAATAAGCATGGGTATACAAAACAAGTATGGGGTGCTAATGGAACAATTAAATGGAACATTGTAATGTGGTATGCAAATAGGTATAAATTAAAAACATATAGATGCACGGTTAACGATTTGAGTTAGGGTTATGTTCCAACACTAATTAAATACACTTTATCAAATATGGAATGTTAAAATCACATTATTATGTATTAAATGATCTAGGGATGCAATTGTATATATATTAGGCTAGATGGATGCAAACGGGTGTCCGAAAGGTTATAAACTGTATAGTGGTACTATGGGATGTACAAATAAGCACTATGTGATATAAATATTGATATGGATGCAGTTTAATGTAATCTAATATGCAACAAGATAAATTTTCATGATCTATATCTAAAATGATGTAAACAGATGCAAACGGAACATCGAAACATTATAAAATGAAACATGGGGGACTAGATTTAAACTACAGGCATGATATATATATAAATAGGTATATAATGATTTAAATAGCATGTAGCAAGATTAACTTGCCTAGACGGAACGAGAACAGATGTGTACGGAACGTCCTACGTCGGCTAAATGTTGCGACGCGCGCACGGTACACGGAACGGGTCCAAATAACGCACGAAGGTGATCACGCAGTCAAGGCACGTTCGCTAGGTCGTCTGGATCGTCGGCGTCATCACGGCTCCGGCGAACTGTGTTGCCTTAATAGAAAAGACATCTGGGTCATATTCCTCATCAAACAATTCCAGAAACTTTTCCCTAGTTCTTTTTCCTAGCAGATACAACTCAATTTCTCCTTTGCTGATTAGCTCGACAACTTTCTGTCTTCCTTTCCAAGGAGATCTCCATCCCCATAACCATTCTGGTATATTTACCAAGGACAAATTGTTCTGCTTCGCAACATCTTTTGCATCATTTAAAAGAGCAGTTAATCGAACCGCCAACCTATCTAACTCTTTGATGCATTTTGTGGAAGAGGAACGGGTTCCATGTCTCGGCCTGTTGGGTATCCTCGTTCTCTTCAATCACCGCCGGCAACGGATTCTCCATCTCAAAAGTACTACTCAAAGGCACCCAATGCAGCTCATAAACCCTCGTAGATGCCCTGAGCTTCACCGTATCATCCCCGCACTAAATCAACAGCAACAATCTAAGCCCCAATCTTTTCCCCTGAAACCCAGTCCCATGAACCAAATCGAGATCGGTCACGGAGAGGCTCTGGATTTCGAGACGGAAACGGCCGATGCTCAGATGATCGAGCACGATGTGGCCATCTGGGTGACTTCCGATGAAAATAGAATCGTCGTCTCGTACTTATTCTTCTTCTTGCTCTTGCTGGGTTGTGGGCCCCTTGGAGGTCCTTACGATGCTCCTGCGGAAGACCGCACCGCCGGAGATGGATGGAGGAAGGAGATCGGGTTTTGGAGTCGAAGGAGATCGGCGAACGACTGTTGTTTGGAAATGGGTGCGGGAAAAGTTGGGTCATTGGCGACGTGAGGAGAGGAGGAGAAGACGTTCACGACTGCAAGGACGAGGCGGAGGTGCCGGTGAAGGAGGGTGCTGCGACGGTCAAGGGTTGAGGAGGTGGTGGTTTAGGCGGCGACGGAGGCGGCGACGAGAGTGCTGGGTTAGGGTTCGCGAAAGCTTCGCGTGAGGAAGGCGGCGGAAAAATGAAGAAGAGAGAGAAGAACGTGAGGGGAGAATAGGGTTTAAAATAAAGGAAATAATTATAATATAAAATATATATATGCAGAGAGAGGCAGAGTGGAGAGAGAGGCAGAGTGGAGAGAGAGGAGAGTGAAAGATTTGGATTGGTTAAATAAAATATTTATTTAGTTAAAGAAACTGTTGAATGAAATAAAGAATATAATATTATAATATTAGTCCATTTTGAGATTTTGGCAAATACAAATTTACTCAAAAACACGCCCGGGTCGGGTCTAAAAATTCAGTTTCAAAATATGAAAAATATATGCGACGTTCAAAATTTAAAATGAATGCTCAGGTAACAAAAATGAATACCCCCAAGAACGGATGCACGTACGTGCGCGTAGCCATCCAAACACGTCCGTTTCACTGAACGAGACGAGAACAAGATGCGCGGATGCTACCACGGGGTTAGGGGTATCATGCAGGCTATGGAATGCAATTTTAATTTATTTTCCATGACTAAAAATGTTATATATAAAATATGCAATGCCAGATGAAAAGCCAGTATGCACTAAACATGAAAATGCACAGTTTACGTAACAAGTCAAGGTAATCTATAAATATGGATCAACAAGTTCAAGCAAGCGGGTCGGGTCGAATGCAATGTAAAAAGTAAAATACCATTCGCACCCAAAAACCCGTTAAATCAAGAAAATACCACATATAAGTAAATACGGGAACTGGAATTGGTATAAATGAACTCGTTTGTTACAAATATTTTTAATAAGAAGCTTAGACACACGTTCAAGAAATCACAATATGCACAATCAAGCCTAGATCTAGGGTCTCCTAGGTCAACTAGACTACTCCTAACTGTTCCTTAGGGCAAGTTGTGAGATCCTCAAATCGCCTCTTCACCGCCAATTGTGGCCAGGTAAGCACAATTAAAGAAAGGAGGGATCCGCTCACGAATCACCGTGAGACGGGCCTTTTAAAATTACCTTTCCCCACTTGTCTAGCCTAGGCACCACAAAATCTGGTTTAGATAAACGACCGATGCCTACAACTATTCCTTTGTCCTATTGAGCGCGACAGTCCTTATAGGCTGAGTATAATCTTTTTTAATTAACTCGAAGGTTAATGCAAAATACTTTTTGTGATTTTTGGGGTCCTAGGAAGGGTAATGAAATCCCCATCCAATCTGGATTGGTGTTATAGCCCCTTAAAGTCAGTTTTAAAAATGCAAAGCAGTAAAACACACAAAACACTTGCAAAATTTTTTTATTGCGGCGCAAAGAATCCTACATAAGATCAAGTTATTGGAGAAGGGGAGAAGTTTCTGCGCAAAGAACCCTGCAGGAAAATTTTCCAGAGGAGATCAGGAGGTTACAGAGAAGAAGAGAAAGCTTACAGAGATGTTTCCGCGTGCTGACGTCACTAGACCGCGGCGGATCCGCGGTCAAAAGGAGGCTTCTGCGGCGGAAACGCGGTTGACTCGTTGAATTAGCCCTCCAAAATTCTTCTGTTTCTCTATTGCGGTTCTCCTCTGTTTGTTCAGATCTGCTGTTTGCTGTTTTGCTCACTGGATTTTTCCAGATCTGAATTTGTTCGTCTCTTCGATCCAGCACAATTCAAACGAAAAACCCTTCAAAAAATAACAAGATGATAAATTTTTATATTTTAAATTTTTTCAATTTTTATGATTTTTTTCAATTTTTTTAACTAACCCGAAATTACAAAAAGAAAATAACTACGCCATCCCCGGCAACGGCGCCATTTGATTGTTCGAGAGATTTAGTGCTTACGCTATTTGTTATCAAAGAATTTACCGAAATCAAGAACGGTGTCGCTTGGTAGCTAGCCGGTTGAGTACGGGTCGGTCCACAGGGATTTTGTGTATTTTCTAGTTGTTCTAACGAGTTAATTCCACTTGTGGTGGGTTTGATTATCAATAAAAACTAAAGTCGATTTAAATTAGGATTAAAACCTTACTAGGGTTAGGTTTAGGTTAAGTTTGGAAAATCAATTATTTCTCACGGCTTTCTATGCCCTAATTAATAACTTTTAGGTGTTAAGGTAATTGTTAACAAAGGGGATTAGCACGATCTGGAAGAAACTAGGTTTCTTCCTCTAGGTCCTTGTCCGTCCTTTCTTAACTCTTACCCTAACCTCCATGGAAAACATACACAACCGGTCTTTAACTATGGTATCACCGCTACCTCGTGGGATAGGGTGCCGTAGTGAGCGATGTGTGTATGTATACATAGAGTCCTATTTAAAATGTATAACGGGCAAGAAAGGGGTGAGAGATTTTCATCTCTCAAACCTTCCCCAAACCTAACCCTAGCAAGTGAGGAACTACTCACTCATTAGGGAATTGATAAAAGAGTTCATTTTTATGATTTTAATTTAACAACTACGGCAGATAAATAAAATTTATAACTAGGGTAGAAAAGAAATTAAACTAATGCAAGATAAAGAAAAACTTACTTTTTTATTTGATGCACTCTTCAAACATTTACAGGGAATTAAAATTCTAAATTAGATAAATAAAAAGAGGCATGCTCCAAAAAAAACTGTAGGGTTCCTATTTATAGATTATAGAAACCCTAAGGTTTACATCTGATCCCTATCTACATTTACAAAACTACCCTGAGAAGCCTAGTCAACGCACCGCCACCCACCGACAGTTTGCACCGACACGCGTACTATATGGCCGCAGTTCCACGGCAGGAAGCCATGTTTGGCCGCGGATCCGCGGCCATATGGAGAGTTCTCTGGTTGAATTCTTCTGTACAGTTTCAAGTTGCATTTTCCTTCTACTTTCCTTATTTGGTTCTTCAGAATGTCTTCTAATTTCTTCCAGATTTCCACAGTGCAGAATATTGTGGACTTTTACCGTTCGCTTCGTGTTGAAGTCTTGAATCTTGTGATGCCTTTGTACTTTGTGAAATTGTTCATTGATCTTCATTTGTTCTTCAAACTGTAGGCATGATAAAGATTCTCTATTTGTTGGTCGTAGTCTCACTTTTGTAGCGTCTTTTCATCATTTTCACTGTTTTGTTCCGAGAACCTGTAACCTACAACTATTTAGCAGACATGGATCAAAAGCACCTATTTATTTGCAAAATGAATAAGAATAGGGAATATAATAATGCAAAATTATGATATGAACACTGGACACGGGTTTTATGATGATTTCGAGTGTCGATATTGGGCACTCATGTTTTTATGATGATTTGATATGTCATTGATGGACACACTTGGATGATACACATATACACATATATATGATACAGATGACATGATACCATATTATAACATGGGCATGATTACATTACTATTATTACACTTGTTCTTACACTATCACCCTCGTTACCACTCGACTTTATATGTTTATCATACTTATGTATATACGATCATCCGCGTTACCACACAGTATTATTATACTATTATATTACTGTATGACCTAGGAGATCGTCATACATTCGATTTCGACCTGGTGATGACTTCTACTCACGAGTTGGCAACTCACCTTCGTTGTGACACAGTTTTCTTGCAGGATCGACCATATGGATTCAGTAGCGGCTTGCTGGCACACAGCTTTCTTCCGGATGATTTGCAATGGTAGGTGGGGTACACTTTGGATCGTGACCACCATTTGTATATATTTATTCATTTGTATCTAGTTAAAACCTCCATCAACCAGACTATGTATATTTGGTAAGCTTAGAAACCACAGATTGTATATTCTTTCGGACCTAGAGTCACGGATATATATTTATTCTTTATTTTTGGTTTTCTTAATGATGTTTTGGTTTCTTTACTTTCTTTTATGTATTTGATCTTCTCCTTGGGCGTCGTATAGTTGTATTCGTGTGGTTGTTTCCGTCAATTGGCGAAGAGCTAACTCCCGCTTGGGGATGCCTATTATTATTACTATGTATTGGTTTTGGTTCAAAATTTACAAAGGAGGTGCTGCCTAAATTTCAAATGACGAAAATGTTTTCAACTATAGTATATAACCCACTTGTATTTTCATATAACTTTACTTATGCATTTAAAGAGAGAACATAATTTCATTATACCTTTATTTCAAAACTTCACCTCCACTATTTTCCTAAAAAGGTTTAGATTTCAGGGCTTTCGGCTTACTTGGGTTACAGTGGGGTCTTATAGACTTCACGTGATTCAAATGCCAGTCATGTTCCAATTCCGGGTCATGACAGGGATCCAACTATCATTGTGTGACAACTTTGAAGGAATCCTACTAAAATCATCACACTCCAGATGGTATGCAAAACTAGCAAGTTTCCTTTTCCTTTGAAACTCCCGATGTGGATTTTTCCCCCAGGCGCTTATGACCTTGACGAATGCCAAAATATCATAAGACGCAAGTCAAGTTCTACCCGTCATTGTCCAGGTTAATCTGAACGCATTCGTATAAACCCTTGACGAAGGCCAAAATAGTTATATGCCTGTCCCAGATTAACGCATCTATCTATACTACAGATGAATACCCGGTAGCTACCAATCACTATGCCTTGGCAAAGGTCAAAATACATAGATTGAATACTACTGAATACCCATCTGAAATAACGGAAGGCTACAGCTGGTTTTAGCGAAAACCGTGAACGCACTAAACTTGATATAGTCAAAGGAATCATGATAGCTTTTAAAAGGATTGGTTTCGGCTTCGCATTTAAGAGTTATTTTTAAAGAAAACCAAGTGGTTTTGAAATTTTCCAACGATTTAACTTTGGTTTTTTTTCTTTGCATTAAACAATATTAATGCCATCCCGTCATTTAACCCTATCATTGTAGAAAGAAATGAAAATAGAATATACGCTTATGCCATTCGCATTTGCCATGGGGCCCCGTCATGCACCGTTAGGTTACTTAACTAACGACAGAGCGGAGGCAGGGCTAGCGCGGGTGCAAAACATAAGTAACGTTTATTATATAATATATATATATATATAACCATTCGTCTCACACAATAATATCCATTCCAGACCATAGATCACGGCATAAGTAACACAAATGAATATATTGGATATACTAGGATTTCCGTGTTTCGTTTTAGCCTAGAACAAAAAGCGGATTCCACGGTCGTGATGAATAGCCGAACCCTCACCCTAGACCCCTACGGGTGCGGAAAACTACCCGCCAAATCCCCGAAGTGAAGCAACCTCCCTCAATGAAATGAGTAGGCCACTCGGCACTTCAAAAACCCTGTAGTTTGTAAACCCCACCTTGGGTCTATCCTAGTTGAAAAAAAAAGTAAATGAATTAACACAACGGTGGCTACAATCTCAATCCGGATGTACCCCACAAAAGAATATTACATCGCTTTACAAATTACATGAATGAAAGAAAAGAACACTTTTCTCACATCCTCCGGCTATTCAATCACGACGATCCAATACTCCATATCCATAAACCGCAAACAAGATACTAGATATGTTCAACCCCTACTAATCGACGTATAGCAATTAGTCGACGTTTAGAAACACATATATAAACTTAAAGCGAATAAACGATGTTAAAATTTCGACTTAGAAACACTCTGTATTGCCCAAGCACAAAGATAACATTCGATGAAATCTGGGCAAAATCAAACAATACCATAAATCCTAAACCTAAGAGTACAAAACACCACAAGAAGCACGAAACACAAGTCCTCAGGAAAACCGCCCATAGAGGGAAAATCACCAATTCTGGCGGTTTTTTCTTGGACTGAGTGCCTTGGTTTTCTTTGGTGTTCTAGTTAGTTTATGAAGAGCAATTTGCACTTGTTTAAAAAAAATTTAGAAGCTCTTTAAAATTCGACAAAAACTTGGATCTTGGATTTAACGTTTCAGAGTTATTTCGGTTTTGAAACTCTAAGCTTTGTCTATTCAGTTAGTTAAGTGTTTAGGTAGTCTCTGATACCAGTGTAAGTGCATATGTGCTTCTTGCTGTGTCAACTACGGCTATGCGGAATCAAAAACTTTAAAACTTGAGCACAATACACTAAAATCCCCAAGATACAAGCCCAAACACTACACTAAATAAACCTTAACTAGAGTTTTAATTACTCGATTGAGATTACAACCTTTGTAGACGGTCCTTCGAGTCTTGAAAGTTGACTACGCAAGCTCCTTGGGTTGATGGAACGAGCTCTCGAAGCCGATCTTCCATGTCAAAGACGATCCACCCGAGAATACCGATTCAAGCGATAGTTTCGTCCGAAGCAACTAAAGATCAAGTCTTGCTAAGACAAGATGCTTAGAGTGGTGTAGTTTGTGAAATTAAATGCTCTCTTTTAATCCTTAAAGCTCAAGAGAAGAAAATGAGGAAGAAGATGCAGAGGTAGCAACTAAAGAAATTTCTTTACTTGTGAAAAGATAACCTTCACTCAAAATATCTCTCACACTCTCACTCTTATCTCCTCACACCTAAAACAAAAGGGTGGGTGGGCTTGGTGACTCACTAGGGTAAGTCACAAACCCACACACTTCCATGTTTATCATGAAGGAAAAAGAAGAGAGTGTAGCCACCTCATCAAGTATACATACACATACACTTATAAATAAATACAAATGCATATATATAAACAAGTATACTCAAACCCGTATAAATACGTATACCGTATTTCTACTAAAATACGAATACCGTATTTGTAGTGAAAATAAAAAATACGCGTATTCATATTTAGAAAGAAATACATGTATTTGTATCAAAGCACAAATACCCGTATTTATACAAATACACGTATTCGTATAAATATTGTATTCGTGTTAAAATACAAATACCCAAAAGAGAGCAATATAATACTAGCATAAAAAATTGATGTCTTTCAAACCTGCTAGTACTACTAAACCGTCAGATTAAAGCACGTGTATAAATACACGTATTCAATCGAACACTCCTGTGTAAAACCATACGCAAACTACACCGTTTCGCCTGAACTGGGAGACCCTCTGTGTGGGACTCTAAAGACTCAACAATACGCTGGCAGTGGGTTTAACCATAAGCACATCGGTGGCACTAGCTGTACGTAACGGCTACCCAGGTATCTCTCGAAGGGAAGATCGACACGATAACTCGTCTGAAAACCCTACTGAGCCTATAGGTGACATTCTCCGTACAGTCCGGTCTGTTCGTCTAAGAGTATCGCATATCGGGTTTAGGGGTGGTAAACGTCAGACCCCTAATAGCGCAATAAGTCATGTCGGTATGGAACCGATTACACCCTGAGAAACTAATGGTGTACCTACCAGTAAATCTCACTTGTCCTGGCCAGGGACTTTGTGTATTGGCTTACCATACACAGCACGATATCAACTCCCAATACCGGGAGAGACGAATCCCTTATATCCTCTACTGCCTCCAAGTGCTTCAGGACCACACCCAACTACTACCAGTTTGCACGACTCATTTAAGCCGTGGTAGGGTAGTAATCTAAGTACGGTTGGAATACACTCGAGACGAATGATGATATCAAGTCAACGGACTAAGCTGTACTCATGTTACCGGGGTACTGCTAACTGACGATAGGTATAATACCAACCAGCAGTTCCTAGTGAGTCCGTCCAGTGTAACTCATAAACCAATGAGCACCTGTATACTATCATTGGTACCGTATACCAATGGCTGCGAGACATGACACCTCCCCTGATGGGGATAAGAAGTGTATACACTAGTCTACTCTAGAGTATCGATGCCCGGTCTCGATAATCCTACGACTAGAGACAAGTTTAAGGATGTGCTTATAGACTACCCAGCTCCCACTAGTGTGACTGCCATCACAACGCTGGTAGTCAAGCAAAGATCCTAAAGGCTCTATCAACATATATTAGCAATACGTTAAAAGAAATATATACACATGTTATGATAGACTCAAACCAGATAGCATAGTATCATGTTGAGTAAGACTGTTATTATATCTGTATATATCCCAAGCTTCCAAAATGTAATATACAATCTAGTACTATACATTAATGGCCTCTATAGCATATATCACTAACAATCTCCCACTTGAACTAAGGCCATGTATTGGCATATCGCAGACCTAACATCTCGAATAGCCTCTTGAATTGCGTCTGAGGGATGGCCTTTGTGAGTGGATCTGCAGTGTTGCTCTCCGTGTCTACTATCAGCACCTCGATCTCCCGGCGATCCATGATCTCCCTGATCAGGTGATACCGCCTCAAGATATGTCTGGACTTTTGATGGGACCTTGGTTCCTTCGCTAAATCTATAGCCCCATTGTTGTCATAATACAAAGGTATTGGATCAACAATGGACGGAACCACCCGAAGTTCTGTTATGAACTTTCTCATCCAGACTGCTTCTTTTGCGGCGTCACAAGCAGCGATATACTCTGCCTCCCTCGTCGAGTCAGCAACGGTGTCCTTTTTGGAACTCTTCTAACAGATCACCCCTCCATTGAGGATGAAGACATAACCCGACATGGATTTGGAGTCATCCTTCTCACTCTGGAACCTGGAGTCACCGAATGCCTCGATCTGGAGGTCTTTACTGGTGTACACCAAGAACATATCCTTTGTCCTTCTCGGGTACTTGAGAATGTTCTTAACTGCTATCCAGTGCTTCTCCCCAGAGTTTGACTGATACCTGCTTACCATGCTCAGTGCGTAAGCAACATCTGGTCTGGTACACAATATCGCATATATTATAGATCCTACTGCAGAAGCGTAGGGTATAATACTCATGCGATCCCTTTCCAAATCAGTCTTGGGAGGCATCTTTTTGGAGAGGGTGATCCCGTGACAAGCGGATAAATTACCACGCTTGGAATCTTTCATACTGAATTTTTTCAGTATGGTGTCAATGTACCTGGACTGTGAAAGTCCCAATATTCTCTTAGATCTATCATGATAGATCTGGATCTCCAGAATGTAGGAGGTATCACCTATGTATTTCATGGAGAAATTCCGTGATAAGAATCTTTTGGCTGATTGTAGCATAGGAATGTCATTTCCTATCAGGAGAATGTCATCCACGTACAAGACGAGGAATACCACAGTTCTCGCTACAATCTTACTATAAATGCATGGTTCATCTGGATTATTGATAAAGTCAAATTCTTTGACCATCTCATCAAACCGGATGTTCCAACTCCGCGATACCTGCTTTAATCCATAAATAGATTTAAGCAACTTGCATACTGTTCCGCTGCTCCCACTCCCAATGAAACCCTCTGTCTGATCCATATAAACATACTCTTCTAAATTTACATTCAGAAAAGAGGTCTTTACGTCCATCTGCCAAATTTCATAATCATGGAAGGCAGTAATGGCAAGTATGATCCGAATGGATTTAAGCATAGCCACTGGAGAAAAGGTTTCATCATAGTCCAAGCCGGGTCTTTGACAAAAACCTTTTGCTACAAGTCTAGCCTTATAAGTTTCAACATGTCCATCTACACCAATTCTTCTTTCTGAAGATCCATTTGCAGCCTACAGGTTTTACCCCTTGAGGTGCAATGTCCAAAGTCCAAACTTTGTTGGTGTACATGGATTCCATTTCGGTTCGTATTGCATCCAGTCACTTTATTGAGTCTCTGCTAGTAATGGCCTGCTTGAAAATAGTCGGCTCATCATCATTGATGATGCAATCATCTCTATCCCCGTCTACGAGAAAATCGTAGTATCTCTCAGGCGGATGAGACTGCCTACTAGATCTGCGGAGTGGTGCAGGGACGTCCGATTCTTTTGAAACTTCTGGTTCTACCATGCTTTCAGTAATAGATTGTGGTTCTGGAATTTCTTCCAGTTCTATTGCGCTCCCACTTATTTCATTTTCAAGAAATTGAATCTCTAAAAAGTGGGCATGCCGAGAAACAAAAACCTTTTGTTTCTCTGCGTAATAGAAAACATACCCCTGGAGTTCTTTGGGTATCCCACAAACATACACAGTACTGATCGTGCCTCGAGCTTGTCCGCATACTGCTTTTTGATAAAAGCTGGACATCCCCATATCTTAAGATACTTAAGATAGGGTTTCTTCCCACTCCACATTTCATATGGTGTGGTAGGTACTGACTTAGTAGGAACTTTGTTCAAAAGATATGCAACAGATTCTAGTGCATAACCCTAAAAGGATTGCGGTAACTCTGCATTACTCATCATGGAACGTACCATATCTAATAAGGTGAGGTTCCGCCTTTTCGATACACCGTTGTGTTGAGATGTGTATGGAGGAGTAAGCCGAGAGAGAATTACATTCTCTTTTAAATAATTCAGGAACTCGGCACTTAAGTATTCACCACCTCAATTAGATCGAAGTGTCTTGATATTTTTGCCTGTTTTTTTTCCACTTCATTCTTGTATTCCTAGAATTTCTCAAAGGCCTCGAATTTATGTTTCATCAAGAATACATGTCCATACTTTGAGAAATCATCCGTAAAAGTAATGAAGTAGGAATAACCACTTCTTGCATGTGTAGACATTGGACCACACACGTCGATATGTATGAGTCCCAAGAGCTCAGTGGCTCTTACTCCGTGTCGAGTGAACGGAGTCATTGTCATCTTTCCTTTAAGACATGATTGACAAGTTGTATAAGACAGATATTCAAACCGATCCAAATATCCCGCTCTATGTAACTTCGTCAACCGTATTTCATTAATGTGACCTAGTCTACAATACCATAAAAAAGCTTGATTTAATTCTAGAGACTTTCTTTTAAGTGTGTTCTGGACATTGAAAACCTGGAGTTGAATTAATATATATATATCGTTGTCTAGTATACCTGACCCAATCAAACCATGATTAAGGTGAATGTTTACAACATCGCTTACAAATGTAAAATCATAACCTTCTTTAGATAGCAAAGATACAGAGATGATATTACATGTCAAACTAGGTACACAAAAACAGTTATGCAAAACCAAAATGTGTCCACTTTTCAACCCTAAGTGATATTCCCTGTCACAACCCGGAATTGGAACGTGACCGGCACGAGAATTTCGTGAAGTCTACAGGATCCCACCGTAATTCAAGTAAGCCGAAGCCCAGAAATCTAAACCTTTTTGCGGAAAATAGTGGAGGTGTAGTTTTAAAATATTGGCATAAAGAATTCAAGCCTTTCTTTAAAAGTATAAATAATATCATATGAAAATGCAATGATTGTATACTATCTTTGAAAACATTTTCGTCCTTGAAATTTAAGCAGCACCTCCCTTGTATATTTTGATCCAAAACCATATGCATGTGATAATATAGGCATCCCCAAGCGGGAGCTAGCTCTTCGCCAAATGGCGGAATCACAACCATGCAACAAAGCATATATATACGACGTCCTATGGTGAAGATCAATCACAGAATGAAAATAAAGAAGACCAAGACATCATCAGCTGAACCGGGAGACCCTCTATGTGGGACTCTAAAGACTCGACAATACGTTGGCAGTGGGTTTAACCACAAGCACGTCAGTGGAACTAGCTGTACGTAACGGCTACCCAGGTATCTTTCGAAGGGAAGATCGACACGATAACTCGTCCGAAAACCCTACCGAGCCTATAAGTGACATTCTTTGTACAGTCCAGTCTGTCCGTCTAAGAGTATCGTATATTGGGCCTAGGTGGTGGTAAACGTTAGACTCCTAATAGCGCAATAAGTCGTGTTGGTGTGGAATTAATTACACTCTGAGAAACTACTGGTGTACCTACCAGTAAATCTCTCTTGCCCTGGCCAGGGACTTTGTGTATTAGCTAACCGTACACAGCGCGATATCAACTCCTAATACCAGGAAAGACGAATCCCTTCTATCCCCTACTGCCTCCAAGTGCTTCGGGACTACACCCAACTATTACCTGTTTGCATGACTTATTTAAGCCGTGGTAGGGTAGTAATCTAAGTACGGTGGGAACACACTCGAAACGAATGGTGATGTCAAGTCAATGGACTAACCTGCACTCATGTTACCAGGGTACTGCTAACTGACGATAGGTATAATACCAACCAGCAGTTCCCAGCGAGTCCGTCCAGTGTAACTCATAACCCAATGAGCACCTGTATACTATCTTTGGTACCTTATACCAATGGCTGCGGGACATGCCACCTCCCCTAACAGGAATAAGAAGCGTATACACTAGTTTACTCTGGAGTATCGATGTCCAGTCTCGATAATCCTATGACTAGGGACAAGTTTAAGGATGTGCTTATAGACTACCTAGCTCCCATTAGTGTGACTGCCATCACAACGCTGGTAGTCAAGCAAAGATCCTAAGGGCTCTATCAACATGTATTAGCGATACGTTAAAAGAAACATATACATATGTTAAGATAGACTCAAACCAGATAGCATATTATCATGTTGAGCAAGACTGTTATTATATTTGTATATATCCTAAGCTTCCAAAATGTAATATACAATCCAATACTATACACTAATGGCCTCTAGGGCATATATCACTAACAAAAACCGCATACCCGGTCATTAACGAAAGATCAGGAGCAACAGCAGAAGCTCCAAGAAATGCTTGCCAAAATGGCAACACTTACTGGATCTAAAGACAGTCCGGATAAAGAAACTGAACAGCGCCAGGAGAAAGGAACCGATACAGAGTTCTTGCGACGGGTGCTGGAAAAGAAAGATAATGAAGCTGCGGAGCTGGTTGCTAACATAAAGCAGATGGCTCTTCTGTTCCAAAATATGGTTAGGATGATGATCCAACCAGAATCACCGGCTGAAGATTCTCCGGTGATTATCGAAGATGATAGAGGGAAATATCGAATCCTCCCCATGCCCTATCAAAGGCCAAGGAGGAGACGATCTCCAAGACATCCATGGATGATTATATCGCTCAGCAAATTAGAGCTCACCAGGCCGATGAAGCTGCCAACCAAATCATCAAAATCGGGTGACCATATCCGGCATGGTACGACCAGATAAAGTACCCTTCGGGATATACTATCCCAAAGTTCCACGTATATAATGGAACGGGGAATCCCCATCAGCATGTCGCGCAGTTCAGAGATCTGTGCGACAATACTGGAGGCGACGACAAATTGTTACCTCGCCAATTCGTCGGAAGCTTATCAGAAACAGCTTTCGAATGGTACTCGGAGCTCCCAAATGACTTCGTGAAAACCTTCTCTGAAATGGAGCTGCTCTTCACACAAAGGTTCGCCAGTGCGAGTGAGCGCACTCCAATCATAGTGTTGATCAATGCCAGGGTCAAGCCAGGAGAAACGTGGGTCCAATATGCGATCTGATGGCGGAACCTGTGGTCCAAATGCGAATAGCATATTAAGGAGTCTCCGACTATGGGGATGTTCATTGGGACTACTGATCCCCGGTCGAACATGTCCCAGTTTATGACCTTCTTTAAGCCCACCATATTCCAAGCGCTGATTGATAAGTTAGAATAGATAGATCAAATAGGTCATGGTCCTTCTTCCTCAATCAAGGACCCCCGGAATAATAAAGGCAAAGGAAAAGCAGCCTTTGTCACTAATGTGCAGCAGCAACTGGACGGTCTGAAAGCATCTACCCGCCAAAACAACACTCGTATATGCCCGTCCTTGGAAGAAAGGTTGGGACGTGCTTATTCATTCTTTCGCGATAAGACGAGGAGGTTGTTTGAGCTGGCGATGCGAAATAATCTGATCATGACCCGCACAAGCCGGTGACGTCAATAATCCAAACTACTGCTCCTATCACCGGGTAGTGAGCCATCCAATTGAGGACTGCGGCGTCTTCAAAAACTGGGCCGAGGACCAGTACCAATAGGGGAAATTTGCACTGTCCGAAAGCCGGAGGATAGATCCGCCCCAAAAGCACACTCCTAAAAAGGTGGATGTGCAGGGGGCATCCTGCTCGCGCGTTGAAAAAGCTCCATTAGAAGTATTTCTTTCAGCAAAAACTAAAAGAATGCTGAAGGATTTACAAGCATGTCCGGCGATCAAGTGGAAAATCCCGCGTGAACCCGAGATCATAGAAGGGATGTTGAAACCACGTCTGGCGCTGAAAACCACCAACAAGGGAAAATGTCCCCAAGTCAAGCTTTCGAAGTCTTCTAAGAAAAAAAAGAAGACTGAGAAGTCTGTGCGGCCTGCTGAAAATATCGATAAGCGCACAAACCTCTAGAAATACATAGACGTGCTGGAAGAATACAATCAGAATGCGCAAACGCTAGTCACACTCAAAGAGTTTCTCAAGCATATTCTTGAGGACGAGAACAGTGACAATGATGAGGAAAATGACTCATCAGAGGAAAAGGAAGAGCGTGTAGCAAGCTGCCACATGATCTCCCATTCATCACTATATGATGAAGAAGCTCCACCAGCGTCAGAAAGTGATGTGGATGAACTGGGGGCAGAATCGTCGCTAGACTCTCAGAAACTGCCGAAAGAAGACTCGATTGAAAGGCTACTAAACAAAACTTTCCAAAAGAGTAAAGATGACTAAGAACGCGAGACGACTATATATGAAAAGGCTAAGTATCAGTGTCTGAACAAAGAAGTAGCAGTCAAGACGAGTCATAAAGTTCTCTAACCAAATTAAAACATGCCTGCAACAAATAAGATCAGGGCTAAAACTGAGAAGCGGTTTGCCAAGGCCTTATCACCGGGGATGGGGCTATCACCTCTCATGATGTACACTCCTGGGGTCCTATATTTCGATGGTGGAGAAGGACACCAAAAATATTGTGCATTCCACCGAAGAATTGCTCATTCCATCAAGAAATGCAACGCCTTCAAGAAGTGGTGGCAAGGATATGTTGCCCATAGAAAACATTTCAAGAAGGAGAAGTGTGGAGCCCGCACTCGTCGAAATGAAAACGGCGAAACGGCAGCACACAAAGAAGCAACTGGCAGTTGTCATATGGCTGGTACCAGTTCAAAAGGGGGGAAACCTCGGGTTCTCACTTTTGGGAGTGATTCTGAGGATGAAAAACCCCTCGACTCTTTCTTTGAAAGCTCTGCCTTAGAGAAAGAAGAAGAGGAAAAGAGTTGCGAGAATATCCAGCTGCATAACCGCACGCTGCCTGAAAAGAATTTCGGACCCGCAAATAAGGATTCGAATAAAAAGGATAAAGGGAAAGGGAAAATGCCCGACAAAATCACCCTTGATGAAGAGGTAGCCAAAGAACTCGCCGCAAAAGATCTGCCTAAGAAAACTCAGGTGGATTATAATGTCCTTGTGCAGCTGAAGAAAACACCCTCACAACTAAGCATATTGGATACTTTACTCTTGTCCAAAGAAGCACAAGACTCCTTGATCAAGGTCTTGCAAGAGCCTGATAGGTTTCAAGCCTTCCTTGCAGAAGAGACGATGAAAAATGAACGGGCAGATGTCCACACGGACGTCACATTCAGCGATGAAGATTTACTCCTTGGTACATGCGAATATAATCGACCGCTTTATGTCACCGGGTACTGCCTTGACGTCAAGATAAGGAATATCCTTGTCGACAACGAATCATCTGTCAATCTTCTCAATGTAAGAGTGCTGAAAGAAATATGTATGAATGTTCAGCACCTTTCCCAAGACAAAATTACTATCTCAGGATTCGACTCGCAGTCGTCACGGACGCTTGGGTCCATAATATTGATGCTCCGCTTCGGGCTGCTCGTCACTGACATCAAATTCCATGTCATTGACGCCAAGAGTTGTTATAATGCTCTACTCGGCAGGCCTTGGCTACACGAGTACAATGCCATCCCTTCTACACAACATCAGTGTATGAAGTATTTCAAAGATGGCTCGGAGTACATCGTCATGGGAGAGCTCAATCCTTTCTCAGTGAATAAGGTGCGAAAGTATGAAGATTCCAAATACTTTCAACCAGACTTTGAGGATACTGAAAGGTGCCACAGGCCGGAGAATAGGCAAAAATCCGTGGCCATCATTCTGATCTTCAGAAGCGATACTGAAGATGGCGAACAAATAGTCAACTCCGGACAGCCTCAAAGGGAGAACAATAAGCCCAGACCATCAACCCCTATTATAGTCTTTGGCAGCGATTCTGAAGATGAGACGAACTCGGTGTTCTCTATTCGCCCATCAACATAAACTCTTGCCGAAGCATATTAGAGTCTACATATTATGATGACTCCGTCTCGACAATACAGGAAACTTAACGCGCTCAATACATACAGCGTGCAGGAACCGGAAACTTTCTACGTGCCTCCAAGACGAAGAGATGAAAAAGCGATCCTCTTTTACAAATTTATGGAGACTAAGGTAGAAAATGAAGTCTGGTATGGTGCCAATCCCACTCTTGACAGGTTCCAGCCCATCCACATGCCAAAATATTATGCGGGTGGATTAAAGAAGTTTTTAAAATGCTAAGGTGTATCTCTTAAACAAATGGTTCTGCAAGCCTAATTCTACAAAAAGTTTTTGGATATCCCCGAGACTCAACGAAAGAAGCCTAGCGGGAAGATGGAAACAACTAGGCTGGGATATGTTCGGTCCAAGAAATGAGAGCAATCTACAGCTGCTACACCATAAACAGCTCGAATGGAGAAGAAAATGCTTCTCCAAACAGCCATGTTGTCAAATAGGAGAAAAGTATTGCTCGAAGAAATCTAAGTCCATCGCTCGAAGAGCAAATTGATAAGTTAATAAATGAAGCTTGTCAAGCCAGCGGAGACAACCACAATCGCTAAATGGACATATACGAAAAATCAAAGACACGGAGTCACAGTCAGCAAACAGTGGAAGGAGTAGATCATGATACTCTCCATCCACGGTCCGCGGTGTACTCCCGTGAAAAAGGAAAATTCCAAAACGGAGACGAAAAGGAGGCACCAATCCCGAGCAACGCTCTAGGACAACAAAGCAAGTCCAGGACGCCTTCTAAGCGAAGAAAGTGTTAGTTATATGTATGCCCTAGAGGCCATTACTGTACATTGGATGTATATTGTATTGGATGCTGGGACATATATAGGGAGGACTTTCTTGCTCGACATGATAGTATGCTATCTGGTTCCTCTTTACCTTAACGTGTACACTGATTGTCTCTCTGTTACATGTTGGTAAAGCCCTTAGGATGTGTGCTTGACTACCTGGACTATGATGCGGATCATACTAGTGGGGACATGGTAGTCCATAAGTACATCCTTCAAAGTCCCTAGTCGTGGGTGTATCGAGACGGGGCATCGATATACCAGAGTAGACTAGCGTGTACCTTCTCGACCCATACAGATGGGCGATGGATGATCCCATATCCATTGGTGTTTGACATCGGGGATGATATACGGGTGCTCAGTAGAGACTGGGTACACTAGACGGACTCGCCGAGAACTCCCAGATGGTATTATACCTCACGTCAGATGGCAGTTCTTTGGTGACACTGGTACAGAGTAGTCTGTTGACCCGAGATCGTCATAGAGTCTTGTGTGGTTCCCACTGTGCTTTGATTTCCATCTTACCACGTCCAAGAGGGCGTGCAAAACGGTGGTTTTTGGGTACAGTCCCGAGTCACATGGAGGCAATGAGCGATAGGAGGGGATTCGTCTCTCCCGGTATAGGGAGTTGATGTTGCGCTGTGTTCGATTGGCTATAACAGGAAATCCATGGCCAGGGTTGCTGAGATTTACTGGTAAGTGTTACCAGTAGTTTCTCGAATTGTTATAGACCTCATATCGACACGACTTATCGAGCTATTGGGGTCTGACGTTTACCACCCCTAGACGGGATATGCGACATATCAGACGATCAGACCGGACTGTACGGTAGTGTTACTGGTTGGATTCACTGGAGTGTGAGCGGGCTTGCTCGTCGATCTTCAGATCGCTCAATACCCGGGTGGCCGTTACGTTTAGCAGACCGCTTGCGGCTTGTGTGTGATTGATATGATCATCACCTGCTGCCGGCGTATTAACGAGTCTTTAGAGTCCTACACAGAGGTTTCCTGGCTCAAGCAAAACGAAATAGGAGCGCGTATGAGATATGTGCGGGACCGAGAATGATACCAGTATGTGATACTGTATTTGATTCTCGCGATGTGACATTGATCGGTTATATGCGATATAGCCGGGTTATCGGATCAAGTGTTGATTCGATAAGTTGTTACTAATGATACTAGTCGGTTATATGCGATATGACCGGATCGTTAAATCAAGTGTTGATTTAATGATTTAATGCATAATTATATATTTGATATATTACTTTGCATTAACTAGTATCGGTTCACTTTAAATGGATTTTCTCACTCGGATGTGCGCATTGTATATGCGATATATTTTTGTGCACTTGTTTGTATCATGTTTGATGATACATGTTTACTTGGTTAAGTGTAAAGAATTAAACAATGGTTAAACTTATGATTAGGGTTTTATTTCCTTTTCTCTTTTCCTTTATCTATTTATTCATTTTGGAAAATAGATGGAAAAAGGAGAAAAAGAATGGTGGCTTTTTTTGTTGTTTAGTGGAAGCTTCATGATACCTTGACCCTAACCATTCATTTAACCTAAGTTAATTCTCTACACTTTACCATAGTTACAATTATGATAAGCATTGTTTTTCTTTTCTTTTCTAATTAATCTTATCATAATATTCTTCTTCTTCTTCCTTGAACCAAAGAAGAAACCTTGACTTCATCAATGGTGATTGATGAATTAGAGTGAGAAATCCAAAACTAAAGTCTACCCACTTCCTATTTCTTCATCCTCTACCTCTTGCCAAGTAGTAGAGTGTGTTTCCTTCACAAGTTTTCAAGACTAGGTGAAGGTGGAGCTTAATCTAGTGATGCTTCGACGTAGATCATCTTCGGCACGTCGTCGACGACCTAGCCTGTCCATTCTCCGATGAAGCCGACGCTAGAGCCCGGATTTGATTTGGACAGCCGAGGGGACTTCGTTGCGGAGCTATGGAGGTGGAGCACCGGATCTACAAAGGTTGTATTTCCGTTAAACTTTTAGTTAAGTGTTAACTAGATTTCTTTTTCGCCTAGATTTCTAGCAAACGATCCGTAGTCGGGTTTCTCGGCACCGTTAAAAATTTAATTTGGCATGATCGATGCCTTGTGAGACCTCTTGAGAGTGCCTAGGTGCCCTACAGTGGTATCAGAGCCTAGCTAGAGCCTTAGGCGAAGTCTAGACGCAATTTGAAGTCCGAACGAACCCGAAACCCAACACCAAAAATGCTCTCTGTCCTTTTTCCAAAAACATGGATTTTTCCAAATTAAAAATTACTAAAAAATTCAGCAGGGAAATCTAAGAATTACGATGCAAAAATTATTTCATGAACAGTAATTTTCGCGGCGGATCCGCGGCAGAAGCATGGCTTCTGCGGCGGATCATCGGCCCCTTGATGACGTCATCCCTGTTCCTTTGCACAGTAATTCCTAGTTCAAAGAGCTGAGTTTTCTGGGAATTTTTAATATTTATTCAAGAGTTGAATTTTCTGGGGTTGTTTTGGGGATTCGGTGTTTCGATCGGAGTATCAGATTTTGTCTATTTGGCTTTCCGGATAAATTTTAGAATATGTTAAAAAGTTCGACCGGATATAAATACCCAATTTTTCCCCTGTCGGGAAATTTCCAAGTTTTGGATTTTTCCGTAGTTTAACGACGTTCTAAGTAGTGCAAGTAACGCGATGGTCCCTCTAGAAGACAACAAACCTTAACTCGATTATGTGACCGTCTTGAACTGCTCTTTGAACCTTAGGGTTTGGGGCAGTACGGCGTGCCACATGTGAGGCGTTGGCTTGACCCTTCTACGGCTGGACCGTCGGTACTGAGGCACGAACTGAATGTTGTTAGACTTATTTCATGTGTTGATCTGTATCGGGAAAACTTGGGTGTTCGATTGTTCGATCGGAAAGTTTAACATTTTCTAATTATCTGGAATGGGATACAATAATTGGAATTCACAAGAAGTTATGTGATAACTGAATGAATGTTATAAACATAGCAATTTAGTCTCACTTGATCGGTTGCCACGGAATTTTGATATGATCAAAAGTCCGTCGCAATCACGTAGCGTACGCGGATACTCGCCGGGTAAACTTAATAGACAGCCTCACTCCATAGCCCCGACCAAGTGACTGTAGGAGAACCCCGTCGCCGAAAGCATCCGTTCGGGTGCTCGCGGTAGCGGTGTTCCGCCTTGGTGCACTTCGTCGACGGTATCAGGGGTGCTGCCGCCTACTAAAGTTTGCGACGAGCATTCGATCAGTTTTTCGGGAATCTTGTTGAATTGCCCGACTTGATATTGAAAAGAGTTTTCGATTTTGAGACTAAAATGCGGGGTTTATAATTGTTAGGCATGCGATGTCTAAGTAATTCATTTGGTCAGGCATGCGATGTCTGAGGTGGTTGCGGATTCCAACTGTTGTAGTTTTACACTTTCTTTTCTGTGACCGTAAGTGTAATATGTGATATCGCCGGTTTCGTTGCTATATGTCAACGACAATTGGGATGGACATATTTACTTACGTTGATGACATGTGATGTTATGTGTTGCTGGATATGTTATATTGGATCGTCGTGTTTGAATAGCCGGGGGTTTTTATGTGAGATGAGTGTTTTTCATTTTCATTCATGTAAAAACTTGTATGTAATATTCTTTTATTGGGGCGCTTCCAGGTTGCGGAAGTTGTCACCGTTTGTATATTATTTACTTTTCCGCACTAGGATAGACCCAAGGAGGAGGGCACAAGTAACCGGGTTCTGGAGTCCAGTGGGAGACCAACTCGAGGAGTCGAGTCCGGGTCTCCTAACTCTAGAATTGGTAGGGTTGCTTGCCGCTCTCGTAGGGGTCTAGGGGTGTGGGTTTGGCTATTCATCACGACCGTGGAATCCGTGTTTTATACTGGCTCGTATTAAAAACACGGACGTCCTAGTATATCCAATATTTCATATGTTTCTTCTGCTGCGATATCTGTGATGTGATCATGTGATGTTCTATGATAGATACAGTATATAGTATATATGATATATTATATAGACGTTACTTATGTTTTACACCCACGCTAGCCCTGCCCCGCTCTGCCGTTAGTTACCTAACCTAACGGTGCACGAGGGGACATCGAGGCGAATGCGGATGGCATAAGTGTACGTCGTATTTATCTGTGATGTTTAGGTACTTAAATGATGGGACTTCATTAATGTGATTAATGAAATAAAAGAAACCTAAGATGTTGTAGAATCGAATTTCAAAATTAAAACAGGTAGCTACAGTTCTTGCTTTGCACAGCGGTATATGTGATATATCCTGCACCTTATTCGATGAGGAAAGAACCGAGATCCCTTCACCGGGAGTGACTCCTTTAGCAATAACTGGCAGATGCTACACACTCGGTTTGTCTTTTGATTGCTTTTAAGTGTTTTTGCTTTGCACAGTGATATATATGATATATCCAGCACCTCATTCGACGAGGAAAGGACCGACGATCCCTTCACCGGGAGTGACTCCTTTAGCAAAACTAGAAAAGCCTCAAAAGCACTCCATTTTTAAAATCATTTGATTCTACAGCGATATCAAGTTCATTACGCAATAGGTTTTCAGAAAAACCTGTCGTAGCCCTCCTCATTTCAGATACGTACTAGTTAGTATTCGTGCTGCGGTTGTTTGGCCTCCGTCAAGGCGTAGTGTACGGTAGCTAACTAGTGCTTATCTGCTAGCATATGATGCGATTAGATTAGGGTATTCGTACGGCGTTGTTTGGCCTCCGTCAAGGGTCGTGCGGGTGGGTTTAATTCAATCAGGAAATGACGGGTTGAACTTGACTAGCGGACTATGGGTTGTTTGGCCTCCGTCAAGGTCATAGCGAGCTAGGGGCAAAATATTATCGGGAATTTCAAGTGTTGAAATTTGCAATAAGATTGCATACCTTCTATGAGATAGTTGGATCCCGATACCCGCTGCGAGTAAGAGTTACTCCTGGGAGAGTTTTATACATTACAATTAGCCGATCAAGTAGGTGTCTAGAAAGGTGTTAACGAGGTTACGCCTCTGGGAAAACGAGGTTTACATTAATTAGGTTCGTGCGAAAGCACGGGGGACCTCCCTCAAAGTACCGACACTGGCCTGGCTGAAAGATTGGCGATCTTGTAGTGTGTAATTAATCCCGGCTAGTCTTTCCTTTTAGGGTTTGAAGGAAGATTTGATAAAAAGCAGTGGGAGCCATCCTGATTAGATAAAATAATAACCAATCTATTCTTGCAAGAGCGCACGCTGAGTGTTTTCTTCTCTCTCTCTCCAGGTAGCGACCATATCACGCCTTAATCAAGATAATAAAACGGATTATTGACCGAACCCGCTTGTTATTCTGAGCTGGGGAACGTTGGTCCCGCTCCAACTTATAATTGTTATAAGACAGAGCAAGAAATTGGGGAATACCAGATTTCCCGTGCCGCCCAAACGAAGAGAGTGCATGCTGATGCATCATCTTCGGGTGTGTTCATTACAAAGAACTGTTTCTCCGTATCCTCTACGTCCTGGGTATGTGATACCAGATCAGGATCCCAGATATGTAATCTGTTACATAGGGCTACAGAAAGGTAGAGAACTGAGAACGGGTGATAAGTTTCATGAGGCAGAAAACGGGGCAAGTGTTGCAGCCAAGTCTGTTGGTCACTGTCATCCTGTATTACCAATACATTGATTCTGAACGAATGTTATTAGATACCGAACCTGATATACAAAATCATATCAGTTTCTTTATTAGTAAAGAAAGGATGTAATTTTGTATTGTTGGATAATGTTTTGAACATTTCCTATATCAAAAGTTGATCGGTTCAGGCACGTTATCTAAAAGCATTGATGTTCTAAATCAAACTACAGTTCTTAGTATATGGAACACACACGAGAGGAAGAGTTCAGAATTGAACGATTCCTTCTTGAGGTATTGTAGACTAGGTCAGATCAATGTGACCCGACTAGCTAGAGTTACATAAAGATGCATATTTAAATTAGTTTG
This sequence comes from Agapanthus africanus, assembly GCA_030015575.1. Classification (NCBI taxonomy): domain Eukaryota; kingdom Viridiplantae; phylum Streptophyta; class Magnoliopsida; order Asparagales; family Amaryllidaceae; genus Agapanthus; species Agapanthus africanus. The sequence goes on along the minus strand of CM057342.1, from coordinate 662,337,191 downwards.
AATTTACATCTTGTGAAACTCGCCAGTCATGTCACAAAGATAAGATGACCACAGCTCTGTTTATTGGTAACAGAGAAGAAGTTAGTAAACTCTTGGGATGATACATGTTGATGTATGTAGTTCCCCTGTCTACACATGCCAGGTCTGGTTCTTTATACTTCATTACATTCTCTGATAAATCTCTCAAGATTCAGACATATGTTCCTGTTGAAACACAAGTCCGAACCTTTGGAGATATTCACAGAATATAAGTTAGAAGTAGAGAACCAAAATACGGGTATAAGTATTATGTCCTTTGATGTGATCAAGGAGGAGAATACTTGTGCATGGAATTCCTGGACTATTCTAAAGGAGAATGAGATTCTCTCTCAGCATTACTCCTCTGTATACACCATAGCACGATGGTATATCGGGGTGGAGCAATTACACCCTATGTGATAAGGTGTGCTCGATGATGAGTAATACTGAGTTACCTGTTTCCTTTTTGGGAGTTATGCACTTGAGAAGCTGCATACCTATTGAATAAGGTTCCAATCAAATCAGTTGCCTACCGCTTCATATGTGATATGGAATGGGAAGAACCCATGTCTTAAGTTAGTTAAGATTTGGGGTTGACCGGCCTATGTCTAAAAGCAAAATCCGGACAAGCTCGAGGCAAGGTCAGTTATGTAGAACTGGAAATGTTCCAGCTATACAGACTGCAGTTGATGATTTGATAGAACCAAAGGATTCAGTAGAAACCAACGAACCTCGGCCTCTCCGCCGATCTAGTAGGGTTCCTCACCCACCTGAAAGATACTTCGGTTCCTCTATGACAATGGGAGCGAGGATTGCATCATGAGATGATGACCCAACTAGCTTCGAGCAGGCCATCGAGAGTAAGACTCTGTAAGAATGGCTGGATGTTTATCGATCTGAGATAGAATCCTTATACACCAACAAAGTATGGACTTTGGTTGCTATATCTGAAGGGTTAAATCCCCATCAGGAGCAAGTATATCTTGAGAAGATTACTTGGTGTAGATGGAAGAGTTGAGACTTTCAAAGCTAGACTTGTTAAGGGTTTTCGTCATCGACCAGGCGTGGATAATGATGAAACATTTTCAAGTAGCTATGCTTAAGTCCATCCAGATCCTACTTGTCACGGCTACATACCATGACTACGATATCTGGTGGTTGGGTGTCATGACTGCTTTTCTAAATGATATTTTGGAAGAGAGCGTCTATAAGTACACAGCCAGAGGGCTTCGTAGACAGTGGGAGCAGCGGAAACGTGTGCAAGATGCTTTATTTGATAAAGCAGGCATCGCGGAGATGGAACGTCTGTTTTGATGAGTTAGTCAAAGAAGTTGACATCATCAAAATGGTAGATGAACCTTGTATAAACAAAAAGGTAGTAGGGAGTATGGTGGTGATCCTCGTAGAGTACGTGGATGACATACTCTTGATAAGAAAGGAGTTTCTTATGCTACGCTCGATCAATCTCCGCTTATCACTATGATTCTCCATATAGGATCAAACTGATACCTCCTAAATCCTGAGTTTTGGATCTATGAGATAGATTTAATTGGATGTTAGGATTCTCACTAGTTGTAGTGAGATGGTATCAATCGATCCTGGGGAGAATCACTGGAAGGGTTCCAGGGTGATAAAGACGACTGAATGTCAGTCGCAGGCATTGTCTTTACCCTCAGTAAAGGGACGGTATGTTGGAAGAGTTCCAAGCTAGATACCGTGGCATACTAGACGATAAAGGCAGGATACATCGCTACTTAAGATGCTACCAAAGAGGCTGTTTGGGTGTATATTGGTTCATGAGATGAACTACGTTCCTACCATTGTGAGACAATGGAGTTGTGGCTTATGCCAAGGAACGCCGGTCCCATCAGTGATCCAGACATATTCTAAGGCAGTATCACTTGATCATGGAGATGGTTGATCTCCAGGGTGATCGAGGTTAGGAAAGTAGACTCAGAGGACAACACGGCGGATCCACTCACGAAGGCTTGTTCCCAGAGAGAGACTTTTATGGGATGGTTGAGTATGAGATACTACAACCACTGCTACATATGGTCCTAGTGCAAGTGGGAGATTGTTAGTTATATGTATGCCCTAGAGGCCATTACTGTACATTGGATGTATATTGTATTGGATGCTGGGACATATATAGGGAGGACTTTCTTGCTCGACATGATAGTATGCTATCTGGTTACTCTTTACCTTAACGTGTACACTGATTGTCTCTCTGTTACATGTTGGTAAAGCCCTTAGGATGTGTGCTTGACTACCTGGACTATGATGCGGATCATACTAGTAGGGACATGGTAGTCCATAAGTACATCCTTCAAAGTCCCTAGTCGTGGGTGTATCGAGACGGGGCATCGATATACCAGAGTAGACTAGCGTGTACCTTCTCGACCCATACAGATGGGCGATGGATGATCCCATATCCATTGGTGTTTGACATCGGGGATGATATACGGGTGCTCAGTAGAGACTGGGTACACTGGACGGACTCGCCGAGAACTCCCAGATGGTATTATACCTCACGTCAGATGGCAGTTCTCTGGTGACACTGGTACAGAGTAGTCTGTTGACCCGAGATCGTCATAGAGTCTTGTGTGGTTCCCACTGTGCTTTGATTTCCATCTTACCACGTCCAAGAGGGCGTGCAAAATGGTGGTTTTTGGGTACAGTCCCGAGTCACATGGAGGCAATGAGCGATATGAGGGGATTCGTCTCTCCCGGTATAGGGAGTTGATGTTGCGCTGTGTTCGATTGGCTATAACAGGAAATCCGTGGCCAGGGTTGCTGAGATTTACTGGTAAGTGTTACCAGTAGTTTCTCGAATTGTTATAGACCTCATATCGACACGACTTATCGAGCTATTGGGGTCTGACGTTTACCACCCCTAGGCGGGATATGCGACATATCAGACGATCAGACCGGACTGTACGGTAGTGTTACTGGTTGGATTCACTGGAGTATGAGTGGGCTTGCTCGTCGATCTTCAGATCGCTCAATACCCGGGTGGCCGTTACGTTTAGCAGACCGCTTGCGGCTTGTGGGTGATTGATATGATCATCACCTGCTGCCGGCGTATTGACGAGTCTTTAGAGTCCTACACAGAGGTTTCCTGGCTCAAGAAAAACGAAATAGGAGCGCGTATGAGATATGTGCGGGACCGAGAATGATACCAGTATGTGATACTGTATTTGATTCTCGCGATGTGACATTGATCGGTTATATGCGATATAGCCGGGTTATCGGATCAAGTGTTGATTCGATAAGTTGTTACTAATGATACTAGTCGGTTATATGCGATATGACCGGATCGTTAAATCAAGTGTTGATTTAATGATTTAATGCATAATTATATATTTGATATATTACTTTGCATTAACTAGTATCGGTTCACTTTAAATGGATTTTCTCACTCGGATGTGCGCATTGTATATGCGATATATTTTTGTGCACTTGTTTGTATCATGTTTGATGATACATGTTTACTTGGTTAAGTGTAAAGAATTAAACAATGGTTAAACTTATGATTAGGGTTTTATTTCCTTTTCTCTTTTCCTTTATCTATTTATTCATTTTGGAAAATAGATGGAAAAAGGAGAAAAAGAATGGTGGCTTTTTTTGTTGTTTAGTGGAAGCTTCATGATACCTTGACCCTAACCATTCATTTAACCTAAGTTAATTCTCTACACTTTACCATAGTTACAATTATGATAAGCATTGTTTTTCTTTTCTTTTCTAATTAATCTTATCATAATATTCTTCTTCTTCTTCCTTGAACCAAAGAAGAAACCTTGACTTCATCAATGGTGATTGATGAATTAGAGTGAGAAATCCAAAACTAAAGTCTACCCACTTCCTATTTCTTCATCCTCTACCTCTTGCCAAGTAGTAGAGTGTGTTTCCTTCACAAGTTTTCAAGACTAGGTGAAGGTGGAGCTTGATCTAGTGATGCTTCGACGTAGATCATCTTCGGCACGTCGTCGACGACCTAGCCCGTCCATTCTCCGATGAAGCCGACGCTAGAGCCCGGATTTGATTTGGACAGCCGAGGGGACTTCGTTGCGGAGCTATGGAGGTGGAGCACCGGATCTACAAAGGTTGTATTTCCGTTAAACTTTTAGTTAAGTGTTAACTAGATTTCTTTTTCGCCTAGATTTCTAGCAAACGATCCATAGTCCGGTTTCTCTGCACCGTTAAAAATTTAATTTGGCATGATCGATGCCTTGTGAGACCTCTTGAGAGTGCCTAGGTGCCCTACAGAAAGTTCACTCTCAGCCCGTCCCTCATAAAGAAGATGGGTCAGAAATACTCATTTCCTCGAGATAAGACAGGAAAGATCTTCAGCCTTGTCATGAAGCATCAAATGATGATGCTTCCGGAGTCTCAGCACCCCTAACAGATGAATGAAGTTCATCACTCGGATTATTGTTCCTATCACCAAGCAATAGGTCACCCCCTTGAAGACCGTTTCACGTTCAAAAACTGGGTGGAGGACCAATATCAACAAGGCATGTTTATATTATCCAATAATTGGAGGATAAATCCGCCACAAAAGCACGAGCTAAAGAAAACCTATACCGTCAGGATAGGACCAGCTCGACCGCGAAAGTGGAAGCAGACTCGTACCTGTCATATGATAACACTCTCAAAAGAGAAAAGGGGTGAGAATATGATTGACCTCTTCGGATGCTTCATAAATGAAGACGATAACGAGGAGATCTCAGAATTTGCACCAAAAGAGCTAGAAGATAGAATACATACCACGACGAACAACCTAAGTAAAATCAAATTGGGAACGGAGGATGATCCGAGGTCGACGTTTGTCAGTGAGCTACTGTCCGAAAAACAGGTAGCCATATTAAAAGATGTGCTCATGCAGTAAAAAGACTGCTTCGGTTGGAACTACTCTGAAATGTCGAGTTTAGATCTCGAGGTAGTAGTACACAAGTTGGTCATATCGCCAGACATAAAGCCAATCAAACAGGTGCCAAGAAGGATGCGGCTTGAACTTGAGATGAGTACAACGCCGAAGTCAAGAAATTAATCGGCTCAGGCTTCATCCAAGAGGTTCAATATCCCTACTGGATCGCTAACATCGTTCCGGTAATAAAGAAGAATGAGGCAGTCCACATTTGCATGGACTTTCAGGACCTCAATAAGGCATGCCCGAAAGATGGCTTCCTGGTGCCTGCTACCGAGCTGATGATCGATAACACATCCACCCATAAAGTCTTCTCCTTCATGGATGGATCTTCAGGATACAACCAAATAAAAATGGATCCTGAAGACCAGAAGTATACTGCCTTCCGGACTCCGTTGGGCGTATTCTGCTACAAGGTGATGCCCTTCGGTTTAAAAAACGCAGGAGCTACATATCAAAAAGACATGACAAAGATATTCGATGACCTCATACACAATACACAAGATCGTCGAATGTTATATCGATAACCTATGGTTAAGAGCAAATCTCATGAGAAACACTGGGAACATCTGATGATCGTTTTCGAACGTCTTCGGAAATATAATCTAAAGATGAACCCTCTAAAGTGTGCGTTTGAAGTCTCCTTGGGAAAATTCCTAGGCTTCATCATCCGCCATGGAGGTATCGAAATTGATCATTCAAAGATCAAAACAATTATGGTGATGCTCTCGTCTAGAACCCTCAAACAATTGCGATCTCTCCAAAGAAAACTCGTGTATATCCGGCGGTTCATAACCAACCTCTCCGAAAAATGTCGTTCCTACAGCCATCTAATGAAGAAAGGGATCCCGTTCTTCTGGGATCATAAATTCCAAAATGTATTGGACGAAATCAAATAATACCTGCAAAATCCGCCGGTATTGGCCGCTCCGGTTAAGGGAAAGCCCATTATCCTATATACAACAGCCCTTGAAAGTTCTCTAGGTGTACTATGGGTATAAGAGAACGATCAAGGAAAGGAAAGAGCTCTGTACTATCTAAGCCGAGTTATCCTAGGGGCATAAAATAACTACCCCCTATTGAAAAACATTGTCTAGCGCTGATCTTCGCAATAACGAAGCTCAGACACTACGACTTGGCGCATGATTTCCATCTCATATCAAAGGTGGATCCTCTTAAATATCTGATGTCAAAAACAATACTAACAGGGAGGCTTGTCAAATAGGCCCTACTGTTGATGGAATTCTCAGTAACATATCGGCCCCTCAAAGCGGTGAAAGGACAAGCCATCTCCGACTTCCTTGCAGAACATCCGATACCAGCCGATTCTCTCCTAAACTGTGAGCTGCCGGATGAACACGTGTTCGAAGCAGTCGAAGAGGAGAAAGAAGAAAATAAGTCTCAATGGGAGCTCTACTTCAATGGAGCATCTTCCATGAAGCGGCGAAAAAAGTGTAAGTCCATGTCACGCACCCCACGAACTTGCAGGGAGGCGGAATATATGAAAAACGATTATCAAAGCTTCGTAACACGGACTTGAGCACATGAATCGTGTCTAAACCGTTACTAGCAAACTACGAAAGGTTTAACTACTCGGATTCGAAATTATACCTCACTGTTGGGGTAAAAATTTACACCCCGGTTGACCGAGTCAAAGTCAAGGTCAACCCCCAAGCTAGGTGGGCCCAAGCCCAGGTCAAGCAGGCCCATGCCCAAGTCGAGCCCGCGGCCAGCCTCTCTCATGCCAACAACAAAATCATGTCATAAATAATTTTTATGTAATTTTTTATGCATGAATGTAAACAAAATGGGCATAAAGCCAATATTTTGTAAGCCCATGGCTTATGTGCAAAAATGAAATGGCACATGAGCCATGGGATGGCTAAAATGCCATTTTGCAAAGCCCAAGGGGCTATATGTAAATATGTAAGCCTATATAAGGCAAAATGATGATGAATAAAAGATACAGTTTTTCATTCCCCCAAAAACTAGGGTTCTTTGTGCCTCCTGCTCCTTCTCCAAGGTTCTAAACCTTCTCAATTCTTTTGAATTAAATCAAGAGTTTTACTCTTTCTTTTCCAAAACTAAGTAGTTTTCCACCACAAAACCTACAAAGGGGAACTCAGATCTCCTATCAGATCTCAAAGAGGAGTGATTTTAAAAATCTCCTACTTCTTGATCTTCAAGATCCGGCCAAACAACAAGAGGAAGAAGAAGAACCCCGCCTTCATCGGCTTCAAAACATCCTAGGAGTTTTAACTCCATAACATATATATATATATAACAACAAATATTTCCTTTCTGAAGCATAGCTTCTGTTTCTTAGGCTAAAAGCCTCTTTTTCTCGCCGGCGCTCAAGCGCAGAGCGCCCGCGTGTCGACACATGGCGCACTTGCGCTCAAGCGCAATCTCCCGAGCGCAAGTCGCCCACGTGCCGACACGTGGCGCGCTTGCGCTCAAGCGCAAGCTCCCGAGCGCAAGTCGCCCCGGTGCCGACACGTGGCGCGCTTGCGTTCAAGCGCAAGCGCTCGAGCGCAAGTCGCCCCGGTGCCGACACGTGGCGCGCGCCCAAGCGCAAGCGCTCGGGCGCAAGTCGCCCCCGTGCCGACACGTGGCGCGCTTGCGCTCGAGCGCAAGTCGCCCCCGTGCCGACACGTGGCGCACTTGCGCTCCAGCGCCAAGCGCTCCAGCGCAGAGCGCCCACGTGCCGACACATGGCACTCTAGCGTCTGAGCGCACAGCACCTAGGTGCACAGTGCCCAAGGTGCTGCCCCCACGCATCCTTTGGATGCTTCTCCCCCCTCTTTTTTTTATATGTATATACATATATATATATACATATGTACACATATGCATACATACGTGCACACACAGATACACCACGACACTGTCCCTGTTAGAAAAAAAATTCTAACGGGGCGCTGCCCCGCACCCCGCAAGGGGGCTGCTAGCCCCCTTGACCTCCAGCCCGCTATCCGGGTAGCGGGACCCCCGTAAAAACTCTGCGTGGCTCCCGATATATCCAAACCTCCCCTTTCAAAACACAACACACGTACACTGCACATTGAGTTCGCATGACCAGTTTAACCCGTTAATCGGAGGTTCTCTCGCCCCAAAGGCGAGGGGTAATTAACGGCAGCTTAGTCCGTGGCTGCCGGAGATTCGGATCCCCACAATCAATAAACCCCGGCCTACCCTAGGCAGGGGGAATCTGTAGTACGCCTGACAAGCGCGCGCGTATTCCCATCTCAATGGGGTGACGAAAAACACCCTACAGATTCTGGCGATCACGGTGGGACCTTGCTCTCCTCCCATATTTCGGGTTAAGCGTTCATGCGAACTCAATCAATATACATACCTGTATTTATACTAAAAATAATTCTTTTTCATGCAGATTTCCAAGCAATCACCTTCCGACGATGTCTTCGATGATGAACTCAGCTCCCGTCTCCTACACGATGAGGATAGACTCTAGGACGGTCCTTCCGGCCAATCTCGGGCGACAATGGGAGGAGCCGCTGCTACCATTCGGCTCTATCATGTTCATGCCAGTTGGCGCCATCCCATCTCCTCAAGCCCCGGTGGCAGACAAACCGGTCTCGAAAGGCAAGAGACCAAATGTGGTGATCTCGAGAGCGCCCCAACCCAAACGCAAGTCGGTATCTGAACGACTTTCCTTGGCCCCAACTGGGGGCAAGGCCATCAACACCGACAAAGCAACAAGGCCTCTTGAGCAAGCTTCGACGGTGCCCTTGACAACTGCTCGATCGGGTATCTTCTCTAAGCTCCCCATCACTCGGCCTATGGCGGCTTCCCGAAGAGCAGAAGCCTGCCAAGCGCTTAAGGCAGAGAAGCTGAGGCAGAAGCGGCTCAGATATAGAGCCAACAAAAGGGCTAGGGCTCTGGCCATGTTAAAATTTATGAATTTCCAAAGCCCGGACCGCTCCGCGAAACCAACTTCCAGTGATGAAAGAATGGCTGAATGTGTTATCCACACTGTCTACATGGCTGGACATGAAGAAACGAACCCTCCTCTTCTTCACAGCCATGGTGATGATATGGTTGACGCTACCCAGCATCGGCTCGATCTAAATGATGAAGAGCCCGCTCAGGCCGATAAGCCAGAGGAGCCCGTGGTTCCTACGGAATTGAGCTCAGGCAATAAAGATTACCCGGTTGTCATAGCCGGAACTACAGAACAAGCACTATTCCAATGGCTTCAAAGGCAATTTCAGGACAGGGATGAGAAGATGGCCGAGGTCTATTCCAAAGTCGACGAGCTGGCAAGCGTCGTGGCGGATCTCATGACCCAAGTCGCCCGATTGCAATTACAGCAGAATCAAATTTTGGCTCATGAGCCAGGGATTGATACCCGGGGGCAGCCAGCTGATATCCCTTTCAACCTAAAAGCGGAGCGCCTTCGCGAAAAGCGGCCGCAATCAGCCTCCAGTCCCTCCGATACATACGCCGGGGGGGAATCGCCTCTGAAAGAGAAACTGGAAAAGGTCTATTCCTTCAAGAGGGAAAAGGTCCACAAGATATTCAGGGACGCCCTATGAAACGGTCTACAACTGCCAGAATCAAAGAGACCGCAAGAAGAGAATATGACCGACGACCCAAAATATTGCCCCTATCACAGGGTGATAGGTCATGCCATTGAGGACTGCTTCGTCTTCAAAGATTGGGTCGAAAGGCAATACAAGATGGGAGAGATAGAACTGTCTAAAGGCGTGTTAGCAAACAGTCAAGCTACGATCGCCGATTTCATGCAAATGGAGACCGAAGCCTTTCGGGAACCTAATCCTCCCAGACATGTGCCTCGAGGACCAGCATCATTAAAGGCACCTACTCCAATGGAGAGAGAGAAGAAGGTATACTCCTTCAGGAGGGATGAAGTCCGCAAAATATTCATGGACGCCCTGAACAGCGGTCTGCAACTGCCTGTTCCAAAGAGGCCACAGGAAATGAACATGACCGGCAATCCCATATACTGCCCATATCATAGAGTGGTGGGTCATACCATCGAAGACTGCTATATTTTCAAAGATTGGGCAGAGGACCAATATAAGCTTCGAAAAACCTCACAATCCCGGATGTATCGGCAAGTCACAGAGCTAGGTCATCAACACAGCTCCGCCAAGATCAAAGTTCAAGGAGCTGGGATAAGCAAAAAGGACCACCATGTCGTTAAACTGGGAACAGATGACCCCCACGTTGTTAAACTGGGAACCGTCGACCTCTAAGTCGTTAAACTGGGAATGTAAAAAAAAATGTAAATAAACAAAAAAAATGTGTAAATAAAAGGAAAAAAAAGCCGAAATGATGGGGCAACCGTGAATAAAAGCCGAAATGATAGGGTAATCGCGATCTTCGCGATAAGAAAAGCTGAAATGATAGAGCAATCGCGGTAAAAAAAAAACAAACAAAAAAACAAACAAAACAAAGGCGAATGATGAGTCGCTCCTGGTACCATATTCCAGCGCAGCGATGCAGACGCCAACAAAAATTCAAATTTCCAAAGTTTTTCCGGCCCTACGGTTAGTCCCTAAATTGACTACCGTATAAAATCCACGGGCTCAAATAATTCTCATCATACCCATGCCCCACCGTAATCACCAGTTACGCGGCTGGTCTCCGCCTTTAGAGTTATGCTCCATTGAGAAGACCCACTTATGTGTCCTCACGATACATGAGGAGAACAAACCTTTGTGGGATCCTTACGACCCACAAAGGAAAAGCATACTTAGGAGTCCTCCGACTCCTAAGGAGAACATACACCTGCGGGATCCTTACCACTCGCAGGGAGAAAATACCTTTATGGGACCCTCACGGCCTATAAAATTGAAAAGCCTTAGGCGATAGGGATCTAAACTTGTCTCCTAAGCCATCGCTTCCCAGTCCCCAAGTGGCGAATGATGAGTCGCTCCTGGTACCATATTCCAGTGCAGCGATGCAGACGCCTACCAAATTCCAACTCCCATACCCCAACGGTGAATGATGAGTCGCTCCTGGTACCATATTCCAGTGCAGCGATGCAGACGCCAACAAAGTCCCGAAATGTTTTTGGCCCTACGGTCTGGATCATACATCCTGCAAAACCGTATACAATCCACGGGCGTAAAACGATCCCAATCTCTCCCAAGTCCTACCGGCGAGACCACATTCAAGGTCCCACCGGCAGGGAAGATTCAAAAAAAAAGAAGAAAAAAAAGAAGGTATGTCCACAAGCAAAATGGGCACGGATGAAAACCCGAAAGGGCTCCGTGAGTAAAAACAGCAGGACTGCCGGCGAGTTTGTGAAAACCCGAAAGGGCGCAAACTCATGAAAAAGAGATGAAATGCACTCGCAAAGTCCTCTCGACTTTGTGAGGAGAAAATTCCCGCGTGAGATCCCTACGACTCATAAAGGAGCCACACACTTAGGAGTCCTCACGACTCCCAGGGAGAAAATACACCTACGGGATCCTTACGACCCGTAGGGAGAAAATGCTTTTATGGGACCCTCACGGCCCATAAAATTGAAAAGCTTTAGGTGATAGGGACCTAAACCTGTCTCCTAAGCCACCAATTCCCAAATCCTTCCGGGGCAAATGATGAGTTGCTCCTGGCATTATTCCAGTGCAGCAATGCAGATGCCAAACAAAAACCCATTCCCAAATCCTCTAGGGGCAAATAATGAGTTGCTCCTGGCATCATTCCAATGCAGCAATGCAGATGCCGACAAAAAAAAATCCCCAAATCCTCTCGGGGCAAATGATGAGTTGCTCCTGGCATTATTCCAGTGCAGCAATGCAGATGCCAAACCAACCAAATCCAAATCCTCCCGGGGCAAATGATGAGTTGCTCCTGGCATCATTCCAGTGCAGTAATGCAGATGTCGACAAAAAAAATCCCCAAATCCTCTCGGGGCAAATGATGAGTCGCCCCCGTGCCGACATGTGGCGCGCTTGCGCTCCAGCGCAGGCGCTCGAGCGCAAGTCTCCCCCATGCCGACACATGGCGCGCTTGCGCTCGAGCGCAGGCGCTCGAGCGCAAGTCACCCCCGTGCCGACACGTTCTTGCGCTCAAGCGCCCAGCGCTCCAGCGCAGAGTGCCCATGTGCCGACACGTGGCACTCTAGCGCCTGAGCGCACAGCACCTAGGCGCACAGCGCCCAAGGTGCTGCCCCCACGCATCCTTTGGATGCTTCTCCCCCCTCTTTTTTTTATATGTATATACATATATATATATATACATATGTACACATATGCATACATACGTGCACACACAGATACACCACGACACTGTCCCCCGTAAAAACTCTGCGTGGCTCCCGATATATCCAAACCTCCCCTTTCAAAACACAACACACGTACACTGCACATTGAGTTCGCATGACCAGTTTAACCCGTTAATCGGAGGTTCCCTCGCCCCAAAGGCGAGGGGTAATTAACGGCAGCTTAGTCCGCGGCTGCCGGAGATTCGGATCCCCACAATCAATAAACCCCGGCCTACCCTAGGCAGGGGGAATCTATAGTACGCCTGACAAGCGCGCGCGTATTCCCATCTCAATGGGGTGACGAAAAACACCCTACACTCACGTTACTTGTCCTTCGGGTCTTCATCGCTGTCCTCCACTCCTCGTAGGCTCCTTGGAACATCGGCACCTCAATGGCCTCCTCGAGTCAAAGACTATCCACCCGAGAGCTCCTACTCCAAGCTTGATCTCTAACTTGAGATAACTAGGTTGCTCAAAGTGCTAATCTAAGCTACCTAGGGGATATAGAGTGAGGTTATGGATTAATTAGTCTATCTAATCCTTGATCTCAACACATGAGAGGGGAGGATTAGGGTTTCAAGAATGAGAGAGGTTGAGGAGAGAGAAGGTGATGATAAGAATGAGAATGAATAATGAGCTCATTTGAATATAACAACTATAAAAATTTATCAAATAAATAATATAAATGATTAATCATCATGGTTGATGCATTCACCTTGTGTGATTCATCACATGAGTCATAAGCTCAATAAATGAAGCATTAACTCTAAGGATGAATCACACATATGAGTCATTAAGCATTAAATGCTTATGCCACCTTAACCCCCAAGTCACCATGCTTCTAGAAGCTTCCCGAAAAATTACGAGAACGCCCCTCCAATCCATGAAAACACGGAAAAACTTTAGACTGTATAAATCCAATAACCCGATACTAGAATCTGGCTTAAACCAAAGCCGGCTAGTAAAAACTTTCCGAACGTAGTACGTGCGTTTAAACACGTATGCGTCCGAACCCTTGTCGTAAAACCATACGACCTCTATATCGTTTCGCCTGGAGCAGGGAAACTCTCTGTGTGGGACTCTAAAGACTCGACACTACGCTGGCAGTGGGTTTAACCATAGACCGCAAGCGGCACCAGCTGTACGTAACGGTCCCCAGGTAGATGTCGATAAGAAGGCTGATGAGGAAACCTATCCGAACTCCTACTGAGCCTGATGTGACAATCTCCGTACAGTCCGGTCTGTTCGTCTAAGACTATCGCATATCGAGCTTAGGGGGAGGCAAGCGTCAGTCCCCTAATAGCGGTATAAGTCGTGTCGGAGCGTAGCCCATTACACCCTGAGAAATTACTGGAACTTACCTGTAAATCTCATTTGCCCTGGCCAGGGACTTTGCGTAATGGCTCTCTGACACAGCGCGATATCAACTCCCAATACCGGGAGAGACGAATCCTGTCTAACCGCCACTACCTCCAAGTGCTCGGGACTGCACCCAACTGCTACCTGTTTGCACGACTCTTTTGAGCCGTGGTAGGGTAGCAATCTAAGAACAGTGAGACACAATCGAGGCGAAGTAGCAGTGTCAAGTCTGCGGACTATGCTGTACTCATGTCACCTGGGAACTGTTAACTGACGACGGGTATAATACCAACCAACAGTTCCCCTGCGAGTCATGTCCGGTGTACCCGTAACCCAACGAGCACCTGTATACTATCTCCAGTACGACGTACTGATGGCTGTGGAACAGACCATCTCCCCAACTGGGATGAGAAGCGTGCACACTAGTCTACTCCGGAATATCGATACCCTGTCTCGATAATCCAACGACCAGGGACCTGTATAGGATATTGCTTATAGACTACCTAGCCCCCACTAGTGTGACTGCCATCACAACGCTGGTAATCAAGCAAAGATCCTATGGGCTCTACTAATATGTATAAATGATACGTTACAAGAAACATATACGCATATTAAAGCAGAAACAAACCAAGTAGCATACTACCATTTTTAGCAAGACTGTTAATACAAGTGTGAATATCCCAAGCTTCCATTAAGTAATATACAATCTATTATGATACAATAATGGCCCCTAGGGCATATACACTAACAATCTCCCACTTGCACTAGGGCCATGGGCTGGCATATCGCAGACCTATGATCTCGAATAGCCTCTCGAATTGCGTCTGAGGAATGGCCTTTGTGAATGGATCAGCAATATTATTCTCCATCTCTACTCTCTTTATCTCGATCTCCCGGCGATCTACGATCTCCCTGATCAGGTGATACCGTCTTAAAATGTTTCTGGACTTCTGATAGGACCTGGGTTCCTTCGCTAAAGCTATAGCGCCGTTGTTGTCGCAATACAGAGGTATTGGACCAACACTGGTAGGAACCACCTGAAGTTCTGTGAGGAACTTCTTCATCCAGACAGCTTCTTTTGCGGCATCGCAAGCAGCTATGTACTCTGCTTCCATCGTTGAGTCAGCAACGGTCTCCTGCTTGGAACTCTTCCAACTGACCGCCCCTCCATTGAGGGTAAAGACATAACCCGACATGGATTTAGAGTCATCCTTGTCACTCTGGAAGCCGGAGTCGGCAAAGGCCTCGATCTGGAGGTTTTTTCCGCCATACACCAAGAACATCTCCTTAGTCCTCCTCAGGTACTTGAGAATGTTCTTTACTGCTATCCAGTGCTTCTCCCCTGGGTTTGCCTGATACCGGCTTACAACGCTCAATGCGTATGCTACATCTGGTCTGGTATATAACATCGCATACATTATAGAGCCTACCGCAGAAGCGTAGGGTATAATCGACATGCGATCCCTTTCCAAATCAGTCTTGGAAGACATCTCTTTGGAGAGGGTGATTCCGTGACAAGCCAGTAGGTTACCGCGCTTAGAATCATCCATACTGAATCTCTTCAATATGGTGTCTATGTACCTGGACTGCGAAAGTCCCAACATCCTCTTTGATCTATCACGATAGATCCGGATCCCCAGAATGTAGGTAGCATCACCCAGGTCTTTCATGGAGAATTTCTGTGATAAGAATCTTTTGACTGACTGTAACATAAGAATATCATTTCCTATTAGGAGAATGTCATCCACGTACAAGACGAGAAATACTACAGCTCTCCCTACAATCTTACTGTATATGCATGGTTCATCTGGATTTTTGATAAAGTCGAATTCTTTGACAGCATCATCAAAATAGATGTTCCAACTCCACGATGCTTGCTTTAGTCCATAAATGGACTTAAGCAACTTGCATACTTTACCGCTGCTCCCACTCTGAATGAATCCCTCTGGCTGATCCATATAGACGCACTCTTCTAAATTACCATTTAGAAAGGCCGTCTTTACGTCCATCTGCCAGATCTCATAATCGTGGAAGGCAGCAATAGCAAGAAGGACCCGAATGGATTTGAGCATAGCCACTGGAGAAAAGGTTTCGTCATAGTCCAAACCAGGTCTTTGACGGAAACCCTTTTCAACAAGTCTAGCCTTATTGGTTTCAACCTGTCTATCTACACCAATCTTCTTTTTGAAGATCCATTTGCATCCTACGGGTTTTACCCCATCTGGAGCAATGTCCAAAGTCCATACTTTGTTAGTGTACATGGACTCCAATTCGGTCCGCATTGCATCCAGCCATTTCACCGAGTCGCCGCTCTGAATGGCTTGCTGGAAGCTAGTAGGGTCATCATCATCAATGACGCAATCCTCTCTATCCCCATCTATGAGAAAACCGTAGTATCTTTCAGGCGGATGAGACTGCCTGCTACTTCTGCGGATAGGCGCTGGTATGTCCTGTTCTTCTTGAACTACTAGTTCTACCAAACTTTCAGTAGTAGTTTATGGTTCTGGAATTTCTTCCAGTTCTATTGCGCTCCCACTTATCTGATTTTCTAAAAATTCAGTTTCCAAGAAGCAGGCATGATGAGAAACAAAAACCTTTTGTTCCTCTGCGTAATAGAAATAATATCCCTTGGAGTTCTTTGGATATCCCACAAACTTGCACTTTACTGAGCGTGCCTCGAGCTTGTACGCATGCTGCTTCTTTACAAAAGCTGGACATCCCCATGTCTTAATGTGCTTAAGATAGGGTTTCTTCCCACACCATATCTGATATGGTGTAGTAGGCACAGTCTTAGTTGGAACTCGGTTCAAAAGGTATGCAGCTGATTCTAGTGCATATCCCCATAATGATCGCGGCAACTCAGCGTTACTCATCATGGAACGAACCATATCCAATAGGGTTCGGTTCCGTCTCTCCGATACACCGTTATGTTGTGGAGTGTATGGAGGAGTAAGCTGAGAGAGAATTCCATTCTCTTTTAGGTAATCCAGGAACTTGGCACTTAAGTATTCACCACCTCGATCAGATCTCAGTGTCTTTATACTCTTGCATGTTTGTTTTTCCACTTCATTCTTATATTCTTGGAATTTCTCAAAAGCCTCGGATTTATGCTTCATTAAGAAGACATATCCATACCTAGAGAAATCATCCGTAAAAGTAATGAAGTAGGAATAACCACCTCGCGCATGTGTAGACATTGGACCGCACAAGTCACTATATATGAGTCCCAAGAGCTCGCTCGCTCTTACTCCGTGTCCAGTAAACAGAGTCTTTGTCATCTTTCCTATGAGACATGATTCACAAGTAGCATAAGATTAATATTCGAACGGATCCAAATATCCTTCTCTATGTAGCTTAGTCAACCTTCTCTCATTGATGTGACCTAGTCTACAATGCCATAAGAAAGCCTGATTTAATTCCGGAGACTTTCTTTTAAGTGTGTTCTGGACATTGAAAACCTGAGCTTGACTTAATACGTTTATGCCGTTATCTAATGTACCGGACCCAATCAGAACTTGATTTAGGTGGAAGTGAACTACATCGCTTATGAATGTAAAATCATATCCCTCTCTGGAAAGTGAGGACACTGATATGATATTACAAGTCATACTAGGTACATACAGACAGTTACGTAGAATCAATATCTGCCCGCTTGTCAAACCTAGGTGATATTCTCCCACGGATTCAGCGTCCATGCTCATTCCGTTTGCAACTCTGAGAGACCAATCACCTACCTTTATAACTCTACGGTTTCTCAAAGAATGTAATGAATTACAGATATGAGATCCTGCTCCGGTATCTAGTATCCAGGAAGTAGAGTTAATTGACAAACAGTTCTCAATTACAAACACACTTGAGGCCGAAGCCACAACATGCTTCGTATCCTGGCTACTGGCTTCCAAAGCCCTGCAATCTTTCTGCCAATGCCCAATCCCATAACAATAGGAACGCCCCTCTTTTACTGCATTCAGTCCCGAAACTATTGCCTTTCTCTTTCCTTCTACTTCCCTGATTTCCTTCAGGGTAGAAGGTAGAGACTGTAGAATCAAGTCAGTATCTGACCTGTTTCCCAACGTGGTCTTTAGGTCCTTGAGCTCATCGATATAGCTAGTCATTGTAAGGACGTTGTCCTCTACAGATGACCCGACTGCCAACCTCGCTTGAATTAATTCGGTCGAGGTCTCATATCTTGCGATATGAGATTGCTCTCCATATAAATCTTTGTTATGGAGAAAGATGGAAACTAAGTCCATCTTCTCGTGCTGCTTCTGGTATACACCATCAACTGAAGCTAACACGAGGCACTTGGCTTTCATTTTATCCTTTTCCCTTGTCTGACAGATATCCATATCCGTGACGGTGGAAACTGGACCTGGGACGGCGGGATCGTGAGTAGTAATAGGGTGATCCAGTTTTTCATAAGCAATGGACATCTGGACAGACCTTTGCCAGTCATATAAGTCAGATTCAGTCAATTTGTTATCTAGATGTAACTTATGTGTGGTCACAAGGTCGCTGCAATGAGAGGAAGAGAAGAAAACATTTTAGCATGATGCTCTTGCAAGTTTAGATTGGTTTTTAGTTTTATCTAAACTGGATGGCTCCCACTGTTTCTCGAATCCTTCCTCAAACCATAAAAGAAGAATTAGTCAGGAGAATTCTCACCGTACAATACTTACTTAACCGTTCAGCCAGGCCAGTGTCGATACATCAAGGGAGGTTTTCCAACGCTTTCGCGAAGTTCCTTAATTAAATAACCTCTTTTCTCTGGGGGCGTAGCCCCGCTGACACCTTTCTCGACACCTACTTAGTTTATAGCATTGATCGTTAAGTGACAAATCTCCTGATAAGTAGCATGTACTCACAGTAGGATCGGGATCCAAATATCATCGTATGATAATGTTGAAGGAATCCTACCAACATTCATCAAACTCTAAATGGTATGCAGCACTAGCAAGTTTCAGTTTCTTTAGAAACTCCCGATATGGATTTTTGCCCCATGCTCTTATGACCTTGACTTTGGCCAACAAATCATAAGTCACATGTCAAGTTCTACCCGTCATTATCCAGGTTAATTTGAACCCACCCGTGCATACCCTTGACTTTGGCCAACAAGGCAGTACGACTGTCCCAAACCAACGCATCTATCTATGCTGCATATGAATATTCAATAGCTACCAAACACTGTGTCTTGACTTTGGCCAACAAACACAGCTTGAATACTATTGACTATCTATATGAAATGACGGAGGGCTATGACTGGTTTTGGCAAAACCGTGAACTTAGTGAACTTGATATAATCGAAGGAACCTGATACTTTTTAAAAGGAGTGGTTAAAGCTCCGCAATTAAAAAATTCTTCTCTTTTAAAATAACCGAGTGGTTTCTTTTTAAATTTGTTCCAACGATTCATTTTTGGTATATTTTCTTTGCATTATAATAATGCGTCCCATCATATATCCTATCATTGCAGAAAACAACGAAAATACCACGTCCTCTTATGCCATCCGCATTCGCCACTGGGTCCCGTCATCACCCGTTAGGTTACTTAACTAACGACAGAGCGGGGGCTGGGCTAGCGCGAGTGTAAAACATAAGTGACGTCTAATAGCTATCATATATAGATATTGTACATTCGTCAGACGCAATAATAAGCATTCCAGATCACTGATAAATTTTATTGGATATGCAAGCAATCCGCGTTTGCTTTGAGCCTGCAACAAAAGACGGATTACACAGTTGTGATGAATAGCCATTACCCCACCCTAGACCCCTACGGGTACGGCAAACTACCCGCAAAGTACCCGAAGTGAAGCGGTCTCCCTCAACAACGTGAGTAGGCCACTAAACACTTCAACGTACCCGGTAGTTTGTGTACCCCACCTTGGGTCTATCCTAGGAGCAAAAACAGTAAAAAGAAATAATACAACGGTGGCTACAACCGCAACCTGGATGTGCCCCGCAAAAGAATATTACATCATATTACAATTATATCGAATGAATGAATATAAAACACATCTCAAACCCCGGCTAATCATCACAACATCCCAATCAAGTTCATATACACAAACAGTAAACATTACAGAAATGTGCAACCCCCTGCCAACCGACATACTAGCAGTTAGGGGAGGTTTACGAACGCATTAAACATTACAGATAAAAACCCAATTAGCAAATAATTTAGAACATCGATCGACTTCCTTTTTCTGTGTCTACTCCAAAAGCAAACCAGCACTGAAGTAACCTGGGTAGAAACAGAACATTCTGGAAAACAGAAAACCACAAAATATGAATTACTGAGCAAATCGGAGTCAACTCGGAGTTGACTCCGCCGCGGATCCGCGGTCAAAAGCACACTCTTGCCACGGATCCGCGGCCATCAAGCCGAGTTAGAATTCCGTATTTTCCCAGAATTCTTATATTTACCTGCTGTGAATTTTAAGGCATATCAAATATTTTTTTAGACATGTTTAAAATTAACAGAACTGTTAGGGTAACCGGGGTTTCGTTTTCGCGTTTTCTGACGATCGAAGTTCTAATCAGTTGCTAACAAGCTAGTAATGGTTTAGTTGGCTCTGATACCACTGTAAGTCCATGTCACGCACCCCACGAACTTGCGGGGAGGCGGAATATATGAAAAACGATTATCAAAGCTTCGTAACACGGACTTGAGCGCATGAATCGTGTCTAAACCGTTACTAGCAAACTACGAAAGGTTTAACTACTCGGATTCGAAGTTATACCTCACGTTACTTGTCCTTCGGGTCTTCATCGCTGTCCTCCACTTCTCGTAGGCTCCTTGGAACATCGGCACCTCAATGGCCTCCTCGAGTCAAAGACGATCCACCCGAGAGCTCCTACTCCAAGCTTGATCTCTAACTTAAGATAACTAGGTTGCTCAAAGTGCTAATCTAAGCTACCTAGGGGATATAGAGTGAGGTTATGGATTAATTAGTCTATCTAATCCTTGATCTCAACATATGAGAGGGGAGGATTAGGGTTTCAAGAATGAGAGAGCTTGAGGAGAGAGAAGGTGATGATAAGAATGAGAATGAATAATGAGCTCATTTGAATATAACAACCATAACAATTTATCAAATAAATAATATAAATGATTAATCATCATGGTTGATGCATTCACCTTGTGTGATTCATCACATGAGTCATAAGCTCAATAAATGAAGCATTAACTCTAAGGATGAATTACACAAATGAGTCATTAAGCATTAAATGCTTATGCCACCTTAACCCCCAAGTCACCATGCTTCTAGAAGCTTCCCGGAAAATTACGAGAACGCTCCTCCAATCCGTGAAAACACGGAAAAACTTTAGACTGTATAAATCCAATAACCCGATACTAGAATCTGGCTTAAACCAAAGCCGACTAGTAAAAACTGTCCGAACGTCGTACGTGCGTTTAAACACGTATGCGTCCGAACCCTTGTCGTAAAACCATACGACCTCTATATCGTTTCGCCTGGAGAAGGAAAACTCTCTGTGTGGGACTCTAAAGACTCGACACTACGTTGGCAGTGGGTTTAACCACAGACCGCAAGCGGCACTAGCTGTACGTAACGGTCCCCAGGTAGATGTCGATAAGAAGGCCGAAGAGGAAACCCATCCGAACTCCTACTCAGCCTGATGTGACAATCTCCATACAGTCCGGTCTGTTCGTCTAAGACTATCGCATATCGAGCTTAGGGGGCGGTAAGCGTCAGTCCCCTAATAGCGGTATAAGTCGAGTCGGAGCGTAGCCCATTACATCCTGAGAAACTACTGGAACTTACCAGTAAATCTCGTTTGCCCTGGCCAGGGACTTTGCGTAATGGTTCTCTGACACAGCGCGATATCAACTCCCAATACCGGGAGAGACGAATCTTGTCTAACCGCCACTGCCTCCAAGTGCTCGGGACTGCACCCAACTGCTACCTGTTTGCACGACTCCTTTGAGCCGTGGTAGGGTAGCAATCTAAGAACAGTGGGACACACTCAAGGCGAAGTAGCAGTGTCAAGTCTACGGACTATGCTGTACTCATGTCACCTGGGAACTGTTAACTGACGACGGGTATAATACCAACCAACAGTTCCCCTGAGAGTCATGTCCGGTGTACCCGTAACCTAACGAGCACCTGTATACTATCTCCGGTACGACGTACTGATGGCTGTGGGACAGACCATCTCCCCAACTGGGATGAGAAGTGTACACACTAGTCTACTCCAGAATATCGATGCCCTGTCTCGATAATCCAATGACCAGGGACCTGTATAGGATGTTGCTTATAGACTACCCAGGCACCACTAGTGTGACTGCCATCACAACGCTGGTAATCAAGCAAAAATCCTATGGGCTCTACTAATATGTATGAATGATACGTTACAAGAAACATATGCGCATATTAAAGCAGAAACAAACCAAGTAGCATACTACCATTTTTAGCAAGACTGTTAATACAAGTGTGAATATCCCAAGCTTCCATTAAGTAATATACAATCTAGTATGATACAATAATGGCCCCTAGGGCATATACACTAACAAAAAGAACACTCCCATAATCAAATCTGGGGTAGGTCTTATCTTCGTGACCCCGTAAGGAGGAATATTGCGTTATGCCCACTCCTTGATGGAACCCAGGACCAACAATGAAGCGGAATATGAAGCTTTGATAGCCGGTCTTAAGATCGCTATCGATATGGGAATCAAAGATCTCCTCATATATGGAGATTCTCAGCTGATTGTCAGTTAAGTAAATGGTGACTACAAGACGTGTAAGCCATAACTAATAATGTATGGCGAAAGAGTGCAACAGCTGCTGACCCAAATCCCTTCCCATACCCTGAAAAATGTAAGAATTGACCGACGAAGACCTCGATGACATAAGGATCATTGTTCAAAGCCGCAGGATCCTGGCGCCAGTAAATATACCTTCGGAAGATCTGAAAGAACTATCCTAGGAAAAAGAAATGACTAAACGAGAAGTTCTTCGAACAGAGAATAGAGAAGAGGTCAAGGACTGGAGAGAAGTCTTTATAGACTACTTTAAGTCCCAAAGCACTCCTGAAGATGCGTCATCTACACTTCAGCTCATGAAACGAGCTCTGCCATTCGCCTTTGTCAACGATACTCTGTTCAAGGGATCTTTCGACTTCGTATGGCTAAGATGCCTAGGGCCGAAAGAGGCAAAGAAAGTTGTCCAAGAAATACACGATGGACTTTGCGGTTCTCATCAAGCGGGACCAAAAATGAGCTGAAGATAAAAAGGATGGGCTATTACTGGCCCACAATGATGCAGAGCTGTCTCGAATATGCGAAGCAGTGTCACTCGTGCCAAATACACAGGGACTTCATTCATCAGCATCCGAACCTGCTGCATCTGACAGTGGTCAGCTGGCCTCTTGAGATGTGGGGAACCGATATAATCGGCCCTATCGAATGAGCACCATTTAGGGGACATTGGTTTATACTAGCAACAATCGAGTACTTCTCTAAGTAGGCAAAAGCAATACAGCTAAAGGAAGTGAAGAAAGAAAATATCCTCCACTTCTTCAAAACCCATGTCATCTACCGGTTCGGAACTGCACGACGGATAATCTCGGATAATGGACCTGCCTATAGAAGCTATAAAATAAGTCGCTTCGCACAGCAGCATAAGATAGACTGGAGATACTCCTTGTTCTATAATTCTCGGGCCAATGATCTAGCTGAAGCATTCAACAAGACCTTAACCAAGATTATAAAAAAGACGGTGTTCAGAAACAAAGAGGACTGGTATGAAAGGCTGCATGAAGACCTTAGGGTGTACCGAACAACGTTCAAAACGACCACAAATACAACACCATATGCATTAGTGTTTGCACTGAAGCGGTACTCCTGCTCGACATAGGACTTTTCTCATTATGAGTGGCAGTTCAATACGAGCTGGCGGATGAAGAAAATGCTCATCTTAGGCTCGAGGAACTCGATAATCTCAACGAAACCCACCTTATAGAAACAAAATCTAGAGGCTTATAAGTCAAGGATGACGCGGTCATATGAAAAACTAATCATGCCAAGAACATTCCGCCAAGGCGAACTCATGCTGGTCGTCAAAAGACCAATGATTCCCAATCGTGCAAAACGGGGGACGTTCGAGCCAAACTATGAAGGCCGGTATATCATAGATAAGGTCTACCAAGGTGGAGCTTATCTGATCATGGATATGCATGGCGAAAGGCCATTCCAGCCAATAAATTGTCGATTCCTCAAAATATATTATGCCCGAAGAGTTGCGATTTAGGTCAATAATAGATGACGACGCTTGTGTTCGCTCGCTATCTTTCTGAGTCAAGACTTTGAAAGTAGTGCCAAATGATATCCGTCCCAAACATGTGAATGTTGGACCGAAATGTCCTTAAACTAATATTCGTCCCAAATACGGGAATGATGGACCACTACGTCCTTAAATTGGTGTCGGATCGAAATGTTTCTTAACCATCACTTCGTCCTGAACATGGGAACATTGGACCGAAACGTCCCTAAACTAATATGTTACCCCATATATTCTTCATGATATACATGATGATGGACCGAAACGTCCATAAACTAATGTTGGACCGAAACGTCCCTAAACTAATGTTGGACTAAGATAACCTTAAACTAATATTCGTCCCAAATACAAAAATGTTGAACCAAAACATCCCTAAACTGATGATGGACCGAAATGTCCCTAAACTAATGTTGGACTGAGATGTCCTTAAACTAATATCCGTCTCAAATACGGGAATATTAGACCGAAATGTCCCTAAACTAATGTTGGACCGAAAACGTCCCTAAACTAATATTGGACCGAAATGTCCTTAAACTAATATATTGCCCTATGGTGGGTCTCCATATCGAGAACCGTATATGAGCATAAAACAATTCACATTCTTCCCAGGTCCCATACGATGCGGTCCTTCCAAGAATGTCGTGATCTACAACTGTTAGTGCGTTACTTTACGGGCCACCTAAAAAAAAAGAGGAGTATATCCACAAGCGAAATGGATAAGGATGAAAACCCGAAAGGGCGCCATGCGAGAGGGCGCAAATTTGTTAAAAGAAAGGAAAAGATGCACTTGCAAAGTCTTCACGACTTTATAAGGAGAAAACACCTGCGTGAGATCCTTACGACTCGCAAAGGAGCAACACACTTGGGAATCCATACGATTCCTAAGGGGAAAATACACTTACAAGATCCTCACGACTCGTAAGAAGAATATATCCTTTGTAAGACCCTCACGACTTACGGGATTCAGAAAGCTTTAAGTTACAGGGATCTAAACCTGTTCTTAAGCCATCAAAACCCCACAAATTTATGCCCTACAAGTGGTCCAATATCGACCCTTGTATACAATCTACGGGCGTAAATAAATATATTCTCGACCAAGTCCCACCAGAGACGAGAAATATTGCTCGACAAAGTAAACGACACTTGCAAATCCGCTCAACTGGCAAGGAGAAAGCATTTCTGTAAGATCCTTATGACTTACATGAGTAATATACATTTATGAGTCCCCACGACTCCTAAGGAGAAAATACACCTATGAGATCCTCACGACCCATAGGGAGAAAGACCTTTATGAGACCCTTACGGCTCATAAAGTCAAAAGCCTTAGTCAACAGGATCCTAATCCTATTTGCTAAGTCGCCTTTGTTCAAATCAATAAAAGCAAATGATGATTCGCTCCTGACAATATCCCAGTTGTAGCGATACTAATGCCAAGATTGGTATCAAGACCCAAGTCCTCGACTCGCACCAAAATCAGTAAGCAAAAAAATGCATATGAAAAAGCCGAAATAATAGGGCAGCTCGTAATAAAAATCAGCAAGCAAAAATATGCATATGAGACAGACGAAATGTTTGGGCAACTCGCAATAAAAAAACAGCAAGTAAAAATTAAAAAAATGGCATAGCCGAAATTATTGGGCACCGAGAAAACAAATAGCTGAAATGATTAAGCAATCGCAACTTTCGCGATATGAAAAGATGAAATGACAGAGTATCGCAGAAAAATAAAAATAATAATAAAAAAAATAAGAAAATAAGAAAATTTCTGCACTGCAAGTAGGTCCTCATCGACTCTTGTATATGATCCATGGGCACAAATGAAAGAAAGGGAACTATATTTTCCCACCACGCTTCGTAAAAAAAACAAGTCTTGACGGTACATCTATAGCCTAAAAACTATCTCGACGTTCCTCCTCATTCCAACAGGGTGCGGGCGCAACTGTCAGATAAAATTAGAGCAATGGCATATTCCTAATTTCAGATCTCGAGGGTGATACATACAGCATAGAGCTCATTCAGATATCTATCTTACTTCGGCAAAGAATAGGTATGACACCAAAGCAAAAGCGAAGTGACGGCATGTGCTTAGCTTCGGGTCTTGATGGCAATCCTAAAGACCATTGGATGTCATCCTACCCCAGAAGGGTGCGGTTATGACACATCGGGGCTTCAAATCAAGCCTAACCTTAAATAAAGCGTCACGGCAATACCTAACGCTTGATATTCTGATGGTAATATGGATATTTCAACCTAAGGAAATTACGGGAAGACGTCTTGTCAGCCTCGGAAGGGATCAGAGACACGACAAACATGTAGCTACTCGAGCCGCAACTTTAGGAATTGCATATCGAGGATATATCAGCCAACGCGACGGTACGAGGGACTTAACCCAGAATCATAGACCTAACGAACTCCTATATCAACAGGGGTTATGCACGATTGACGTTAGGCTGAGTTTGTCTTTACCTAAAGGGTGAGAAAAATTGAACGCTCTGGAACGAGTAAATAAACTAATTTCAGCACAAAAAGAAAAGAAAAGTGTAGGTATGAAAGGAAAAGATGCTTTTCATTCATATTGCAAAAAAAGGAACTACATACTCTTAGAGAGAAAAAAGCTGCATCATCCAGGATCTACAGTGGAAAGACGCTAAATTTCGGACACGGGTTCTCAAACTCAAAAGGAAGTTTGAGCAAACCGCCTTCAGTTTCAACGACCATCTTCTTATACATCTTCTCTCGGATGCAAGCTTCAGGGTCACCGTTGATATTCTCCATCCTCTGGTATGATGATACTATTGTTTTTTGTTGGAAGGCGTGGTGCAAGATGGTGACGAGATCATCTCTCTGTTTCTTCGAGATCATGCCTATCAGATACACTGAATGTACCTTGTCTTCAGTGTCATCGAGTGCCTAGAGCGGCATAGCCTTAAGACGCCCAGGTAAAGCTTCCCAGATCGACCCAACGACGATCTTCAAAAAGGCAGAGCGATAGGGGAGCAATCGACCGTTGTGACCATGGAAGCGACGTATCACATCGCCGCATTGGGCGGCAGTATATTCTTGGCCTTAAAGGCGACCTTGAATGCGAATCTCTTCATAGAAAACAATCTCCTTGATGTCATACAAGCGGCTAGCCATTGTACCTAAAAAGGGAGAAAAGAAGCGTCAGCCAATGAACATGAGTTCATTTTATAGAACTATGGGTGGCTCACTAATGATGAAACGTGTGCCTATTGTGAGAATAAAAAAGAATTGTCATTAAATAAGCAGTGAAGTTAAACTCCCAATATCCCAAAAAGTGGGTCCTTTTTAATAACAAAAAAAACTCAAATCCAGAGATAGGGATAAAACCCCTAAAAAGAAAAGAAATACACTAAATGGAATAAAATTCCTAATATAGAAAACCTTCAAAATGTTGAATTAGAGCAAAACTTTGCAAACAAGAAGATAACGGTGGGTTTAAACAATAGAATTAAATTCCAGAAATTCCCACAATGTCAAGATTGACAATGGAATAAATCCCTAAGGAGAAAATCAACGATGATCTCAAGAATGTTCATCGATTCAAACCCTCGATCAGGACATCAAGATTTATGATATTCATAAAATAACTTTTTTTAAGAACTCTAAGAGATCAGTTCAAGAAAAAGAGCCAAGCTCTGTCAAATATTTTAATGGATTTAAAATCCGGAAATGTCTCGAATATAAGAGCTGAGCTCTGCTGAAGAAGAACCTTACCGAAAATTTTGGCAGAGTGGACTTTGTTCAGAAGAATTTCTTAGGGCAGAGAACTAAGCTCTGAGCAAGAATTAAATTCTCAAGAAAACTCAATGATGAAAACGAAGAAACAATAGTCACTTTAGAGCTAAAGGCTCTATTTATAGGACATCATGGGATCGATTCAAATTCCCATTCCCCTAGGTGATCTAAAATTTTGGCAGAGTGGACTTTGTTCAGAGGAATTTCTGAGGGCAGAGAACTAAGCACTGAGCAAGAATTAAATTCTCAAGAAAACTCAATGATGAAGACGAAGAAACAGTAGTCACTTCATAGCCAAAGGCTCTATTTATAGGACATCATGGGATCGATTCAAATTCCTATTCCCCTAGGTGATCTAACGGCTGTAAGGGTGACAGCGTTGCACTTACGTGCAAGGCACGTGAGAGCAACGCTGGGGGGATTTGTTTCCTTATAAAATAGGAGAAGAACGAGAAAAGGAAACGAAACCCTCTCATGTGCAAAGCACACAAGCGCTCACATGCAAAGCATGTGACCGCCGGTATCAAGGAGGATTAAATCCTATGAAGTAGCCTCCCATGTGCAAAGCACGTGAGCGCGCACATACAAAGCATGTGACCGCCGGCATCAAGGAGGATTAAATCTTATGAAGTAGCCTCCCATGTGCAAAGCATGTGAGCGTGCACATGCAAAGTATGTGACCGTCGGCATTATGGTGGGTTAAATCCTGTGATATAAAACTTCACGTGTTAAACACGTGAGCGCTCACATGCAAAGCATGTGAGCACTGAATACAAATAAATTAAAGCCTAAACTGGCCCCGCGTGTTAAACAAGTGAGCGCTCAGGTGCAAAACATGTGAGCGCTGCTGTCATTTATATACGACAACCCTCACGTGAAATCCACGTAAGCGCATAAAATTGAAGCATAAGCTTCAGATAGAATAAAAACTATTTAGAACTAAGTTCTATTTAAAACTAAGTTCCCCCTAATTTTTCTAAAACTAGAAAGTTTTTCTTTGTTGAACAGAGAACCCTTGGATTCAAAATCCAACGGTGATTATAATATCACCAACCTAATCAGGAAGACAAAATCAAATGCTCTTTTAGGAAAATATTTTCCTAATATTGCTAAAACAAATAGAAAATATTTTCTGATAAATAAAAGGCACCAGATCAAAGATCCAACGGTTGACAAAATTCTCCGGGTGATCTTTAAGATCAATTAAATCAATTGATATCTATCAATAAGAGATTTTCTCAAGTAAATCAACAATTTTTCCTCACCTATATAAGAGACCCGAGACTTCAAGTCTCATATACAGAATCAACCACATAAGGTGATAAAAAGTTACAACGGAGAATTTAATTCTCTTTTCGAAGAAAGATTATCTTCCTCCTTCAAAGAACTCTAAGTAAAGAAAGTACAGAGATCAAAACACCCCCTTTATCTTTCATATATATATATATATATATATATATATGGGTTTAACCCTCTAAAAAAGAACTTAGTTCTTTCTCTGGATCTGAGATCTACAAGACAAGTCTCCTATAAGTTGAGAATTTAATTCTCATCGGGAAGATCTTGTTCTTGAGAATCAGATATTCAGGGGAGAACGAGGTTGAAAAGAACAATGATGAAAGAAGAAACATGAAGGAAATAAATGGAAGGAATATTTTAGGAATTTAATTCTTCTAAAACATGGTTCAACCCTTCAAAGAACTTACTTCTCATAAAAAAGGAACAGAAGAAATTAGTTCTCAAAAACCCGATTCCCGATTTTCAAAAAATAAAGATCTTGGTGATCATTAATGGCCAAAACACCATTAATAGAAGTTTAACTTCTTTCAAAAAAAAATAAACAGAGATTAAATATCCAAAGGTCTGGCGCCTCATGTGCCTCACACGTGAGCGCCCATAAGTAAAAAGTCGATACCTTGCGTGCCTCATGCGTGAGCGCCCATAAATAAAGATTCAACGCCTCACGTGCCTCATACGTAAGCGCCCATAAGTAAAGATCTGGAGTGTGCCATGTGCCTCTCATGTGAGTGTTTAAAAATTGACAAGCCGGAGCGCCTCACATGATACCCACATGAGCGCTGTACAAAAATGCTTAGCACTATGTATTCAAAGTGTTTAAGTGCTTAGCACTGATAGGGCAACGCTCAAGTCTAAGCGCCTCACGTGATACCCACGTGAACGCCAGAGCAGAATTTGGATATTATATCCATAATCAAAAGAAGAAGTGCTTAGCACTTCTAGATGATGAAAAGCCCAAGACTGAGCCCAAAATTGGCTAAGTCTTTGAAATGTCCTTGAACCCATATTGTTCATTACAGCTGAACCCATATGCTCTGTTGATGGATCTTAACAAAATTTTACGATCCTTAATCATATTTCTAAGTTGATCGTAGTCTCATATAAGACCAACGTATCCTTAGTTAAAATAAATTGAGCCCATATGCTCATATATTTAAAATGATCTTAATCTAAAATCAGATTAACGCTCGTTAAATAAAATAAAATATCTCGTGAACTGATGGACCTCATTTATATGAGATCTGCGTCTTAAGTTCAGAACCCTAAATTTAATATACGGGTTTGGACTAATCCATGCCCTACGGGCGATGGCATAAACTAGTCTCCGTATACAATCCACAGGCAACCAAAAATAAACAAAACATGACATGACAGGAAGTGACATATCGGAGTAGGTGAAAGTGGTTATCGCAACGCGATAATGTAATTAACTGCAGGGGCTTATGCCTGCAGGAAAGAACGTCCCCACAATCAAAAACCCTTCAAAGAGGGGGAATCTGATAAAGTCACGCTACAACGGTCGCATCTGTCCAAACCTCCGATATACGGTGCCATAAATCAACTTGGCATCTTCGGAGAGGTGGACGGATATGTCCATATAGCATCTGCCCCCCAAATTCAGGCTAGACGTCTTCGCGTCTCAGTCTAGTCATTGGCGGTAAACAGTCTTGTTTGGAACTTTTCCAACAGACTGCCTCTCCATTGAGGGTAAACACAAAGCCCAAGATAGACTTGATGTCATCCTTGTCATTTTGGAAGCTGGAATCGGTAAAGAATGTTTTGGAGATTTCCGTTACCATACACCAAGAACATTTCTTTAGTCCTTCATAAATACTTAAGAATGTTCTTATCAGCTATCCAGTGTTTCTCCGCTGGATTGGATTGATACATACTTACTACATTTAGTGCGTAAGCTACATCTGGACGAGTACATAACATGGCATACATGATGGACCCTACAGCAGAAGTGTAGGGTATAACATTCATGCGAGCCTTCTCTTCATCAGACTTGGGAAATTCGTCTTTGGAGAGGATGATTCCGTGACAAGCGGGTAAATTACCCCGCTTGGATTCTTTCATACTGAATCTCTTTAATATGGTTTCTATGAATCAGGATTGGGACAATCTCAACATCCTCTTAGATCTATCTCTATAGATCTTAATGCCCAGAATGTACGAGGCATCACCCAAGTCGTTCATGGAGAACCTTTGTGATAGGAATAGTTTGACCGATTGTAGCATATGAACGTCATTTCCTATCAAGAAAATGTCATCCACGTACAATACGAGGAATATGACCTTACTCCCTACAATTTTCTTATAAATGCAAACTTCATCTACATTTTTGATAAAATCAAACTCTTTGATCGTATCATCAAAGCAGATTTCCAACTCCATGATGTCTGCTTTAATCTATAGATGTATTTAATTAACTTGCATACCTTTTCGCTGCTCCTACTATCAATGAAGCCCTCTGGTTGATCCATAAAAATGCATTCTTCTAAATCACCATTTAGAAATGCAGTTTTAACATCCATTTGCCAGATATCATAGTCGTAGTAAGCAGTAATAGCAAGTAAGATCCGAATGGATTTAAGCATAGCTACTGGAGAAAATGTCTCATCATAGTCCAGTCCTGATCTTTGACGAAAACCTTTCGCTATAAGTCTACCTTTATAAGTCTCCACCTGTCCATCCACACCAATCTTCTTCTTAAAGATCCATTTGCACCCTACAGGTTTTACTCCAGGAGGTGCAACGTATAAATTCCATACTTTGTTAGTGTGCATGGATTCCATTTCGTATCGCATAGCATCCAGCCACTTCACCAAATCACTACTCATGATAGCCTGGTGAAAACTAGTAAAGTCATCATCTTCGATGATGCAATCTTCTCTATCACCATCAATGAGGAAACCGTAGCATCTCTCTGGTGGGTGAGAAGACCTACTAGATCTACGGAGTGGCTGAGATTCGTCGGGTTCTATTAAAGCTTCAGGATCAACCAAATCGTCAGTAGTAGTTTGTGGCTCTGGAATTTCTTCCAGTTCTACCGAATTGCCAATTATATCATTTGTAAAAAAAAAACCGTTTTCCAAAAATGTGGCATACTGAGAAACAAACACTCTTTGTTTGTCCTTATGGTAGAATAGATATACATATGAATGTTTAGGATATCCCACAAACTTTCACAAAACCGATCGTGTCTCGAGTTTGTCTGGATTCTGCTTTTTAACAAAAGCAGAACAACCCCATATTCTAACTCATTTAAGAGATGGTCTCTTCCCACACCACATCTCATACGGAGTGGTAGGCACGGATCTGGTCAGATTCCTGTCAATAGGTATACTGCAATCTCTAATGCATACCCCAGAAGGAAGTGGTAACCCAGCCTCACTCATCATAGAGAATACTATATCTAATAGGGTATGATTCCTCCGTTTCGACACACCGTTGTGCTGTGGTGTGTACGGACGAGTGAGCTGAGAGAGAATTCCATTCTCTTATAGGAAATTAAGAAACTCTGTATTTAAGTACTCTCCTCCTTAATCTGATCGAAGTTTCTTGATGCTCATTCCAGTTTGTTTTTCTACTTCAATTTTATTCTCCTTGAATTTTTCGAAAGCTTCGAACTTATATTTCAGCAAGAACGCGTGTCCGAACCCCGAGAAATCATCAGTATGTATGAGGCCATAAACATCATATGTCAGTCTTATGAAATATGAATAACCGCTTCTTACATGTGTAGACATCGGTCCACATACATCACTATGTATGAGGCCTGAGAGTTCAGTAGCTCTCTCTCCGTATCCAGTAAACGAACGTTTGGCCATTTTACCCTTGATACAAGATTGACAAGTCGCATAATATTTATATTCAAACGGATTCAAATATTCATCTTTATGTAGCTTGGTTGGTCTTGTTTCGTTAATATGACCAATTTTACAATGCATAAGAATGCTTCATTTATATCTGAATTCTTTCTTTTATTCGTGTGTTGGATGTTGAAAACTGTGTGTTGATTCAGGATGTAAATTCCGTTATTCGGTGTACCATACCCAACCAACTGTTGATTTAGGTTAATATTCATAATGTTAATTTGCAACACAAAATGATATCTTTCATTATATAACAAAGATACAGATATTATATTATATAACATAGTTGATACAAAATAACAGGGATTCAAGATCAATATACACCCTGAAGGCAACCCCAGGTGATACTCTCCTACTGATGCAGCATCAACATTTGAACCATTCCCAACGCGGAGAGTATGATCACCTTTCTTCAAAACCTTGCGATTTTGCAACCCCAGCATAAAATTACAGATGTGAGAACCTAAACCTGTATCTACTATTCAGGATGCAGAGTTTATTGAAAAACAGTTTTCGGTGACAAACACACCTGAAGCAGAAGCATCATCATGCTTCTTCTTCTTCTTCTTGAGATCGGAGAGGTACTCTATGAAATTCCTTTTCCAATTCCTTGTCTTGTGACAATAGAAGCATTCACTATTCCCTGATCCCGCAGCCCTAGATTTTTCTTTCCTCTTCGCCTGTTTAACTCCATCTCTCGACTTGGCGGGTTTCTTCTTCTTCCTTCCCTTAGCTTTTGCTTTTGGGATGGAGGAGGAAGATTTCCCGACAAGTAGAGCTGGAGTTTTCTCCTTCTTGAGTGTGCTCTCCGTACTCCTCAACATATTGAGAAGTTCGAGAAGTGACTTCTCCATGTCGTGCATGTTGAAGTTCACTACAAACTGAGCATAGGCGGGTGGAGAGACTGTAGAACGATATCAATATATTGTTCATTTTCCATAGTCCATCCTAGATTCTCAAGCTCATCAATAAGGCTTAACATTGTTGGGGTCGAAAATTGCACCCCGGTTGACCAAGTCAAAGTCAAAGTCAACCCCAAGCAAAGTGGGCCCATGCCCGAGTCGAGCCCAAACATGAAGCGGCCGGCCTCCCCCATGCCAACATAAAAGTCATGTAATAAATAATTTTAATGTAATTTTTTATGCATGAATGGGCATAAAGCCGAATTTTTTGTAAAGCCCATGGCTTATGTGCAAAAAGAAATAGCACATGAGGTATGGGATGGGCAAAATGCCATTTTGTAAAGTCTAAGGGGCTATATGTAAAGTGTGTAGCCTATAAAGGCAAGGATAATGAAAATATCTCAACAACTTTTTCTCTCTCTAAAAAATTAAGGCATGTGCCTCCTTCTTCTTCCTCAAGGTTCTAAACCTTCTTCTTTCTTTTGAATTAAATCAAGAGTTTTACTCTTCCTTTTCCAAAACTAAATAGTTTTTCACCACAAAACCCATAAAAGGGAGCTTAGATCTTCCAATAGATCTCAAAAGGGGAGATTTTTAAATCTCACCCCCTTTCTCTAAGACCCGGCCGACCAACAGGAAGAAGAAGGAGACCCATCTCCAGAAATCCCATCTTGGGAAGATCCAGAGCCAAAGGAAGAAACAAAGCAGCTCCATTTGATCATTTCTAAATATTTTTAGGAGTCTAACTGCATTCAAGATCCATTGGAGTTTAACTCCCTAAATTAATCTCTGTTAGGAGTTCAACTCCATAAGTCAAATCGGGAGCACAGCTCCCAGTGCAGGGACCAAGTCCCTTTTGCTGCTGGCGCCCAGCGTCCGCGTGCCAGGCACATGGGGCGCTGATGCTCTGGCGCTCGCGTGCCAGGCACGTGGGGTGCTGGCGCTCTGGCGTCCAGCGCTCGCGTGCCAGGCACGTAGCGCGCTGCGCTCTGGCGCACAGCGCCCGCGTGCCAGGCATGTGGCGCGCTGCGCTCTGGCGCACAGCGCCCGCGTGCCAGGCACGTGGGGCGCTGGCACTCTGGCGTGCATCCTATGGATGCCCCCTTTCTTTATATATATATATATATATATATATATATATATATATATATATATATGTATGCATATATACACATGCACATAGCCCACGACACTGTCCCTGTTAGAAAAAAATTTCTAATGGGGCGCTGCCCCACACCCCGTAAGGGGGCTGCTAGCCCCCTTGACCCCCAGCCCGCTATCCGGGTAGCGGGACCCTCGTAAAAACTCTGCGGGTCCCCCGATATATCCAAAACCCCTTCAAAACACGACACTGCACATTGGGTTCGCATGACCAGTTTAACCCGTCAATCAGAGGTTCTCTCGCTCCAAATGCGAGGGGTAATTAACGGCAGCTTAGTCCGCAGGTGCCGGAGATTCGGATCCCCACAATCAATAAACCCCAGCCTACCCTAGACAGGAGGAATCTGTAATGCGCCTGACGAGCGCGCGCGTATTCCCATCTCAATGGGGTGACGAAAAACACCCTACAATCATCTTTAGGACATGATCCCCTATAAATGTACCGGCAGCCATTCTCATTTGAAACAATTTTCGTGAGGCCTCGTAGTGAAGAGTACGAGTTTGCTCCCCATACAACTGCTTTGTATAGAGAAAGATGGATTGCACATCTATATTCTCATGTTTCTTCTGATGCACACTGTCCATCGAAACCAACGCGAGACACTTTGCTGTTGCGCAATTGATATCCCATGTTTTGTGGATCTCCTTATCTGTAACAGAGGAATCAGGGCCTGTGATAAAGGGGGCGAGTGCAGTGAGGACGTATGCAACCTTATCATAAGTATGGGCAATAGTCACGTTCCTCAGCCAGTCAATGTAATTCGGTCCCATTAGTTTATTTTTCTCTAACAAAAGCTTAAGTCCCATCATTGTTATCTGCCATTAGGAGAGAGAAAAGAAAACACTCAGTGTATACTCTTGCAAGATTAGATTGGTTATTTTCTTATCTAATCGATTGCTCCCACTGTTTTTATCAAATTTTTCTTCAAAGCTTAAAAGGAAAATTAGCCGGGATTAATTATACTCTACAAGTTCGCTAACCTATCAGCCAGACCAGTGTTGGTACTCTAAGGGAGGCTCTCCATGCTTTCGCATGGACCTAATTAAAGTAAACCCCGTTTCCGCAGAGGCATAACCCCGTTAACATCTTTCTAGACACCTACTGGATTAACTAATTGTAAAGTGTAAAACTCTCCCGGAAGTAACATTTACTCACAGTGGATCGAGATCCAACTATCATATAGAAAGTATGCAATCTCATTGCAAATTTCAACACTTGAAATTCCCAATATTGTTTTTACCCCTAGCGGCCTATGACCTTAACTATGATCAACAAATCATAAGCGCTAGTCAAGTTCTACCCATTATTTCTTGATTGATTTAGACCTATTCGTACAACCCTTAATTATAGTCAACAAAGTCGTACGAATATCCTAACCGATCACATCATATGCTTTATAGGAAGATATCACTCAGCTACCGCTCACTATGCCTTAACTATAATCAACAAGCGTAGCACAAATACTAAGTACCCTACTTCCTAAAATGACGGAGGGCTACGAATGGTTTTGATGAAAACCTTTAACGTATTGAACTTGATATGATTGTAGAACCGAGTGATTTGTAAAGGAGTGGCTTAGGCTCCGCTATTTAAAAACCGAGTAGGGTGTAGTGATGTGGATTTTTTTCTAAAGAGGTCATTACCTGTGAAGAGATTTAGGCTCTTTCCTCATCGAATAAGGTGCTGGATATTCATGAATGAATACCGCTATGCAAAGCAAAAAACCTCCAACTACATTTTTGAAAAATTGGTTCTACAACATGTTTTAAGTTTCTTTTTCTTAACATTAATCTCATTAATGTTGTCCCATCATTTAAGCTCTTAACATCACAGAAGAAACGAAAATAAAATACAGATATATACCATCCTCATTCGCCACAGGGACTCGAGTCTTCACCGTAAGGTTACTTAACTTACAGCAAGATGGGGTCAGGACTAGCACGGATGCAAAACATATATAGTGTCTACTAATATATCATATCATATATATATATATATATCATTCGTCTCAGGCAATAATAAGAGCACTACAAGTATCATAGCAGAAGAAAATATATGAGATAGAGGATATATTAGGAATTCCGTGTTTCGATTTAGCCAACATCAAAATCACGAATTCCACGGTTGTGATGAATAGCCAAGCCCACACCCTCAGACCCTTACGAGTGCGGCAAGCAACCCTACCCATTCTAAACTTTAGGTGGTCTCGACTCCTCGAGATGGCCACCCATTGGACTCTAGAACCCGGTCACTTGTGCATCCCATATTGGGTCTATCTTAATGCGGAAAAGTAAATAATATACATCAAGGTGACTACATCCCCTCCGCGGATGCGCCCCAATAAAAAGAATATTATATACAAATTAAATTAAATGAATGAATATTTAAAAAACACTCATCTCACATAACCCCCGGCTATTCAATTACGATGATCACAATATTTCATACTATCAAACAATCAACAACAATCATCATCGTAAGCAAATATGTGTACTCCCTATGTCGTTGATGTATAGCAACGAGATTGTGGAATACTACCACATAATACACTTACGGTCGAAGAAAAAAAACACAAGAATCATAATATTTAGAATCCTTAATACACCAGGCATTAAGTTTATATTATCCCATAATATCATAACTTCATGCCAAAACCCAAAAATTCACACTTTTTGCCTCCAAAATCAACACGGAAAAAATCCGAAAAAACCCAAATATATCAACAAATACTCGAGGACACGCCCAGGGATCCTCCGGGGGGTAGGGGTTCCCCCAACCCAGTGCCACCACTTGGTGGCCCCGAGTTGGGAACGCCAACCCGAGAGCAGCCATGGGGGTGCTCTCGAGTTGGGGGGGACCCTCCCGGGGCCACCAAGTGGTGGCCTCGGTGTAGGCCCCTCCCCAAACCCCTCAGGGACTGCCTGGGTGGACAAGGTGACCGAGCGGGTCTTGGTCCGAACCAAGACCCTCGTGATGACCGGAAAATGGCAATTAAGGGTGAATTTTAGGCTATTTTGAAACTAGTTTTACAAAAGTTGAATTAACTTGATTCTAAAAATTACAATAACAGATCTAATATTTTAGTTTGGCTGGATATCAAGTTAGAAATGATTAGACTCTCTACAACAATTAGCAAGCATACAAACATAGAGTTTTAAAAAATCTAGAGAGCTAATAACTTCATACTAGGATCATAACTAAAAAATTAGACTTGTAACTATAGCTAAGCAAGAAAAAGAGTTCCATACAAGATTAGGGTTTTCTTACATCCTCAAGATCTAGCAAAGAAGAGTTTGATGGAAGTAGAGAGCTTGTAGGCCTTCTTAAGATCAAAGATGATCCACCTTGAGCTCCTCCAAGACTTGGCTTCAAACTTTACCCTAAAGCTAACTAGAAGAAAATTGTTGATAATATTCTTCTCCTAGGTTGTAGCTATAATTAACTAAATTAATTATACTATTTTATAAACTATGTCTCTCTTTCTTTCTCTTTATCTCTTTTAGGAGAGAGGTTGAGAGAAAACTAGGAGAGAGGGTGAGAATTTTTCAAGAGAATAAAATGAATTAAAACAAAGAGAAAAACAAATATATAAAAGAGTGTCATCCAATGGATTAATCTCATCCATTGGATCCCACCAACCATACACTTGTCAAACTTCTCCTCTAGATTACATGTGTCAAGCACATACAAAGAGATAAGTATATTCTATGCCTAAGGTTTAACATAGACCTAAAAGGGAAACTAAGGAGAAAAAGAAAATAAAAATTAAACGCAATTTGAAATGTTTATGCAAATGCAAAATTGCATTCATAAATATTTCTTTTGCAATTAATTTCTAATCCATAAAGAGATATAATTAATTATTTATAAAATACTAGAAAATACATACAACAATTGTACACATTAAATATTAAATCGAAAACCCGATTTAATATGCGTCTTCCCTCAAAGAGCGGCTAGTACTTCTGGACATCCGATTGCTGTCAGTGTTACAATAATAGTTTCAATCGGACTCTCTCACGTATCCAATACGGCACCTACAACGTTTTCCCAAGGGAAATACTCTATGTAGGACTCTAAACACTCGATAATACGCTGGCAGTGAATCGTAGATCACATCCATGTTTCACAACCACGTCAGCGATACTAGCTGTATGTAACGGTTACCCAGATATTAAACGAAAGGAAGGCCGACAATTAATCTTGTCCAAACCCCTACTTAGCCAACAAGCAACACTTACCATACAGTCCGGTCTTTTCGTCTGATATGTTGCATAACGGGCCTGGGGGTGGAATCGTCAGACCCCGATAACCCGATAAATAATACCGATGTCCGGCCTATAACCAACCGAGAAACTACTGATAACAGTTACTAGTAAATCTCACATGCTCTGGCTAGGGACTTGTGTTTATATCCAATCGAGCATGGCGCAACATTAACTCCCTATACCGGGAGAGACGAAACCCTTCTTATTGCTCACTATCTCCATATGATCCGAGACTGTACCCAACTACTATATGTTTGCACAGTTCTTTAAAGCTGTGGTAGGGTAGTAATCTAAGCACAGTGGGGACCACACAAGACCCTGTGACAATCTCAGGTTTACACACTAACCTATATAAGTGTCGCCAGAGAACTTCTATCTGACGATGAGTATAGTACCATCTAGAAGTTCTCGGCAAGTCCGTTCGGTATACTCAGTCTCTAATGAGCACCTGTATACAATTTTTGATGTCAAACACCAATGGATATGGTATCATCCATCGCCTCATGCAGGGTCAAGAAATATATACACTAGTCTACTTTGGGACATCGATACCCTGTCTCGATATTCCCTCGACTAAGAACATTTAAGGATATGCTTATAGACTACCCAGGGCCCACTAGTATGATCTGCATCACAATCCTGGTAATCAAGCAAAGATCCTAGAGACATTATCAACATGTATTAGCGACAGCAATAACAATTAGAACCATACACATAAATGATAATGTCAAACCAAATAGTATACTATCATATCAAGAAAGATTATCATGTACATATATCTCTAGGACATACAATAATTATCTCTAGGACATACATATCTAACAGGTGCATGTTGTGCACAAAGTTTATGGACGAAATACACACTCGAACACTATAATGTAAGTATTTCAAAGATTCCTATATTTTTTGACAATACAAGTGCAGTTCACATGACCAAAAATGCGGATCAATATTCTAGGACTAAACACAAAGACAAACGATATCATTTCCTGAGAGATCATTTTCATAAAAGAGATATTGTTTGAAATATGTATCAACTGATCAACAACTTACAGATATATTCACCAAGCCACAAGATAAAGCTAGTTTTTCTCATATTAGAGGAGAACTCAATATGATCAAATTAGTCATTTCTTAATTTATAAACATCTTTAAAAGCATATCCATATGGAAAAAAATTCTGTTGGAACGAGATGTCAGCACCAGTCATCTGCTTCAGTTAATTTCAGAGCCAGACATTTGCACCAGACGTCTGCTCTAACTTTTTCTTTTTGTTATTATATATATATCGATAATTAATTAATAAATACTATGATAGTTAACTAAATTACTTAATTTATAAACAAATAAGTACTTAAAATCTGAAATTCAAATTCAAATATGAAATTGATAGTTTTAATTAAGAGGAAGTTAGAAAAACAAAATATTTAGTTATTTAAAACTTCTTTTGAGTGGTTTTTACTTTCTTTACAATAGGATTCAATTCTATTCAAAATTGAAAAACCTATGTGTCTCTTCCTTTAATAAAAAATAATGGAGAATGTTAAGAAAAAAAATAATTTTCAAAATAATGAGAGTTCTAATAAAAAGGTGAAGTCAAAACCCCCTAGTCCTCATCTGAATGAGGATCTTAGTGAGCACTCTGCTCCGCCCTCTCCTATTCCATCACCAAATCCAACTCCACCACAATCCAATCCCGGAGATGGTTTTGTTCTATTTTTAGGCAAACTTTCTCCGATGACACCCCTATCTTCTTTGATCAAGAGGATAATATGATCATAAAAAAGCGGAACTCTGAAGTGATCGAGAAATTCAAGAAAGAAGATTAGATAAGGTTAGGATAATATTGTTTGTATTAGTGTTTGTTTTAAGTTTAAGTGTTGTGTAGTGTTTTGTTTTGTTTTCTATATGTATTGTGTTTGTTTGCTTGCTTTAATAAGTTTTTTCGTGTGTGTGTGTGTTGGAATAGTTTAGACTATATTTTTATTAGGGTACACTGTACCATGATACTTGTTCATCAAGTAATTGTTATCTCTGTATAAAGAGGCCTTTGCTCTCATAATAAAAATCTCTCTCTTTCTCCTTTCTTTTAACGTTAACATGGGATTAGAGCGCGTCTCCTAAACCCTAACTCTAATCCTCCAAAATTAAAAAATAAAACGAAAAAAACCTAACCTCTCTTTCGCCGCCTACTCGCTTCGCCTGCGCCGCCTTCCAGCCGCCTCGATGTAACATTTTGAAAATTTTAAATGTTTATTTTAGAATTTAATTGATAATAAAATGAATTTTTATAATCATGATAACAATTATTTTTAAATTTGGTTTTTTCATAATTTGGCATTAATGTGTGTGTGTGTGTGTATAATTTAATCACTACAATAAAACTAGCTCTTTCTTTTCCCTAATTAGGTCTATGTTGTCATGACAAGCTAAACCATATCTTAATATTTCTTTTATTCTTTTATCTATTTTTAAAGAATGTTAATTGTGTTTGAAAAAGTCATGAAGGGAGAGGGACATGGAGCCATGGTGATAGGTATGGTTTGTTTAAATTATTGATAGTGGGCAAGAGAGAGAGAGTGTAAGGCATGGGCAAGAGAGAAGATAAGAGAGGCATACCATTCTCATATCCTCATTCTTCTTCCCCTCTCCAAAACCTCCTGCACCATCATCCTCATTCACCAAAGAAACATGGCAACCCTCCACACTTAGCCAATCCTCCAACCAAACACTCTCCTCTCTATAATTTCTTCACCCCAAGGCCATCGCAAACACTTTGATGCTTTCCCCAAGCTTGGACCTCATTCCTAGCATTTCATAAAGGTAAGAATCCTATCTTTAAACAAGCTTTTATAAACACTTGCTATGTAAACTCCATTTTAAAGTTAAAGATCATGTTTTGGTTGTTTTGATATTTCAAAATAGGTTTTCCAAGTGGGTAATATGTTAGAATAGTTTCTAGTGCACTATATCACTTGTATGGATGGTCTATGGTATTTGATGCAAAATCCTAGGTTTTAAAGTGTGTAAAAGTTTCAATACTTGAGTTAAGATTTTCAAAAATGTGGTTTCCTATGACATTTTCCAAATAGGTTTTAAAGTTCTATTAAAATCTAGGGTTTTATGAGATTGGTGAAAAATAAAAGAGGTATTGTTTCAAGCTAATTAGGCAATTTTGGAGTTGGGCATAGAAATCGAGGCCATTTGACCCTAGCCAAGCCGCCAATCTCGGCCATCTGTCGGCCCTAATTCCATATTTTGATCTTGAATTTTGATGATACCTCACTTCTATGATAATTAAGCCCACTGTATATATTAAAAACTCCCAGATTTCTTATAGAAAAATCCGAAGCTATTTTACGTGACATTTTCCATCGTTTTCAAGCTTTATAAATGTGAAATTTAACTCTTTGTCTGCAATTCAAATCGTTTTACTTTTAAATATCGTTGGGGAGGTAGTTCGATGTAATTAGCACACGTTAAACCACGTTAATTGTAGGTCCTACCCCACATGCGCTTAGGCGTTAGTAACGGTTGCTACGTGATACTTATTCGTGTGCTATGGTTTGATGTTAAGGTTTGGACGTGGAGACGTCCGACGCGGCTAGGACGGGTAAAGCGTTCGCAGGTTATGACTAGCACGAGTCATCTTTATGTGAGTGGAATAGCATCTGCAAGTGGGAAATCGGTCGGATGGCGTATAACACCCCTGACTACTAGAAATTTTGTATAAAACTTTGTGTCGCTATTTTAAACATATTCGCGACATTTGATTGTATTATCATTTGATTAGTATTGTATTGAGTACCCTGCCATATTGCATACCTATACTTGCTAGCATTGTTACGTTCATTGGTACGTAGTTAAAATGTCATTTCATGTCCCATTTTATCTCTTATATTCCGATTGCCCTGCTATAGGAACACACCCGATAGGACACTGCACAACTATCAACGATTGTCATATTGCACAATCACAAACTATCATGTACACTACACATCGCTGGTACTTAGAACTGACATGCTTATGTATTTGTTTGTTTTGCGACTCTGTTATCTGTTATGTTATGCATTATGATTTCGTTACGCGTCATATATTGTTGATCTTGTGAGATTGCGGTCTTTATTGATGATGATGTATATTAGTGGTATGGGACA
The DNA here is from genome assembly GCA_030015575.1 of Agapanthus africanus. Taxonomy (NCBI): domain Eukaryota; kingdom Viridiplantae; phylum Streptophyta; class Magnoliopsida; order Asparagales; family Amaryllidaceae; genus Agapanthus; species Agapanthus africanus. Next base: position 662,293,901 of record CM057342.1, on the reverse strand, counting down.
CTAATATATATATATATAAAGCTTTCTTGGATTTTTTTATTATGCGTGTGTTATATTAAAATTTGGCGGTATCCGGTAATCGAGGTTGAAATGTAACCGATTACGGATACTGATAAATGGTGGAATGATTTGGTTGTATCCGGTAATCGAGGTGCGGATGTAGCCGATTACGGATGCATGGTGTATGGATTTGGTGGTACCCGACAATCGAGGTAGGGATGTAGCCGATTACGGGTCCACGGCGGGACACGACAGATATCCGGAGGATACTGGCTGGTGTTATTTGATGAAAGGGACGTTCCGAGAAATGGAGAAATGAATGATGACTCCTTGTGGATATTGACTATACTTTACATGACTCAATTGCATTGCACTTATATTCTTTTACCATGATTATATATATAGTGTGTGTGTGTGTGTGTATCTTGTGATGTTATTTCCATTCACTGAGTTGACAACTTACCCTCGTTGTGCGATAGCTCCTTACAGGACCGATCGCACAGATATCTAGCGGCGGCGTTGGCACATCATCTTTTGGGATTTTCGCTTATTTTACTAGGTGGGTTACATGCTTATTATCCACCTTTTTGTGTATTATACTTTTCTTGTATCTAGTGTTACTCCATCGACCAGGACGTGTAAAATTATTTGACTTAAATCGAGTCGAGACTTGATGTAAATTATTTTGGGTCGAGCTTATGTGGAGTCGACTATTAGCTTTACTTATATAGTTATTTATAGTTTTCTTATGATCCTTCGCTTTTGAGCGTCGTATATTACTGCGTGGTTGTGATTCTGCAGAGTGGGCGTTGATTTAGGTCTCTATTCCCTTCCGAATGGCGCGGCGGAGACGCGATGTGCGCCTCCCGTGAGATTCGGGGCAGATGCTATTTCGTTTTATCCGTCCACCTCTCCGAAGATGCCAAGTTGATTTATGGCACCGTGTATCGGAGGTTTAGACGAATGCGGCCGATATAGCAGACTTCGTCAGATTCCCCCTCGTCTGAGGGGTTTTTGATTGTGGGGACGCTCTTCCCTGCAGGCGCAAGACCCTGCAGTTAATTACGCTACCGCGTCGCGGTAACAACTTTCTCCTTCTCCAGAATTTCACTTCGTGTCGTGTGTGTTTGTTTTGTTTGTGGTTGCCCGTGGATTGTATACGGAGACTAATTTATGTCGTCGCCCGTAACACGTGGATTAGTCCAAATCCGTATTTTCTTAGATTTGGGTTTTGGTTTGGGTTTAAGGATATGTTAGTCTCATTTGGGACTAAGATCAACTTAAACGTTTGTTAAGGATACATTAGTCTCATTTTAGACTAAGATCGACTCAGCGGGATCGTTTAAATCCGACAAAAGAGCATTTGGGCTCTATTGTTCCAGTTTAGGGACATGGTGGTCCATTTCCAGTTTAGGGACATGGTGATCCATTGAATGTATGGCCGTCGGGACCCGTCACCTCTCTGACGACGTTGAAGGATTACAACGACAGATATCAGAGGAGTTCGGAGATTTACCCTTGAACCAGGTGTAAATTGATTTGAAAGAGCAGTTGTGCTCAGTTCAATTTAATTTGAGGACTTACGGCCAGAATTGGGTTAAGTCCAGTTGAGAATATTCAACATTTTATTTGTGTTTGGCCTGTTAGGCCTTTACTAGGGCTCTGCCCTTGTTTAATAATGCATAGCAATTGTTTTGGGTCTGTTGGACCTTTTAATTGGGCTCTGCCCTTTTAATAATGCATTGCATTAAATTTTCTGACAGTGCCCCACATGGATTGTCAGGCGCTTTGCGCCAATTGAGGAGCGCAGGGCGCAAATTCATGTAGAGGTGACACGTGTCACGCGCTGGTGAGCGCAAGTCTGTTAGCGCAGTGCGCTGCGCCAGTGCGCTGCTGACACGTGGCGCGCTCTGGTGACTTGTGCCAAACCAAGAGAGCAGTGCTCTGTTTTTAGAAGCGCAAGGCGCAGTTGTTCTGTGATTGACACGTGGCGTTCCCTGGTGGCTTGCGCCAATCCAAGGAGCGCAACAGTGCAAATTTCAAAAGTGCAAGGCACTGTTTAATATCTTGATCAAATTTAGATCAAAGAAAACAAGTTTTTCTTATTCCAGAAAGGTTCTACCTCAAATTTCAAGAACCAGTGGTTCATCAAAAGGCAATGCCTTTATATAGATCAAAAGATCTAGTAAAGAAGTAAATTACTTCTTTTTTATTAAAGATCTTGATCTTGTTCTTAGATTATCGATCTTTTTAGAAGAAATTCTTCTTTTTTCCAAAGGTTTTTACCTTTTTTTTATCTCTCTGAGTTTCTTCTCAAAGTTTTCTTTTTTAAGAGCTCTGTATCTCTCTCTCTCTTGATGTCCATGTGTTTTAGACTTGGAGTCTAGGGGCCTTTATATAGTACCAATTAGTTTGTTAGGTTAGTTACAGAGATCTTTCTCTGATTGATTTGGGGAAATTTCCCCACCGTTGGATCTTTGATCCTAGGGCTTCTGTTTTACAGAAGGCAATCTTCTTGTTTTTAACAAGATTGAGAAAGATCTTTCTGGAATTTTAATTCTGTTTTAGTGCTGGCACAGTTGGCGCAAGCGCACCAGCGCAGAGCGCAGCGCAGAGCGCGACTGCACTGACACGTGTCGCGCAGCGCAGAGTGCGGCGCAACTGCGCTGACACGTGTCGCGCAGCACAGAGCGCAAGTCAACTGAAGCGTTACTTCCTTTATTTATTTTAAAGTTTAAATTTTAAAACAGAGCCTTGCTCTGATTGGGGGAAACAGAAGTATTGCTTTATTTCCCGCCTTGGAATTTGAACAGAGCTTTGCTCTGAAAGGGAGATTTTCTCCTTTATAATTATTATTATTATTTATTTATTTATTTATTTATTCCTTTATTGTTATTTTTTTATAAGGAGCGGTTTTTGAGCCAAAATTTTGGCGGGAACAAATGCCCCCCACTACTTTGCCCACGTAAGTATGTACGTGGGTGAATTAGTGCAAAGTTATGCATAACCATGGAATCGAGGGCTTAGGAGACAAGTTTAGGGTCCTTGTAGCCTAAGACTTTTCAACTTTATGAGCCGTGAGGGTCTCACAAAGACTTTTCTCCCTACGGATCGAGAGGATCTCGTAGGTGTATTTTCTCCTTAGGGGTTGTGAGGACTCCTAAGTGTGTTTTCTCCTATAAGTCGTAAGGATCTTATAAGAGAATTTTCCCTCTTACGAGTCGAGAGGACCCGTACGCGGTTGTTTCCTCCTTGTCGAGATTCGACTTTGGAGAGTGTGACCCGTGGATAGTATGCAAGAGACCGTTTTGGACTGACTTGCAGGGTCCCAGTGCCTAGGAAACATGTTTTTTAATCCCTACTGCCTAAGGCTTTATCTCACGAGTCGAGACGAATCGAGAAGTTCTCGCAAAGACATCAATTTCCCCACGAGTCGAGACGAATCGAGCAGTTCTCACAAGCATATCCTAACATCACAGTTAACCTCTGCTCTTTACGACAGAGGTCCGTTAGGGTCTGTGGTACTTAGGGTTTTGGCCGTCGTACCGTCGCGTTGGCTGATATATTCCTCGATAGGCAATCTTGCTGTTCGAGTAGCCTTGCGATTGTCGTGTCTCTGATCCCTTCGGGGGCTGGACAAGACGTCTTCAAGTAATCTTCCAGGTAATATTACCGTCGAAAGAGCAAGCGTAGGGATATTCCATGTCACTTTTTACTTGAGCTTAGGCTCATCTTAGAGAGCCCCGATGAGTCATAACCACTCCGCGCTGGTGTGGGATGATCTCCGATAGTCTTTCAGGCTTTATATGATTTTCCGTCAAGACCCTGAAGCTAGGAATTTGGCCTTTGCTTCGTTTGCTGGCATCGCGTCCTCTATATCGAGACGAATGTTGCGGTTGTCTCTAGGTTGCTGGTGAACCCTCGAGGTTTGGAACTACGGATTTTGCCGTGGCTCCTTTTGGTGATGTTGCGTCTGCTGTATCGAGACGAACGTCGAGGTGGTGACCATTCCGCCTTGCTGCGAGATGATCTCCGCTTGTCTTTCAGGTTTTATATGACTTGCCGTTAAAACCCTGAAGCTAGGAATTTGGCCTTCGCTTCGTTTGATGGCATTGCGTCTGCTGTATCGAGATGAATGTCGCGGTTGTCTCTAGGTTGCTGGTGAAGCCTCGAGGTTTGGAACTAGGGATTTTGCCGTGGGTCCTTTTGGTGATTTTGCGTCTGCTGTATTGAGACGAACATCGAGGTGGTGACCATTCCGCCCTGCTGCGAGATGATCTCCGCTTGTCTTTCAGGCTTTATATGACTTGCCGTTAAGACCCTGAAGCTAGGAATTTGGCCTTCACTTCGTTTGATAGCATTGCGTCTGCTGTATCGAGACGAATGTCGCGGTTGTCTCTAGGTTGCTGGTGAACCCTCGAGGTTTGGAACTAGGGATTTTGCCGTGGCTCCTTTTGGTGATGTTGCGTCTGCTATATCGAGACGAACGTCGAGGTGGTGACCATTCCGCCCTTCTGCGAGATGATCTCCGCTTGTCTTTCAGGCTTTATATGACTTGTCGTTAAGACCCTGAAGCTAGGAATTTGGCATTCGCTTCGTTTGATGGCATTGCGTCTGCTGTATCGAGACGAATGTCGCGGTTGTCTCTAGGTTGCTGGTGAACCCTCGAGGTTTGGAACTAGGGATTTTGCCATGGCTCCTTTTGGTGATGTTGCGTCTGCTGTATCGAGACGAACGTCGAGGTGGTGATCACTCCATGCTGGTGTGAGATGATCTCCGCTTGTCTTTCAGGCTTTATATGACTTGCCGTTAAGACCCTGAAGCTAGGAATTTGGCCTTCGCTTCATTTGCTTTGGTGTTTCCGGATCCTGTTGGAGGAAGGACGCTGTAGTGACATCTCGTCTGCTGTATCGAGACGAATGTCGTGGTGGTGACCACTCCATATGGGATGATCTCTGATTGTCTTTCCGGTTTTATATGAGTTACCGTCAAGACGTTGAAGCTAGGAATTTGGCCTTCGCTTCGTTTGCTTTGGTGTGTCTGAATCCTGTCGAAGGAAGGACACTGTTGTTGACATTGCGTCTGCTGTATCAAGACGAATGTCGTGGTGGTGACCACTCCATGTGGGATGATCTCTGATTGTCTTTCCGGTTTTATATGAGTTACCGTCAAGACGTTGAAGCTAGGAATTTGGCCTTCGCTTCGTTCGCTTTGATGTATCTGAATCCTGTTGGAGGAAGAACACTGTCGTGACATCTCGTCTATTGTATTGAGATGAACGTCGAGGTGATGATCACTCTATGCTGGGGTGAGATGATCTCTGATTGTCTTTCCGGTTTTTTATGAGTTACCGTCAAGACGCTGAAGCTAGGAATTTGGCCTTCGCTTCGTTTGCTTTGGTGTGTCTGAATCCTGTCGAAGGAAGGACACTGTTGTTGACATTGCGTCTGCTGTATCGAGACGAATGCTGAGGTGGAGCTGGGATTTTGCCGTCACTCCGCTTTACTGACCATGGGGTCTTTTGTTGACGTTGCATCTGCATCCTGCTGGACTGCAAAGGAACGCCGTTGCTGATTCTTAGGCTGTAGAAATTGCCGTTTAAGATTTGGAACTAGGGACTATGCCATGGCTCCGTTTCGTTGCGACTCTGAGGTCGGTTGTTGACGTCATGTCTGCATCTGGTTGGAATGAGGAGAAACGCCGTTGATGATCTCTAAGTTGTCGATATCGACGTCGAGACCCTAAAGCTAGGGATCTTCTTTTGCTTCGTTTGTTGACATTGTGTCTGCAATATTGCGACAAATGTCGAGGTTGTCTCTAGGTTGTCTATGAACCGTCGAGATTCGGCTTCGCTTTCTGATGGAGCCTGTTGGGAAGGTATGGTTCCCTCTTTGTTTGTGCCCCTGGATTGTATATAGGGATCGATGTGATCTTACCTGTAGGGCAAAAAGTTTCATTCTTTCATCATTTCTTTTATTCTTTCCGCGATGCTCTATCATTTCAGCTTTTATATCGCGAAGGTCGCGATTGCCCAATCATTTCGGCTATTTTTCGCGGTGCCCAATCATTTCGGCTATTTGTTTTATTTTTACTCGCTGCTTTTTATTGCGAGTTGCCCAATTATTTCGGCTATTTTTTTTATTTTTACTCGCTGCTTTTTATTGCGAGTTGCCCAATCATTTCGGCTATTTATTTTATTTTTACTCGCCACTTTTTATTGCGAGTTGCCCCATCATTTCGGTTATTTTTGTATGCATACATTTTTACTTGCTGATTTCGTTTCAAGTTGCCCCATCATTTCGGCCGTTTTGCATGCATGTATGGCTCGCTGATTTTTTTTATCGCGAGTGCGGAACTTGGAATCTGACGCCAATCTCAGCATCAGCATCGCTGCAACTGGAATATTGCCAGAAGCGAATCATCATTTGCCATGAAAGGGCTTGGAATTTGATACCGGTTTAGGCATCAGCATCGCTACAACTGGGATATTGCCAGGAGCGAATCATCATTTGCCTCTGTCGATGTCGAACAAAGGTGGCTTAGCGAACAGGGTTAGGATCCCGTCGACTAAGGCTTTTGACTTCATGAGCCGTAAGGGTCTCACAAAGGTATTTCTCCCTACAAGTCGTGAGGATCTCGTAGGTGTGTTTTCTCCTTAGGGATCGTGAGGATTCCTAAGTGTATGTTCCCCTGTAAGTCGTAAGGATCTTACAAAAGGGTTTTCTCCTTATAAGTCGAGAGGACTTATAAGGGTTGTTCACCATATGGACATATCCCTAGTCACGGGTGAGACTTGGTTAGGGAAATGTTTATTCACGCCCGTGGATTGTATACAAGGGTCAGTATTGAGCCACCTGTAGGGCAAAATCGAAGGTTGTGTGGGTTGCTTAAGAACAGGTTCAGGTCTCTGTAACTTAAGACTTTCAAATCTTATGAGCCGTGAGGGTCCCATAAGAGAGTTCTCCTTACGAGTCGTGAGGATCTCACAAATGTAATTTCTCTTTAGGAATCGTGGGGATCCCTAAGTGTATTGCTCCTTTGTGAGTCGTAAGGATCTCACGCAGGTGGTTTCTCCTCACAAGGTCGTGAGGGCCCTGTAAGTGTTTTTAACGAGGTTGCGCCCTTTCGGGTTTTCACAAACACTCGCCGGTAGCCCTGCTGTTTTTACTCACGGAACCCTTTCGGGTTTTCATCCGTGCCCGTTTTGCTTATGGACATACCATTTTTTTATTCTTTTTTATTCTTTTTTCTAACGAGGTTGCGCCCTTTCGGGTTTTCACAAGACTCGCCGGTAGCCCTGCTGTTTTTACTCACGGAGCCCTTTCGGGTTTTCATCCGTGCCCACTTTGCTTACGGACATACCGTTTTTTTTTATTTATTATTTTATTTAATTTTTTTATCACGTCAGCCTGAGGATGCTGTGGTAGTAGTTTAAAGACGTTTCGGTCATTTGCAAGTTTTAAGACATTGCGGTCCACCGTTGCCGTATTTGAGGCGAATTTCTAGTTTACGGACTTTTCGGTCGATGGGGCTTTCCCTATGAATGACCATGATGCCCCCGGCGTGTCCACCTTTTTAGGAGCATGTGGTTGTGGCGGGCTCACCTTCCAGTTTTCGGACAGCGCGAGTTTGCCTTGTTAGTATTGGTCTTCAACCCAGTTTTTGAAGACGAAGCAATCTTCGATCGTATGACTTACTGCTTGATGGTAGGGGCAGTAATTAGGATCGTTGACATCGCCTGGCTGTAGCGGACGTTTTGGACTCGGCAGATTGATGAGTTTGTTGCACACTGCCAGCTCAAACAGTTTCCTCGGTTTATTCTGAGGAAATGGGTAAGGACGTCCCAGTCTTTCCTCGAGGGATGGGCGTAGACGCATATTGTTTTGGCAAGCAACCGGGTTTAAGTTGCTCGGCTGTTGTTGAGTCTTGGCAACGAAGGTTGCTTTCCCTTTGCCCTTTTCATTCCAAGGCTCCGTCTTTGAAGAGGAAGGCCTATGGCCCATCTGGTCCATTTGGGCCAGCTTGTCAATCAAGACCTGAAAAGTGGTCGGCTTGAAGAACATCATAAATTGGGATATGGTCGCCTGCGAATCAAGAGTGCCCACGAACATGCCTACCGCAGGTGCTTCTTCGATGCGTTGTTCGCACTTCGACCACAAGTTCCGCCATCGGATTGCATATTGAACCCAGGTTTCGCTCGGCCTTACCCTGGCATTAACCATTGCCGTTATCGGGGTGCGTTCACTAGCACTCGCGAATCTTTATGTAAACAGTAGCTCCATCTCCGCAAATGTTTTGACAGAGTCGTTAGGTAGCTCCGAATACCATTCAAAGGCTATTTCTGCTAAGCTGCCGACGAATTGGCGAAGCAGCAGTTTGTCGTCGCCTCCAGTGTTGCCGTATAAGGCCCTGAATTGAGCGACATGCTGGTGTGGATTCCTTGTCCCCTTGTACACGTGGAATCTGGGGATCGTATATCCCGGCGGGTAACTGATTTGGTCGTACCAGCCCGGATAGGGTCGTCCAGTTCTAACAATTTGCCCAGCCGCTTCACTCTCCTGATGAGATCGTATTTGCTGAGCTATATAGTCAACCAGTGCGACCTTGGAAATGGTTTCTTCCTTGGCTGCTGAAAGAGCCGGAGGAGGGTTCGATGTCTCCTCTCTATCATCTTCAATAATGATCGGAGGGTCTTCAGCTGGAGGATCCTGCTGTAACATTATTCCTACCATATCTTGGAAGAGAAGCGCCATTTTTTTTATATTAGCTGCTTGTTCTACTGCTTCTCTGTCCCTCTTTTCGAGGACTCTGCGTAGGAAGTCAGCGTCAGTTTCTTGTTCATGACGCTGCTCTGATGATGCCTCCGGGCTTTCTTTTGGCCCGGTAAGTGCGGCCATCGCAGTCATCATTTTCTGAAGCTTCTGTTGTTGCTCTTGGGCTTTGGTCACGGATCAAGTGAGCGGTCGGTGACCCATCGAAGCACAGCTTTCCTCCTTTCCGGAAGCTATATAAACAGTATGGACCGTTATGCCCCTAGTCTTGGGGCGTTTGTGCTCAGCGCTTTTACGGTTTGCCATGTTCACAGGAGCTTTTTGCGGCCTCCTATTCTTTTGAGTGATTGACGTTGAGGGAGCCATTGCAGTGGGCTCCCAGTCAGCTGTTGCTTTTTCTGGCTTGACAGAGTAGTCCTTCTCCTGCCGAACCTTCATCTTTTTCTGTCGACGGAGATAGTCTTGATCTATTACGGAGTCTTGGACTTGACGCCAGACCTTGTAAATTTTAGAAGACAGTTGTTAGGGGGGCTGTTCCGGCTTCGCCTTCGGTGCATTTTCCATGGGTGGAGGAGATTTCTTCAGCACTGCAGTAGGAGAGTTCCTGCGCACTTTGTTAAGCAATTCAAAGCAGTTCCCAGTTGGAACAGCAGCATTGACTTCCACCGTTGGGGCTGGTGGAGTTAGCCCAGAGGGAGAGTTGCCCCCAGCCTTCCTTACTCGGCGCCAGTGGCGACGTCGAGCGTGTCGCGCGATTGGAGTTGGTTTAGCCATAGGGGTGACCTCCTCATGCCCTCTATGTTGGACAGAGTTTGCTGATATCAGCCTTTTAAAGACCGACGCCTGTTGAATGGAGACGGCCAACCTATCAAAAGCAGACTTCCGAGTAGAGGAAGCGACCTTGGTGATTTCGCCTGGAACGGGAGCAGGGATGGATATCCGCTTCGGGATAACGCCTTCTGGTATTGCAGGCTTCTTCATGGGCCCGTTGGAGCTCTGGCCTAGTCTGTTAAAAACCGAGGCATTGAAGTTGGGCGACCCGTTAAGAGGGGCCGCGGTAGTTGTAAGCCAATCAAAGACCGACTTCTTTGGAGCTTCTTACGACGTCATTGGGGCATTGAAGCTCATCGGTGGGAGCATGGTCCCGAAGAATAGTCCAGTGGTGGCTTGAGTTACCTGCTCCACTGGCATCTTGAAAAGAGAGGCCGCTTGGGGCCCGTAAGCCACTCCTCCAGCAGGGACGGAGCGAGAGTTGCAGTTGCAGATAGTGCAGTTTGAAGTCATTGATCTTCTGTTTTCTGCACAGAGCAAGACACCAAATCTAAGTACCTCGAATCCACAGACAACCACAGCAAACCGCGATTCGTTCGCGAACACGACACACGAAGTGTGGAGTGGAAAGAGGAAGAGGTCCCACCGGGCGTGCCAGAATCTGTTCCCCTCCGAATGGCGCGGCGGAGACGCGATGTGCGCCTCCCCTGAGATTCGGGGCAGATGCTATTTGGTTTTATCCGTCCACCTCTCCGAAGATGCCAAGTTGATTTATGGCACCGTGTATCGGAGGTTTAGACGGATGCGGCCGATATAGAAGACTTCGTCAGATTCCCCCTCTTCTGAGGGGTTTTTGATTGTGGGGACGTTCTTCCCTGCAGGCGCAAGCCCCTGCAGTTAATTACGCTACCGCATCGCAGTAACAACTTTCTCCTTCTCCAGAATTTCACTTCGTGTCGTGTGTGTTTGTTTTGTTTGTGGTTGCCCGTGGATTGTATACGGAGACTAATTTATGTCGTCGCCCGTAGGACGTGGATTAGTCCAAATCCGTATTTTCTTAGATTTGGGTTTTGGTTTGGGTTTAAGGATACGTTAGTCTCATTTGGGACTAAGATCAACTTAAACGTTTGTTAAGGATACATTAGTATCATTTTATACTAAGATCGACTCAACGGGATCGTTTAGATCCAACAAAAGAGCATTTGGGCTCTATTGTTCCAATTTAGGGACATAGTAGTCCATTGCCAGTTTAGGGACATGGTGGTCCATTTCCAGTTTAAGGACATGGTGGTCCATTAAATGTATGGCCGTCGGGACCCGTCACCTCTCTGACGACGTTGAAGGATTACAACGACAGATGTCAGAGGAGTTCGGAGATGTACCCTTGAACCAGGTGTAAATTGATTTGAAAGAGCAGTTGTGCTCAGTTCAATTTAATTTGAGGACTTACGGCCAGAATTGGGTTAAGTCCAGTTGAGAATATTCAACATTTTATTTGTGTTTGGCCTGTTAGGCCTTTACTAGGGCTCTGCCCTTGTTTAATAATGCATAGCATTTGTTTTGGGTCTGTTGGATCTTTTAATTGGGCTCTGCCCTTTTAATAATGCATTGCATTAAATGTTCTGACAGTGTCCCACGTGGCTTGTCAGGCGCTTTGCGCCAATTGAGGAGCGCAAGGCGCAAATTCATGTGGAGGTGACATGTGTCACGCGTCGGTGAGCGCAAGTCTGTTAGCACAGTGCGCTGCGCTAGCGCGCTGCTGACACGTGGCGCGCTCTGGTGACTTGCGCCAAACCAAGAGAGCAGTGCTCTGTTTTTAGAAGCGCAAGGCGCAATTGTTCTATGATTGACACGTGGCGCTCCCTGGTGGCTTGCGCCAATCCAAGGAGCGCAACAGTGCAAATTTCAAAAGTGCAAGACACTGTTTAATATCTTGATCAAATTTAGATCAAAGAAAACAGGTTTTTCTTGTTCCAGAGAGGTTCTACCTCAAATTTCAAGAACCAGTGGTTCATCAAAAGGCAATGCCTTTATATAGATCAAAAGATCTAGTAAAGAAGTAAATTACTTCTTTTTTATTATTTTTTTATTAAAGATCTTGATCTTGTTCTTAGATCATCGATCTTTTTGGAAGAAATTCTTCTTTTTTCCAAAGGTTTTTACCCTTTTTTTTTATCTCTCTGACTTTCTTCTCAAAGTTTTCTTTTTTAAGAGCTTTGTATCTCTCTCTCTTGATGTCCATGTGTTTTAGACTTGGAGTCTAGGGGCCTTTATATAGTGCCAATTAGTTTGTTATGTTAGTTACAGAGATCTTTCTCTGATTGATTTGGGGAAATTTCCCCACTGTTGGATCTTTGATCCTAGAACTTCTGTTTTACAGAAGGCAATCTTCTTGTTTTTAACAAGATTGAGAAAGATCTTTCTGGAATTTTAATTCTGTTTTAGTGCTGGCACAGTTGGCGCAAGCGCACCTGCGCTTGACACGTGTCGCGCAGCGCAGAGCGCAGCGCAACTGCGCTAGGGCAACTGCGCGGACACGTGTCGCGCAGCGCAGAGCGCAAGTCAACTGAAGCGTTGCTTCCTTTATTTATTTTAAAGTTTAAATTTTAAAATAGAGTCTTGCTCTGATTGGGGGAAACAGAAGCATTGCTTCATTTCCCGCCTTGGAATTTGAACAGAGCTTTGCTCTGAAAGGGAGATTTTCTCCTTTATTATTATTATTATTTATTTATTTTTTCCCTTTATTGTTATAATTTTATAAGGAGCGGGTTTTGAGCCAAAATTTTGGCGGGAACAGTCTCGTATGTGGTATGCTTCTATATTTACTATCATTTTATTCGTTTTATTCAAAATTTACAAAGGAGGTGTTGTCCATTTTTAAAACAATGTTTCAAAACAAGTTTTACTTTTAACAAAACTTTTTGAAACCTCACCTCCAATAGTTCTTTTAAAAATGGTTTAGATTCTAGGTTTTTGCTTACTTGAATTGCGTCAACGTCTTTAAACGTCGCGTGATTTAAGTGCCGGTCACATGCCACTTTTGGGTCATGACACTCGATTTTTAGATACCTCCCTCGCTCTTTCGACCTCGCCTCCCTTGCTCCTTCGACCTCGCCTCGCCGCCTTCCCTCCCTCAACCTCGCCTCCCTTGCTGCCCTCCAGCCACCTCGCTCCCTCCCTCAACCTCGCCTCGATCTCTCGATCCCTAGATCCCTCACATCGATACCCAGATCCATCGCTTGCCCTCACCTAGATCCTGCTGCAGATTCCTCGCCGCTGCACATCGTCACCCAGATTCCTCGCTGCAGATTGCCTCTCGAAGATCACTGCCAACGCCTTTAGCATCTCTAGATAAACCTCAAAGCATCTCCTCTTTTTTTAACTTTAACACTCATAATGGCTAGTTTAGTTTTGATTAAACAGCCTTTAGGGACAACAACTAAGTAAAGTTTAACAGCCTTTATTCCGGAGTTCACTTTTTGACTTCGTTGGACCTTTTCTGAAGCAAATAAAAAAGAAATCTCGTCTTGTTGGATCAATATGATGGACAACAAAATTGATCCTCCTCCTTTCAATTACAAAATGGATCTCCGTCTAACTATCTTGACTCTCTCTGGCTCTAACAAAATTTTGGAATGGGCATATGCCATTGAACGTGCCCTAAAAAACATGGGCTTTCACCACCATCTCTCTCAGGAAGCTCCACCAAGCTCCGATGCACAATATTCCTCTTGGTCTCAAAATGACAGCAATGTATGCACTTGGCTTACAAACTCTATGGAGCCCATCTGTTATCGGGCTATTATATATCTCCCTACTGCGAAGGAGATGTGGTTCTATCTCAAATCTCTTTACTCGTCGGAAGAGAGCCTTCAGCAGCTATATGATATCTTCAATGAACTCACTACCGCTACTCCAGATGATGATCTACATGCCTTTGGGTCCTAGTTCCAGGGGCTTCTAGAAGAATGGAACATGTATTAACCCATCTTCTCTGATCCAGCCATTACAAAGAGCCAGTGTGAGGCTCTTATTAGGACTCTTTATTTGGCTAAGATGAAGCCTCATCTGGATGGAGTTCGCTCATTTCTTCTCTTTCAGAACGGTACGCCTACTCTAAATAGTATTTTCGCTACTGCCTATCGTGTCCCTCCACCAGGCGCCTCTACAGTGGATGCTTCATCTACTGCCCTTGTTGCTCAGGATTGTGGCCGAGGATTTCTCCCTGGTCATGGCCATTCTCCTATTAGTACTCGGGGACGTGGAGGACGGTATCGCAGACGTGGTCATGGGTCCCTTTCTTGCTCTCATTGCTATGGTACCAACCATACAGAACCATTTTGCTGGGGGAAACATGGCTATCTGGATCAGACTCTTGCTGGCCGATAGAGTACGGCTCTTCCAGCAACCCAACCACCAGCATCATCATCCTCGCAGATCTCTCTTGAAGACTAACAGTACCTTCAAAGTATTTTCTCTCATGTCTCTACTATCAACTTAACCAAATCAGGTATATCTCTTCTATCTCAGTCAAACCCTTGGGTTCTTGACTCTTGATCTTCTGACCATATGACTCATACTGCTTCTAACTCTATATTTTCCAGAAATTCATTTCCATTGCTAATGGGGATGTCCTTCCTGTTCATAGTTGTACCAATATTGATGTGACATCTTCCTTACCGCTTAAAAATGTTCTTGTTGTTCTTTCACTTCATACAAATCTATTATCCGTTCGTTGCCTTACTAATGATTTCAACTGTTCAATAATTTTCTCTTCTAATAACTTTGTGATCCAGGACAACCAGATGATGGAGCAGATTGGTGGAGTTAAAGAAATTAATGGATTGTACTATTTGGATGTGTCACCTTCAGCATTTTCTGTTGTTTCTACCATTTACTGGTATCGACATCTTGGACATCCACATCTTCCTATGCTTTGTACTATATTACCTGATTTCTCTTTATCTGATTTTTCTTGCGAGTCGTGTATTTTGGAGAAACATTTTCGTTCATATTTTTCTTTAATTAATAACCGTATTTCTTCGATATTTGAGTTAGTCCATTTTGACATTTGGGGTCCTTACACGCATACTAGCATATTTGGTTACAAATATTTAGTCGCTTTTATTGATGATCACTCTAGAATGACATGACTGTTTTTTTACGTGATCGATCTGAATTACTACATGTATTTAAAACATTTATTACTGAAGTGGTTAATCAGTTTAATACGTCTATTAAAACTCTTAGAACAGATAATGCAAAATAATACATAAGTAGTATTTTTCAAACTTTTTGCCAAGCTCATAGGATTTTCATCAAACTTCTTACTCGTACACACCACAACAAAAAAGCATTGCTGAAAGAAAAAACCGCCACTTGCTTGACGTTGCTCGTTCTATTATGCTTAACATGCATGTCCCAAAACGTCTTTTGACTTTTGCCTTACTTTTCGCATATTTTTTTATTAATCGCATGCCTTCCACGATTCTTCAAAACCAAATACCGTTCTCTATTTTATTTCCCTACCAAGAACCTTTTCCCCTTCCTCTTAAAATATTTGAGTGTGTTTGCTATGTTCATAATCACCGATTAACTCGCGATAAATTGGATCCTAAGGCTATCAAACATATATTTGTTGGTTATTCTAGAACTCAAAAAGGTTACGTTTGCCTATTTTATTCTATATCCATTGTCGTTGTCTCTCATGATGTCACCTTTCTTTAGGATCAACCCTTTTACCCCCAACGGAAAGTCCTTCCCACATCCCACCACCACATTCTATACCTCCAGCTGACCAACCAATTCAAACCGAATCTACTACTGTCGAAGTTCATCCTCCTCCTCCTCCGATTACGCATGTCTATAGGCGTCAATCGAAAGCAGTGATAAATTCTGTAAGTGCACGGCGGCGCCCCGGCCGTCAATCCGACGGCCAAATGCGGAAGCGATGATAAACTTAAATTTTCTTGAACTGGCAAACCGCCGCGCACTAATACCCGGATCGAACCATTAATTAGTCCTAGCTATCTACAAGAAAGGGAATAGAGATATACCGACGATCCAAGTCCTCCGGTCTTCTCGTCATCGTCCCGATCTCCTGCGGAATGTCCCGTCTCCTCCTCGTCGCCGGAAGTGCACCACATCGCCTACTTCTTTTACGGGCTCCCACCTCAATGCCGAGGCAACTCGGGCACGAAGCCGGCTACTCGACGTGCCCAAGGTTCGCTGTAGAATGTGTAGTCCTCGAGTCTCACTTTGGGGTTCATGGAGATGCCATTTTAGGTGGAGGGATGATACAAGAACTATATGGAGGAGCTTGGAGAATTTTGGTGCATGAAATGAACAACATTTCCTCACCTCAATTTTTGGACAGCCCCCATCAAGAGAGTGGCCGGCCATGCTAGATGAGGGAGGGAGTGAATGAGAGAGTATTCTCAAAAAGAGAGAAAGCCAACCATATCCAAGAGAGAGAGAGGAATGGTTATCATGTGAAAAGAAATGATAGCAAGGAAAGTCCAACACTCAAACACCAATGATCATCCATCATCATAACAATCCCAACACTCAACCAACAACCATGACTAAAAGAAAGTCAAGCCATGATGGAGTCAAAACAAGTCAATGATGGTGAAGTCATCATGAAGCAATAAGATGCAAAGAACCCCCTCCACAAACACTTATTTGCAACAATGCAAATAAGCCCTCCTCCACCAATCTTCGGCCAATGAACGGAACAATGGAAATTGGCCGAAACGGAAAGCAAACTGGCAACTCCAGAAAACTGGTCCCGTAATAAATTACAGGAAAACCCCAATACTGTGCATACACACCCGCATCTGTATTTCGACCGAAATACAAATGCAATGAGACAAAGTCTACACAGTACTATACTAGGATCCGGCTTATACCAAAACCGGCTAGTAATATCCGTTCGATCCTGATCCGTGCAATGCCGCACGTATCTGATCGAACCCTGCCATATATCCATACGGCCTATAGTACAAACTGTCCGATCCTGATCCGTGCAATACCGCACGTATCTGATCGGACCTTGCCATATCTCCACACGGCCTCTACAACCTTTCGCCCGAAAGCTGAGTAACTGAATGTAGGGGACTCTAAAGACTCGTCAACACCTTGGTTGTGGATTTAACCACTAGCACGTTAGAGGTATAAGCCAATACATAACGGGCTACCAGGTATTGACCAAAAGGGACGTCTGTGAGCGAACTCAGCCTGACTCCCTACTGAGCCTGTCAGTGACAATATCCGTACAGTCCGGTCCGTTCGTCTATGAGCATCGCATGGCGGGCCTAGGGGGTTGGTAAAAGTCAGACCCCCAAAAGCGGTACAAGTCATGTCGGAGTGTAGCCCAGAACACCCTGAGATACTACTGGAATACCTACCAGTAAATCTCCTTGCCTCGGCCGAGGGCTTCGTGTAATGGCTCTCCTAGACACAGCACGACCTCACCCCCAATACCGGGAGAGACGAACCCCTGAAGATACGCTCACTGCCTCCATGTGGCTCGGGACTGTACCCAACTAAAACCTGTTTGCACGACTCCTTTGAGCCGTGGTAGGGTAGTAATCAAAGTACAGTGGGAACTCACACGAGACAAATGACGATCCCCAGGTCGATGAACTAACCTGCACACATGTCACCAGGGAACTGCCATCTGACGTCTGGTATATGACCAACCAGCATGTTCCCGGCGAGTCCTGTCCGGTGTACTCATAACCCAATGAGCACCTGTATACATCTTAGGTGATCCAACTGACACCAGTGGCTTGTGAGACCGGCCACCGCCCCTCGTCGGGGTCTCGACTGTATACACTAGTCTACTATGGAGAATCGATGCCCTGTCTCGAAACTCTCACGACTAGGGACCTTTTAAGGATATGCTTATAGACCCCCAGCTCCCACTTATATGATCGCCCTCATACTGCTGGTGGTCAAGCAAGAATCCTAGGGGCTCTACCAACGTGTAATAGCGACTTGTCAGGTCACCTGAAGCAGTACACGATGATAAAGGTAAACCAGATAGCATACTATCATCTCGAGTAAGACTGTCCTACCGGGATAGGTCCTCCATCAATCATTGCAATCACGTACCTGTGACCTAATAATTGACTCTGAGGGCACTATCTCCAACAATCTCCCACTTGCACTCAAGGCTAATTATTGCGATGTCGCATACTCACAGCCCGTGTGATACCGAACACCTAACTCCTCTACTAGTCAGTCTCACAAAGCTCGTTTGCGAAACTATTGCGTTCGAGGAATAGCCTCAGTGAGTGGATCCGCCTTGATGTTTCTTTCTATGTCTCTCTATATCTCAAGTTCGCGGAGAAACCCATCTCCCGAAATGAGCAATACCTGTCTTAGAATGTGTCTGGATGTCTGATGGGACATAGCTCATAAATGAACTCCAAATCCAAACTTCTTAGACTGTATCGTCAACTGAACTTAATCAGTATCCTGCGCCATGCCTCCCTCAGTATTGCCTTGGACCACCTGTCCAAAATACTGCCCCTCATCAGAAGGAAAACTATAGCTCTGACAACCTCCTTGTCGTCCATGTCACCTTGGAAGCCTGGAATGATAACTGTCTCCCGAATGAGGCTGTCGTTATCATATCCCTAGAACATCCACTTATGTTCTAAAACTGCTTCCGACTGTTTCTCCAGGATTGGATCAATGTCAACTTATTGCATCTAGTGCAAGAACAACATCTGGTGTGGTACTTGATTGACTCAATTGCCTGAGCAAGTGATCTACCAATCATGCACATCCCTCTCCCTTTTAGTCTGTAAGACACCTTTAGAGAGGGTGACTCCATCACCTGCAGGTACACTACCGTGCCAGGAGTCGTCCATTCTAAATACCCTTAGAATGCTGTCTAAGTACCCAGATTGGGAAACTACCCAAATCTAGATCTAAAACCATAGATCTAGTAGCCAGTATGTCTGATATAAAATCCAAGTCCCATGTGGAGAAACAACTGTGTGACGACCAAAGTATAACCGATCGCAGTATAGGAGTTTCCTTTCCTATTCTGTGTATGTCATCCAAATACCAGGATATCACACCCTACTACCTTCTCAACAGATCCATCTCCTATTCTGATGAAGTCAAACCCATGACTGTCACGTCAGAAATAGATGATCTATCTCCGCTACATCTGCTTTAGTCTATAAATAGACATAAGCTACCTGTCCACCAATGCTTCCGCTGCTCCCACTGACTACGACAACCCTCTGGCAGAGTCATATAGACGTACACTTCTAAAACTAGTTTAGAACGACGCTATACTCATCCTCCCGCCGGGTCTCGCAGCCTGGAACAACAGCAATGGTAATTGTGGGTAAACAAGAACTTCCCTGTCACCGTCCTGGAGGCAACCGTAGTACCTCTCGGGTGCCTGAAGTTACCCACCTTATCTGCGGAGTGGCCAATGGAATGTCAAACCAGATTGAATCTTTAGGTTCCTTATCAAATCTTCAGTAATCGTTTGTGGTTCTGGAATCACCTCCAGTTCTACCATACTCCCACTACTGTTTTCTGAAAAAATCCATTTTTATTAAAACTGTGGCGAGTCTAGAACAATATTGCTATTGTTCATCCAGATGGTAGAAAGTCAACCCGCGTCATAGCCTGGGTCAACCCACAAACAGCCATTACAGAAACGTGCCTTGAGTTGTCCAGTGTCTGGTTTTAAGCATAAGCCGGACAACTCCCCGTACCTTAACATCGTTAAGATATGAACTGTTCTATATCCCATATAGGACCAGAGGCACTGATTTAATTGAACCAGATTCAAATCATGCAACTGTCTCCAGTGCATGTCAACTAAATGGAAGGAGGCCGATCAGCGTTACTCAACTTAGGAATGCTTCCAATTATGAGTAACCTGAAAAAGAAGCAAGTTCTCTTAGTCATTACTATCAACTTAATACCATACACAAGTATCTACATCTTCGATCTCTTTGAAGAATCCCGATACTTGCTACACCTGGTTCTCTACTCTATTCAAATACCTATAACTTCTCAAAATTCGGACCCTGTGTTTCCGCGAAACACTTGTCTAAAAACTAGAGAAGTCATAAGTAAACCGAATATAGTACGAGGACCAACCCCTCTGTCCTGATGGACCCTGGACAACATACAATACTCTGTATAAGTCCCTTGAGTCTGATAACTCATTCACTGTGTGTCGTAGGTTGAAAACTGTACTTATGGTTAAGAAGAATTACACCGCTGTTTAATGCTCCTTACCTAACCATCCACTGATATCGGTAAATGTCGTAGACATAATTTCAGAAAGGTATATCTCATTCTATGAAAATAGACGTACAGATATATCAATTTGAAATTGGTGCATAACTGCGGATATTCAAAACCAAATATTTGCCAACCGGCAAACTACCCAGGTGACTTCCTCAAATATCACTGATTACAACGAATCCCGATATAATGAGGATGATCACCCAATTCCCAATAACTTACTCCCACTCATCATCTGTAAAGCCATACAGATGTGAGAATCGTAACTGGTAAATATATACCCTGGAGTAAGTATCTAATCGGGAAATCAGTTTTCCTTTAACAGTACACAGTGAGACTGAAACATTGAAATGTTTCGATGGGGTATCCTGGTATTCATAGTAATGCCTCTTCCAGATTCACGACTGTAACCGTATAATTCTTTGCCACCTCTCCAAATCCCTTCATATGTCTTTAGTCTTTACCTTCTGTACACCCCTTTAGGCCAAATGGTTTTCTTCCTTCCCTACCGTTCGGCACCAGCCTATGGTTTGGAAGAAGACTATCCAATAAGCATAATGGGTGTACTGTCCCAATCCTAGGAACACTCGCAATGAGAGAGGGTGAAGATAAAAGACAACCGAATAAACCTTATTCCTATTTCTCCTGGACCAGAATCCATCCCCGAACTGGAACAAGTTCCATTCGAGTTCGTATATAACCATACGATGGAGTATCCAAATAAACTGTGGATCTTCGTAGTGATACGGAGTGTCCTGGAGAAATACAAAGGTGATGTGGGAGTGGTAACGAAATATTTGGTTTGGTCGTGAATATCTGTTGCAATTTACTTTGCCCTCTTACTAATCCCTTGCTTTGTCTGAACTTAATACCTTCTGTACACCATCGTTAGGCTAATTGGTTTTCTTCATTCCCTACCGGTCGGCACCAGCCTAAGGTTTGGAAGAAGACTATCCAATTTGCGTAATAGGTGTACTATCTCCTAAACCAAGGAGCGCTCGCAACCTGAGAGAAGGTAAAAGGAAAAGACAACTGAATAATCCTATCCGTTTTCTCCAGAACCTGAAACCATCCTCGAATAAATTCCTTCGAGTTCGTATCTAACCATACGATGGTTTTGTCCAATGGAAGTGGACGTTCGTAGTAATACGGGGTGTCCTGGAGAAAAGGGTAAAAGTAGGAGTGGCAATGAGGTTTGCAACTCTGACAATCCAAAAGCCAGTGTTAAGAAGGTTCGGTCAACTTGGTCACTGAGTCATAGTCTTAGGGTCGGGTCAAATGGTCGCTGCCAGAGAGAGAGAAAAGAAACACTCAGCGTGCACTCTAACCTAGATCAGAATGGTTACCAATTTATCTAATCTGAAAACCTCCCACTGTACCTCAAATTCTCCTCCAAACCTGAAAGAAGAATTAGTCGGGATCACCCGAGGAGTAAACTAACTCATCAGTGGGAATCGGGATCCAACTATCATCGCATGATAACATGACGGAATCCGCTCACATCATCATACTCCAGATGGTATGCGCATATCTGGCAAGTTTCAGTTCTTTTGAAACTCCCGATGTGATTTCTGCCCCATGCTCTTATGACCTTGGCGTGAGGTCAAAATATCATAAGTCACATGTCAAGTTCTGCCCGTCATTATCCAGGTTAATCTGAACCCACCCGTACATGCCCTTGACGTAGGCCAAAATAGTAGTACGACTGTCCCAAACCAACGCATCTATCTATGCAACAGATAAATACCCGGCAGCTACCAATCACTATGCCTTGGCGTGAGGTCAAAATACATAGCTTGAATACTACCGAATATTTAACTGAAATGACGGAGGGCTACGAATGGTTTCTGGCGAAAACCTTTAACGTAATGAACTTGATATCGTTGAAGGAACGGATAGCTTTTTAGAAATATAGTGACGACAACTTCCGCTAAAGAGGTCACTTCCGGTGAAGGGATCTCGGCTCTTTCCCCGTAGAATGGGGTGCAGGATATTCCAACTGAATACCACGATGCAAAGCAAAAGTAATCGGCTATAGTGAAGTTAATGCCCTGACGCAAACTTTTTGTCCAAGGGGTCACTCCCGGTGAAGGGATCTCGGCCCTTGCCTCGTCGACTGAGGAGCAGGATATTCCAACTGAATACCACGATGCAAAACAAAAGAGAACGTCCTTGCAATAACAGCTTTTTGAAAAGTTGTTCCAACAACATCAGATTAGGTTTGTTTTTAACTTGCATTGATCCGAGATCACACCAAAAAGAACGAAAATATACTGATGTACGTATATGCCATCCGCATTCGCCACTGGGTCCCGTCATTACCCGTTAGGTTAGCTAACTAACGACAGAGTGGGGACTGGACTAGCGCGGATGTAAAACATATACAACATCTACTAATATATATACCAATATATTATATTTCGCTCAAGGCGTGAAAGAAATGCAACATCACAGAAATGTACAGCATCACAGAAACAATACAGATATCTGGGATCCCCGGGTTTCACAGAGCCGCTGAAACCCGACGTTCCCCTGGTCGTGTGGATAGCCTGTGCAATGAAATCCTAGACCCCTACGGGCGCGGCAAGTCACCCGCTAAAACCTGAAGCGAGGCAGCCCCCTTCAGCACCGTGAATGGACCACCCAGCACTTCACGAAATCCGGTAACTTGGGCACCCCTCCTGGGTCAACCTGTACCCCCTACGAGTGCGGCGAATAGCCTGTCAATCCTAGAGTGAAGCCCCCTCCGTCTCAATGCCATGAGATGCGGGCTTGTTGCCCTCTAGAACCCGGCTATCCGTGCACCCCTCCGCGGGGTAATCCTAGTACAGAAAGTAAAATATACATACACCGGGTACATCGACCGCAACCTGGCCGTGCCCCAAAATAATAATACAAACAGGCAGTGACGGCAGTCCACATGTCGGACGCTCGCCCCGCAATATCAAATGTACATAATACAACCACAACTGTACTAGCATTGCATCCAGGCTATCCCCCACGACCGATCCGCAACATCACAGCAAAAACAGAACATCAACGTGAAAGTCACGTTCGCAAATCCGTCTAACCGGGCTATAGCAGTTAGACCGGATTTACCGATCGAGTGACATTCACGGTCGCAGATATAATGTAAATACTGTGAAATAATGTGTTTAAAATATCCGATCGATCAAATTTTAACAAGTGGGCCCCCAAGCATTACTGTAGCAGATCAAGAAATTCTGGGCCCAAAATTAATATTCCAAAACCCCTATTTTCATCCCAGAAAGCAACTGAAGAAGTTTGATGCAGTAAGGGCACCATTGTGCGGCGGAACCGCGGCCCAAGGGGGAGTTTTGCCGCGGTTCCGCGCTCTGGTGGTCGACTTACTGCGTCAAATTTCTACAGTGGGCTTATAATCTCCAGTACAACACTATTTTACAACCTGAAAAATTTTTGGAGACCAAAAAATTTCAACAGAAAACTGTCGTTAACAAAAATGTAGATTTTGGAATTTTGGTCGATCGGAAATGCAAAACACATTAAACCAAGCTAGACTAAGTTAATGGCGAGGCTCTGATACCACTGTAAGTGCACGGCGGCGCCCCGGCCGTCAATCCGACGGCCAAATGCGGAAGCGGTGATAAACTTAAATTTTCTTGAACTGGCAAACCGCCGCGCACTAATACCCGGATCGAACCATTAATTAGTCCTAGCTATCTACAAGAAAGGGAATAGAGATATACCGACGATCCAAGTCCTCCGGTCTTCTCGTCATCGTCCCGATCTCCTGCGGAATGTCCCGTCTCCTCCTCGTCGCCGGAAGTGCACCACATCGCCTACTTCTTTTACGGGCTCCCACCTCAATGCCGAGGCAACTCGGGCACGAAGCCGGCTACTCGACGTGCCCAAGGTTCGCTGTAGAATGTGTAGTCCTCGAGTCTCACTTTGGGGTTCATGGAGATGTCATTTTAGGTGGAGGGATGATACAAGAACTATATGGAGGAGCTTGGAGAATTTTGGTGCATGAAATGAACAACATTTCCTCACCTCAATTTTTGGACAGCCCCCATCAAGAGAGTGGCCGGCCATGCTAGATGAGGGAGGGAGTGAATGAGAGAGTATTCTCAAAAAGAGAGAAAGCCAACCATATCCAAGAGAGAGAGAGGAATGGTTATCATGTGAAAAGAAATGATAGCAAGGAAAGTCCAACACTCAAACACCAATGATCATCCATCATCATAACAATCCCAACACTCAACCAACAACCATGACTAAAAGAAAGTCAAGCCATGATGGAGTCAAAACAAGTCAATGATGGTGAAGTCATCATGAAGCAATAAGATGCAAAGAACCCCCTCCACAAACACTTATTTGCAACAATGCAAATAAGCCCTCCTCCACCAATCTTCGGCCAATGAACGGAACAATGGAAATTGGCCGAAACGGAAAGCAAACTGGCAACTCCAGAAAACTGGTCCCGTAATAAATTATAGGAAAACCCCGATACTGTGCATACACACCCGCATCTGTATTTCGACCGAAATACAAATGCAATGAGACAAAGTCTACACAGTACTATACTAGGATCCGGCTTATACCAAAACCGGCTGGTAATATCCGTTCGATCCTGATCCGTGCAATGCCGCACGTATCTGATCGAACCCTGCCATATATCCATACGGCCTATAGTACAAACTGTCCGATCCTGATCCGTGCAATACCGCACGTATCTGATCGGACCTTGCCATATCTCCATACGGCCTCTACAACCTTTCGCCCGAAAGCTGAGTAACTGAATGTGGGGGACTCTAAAGACTCGTCAACACCTTGGTTGTGGATTTAACCACTAGCACGTTAGAGGTATAAGCCAATACATAACGGGCTACCAGGTATTGACCAAAAGGGACGTCTGTGAGCGAACTCAGCCTGACTCCCTACTGAGCCTGTCAGTGACAATATCCGTACAGTCCGGTCCGTTCGTCTATGAGCATCGCATGGCGGGCCTAGGGGGTTGGTAAAAGTCAGACCCCCAAAAGCGGTACAAGTCGTGTCGGAGTGTAGCCCAGAACACCCTGAGATACTACTGGAATACCTACCAGTAAATCTCCTTGCCTCGGCCGAGGGCTTCGTGTAATGGCTCTCCTAGACACAGCACGACCTCACCCCCAATACCGGGAGAGACGAACCCCTGAAGATACGCTCACTGCCTCCATGTGGCTCGGGACTGTACCCAACTAAAACCTGTTTGCACGACTCCTTTGAGCCGTGGTAGGGTAGTAATCAAAGTACAGTGGGAACTCACACGAGACAAATGACGATCCCCAGGTCGATGAACTAACCTGCACACATGTCACCAGGAAACTGCCATCTGACGTCTGGTATATGACCAACCAGCATGTTCCCGGCGAGTCCTGTCCGGTGTACTCATAACCCAATGAGCACCTGTATACATCTTAGGTGATCCAACTGACACCAGTGGCTTGTGAGACCGGCCACCGCCCCTCGTCGGGGTCTCGACTGTATACACTAGTCTACTATGGAGAATCGATGCCCTGTCTCGAAACTCTCACGACTAGGGACCTTTTAAGGATATGCTTATAGACCCCCAGATCCCACTTATATGATCGCCCTCATACTGCTGGTGGTCAAGCAAGAATCCTAGGGGCTCTACCAACGTGTAATAGCGACTTGTCAGGTCACCTGAAGCAGTACACGATGATAAAGGTAAACCAGATAGCATACTATCATCTCGAGTAAGACTGTCCTACCGGGATAGGTCCTCCATCAATCATTGCAATCACGTACCTGTGACCTAATAATTGACTCTGAGGGCACTATCTCCAATAAATTCAACAGCAGATATTGAAGCTCCTCCTCCATACATACAGACGGAAGCTGACGAGCCTTCGCATATATCTCCTTCTGATGGTTTGTCCGACAACATAACAATTGCTCTTCGCAAAGGTAAACGAACATGAACTACTTCTCATCCTCTTGCTTCATTTATTTCATATCATCGTCTTACTCCAGCTTTATGTCAGTTTGTTTCTTTCTTTGTATGTTGTTTCCCTTCCTAACTTTGTTCAGGAAGATATGAGTCATCCAGGTTGGCATAGGGCTTTGATAGAAGAGTTGCACACACTGAGATCTAATCACACTTGGGATCTGGTCAACCCCCCATCACAGAAAAAGATAGTTGGTTGCCGGTGGGTCTTTGCTGTCAAATATAATCATGATGGCAGTGTATCTCGTTTGAAAGTTTGCCTTGTTGCCAAAGGCTATACTTAGCAATATTGTGCAGACTATGCTGAGATTTTTCTCCGGTGATCAAACTCACTACTGTTCGTGTCTTGATCTCTTGCAGTTACCTGTGATTGGTATCTACATCAGCTAGACATCAAGAATGCTTTCCTCAGTGGTGATTTTTCTAAGACGGTTTATATGCAGCAGCCTCCTGATTTTGAGCGTGAAGGGGAGTCTCTTATATGTCATCTTAAAAAATCTATCTATAGGCTAAAACAATCTCCTCAGACATGGTTCGATAAATTCAGCATGGTTCTAAAAAAGATAAATTTCACAAGATGCCCGGTAGATCCATCTCTATTTACATAAAGACGAAAAGAAGGAATGGTTATTCTTCTTATTTATGTTGATAACATAATCATCACTGGAGATGATTCCGAAGGTATATCTATGGTCAAAACCCATTTGGCCTCACATTTTCACACAAAAAATATTGGTCCTCTACAGTACTTTCTTGGTATAGAGGTGTCTCAAAATAAGAGATCATTATTTCTCTCACAGCGGAAGTATACTCCTGATCTTCTTAAAGAAACATGATTTCTTGGCTGTCGCCCTGCTGATACTCCCTTGGATACAATAGTAAAGCTCTATCACATTAGCTCACTTGATGACCGGCCACATTCCGATCCAGGTCCGTATCGACGATTAGTTAGGAAATTGATATATCTCACGTTACTTGTCCAAACATATCCTTTATAGTCAGCACAGTCAGCCAGTTTATGCAGGTGCCCTTAGTTTCCCATCTTCGGGCCGTTGAGCACATTCTCAGCTATTTGAAGCGTGTACCTGGGTAAGGTCTTTTCTATAAACCATGTTCTAATCTGTCTCTTGTAACCTATGTTGATGCTGATTTTGCCGGATCTGTGGATGACCATCGCTCCATGAATGGATTTTGTGTTTTCTTTGCAAGAAACCTAGTTACTTAGTACAGTAAGAAGCAACATGTTGTTGCATGCTCATCAGCCGAGGTTGGATATAAGGCTATGGCCCACACCGTTTCAGAATTGACGTGACTCTCTACATTGCTTCAAGATCTCGGTGTTAGTTCTACAACACCAGTATTCTTGTTTTGTGACAATAAAACTGCAATTCATATTTCAGAGAATCCAGTGTATAACGAACGTACAAAACACATTGAAGTAGATTGCCACTTTATCTGGGAGAAAATTGTTGAAAAGAAAGTCAATCTCCATCATGTTTCTACTCATGCACAGATTGCAGATATTTTGATGAAATCTCTTCCAAGACCCGTATTCGTTCATCTATTGTCCAAGCTATACATCACTGATTTCTTTGCTTTAGATCGAGGGAGAGTGTTGGAATAGTTTAGACTAGATTATTATTAGGGTACATCGTACCATGACACTTGTTCATTAAGTAATTGTAATTTTTATATAAAGAAACCTTTACTCTCATAATAAAAATCTCTCTTTCTCCTTTCTTTTAATTTTAGCAATATAAAACTTTATTAAATTTTCTCTAAACATAAACACCAACCCTAAGCAAACCATATCAGACATCTGCACCAGACGTTTGGAACAAATATTTTTTTCCTGCAGACATCTATAGCAGACGTCTCCAGTTCAAAATAGAGTTCTGGAAATTAGCACAATAGACATCTAGTGCTTGGAAGAAGATGTCTCCAGTTCAAGTCTTGCCTCTGGATATTTGTACCAGAGACATCTGGTATCAACGACTAGACGTCTGCTCGGGCAACATTTCGAACTGACCAGATGAAATCTGATCGTTCGATTGCTACTCTTTTAATTCTATTCGTCCATTTTTTATGTGTATATATTTCCCCAAAACTTTATCAGTTCTCAAACTTTAAAACATCTCTCTCTCACTCTCTTTTTTCCTCCACTCCTCAATTTTCTCAAAAACCTAGAATTCTTCACAATTTCACAAATTCTTCCACATATTCTCATGGTTCTAAAGAAAAACAAGCATCTCCAGAATCATCTTCCAAGAAGAGAAAATGTCTCTTAACCGAGATTCCTCAAGAAGAAGACCTTTTTCTCGACAATGATTGTAAAACGAGATTTCAATCCTTCATCTCTAATCTATTCACATCGGTTCCATTATTTTGTTTAGGGATTTAGGAGATTTTGGTTTTCAAGACCTATTTGAAAGACAAGGTTGGATGTCATTCTTGACTCTTGATTGCCCGACTTTCGATATGGCCGTTAAACTATTTTATGCTAATCTCACCGGCACTAACGAACATCCCACCAACTTGAAAACAAAAGTATATCATACCACATTCAATTTTACTTCGGGAACCATTGCGAAGGCATTAAACATTCCGAATGAAGGTGTCGATATATACTTTAACACTTTGTCTAATTTTGAGTATTCAGAAAGTGTTAATAAAGAAAAGGCTATGATGGTTTTGCATGGTTATGATTGTTTACGTGTGCTTCATATCATGATTGACTTATTCAATATTTATGCTCTTTGTTTATCTATTTATGTATATTCTTATGCTCAAATAAGATTTCAACAAAAATCTTATTTATTCTTGTATATTTCCTTACCCCTTGCTCCTAATTGTGATTAATTTTTTGATATTTTCAAAACGGGGAGAAAATATTCGTGAATATCATATATCATATCATATATTGGCAATATTAATTGGTATCTCAATTTTTTATTATGAAATTTGAGCTATAATACTCGTATTCATGAGTGCTCCTTGAAAATTAATATTAGTAGTATGAGATACTAATATGAGTTCAAATATTTTTTCAACTGAGCATGAACTGATGGGGAGCATTTAACTCTAATTTCTAACTTTTTATATATCATGTATACTTTAAAATAAGTTTTGTTAAATTTCAAAAGGAGGGAGATTGTTGACACTTGTGTCAAACGATCTTAAGTTTTGATCATTTCGAACAAAACTATATTTAAAGGATTCATATGTTACTAACGACGTTTCTAAGTTCTTAATCTGATTATAACTAGCATAATATCTCAACATCAATCTGTGATTGCCTTCAATAAGATCCGTACTCAAAATGTCCATATGGCATGAAGGCTTGACGAAAGCACACAACGTGATGCAAGTTTTATTAAGAAATAAAGACGTCTCAAAATAACAAATCAAGGAAATGAAGACCGAAGAAGAATTGAGTCGAAGAACGTAGCTTTTATTTTTGAGTCCAGTATTAATCTCATAAGGTTAGAATCCATTTTCCAACTCAATTTTATTTATAAGATGTCTCCTCTTTATCAAAAGACATCTAACATAATTGTTCGATTCAATTCTTTTTTATCTAATTTCAAAATTAATCCTACTGCAGACGTTTGGACCAGACGTCTGCTTAAGAAAAATTTGAAATGCAGACGTTTCGTCTAGACATCTTCTGAAGAAACTTTCTATTTTTCAAATCTCTATTTTTGCTGCAGAGACGTCTTAGCAGACGTTTCCTTAAGAATTTTTTGAACTGTAGATGTCTGGTACAGACGTATACTAAAGAAAATTTTGAATTACTATGCTTCTGTTTTTAAATGGAAATGTCTGGGATAGACATCTTAAAGAAATATTTTGAATTGTAGATGTTTGGCCCTAGACGTCTGACATGAAAGTTTCTAACGGTTATTTTTAAAATTTTGAATTTCAAACGAACGGGTGTTTACGTCATTTCAATTTTGAATTGTTTAACAGTCATTAACTGTTTTTGACAGTTATGATTCTGTACAAATATCATCTCTTCCATTTCTATAAATACCCCTAGAGATCAAACATTTTTCTCAATGATTAAAATCATCATTCATTCAATTCAATTAACAAAAATTCTTCTTGTGTCTTAATCGTTAATACTCTTTCTTTGTCTCCAAAAGAGTTTTAAAACTTTCAATACTCTCTCAAAACAACTCTCAAGCATAAATGGTATTAATCTTTGAAATTATAGGATTGTGAGTGAGTATCAAAATCGGATCATTGTAACACTTTGTAAATTCTTGAAGAAGAATCGTTTTCTTCCCTTCGAGAGAAGGAGTCTCTCATTGTCTGAATCGTGGATTCAGGTTGGGAAAAAAGAGTTTTTCCTGGATGATCCCAGTGAAAAAAGTTTGTATTCTTCACACCGGTATATAGTGGAAATTCCTGAGAAGGAGGTTTTAGACAGGGATTAGCCACAGTTGGTGGTGAATCCTAGTCAACAAATCATGTGTGATGTATTGTTCTTTACTTTACTTTTTCTCTGCTCTGTGTTGATCATTGCTACAGGTTTCATTATTTAATTTGTTTAAATTTTTCAGCAGAAACTTGTTAATTTAACATGATTAAGTTTTTTAAATTTACCATTAAACACTTAAAAACCTTATTTACCTCCTTTCTAAGGTATTTTCACAAAGATATAAAGGGTCAAGTATAAATGTGAAAAGTATATATCTTTTTGGGTGTTTGAGCATGTATAATGAATGAGAGAGAAAGAGTGCTGTTGACTTTTCATTTTTTTATTTTTGTCTTTTATGGTGGATGGGGTAGACATCTCCAATTCTCCACTTTGGCTATTGAAATTTTATCAATTTTTCTATTTTTTATTTTGTTGGTTAATGACATCGACTGCTTCTAGTTATAATAGCAAAGATTATTAAAAAATAATAAAATACAAAAAGAATGTTTCACTTATGGCCTGTTTGGTTGTAGGATTATGATAGATTTGGATTGTAGAATTCAAGAATTCCATAAATTTGTATTTGGTTGGGGGATTTGGATTTGGGGGATTCCTTTGTTTTTTCTGGGAGGCCCACCAGAAAACAAGGATTCTTGAATCCTAATTTTTTTTAAGAATTTGCATGGATTTGACATTGTTTATTATACTTTTAGATGAGAGCCGTGGTACTTTATTTATTTAATAATACTCTCTCTCTCTATCTTTCTCTAAAACCCTCAAATCCAAATCTCATTTTCTTTTTACCAACCAAACAAAGATTACAAGGATCTACAAATCCAATACTTGGAATCCAAAACCAACCAAACAACAAATTACCCAATCCAGAAATTTTCAACCGTACTATTTTGGAATCCAAATTTCTAAATCCTATAAGGGCCTATTTGGTTGCAAGATTATGAAATTTGGAGTCCAAAATAGTACGGGTGAAAATTTCTGGATTTGGTAATTTGTTGTTTGGTTGGTTTTGGATTTTTAGTATTGGATTTTTAGATTCTTGTAATTTTTGTTTGTTTGGTGAAAATAAAGTGGGATTTGGATCTAAGGATTCTAGAGAGAGAGATAGAGAGGATTATTAAATAAATAAAGTATACGGGGCCCATCTAAAAGTACAATGAATAGTGGCAAATCTTTGAAAATCCGTAAAAAAAATTTAGGATTCAGAAATTCATGTTTTGTGGTGGGCCCCCCATAAAAAACAAAGGAATCCTAGAAATCCAAATCGCCAAACCAAACATAAAATTATGGAATTATAGGATTCCACAATCCAAATCCATTGAAATCCCAAACAGGCGCTAACCAAACAGGCCCCTGCTCTCCGAGCGTAAAGTTTTACCTACTCTCTGATCCAGTACGAAAAGAAAGTTTCACCTTCTCTCTGACAGTTGTCTCCAATTAAGTATAGGGGTTTCCTATCTATGTTCCTTACATAAGATCCATTATTATATTAGTCTATTCCTCCTAGGTTCTCCAAATTCAAATGATTTTGTTCAGAACAGGGTATATGCATGGTCTAGTACCAACTATCTAGGTTACAACAACTTAAAAAAAGGCTATTTTACCATTTCATGTTACCCTTTCTTATCCTTCTTCAGATAAAACGGGGGTAAATCACACTAAACTACCATTAACTATTACAGTTTTTCATGAAAATACTTTTAAAGTTTTTTATCACGGTAAAATACGTCAATTGCTACTTTTAAGGGTATTTTAGTGAAATTCCCTTGAAAACCATACCTTAAGCTATTTCACTGTAATAAGAATCTTTAAGGTATTTTAAAAAAAATTGTGATAGTGAAGGGTACTTTAGTGTGATTCACCCTAAAAAAAATTATTCCGCTCCAATAGACATTTTCATACTCTCAGTTAGGTTTTCCTCAAATTGATCAAGAGTTCTAATGCAATAGGTTTGGTTGAAGATTATTGAATGTCTGCAGTTAAATATAAATAAGTGTCTATACCATAGATACATAGATACATAGATTACTATGATCACTGCCCATGATACTCATAATAGAAAAACACGATATCGATCTAAAGCAACATACCAGATTTGGAGGATCAGAATTTTAAACAAAAGACCATCGAATTGTTTTAGTAGTCATTAAAACAACATCGGAAATTTAACAAAATACAAACCAACAACATAGATCATTGGTTGTTATACTTACCATTAGGATGTTAACAAAAATAAATGTGATTTTATAAAATTGTCCGTTTTCGTCCTTCTTCCATATTGCCCGGGGTATCTTGAAAGGTACGTATTGATCATTGTAAGGAAATAGAATAATGGAGTTCTGCGGAATACTTCAAGTTTGCTAGTGTTTTAGCCAGAACTGAATAAGTTTTCATGGAATTTTATGCAATTTACTCAAATAATTTAGTGGACCTGACATGGAAAAAATTAACGGTAACGTCACCGGCAGTCTTTAAGCCCTCAGCCCCAGGCGGGAAAGCTGTTCGCAACGTAATAATGACGCCGTCAATCCTAACGTTACCGGTAAATTATATTACGTCATAACCCCCAAACCATCACAAATTTACACCGACGCCATCCTCACTTATCTTGAGCTCGCGCAAATCTCTAGAAAAACGAGCCCTAAACCTAATCCTTCCAATTTTAGCGATTTGTCGGCCGTTGAGAAACTAACGCCGTCAGTGTACGACCAATTAACGACGAGAGAGAAAGCGAGGAGGAGAGAGAGAAGTTTCAGTCCCAAAATGCCCAGATCTCGTTCTCTCTCCGACATTATACGAAAACGAAGCTCGCTTCTTCACACTATATATAGCATCAACGCGAGTTGAGGAGAGAGAAACAAGGAATCAACAAAGAAAAATTACAGGAAAAAAAGGAAAAAGTTTTTAAAAATATATCACTTTTTTAGGGCTCTTTAGATCGATGGTTCGATTTCAATGACGATGATCGATTCGATTATTCAACTCTACGCATTGCAGTGATTCGAGTAGATCTTGAAGAAGTTGATCTCTATGTATAGGATCTTGCAATGCTGCAGCGATCCAAGTTTTGGCAGTTCGATTTGCGTAAAAAGTTTTGATTTTTGCTGGCATTGAGCTCTTCTGTAGAATTTGGGGGGTTTTTACATGAAGTTCCTTGCAGAATCCTGACCTAAATCTCATGGAGAACAGGGCAGTTGATGCAGGTGACGAGATCTAAATCTGCTGTAATCTGTTAAATTTATGGTATTCGAAAAATGTTTATCTGTGATAAAAAAAATGCAAATTTTGTTATGTTCATTTGAAATCAGCGAATAACAGATCGCAAGTTGTAAAATGGTTGAATTCGTTGTTCCCGGACTTCAATTTGCCGTTGGATGCATCGGAGGAGGAGTTGAGAGCACAAATGTTCGACGGCGTGGTTTTGTGTGCCATTCTTAATAGGAAGAATCTGGGTACAATTCAGGTGCTTGAATGAGAAGGGATTCAATAATTTGTAATTAGTGGGATTTGGTTTGAGATTAATGTAGTCTTTTTTTTGGTTGCAGAATCAGAGAGGAGTTTTTATTTCCTCGGATCAGCGGTTGTATAATCTGAAGAGATTTCTTTCATCTATGGATGAAATGGGGCTGCCCAGATTCAATGCTTGGGATTTGGAGCAGGTAATCTTGCAAATTTTGATGATCTGATCTTCACATATCAAACTTGGTTATGTGATCTTTGATAACTTAAGGGTCCAAGCTTCATTGGCAACATATATGCTTGTGTTGTTCAACTTGAGATCAGCTTATTTAAGCTTGTTGTATAGAAACTGGAAAGAATTAGTGGTTGTGCTTTTAACTCGAGTGAACCTGTACTCAACAAGACTTAAGGCTGTATGACTAATTATCTTGATATCCGAGCAAAAAATTTGTACAATAAGAGGGAGAAGACACAAATCAGAGCTGGAACCGAGCATGATCGTACGTGTCACGCCCCGCTTCCCAAAATATGTAAACACGGCACGTGACAGAGCCAACCATACTACCTGTGGTTAGGAATTATCCATCTATAGTCACATTACGGCTGTCAAGCGGATATCAAGAACTGTAAAATAAAATCTAGCTAACACATTTCCATCTGCCACCATAAATAAAATCAAGAAATAGATATAACGGAAACGAATCAAGATCCAATAAACAATAGTATCTGAATCACGTCTCAATATGGGCTCACATCAATAAAAATAAAACCGCTGAAATAAATAAACTAAGAGTTTTTAAACTAAATGGCCAGCTCCTCACTGCTCGGTTTGATTGCTAAAATACTCTTGATCTGCCTGCGATAAAAGTAGAGGAACTGGGCCATGCAAAACTCAGACGTCAGTACGTCATAATATCAAAAGATTAATAATAACCAAGATATGATGCTACAGTTAAACAAGAATGTAAATAATAAACAAAGATATAGAACAATGAGATATATGTATATGATGTGTATCCTAAATTCTGTGCTTCTAGGTTATCTATTCTAGAACTCTTTGAAATCAATTAATGTAATTCTCATCGTAACCCAACAGTATATATCCTGTTCAAACTCTCATGGGACTACGACACAATGATTTATTCCAAAACGCCCGGAATCACGGCAAACAATGATATATTCCATAACGCCCGGAATCACGGCAAACGATAATAATGATTATTTCGTAATGCCTAGAATCACGACAAACAATAATAATATCCTCTTTAGTTATATTTCGGTTACATTCTTGATTTTCCCTTTTCCTCGAGTTTTGTGTTCAAGTCAGGTATTGACGATATAAATCTAATGCCAATACAGGATCAACCAGGTACATGTCTTATCTATGCAGACAACAAGTTACGTCCGTCAGAACAACAATCAGGATTGTTGGCATTAGCAATAAGATCCAAGTAACAAGTCTGGTAGTGTGTCTTGAACATGTCATGTACTGTATATTAACCAAAATAGATATCAATGTAAAACTATAATCAATATCGAAACACAATTACTGCCAGAATGCATATGTATCTATCTGTAATAACCGTTATACGTCCATTACCATGTATATGATGCAATCTAGGTAACATATTGAATTAATATAGTAGTATGATAATGTTGCGACATTCCGGTATACAATTAGGTAAACTATTATCAGTACGGATACAGACGGATACTGAAAAACGGTAAATCGGTAATTTCTGCTGAATAGTAAAACACATGCACTATCATTTATTAAATAAATATTAATATAATAATATAGCATATTGCAAGTTTAGAACTTGCCTGACCCAACCTCACGTCTAGGTATGAATGTCACGTTCCGACATCGAAATAACGTCAAGATACAAAACTTACGCACGCAGGACTAAATCTGGCTGAGCAGCTGTGTGACGTGGTCAAAGGGCTAGACAACAACGGTGACTGGGTCGTCTGGATCGTCGGCGACGCGCGCAACTCCGACGAGACGATCGGGCAAGAAAAGAAAAGAAAGAAAGAAAATAAAGAAAAAAAAGAAGAGAGGAGAAGACCTTTGCTGTTGGTGGTTATGGGGTTGGCGAGGACAGAGGAGATAGTGGCGACTAGGTGACAGCGACGACGAGGAGAGGGCTGCCGGTGATGGGATGAAAACAAGGGTTAGGGTTCTCGGGAGGTGAGGATGTGAGAAGAAGGGAAGAGAGAGTTTGGTGTTATATATATATATATATATATATATATATATATTAGAGAGAGAGAGAATGAGAGACAGGCGAGAGAGACAGAGAGAATGAGAGAGAGAGGTGAGGGAAAGAGAGAGAATGAGATTTATTTAATTAATATAAACTAATATATTATATATGACAGTATTATATATATATTATTAGTTATAATATTATAATATATATATTATAGGATTTTAAAGATAATACCAGATTGCTCCGAATATTACCCGTAACCGTTCAAAAATCTGGTTTTTCAATATGGCGAATATATGTAAAAGTTTAAACTATAATGTGATATCCAGATAATAAAAACATATACCCCCAAGTACGGATCTACGTAAATATATGTAGCGATCAAATAACGAGTCTGTTTAACAATTAGGACATGGACATGATATATGGGTGCAACCACATGATATGGGGTGTGATGACATGCATCAAAATATATTATATATGTTTATAAAATCTAGATTTGTATGGATACTCTGTACTAGCAAATATTTGATGTAATCTTGAATCATGATGGATTTCAAACATGTGGGTCGGGTCGTATAATAATCGTAACTACCAATTGCACTATCCGCAACCCAAAAGCAATAATAGTCAAGAATTTTACCGTAAGATTTGAAATACTCCAAATAAATATAGTATAAATGCACTAGGGTGTTACAGTACGGATAAGGCACATATCATCTTAAATTTTTTTGTTTTAAACACTTTTTATATATTCGTTTGATTTCAGTTTTGAAAACAAGCTGTTGACTTCAGGTATCATAATGGTTCTTGTTTATAATTAGTGTTAAGATAACTGAACTATAAAATTTTGAAATTGAGACGCGCGCGCGCGTGTGTTTCAGCTATTTGCCAGGAATTGGATGCATGCACACCTACAAGCATGCATACGCATGTGAATATTCTTATGTTAAAGAAAAGGGCTGAAACTTGAGCTTTTTCTTACTCAACTTAGATATTTATCAACTCGCACTCATGGCTATTGCCTTGAGCTGGTTTTTCCAACTTATATAGATGAACTGGCAGATTTATTATCAAACATAGGTTTGGTCTTAAGACTCTTAAAGACAGCCTACTCACTTATTGCTCCAAATAAAATACATTTATATTCACCTAAAAATTCAATGCAAAAAAGACATGGTTTAGTACATAACTAGTTTCATGTATATACATACATACATTATACCACCTAATCACTGATACTTCCTTCCCTTACTTGCCTTCTTACATTTATGCACCTGTTTATGGTATCAGGGATCTATGTCTGCTGTTGTGGACTGCCTCTTATGTCTCAGGGATCACATGAGTTCTTTTACTTCAAAAGACTCCACCAAATACGGAAATCAACCAAGAAAGAAGTGGAATATTTCAGAAGCAGATAGGGTCGAACCTTTGGAAGCTTCACAAGGGAACCACAGAGAGATTGAGCGAATTTCTTCAGTGTCAAGAGACGAGAGGTCTCGAAGTTTACGAAATCCAGGTATATATGTTAATTTGGGTAAAGAACTTTCATGAAATTGATAAATTCATAAAAAGCTACTTGAGCAATTGATTAAGTGACAACCATATCCAAGATTCTTATCTATTC
Source organism: Agapanthus africanus (assembly GCA_030015575.1). Lineage (NCBI taxonomy): Eukaryota > Viridiplantae > Streptophyta > Magnoliopsida > Asparagales > Amaryllidaceae > Agapanthus > Agapanthus africanus. The sequence continues at coordinate 662,256,343 of CM057342.1, read as the reverse complement.
ACTGCAAATCGTTCCACTTATGGTATGCATGCCTTTGCATTATTGGAATTCCTCTGCCAGCCCAAGGCTATTCAAGTGGCAATCTCTGAGATGTTACTTTCAGATTTTTCTCTACTCTATCATAAGTACCCACTTGAATACGTTAGAATACTTTCTTGTCGTGAGTATTCCTTGATTTTTACATGAGATGATTAGATGTCGGATCGTCAATGCCTTTGGCCCTTTATTATTACCTTGTGTTACTAGAACACTCTAGGATAATCAATCCTTTACCTTGAGTTATTAGGAAGATCAAGTGAGAAATATTATTATGTCGGTCAAAGTTATTTTTAAAGTGAAGTAAAGTTTAAAGTTAGAGAAGAGTTGGAGGAGTGATGAGCTTTTACACATGGGCTTTTAATGATAAACGGGTTCCAACAATAAGACTCAAGCCTTGTTGAGGTGTGACCCGTTTTATATTTTATACCCATGTGTTTTTTTGGTTGTTTCCAATGTAGGACTATCTTTAAAGTCCCATTATTTGGTTTTTTTTTTCTTTCAACAACGTCCACATATCAATACTTAAACATGCTGTTCATTTTGTATCAAAGAGCTGGTAAAAGGTTGTAACTTCTGCTGGCTGCAAGTATTTCATAGATCCATCAACTGCATCGTCACAACCTGTGGGATATAAGTTCCAGGAGGTTTTCCAGATAAAGCAAGGACGTTATTCTGATCTTCCTGCTGCTAAGATTTCGGAAATGATGAAGTCGAACAGTTTAGATGTAAGTTTTCATTTTGTTTACGAAAGAACATTATATATGAATTTGAAGTTAAGTTTGATATATTATTTATATTCAATAATTAAGTCATGTTTTGTTGTGCAGAATGCCCCAACTCTATCACTTTTGAGTGTTGTTAATGGGATTCTTGATGAAAGCATTGAGAGAAAGAACGGGGAAATTCCTCATGTATGTGCGGAACGGACACACAATTAATGCTATAATATGTTGTCACGGGCTTCCTTTTCTTGTTTTGTTTCAGTTTTTGAATGCAATTAGCACTTGGTTGCAGTTCCAGTTTCCTATACAAATCAATGCTAAGAACAGTAAGTTAGTAACTCTTTCTTCTCTCCAGCGTGTAGCATGCTTATTGAGAAAGGTTGTACAAGAAATTGAACGTCGGATTTCAACTCAAGCGGACCATATAAGAAGTGTAAGATAGTTGCATTTGCATAAGAAATTTACTAATCTTGACCATTTAATGTTTAAAGGTTATTACATTTCTTATCTGCAGCAAAATAATCTCATTAAAGCACGCGAAGAGAAGTACCAATCAAGAATAAGAGTGCTGGAGACGTTAGCTTCTGGGACATGTGAAGAAACCCAGGTAATCTTTGAGTACCTCAACCACATCTAGGGTGCTTATTTGCAACAACACTAAAGCTGGATAAAACTGATATTCTGTTGTTCTGACAGATAGTTTCGACCCAACTCCAGAAAATAAAGGTTTGATACTTTCCCAGCAAACTGACTATATCTCTAAAAGAGTTTCTTCAGCATAAGCGGTTAATATCAGTAAAACTTTCATTTCTCTTTTCAATTTTTTGCACCACTGGTTTTCTCTAATTGATCTCTTGCTTCCAACTAGGATATGACCATTCCTTCGAACTGTTTTTTTGTTCATTAATCAACATTTAATGGTATTGTTGCCAAAAGAATCCGAATAATAGTTTGATTGTCTTGATTGAGAATGCCTACGAAATTGTTAATTCTATTTACACAAAATGTTGCCAGCATATTAAATTTTTCTCCGTCCTTGGACTCAGGTTGCATTAAAGTACGAGTAGCATGTTTCTGTACAGAAACTACTCATACCTCATATAAATAAGTTAAGCCCTTCTTTTGTGGATGCGGCATCTTTTGTAGGTTATATCTTTCTGAAACAATGTGAATTGGGATACCGCTACACTGATATTAGAGACACTACTTCTGATATCGCATAATTACTGGTATTAGATAGATAACTGCACTTAGTTACTATCGCATAGAGAACAATTGAAGACCTTTCCTTGTAAAGTACATCAATATGCTACCAAATTGTAATAGCTTCTGTAAGTGATTGCCATTCAGATATTATAGTGCAGTTTGACCAATCATGTTCTTCCAAACTTCCTCTTTCCTCGGCAAATGTATTAAAAAAAATTCCTAGCTAAGTTTACCGATGGACTAATTTGGTTTTGGAAAGCAAGTTGTCTTACACCCACAGTTGATCAGGATAATTCTGAGTTATGTACCTCTTTACCCATAATTATGTGATGAACTCGGTGAAGATGATGATTTCATGTTTATTCTCCTTTATTAGTTTGCATATAAATAAGTCTATAGGTACACATCAAAAGACAATATTTTTCAGATAAAATATATGTTTGACGAGGTTATGAAAATTATGTTATGGTGCAGTGCTATAATAATTTCAATTTATTCATGGTTCTGCTAAATGGCAAGTGTTTATTATAGTAGCTGAAGTGCCAACATTTGCTGTACAACAATTTCATGTTACTTCCTTGGGCAGTGCAAGCTCCGTCCATCCACTATAATTTTCGCATTGATGTCCTTTACCCTTTGTTTTGTTCAAAATTCAATGCATTGGAAAGGGATACATGGCTTTTAGGCTTTAGCATCTGCAGATGATCAGTTCTTATTTAATCAAGTAATACTTTAAATTTTTTGCTTCATACATGTCAAGTCACCAAGTTTTTACCAACTTCTACTGCAATGAATGGGTGGGGTGCAACACATGACTATAAGCTGCTGGGGTAGGTGAGAGAAGCAAGAGCTAGTGAGTGAACACGAGAACCATTGTCTTATTTCCTGGGATGCACTAACCATCCACTGACTAAAGTAATTTTGGGGCTTTTCTTCATATGTGCCCATTCTTATGTTAACTTATATATTGCTTGTATATTGCTCTTTTTGAGTCAGATATTTTTCTTATGTTGTTTTTATATCATATGTATCCAATGCAGAAAGAGAAGACAAAAGTTGAAGAGAGCAAGAAGCATGATGATCAAGATATGGATAGGCTGAAGAAGGAGAAGGAAAATAGCGATCGTACGATTTCAGAGCTTAAACAGGAATTGGAAAACACTAAAAAGTCATATGAAAACCATTGCAAACAGTTGGAAAGAAATGCTAAGGAAATGAAATCACAACTAGAGAAGAGAATAAAGGAGTCTGAATACCATCTAGCGGAGTCAATAAAGAGAACAAAAGAGCTTGAGTCATTCTCAGAATCGAAATTCCAAAACTGGAACAAGAAAGAGCATGTCTTTGGGAACTTTGTAGACTTCCAAATACAGTCGGTGAAGGTTGGCCATTGTTGATTTTGCTATTAGTTATTGTTATAGTATGTCTTTTATTGAATGCATGTCTTTTTAGAACATAAGGGTTGCATCAAAATCCATCAAGCAAGAAGTTGTAAGAACTCAAAATGGATGGAAGGAAGAAATGGCAAGCTTGGGTAAGACCATGTTGCATATATACTCTCTCTTTTTTCGATATTTTGTTACCCTTTTAACATATTATATTTGTTTTTATGAAGGTGTAAAGCTAAAAGTACTAGTAGATGCTTCTGAGAATTATCATTCAGTTCTTGCAGAAAATCGAAAACTGTACAATGAGCTTCTGGAGCTAAAAGGTATCTATTTGGTGAGGATATTTATGTACTATTTCATGATTAATAAGTAACCGCTTTTCCTTTTTCGTTATTTCTGAACCGATTTGGCTTCTTGGTTAGGGAATATCAGAGTATTTTGCCGGGTAAGGCCATTCCTGCCTGGTCAAAAGGGCAGGTCAACAATTGTAGATTATATTGGAGATGATGGTGAGGTTCTTGTTGTAAACCCCTCTAAACAAGGAAAAGATGGGCGTCGAATGTTCAAATTCAATAAGGCCTTTGGGCCTGCTTCGACTCAAGGTTTTTATTTATATTCTAGTTGTGAACTTTTGCTATATGCAACTCTCGAAGGGTGGGAAAGTTTGTAGGGAATGGGAATTTGAGACTTAGAAGTTCAAGTCATGAAATTCACATGAGGCAAGAGTAGACCAACCCTATTACTAGGAAAGGGGATGGATTAGTGTATGGGTCCAACCTCATAGATCCATACTTTTGCTATATATTTTATTCTTCTTTTCACATGAGAACACAAGTTATATTATTGCCTACTTAAATAAGAAATAACCTTCTACCTTCCATCATTCTTAATTCCTACTCTCTTTTTTTTTATAATTTTGACAGAGCAAGTATATTCGGAGATTCAACCATTAGTACGGTCTGTACTTGATGGTTTCAATGTTTGTATATTTGCATATGGTCAAACTGGATCCGGTAAAACCTACACAATGGTATGTTTTTCTACGTTTTCTTCATTTCATGTCTTTCTTTTTATTTTCTTTATTCTATTCTATAATATAAAAATGATGTGTTGTGTTTTCGATTTTTATCATATAGAGTGGGCCTAATTCACCAACTAAAGAGGAATGGGGGGTAAATTATCGAGCTCTGAATGACCTTTTCGATATCTCTCGCACTAGGTGCAACACTTTCTTATATGAAATAAGTGTTCAGATGGTTGAAATATATAACGAGCAAGTTCGTGATCTCCTTACAAGCAATTCTTCCCAAAAGAAATATCCTTTCATGCATGCATTTTCTTTCATTCTTGTAGAAATCTTGCAATGTCTTCTACAAACACATGCAGTTTTTAAATGTGTTGCATCCTTTTCCTGCCTGAAACTTCTGATACAATGTTATTACTTTTCTGTTCTAAAATCTTCTTCTATCCTTCTTGAACTTGTCCTCTTTAACATGCGAACACTTGGGATCTTGAATAGTTCTCAACCCAATGGGCTTGCTGTTCCTGATGCAAGTATGCTCCCAGTAAAATCAACCTCAGATGTCATGGAGTTAATGGAATTTGGACAATCAAATAGGGCGATGAGTTCAACTGCCCTCAATGAACGAAGTAGCCGATCTCACAGGTTCATATTCAATAGCTGGAGTTCAACTTTCAGAAACATCTATATATACTGGTTTTGCATTTGTTTTTGTTTCAGTGTTGTTACTATTCATGTTCGAGGCTTGGATTTAAAGACCAGATCTACTTCATGTGGTTGCCTTCATCTCATAGATCTTGCTGGAAGTGAGAGGGTTGACCGCTCTGAAGTGACTGGGGACAGGCTCAAGGAAGCACAACACATCAACAAATCTCTATCTGCCCTTGGAGATGTCATTTTTGCTCTAGCACAAAAGAATAGTCATGTGCCATACAGAAACAGCAAGCTGACTCAAGTTCTTCAAAGTTCATTAGGTATCTTCTCATCTATTCATTTTAGACTCTCTCCCCATAAACAACCCAAAACTTTCTGTTTTTTCACTAAATTAAACTACAAAAAACTTTGTAACTTGCAAAAAAAAAAAACACCAAGAAGTTTCACACTAACAGTTTCCACTTAGTGAATTATACCCGTAGCTTACTAAGTTATCATGATGGCGTCAATGTGATGCGTAAAACCCTGTCACGGTAGTTTAGTGAAAAGGGCTAGTGTTAATATGAAAGTTGTTGTCTGTTGCTAGTAATTTGTAAAGTTATTTTTTGCCGTCTAGCGGAAAAGGGTATACTTTTTGGTAGTTTAGTGAAATTAAGCTTTATTCTAATTATACAAAGAGTATGCTTTGTCACTATAGTTTCCTATAGTGGCGGGACACATGGAAACACGCCATTCATCAAGGTTCGAGAACTCGGTTTCGGTCTCTCAAAATTTTATTACTTTCGGTGGGTTTCGGTTAGTTTCGCTTATCTTGGTTCAGGTTTCGGTTTTGACGGTAATACATATATACATATATATTAAATTTATGGTTGTATATCACAAGACAATGATCTTAGTGTTAAAAAATCCAGCCAAGACAAGACCTAATGCAAAATACGTTGAAAAGTGTACTTAGATAAGTATAAATATATGGTTTGTGTCAACTTTTGTGGCCTTCTTAGGATGAAAATAGCCTGACCAGCTGTACCACAAATGAAATATATGGTCTTAATTTTGGCTTTACATTTGGTCTATAAAAAATAATTAGGCAGCCCTAAAAGATAAAAAAATAAGTCGTACCAGTTGTTTTTCAATCCCCCCTCACATCTCTCCTTCTATTTCTATCATCTCGATTTTTTTTCTTATAGCTTTCTCAATAGTCAAGATCAATCGTTTTTGGCAAGCAAGTAGCGACTATTCACCATGAAAACACCTTAGACCTAACTATAAAGGCCTATAGTGATCACGATGATAGAAAAAACGACAAAAAATAGTTATTTCAGGTTTCGGCCAAAACCTGTTGCATGGTTGGTTTCGCATCGGTCTCTACCGAAACCTATACGAAACGATCATGTATCGGTGGTTTCGGACAAAACCTCGAACCTTGCTATTCATTGAACCCCGTGCAAGTTTATTTTGCAAATACAAGAATCTTTAAGCTTAATTTAGAAAAAAGCAAAAGAAATGAATGAATGAATAGCGTGTTGCCATGTGTTCTGCCTACAGTGGCACTCTCATACACAATCTACACCGATACTTTTGCCAACTTCTTTGTCTTAAAATGTATGGCTTTGACACATTTATCATTTAATTTTCCTTTCCCTTTTGGTGTCGTACCATTTTATAATTCGACCTTCTTATGCAGGTGGACATGCAAAAACACTCATGTTTGTACAGGTAAATCCAGATATGGAGTCATATTCAGAGACAGCAAGTACATTGAAGTTTGCGGAGAGGGTAGCTGGAGTTGAATTGGGTGCTGCACGGAGCACTAAAGAGGGCAAGGATGTCAAAGATTTGATGGAACAGGTTTCATTATCATAGTTTTTTCTCTATGTAACATTTTTATTATGTTGAATAAATACTACATTATGATATATAATATTGGTGTTTTTCTTGTAAAAGTTTCTGGCCTCAACTAAATGTAGGGCAAGCTAACACATCCATACTATGAGAACCCATTTTACAGCCAAAAAGTGAAGGCAATGGGATAACACTTATTCTAATTGTAGTGATTGGATGAATATTCTTGAGCAAAAATGCAATAGATGAATCTTTTGTGTTAAATGGGATAACTATTAGAAACATCAATAAAGGATCAATCTGCACATTTTCAGGATTCATGGTTATCATATGACATTGTTCTTGCATCAGATGATAGCTACATGTCTGATTCATGCCACACTAGTCATTCTTAAGTGTAATTGGACTATATTATTTGTTTGGAAGACGATTAACTATAAACGATAGACTTGTAATACCGACAGCTTAAAACAATATTTAGGTATTTAGGTTGGTTAAGAAACTTATTTCTGATCCTTCGCTAACTGAGAAAATAGTTACCCTACCAGATGGATATAATAGTCAACAAATTGACATTTTGCCTTAGCGATTCACACTTTATGACTCATTCATTATATTCACTGATATCCTTTCTTGAAACCAACATTATAGGCATCATTTTTCTTTGTCATGTATGACCAAGGCAATGTATTTCTGAATAATACACCGCTACATTCTTTGCTGATATTTTTTCTTGGCTCCATTTTGACTATATGATGCACAGGTGGCATCCCTTAAAGATACCATTGCAAGGAAAGATGGGGAAATTGAAGAGTTACAATTGCTGAAAGATCTTACGGCTGGTTCTCCCAATGGAAGAAACTCATTGAGGCACTCATTGTCCTCTCCTGTCATCTCACCCCCCAGTACAAGACTTAATGGTGGAAGGGTGGCGAGATTGACTGAAAAGTTTGCTTCAGATCTTGAAAATGGCTCAGAGTTCGGTGACAAGCATTCACTTTCTGATAATGGTTCTCAACAGTCTGCAGATGACTTGAGCGACATATCAGATGGCGGAGTTTCAGTGGGAACTGAAACAGATAGTTCAACAGTTGAGTCCAACTTTTCTGAATCTGGCAAAGCATCAGAAACCACAAAAGAAAAGATGTGAGTTTACCCTATCTCTTAGATGCTGCATTCTTCTTGTTATATACACAAGTATTAACAAGAACCAATTTACCCAAAACCCGAAGTTATTAGGGTCTGGACATACTATGTGTATCAAGCCCTTGGGCCAAGTGCCACCAAAGTACTGTTTTGTAAATGCAGAATAAGTGGGAGTAAATAAATAAATGTAGCCTACCCCATATGCTTGGGATAAAAGGCTCAGTTGTTGTTGTTGTTGTTGTTGTTGTAAGTGGGAGTAAATAAATAAATGTTTTTTTAAATGGATTAATGAGATTTGAACTTGGGAGTTTTTGGAGCCTGGTTCTCTGAGACCATGCCGATAACCATTCTACCCAAAAGCTTAATTTTTTGGGTCATGGGCTAGCAATTTATATCAAGCTAGCATAAACTTGGAGAGTACTAACTTAAAGATGTGGGAAGGTTGACTTTTGCAGTATAGGTTATGAAACAGTTCAAGCTAACATTCACTCTGCTGTAATTAATATTTTTTCCCCTAATGTCCAAGAATATTCTCTTATTATTTATTGGCTTGAATATAGTAAGCTAGGGGCCGTTTGGTTGAGCTATTGCGAAAAGAGCTTTTAGCAAAAGTGCTGTTGAAGAAATCTCTTAAGACAAAAGTGCTGTTGTAGAATGTGTTCTTTGATTTGAAAAGCTGTTTGGTTCCAAAAGTTCTGCTACCTACAGCTAAGGCGGCGATTCAATCATTATACACATAATTTCACATAAAATCAACGGTTGGATAATACCAAGATCGATCGTCAAGCACAGAGGGTTCGTCGATGCTAGGGCTCGAAAAGCAAGATCGAGCATCAGAGCAAGATCGATTGTCGTTCCCAAATTGATGCTAGGGCTGTCGATGCTAGGGCTTCGTAGCTTCTGCAAAGCTGGGGATCGTCGAAGCAGATGCGCTTGAGATCGAAGGAAATGAGAAAGGGGGTCGGACTTGAAAAGAACTTTTTCCTAACACTTCAATTTTTAGCTTATTTAGGAAGAGGATTTTCTTCTTCTTCTTTTGCTTCAAAAGAGCTTTGGGACTAAGGCCCTATTTGGGGAAATTTTTCAAAAGCTCCTTTTTAGCTCTAAACGAGCTTTTTGAGGCTCCAAACGCCCAATTAAACAGGCCCTAAGAACTTGGATAGTTGGATCAGTTTAAACTTTGGAATCTGAACATTATGTGGGATGCTTATAATTTTCATTTCTTGTTAATACATATGGAGAACAATTGTATAATGGTTAAGATAGTGATTTCCTATAGTATAATTTACTGTGTGCTCGTGTAGTAAGTTGATTTATAACATCAATCGTACTTTGTAAATGCAGGCCTAGAATTTCAACTCGTGTGTCTAAACCAGTTCTACAGAAGACACAAACAATATCTACCCAACCCAAAGTAAAGGAACCTTTGAAGTCTCCAGGTATGTATACTTTGATCTTCAAAATAAACTAAATTAATGTTTATATCACAGTTTTCCTTTAAAATGTGATTTATTAACCTTTGTTTCGTACAAACTAAGATTTCTTATGTTACCATTTGTTGGCATGCACTTGACAACAAACCTTGTATCGATTTTGAATTTAAGTTCTAACATATATCACTACTTATTCATTCAATAGGACAAGAAATGAGCTTCCTTTTAATAAAAATCGATACAAGGCCAGGAGAATTGTTTGAGACGGTTTAAAGGAGTGATAGGAATACTAGTTTACAGAGCGCTGATCATAGACCAACATACTAAAAAATTGGTAGATGTTAATTTTACAGTAAATTAGCCCTTAATAGAGAAATGATTCATGATAGCTGACCCCAAGTATTGGTGCATTCATTTAAAAGAGAACCACTGTAAAAATCATATAGCTACTAATTACTTGATCTTCTACCTATGTGTTAAATCTGAAATGGCTGTTGATTGTAAGCTGCGGGCGGATGGCATTTTCTATTTTGTTTCTAATATTTTCTTGGCCTACAACAATATAAAGCATGGCATAATTTATAGGGTAAATTAGACAAAAGCACTCTAAATTATCGTGTTTCTCTCTCACTAAAATAACTTAAAGTTCCTTTATTACAGTAAAATACCTTAAGTAGCTCCTTTTGAGGGTATCTTAGTGAAAAAATTCAACCCAAAATATTTTAGTGAAAAAGCATGATAGTTGACGGTAGTTTTGTATAATTTACGCTAAATAAATCTTCATTGAAATCACAATTTACTTCCTGCAACTTTTTTATCCTGCCAGTTTTGAAGAGAAGCACAACTGGCTTAACATCTACATCTTCAGCTAGGGCCTTCAAGTAAGCAGTATATGTAGCAGGTGATTTTTCCCCAAGGGTTTGTAGATTATTTTACAGTAGCAACTAGCAACTAGCTCACTATATATTGTCATTGTGCCCATCAGCGTAAGTATAATTAATTGTTGAAGCTCCTTATATATGTAAATGATTTTCAATCAATTAATATTAATTGTAAGAATATTTTCTTTGTTATTGAAGAAAATATCAGCTTCATATTAACTAACTGGAGATTTTGTTCAAAAAATAAGTGAATATGAAGATGAAAAGCCTATCACTTTTAGTAATTTCTTCTTTGTATGTGTATTATATATTAGAGTTCTATCATTCTTCATATTTAAAGTCGAGGGAATGCTACCAAAAGATTTCTAACAATATATATATGAAATAAGTATCTGAAATCAATGTACTAAATAACTCAAAAAATGATATTGAAGAGCTCACATTGAAATTTTGAGAAGTCCCTTGCTAACGTATATCAATGAGTTTTAGGCTGGTCGTATTGGTTCTAAATATTTGCACACGACGGTTGAAACATAAGAAGAAACGAAAAAATTAAGATAACATTCATGTAATAATCTTCTTTATTAATTTACAGTTTCTGATATTTATGGTTTTTTTGGGGGTGGGGGGAAGAGGGAGGTGGCGGTGGGTGGGTGGTGGAGGATAAATTGCTACATCTTACATTATTACTATGATTGCGCAACCACAGTGAAGGTAAAAGCAATTGATACTGGAAAATCAATGATTTTTCTTATCTTAGGCTTCAAGAAAAATCCATTCTAAGTGCCAGTCATCCACAACTCAAAAGAACAAACTTCTACAAATCCAACTCAATTCAAAACCTTGCATACCAATATTTCAATAATTACTGCAGGAAAATATTTATAATTCAAGCCGTAGGCGTCATAGTCCGTGATACCAATATTCTTATGGCACCACAGAGAAGAAAAAAATATAAATTAGAGTCATGGCATAAGATCTCATACAGCGAGAAATCCATGATTTTTTCAGAGGGCATCCTTAACAAAATCGGGTGAAAATTGCCACCCAAGGCCATTGCAATTCAATCCAGTAGTACTGCATGTATCATCAAAAAAATTTCTACAAGTCTATCAGATTATTGTCATATCGTTCCTTTTACTCATAGCTGCTTGAATCTAATCCGTATCTCCGAATATAATTGCACGTTACAATTTGATGAGGACGATCAATTATAAATTTGCATCGGAAAAAGAAAGAGGTTGTAGATTCTGCTATTATTCAAGAAAACAGCAGAACAAATAGAGGTGAACTGACAATAACAAAAAAGGGTGAATATGTGTTGTATGCCAAATTAATTGCTCACATATTGCATACTTCAGTTGAAAACACAGAACCTAGCTATTTACCATCCTAGTTTTTTATTTTATTTTTTTATATCTAAGAAACCATGAAATATATGCAGAATCTAAACACATGAGCATGTTTTGTTATCTTACAATACTAATAAATGGCATCAAACTGACTTCCTCGTTATGTGTAAAAATATTTCAGCACTGGGCCGGACTAAAATTGTTTAGGAACCAGAGGAAATATTTTACATTAAACATCTGTCAGAATTAAATAGCCTGAATTATTAAATAAAGGAAGATAGAGGAGCATGCATGATAGAAAAGCGAAAAAAAAAAAAAAGATCTAAGGGGTCAATATAAAAGAGCTAAAGATAGTATTAGGGTAGAACCAACAAGGTAATAGCAAATAATAGTAAAAACTCAGGTGTAAGCTAGATTAGTGTTCAACATCATCAGCATATGAGAACATGAGCATACAACACAGTTAAGGGAAGAGAAATTATAAAGATCAGCACGGGGATCCACGCGCATGCATGGGGTGAATGTGAATTTCCCAGAAATACAGGGGGTTTAGTGAAATTTTCTAGGGAACACTAATACAAAAATGGCTTGACTCTACGGATGATAAAATCTGTAGGGGCAATTTTATGTCGTCCCTACGGATTTATCTGTAGGGACAAGTAATACCGCTACGAATTAGACCGTAGGGGCATTATATATATATATATATATATATATATATATATATTTGTTAAAATTTTGCATATGCATTTGCCCCTACGGTGTCACAAGATAAGGATCTGCGGATATATCTGTAGGGTCAAAGAAGGGGATTTAAAAAAAAACCTAAAAGGTTTATCCTCCCGTTACGCACAGTATCCTAATTTCCAAAATTTCCCTCGTCGCCCCCGACCTCCTCGTCGCATCCGACAAACTCGTCTCCTCCTCTCTCGTCGCATCCTCCGACCTCTCGTCACATCCTCCCTCGTCGTCTTCTTCGTCTCCTGCGCCGTCTCGATCGTCTCCTGCGCCGTCTCGATCGTCACCATTGAAATCCTCGTCTTCGTCCCGTTACGTACAGTTTGGACAAGCTTACTTGTTGATCTTCTATTCGTTCAATACCTGGGTAGTCGTTACGTCCAGCAAGTACCGCTGACGGCTTATGGATGACTAATGTGATCATTACCTACTGTTGGCGTATTGACGAGTCTTTAGAGTCCCACACAGAGGTTTCCTAACTTAAGCGAAAAGAAATAGGGCACATATGGTGATATGAGCGGGAGCTTGATTAAATACGAGTATGTGATACCGTATTCTAATATCCCGATATTTGATATCGGTTAGATTATATGTGATAAAACCGAATTAAGTGTTGATTCAATGATATGTTATATGTATATATATATATATATTTGATATTGGCCGGTTATATATGATATGACCAGATTATTTAATCAAGTGTTGATTTGATATAGTATATTGAATATTGTAGGTTATATATGATATAACCGGATTATTGAATCAAGTGTTGATTTAATAATTTGATATATATTTATATTTGATATATTTATATATTAACTAATATTAATGCTCACTAAAGATTTTATTCTCTTCTAATACATTTAATATATATGTGATATATATTAATATATGTATTTATATATTGTGTCATGGTAGATGATACATAGAACATGAGTGTATGAGACTCACATTGTAACATTTCAGAAAAATAAAATATTATTTTTGGGAAGTTAAATAATTAAAATAATGAATATTATGAATATTTTAATGTATGGAGATTAGTTTTAATGTTATGGTATGATCATATACCGATAGATTGGAAAATATTTAAGGAACTAGTATGAATATTGATTTTGAAAGAATTTATGAGATTTAGATATTTTATGAGTTATTATATAATTAATTACATACAAGTTTACGGCTAAACTAAATTAATAATTACTAATTATGCTTTAAGTTTGATCTTTGTATGTGACATGCACCATGTCATATTGCTAACACTTGTTACATTTTTGGAAATTTGGCTTAAATCCTTAATTGTGCATGGTCTTGTATTTTGTTAAAAAGAAAAAGAAAAGAAAAGAAAAGAATAAAGAATATAGCATGGCAAGGAGGTATAGGTAAGAGAGAGAAGAGAGAGAAGAGAGGATGAGGGGTTCTTTTGACCAAGGCTCATTTCTTATTCACTTCATATTCTTCATACTTCTCCTCCCTCACACCAAGGCTGCCCTCACCTTCCACCTCCTCCACCTCCTCACATCAACCCCAAATCCACATCAAAACCATGTATCCCTTTCATTAAATTTATGCACAAGCTCACTACAAGCATGGCGGACTAAGCAAGTTGAGCAGTTGGAGCAACTCAAGAAAATTCTTGAGTTGCCAAATGAGGTAATTCTTTTACCATTAGTGTAGTAATTGAGTTCCTTTAGCCTCTATTTTAGTTTAGAATTGATTAAGTGTAGTTTAGTGATCTGGGAAAATTCCAAGATGAAGTTTAGGGGATTCATGAGTTGTGATGGTGCTATTGAGTGTAATTGGTGACTACAAACTCCTTTAGTGTTAAATACCTAGATCAAACCAGTGACTAAACCCTAAAACTTGAGTTAGATATTTCAAATATCGGTTTTGTGAATATTTGTGGACTACAGGGAATCTGGAGTGACATGAGACATTTACAAGAAAAACTAGCAACTCTATTAACCTATTTAAGACACTAGGAGATCGCCCAAAGAAGATGAGACCACAACTCCTTGCTATGGCCGAGCAGGCCGGATTTTGGGTGTATGTCGCCGGGTCATGTGTGGGTATTGGTGTCAAGGTTGGTTCTGTAGCTCACATACCTCATATACTACCCCCACTGTACTGTTTGTTTATCCCCATTTCACATGACCAAAAATTTGGAGCTAGATTTCTGAGTGGCTGCTTTTGAGTTTCGTGTTTTTCAATAACTTGATTTTGGTATTCGAACTGTGGATTCGATCGTTGGACGTTTGTACGTCAATGAAGAGGGATTTATGATTGTTTTCGTATGCGTAGGTTATAGGTTCTAACCTATAAGCACCTCGCGTGTCGTATTGGTTTTGAATTGGATGTTTTGATGCGATACGATATATATGATATGTAGGTATCTTCACGTGGACTTCGGATAATAAGGAAGAGCATGGCGACATCGACTTCGGCAAGCGAGGATCAAGATGAGTAGATGTATATCTTCGGGGGAAGTCGGGTGGATGGCGTATAGCACCCCCGCACTTTCGTAGGGTAGGATGTGAATATTATATATATATACTTATGTGTTATTGTGAGACGCGTATACTTAGTAAAAAAGACTTTAGGAGACCATGGGTTGGATTTAGTGTAATTGGAAGAAAATATTTTTAGTTGGTTTTCTTAGTCGCGAAACCTTAGAGTAAAGGTTGACACACACACATGCACACACGTGGTATGATTATGGATGTATAAGTTTATATATATATATATATATATATATATATATATATATATATATATATGTGTGTGTGTGTGTGTGTGCGCGCGCGCGCGCGCGCGCGCGCGCGCGCGCGTACACACACACACACACACATACATACATACATATATATACGTATACACGGATGTTGAGCTCAGAATATGATACATGAAGATGAGCCGATATGATCGGGCATGATGCCGTGAGATTATGATATGTGTTTGGGTCGTGATATGATATACGACATGATATTTTAGCGGATCGTTGGGCGATATGTTTTCATACACACGAGAATATATGTTTGATGATGTGTGAATGTACTAGATTTTAGAACGGTACTCCTAATTCATGATTTTACGATAATGATACTATATGAATAATGAGGTACATGTGATATTTGACCCATACCCCGATTTTGGGATGCCGTACGATAGATTTTACCGTACGGGATATAGATATGATGATTGATTCGCACTCTTGACTAGAGAATGTCGTACTATGTATTTTACCGTACGTGACGCTATTGAGGTGGGATCACCGACTACTAGATATATCGACTCGGATTTTAGGTGGATTTCCTTAGCCTTTCGACTGGGCTCGAGGCATACTTATTTTCAAAACTAACGAATCGTGAGTATTTTAAAGACAGGCCGAGAGATACTACAGATTTTTCAAAGGACCTATCTTTTCTCAAAGACCCCGTAGCCCCTATTTTTCTAAAATCACGTTTCGTGCGATTTCAAATACCAAAAACTGTATGACTCGTATATAGAAATGTATATTCTTCAATATTGTGTTTACTATTCATTCTCCGTTATAATCATGTTCTCATTGCATTGCATGTTTATACATGTGTTTCCTTAACTATTTTGAACTCGTTTGTTAGGACACCAGCACCATTACCGATGATGCGTATGTCCACAATCACTTTCTTACCGGCTCACACACACATCATCGGTAATTGCCATGTCACGTACATTTTAGAGAATATTACTTCATTGATATAACTTGCTAGCTGATAGTTCCAATATATCATTACTATGCTAGTTTAGATATTGCATTCTTTACTTAGATACCCATGCATGTATATATTCATTTGTCATGCAATATTATGAGGCTTTATGCCGGTAATTTACTGTTTATTTACTCTCAAGTTTGGGATTTCGGATTTTCCCTGAGATTTCTGGATTTGAAGAAACCGCAAGGATTTTATAAACACATTATCATTTCTAAAGATAGAAATTTGCGGTTTTCTCGTGATATGATGTGAGAGGTGTCCACCATAAGTTTTCTCGGTTCTTGAGAGGTATCATACACCCGATTCGAGGAGGAGGATGAACCGTCTTGGTGGACCCGGTGCGGTATCCCGGGGCAAGATAGTCGTAGATGATGGCGTTGAGTCCGGCAGGGGAGCACTACCGACCGGTTATTTGTGACGCGGCGGATATCCGGAGGATACCGACGGAGTCGTGGCATTTGATAATATAGGCCAGTCCGGATTGCCAGAGCCCGAGAGATTGAGATATTGAGACATTGAGATATTGAGATATTGAGATATTGGGATATTTACTTTGTGTCGATACTTGACACGGATTCTCTGTTGATTTCATTGAAAATACTTCTGTTTTTACACAAAAATCTCACTGAGATAAGAAGACAGTTTTCTCGTTCAAGATGTATTCTGTTTTCATTCTTAATGCATTCGTACATCATATATGTGACGTGTTGCTACCTGAGGCATAGACACAAGCATTTGGTATTTCACTTATGTTTAGATGATTACCCTTGCCATTATTAGATGTTTCAGGTTATATTATGAGGATATTATTGTATGACCTAGAAGAGAGTCATACATGCGATTTCTTCTCGGTGATGTTTTCTACTCACGAGTTGGCAACTCATCCCCGTTGTGCCACAGTTTCTTGCAGGTTTGGCCGTATAGGTTTCGTCGCGGCTTGCCGGCACATCGCTTTCTTCTGGGTGATTGCTTTAGTAGGTGGGTTCACTTGCATCGTGACCACCGTTGTACTTGTATTTATTTCAGTTGTATCTAGTAAACTCCATCAATCAGACTTGTATTAATTGATAGATTTAGAAGACCAGTTGTATATTCTTTCGACCTTAGAGTCGCGCACTTGTATTATTTTGGTTCTTCTCTGGTTTTCTTGAGGATGTTGGTTTCCTTCTGAGTTTTGATCCTCACCTTCGGCGTTATATATTAGTATTGCTTGCGTGGTTGTTTCCATCAATTGGCGAAGAGCTAGCTCCCGTTTGGGGATGCCTTTATTCATTATTTATGTATATTCCTGTTTGTCCCCGTTTGGGGTCAGTATTTACAAAGGAAACTCTGCCGAAATTTTTGGGAAAGACTTGATGCTTTTAAAAATGCTTACTACAATTTTCAAAGTGAATTTATATGTTAACTTTTAAATAAGTATTCTTTTACTCTCTTTTTAAATGGTTTAGATTTTCTGGGCTTTTGACTTACTTGAACTAGGTGGGGTCTTATAGACTTCACATGATTCAAGTGCCAGTCACGTGCCATTTCGGGTCGTGACAAAGTTGGTATCAGAGCGTTAGATTTAACCTTGGTTCGAGTCTAAGTTTGACTATGCGGAGTCTAGAGCGTATATATATATATATATATATATATATATATATATATATATATATATATATATATATATATATTCGGAACCTAGGTTTGACCTTACGGAACTTAGACTTGGTCGGGGGGTATTAGACCCGAACTTTCGTCGCGTAGGTTGATTTTGGTTGATAGAGTAGGTGAATTAAGTAGAGTGACGTACCGTGCGTATGTTCCGCGGCATACTTACGATACGCTACTCCACTTAAGAAGCCTTAGGATGTACATTTCTTGCACCGTATTCTATTCGATCCTATGATCTATCCTCATCGATATCGGTTTGTGGTTTCTGTTACCACGGTTACACGAGCAGAGAGAGAGAGCTGCGGCTAGAGTTGCGGTCACCACGAGCTCGTCATGGACGAGGATTGACCATGGCGTAATTCCGGTGACACACGATTGCATAGATATGTTGTTTTATTGTGTTTTTCGCGACATGAGCGTTTTGATGGATTGTTTTTACTAAGATTTCTCGAACGTTCAGATCAGCACCAGAGGATTGGGCCACTGCTAGAGGCCGGCTAGAATGTGATGACCATTAATGTATCGTCTATTCTTGAGAATTGAGGCATTGTTTAGCGTGTGTTAGTTATATGTATGCCCTAGAGGCCATTACTGTACATTGGATGTATATTGTAGTGGATGCTGGGACATATATAGGTATGACTTTCTTGCTCGGCATGATAGTACGCTATCTGGTTGCTCTTTATCTTAACATGTATACTTTCTGTCTCTCTGTTACATGTTGATAAAGCCCTTAGGATGTGTACTCGACTTCCAGGATTATGATGCAGATCATACTAGTGGGGACTGGGTAGTCCATGAGTACATCCTTCAATGTTCCTAGTCGTGGGAATATCGAGACGGGGCATCGATATTCCATAGTAGACTAGCGTATATCTTCTCGACCCATGTGATGGGCGATGGATGATCCCATATCCATTGGTGTTTGACATCAGAGATGGTATGCGGGTGCTCAGTGGAGACTGGGTACACTGAACGGACTCGCCGAGAACTCCCAGATGGTATTATACCTCATGTCAGATGGCAGTTCTCTGGTGACACTGGTACAGCTTAGTCTGTTGACCCGAGATCGTCGTAGAGTCTTGTGTGTCTCCCACTGTGCTTTGATTTCCACCCTACCACGGCTCTACTGAGTCGTGCAAACAGGTGGTTTTTGGGTACAGTCCCGATTCACATGGAGGCAATGAGCGATAGGAGGGGATTCGTCTCTCCCGGTATTGGGGGTTGATGTTGCGCTATGCACGACTGGCCATAACTGGAAATCCCTGGCCAGGGTTGCAGTGATATACTGATAAGAGTTATCAGTAGTTTCACACATGTTATGGATCTTATATCGGCATGACTTATCGAGCTACTGGGGTCTGACGTTTACCACCCCTAGGCGAGATATGCGACATATCAAACGAACAGACCGGACTGTACGGTAAGTGTTACTGGTTGGATTCACAGGAGTGTGAGCGGGCTTGCTCGTCGATCTTCTGATCGCTCAATACTGTAGGGTTCCTAGGCACACTATGACCTTCTCACAAGTGATCAAACATGGCTAATTCAAAATTTTCCATGTGCCTACAAACCCTAATACGGATCGTTAACTAGATGTATAGGTGATGCGATGCAAGTAAACAACTTTAACTTAAAGGAAAGAAGCTACAACCTTTGTAGATCCGGTCCTCCACCTCCTAGGCTCCGTGATGACGTCCCTCCGCTGTCCAAATCAAATCCAGGACTCTAGCATCGGTTTCATCGGAGAAATGGGCGGGCTAGGTCGTCGACTTCGATGCCGAAAATGATCTACGTCGAAGCAACTCAAGATCAAACTCCAACTTCACCAAGTCATGAAACTTGTGAAGAAAACACCCTATACTACTTGGCAAGTGGTAGAGGATGAAGAAATAGGAAGTGGGTGCACTTTAGAATTGGATTTCTTACTCTTTTTCTCAAGTTGCCATTGATGGAGGCAAGCTTTCTTCCTTTGTTGAAGAAGAAGAAGATGAAGAAAGAATGTGATAAGTCTTTTCAAAAAAGAAAATAATATGAATACTTATCATATACCAACCATGGTTAAGTGTAGAGAATAGACTATGGTTAGTTTGAATGGTTAGGGTTAAGCATGAGACAAAAATGGCGGACTTGTTCAAAGCTTCATGAAGCTTCAACAAGCAAACAAAGAAAGCCACCATGTCTCATTTATCTTTTCCAAAATAAATAAATAAATAAATAAGTAAGTAAATGAACAAAACCCTAACCATTCATATAACCATGGTTTAATTCTTTACACAAACCCAAGTGAGCATGTATCATCAAACATGATACAAACAAGTGCACAAAAGTATATCACATATACAACTTGTGTACATCAAGTGAGAAAATTCTTTTAAAGTGAATCAATACTAGTTAATGCAAAGTAATATATCAAATATATAACTATACATTAAATCATTAAATCAACACTTGATTCAATGATCCGGTCATGTCGCATATAACCGACTAGTATCCAATGTATCGACTTATCGAATCAATATTCGATTCGATAACTAGGTTATATCGCATACAACCAATCGATACATTCATCGCGAGAATGGAATACAGTATCACATACACGCATTATTCTCGGTCCCGCACATATCTCATATGCGCTCCTATTTCGTTTCGCTTGAGCCAGGAAACCTCTATGTAGGACTCTAAAGACTCGTCAATACGCCGGCAGCAGGTGATGATCATATCAAACACCCACAAGCCGCAAGCGGTCTGCTAAACGTAACGGCCACCCGGGTATTGAGCGATCAGAAGATCGACGAGCAAGCCCGCTCACACTCCCGTGAATCCAACCAGTAACACTTACCGTACAGTTCGGTCTGTTCGTCTGATATGTCGCATATCTCGCCTAGGGGTGGTAAACGTCAGACCCCAGTAGCTTGATAAGTTATGCCGACGTAAGGTCCATAACATTCGTGAAACTACTGATAACTCTTACCAGTATATCACTGCAACCCTGACAAGGGATTTCCTGTTATGGCCAGTCGAGCATAGCGCAACATCAACCCCCAATACCGGGAGAGACGAATCCCCTCCTATCGCTCATTGCCTCCATGTGAATCGGGACTGTACCTAAAAACCACCTGTTTGCACGACTCAGTAGAGCCGTGGTAGGGTGGAAATCAAAGCACAGTGGGAGACATACAAGACTCTATGACGATCTCGGGTCAACAGACTAAGCTGTACCAGTGTCACCAGAGAACTGTCATCTGACGTGAGGTATAATACCATCTGGGAGTTCTCGGTGAGTCCGTTCAGTGTACCCAGTCTCCATTGAGCACCCGCATACCATCTCTGATGTCAAACACCAATGGATATGGGATCATCCATCGCCCATCACATGGGTCGAGAAGATATACGCTAGTCTACTCTGGAATATCGATGCCCCGTCTCGATATTCCCACGACTAGGAACATTGAAGGATGTACTCATGGACTATCCAGGCCCCACTAGTATGATCTGCATCATAGTCCTGGAAGTCGAGTACACATCCTAAGGGCTTTATCAATATGTAACAGAGAGACAGAAAGTATACATGTTAAGATAAAGAGCAACCAGATAGCGTACTATCATGTCGAGCAAGAAAGTCATACCTATATATGTCCCAGCATCCACTACAATACCCAATGTACAGTAATGGCCTCTAGGGCATACATATAACTAACAATCTCCCACTTGCACTTGGGCCATCTGTAGCAGTGGTTGCAGTATCACATACTCAACCATCCCATATAAGTCTCTCTCTGGGAAAAAGCCTTTGTGAGTGGATCCGCCGTGTTGTCCTCTAAGTCTACTCCCCTAGCCTCGATCACCCTGGAGATCAACTATCTCCATGATCAGGTGATGCTGCCTCAGAATATGTCTGGGTCACTGATGGGACCAGGGTTCCTGGGCCGAAGCCACACTTCCATTGTCACACAATGGTAGGAACCTAGTTCATCTTATGAACCAATATACACCCAAACTGCCTCTTTGGTAGTATCTTTAATAGCGATGTTACCAGCCTTTATCGTCTAGTTTGTCACAGTATCTAGCTTGGAACTCTTCCAACATACCGTCCCTTTATTAAGGGTAAAGACAATGCCTGTGACTGACATTCAATCGTCTTTATCACCCTGGAACCCTTCCAGTGATTCTCCCCAGGATCGATTGATACCATCTCACTACATCTAGTGAGAATCCTAGCATCCAATTACATCTATCTCATAGATGAAAACTCAGGATTTAGGAGGTATCACTTTGATCCTATTGGAGAATCCTTGTGATAAGCGGAGATTGACCGAGCGTAGTATAGGAAACTCTTTTCCTATCAAGAGTATGTTGTCCACGTACAATACGAGGATGACCATCTTACTCTCTACTACCGTTTTGTATATACAAGGTTCATCTACCATTTTGATGAAGTCAAACTCTTTGACTACCACATCAAAACAGATGTTCCAACTCCGTGATGCCTGCTTTATCCTGTAAAGCAACTTGCACACGTTTCCGCTGCTCCCACTGTTTACGAAGCCCTTTGGCTGTGTTCTTATAGACGTTCTCTTCTAAATCACTATTTAGAAATGTAGTCATGGCACCCAACCACCAGATATCGTAGTCATGGTATGTAGCAATGGCAAGTAGGATCTGGATGGACTTAAGCATAGTCCCTAGAAAAGGTTTCATCATTATCCACACCTGGTTGATGACTAAAACCTTTAACAAGTCTAGCTTTGAAAGTCTCAACTTTTCCATCTACACCAAGTAATCTTCTCAAGATATACTTGCTCCTGATGGGGATTTAACCCTTCAGATATAGCAGCTAAAGTCCATACTTTGCTGGTGTACCTGGATTCCATCTCAGATCGCTAAGCATCCAGCCATTCTTACAGAGTCCCTACTCTCGATGGCCTGCTCGAAACTAGTTGGGTCATCATCTCATGATGCAATCCTCGCTCCCACTGTCATCGAGAAACCGAGGTATCTCTCAAGCGGATGAGGAACCCTACCAGATCGGCGGAGAGGCTGAGGTTCGTCAGGGACTATTGAATCCTTTGGTTATGACAAATCATCAGCTGCAGTTTTGTATAGCTGGAACCTTTCCAGTTCTACAGAACTGACCTTGCCTCGATCTTGTCCAGATTTTGCTTTAGACATAGGCCGGACAATCCCAAATCTTAACTAACTTAAGAGATAGGCTCTTCCCATACCATATCTCATATGGAGTGGTAGGCACTGATTTGATTCGAACCTAATTCAATAGGTATGCAGCTTCTCAAGTGCACAACTCCCTAAAAGGAAATAGGAAATTCAATAGTACTCATCATAGAGCGCACCATATCATATAGGGTGTGATTGCTCCGCCCCGATATACCATCGTGCTATGGTGTATACGGAGGAGTAATGCTGAGAGAGAATCCCATTCTCCTTTAGAATAGTCCAGGAATTCCATGCACAAGTATTCTCCTCCCTGATCTCATCATAGGATATAATACTTATATCCGGTTTTTGGTTCTCTACATCTAACTTATATTCTGTGAATATCTCAAAAGCTTTGGGCCTATGTTTCAACAGGAACATATGTCTGAATCTTGAGAGATCATCAGAGAACGTAATGAAGTACAAAGAACCGGTCCTGGCACATGTAGACAGGAGACCTTACATACATCATCATGTATCAGTCCCAAGAGTTCATTAACTCTTTCTCTGTTTCCAATAAACAGAGCTATGGTCATCTAATCTTTGTGACATGACTGGCAAGTTTCACAAGATGTAAATTCAAACTGATTTAAATATGCATCTAAAATGTAACTTCAGCCAGTCGGGTTGCATTGATATGACATAGTCTACAACGCCTCAAGAAGGATTCGTTCATTTCTGAACTCTTCCTCTTGTGTGTGTTCTGTATACTAGGAACTGTAGTTTGATTTAGAATGTCAATGCTTTTAGATAACGTGCCTGAACCGATCAACTTTTGATATAGGAAATGTTCAAAACATTATCCATCAACACAAAATTTTATCATTTCTTTACTAATAAAGAGACTGATATGATTTTGTATATCAGGTTCGGTATCTAATAGCATATATTCAAAATTAATGTATTGGTAATACAGGGTGACAGTGACCAATAGACTTGGCTGCAACACTTGCCCCATTTTCTGTCTCATGAAACTTATCACCCGTTCTCAGTTTTCTACCTTTTTGTAGCCCTATGTAACAGATTACATATCTGGGATCTTGATCCGGTATCAAATACCCAGAATGCAGAGGATACTGAGAAACAGTTCTTTGTAATGAGCACACCCGAAGGAGATGCATCATATGCACTTTCTTCGTTTGGGTGACATAGGAATTCTGGTATTCCCCTATTTCCTGCTCTGTCTTATAACAATTATAAGTTGGAGCGGGACCAACATTCCCCAGCTCAGTATAACAAGCGGGTTCGGTCAATACATCCATATTATTATCTTGATTAAGACGTGATATGGTCGCTACCTGGAGAGAGAGAAAAGAAAACACTCTGCGTGCGCTCTTGCAAGATTAGATTGGTTATATATTTTATCTAATCAGGATGGCTCCCACTGTTTTTATCAAATCTTCCTTCAAACCCTAAAAGGAAAGACTAGCCGGGATTAATCACACTCTACAAGTTCGCCAATCTTTCAGCCAGGTCAGTGTCGGTACTTTGAGGGAGGATCCCCGTGTTTTCGCACGGACCTAATTACAGTAAACCTCGTTTTTCTAGAGGCGTAACCCCGTTGACACCTTTCTAGACACCTACTTGATCGGTTAATTGTAAAGTGCAAAACTCTCCCAGGAGTAACAATTACTCGCAGTGGGTATCGGGATTCAACTATCATATAGAAGGTATGCAATCTCATTGCAAATTTCAACACTTGAAACTCCCGATAAAGGTTTTACCCCTAGTACTTATGACCTTAACTATGGTCAACAAATCATAAGTACTAGTCAAGTTCTACCCGTCATTTCGTGATTAATTAGACCCACCCACATGACCCTTAACTAAGGTCAACAAAGTCACGCGATTGTCCTAACTAATTGCATCATATGCGGTGTAGGAAGACATCACTTAGCTACCGTACACTGTGCCTTAACTAAGGTCAACAAACACAGCACGAATACTAAGTACTCTACTTCCTAAAATGACGGAGGGTTGCGAATGGTTTTTGTGAAAACCTTTAACGCTTTGAACTTGATCTCGTTGCGGAATCAAATGGTTTTTAAATAGAATGTTTTTGAAGCTTTTCTAGTTTTGCTAAAGGGGTTACTCCCGGTGAAGGGATCGTCGGCCCTTTCCTCGTCGAATGAGGTGCGGGATATATCATATATATCACTGTGCAAAGCAGAAACTATAGAAGCAATTAAAAGACAAACCGAGTGTGTAGCATCTGCCGGTTATTGCTAAAGGAGTCACTCCCGGTGAAGGGATATGGGTCCTTTCCTCATCGAATAAGGTGCAGGATGTTCTACAATGAACACCGCGATGCAAAGCAAGAACTGTAGCTACCTGTTTAGTTTGAAATTCGATTCCACAACAACAATTAGGTTTATTTTCTTTCATTAATCTCATTAATGAATATCCCATCATTTAAGTCCACCTAAACATCACAGATAAATATAACGTACGCTTATGCCATCCGCATTCGCCTCGATGTCCCGTCTGCACCGTTAGGTTAGGTAACTAACGCCAGAACGAGACAGGGCTAGCGCGGGTGTAAAACATAAGCAACGTCTATATAATATATCATATATACTATATACCATATCTATCTGAACAAATCACATGATCACATCACAGATAACGCAGCAGAAAATATCATATGAAATATTGGATATACTAGGACGTCCGTGTTTTTAATACGAGCCAGTATAAAACACGGATTCCACGATCGTGATGAATAGCCAATCCCACACCCCTAGACCCCTACGAGAGCGGCAAGCAACCCTACCAATTGTAGGGTTAGGAGACCCGGACTCGACTCCTCGAGTTGGTCTCTCACTGGACCCTAGAACCCGGTTACTTGTGCCCTCCTCCTTGAGTCTATCCTAGTGCAGAAAAGTAAATAATATACAAATGGTGACATCATCCGCAACCTGGAAGTGCCCCAATAAAAGAATATTACATACAAGTTTTTACATGAATGAAAATGAAAAAACACTCGTCTCACATAAAAACCCCCCGGCTATTCAAACACGACGATCCAATATAACATATCCAGCAACACATAACATCACATGTCATCAACGTAAGTAAATATGCGCATCCCAATTGTCGTTGACATATAGCAACGAAACTGGCGATATCACATATTACACTTACGGTCACAGAAAAGAAAGTGTAAAACTACAACAGTTGGAATCCGCAACCTCTTTAGACATCGCATGCCTAATCAAATGAAATCTTAGACATCGCATGCCTAACAATTATAAACCCCGCATTTTAGTCTCAAAATCGAAAACACTTTTCAACATAAAGTCGGGCAATTCAACAAGATTCCCGACATTTTGATCGAATGCTCGTCACAAACTTTAGTAGGCGGCCGCACCCCCGATACCGTCGATGAAGTGCACTAAGGTGGAACACCGCTACCGTGGGCACCCGAATGGATGCTTTCGGCGACGGGGTTCTCCTACAGTCACTTGGTCGGGGCTATGGGGCGAGGCTGTCTATTAAGTTTACCCGGCGAGTATCCGCGTACGCTACGTGATTGCAACGGACTTTTGATCACATCAAAATTCCGTGGCAACCGATCAAGTGAGACTAAAGTGCTTGATTTATAACATTCATTTAGTTATCTCATAACTACTTGTGAATTCCAAATATTGTATCACATTCCGGGTAAATAGAAAATGTTAAACTTTCCGATCGAACAATCGAACACCCAAGTTTTCCCGATACAGCTCAACACATGATATAAGTTTAAAGACATTCACTTCATGCCTCAGTACCAACGGTCCAGCCGTAGAAGGGTCAAGCCAACGCCTCACATGTGGCACGCCGTACTGCCCCAAACCCTAAGGTTCAAAGGGCAGTTCAAGACGGTCACATAATCGAGTTAAGGTTTGTTGTCTTCTAGAGGGACCATCGCGTTACTTGCACTACTTAGAACGTCATTAAACTACGGAAAAATCCAACAATTGGAAATTTCCCGGCAGGGGAAAAAGTGGGATTTATATCCGGTCGAACTTTTTAACATATTCTATAATTATCCGGAAAAGCACACAGACAAAATTAGACAATCCGATCGAAACACCGAGTCCCCAATACAACCCAGAAAACTCAACTCTTGAGTTCAGATTAAAAATTCCCAGGAAAACCAGCACTGCAAAATAGGAATTACTGTGTAAAATTAATCGACTGAAGAGACAAATTGGCCGCGGAACCGCCGCATTAGCCATGCTAATGCCGCGGTTCCGCCGCGCTATGATCGAATTAGGTGCTCGAACTTCACAGTAATTTTTACAAATACCTGCTGATTTTTCTGTATATTTTTAATTCTCAAAAATCCCCGATTTCAAAAAATGTACAGAGAGCTATTTTGAACTAGGGTTTCGGTTTGATCGGACTTCTAAATCCGTCTACGCATCGCCTAAGGCTCTAGCTAGGCTCCGATACCACTGTAGGGTTCCTAGGCACACTATGACCTTCTCACAAGTGAACAAACATGGCTAATTCAAAATTTTCCATGTGCCTACAAACCCTAATACGGATCGTTAACTAGATGTATAGGTGATGCGATGCAAGTAAACAACTTTAACTTAAAGGAAAGAAACTACAACCTTTATAGATCCGGTCCTCCACCTCCTAGGCTCCGTGATGACGTCCCTCCGCTGTCCAAATCGAATCCAGGACTCTAGCATCGGCTTCATCGGAGAAATGGGCGGGCTAGGTCGTCGACTTCGATGCCAAAGATGCTCTACGTCGAAGCAACTCAAGATCAAACTCCAACTTCACCAAGTCATGAAACTTGTGAAGAAAACACCCTATACTACTTGGCAAGTGGTAGAGGATGAAGAAATAGGAAGTGGGTTCACTTTAGAATTGGATTTCTCACTCTTTTTCTCAAGTTGCCATTGATGGAGGCAAGCTTTCTTCCTTTGTTGAAGAAGAAGAAGATGAAGAAAGAATGTGATAAGTCTTTTCAAAAAAGAAAATAATATGAATACTTATCATATACCAACCATGGTTAAGTGTAGAGAATAGACTATGGTTAGTTTGAATGGTTAGGGTTAAGCATGGGACAAAAATGGTGGACTTGTTCAAAACTTCATGAAGCTTCAACAAGCAAACAAAGAAAGCCACCATGTCTCATTTATCTTTTCCAAAATAAATAAATAAATAAATAAGTAAGTATGTAACATTTTAAAAATAATTAAATAAATAATTAAATGAATAAAATTGTTTAAGTGAATTTTATGATTTTCGGTAAAGCAAAATGTATTTTTCGTAAAACCAAACCGTGATTGTTTTTCATTATAATTTCAAAAATACCTATTTTAATTATGTAATTACTAGTAAATGGTGTTTATTTATCCACTTATAAATTTTTAGTTTAATTAAATATTTTTCCTAAATTAATTATTTTAAATATTAACATAAGCTTTATTTTTACACTAAATTAATGTAAATTACAAATTTGAATGGTTTTAATTTGTAAAAATGAACCATGGCATATTATAATTTAGTGAGTATCATGCAAAATTCATTTGCAAATTTTTCCAATTTTCTAGAGTTTTCTTGAGTTGCTATAGTAAAGAAATAAAAGAAAAATAAATAAATTCATGAAAAGACATAAGAAGTGAAAGCTTTGGGGGAAACTTCTACATTATTCTTCACTCTCTTCTTTCTCTCCCCCACCTCCTATTTTGGCCGGCCATCACTACCATGGCAGCCCCCCCCCATTTCCACTTCATTTTTGTTCAAAATTCGTCAAAAATCCTTCAAAAATTCAATTAAAAATCCATAAAATCCTATTTATTTCCTACCCTTTATTCTTTGCTTATTTTTACATGGATTTTGGAGTGGGAAAGCATGCATTTTGGAGACTCATTTTCATGTTTGGACTTTAGGTTGTGGAGGTATAAATCTTTCTCTTTTGATTTATTTCTATTAGATGTTCTTTTAAAGCATAATTAGATTTATTATATTAATTCTAGTTACAAATTTTAAAATTCAAGTTAGGGTTTGCAAATTCAAGTGGTGGTTTTTATTAATTAATTAGGATTATAATAACTAGTTTACCATTTTTAGAAGTGGAAAAATCTTGCATGATTGTTGTATAATAAATTGTTATCCAAAATTGATTTAATTATGCTATTTAGCTAACTAGTTTTTTTATAAATGTATATGTGGGTGAGATAAAATTCTAATTAATGTTTTTATCATTATATTATGGTTTTAATAGGGATATTAACATGTTAGTGGAATGCAAAACCTAATCTAGTTATTAGTTTCAATTGTTAGTTAATAAAGTATGATAAATATGCTAATTATGCTAGTTTTTGCAAACTAGATTTTTGAAATTCCTAAATAAATGAGATAAAAAATATAATTATGATTTCATTATATCATTATCATCATGAATTGTAGTTTAATATATTAATTCATGCACAATCAAGTTTTGTGGTGGAATTGTGTTATTTTGCTTGAAAGATGTTAAAAATTACTAAAGGTTGCAAACTAGAAATTTCAAATTAATACAAATTTGTGTAATAAAAATATAGTAATGATTTGTATAGTCTAGTTATGCTATTTAATGAGTTTTATGACCATTGGTTTCATTTAAATGTCAAGTTTTGAAGAAAAACGGTAAATTGGCATTTTCGGGTTTTACGAAATCGGGCGATTTGATGGATTTTAGGGTTTCGATGGATTTAATCATGTTTTATAATATAAGTAATGAGTTTTAAAACTACGAGTTATTTGTTGATGTTTATCTCGATCCATCGGAGCTTGTACGCCGATATCGAGCGATATTTGGTTATTTTGCGTGAACGGGACATAGGTTTTAACCTATGCCGGTTCCTTGCGTCGTTTTGACTTTTGTATGTGATTCAGTTTACGATACTATTTATATGTTTGCGTTTAGGTACCCTCATGTGGACTGCGGGCGATGAAGAGGAGGATGGCGACACCGTCTTCGGCAGACATGGACCAGGTGAGTAGATGTATATCTACGGGGGGAAGTCGGGTGGATGGTGTTTAGCACCCCCGCAACGTAGAATAGGAATAGTACTTATTGACATTAGGAAACCAGATGTGACCCTAGATTCTTAATGCGTAGGACCCTAGTAATGACCCTAGGCTGGATTAGACTGATTTAGGAAGACCATATCAGAGGATGAATATCTTGGAAGAGGTTCGTAGGTTTCAGGTAGAAACACACACACGCATACACTGAAACTCGACATGGTGTATACGTGCATGTGTATATACATATAGGACTAGGTATAGGTATATATATATATATATATATATATATATACAACACGTATATAGGATACATTGATGTGATATGATATCCGAGGTATGATGAAATAGTATAACTGGGTTTGATGCCGTGATTCTTGGCTATACAGTCGTATTAAGTGTGAGCGGATCATTAGAGTATGAGATAGTGAACATGTGTACATAAATTATAATGGGTGGTGATGATATTGAGGTACATGGGACTTTAAAATAGTACCCGGACTATAACTTGTGATTGATCACGATATGGGATATGTATGACTTGATTACGACATCATATAGGTGTGACCTGATGTCGATATCATATAGGTGTGATCTGATGTCGATATCATATAGGTGTGACCTGATGTCGATATCATATAGGTGTGACTTGATGACGATATGATATCAGTATGACTTAAGCACAATATGATACATATGACATGATATTTCTGAGGATAAACTAATGATGCATATTATGATGGCAATGATATATGATTGATGTATGCGATTACAGTTTAGCACCTTGATCATTGAGATGTGTTGATGATGACATTATACGAATGATGAGACACCTAAGAGATACTTGACCCGTACCCCGATATTAGGATGCCGTACGATGGATTTTACCGTACGAGGTGTTAGTGTATATGCCCTAGAGGCCATTACTGTATCATACTAGTTTGTATATTACTTGATGGAAGCTTGGGATATTCACAGTTGTATATACAATCTTGCTCGAAATGGTAGTATGCTACTTGGTTTGTCTCTGCTTTAATATGTGCATGTGTTTCTTTTAGCATATTGCTGATATACATATTAGTAGAGCCCTTAGGATCTTTGCTTGATTACCAGCGTTGTGATGGCGCTCGCACTCGTGGGAGCTGGGTGATCTATAAGCACATCCTTATACAGGTCCCTAGTCGTTGGACTATCGAGACAGGGCATCGATACTCCGGAGTAGACTAGCGTATGCGCTTCTCATCCCAGTGTGGGAGACGGTCTGTCCTACAGCTGTCAGTACGTCGTACTTGAGATAGTATACGGGTGCTCGTTGGTTTGCGAGTACACTGGACAGGACTCGTTGGGAACTGTTGGTTGGTATTATACCTATCGTCAGTTATCAGTTCCCAGGTGACATGAGTACAGCTTAGTCCGTTGACTTGACACTGTCACTTCGCCTCGAGTGTGTTCCCACTGCACTTTGATTACTACCCTACCACGGCTCAAAGGAGTCGTGCAAACAGGTAGTTTTTGGGTGCAGTCCCGAAGCACTTGGAGGCAGTGACGGTTAGATAGGATTCGTCTCTCCCGGTATTGGGGGTTGACATCGCACTGTGTCCAGGAGAGCCATTACACGAGTAGTCCCTGGCCAGGGCAAGCGAGATATACTGGTAGGTTTCCAGTGTTATCTCAGGGTGTTCTGGGCTTCACTCCGGCACGACTTGTACCGCTATTAGGGGACTGACGTTCACCGCCCCCCTAGGCCCGCCATGCGATGTATCAGACGAACAGACCGGACTGTACGGAGATTGTCACATACAGGCTCAGTAGGAGTTCAGTGGGGTTCACCTCATCAGTCTTCTTATCGACATCTATCTGGGGACCGTTACGTACAGCTAGTGCCGCTTGCGGTCTGTGGTTAAACCCACTGCCAGCGTAGTGTCGAGTCTTTAGAGTCCCACACAGAGAGCTATTCGCCTTTAGGCAAAATGAGTAGAGGTCGCATGGTTTTGCGACAGGGTTCGTTCACATTCGCGTACTTGTGCACGTTTGCTGTCCGGACAGATTTATACTAGCGGGCTTTGGTTTAAGACGGATCCTAGTATATGATTTGAGATTGGTTTTTCTCAGAGTATTCGTGTTCCTCGGATCACGAATGCGGGTGCGTATGCACAGTTGCTTGAGATTGAGGGAGAGGACCTTGATTAGGGTTAATGGCTATTGTCATTTTTATTAACCCTAATGTTTATGTGTGTATTATTGTTAATTAATAATTAGTTTAATAATTGTCCATGGTTATGGTTGTTGACCATTTGACTTCTTTGACTTGTTGACCTAGGTTGACACTTTGACCATCATCATTTCTTTTGGAAGATGCTTTTTGATCTTTGCAAATTGAAATGATAATGGTCATGTCATGATTTAACCATGACAATTATCTAGCTAATTATTCAATTAAAATAATTCACACATATTAGTGAGAATGGCTCAATTATTTTCTCATTCTATCATAT
Source organism: Agapanthus africanus (assembly GCA_030015575.1). Taxonomy (NCBI): domain Eukaryota; kingdom Viridiplantae; phylum Streptophyta; class Magnoliopsida; order Asparagales; family Amaryllidaceae; genus Agapanthus; species Agapanthus africanus. The sequence goes on along the minus strand of CM057342.1, from coordinate 662,223,793 downwards.
CCTTTCTCTCTCTTGTTCTTCCTCTCCCTCAAGCTCTCTCCCTCTCATGTGTTGAGAAACACTTGAGCTTGAGAAAAACCCTCTCTTGATCTTCTCTACTCTCATCTAGGGTTGAAGGACTAGCACTTCTTGAACCCTAGTTACTTCTAGCTTGGAGTTGAAGCCAAAGGTCGAGGCTTTCGGGTGGATCTTTCTTCGGCGTGAGAAGACGAGCAAGGTGACCTCCTTCCACTAATCCAAGGAGCAAGGAGAGAAGGACTAAGCGACCAAAGGTATAACTTTTCTACCACTTAGCTACTTTCAAGTTAGCTTTTGCAAGTTTTTGTTTAGTAAAGATCCTTAAAGCATAGTCCATGTTGCCTATAGTTGATAAAAATCCGATTTTTATTATGTTTTCCGCCTCCCCGTAAGCACCGGGGTGGGCAACGTGGACTTACAGTGGTATCAGAGCCTAACTAAATATAAACTAGCAAGGTAGTGAAGTGTAACGAAGTTCGAAACCGAAAAATCCAAAAACCGAGTTTTCAAAAACCCTAGTTTCTGTTAAAATTTTTTTTGGTCAAAACAAAATTTGTCATACACCAAAAATCATCTCAGGGTTTTTTAAAGATAACCACAAAACCCGGTCCAGTGAGTCGACTGAACCGCCGCGTTTCCGCGGCAATAGCAAGCTATTGCCGCGGAACCGCGGCCGTTTGGACTCCTCACTGGGTCGAGTTTGGTGCAGTGTATCTCTGGCTTGGTTTTAGGATTTTTAAGGTATGTTATATGTGCCCGGATTTTCCAGAATAGAAATTTATTTTTGGGGGCCTATAAATCCGTATTTTTTCCGAACTTCACTACACTTTGACTATGATGGTTATATCTGTGATGTTTGTATGTATTGAACGTCGGCTAATCGCTATATGTCGATTAGTCGGGGTTATACATATCTACGATCTGTGTTTGATATTGGTTTGTGTATATGAATGGGTTGGATCGTCGCGGGTGAATAGCCGGGGTGGATGTGAGATGAGTGTTGCTTTTCTTTCATTCATTTGTTATATGTAAATTTATGTAATATTATTATTTGTATGGCCGCACAACCGGGTCGGGGTTGTAGCCGTCATTGTATAATTCTTTTTACTGTTTTTGCTCCTAGGATAGACCCATGGAGGGGGTGCACAAACTACCGGGTATCTCGAAGTGCCGAGTGGCCTACTCACGGTGGTGAGGGAGGTTGCTTCGCTTCGGGTACTTGGCGGGTAGTTTGCCGCATCCGTAGGGGTCTTGGGTGGGGTATTTGGCTATTCACCGCGACCGTGTAATCCGCTTTTCGTTGCAGGCTCGAACGGATTGCGGATTCCTAGTATATCCAATGTATTCATCTGTGATCTGTAATGTCTATCATTGCTATATATTTATATATGATAACTATTTAGGCGTTGCTTATGTTTTACAGCCGCGCTAGCCCAGCCCCCGCTCTGTCGTTAGTTAAGTAACCTAACGGGTGATGACGGGGCCCCGTGGCGAATGCGAATGGCATAAGCGTACGTCATATTTTGGTTGTTTTCTGCAATGGTAGGATTAAATGATGGGATGCATTAAAAGAACTAATGCAAGAAAATAAACCAAGTAAAAGTCGATTGGAACACTTTGAAAACCACTCGGTTCTTTTCAAAACTAAACTTTTAAACGCGGAGCTTGAACCACTCCTTTTAAAAGCTATCTCGTTCCATCGATTAGATCAAGTTCACTACGTTCACGGTTTCGCCAAAACCATCCGTAGCCCTCCGTCATTCCACATGAATGGTCAAAAAGTATTCAAGCTATGTATTTTGGCCAAAGTCAAGGCATAGTGATTGGTAGCTATTGGGTATTCATGTGCAGCATAGATAGATGCGTTGGTTTGGGACAGTCGTGCTGCTATTTTGGCCAAAGTCAAGGGTAGGTACGGGTGGGTCCAAATTAACTAGGAGAATGACGGGTAGAACTTGACATGTGACTTATGATATTTTGGCCAAAGTCAAGGTCATAAGAGCATGGAGCAAAAATCCACATCGGGAGTTTCATAAGTACTGAAACTTGCTAGCTTTGCATACCATTTGGAGTGTGATGATTCTGGTAGGATTCCTTCGGTTTTATCACGCGATGATATTTGGATCCCGATCCTACTGTGAGTATATGCTACTCCTCGGGAAAACTCTCACTTAACGATCAATGCTATAAACTTAGTAGGTGTCTAGAAAGGTGTTAGCGGGGCTACGCCCACAGGGAAAAGAGGTTACTTAATTAAGGAACTTCGCGAAAGCGTTGGAAAACCTCCCTCGAAGTACCGACACTGGCCTGGCTGAACGGTTAAGCAAGTATTGTACGGTGAGAGTAATCCTGACTAATCCTTTCTTTACGGTTTGAGAAGGGGTTCGAGAGACAGTGGGAGCCATCCAGTTTAGACAAATTAAAAACCACTCTAAACTTGCAAGAGCATCATGCTAAAGTGTTTCTTTTCTCTCTCCTAATTGCAGCGACCATTCAAGATGACCGGACTTAAGTTATTACTAGATAAAAACATATTGACAGGGCCAAACTACAAAGATTGGCTCAGGAATGTCAAGATGGCAATCACTTACGACAAGCTGGGGTATGTCCTTACCACCAAAGCTCCCCCTGTCCCAGGTCCCAAAACCAGTGTCGTAGATAGGGAAATCTACAAGACCTGGGAAATAGATTGCGCGAAGGCCAGATGCCTCGTACTTGCCTCGATGGACTACGAACATCAGATGAGGCACGAGAATATGGACCTAGAGTCCATATTTCTCCATACAAAAGAACTGTATGGAGAGCAGTCTCGTATCGCAAGATACGAAGTGTCGAAGAAGCTTTTTTTGGCAAGGTTGGCCGTCGGATCATCGGTAGCGGAACACGTGCTTAAGATGATTGGCTACATTGAGGAGCTCGCGGACCTTGGGACCACGTTGGAGAATGAACTCTATACTGATTTGATTCTCCAGTCCCTTCCTTCCACTTACGCCCAGTTCATTCTTAACTTCAACATGCAAGGAAAGGAGGTTGAACTTTCCGAACTTCTGAACATGTTGAGGACTGCTGAGGGCACCCTACAGAAGGGTAGGGAGACATCCACTTTGTTTGTAGGAGGATCTTCCTCTTCTAGGTCCAGGGCGAAAGCCAAGGGAAAGAAGAAGAAAGCCCCCGCCAAACCAAGAGGCGGTGTCGGTAAAGTGGATATGAAGGGAAAAGGTAAAGCAACAAAGATAGCGGGAAAGCTGGTGGGGAAGGAAGAATGCTTCTATTGTCACAAAAGTGGTCACTGGAAACAGGATTGCAAGGCTTGGAAAGCCAGAACACAGGATTTGAAGCGAGTTGCAGCTTCAGCTTCAGGTGTGTATGTTATTGAAAACTGTCTATCAATAAACTCTACATCCTGGGTATTGGATACCGGATCAGGATCTCATATCTGTAATTCTTTACAGGCGTTGAGAAAGCGTAGAGTTTTGAAGGCAGGTGACATGACCCTCAGAGTTGCAAACGGTGCTAGCATGGATGCTGAGGCCGTGGGGGACTATCACCTGGGACTGTCAGATGGACATTTTTTGGTTTTGCGTAGTTGTTATTATGTACCAAATGCAACCTGTAATATCATTTCTGTATCTTTATTATCTAAAGAAGGTTATGAATTTGCATTTGTAAGTAATGTAGTGAACATTCACCTTAATCAAGTTTTGATTGGGTCAGGTACATTGAACAACGGTATATACGTATTAAACCAACCACAGATTTTCAATGTCCAGAATACACACAAAAGAAAGTCTCCAGAAATCAATAAAACTTTCTTATGGCATTGTAGACTGGGTCACATCAATGAGAGAAGGTTGACTAAGTTACACACAGAAGGATATTTGGATTCGTTCGAATATCAATCGTATGAAACTTGTCAATCCTGTCTCAAAGGAAAGATGACAAAGACTCCGTTTACTGGACACGGAGAAAGAGCGAGCGAGCTCTTGGGACTCGTACACAGCGACGCGTGCGGTCCAATGTCTATACATACGCGAAGCGGTTATTCTTACTTCATTACTTTTACGGATGACTTTTCAAGGTACGGTTATGTCTTCTTAATGAAACATAAATCCGAGGCTTTTGAAAAATTCCAGGAATATAAGAATGAAGTAGAAAAACAAACAGGCAAAAGTATAAAGACACTGAGATCTGATCGAGGTGGTGAATACTTGAGTGCCGAGTTCCTGGGTTACTTAAAAGAGAATGGAATTCTCTCTCAGCTTACTCCTCCATACACTCCGCAACATAATGGTGTATCGGAGAGACGGAACCGAACCCTATTGGATATGGTACGGTCCATGATGAGTAACGCTGAGTTGCCGCGATCGTTTTGGGGATATGCGCTAGAATCAGCTGCATACCTTTTGAACCGGGTTCCAACTAAGACTGTGCCTACTACACCATATCAGATGTGGTGTGGAAAGAAACCATATCTTAATCATATTAAGACATGGGGATGTCCAGCTTTTGTAAAAAAGCAGCATGCGGACAAGCTCGAGGCACGCTCAGTACAGTGCAAGTTTGTGGGATATCCAAAGAACTTCAAGGGATATTACTTCTATTGCGAAGAGGAACAAAAAGTCCTTGTTTCTCGCCATGCCCACTTTCTAGAACACCAGTTCATAGAAAAAGAATTAAGTGGGAGCGCAATAGAACTGGAAGAAATTCCAGAACCACGAGCTATTACTGAAAGCTTGGTTGAACCAGAGGGTTCGAAAGATCAGGACATTCCCACGCCACTCCGCAGGAGTAGTAGGCAGTCTCATCCGCCCGAGAGATACTACGGTTTTCTCATTGACGGGGATAGAGAGGATTGCATCATAGACTTTGATGAGCCTACTAGCTTCCAGCAAGCCATTCAGAGCGTCGACTCGGTAAAATGGCTGGATGCAATGCGGACCGAAATGGAGTCCATGTACACCAATAAAGTATGGACGTTGGACATTGCTCCAGATGGGGTAAAACCCGTAGGATGCAAGTGGATCTTCAAAAGGAAGATTGGTGTAGATGGACAGGTTGAGACCTATAAAGCTAGACTGGTAGCAAAGGGTTTTCGTCAGCGACCTGGTTTGGACTATGACGAAACCTTTTCTCCAGTAGCTATGCTGAAATCCATTCGGATCCTTCTTGCCATTGCTGCCTTCCACGATTATGAGATTTGGCAGATGGACGTAAAGACAGCTTTTCTAAATGGTCATTTAGAGGAGTGTGTCTATATGGATCAGCCAGAGGGTTTCATTCAGAGTGGAAGCAGCGGAAAGGTGTGCAAGTTGCTTAAGTCCATTTATGGACTAAAGCAGGCATCGCGGAGTTGGAACATCTGTTTTGATGAGACGGTCAAGGAATTTGGCTTTATCAAAAATCCAGATGAACCATGCATCTATTGTAGATTTGTAGCGAGAACTGTAGTATTCCTCGTTTTATACGTGGATGACATTCTCTTAATAGGAAATGACATTCCTATGCTACAATCTGTCAAGGGGTTCTTGTCACACAGGTTCTCCATGAAAGACCTGGGTGATGCCTCATACATTCTGGGTATCCGGATCTACCGTGACAGATCCAAGAGGATATTAGGACTTTCGCAGTCCAGGTTCATAGACACCATACTGAAGAGATTCAGTATGGAAGACTCCAAGCGCGGTAATCTACCGGCTTGTCACGGGATCACCCTCTCCAAAGAGATGTCTCCCAAGACTGATTTGGAGAGGGATCGCATGTCTGTTATACCCTACGCTTCTGCGGTAGGCTCTATAATGTATGCGATGTTATGTACCAGACCGAATGTGGCTTATGCACTGAGTGTGGTAAGCAGGTATCAGTCAAACCCAGGGGAGAAACATTGGATAGCAGTAAAGAACATTCTCAAGTACCTGAGAAGGACTAAGGAGATGTTCTTGGTGTATGGCGGAAAAGACCTACAGATTGAGGCCTTTGCTGACTCCAGCTTCCAGAGTGACAAGGATGATTCCAAGTCCATGTCGGGTTTTGTCTTCACCCTCAATGGAGGGGCGGTGTGTTGGAAGAGCTCCAAACAGGAAACCGTTGCTGACTCGACGATGGAAGCGGAATACATCGCTGCATCTGATGCCGCAAAAGAAGCTGTCTGGATGAGGAAGTTCTTGAGAGAACTTCAGGTGGTTCCGTCCATTGTTGACCCAATACTTCTGTATTGCGACAACAACGGGGCTATAGCTTTAGCGAAGGAACCCAGATCCTATCAGAAATCCAGACACATCTTAAGGCGGTATCATCTGATCAGGGAGATCGTGGATCGCCAGGAGATCGAGGTCCGGAGAGTTGCATCAGAGGATAACACAGCAGATCCATTCACCAAGGCCTTGCCCCAGACTCAGTTCGAGTGGCTGATCGAGATGATAGGTCTTCGATACGCCAGTACATGGCCTTAGTGCAAGTGGGAGATTGTTAGTGTATATGCCCTAGAGGCCATTACTGTATCATACTAGTTTGTATATTACTTGATGGAAGCTTGGGATATTCACAGTTGTATATACAATCTTGCTCGAAATGGTAGTATGCTACTTGGTTTGTCTCTGCTTTAATATGTGCATGTGTTTCTTTTAGCATATTGCTGATATACATATTAGTAGAGCCCTTAGGATCTTTGCTTGATTACCAGCGTTGTGATGGCGCTCGCACTCGTGGGAGCTGGGTGATCTATAAGCACATCCTTATACAGGTCCCTAGTCGTTGGACTATCGAGACAGGGCATCGATACTCCGGAGTAGACTAGCGTATGCGCTTCTCATCCCAGTGTGGGAGACGGTCTGTCCTACAGCTGTCAGTACGTCGTACTTGAGATAGTATACGGGTGCTCGTTGGGTTGCGAGTACACTGGACAGGACTCGTTGGGAACTGTTGGTTGGTATTATACCTATCGTCAGTTATCAGTTCCCAGGTGACATGAGTACAGCTTAGTCCGTTGACTTGACACTGTCACTTCGCCTCGAGTGTGTTCCCACTGCACTTTGATTACTACCCTACCACGGCTCAAAGGAGTCGTGCAAACATGTAGTTTTTGGGTGCAGTCCCGAAGCACTTGGAGGCAGTGACGGTTAGACAGGATTCGTCTCTCCCGGTATTGGGGGTTGACATCGCGCTGTGTCCAGGAGAGCCATTACACGAGTAGTCCCTGGCCAGGACAAGCGAGATATACTGGTAGGTTTCCAGTGTTATCTCAGGGTGTTCTGGGCTTCACTCCGGCACGACTTGTACCGCTATTAGGGGACTGACGTTCACCGCCCCCTAGGCCCGCCATGCGATGTATCAGACGAACAGACCGGACTGTACGGAGATTGTCACATACAGGCTCAGTAGGAGTTCAGATGGGGTTCACCTCGTCAGTCTTCTTATCGACATCTACCTGGGGACCGTTACGTACAGCTAGTGCTGCTTGCAGTCTGTGGTTAAACCCACTGTCAGCGTAGTGTCGAGTCTTTAGAGTCCCACACAGAGAGCTATTCGCCTTTAGGCAAAATGAGTAGAGGTCGCATGGTTTTGCGACAGGGTTCGTTCACATTCGCGTACTTGTGCACGTTTGCTGTCCGGACAGATTTATACTAGCGGGCTTTGGTTTAAGCCGGATCCTAGTATATGATTTGAGATTGGTTTTTCTCAGAGTATTCGTGTTCCTCGGATCACGAATGCGGGTGCGTATACACAGTTGCTTGAGATTGAGGGAGAGGACCTTGATTAGGGTTAATGGCTATTTTCATTTTTATTAACCCTAATGTTTATGTGTGTATTATTGTTAATTAATAATTAGTTTAATAATTGTCCATGGTTATGGTTGTTGACCATTTGACTTCTTTGACTTGTTGACCTAGGTTGACACTTTGACCATCATCATTTCTTTTGGAAGATGCTTTTTGATCTTTGCAAATTGAAATGATAATGGTCATGTCATGATTTAACCATGACAATTATCTAGCTAATTATTCAATTAAAATAATTCACACATATTAGTGTGAATGGCTCAATTATTTTCTCATTCTATCATATCCTTTCTCTCTCTTGTTCTTCCTCTCCCTCAAGCTCTCTCCATCTCATGTGTTGAGAAACACTTGAGCTTGAGAAAAACCCTCTCTTGATCTTCTCTACTCTCATCTAGGGTTGAAGGACTAGCACTTCTTGAACCCTAGTTACTTCTAGCTTGGAGTTGAAGCCAAAGGTCGAGGCTTTCGGGTGGATCTTTCTTCGGCGTGAGAAGACGAGCAAGGTGACCTCCTTCCACTAATCCAAGGAGCAAGGAGAGAAGGACTAAGAGACCAAAGGTATAACTTTTCTACCACTTAGCTACTTTCAAGTTAGCTTTTGCAAGTTTTTGTTTAGTAAAGATCCTTAAAGCATAGTCCATGTTGCCTATAGTTGATAAAAATCCGATTTTTATTATGTTTTCCGCCTCCCCGTAAGCACCGGGGTGGGCAACGTGGACTTACACGAGGCATAGATATGATGATTGATCCGCACTCTTGATTCGAGGAAGCCGTACTACGTACGTGACGCTATTGAGGCTGGATCGCCGACTATTAGAGATATTGATTCAGACCTTAGGTAGACTCTTGTTTCTTACTGATTAGTTTCTTAGGTTTAGTTTCTTAGGAGGTTAGATGGACACTAGTTTAGGTTCGATTCATATAGTGGTAGTTGTACTCGTATATAGCAGAGGAGTGGATAATGCACATCTGTCTTTACATTCATACTGTAATCATCATGGTGCATGTTCTTACATATGTTGCTATAATCAGTATAAACCTTACCTGTTAGGACACCAGCACCATTACCGATGATGCGCATATTCCACGCACACTTATTTGCCGGCTCACACACATCATCATCGGTAATTGCTATGTCACGTACACTTTAGATCTTATTATCTTTTATTGATAGAATCAGCTAGCAACTAGATCGATATATAATATTGTGATTACTCTCAGATGCTAGTATAGACATGGCATTTATTACTTAGACATTCATGCATTCATATTCTCATGTTATCATGCAGTATTATGGGGCATATGCCGACACTTATCATTTACTTACTCATGATTTTGAGATTTGGTTTTCTATGAGATTTCTGGATTTTTGGGAAAAGCCGCAAGAATATATAAAAACCTCTCTCTCTCCTCCTCTCTTTTTAAAATATAAGATGCGGTTTTCTCGTGATGTATGTGTCGTCCACCATGAGATTTTATGTTTTCTGATGGATTTCGAGACCCGATTCGAGGAGTGGATGAACCGTCTCGGGTACATGGTGGGCCCGATATGGTACCCCGGGGCAAGAAGATCGAGTTGTAGACGATGAGCCTGGCAGGGGAAGGCTACCTACCGGTGATGTCTGGCGCGGCGGATATCCGGAGGATACCGACCATTGTCGTGAGATTTGATGATATGGGCCGATCCGGACTGACGGAGCCCGAGGTATTGAGACTATGAGACTTGAGATTTACATGTTTGTGTCGATGCTTGACACGGATTTTCATGGATTTCATTGTTGAGATTTCAGATTCCTATACACATTTTACTATGATAACAGCTAAAGATTTCTTATACAGATATATCTGGATTTCAGGATTGATTATTTTATATTCATGGTGGATGCATATCCATTCATATGACATAGTATTATATGAGGCACTGACACGAGCACGGAGTATCTGCATTTACACGTAGTTTTACCCTGCTATTACTAGATGATTAGGATATAATAGTGTATTATTATGACCTAGGATAGCGTCGTGCATTCGATTTCTTTTCGTAGATGTCTTCTACTCACGAGTTGGCAACTCACCCCCGTTGTGCCAAATATTATTACAGGTTCGATGTACAGGTTTCCCTGGCAGTTGCTGGCACATCATTTCATTCAGGGTGATTTGCACGGTAGGTTGGTTCACTTGTATCTGAACCACCATTGTACTTTTATTCTTTCATTTGTATCTAGTAAGCTCCATCAACCATACTTGTATTACTTGATAAGTTTATTGGACCAGTTATTTATTTCGACCTTAGAGTCGCGCATGTATTATTCTGATCTGGTGGTTTTGTTTTCTTTTGAGTTTTGAGCCTCGCCCTTTGGCATTGTATACTATTGTGTATTATTGTGGTTGTTTCCGCCTGTTGGTGTTGAGCTAGCTCCCGTTTGGGGATGCTTTTTATTGTTTATGTATATTATACTTGTTGTACCCGTTTGGGGCCAGTTTTTACAGAGGAGACTCTGCCGAAATTTTTGGGAAATTTGCTGATACTTTTAAACTTGTTTTTCTTCACGTTTTCTTTTCTTCTTTTTCTTTTATATGGTTTAGATTTCTGGGCTTCGGCTTATTTAGGTTACGTTGCGCCTCTAGACGTTTCGTAATCTAAGTGCCGGTCACGTTCCGTACTTTCGGGTCGTGACAAAGTAAATGAACAAAACCCTAACCATTCATATAACCATGGTTTAATTCTTTACACAAACCCAAGTGAGCATGTATCATCAAACATGATACAAACAAGTGCACAAAAGTATATCACATATACAACTTGTGTACATCAAGTGAGAAAATCCTTTTAAAGTGAACCAATACTAGTTAATGCAAAGTAATATATCAAATATATAACTATACATTAAATCATTAAATCAACACTTGATTCAATGATCCGGTCATGTCGCATATAACCGACTAGTATCCAATGTATCGACTTATCGAATCAATCTTCGATTCGATAACTAGGTTATATCGCATACAACCAATCGATACATTCATCGCGAGAATGGAATACGGTATCACATACACGCATTATTCTCGGTCCCGCACATATCTCATATGCGCTCCTATTTCGTTTCGCTTGAGCCAGGAAACCTCTATGTAGGACTCTAAAGACTCGTCAATACGCCGGCAGCAGGTGATGATCATATCAAACACCCACAAGCCGCAAGCGGTCTGCTAAACGTAACGGCCACCCGGGTATTAAGCGATCAGAAGATCGACGAGCAAGCCTGCTCACACTCCTGTGAATCCAACCAGTAACACTTACTGTACAGTCCGGTCTGTTCGTCTGATATGTCGCATAGCTCGCCTAGGGGTGGTAAACGTCAGACCCCAGTAGCTTGATAAGTTATGCCGACGTAAGGTATATAACATTCGTGAAACTACTGATAACTCTTACCAGTATATCACTGCAACCCTGACCAGGGATTTCCTGTTATGGCCAGTCGAGCATAGCGCAACATCAACCCCCAATACCGGGAGAGACGAATCCCCTCCTATCGCTCATTGCCTCCATGTGAATCGGGACTGTACCCAAAAACCACATGTTTGCACGTCTCAGTAGAGCCGTGGTAGGGTGGAAATCAAAGCACAGTGGGAGACACACAAGACTCTATGATGATCTCGGGTCAACAGACTAAGCTGTACCAGTGTCACCAGAGAACTGCCATCTGACGTGAGGTATAATACCATCTGGGAGTTCTCGGCGAGTCCGTTCAGTGTACCCAGTCTCCACTGAGCACCCGCATACCATCTCTGATGTCAAACACCAATGGATATGGGATCATCCATCGCCCATCACATGGGTCGAGAAGATATACGCTAGTCTACTCTGGAATATCGATGACCCGTCTCGATATTCCCACGACTAGGAACATTGAAGGATGTACTCATGGACTATCCAAGCCCCATTAGTATGATCTGCATCATAGTCCTGGAAGTCGAGTACACATCCTAAGGGCTTTATCAACATGTAACAGAGAGACAGAAAGTATACATGTTAAGATAAAGAGCAACCAGATAGCGTACTATCATGTCGAGCAAGAAAGTCCTACCTATATATGTCCCAGCATCCACTACAATATACATCCAATGTACAGTAATGGCCTCTAGGGCATATATATAACTAACAAATACCCGGGTGGCCGTTACGTTTAGCACACCGCTTGCGGCTTGTGGGTGTTTGATATGATCATCACCTGCTGCCGGCGTATTGACGAGTGTTTAGAGTCCTACACAGAGGTTTCCTGGCTCAAGCGAAACGAAATAGGACCGCATATGAGATATGTGCGGGACCGAGAATAATGCGTGTATATGATACCGTATTCTATTCTCGCGATGATTGTATCGATTGGTTGTATGCGATATAACCTAGTTATCGAATCAAGGATTGATTCGATAAGCCGATACATTGGATATTAGTCGGTCATATGCGACATGACCGGATCGTTAAATCAAGTGTTGATTTAATGATTTAATGTATAATTATATATTTGATATATTACTTTACATTAACTAGTATTGGTTCACTTTAGATGGATTTTCTCACTTGATGTGCACAAGTTGTATATGTGATATATTTTTGTGCACTTGTTTGTATCATGTTTGATGATACATGCAAACATGGGTGTGTAAAAGACTTAAACCATGTTTAGTGAATGGTTAGGGTTTCATTTCAATTATTCATTTATTCATTTATTTTTGGCAAAGAGAAATGGTGGCTTTCTTTTGTTGTTATGCTTGAAGCTTCATGAAGCTTTTCTAGCATCTTTGAAAAAGTCCACCATTTTTGTTTTGTCCTTAATCCTAACCATTCAACTAAACACTAGTTCATTCTCTACACTTGACCATGGTTGCTAATATGATAAGAATGACTTTATTTCCAATTATTCATTATTCTTATCATATTCCTTTTCTTTTTCTTCTTCTTCTTCAACAAGAAGAAAGCTTGCTACTGTTAGTGTATATGCCCTATAGGCCATTATTGTATCATACTAGCTTGTATATTACTTAATGGAAGCTTGGGATATTCACAGTTGTATAGACAGTCTTGCTCAAAATGGTAGTATGCTACTTGGTTTGTCTCTACTTCAATATGTGCATGCGTTTCTTTTAGCATATCGCTTATATACATATTAGTAGAGCCCTTAGGATCTTTGCTTGATTACCAGCGTTGTGATGGCGCTCACACTCGTAGGGGCTGGGTAATCCATAAGCACATCCTTATACAGGTCCCCAGTCGTTGGACTATCGAGACAGGGCATCGATACTCCGGAGTAGACTAGAGTATGCGCTTCTCATCCCAGCGGGGGAGACGGTCTGTCCCACACCCGTCAGTACGTCGTACTTGAGATAGTATGCGGGTGCTCGTTAGGTTACGAGTACACTGGACAGGACTCGTCGGGAACTGTTGGTTGGTATTATACCTATCGTCAGTTATCATTTCCCAGGTGACATGAGTACAGCTTAGTCCGCCGACTTGACACTGTCACTTCGCCTCGAGTGTGTTCCCACTGTACTTAGATTACTACCCTACCACGGCTCAAAGGAATCGTGCAAACAGGTAGTAGTTGGGTGCAGTCCCGAAGCACTTGGAAGCAGTGACGGTTAGACATGATTCGTCTCTCCCGGTATTGGGGGTTGACATTGCGCTGTGTCTAGGAGAGCCATTACACAAGTAGTCCCTGGCCATGGCAAGCGAGATATACTGGTAGGTTTCCAGTGTTATCTCAGGGTGTTCTGGGCTACACTCCGACACGACTTGTACCGCTATTAGGGGACTGACGTTCACCGCCCCCCTAGGCCCGCCATGCGATGTATCAGACGAACAGACCGGACTGTACGGAGATTGTCAGATATAGGCTCAGTAGGAGTTCGGATGGGTTTACCTCATCGGCCTTCTTATCGACATCTACCTGGGGACCGTTACGTACAGCTAGTGCCGCTTGCGGTCTGTGGTTAAACCCACTGCCAGCGTAGTGTCGAGTCTTTAGAGTCCCACACAGAGAGTTTCCCTGCACTGAGCGAAACGTATAGAGGCCGTATGGTTTTACGGCAGGGCTACGATCACTTACGTGCACTTGTGTACGTATGTTGTTCGGGCAGGCAATACTAGTGGGCTTTGGTTTAAGCCAGATCCTAGTATTGCACAGATGGATTTGATTTGTCTTCTGTGCATTCACATTCTACGGAATGCGGATGCGGGTGTGTATGCACAGTTTTGAGGAGCGATAAAGGAGGAGGTGACCTATTAGGGTTTTTGCAGTTGGTTCGGCCAAAACCGTAATGTGGCACACTCATTAGGGTTTTGACAATTCGTTTGGTCAAAACCGTTGTGAGCCGGAGATATTGTTTACTAATCCTTTTAGTGATAGATTAGTGATGGCTAATTGCATTGACCATTTGACCACTTAGATCTCTCTTGACTTTGTTGACTTGTTGACCATGTTGACCATTGACCTTCAAGAGAGATCCACACTCTTCTTTTATTTTCATTTTAATTTATGTGTTATGATAATGGTCAATTCAATGTGCCATCAACTTATATCATGATAGGATTAGTAATGATGATCTTAGTGTATTATTGCAACCATGGTTCATTTCATTTGTTTTAATCTTTTCATTATTCTCTTCTCATTCTCTCTCATGAAGTGAGAAGAAAAAGAAAAACTCCATGGTTGCAAACTTTCTCTTTCTTCTTCCTCCTCTTGATCTCTTCTTTTGATCTCATGTGTTGAGAGAAAAAGAATCCACATAGACAAACACTTCCATCTTTCTCTTCTACACAACCTAAGGTATTTAGATTAGCAATCTCTTTGCCCTAGTTGCCTTGGCTTGAGGCGAAGCTTAGTATACAACTCTCGGGTGGATCGTCTTCGACTCAAGAAGGCCGCGGAGGTGCCCAAGGTCCGGATCGACGCTTGGAGCTTGGATGGACGAGTGGGACAGCGGGATGAAGACCCGAAGGACCGGTTCCGTGAGGTATACTTTCTACAACATAGTAGATAAAACCTCTAAGTGTTTACTAGTTTCTAGTTTAGCAAAGATCCCGACTTTTAGTCCATGTTGCCTTGCGCCAAAATCATTGTTTTTCGCCGTTTCTGCCTCCCCGTAAGAACCGGGGTGAGCAACGTGGACTTACAGTGGTATCAGAGCCTAGCTAAACATAAACTGGTAAGTTAGCAAAGTGTTAAGAACATCGATCGGAAAAAAGTCGCAAAACACATCCGCAAAACCTCAACTTTCTGTCGAATTTTTTACTGTTCAAAAAAATATTTTAACATACATGAAAATTCATCTCAGGGTTTTCTAAAACCACTGCAGAAAAACGGTCCCATGAACCGACCAAACCGCCGCGGTTCCGCGGCCGATTTGACTCGGTCGTGGACCTGGTTTTTTGCAGTGTTTTAGTTTGGATGTTTTGGGATTTTTAAGACATGTTTTTTCACCCAGAATTTCTAGAGAGCAAATTGACTTTTTGGGTGGCTAAAAATCCGTATTTTGATCGATATTCCGTACTCTTTGGCTAATGGATACTATCTGTGATGTGATATATGTATTCAACGTCCGCTAATCGCTATACGTCGATTAGTGGGGGTTATACATATCTGTGATCTGTAATGTTGATGGTTTGTGTATATGAACTCGGTGGATTGTCGCGGATGAATAGCCGGGAATGGGTGTGAGGTGAGTGTTTCTTTTTCTTTCATTCATTGTAAAATTTGTAAATTAATGTAATATTATTTGTATGGCCGCACAACCGGATCGGGGTTGTAGCCGTCATTGTATAATTTCTTTTTACTGTTTTTGCTCCTAGGATAGACCCAAGGTGGGGTGCACAAACTACCGGGTATCTCGAAGTGCCGAGTGGCTTACTCACGAGTTGAGGGAGGTTACTTCGCTTCGGGTACTTGGCGGGTAGTTTGCCGCACCCGTAGGGGTCTAGGGTGGGGTTTAGCTATTCATCGCGACCGTGTAATCCGCTTTTCGTTGCAGGCTCGAACGAATCGCGGATTCCTAGTATATCCAAAGTGTTCATCTATGATCTGTAATGGCTATCATTGCTATATATATATTTATATATGATATCTATTTAGGCGTTGCTTATGTTTTTCAGCCGCGCTAGCCCAGCCCCCGCTCTGTCGTTAGTTAAGTAACCTAACGGGTGATGACGGGGCCCCGTGGCGAATGCGAATGGCATAAGCGTACGTCATATTTTGGTTGTTTTCTGCAATGGTAGGATTAAATGATGGGACGCATTAAAAGAACTAATGCAAGAAAATAAACCAAGTAAAAGTCGTTGGAACACTTTGAAAACCACTCGGTTCTTTTCAAAAACCAGCATTTTAAACGCGGAGCTTGAACCACTCCTTTTAAAAGCTATCTCGTTCCATCGATTATATCAAGTTCACTACGTTCACGGTTTCGCCAAAACCATTCGTAGCCCTCCGTCATTTCGGTTAAATATTCAGTAGTATTCAAGTTATGTATTTTGACCTTCGCCAAGGCATAGTGATTGGTAGCTGCTGAATATTTATCTGTGGCATAGATAGATGCGTTGGTTTGGGACAGTCGTACTACTATTTTGTCCTTCGTCAAGGGTATATACGGATGGGTTCAAATTAACCTGGATAATGACGGGTAGAACTTGACATGTGACTTATGATATGTTGGTCTTCGTCAAGGTCATAAGAGCATGGGGCAAAAATCCACATCGGGAGTTTCATAAGCACTGAAACTTGCTAGCGCTACATACCATTTGGAGTGTGATGATTCTGGTAGGATTCCTTCGGTTTTATCACGCGATGATATTTGGATCCCGATCCTACTGTGAGTTGTAACGTTTTGAAAATCGTTTCGGTGAAATTTCGAAAAATCGGTAAAATAAGGGGGTTTTCTGTAAAAAGTCAAAATACAAATATCTTATTATAAAAATTAAATATACATATTCTAGCTATGTAATTGCTATTATTTGGTGTTTATTGAGCCGCTGGTGAAATTTCAAATTTTCTGAAAAAAATTATTATTTTATTATTATTTTAAGCCGTCACTAATACATTTAATTAGGGAAAATTACAAATCGGAATGAGTTGAAACAAATTTTGTGCATCATAAAACATTAAATAAAATTTTATCATGTGGTTTTTGGAACGAAATCATTTGCCAAAACGGTTTAGAAATTATTGAAGAAAAAAGGCTTTTTTTTAGCGTAAATGGATGTTTGGGGTATTGTATTTATCATTTTTCATCACCCCACACCCGTACCCACACCCACACACCCCCACTTACTTCTCCCCATGGCTAAATTCAGCACCCACCATAATTTTTCCCCACTTGATTTCAAAGGAAAAGAAATGAAAGAAAAGAAAAGAAAATGGGTGAATTAGGTGGACTTTTGACCTTACCTTGACCTTGACTTTCCTCCCTTGCATTTTCTCTACCTCCCTCTCTCTCCTCACTCCCATTTCTGGCCTCCCAACAGCAGCAGCCCCCCCCTCAAATCCCACTCTTCTTCATCAAAAAATCCACAAATCACTTCAAAATCCATGCAAATTCAAATCTAAATCCAAATCCGACTCCTACCCATTTTAGCTTAGCCCGTATAGCATGTATCCTTGTGAAAAGAGAGCATTTTGGAGGGCCATGGATGCTTGTGGATCTTCATATGTTTTTGGGTATAATTCTAAACTTTTTGTTGCTTAATTTGTTACTAATTTCTTAAGCTAATTTACTTAAGTGTTAATTTGGTTATGTGAGTTTAATTGCAAGTTTTGGAATTCAAGTTGTGAATTTGATTGCAAGTTAGGGTTTTATAAAATTGGTGTATGGTTGTGTGTTATATTTAGGCTTTGTTGTCATGATAATACAAGGTTAGTAGCTAGTGTGAATGGTTAGTTTTAAAATTGTGTTAATTTGCTAAATTGCTTACTAGGTTTTTGAAATTTGTTAAATTCTTGGGATTAAAAATGTGTTTAGGGTTTTCATGACTTCATTAACTTTATTAAGTGTGGTTTAATGCTTTAGATCATGCAAATCTAAGCTAGATTGTAGTTTGTACATTTTTGCTTTGAAATTGTTAAAAAGGGTATTTTTGTAAACTAGAATATTAGGATTTTTGGAATTTAATGAGATTAAATTCCGGAAATTGTTTATACGACTTATTTAAGATATTTAATAAATATATTGGCCGCTACATTCATTTAAACATCGTGTTTTGTACAAAAACGGCGAATTGTGCTTGCTAGATTTTCGGAAAAATGACTTTTTAAGTGAAATTGGCGTTTTTGTGAGTTTTAACCTAGTTTATATTAAAATTAGTGTTCGTGAATGTGCAAATGAGTGTGATTGGATTTTTCTCGATGGTTTGACGTTTGTACATCGACATCGAGGGTTGGTTTGACTATTCTTGCATGCGTAGGCGATAGGTTTGGACCTATGCGTGATACGCGTGCCGATTTGATTTTCGTATGCCGTTTCGATCTCGAATTTAGTTTTAATACGATATGGTGCGTTATGATATGTAGGTACCCCCATGTGGACTTCGAGACGACAAGCAGGCGCGTGGCGACGTCGGCACCGGCTAGCGAGGACCAGGTGAGTAGATTTATATCTACGGGGAGAAGTCGGGTGGATGGCGTATAGCACCCCCGCAGTCCGTGGTGGTGTATACGGATGCGTATACACACCAACAATTATTATATGTTATTTGGGATTAATAACGATGCTTAGGATGGATATTGGTGTGTTGGATTATTTTAGCATTGCGAACCCTAGGGTAGTGTTGCACTACACATACACACACACATACACACATACATACTTGCATACATTTCTATTGATATGTGCTCATGGGATTCTTTATAGTTATGTGTTCACATGGGTATGGGACTATGTGTTCACATACGGATTGAGGATGATACTTGGGATTGAGCTGAGTCGATGAGATTTGATTTGAGGCCGTGAGATCGGTGATATAGCAGGGTTCGTATTTGAGATACGACATGACGTTGTAGCGGGTCCTTGACGTAGTGTTTCACACACGTCCATGAATACGTAGGCGGTATCAATATGGTACTAGACGTAGATCAGTACCCCGATCTTGATATTTGATAAAGAGGATACCAGGTGAATAGTATGATGAATGTGATATTGACCCGTACCCAGATTTGGGAGGCCGTACGACGGATTTACGTACGAGCTATATTGATGATTGATCCGCACTCTTGACTTGGGATGCCTGATTATAGATATGGTATCAGCTATGATATTATTGAGGCGGGATCACCGACTATACATATACAGGTAGGTATATGTATCGACTCAGATGTTAGGCGGTTTCCTTACCTGTAGTTCAGCTTGTTAGTTCAGCCGTATAGTTTAGTGTAGTTGTTAGATTAGATTAGACTTCTTACCTATTTCAAAAACTAACGAATCGTGGGTATTTTAAAAGACAGCCCAAGGGATCCTACGGATATTTCAAAAGACGTATCTTTTCATAAAAACATCGTAGCCCCTATTTTCAAAAACCCCATGATTCGTGTTATTT
Source organism: Agapanthus africanus (assembly GCA_030015575.1). Classification (NCBI taxonomy): domain Eukaryota; kingdom Viridiplantae; phylum Streptophyta; class Magnoliopsida; order Asparagales; family Amaryllidaceae; genus Agapanthus; species Agapanthus africanus. The sequence goes on along the minus strand of CM057342.1, from coordinate 662,204,425 downwards.
CAAAAGGCACCATTTGTAGGACTTATATTAGATTAATACTGATTAGTTATCGTTGTGTCTAGTATTCTGCTCCCGCACATTATTGCTGTTCGCTCTGCCCCGCATACTTATTTTGCTGCATACTCCATTATTGATATCATGCTGTTAGGACACCAGCACTATTACCGATGATGCGTATGTACCACATACACTTACTTGCCGGCTCACACACATCTTCATCGGTAATTGCCATGTCACGTACACTTAGAAAATACTATTGCTTGACTTAGGTTGTTAGTTAGTAGTTGATACGATATTAGTGTACCTGCCTTATATGCCAGTTTAGACATTGTAGTTATTACTTGTCACTTCATGCATACTGTTATTCCATTGTTCATGCCTAGTTATTAATCACACATTGCAACTTGGTTATTGATACCATATACATTCATTATCATTGACATATGCACTTGTGATGATTTCTTGAGATTTATGATATTTCTGGATTTCGGGGGAAAGCCGCAAAATTTCTAAACTTATTATATTTTTAAAATATGTAAATTGCGGTTTTCTAGTGATGTAAGTGTCGTCCACCATGAGTTTGCTGTGGTTTTCGAGATCCGTGTCGAGGAGTGGAGGAACCGTTACGGGTACATGGTGGGCCCGGTATGGTACCCCGGGGTAAGAGGAATGTGGTGTTGACGTTGAGCCTGGCTGGGGAGCACTACCTACCGGTGATATTACCCGACGCGTCGGATATCCGGAGGATACCGTCGTGGTCTTGAGATGGATGGTAGGGGCCGGTCTGGACTGACGGCGCCCTAGATATTGAGATTGAGACATTGATATTTCGAGACAGTGAGATTTATGTTTTGTGTTGATGCTGGACACTGTTGATACTGATTTCATTATGATACCTCAGTTTAAAAACCAGAAGGAAATCTCACTAATTTATGAAAACAGTTTCTTCATTTACATGTATTCTGTTTTCATGCATTCATACCTTATTCATATGATATATTGCTACCTGAGGCACTAACACGGGCACATGAGATTACACTCGGTTAGATATTACCCTAGCCATTGTTATAGGCTGCATGTTATACATATTTTTGAGGATATATTATGATCATTGACCTAGGATTGCGTTATTTATGCGATTTCTGTGCGTAGATGTTTTTCTATTCACGAGTTGGCAACTCACCCCCGTTGTGCCCCAGTTTCTTGCAGGTTTGCCGTACAGGTTTCATTACGGCTTTGCGGGCATAGTTTCATTCGGGTGATTTGCTAGTAGGTGGGTTTACTTGTATCATACCCCCATTATATATCTTGTATATCATTATTCTGTTGTATCTAGAATCTCCATCAACCAAACATGTATTTTTGAGATAGAGACCAGTGTTGTTTATTCTTTCGACCATAGAGTCGCTCGTTATATTTCTGGTGGTTTTGAGTTTCCTTTTGAGTTTTGATCCTCGCCGTTGGCGTTGTATATTATATTGCTTGTGTGGTTGTGACCGTCGATTGACGAAAAGCTAGCTCCCGCTTGGGGATGTCTTTTTCTTAATTTCGTATACTATTCATGTTGTATCCCGTTTGGGGGCCAGTATTTACAAAGGAGACTCTGCCGAAATTTTCAGTAAATTTTTGATGTTTTTAAAAACCGCATAATTCGGCTTATGCTATTGAAACTACTTGCTTTAATTTGGTTTTTCCTGCACTCTACTTCTTTTCTTGGTTTGGATTTCTGGGTTTTCGGTTTACTTAGATTACGTACGCCTCGAGACGTTCGTAGTTTAAGTGCCGGTCATGTTCCGTACTTTCGGGTCGTGATAAAGTTGGTATCAGAGCGTTAGGTTTTACCTTCGGAGCGTAGGATGACCCTTGGTTGATGGAATAGGTGACTAAAGTAGAGTGACGTACCGTTGGTATGTTCCGCGGCATATTTACGACACGCCACTCCACTTAAGGAGCCTTAGGATGTACATTTCCTTGTTCAGTATTATATTCCTTCCTGATCTAGCCTCATCGGTACCAGTTTGGTTTTGCTACTACGGTTACGGGCAGGGAGAGCTACGGCTAGAGTTGCGGTCAGCACAAGCTCGTCACGAACGAGGACTGACCAGGGCGAAATTCCGGCGACACACGATTGCAGAGATGTATCTTTTTACTGTGTTTCCGTGCCACGAGTGTTTGGCGGATCGCCTTTATGAGGTTACTCGGAGGCGCTGATCGACACTAGGGAATTGAGCCAATGATAGAGGCCAGCCAGATTTTGATGACCGTTGGTGTGTTGCTTACTCCTGATGATTGAGGCACTGTTCAGCATGCAGACGAGCAAGCCAGTGGTTGCTGCGAGCGACGAGATATCGCCCCATATGTTGGAGCTATTGCGGGGCGAGTTGTACGAATAGATGATAGAAGGTCGCTAGTCACCCGATGATGAATGACTAGGACAGGTGGTTCGTCCGCCTATCCCGATGCGAGGTCATCAGATAGATTGATTCCAGCTAGAGACGACTTCACGCAGAGACGTGAGGGTCGACAGAGACGATCGAATGTCGGAAAACCTATTATTCCAAGTTTAAAGTATTCAGAAAGACATGCAGGCAATTCTATGGTCCCTCTAGAAGAATGAAATCCTAACTCGACATAATGACCGTGTGAAAGCCTTTGAACCTTCGGGTTTGCGGCAGTTCCACGGCGCCATTAGTGAGGCTTGGGTTTGCCCTTCTACGGCTGGACCACCGATGCTGTGGTATATATATTCGATATTATTAAACTGTGCCCAAGATGTTGAGCTCTTGGGGGATTATGAGGTTTCGACGAATCGATCGAATGGTTCGACTTCAATCGGATGCTAGGTGGTGAGATGCATTCTTGGGAGACTCCAGATACGAGGATAGCCGTTGGAGCTCAGTCCATGCAGCCACGACGAGACGAGTCCGAAGCGGTCGACATTAGAGAAAATGGAGTAAGAGGTTCGTATAAGATCCAGATATGATGACGTTCCCCTCCGCCGACATCAGAGATGCGATGCGCATGCCGAGGCAGAGTACTGGATATACCTTCCAGAAGGAGTCGCGATGAGTATGCAGTCGTTTCAGAGCAAGATGCAGATATAGGAAAGGACGATGACTTCCGGACAGTTGGCAGAGACGAGACATGGAATAGACCGTGAGCAGGATTCCTTCCAGGACACTGCTGCAATGATACTTGCACCCAGGATCAGATGTGTCACGTACATTCAGAGAGCCAGAGGCCGACGCCAGTGATTTGCTGTCTTACGAGTGGTCGCGATGATTGACCAAGAGATGACCAGAGAAGTGCCAGAACGGAATCGTCCCCGTTAGCACACCTGACAGGGCCGATGAGCCGATGGATCGAAAGATTGGTAATTCACAGTGAAGACCTTGACCCAGGAGTGGTCATGGTTACGCACACCAGCAGGACAGAGTTCATGATCATCGACGAGACGTCCCACTAGTGACCGTGACAGTTGGCCGAGATTCTTAGAGGATGCACTTGAGCGGTACTATTCCGCCATTATTGATTACGATGTTTTGGGTGATTTATTCGTATGATTTGATTTTGATGATTGAGGATTTACGACCTTTGCACAGTGTTGCACTTGAGATCGTTTTCGTGCTTTAGTTTCACATGTTTGTGATATTACGGTTTTAAACAGTTGAGTTGGTTTTGTGCGTATGCATGCACACGATTTCGTTCCTGCACTCGGTATAGTTTATATATGCTTGCAGTGCAGTGATACGCCTTTTGTGCACTTAGATGCACTGGACTTCGATTTCGATTATGATACTCGATATTTGTTTTGTGCACCTTGTGCACCTGATTGATTTTGCGCACGTTCGGCGCTTGATATTGGATTTCATGATTTCGTACACGATGGATGCACCTGATTTGGATTTTCGCGCATGTTGGGCGCATGTTTTGAAGGGTGATTTTGGTGCACACCAGAGGCACTAAATCGAGATTTTTCGTGCATGTCAGATGCACCTGATTTTGCTGTCAGGCACACATGTTGCCTACGACAGATGTTTCGTGCACACCCGATGCACTTAGATGTTGTTTCTGTGCGCATGTATGGCACATTCATGGATTTTGATTTCCGTGCGCACCAGACGCACGTAGTATTCATGTGCATATTTTGGGATTGATTTCTTATAGAGTAGTACGTTTTTATGATATTGCTATGTGTTTTCGTACTGAGCAGGACTAGTCAGAGGACAGTACCTGAATATATTTTGCATGCATTGATAGTTATTGAAGGGATTTCCAAAAAGCGAGCTATAGCTTCAGTATTTACCTACGTGTCTGATATGACACGAAATGTTTAAAACAAGGAGACCCTTCTAAATTGTTTCCAAAACGGCGGAACGTACATTTCAAACAAAGGTATATATGTATATAGTTATTTTCTTATGATAGACGTCCGCCACTGTGCAGTGTTATATGCGTTGCACAGCGACTTAAAGAGATTTGGCATGCATTTCCTTCAGATACTTACAGATATAGATTCGATATTTACATGTATAGTTTCGAGTTATATCATATTGGTTTTGATTTGGATTTGGCATTGATGTCTTCTCCATGACTCCGATGATTGCGGGATGCTTGACGGAGTTTTGATTTGAGTTATATACTCATTTTTCAAGCGCATGCGCTGCGCTACGATTTGTCTTATGTATTTACAATTTCGGAGCCCCGACGACTTGATGGTTTTTCTTAAATGTTTTAGTATTTGGGGGAGTTTGAATTTAAATTCGGGGACCGAATTTCTTTAAGGGGGGAAGATTGTAACGTTTTGAAAATCGTTTCGGTGAAATTTCGAAAAATCGGTAAAATAAGGGGGTTTTCTGTAAAAAGTCAAAATACAAATATCTTATTATAAAAATTAAATATACATATTCTAGCTATGTAATTGCTATTATTTGGTGTTTATTGAGCCGCTGGTGAAATTTCAAATTTTCTGAAAAAAATTATTATTTTATTATTATTTTAAGCCGTCACTAATACATTTAATTAGGGAAAATTACAAATCGGAATGAGTTGAAACAAATTTTGTGCATCATAAAACATTAAATAAAATTTTATCATGTGGTTTTTGGAACGAAATCATTTGCCAAAACGGTTTAGAAATTATTGAAGAAAAAAGGCTTTTTTTTAGCGTAAATGGATGTTTGGGGTATTGTATTTATCATTTTTCATCACCCCACACCCGTACCCACACCCCCACACCCCCACTTACTTCTCCCCATGGCTGAATTCAGCACCCACCATAATTTTTCCCCACTTGATTTCAAAGAAAAAGAAATGAAAGAAAAGAAAAGAAAATGGGTGAATTAGGTGGACTTTTGACCTTACCTTGACCTTGACTTTCCTCCCTTGCATTTTCTCTACCTCCCTCTCTCTCCTCACTCCCATTTCTGGCCTCCCAACAGCAGCAGCCCCCCCCTCAAATCCCACTCTTCTTCATCAAAAAATCCACAAATCACTTCAAAATCCATGCAAATTCAAATCTAAATCCAAATCCGACTCCTACCCATTTTAGCTTAGCCCGTATAGCATGTATCCTTGTGAAAAGAGAGCATTTTGGAGGGCCATGGATGCTTGTGGATCTTCATATGTTTTTGGGTATAATTCTAAACTTTTTGTTGCTTAATTTGTTACTAATTTCTTAAGCTAATTTACTTAAGTGTTAATTTGGTTATGTGAGTTTAATTGCAAGTTTTGGAATTCAAGTTGTGAATTTGATTGCAAGTTAGGGTTTTATAAAATTGGTGTATGGTTGTGTGTTATATTTAGGCTTTGTTGTCATGATAATACAAGGTTAGTAGCTAGTGTGAATGGTTAGTTTTAAAATTGTGTTAATTTGCTAAATTGCTTACTAGGTTTTTGAAATTTGTTAAATTCTTGGGATTAAAAATGTGTTTAGGGTTTTCATGACTTCATTAACTTTATTAAGTGTGGTTTAATGCTTTAGATCATGCAAATCTAAGCTAGATTGTAGTTTGTACATTTTTGCTTTGAAATTGTTAAAAAGGGTATTTTTGTAAACTAGAATATTAGGATTTTTGGAATTTAATGAGATTAAATTCCGGAAATTGTTTATACGACTTATTTAAGATATTTAATAAATATATTGGCCGCTACATTCATTTAAACATCGTGTTTTGTACAAAAACGGCGAATTGTGCTTGCTAGATTTTCGGAAAAATGACTTTTTAAGTGAAATTGGCGTTTTTGTGAGTTTTAACCTAGTTTATATTAAAATTAGTGTTCGTGAATGTGCAAATGAGTGTGATTGGATTTTTCTCGATGGTTTGACGTTTGTACATCGACATCGAGGGTTGGTTTGACTATTCTTGCATGCGTAGGCGATAGGTTTGGACCTATGCGTGATACGCGTGCCGATTTGATTTTCGTATGCCGTTTCGATCTCGAATTTAGTTTTAATACGATATGGTGCGTTATGATATGTAGGTACCCCCATGTGGACTTCGAGACGACAAGCAGGCGCGTGGCGACGTCGGCACCGGCTAGCGAGGACCAGGTGAGTAGATTTATATCTACGGGGAGAAGTCGGGTGGATGGCGTATAGCACCCCCGCAGTCCGTGGTGGTGTATACGGATGCGTATACACACCAACAATTATTATATGTTATTTGGGATTAATAACGATGCTTAGGATGGATATTGGTGTGTTGGATTATTTTAGCATTGCGAACCCTAGGGTAGTGTTGCACTACACATACACACACACATACGCACATACATACTTGCATACATTTCTATTGATATGTGCTCATGGGATTATTTATAGTTATGTGTTCACATGGGTATGGGACTATGTGTTCACATACGGATTGAGGATGATACTTGGGATTGAGCTGAGTCGATGAGATTTGATTTGAGGCCGTGAGATCGGTGATATAGCAGGGTTCGTATTTGAGATACGACATGACGTTGTAGCGGGTCCTTGACGTAGTGTTTCACACACGTCCATGCATACGTAGGCGGTATCAATATGGTACTAGACGTAGATCAGTACCCCGATCTTGATATTTGATAAAGAGGATACCAGGTGAATAGTATGATGAATGTGATATTGACCCGTACCCAGATTTGGGAGGCCGTACGACGGATTTACGTACGAGCTATATTGATGATTGATCCGCACTCTTGACTTGGGATGCCTGATTATAGATATGGTATCAGCTATGATATTATTGAGGCGGGATCACCGACTATACATATACAGGTAGGTATATGTATCGACTCAGATGTTAGGCGGTTTCCTTACCTGTAGTTCAGCTTGTTAGTTCAGCCGTATAGTTTAGTGTAGTTGTTAGATTAGATTAGACTTCTTACCTATTTCAAAAACTAACGAATCGTGGGTATTTTAAAAGACAGTCCAAGGGATCCTACGGATATTTCAAAAGACGTATCTTTTCATAAAAACACCGTAGCCCCTATTTTCAAAAACCCCATGATTCGTGTTATTTCAAAAGGCACCATTTGTAGGACTTATATTAGATTAATACTGATTAGTTATCGTTGTGTCTAGTATTCTGCTCCCGCACATTATTGCTGTTCGCTCTGCCCCGCATACTTATTTTGCTGCATACTCCATTATTGATATCATGCTGTTAGGACACCAGCACCATTACCGATGATGCGTATGTACCACATACACTTACTTGCCGGCTCACACACATCTTCATCGGTAATTGCCATGTCACGTACACTTAGAAAATACTATTGCTTGACTTAGGTTGTTAGTTAGTAGTTGATACGATATTAGTGTACCTGCCTTATATGCCAGTTTAGACATTGTAGTTATTACTTGTCACTTCATGCATACTGTTATTCCATTGTTCATGCCTAGTTATTAATCACACATTGCAACTTGGTTATTGATACCATATACATTCATTATCATTGACATATGCACTTGTGATGATTTCTTGAGATTTATGATATTTCTGGATTTCGGGGGAAAGCCGCAAAATTTCTAAACTTATTATATTTTTAAAATATGTAAATTGCGGTTTTCTAGTGATGTAAGTGTCGTCCACCATGAGTTTGCTGTGGTTTTCGAGATCCGTGTCGAGGAGTGGAGGAACCGTCACGGGTACATGGTGGGCCTGGTATGGTACCCCGGGGTAAGAGGAATGTGGTGTTGACGTTGAGCCTGGCTGGGGAGCACTACCTACCGGTGATATTACCCGACGCGTCGGATATCCGGAGGATACCGTCGTGGTCTTGAGATGGATGGTAGGGGCCGGTCTGGACTGACGGCGCCCTAGATATTGAGATTGAGACATTGATATTTCGAGACAGTGAGATTTATGTTTTGTGTCGATGCTAGACACTGTTGATACTGATTTCATTATGATACCTCAGTTTAAAAACCAGAAGGAAATCTCACTAATTTATGAAAACAGTTTCTTCATTTACATGTATTCTGTTTTCATGCATTCATACCTCATTCATATGATATATTGCTACCTGAGGCACTGACACGGGCACATGAGATTACACTCGGTTAGATATTACCCTAGCCATTGTTATAGGCTGCATGTTATACATATTTTTGAGGATATATTATGATCATTGACCTAGGATTGCGTTATTTATGCGATTTCTGTGCGTAGATGTTTTTCTATTCACGAGTTGGCAACTCACCCCAGTTGTGCCCCAGTTTCTTGCAGGTTTGCCGTACAGGTTTCATTACGGCTTTGCGGGCATAGTTTCATTCGGGTGATTTGCTAGTAGGTGGGTTTACTTGTATCATACCCCCATTATATATCTTGTATATCATTATTCTGTTGTATCTAGAATCTCCATTAACCAAACATGTATTTTTGAGATAGAGACCAGTGTTGTTTATTCTTTCGACCTTAGAGTCGCTCGTTATATTTCTGGTGGTTTTGAGTTTCCTTTTGAGTTTTGATCCTCGCCGTTGGCGTTGTATATTATATTGCTTGTGTGGTTGTGACCGTCGATTGACGAAGAGCTAGCTCCCGCTTGGGGATGCCTTTTTCTTAATTTCGTATACTATTCATGTTGTATCCCGTTTGGGGGCCAGTATTTACAAAGGAGACTCTGCCGAAATTTTCAGTAAATTTTTGATGTTTTTAAAAACCGCATAATTCGGCCTATGCTATTGAAACTACTTGCTTTAATTTGGTTTTTCCTGCACTCTACTTCTTTTCTTGGTTTGGATTTCTGGGTTTTCGGTTTACTTAGATTACGTACGCCTCGAGACGTTCGTAGTTTAAGTGCCGGTCATGTTCCGTACTTTCGGGTCGTGACATGAGTATATGCTACTCCTCGGGAAATCTCTCACTTAACGATCAATGCTATAAACCAAGTAGGTGTCTAGAAAGGTATTAGCGGGGCTACGCCCACAGGGAAAAGAGGTTACTTAATTAAGGAACTTCGCGAAAGCATTGAAAAACCTCCCTCGAAGTACCGACAATGGCCTGGCTGAACGGTTAAGCAAGAATTATACGGTGAGATTGATTCTGACTAGTTCTTCCTTTATGGTTTGAGGAGGGATTCGAGAGACAGTGGGAGCCATCCTGTTTAGATAAATTAAAAACCAATCTAAACTTGCAAGAGCATCATGCTAAGTATTTTCTTCTCTCTCTCTTAATTACAGTGACCCAGTGACCGCACCTAGGTTACATCTAGATAATAAAATGACTGAATCTGACTGTTATGACTGGCAAAGGTCTGTCCAGATGTCCATTGCCCATGACAAGCTGGGACACCTCTTGACTGATCCAACCCCTGCCGTCTCAGGTCCAGTTTCCCCTGTCACGGATATTCATATCCGTAGGATATCGGAAGAAGACTGTGCGAAAGCCAAGTACCTCGTGTTAGCCTCAGTTGATGGTATCTACCAGAGGCAGCAGGAGAAGATGGACTCAGCTTCTATCTTCCTCCATAACAAAGTTTTATATGGAGAGCAATCTCGTATCGCAAGATATGAGACCTCGAACGAATTGCTTCCAGCGAGGTTGGCTATCGGGTCATCTGTAGGGGGCACCGTCCTTACAGAGACCAGCTCTTTTGAGCTCTCGGACCTGAAGACCACGTTGAAGAACGGGTCAGATGCTGACTTAGTTCAACAGTCTCTACCTACTACCCTAAAGGAAACCAGGGAAGTAGAAAGAAAGGGAAGGGCAGAAGTTTCAGGAACAGATGTAGTAAAAGAGGGATGTTCCTATTGTTACGGGAATGAACATGGGCAGAAGGATTGCAGGGCTTGTAAAGCCAGTAGCCAGAATTCGAAGCATGTTGTGGCTTCGGTTTCGGGTGTGTTTGTAATAGAGAACTGTATGTCAGTTAACCCTACTTTCTGGGTATTGGATACCGGATCAGGATCTCATATCTGTAATTCGTTATAGGCTTTGAGAAACTGTAGGGTTATCAGGAAAGGTGATATGACTCTCAGGGTTGCTAACGGAATGAGCATGTATGCTGAATCCATAGGGGAATATCATCTAGGACTGACAACTGGGCAGATATTGATTCTGCGTGACTGTTTTTATGTACCAGGTGCAACTTGTAACATCATATCTGTATCCTTACTTTCTAAGGAAGGATATGATTTTACTTTTGTAAGTGATGTAGTAAACATCCACCTAAATCAAGTGCTGATTGGGTCAGGTACATTGAAATACGGTATATGTTAGTTATATGTATGCCCTAGAGGCCATTACTGTACATAGGATGTATATTGTAGTGGATGCTGGGACATATATAGGGAGGACTTTCTTGCTCGACATGATAGTATGCTATCTGGTTGAACTTTACCTTAACGTGTATACTGATTGTCTCTCTGTTACATGTTGGTAAAGCCCTTAGGATGTGTGCTTGACTACCTGGACTATGATGCGGATCATACTAGTGGGGACATGGTAGTCCATAAGTACATCCTTCAAAGTCCCTAGTCGAGGGTGTATCGAGACGGGGCATCGATATACCAGAGTAGACTAGCGTATACCTTCTCGACCCATACAGATGGGCGATGGATGATCCCATATCCATTGGTGTTTGACATCAGAGATGATATACGGGTGCTCAGTAGAGACTGGGTACACTGGACGGACTCGCCGAGAACTCCCAGATGGTATTATACCTCACGTCAGATGGCAGTTCTCTGGTGACACTGGTACAGAGTAGTCTGTTGACCCGAGATCGTCATAGAGTCTTGTGTGGTTCCCACTGTGCTTTGATTTCCATCTTACCACGTCCAAGAGGGCATGCAAAACGGTGGTTTTTGGGTACAGTCCCGAGTCACATGGAGGCAATGAGCGATAGGAGGGGATTCGTCTCTCCCGGTATAGGGAGTTGATGTTGCGCTGTGTTCGATTGGCTATAACAGGAAATCCCTGGCCAGGGTTGCTGAGATTTACTGGTAAGTGTTACCAGTAGTATCTCGAATGGTTATAGACCTCATATCGACACGACTTATCGAGCTATTGGGGTCTGACGTTTACCACCCCTAGGCGAGATATGCGACATATCAGACGATCAGACCGGACTGTACGGTAGTGTTACTGGTTGGATTCACTGGAGTGTGAGCGGGCTTGCTCGTCGATCTTCAGATCGCTCAATACCTGGGTGGCCGTTACGTTTAGCAGACCGCTTGCGGCTTGTGGATGTTTGATATGATCATCATCTGCTGCCGGCGTATTGACGAGTCTTTAGAGTCCTACACAGAGGTTTCCTAGCTCAAGCGAAACGAAATAGGAGCGCATATGAGATATGTGCGGGACCGAGAATAATGCGTGTATGTGATACCGCATTCCATTCTCGCGATAAATGTATCGATTGGTTGTATGCGATATAACCTAGTTATCGAATCAAGTATTGATTCGATAAGCCGATACATTGAATACTAGTCGGTTGTGTGCGACATGACCGGATCATTGAATCAAGTGTTGATTTAATGATTTAATGCATAATTATATATTTGATATATTACTTTGCACTAACTAGTATTGGTTCACTTTAAACGGATTTTCTCACTTGGATTGCACAAGTTGTATATGTGATATACTTTTGTGCACTTCATTGTGTCATGTTTGATGATACATGTTACCTTGGATTTGTGTAAAGATTAAACCATGGTTGTGAGAGTGGTTAGGGTTTTGTTTATTCACTTATTATCCTTTTATTCATTTATTCATTCTTTTTGGAGAAATGATAAGCATAAAGGAAAATGGTGGCTTTGTTTGTATTCTAGTTGAAGCTTCATGAAGCTTTGACCAAAGTTACCATTTTGTCTCATGCTTAACCCTAACCACTCCATTAACCCTAGTTTAATCTCTACACTTGACCATGGTTCAATATATGATAAGTATTGATTTTCTTTTTAAAATCAATTAAATTATCATAACTATTATCTTCTTCTTCCTCATTTTTCTTCAAGTGAAGAAAGCAAAGTCATCAATGGTGATTGATGATAAAGAGTGAGAAATCCAATTCTAAAGTCTACCCACTTCCTATTTCTTCATCCTCTACCTCTTGCCAAGTAGTAGAGTGTGTTTCCTTCACAAGTTATTAGGGCTTGGTGAAGGTGGAGCTTGATTTAGCGATGCCTCGACATAGATCATCTTCGGCATGGACATCGACGACCTAGCTCGCTTTTTCTCCGACGAAGCCGACTCTAGAGCCCGGATTCCTTTTGGACAGCGGAGACGACTTCGTTGCGGAGCTATGGAGGTGGAGCACCGGATCTACAAAGGTTGTATTTCCGATTCTCATAGTTAAGTGTTAACTAGTTAGCTTTTTCGCCTAGTTTTCTAGCAAACGATCCGTAGTCGGGTCTCTCGGCACCTATTTAAAATTTTTGAATTTGGCATGTTCGATGCCTTGTGAGACATCACTAGTGTGCCTAGGAGCCCTACAGTCAATTTTGCGGCGGATCCGCGGCAGAAGCCATTCCTAGTTCAAAGAGCTGAGTTTTCTGGGAATTGTTAATATTTATTCAAGAGTTGAATTTTTCTGCTGTGTTTTTGGGGATTCGGTGTTTCGATCGGAGTATCAAATTTTGTCTGTGTGGCTTTCCGGATAAATTTTAGAATATGTTAAAAAGTTCGACCGGATATAAATACCCAATTTTTCCCCTGTCGGGAAATTTCCAAGTGTTGGATTTTTCCGTAGTTTAACGACGTTCTAAGTAGTGCAAGTAACGTGATGGACCCTCTAGAAGACAACAAACCTTAACTCGATTATGTAACCGTCTTGAACTGCCCTTTGAACCTTAGGGTTTGGGGCAGTACGGCGTGCCACATGTGAGGCGTTGGCTTGACCCTTCTACAGCTGGACCGTTGGTACTGAGGCACGAACGGAATGTTGTTAGACTTGTTTCATGTGTTGATCCGTATCGGGAAAACTTGGGTGTTCGAATGTTCAATCGGAAAGTTTAACATTTTCTAATTATCTGGAATGGGATACAATAATTGGAATTCATAAATAGTTATGAGATAACTGAATGAATATTATAAACATAGCAGTTTAGTCTCACTTGATCGGTTGCCATGGAATTTTGATGTGATCAAAAGTCCGTCGCAATCACGTAGCGTACGCGGATACTCGCCGGGTAAACTTAATAGACAGCCTCACTCCATAGCCCCGACCAAGTGACTGTAGGAGAACCTCGTCGCCGAAAGCATCCGTTCGGGTGCTCGCGGCAGCGGTGTTCCGCCTTGGTGCACTTCGTCGACGGTATCGGGGGTGCGGCCGCCTACTAAAGTTTGCGACGAGTATTCGATCAGGATGTCGGGAATCCTGTTGAATTGCCCGACTTGATATTGAAAAGAGTTTTCGATTTTGAGACTAAAATGCGGGGTTTATAATTGTTAGGCATGTGATGTCTAAGTAATTCATTTGGTCAGGCATGCGATGTCTGAGGAGGTTGCGGATTCCAACTGTTGTAGTTTTACACTTTCTTTTCTGTGACCGTAAGTGTAATATGTGATATCGCCGGTTTCGTTGCTATATGTCAACGACAATTGGGATGCGCATATTTACTTACGTTGATGACATGTGATGTTATGTGTTGCTGGATATGTTATATTGGATCGTCGTGTTTGAATAGCCGGGGGTTTTTATGTGAGATGAGTGTTTTTCATTTTCATTCATGTAAAAACTTGTATGTAATATTCTTTTATTGGGGCGCTTCCAGGTTGCGGAAGTTGTCACCCTTTGTGTATTATTTACTTTTCCGCACTAGGATAGACCCAAGGAGGGGAGCACAAGTAACCGGGTTCTGGAGTCCAGTGGGAGACCAACTCGAGGAGTCGAGTCCGGGTCTCCTAACTCTAGAATTGGTAGGGTTGCTTGCCGCTCTCGTAGGGGTCTAGGGGTGTGGGTTTGGCTATTCATCGCGACCGTGGAATCCGTGTTTTATACTGGCTCGTATTGAAAACACGGACGTCCTAGTATATCCAATATTTCATATATGTTTCTTCTGCTGCGATATCTGTGATGTGATCATGTGATGTTCTGTGATAGATACAGTATATAGTATATATGATATATTATATAGACGTTACTTATGTTTTACACCCGCGCTAGCCCTGCCCCGCTTTGCCGTTAGTTACCTAACCTAACGGTGCACGAGGGGACATCGAGGCGAATGCGGATGGCATAAGTGTACGTCGTATTTATCTGTGATGTTTAGGTACTTAAATGATGGGACTTCATTAATGTGATTAATGAAATAAAAGAAACCTAAGATGTTGTAGAATTGAATTTCAAAATAAAACAGGTAGCTACAGTTCTTGCTTTGCATAGTGGTATATGTGATATATCCTGCACCTTATTCGATGAGGAAAGGACCGAGATCCCTTCACCGGGAGTGACTCCTTTAGCAATAACTGGCAGATGCTACACACTCGGTTTGTCTTTTGATTGCTTTTAAGTGTTTTTGCCTTGCACAGTGATATATATGATATATCCCGCACCTCATTCGACGAGGAAAGGACCGACGATCCCTTCACCGGGAGTGACTCCTGTAGCAAAACTAGAAAAGCCTAAAAAACACTCCATTTCAAAATTCATTCGATCCTACAACGATATCAAGTTCATTACGCAATAGGTTTTCAGAAAAACCTGTCGTAGCCCTCCGACATTTCAGATAAGTACTAGTTAGTATTCGTGCTGCGGTTGTTTGGCATGCGTCAAGGCGTAGTGTACGGTAGCTAACTAGTGCTTATCTGCTAGCATATGATGCGATTGGATTAGGGTATTCGTACGGCATTGTTTGGCATGCGTCAAGGGTCGTGCGGGTGGGTTTAATTCAATCAAGAAATGTACGGGTTGAACTTGACTAGCAGACTATGGGTTGTTTGGCATGCGTCAAGGTCATAGCGAGCTAGGGGCAAAATATTATCGGGAATTTCAAGTGTTGAAATTTGCAATGAGATTGCATACCTTCTATGAGATAGTTGGATCCCGATACCCGCTGCGAGTAAGAGTTACTCCTGGGAGAGTTTTATACATTACAATTAGCCGATCAAGTAGGTGTCTAGAAAGGTGTCAACGAGGTTACGCCTCTGGGAAAACGAGGTTTACATTAATTAGGTTCGTGCGAAAGCACGGGGGACCTCCCTCAAAGTACCGACACTGGCCTGGCTGAAAGATTGGCGAACTTGTAGTGTGTAATTAATCCCGGCTAGTCTTTCCTTTTAGGGTTTGAAGGAAGATTTGATAAAAAGCAGTGGGAGCCATCCTGATTAGATAAAATAAAAACCAATCTATTCTTGACAGAGCGCACGCTGAGTGTTTTCTTCTCTCTCTCTCCAGGTAGCGACCATATCACGCCTTAATCAAGATAATAATACGGATTGTTGACCGAACCCGCTTGTTATACTGAGCTGGGGAACGTTGGTCCCGCTCCAACTTATAATTGTTATAAGACAGAGCAGGAAATTGGGGAATACCAGATTTCCCGTGCCGCCCAAACGAAGAGAGTGCATGCTGATGCATCATCTTCGGGTGTGTTCATTACAAAGAACTGTTTCTCAGTGTCCTTTACGTCCTGGATATGTGATACCAGATCAGGATCCCAGATATGTAATCTGTTACATAGGGCTAAAGATAGGTAGAGAACTGAGAACGGGTGATAAGTTTCATGAGGCAGAAAACGGGGCAAGTGTTGCAGCCAAGTCTGTTGGTCACTGTCACCCTGTATTATCAATACATTGATTCTGAACGAATGTTATTAGATACCGAACCTGATATACAAAATCATATCTGTCTCTTTATTAGTAAAGAAACGGTAAAATTTTGTATTGTTGGATAATGTTTTGAACATTTCCTATATCAAAAGTTGATCGGTTCAGGCACGTTATCTAAAAGCATTGATGTTCTAAATCAAACTACAGTTCTTAGTATATGGAACACACACAAGAGGAAGAGTTCAGAAATGAACGATTCCTTCTTGAGGTATTGTAGACTAGGTCAAATCAATGTGACCCGACTAGCTAGAGTTACATAAAGATGCATATTTAAATTAGTTTGAATTTACATCTTGTGAAACTCGCCAGTCATGTCACAAAGATATGATGACCATAGCTCCGTTTACTGGAAACAGAGAAAGAGTTAGTAAACTCTTGGGATGATACATGTTGATGTATGTAGGTCCCCAGTCTGCACATGCCAAGACTGGTTCTTTATACTTCATTACGTTCTCTGATGATCTCTTTAGATTCAGACATATGTTCCTGTTGAAACACAAGTCCGAACCTTTTGAGATATTCACAGAATATAAGTTAGAAGTAGAGAACCAAAATACGGGTATAAGTATTATGTCCTTTGATGTGATCAAGGAGGAGAATACTTGAGCACGGAAATCCTGGTCTATTCTAAAGGAGAATGAGATTCTCTCTCAGCATTACTCCTCCGTATACACCATAGTACGATGGTATATCAGGGCGGAGCAATCACACCCTATGTGATAAGGTGTGCTCTATGATGAGTACTACTGAGTTACCTATTTCCTTTTGGGTGTTATGCACTTGAGAAGCTGCATACCTATTGAATAGGGTTCTAATCAAATCAGTTGCCTACCGCTTCATATGTGATATGGAAAGGGAAAAGCCCATCTCTTAAGTCGATTAAGATTTGGGGTTATCCGGGCTATGTCTAAAAGCATAATCCGGACAAGCTCGAGGCAAGGTCAGTTATGTAGAACTGGAAAGGTTCCAGCTATACAAATAACAGCAGATGATTTGGTAGAACCAAAGGATTCAGTAGATACCAACGAACCTCAGCCTCTCCGCCGATCTAGTAGGGTTTTCTCACCCACCTGAGAGATACATAGGTTTCTCTATGACAGTGGGAGCGAGGATTGCATCATGAGATGATGACCCAACTAGTTTCGAGCAGGCCATCGAGAGTAAGACTCTGTAAGAATGGCTGGATGTTTAGTGATCTGAGATGGAATCCTTATACACCAACAAAGTATGGACTTTGGTTGCTATATCTGAAGGGTTAAATCCCCATCAGGAGCAAGTATATCTTGAGAAGATTACTTGGTGTAGATGGAAAAGTTGAGACTTTCAAAGCTAGACTTGTTAAAGGTTTTCGTCATTGACCAGGCGTGGATAATGATGAAACCTTTTTCCAGTATCTATGCTTAAGTCCATCCAGATTCTACTTGCCACAGCTACATACCATGACTACGATATCTGGCGGTTGGGTGTCTTGACTGCTTTTCTAAATGATGATTTGGAAGAGAGCGTCTATAAGTACACAGCCAGAGGGCTTCGTAGACAGTGGGAGCAGCGGAAACGTGTGCAAGATGCTTTATAGGATAAAGCAGGCATCGCGGAGATGGAACGTCTGTTTTGATGGATTAATCAAAGAGTTTGACATCATCAAAATGGTAGATGAACCTTGTATAAACAAAAAGGTAGTAGGGAGTATGGTGGTGATCCTCGTAGAGTACGTGGATGACATACTCTTGATAAGAAAGGAGTTTCCTATGCTACGCTCGATCAATCTCCGCATATCACAATGATTCTCCACATAGGATCATGATGATACCTGCTAAATCCTGAGTTTTGGATCTATGAGATAGATCTAAATGGATGTTAGGATACTCACTAGCTGTAGTGAGATGGTTTCAGTTGATCCTGGGGAGAATCACTGGAAGGGTTCCAGGGTGATAAAGACGACTGAATGTCAGTCGCAGGCATTGTCTTTACCCTCAGTAAAGGGACGGTATGTTGGAAGAGTTCCAAGCTAGATACCGTGACATACTAGACGATAAAGGCAGGATACATCGCTACCTAAGATGCTACCAAAGAGGCTGTTTGGGTGTATATTGGTTCATGAGATGAACTACGTTCCTACCATTGTGAGACAATGGAGTTGTGGCTCATGCCGAGGAACGCCGGTCCCATCAGTGATCCAGAATTATTCTAAGGCAGCATCGCCTGATCATGGAGATAGTTGATCTCCAGGGTGATCGAGGTTAGGAGAGTAGATTCAGAGGACAACACAGCGGATCCACTCACAAAGGCCTGTTCCCAGAGAGAGATTTTTATGGGATGGTTGAGTATGAGATACTACACCACTGCTACAGATGGCCCTAGTGCAAGTGGGAGATTGTTAGTTATATGTATGCCCTAGAGGCCATTACTGTACATAGGATGTATATTGTAGTGGATGCTGGGACATATATAGGGAGGACTTTCTTGCTCGACATGATAGTATGCTATCTGGTTGAACTTTACCTTAACGTGTATACTGATTGTCTCTCTGTTACATGTTGGTAAAGCCCTTAGGATGTGTGCTTGACTACCTGGACTATGATGCGGATCATACTAGTGGGGACATGGTAGTCCATAAGTACATCCTTCAAAGTCCCTAGTCGAGGGTGTATCGAGACGGGGCATCGATATACCAGAGTAGACTAGCGTATACCTTCTCGACCCATACAGATGGGCGATGGATGATCCCATATCCATTGGTGTTTGACATCAGAGATGATATACGGGTGCTCAGTAGAGACTGGGTACACTGGACGGACTCGCCGAGAACTCCCAGATGGTATTATACCTCACGTCAGATGGCAGTTCTCTGGTGACACTGGTACAGAGTAGTCTGTTGACCCGAGATCGTCATAGAGTCTTGTGTGGTTCCCACTGTGCTTTGATTTCCATCTTACCACGTCCAAGAGGGCATGCAAAACGTTGGTTTTTGGGTACAGTCCCGAGTCACATGGAGGCAATGAGCGATAGGAGGGGATTCGTCTCTCCCGGTATAGGGAGTTGATGTTGCGCTGTGTTCGATTGGCTATAACAGGAAATCCCTGGCCAGGGTTGCTGAGATTTACTGGTAAGTGTTACCAGTAGTATCTCGAATGGTTATAGACCTCATATCGACACGACTTATCGAGCTATTGGGGTCTGACGTTTACCACCCCTAGGCGAGATATGCGACATATCAGACGATCAGACCGGACTGTACGGTAGTGTTACTGGTTGGATTCACTGGAGTGTGAGCGGGCTTGCTCGTCGATCTTCAGATCGCTCAATACCCGGGTGGCCGTTACGTTTAGCAGACCGCTTGCGGCTTGTGGATGTTTGATATGATCATCATCTGCTGCCGGCGTATTGACGAGTCTTTAGAGTCCTACACAGAGGTTTCCTGGCTCAAGCGAAACGAAATAGGAGCGCATATGAGATATGTGCGGGACCGAGAATAATGCATGTATGTGATACCGCATTCCATTCTCGCGATAAATGTATCGATTGGTTGTATGCGATATAACCTAGTTATCGAATCAAGTATTGATTCGATAAGCCGATACATTGAATACTAGTCGGTTGTGTGCGACATGACCGGATCATTGAATCAAGTGTTGATTTAATGATTTAATGCATAATTATATATTTGATATATTACTTTGCACTAACTAGTATTGGTTCACTTTAAATGGATTTTCTCACTTGGATTGCACAAGTTGTATATGTGATATACTTTTGTGCACTTCATTGTGTCATGTTTGATGATACATGTTACCTTGGATTTGTGTAAAGATTAAACCATGGTTGTGAGAGTGGTTAGAGTTTTGTTTATTCACTTATTATCCTTTTATTCATTTATTCATTCTTTTTGGAGAAATGATAAGCATAAAGGAAAATGGTGGCTTTGTTTGTATTCTAGTTGAAGCTTCATGAAGCTTTGACCAAAGTTACCATTTTGTCTCATGCTTAACCCTAACCACTCCATTAACCCTAGTTTAATCTCTACACTTGACCATGGTTCAATATATGATAAGTATTGATTTTCTTTTTAAAATCAATTAACTTATCATAACTATTATCTTCTTCTTCCTCATTTTTCTTCAAGTGAAGAAAGCAAAGTCATCAATGGTGATTGATGATAAAGAGTGAGAAATCCAATTCTAAAGTCTACCCACTTCCTATTTCTTCATCCTCTACCTCTTGCCAAGTAGTAGAGTGTGTTTCCTTCACAAGTTATTAGGGCTTGGTGAAGGTGGAGCTTGATTTAGCGATGCCTCGACGTAGATCATCTTCGGCATGGACATCGACGACCTAGCTCGCTTTTTCTCCGACGAAGCCGACTCTAGAGCCCGGATTCCTTTTGGACAGCGGAGACGACTTCGTTGCGGAGCTATGGAGGTGGAGCACCGGATCTACAAAGGTTGTATTTCCGATTCTCATAGTTAAGTGTTAACTAGTTAGCTTTTTCGCCTAGTTTTCTAGCAAACGATCCGTAGTCGGGTCTCTCGGCACCTAGTTAAAATTTTTGAATTTGGCATGTTCGATGCCTTGTGAGACCTCACTAGTGTGCCTAGGAACCCTACAGTATATACGTTTTGAATCAAGCTCAGGTCTTCAGTGTCCAGAAAACACTTAAAAGAAAGTCTCCGGAATTAAATCAGGCTTTCTTATGGCATTGTAGACTGGGTCACATTAATGAGACACGGTTGACAAAGTTACATAAAGAAGGATACTTGGATCCGTTCGAGTACCAGTCTTATGCCACTTGTGAATCTTGTCTCATGGGAAAGATGACAAAGACTCCATTCACTGGACACGGAGAGAGAGCGAGCGAGCTCTTGGGACTCATACACAGTGATATGTGTGGTCCAATGTCTACACACGCGCGAAGTGGTTATTCATACTTCATTACTTTCACAGATGATTTCTCTAGGTATGGGCATGTCTTCTTGATGAAGCACAAATCCGAGGCCTTTGAGAAATTTCAGGAATACAAGAATGAAGTTGAAAAACAAACATGCAAAAGTATCAAGACACTGAGATCTGATCGAGGTGGTGAATACTTGAGTGCCGAGTTTCTGGGCTACTTAAAAGAGAATGGAATTCTCTCTCAGCTTACTCCTCCATACACACCACAACACAACGGTGTATCGGAAAGGCGGAATCGAACCCTATTGGATATGGTTCGATCCATGATGAGTAAGGCTGAGTTGCCGCGATCCTTCTGGGGTTATGCACTAGAATCAGCTGCATATCTTTTGAACAAGGTTCCCTCCAAGACTGTGCCTACCACACCATATCAGATGTGGTGTGGGAAGAAACCCTGTCTTAAGTATCTGAAGATATGGGGATGTCCAGCTTTTGTAAAAAAGCAGCATGCGGACAAGCTCGAGGCACGCTCAGTACTGTGTAAGTTTGTGGGATACCTAAAGAACTCCAGGGGGTATTTTTTCTATTATGCAGAGGAACAAAAGGTTTTTGTTTCTCGTCATGCCCACTTTCTAGAACATCAGTTTTTAGAAAAAGAAGCAAGTGGGAGCGTAGTAGAACTGGAAGAGATTCCAGAACCACAAGCTGAAAGCTTGGAAGAACCAGAGGTTTCAAGAGAACCGGACATCCCAGCGCCACTCCGCAGGAGTAGTAGGCAGTCTCATCCGCCCGGGAGATACTACGGTTTTCTCATAGATGGGGATAGAGAGGATTGCACCATGGATTATGGTGAGCCTACAAGCTTCCAGCAAGCCATTCAGAGCGGCGACTCGGTAAAATGGCTGGATGCAATGCGGGCCG
This sequence comes from Agapanthus africanus, assembly GCA_030015575.1. NCBI lineage: Eukaryota > Viridiplantae > Streptophyta > Magnoliopsida > Asparagales > Amaryllidaceae > Agapanthus > Agapanthus africanus. The sequence goes on along the minus strand of CM057342.1, from coordinate 662,182,355 downwards.
AGATGGAGTCCATGTACACCAACAAAGTTTGGACTTTGGACTTTGCTCCAGAAGGGGTAAAACCCGTAGGCTGCAAATGGATCTTCAGAAAGAAGATTGGTGTAGATGGGCAGGTTGAGACCTATAAAGCTAGACTTGTTGCACAGGGTTTTCGTCAAAGACCTGGTTTGGACTATGACGAAACCTTTTCTCCAGTGGCTATGCTGAAATCCATTCGGGTTCTTCTTGCCATTGCTGCCTTCCACGATTATGAAATTTGGCAGATGGACGTAAAGACGGCTTTCCTAAATGAAAATTTGGAAGAGTGCGTCTATATGGATCAGCCGGAGGGATTCATTCAGAGTGGGAGCAGCGGTAGAGTGTGCAAGTTGCTCAAGTCCATTTATGGACTTAAGCAGGCATCACGGAGTTGGAACATCTGCTTTGATGATATTGTCAAGGAATTCGACTTTATCAAAAACCCAGATGAACTATGCATTTACAGTAAGATTGTAGGGAGAACTGTGGTATTCCTCGTCTTGTACGTGGATGACATTCTCCTAATAGGAAATGATATTCCTATGCTACAGTCAGTCAAAGGATTCTTGTCGCAGAGGTTCTCCATGAAGGACCTGAGCGATGCCAACTACATTCTGGGGATCCAGATCTATCATGATAGATCTAAGAGGATGTTGGGACTTTCACAGTCAAGGTACATCGACACCATACTGAAAAGGTTCAGTATGGAAGATTCCAAGCACGGTAATCTACCGGCTTGTCACGGGATCACCCTCTTTAAAAAGATGTCTCCCAAGACTGATTTGGAAAGGGATCGCATGTCTATTATACCCTACGCTTCTGCGGTAGGCTCTATAATGTATGCGATGTTGTGTACCAGACCAGATGTAGCATACGCATTGAGCGTTGTAAGCCGGTATCAGTCGAACCCAGGGGAGAAACACTGGATAGCGGTAAAGAACATTCTCAAGTACCTGAGAAGGACTAAGGAGATGTTCTTAGTGTATGGCGGAAAAGACCTCCAGCTTGAGGCCTTTGCTGACTCCAGCTTCCAGAGTGACAAGGATGACTCCAAGTCCATGTCGGGTTATGTCTTTACCCTCAATGGAGGGGCGGTTTGCTGGAAGAGTTCCAAGCAAGAGACCGTTGCTGACTCAACTATGGAAGCGGAGTACATAGCTGCTTGCGATGCCGCAAAGGAAGCTGTCTGGATGAAGAAGTTCCTCACGGAGCTTCAGGTGGTTCCTACTATTGTTGATCCAATACCGCTGTATTGCGACAACAACGGCGCTATAGCTTTAGCGAAGGAACCCAGGTCCCATCAGAAGTCCAGGCACATTTTGAGGCGGTACCACCTGATCAGGGAGATCGTAGATCGCCGGGAGATCGAGGTGAAGAGAGTAAATACGGAGAACAACACTGCAGATCCACTCACGAAGGCCCTACCCCAGACTCAGTTCGAGCGGCTGATCGAGATGATAGGTCTTCGATACGCCAGTACATGGCCTTAGTGCAAGTGGGAGATTGTTAGTGTATATGCCCTAGAGGCCATTATTGTATCATACTAGCTTGTATATTACTTAATGGAAGCTTGGGATATTCACAGTTGTATAGACAGTCTTGCTCAAAATGGTAGTATGCTACTTGGTTTGTCTCTACTTCAATATGTGCATGTGTTTCTTTTTGCATATCGCTTATATACATATTAGTAGAGCCCTTAGGATCTTTGCTTGATTACCATCGTTGTGATGGCGCTCACACTCGTAGGGGCTGGGTAATCCATAAGCACATCCTTATACAGGTCCCTAGTCGTTGGACTATCGAGACAGGGCATCGATACTCCGGTGTAGACTAGCGTATGCGCTTCTCATCCCAGCGGGGGAGACGGTCTGTCCCACAGCCGTCAGTACGTCGTACTTGAGATAGTATGCGGGTGCTCGTTAGGTTACGAGTACACTGGACAGGACTCGTCGGGAACTGTTGGTTGGTATTATACCTATCGTCAGTTATCAGTTCCTAGGTGACATGAGTACAGCTTAGTCCGCCGACTTGACACTGTCACTTCGCCTCGAGTGTGTTCCCACTGTACTTAGATTACTATTCTACCACGGCTCAAAGGAGTCATGCAAACAGGTAGTAGTTGGGTGCAGTCCCGAAGCACTTGGAAGCAGTGACGGTTAGACAGGATTCATCTCTCCCGGTATTGGGCGTTGACATCGCGCTGTGTCTAGGAGAGCTATTACACAAGTAGTCCCTGGCCAGGGCATGCGAGATATACTGGTAGGTTTCCAGTGTTATCTCACGGTGTTCTGGGCTACACTCCGACACGACTTGTACCGCTATTAGGGGACTGACGTTCACCGCCCCCTAGGCCCGCCATGCGATGTATCAGACGAACAGACCGGACTGTACGGAGATTGTCACATACAGGCTCAGTAGGAGTTCGGATGGGTTTACCTCATCGGCCTTCTTATCGACATCTACCTGGGGACCGTTACGTACAGCTAGTGCCGCTTGCGGTCTGTGGTTAAACCCACTGCCAGCGTAGTGTCGAGTCTTTAGAGTCCCACACAGAGAGTTTTCCTGTATTGAGCGAAACGTGTAGAGGCCGTATGGTTTTACGGCAGGGCTACGATCACTTACGTGCACTTGTGTACGTATGCTGTTCGGGCAGGAAATACTAGTGGGCTTTGGTTTAAGCCAGATCCTAGTATTGCACAGATGGATTTGATTTGTCTTCTGTGCATTCGCATTCTACGGAATGCGGATGCGGATGTGTATGCACAGTTTTGAGGAGCGATAAAGGAGGAGGTGCCCCATTAGGGTTTTTGCAGTTGGTTCGGCCAAAACCGTAATGTGGCACACTCATTAGGGTTTTGACAATTCGTTTGGTCAAAACCGTTGTGAGCCGGAGACATTGTTTACTAATCCTTTTAGTGATAGATTAGTGATGGCTAATTGCATTGACCATTTGACCACTTAGATCTCTCTTGACTTTGTTGACTTGTTGACCATATTGACCATTGACCTTCAAGAGAGATCCACACTCTTCTTTTATTTTCATTTTAATTTATGTGTTATGATAATGGTCAATTCAATGTGCCATCAACTTATATCATGATAGGATTAGTAATGATGATCTTAGTGTATTATTGCAACCATGGTTCATTTCATTTGTTTTAATCTTTTCATTATTCTCTTCTCATTCTCTCTCATGAAGTGAGAAGAAAAAGAAATGCTCCATGGTTGCAAACTTTCTCCTTCTTCTTCCTCCTCTTGATCTCTTCATTTGATCTCATGTGTTGAGAGAAAAAGAATCCACATAGACAAACACTTCCATCTTTCTCTTCTACACAACCTAAGGCATTTAGATTAGCAATCTCTTTGCCCTAGTTGCCTTGGCTTGAGGCGAAGCTTAGTGTACAACTCTCGGGTGGATCGTCTTCGACTCAAGAAGGCCGCGGAGGTGCCCAAGGTCCGGATCGACGCTTGGAGCTTGGATAGACGAGTGGGACAGCGGGATGAAGACCCGGAGGACCGGTTCCGTGAGATATACTTTCTACAGCATAGTAGCTAAAACCTCTAAGTGTTTACTAGTTTCTAGTTTAGCAAAGATCTCGACTTTTAGTCCATGTTGCCTTGCGCCAAAATCATTATTTTTTGCCGTTTCCGCCTCCCCGTAAGAACCGGGATGAGCAACGTGGACTTACAGCTACCATTAATGGCAACATGAGAAAAAGAGTGAGAAATCCAATTCTAAAGTGAACCCACTTCCTATTTCTTCATCCTCTACCACTTGCCATGTAGTATAGGGTGTTTTCTTCATAAGTTTCATGACTTTGTGAAGTTGGAGCTTGATCTTGAGTTGCCTCGATGTAGATCATCTTCGGCATCGAAGTCGATGACCTAGCCCGATCTTTTCTCCGATGAAACCACCGCGAGAGTCTAGGATTCCGATGGGTACAGCGGAGGGACGTCATCACGGAGCTAGAGAGGTGGAGGACCGGATCTACAAAGGTTGTAATCACTTTCCTTTAAGTTAAAGTTGTTTACTTGCATCTTTATTGCCTTATCCTTTAGTTAACGATCCGTATTAGGGTTTGTAGGAACATGAAAAGAATTTGAATTGGGCATGTTTGATCTGTTGTGAGACCTCATTAGTGTGCCTAGGAACCCTACAGCGTGCGTACGAATGAGACAGTTGTTGCTGCGACTGACAAGATATCACCCCAGATGTTTGAAGCTATTTCAGCACGAGTTTGTACTTAGGGATATGATAGAAGATCGCTAGTCACCCATGGATGAATGACTAGGACTTGTGATTCGTTTGCATACCCCAATGTGAGGTCATCAGATTGATTAATTTTAGCTAGAGAAGACTTCGTACAGGCACGTTGAGAGTCGATAGAAAACGTACAAATGAAGAGTATTCCTCCGACGATTTGGAAGAGTTTTTGAGGGCGTAGTTGGACATATGTCTACCATAAGATATTGAGTTGTCGAGTTCGTAGTATCAGAAGGGAGACTCTATATATGAGTATAGCCGTTTGTAGCGCAGTCCATACAGCTATGAAGAGACGAGTCCAAATCGGTCCACATTAGAGAATAGTGGAGTAAGAGGTTCGTACGAGATTTTGATGAGATGGCATTCCACTCTGTTGACATCAGAGATGCGATACGCATGCAGAAGCGTTAAATATGGATATACCTTTTAGAAAAAGTCTTGATGAGTATGCAGCTGTTCCGGAACAAGAAATAGATTTAGAAAATGGTGATAACTTCCGGGCAGTTCGGCAGGAACGAGATTTGGGAGAGACCCCGACAGAATCTTTCTGGAATACTACACAAGAAGACTTGGATCCAGGATCGGTTGTATTACGCATACCCAGTAGGCCAGAGTTCGGCATCATCGACGAGACATGTTATGAGTGACCATGATAGTTGGCCAGAGATCTTTAGAGAATGTGCCAGAGCGGAACTGTTTCCGTCATCATTTCCATATTGGGCTGTTGAGCTGAGGAGTTATGTAACTGGCAATCCGGAGTGAGAGACGAGAGCCTGCGGGCACAAGGTGCTAGACCATGAACAGGAGGCAAATAGATATCTTGCTCTGCTAGCTTTGAATGCACCGACACCTTTTCGACTTTGAAGGGAGGACATATCGACGACAGTGTTTACGATTTGGGATTTGGAGATTCAAATATCACGTGTCCTTCATTTTGGATTTCGGTATATTGGGCGATTTATTTGCATGATTGAGTTTTCGTGCACCACAGTTGCACTTGATTTCGATTTGATGTCGTTCAAGATGTTTGATTTTGATTTCATGCCTATGGTATGTATGTGATTTGACTTGTGCTTTCGGTGTAGTTTTCATTCACTTTTAGTACTTTGATTCGATTTTGTGCACGTTGATGCACGTGGTTGTGAGATTTTATATCACGGTATACCTGATTTGGATTGAGCTATGTTGTATACCGTTAATTTTGATTGTGATATTCGATATATGTTTTCATGCACCTTGTGCACTTGATTTGTAGTCTTGCGCATACTTGGCGCGCTTGATGCAATTTTGGTGCACACCAGAAGCACTAAATCGGGATTCTTCGTATATATCAGATGCACCTGATATTGTTGTCAGACACACCTGTTGCCTTTGACAGCTGTTTTCGTGCACACCCGTTGCACTTAAATTTTGTTTATGTGCACATGTATATCACATTCATTGATTTCGATTTCTGTGCACACCAGACGCACGTGGCGTTATTACATATTCCATTGAGTATGATATTTACTATTTGGTTTAGTAACAGAGCAGGACTGTTCTGAGAACAGTGCCTAGGTGTTGTTGCATGCATCGATAGTTACCGAAGGGATTTCCAAAAAGGAGCTACAGTCTCAATATTTTTCCTATGTGTCCGAGATGACACGAAACAATTTACAAAGGAAACCCTTCTAAATTATTTTCAAAATGGCGGGTCGTGTATGTTAAACACATGATATATATATATATATATATATATATATATTCATATAGTTATCTTTCTTACAATAAACGTCCACTACTTGTGCTGTGATACGCGCATCACACAGCGACTTGAAAAAGGGTTGGCATGCATTTCTTTTCAGATATTTTGACGAGTTTACAACGATACTTATTATGTACATATTATAGTTTGAGTATATCACGTTAGTTTTCGTATTGGACTTTGATATTGGTATCTTCACCATGACTCCGATGATTGCGTGATGCTTGACGGAGTTTTGATTTTGAGTTATATACTCGTTTTTCATGCGCATGCATTGCGTTAAGATGTGTCTTGAGTATTTAAGATTTCGGAGCCCGCCGATTCGAGCGTTTTGCTGAAATGTTTTAGTATTTGGGAGAGTCTTAATTTAAATTCGGGAACCGAATTTATTTAAAGGGGGAAGACTGTAACATTTTAGAAAAATAAAATATTATTTTTGGAAAGTTAAATAATTAAAATAATGAATATTATGAATATTTTAATGTATGGAGATTAGTTTTAATGTTATGGTATGATCATATACCGATAGATTGGAAAATATTTGGGGAACTAATATGAATATTGATTTTGAAAGCATTTATGAGATTTAGACATTTTATGAGTTATTATATAATTAATTACATACAAGTTTACGGCTAAACTAAATTAATAATTTCTAATTATGCTTTAAGTTTGATCTTTGCATGTGACATGCACTATGTCATATTGCTAACACTTGTTACATTTTTGGAAACTTGGCTTAAATCCGTAATTGTGCATGGTCTTGTATTTTGTTAAAAAGAAAAAGAAAAGAAAAGAATAAAGAATGTAGCATGGCAAGGAGGTATGGGCAAGAGAGAGAAGAGAGAGAGAGGGTGGGGGGTTCTTTTGACCAAGGCTCATTTCTTCTTCACTTCATTTTCTTCATACCTCTCCTTCTTCACACCATGGCTGCCCTCTCCTTCCACCTTCTCTACCTCCTCACATCAACCCCAAATCCACATCAAAACCATGTATCCCTTTCATTAAATTTGTGCACAAGCTCACTACATGCATGGCTGACTAAGCAAGTTAGGGTTTTGAGCACTTGGGGCAACTTAAGAAAATTCTTGAGTTGCCAAATGAGGTAATTCTTTTACCATTAGTGTAGTAATTGAGTTCCTTTAGCCTTTATTTTAGTTTAGAATTGATTAAGTGTAGTTTAGTGATCTTGGAAAATTCCAAGATGAACTTTAGGGGATTCATGAGTTGTGATGGTGCTATTGAGTGTAATTGGTGACTACAAACCCCTTTAGTGTTAAAAACCTAGATCAAACCAGTGACTAAACCCTAAACCTTGAGTTAGATATTTCAAATGTCGGTTTTGTGAATATTTGTGGACTACAGGGAATCTGGAGTGACCTGAGACATTTACAAGAAAAACTAGCAACTCTATTTAAGACACTAGGAGACCACCCAAAGAAGACGAGACCACAACTCCCTGCTATGGCCGAGCAGGCCGGATTTTGGGTGTATGTCGCTGGGTCATCTGTGGGTATTGGTGTCAAGGTTGGTTTTGTAGCTCACATACCCCATATACTACCCCACTGTACTGCTTGTTTATCCTCATTTCACCTGACCAAAAATCTGGAGCTAGATTTCTGAGTGGCTGCTTTTGAGTTTCGTGGTTTTCAATAACTTGGTTTTGGTATTCGAACTGTGGATTCGATCGTTGAACGTTTTTACTTCAACGACGAGGAATTTATGATTGTTTTCCTATGCGTAGGCTATAGGTTCTAACCTATAAGCACCTCGCATGTCGTATTGGTTTTGAATTGGATGTTTTGATACAATACGATATATGTGATATGTATGTACCTTCTGTTAGTTATATGTATGCCCTAGAGGCCATTATTGTACATATGATGTATATTATAGTGGATACTCGGACATATATAGGGAGGACTTTCTTGCTCGACATGATAGTATGCTATCTGGTTACTCTTTATCTTAACATGTACACTGATTGTCTCTCTGTTATATGTTGATAAAGCCCTTAGGATATTTACTTGACTACCTGGATTATGATGCGGATCATACTAGTGGGACAAAGGTAGTCCGTGAGTACATCCTTTAATGTCCCTAGTTGTGGGTGTATCGAGACGGGGCATCGATATACCAGAGTAGACTAGCGTATACCTTCTCGACCCATGTGGATGGGCGACGGATGATCCCATATACATTGGTGTTTGACATCAGAGCTGGTATGCGGGTGCTCAGTGGAGACCGGGTACACTAGACGGACTCACAGGGAACTCCTAGATGGTATTATATCTCACGTCAGATGACAGTTCTCTGGTGACACTGGTATAGGTTAGTTTGTCGACCCGAGATCGTCATAGAGTCTTGTGTGATTCCCACCGTGCTTTGATTTCCATCTTACCACGTTCAAGAGAACGTGCAAAACGGTAGTTTTTGGGTACGGTCCCTAGTCACATGGAGGCAATGAGTGATAGGAGGGGATTTCTTCTCTCCCGGTATTGGGGGTTAATGTTGCGCTGTGCTCGATTGGCTATAACAGGAAGTCCCTGGCCAGGGTTGTTTCTGAGATTTACTGGTAAGTGTTATCAGTAGTTTCTCGATCCGTTATGAGCCTCACATCGGCATGACTTATCAAGCTATTGGGGTCTGATATTTACCACCCCCAGGCGAGATATGCGACATATCAGACTAAGAGACCAGACTGTACGGTAGTGTTACTGATTGGATTCGCAGGAGTATGACCAGACTTGCTTGTTGATCTTCTGATCGCTCAATACCCGGGTGGCCGTTATGTTTAGCATACCGCTTGTGGCTTGTGGGTGTTTGATATGATCATCACCTACTACCGGTATATTGACGAGTCTTTAAAGTCCTACACAGAGGTTTCCTGATTCATGCGAAACGAAGTAGGAGCACATATGTGATATGTGTGGGACCGAGATTAATGCGCGTATGTGATACCGCATTCTATTCTCGTGATATGTGATATCGGTCGGTTATATGTGATATAGCCGGGTTATCGGATCAAGTGTTGATTCGATAGATTGTTACATTTGATATTAGTTAGTTGTATGTGATATAGCCGGATTATTAAATCAAGTGTTGATTTAATAATTTAATGTATAATTATATATTTGATATATTAACTTACATTAACTAATATTAGCTCACATAAGAATTCTTTTTCTCACTTGTGTACACTTGGTATATATGTGATATATATTAATGTACATCTTTTGTGTCATGCTAGATGCCACATACTACATGGGTGTATGAGACTAACACCATGCTTATAATAATGTGAGGGTTTTGTTTATCTAAACTTAATCAAAATTAATGGTAATTAGTCACATGGTTGAAGTTTGTAGAAGGTTGTGGAACCATTGACCAACTCCACTAATTTTGTTTTACTTGTAGATATTTATTAACATAACCATTATTGTTTAGCCATGGTTTATTCTCTACATGAGTTAGTGTATAACACTAACTCACCCATGATTGCTATTCTCACATCAAGAGTTTGATTTATCTTCATCACTTCATCTTCTTCTTCATTGAGAAAGCTTGCTAGCTTTTCTCAAGGTGAAAAAATATTGTGAGAAAAACAAATCTAAAGTGAGCCCATTTCCTACTTCATCATGCTCTACTATTAGCCATTTAGTTTAGGGTGTTTGCTTCACTAATTTCACCATTTGTGAAGAGATAGCATGAGCTTGAGTCTCCTCGACATAGATCATCTTCGGCCTCGAAGACATTGAGCAAGGCTGTTCATTTCTTCATGTGAACCCTCTCTAGAGTCCGGGTGTTCACTACTAGGAGCGAAGGGACTACTACACGGAGCTTTAGAATTGAAGGACCGGTCTACAAAAGTTGTATTCCTCATTCACTTGTATGTAAAGTTGTTTACATGTGTTGGTGTATATGCCCTAGAGGCCATTACTGTATCATACTAGTATGTATATTACTTGATGGATACTTGGGATATTCACAGTTGTATAGACAATCTTGCTCGATATAGTAGTATGCTACTTGGCTTGTCTCTGCTTTAATGTGTACATGTGTGTTTATTCATTATATCACCTATACGCATTAGTAGAGCCCTTAGGATCTTTGCTTGATTACCGGCGTTGTGATGGCGATCACACTCGTGGGGGCTGGGTAATCTACAAGCACATCCTTATACACGTCCCTAGTCGTGGGAGTATCGAGATAGGGCATCGATACTCCGGAGTAGACTAGCGTATGTGCTTCTCATCCCAGCACGGGAGACGGTCTGTCCCACAGCCGTCAGTACGCCGTACTGGAGATAGTATACGGGTGCTCGTTAGGTTACGAGTACACTGGACAGGACTCGTCGGGAACTGATGGTTGGTATTATACCTATCGTCAGTTATCAGTTCCCAGGTGACATGAGTACAGCTTAGTCCGCTGACTTGACACTGTCACTTCGCCTCGAGTGTGTTCCCACTGTTCTTTGATTACTACCCTACCACGGCTCTACTGAGTCGTGCAAACAGGTAGTAGTTGGGTGCAGTCCCGAAGCACTTGGAGGCAGTGATGGTTAGACAGGATTCGTCTCTCCCGGTATTGGGGGTTGACATCGCGCTGTGTCTAGGAGAGCCATTACACGAGTAGTCCCTGGCCAGGGCAAGCGAGATATACTGGTAGGTTTCCAGTGTTATCTCAGGGTGTTCTGGGCTTCACTCCGACACGACTTGTACCGCTATTAGGGGACTGACGTTTACCGCCCCTTAGGCCCGCCATGCGATGTATCAGACGAACAGACCGGACTGTAGGAGATTGTCACATACAGGCTCAGTAGGAGTTCGGATGGGTTTACCTCATCGGCCTTCTTATCGACATCTACCTGGGGACCGTTACGTACAGCTAGTGCCGCTTGCGGTCTGTGGTTAAACCCACTGCCAGCGTAGTGTCGAGTCTTTAGAGTCCCACACAGAGAGTTTCCCTGCACTGAGCGAAACGTGTAGAGGCCGTATGGTTTTACGGCAGGGCTGCGATCACTTACGTATACTTGTATGCGTGTGGTGTTCGGCCAGGCAATACTAGTGGGCTTTGGTTTAAGCCGGATCCTAGTATTGCACGGATGGATTTGTTTTTTCTTCTGTGCATCCGCATTCTACGGAATACGGATGCAGGTGTGTATGTACAGTATTCCGGAATGATGAAGGAGGAGGTGCCTCATTAGGGTTTTGGCAGTTGGTTCGGCCAAAACCGTTATGTGGCAGGCTCATTAGGGTTTTGACAGTTGATTCGGTCAAAACCATTTTGAGGCGGACTCATTAGGGTTTTGACAGTTCGTTTGGTCAAAACCATTATGAGCCGGGGACATTATTTACTAATCCTTTCATTGATAATTATGTTATGGCTAATTACATTGACCATTTGACCATCTTGACTTTGTTGACCATTTGACCAAAGTTGACTAGGATCTTCTTGAAAGATCTAAAGTATTCTTTGGTTTTCTTTTTCTTTATGTTATGATAATGGTCATGTCATTTGTAGCCATCAAACTTTATCTTGATGGGATTAGCAATGATGTTGTTTTTGCATTATTGGAACCATGGTTACTTTTCTTTGTATCATAATTTCTTTCTCATTTTCTCTCTTGTTTTCAAGTGAGAAGAAAAGAAAAGTTCCATGGTTGCTAACCTTCCTCCTTCTTCTTCCTCCTCTTGTTTTATCTTTTGATCTCATGTGTTGAGAGATAAAGATCTCACAAAGACAAAGCCATTCCTTCATCACTTCTACACAACCTAGGGCTTTTAGATTAGCAATCTCTTTGCCCTAGTTACCTCGGCTCGAGGTGCAGCTCGGTGCACATCTCTCGGGTGGATCGTCTACGACTCAAGGAGGTCGCGGAGGTGACCAAAGTCCGTATCAACCCTCGGAGCACGCAAGGAGAAGAACAACAAGAAGAGAAGGAGTTCAAGTTGAGGTATAACCCCTAACCGAGTAGATAAATCTCTAGTTAGGATGCTAGTGTTTTGTTTAGCAAAGATCCGGCTTTTACGGTCCATGTTGCCAAGTTTAGAAAATTTTTGTTTTACCGTTTCCGCAACCCCGAAAGTACCGGGAGAGATAACGTGGACCTAACAGTGGTATCAGAGCCTAACTAAACACACCCTATCATGTTAGCAAAGTATTAAGAATATCGACCGGACGAAAAACCGCAAAATCACCCCGAAAAATTCAGTTTCTGCCGATTTTCAGATCTGTTCCAAAATTAAAAATTTATACACTAAAAATCGGCTCAGGCTTTTATTTGAAAACTGGAAAAATTTCATCCCCCAACTCGTCCAAAGCGCCGCGTTTCCGCGGCATAAGCTTTCTTATGCCGCGGAACCGCGGCTTCCTTGGCTCTGTTGGGGAATTTTTTTCTTGCAGTTTTCATATTTGGGTATTTTGGGATTTTTGGTATATGACTTTTCTGCCCAGATTTTCCAGAAAGCAAAATTTGTTTTTGGGGCTTAAAAGTCCGTATTTTTGGTCGATGTTCTGTAGACTTTGGCTAATGGTTATATCTGTAATGTTATATGTGTATTGAACGTCTACTAATCGCTATACGCCGATTAGTGGGGGTTATACACATCTGTGATCTGTGTTGTTGATGGTATGTGTATATGAACTCGTTGGATTGTCGCGGATGAATAGCCGGGGTGGATGTGAGATGAGTGTTTCTTTTTCTTTCATTCATGTAATAAATTTGTAAATTGATGTAATATTATTTGTATGGCCGCACAACCGGGTCGGGGTTGTAGCCGTCATTGTATAATTCTTTTTACTGTTTTTGCTCCTAGGATAGACCCATGGAGGGGGTGCACAAACTACCGGGTATCTCGAAGTGCCGAGTGGCCTACTCACGGCGTTGAGGGAGGTTGCTTCGCTTCGGGTACTGGCGGGTAGTTTGCCGCACCCGTAGGGGTCTTGGGTAGGGTATTGGCTATTCATCGCGACCGTGTAATCCGCTTTTCGTTGCAGGCTCGAACGAATCGCGGGTTCCTAGTATATCCAAAGTGTTCATCTGTGATCTGGATTGGCTATCATTGCTGTATATCTATATATAATAACTATTTAGGCGTTGCTTATGTTTTTCAGCCGCGCTAGCCCAGCCCCCGCTCTGTCGTTAGTTAAGTAATCTAACGGGTGATGACGGGGCCCAGTGGCGAACGCGAATGGCATAAGCGTACGTCATATTTTGGTTGTTTTCTGCAATGGTAGGATTTAAATGATGGGACGCATTAAAAGAACTAATGCAAGAAAATAAACCTAAAAGACGTTATTGGAACAAGTTTTTCAAAAAGCTGTTATTACAAGGACGTTCATCTTTTTGTTTTGCATCGAGGTATTCGGTTATGAATGCCCAGCACCTCAATCGACGAGGCAAGGGCCGAGATCCCCTCATCGGGAGTGACCCCTTGGACAAAAGTTTGCGTCAGGGTAATAACTTCACCATAGTCGATTATTCTTGCTTTGCATCGAGGTATTCATCTTACGAATGCCCAGCACCTCACTCGACGAGGAAAGAGCCGAGATCCATTCACAGGGAGTGACCTCTTTAGCAAAAGTTTTCGCCACTATGTTTTCAAAAAGGATTACCAGGTTCCTTCAACGACATCAAGTTCATTACGTTAACGGGTTTTTCGCCAAAAACCCAGCCGTAGCCCTCCGTCATTTCTTACAAGTAACACTTAGTATTCGTGCTGCGTTTGTTGACTCCGTCAAGGCGTAGTGTACGGTAGCCAAGTGCTGCTTGTTTGTATCGGTATATGGGATTGATTAGGACAGTCGTATAATCTTGTTGACTCCGTCAAGGGTTATGCGGGTGGGCTTAATGCAATCTAGATAATGACGGGTTGAACTTGACTAGGGCTCTTTGATTTGTTGACTTCGTCAAGATCACTTGGGTCCTAGGGGCAAAAACCACATCGGGAGTTTCAAAAGAACTGAAACTTGCAGATTTAGCATACCTTCTGGAGTGTAGTGACTAGAGTGGATTCCATCTAGGTCATCACACAATGATAGTTGGATCCCGATCCCGCTGATGAGTTGGATTACTCTCGGGAGATTACTTTCACTTAACGATCAATGCTATAAACCTAGTAGGTGTCTAGAAAGGTGTTAGCGGGGCTACGCCCCCAGGGAAAAGAGGTTCTTAAATTAACGAACTTCGCGAAAGCGTTGGAAAACCTCCCTCGAAGTACCGACACTAGCCTGGCTGAAAGGTTAAGCAAGTATTGTGACGTGAATGAAATCCCGACTAGTTCTTCTTTTAAAAGGTTTTAAGAAGAATTTGAGGAAACAGTGGGAGACATCCTGGTTAGATAAACTAATAAACCAATCTAATCTTGCAAGAGCGCACGCTGAGTATTTCTTTTCTCTCTCTCCAGGTAGCAGCCATTTCACGCCCTAATCAAGATAATAAAATGTATCGCTTGACCGATCCGATTTCTTATTCGGGGCTGGGGAACGTTGGTTCAGCTCTAACTTGTGACAACAGTCATAAGTATGAGAAAGGGAAAGGGGATTGTATGGATTTCCAGGATACCCAGTTGAAAAAGATGCATGGTTTTGCATCTACTTCAGGTGTTCTTGTAATTGAAAACTGTTTTACGGTCAGCCCTACCTCCTGGGTACTTGATACCGGATCAGGATCTCATATCTGTAATTTATTGCAGGGACTGAGAAAAAGTAGAAAAGTTGCACCGGGTGATATGTCGCTCAGAGTAGCGAACGGAGCACAAGTTAATGCGGCAGCCGTTGGTGAATATCACCTAGTATTGCCAAATGGCAAGACTATGATTTTGAACGATTGCTACTATGTACCCTCCATGGTTTGCAACATCATATCAGTTTCTTTACTCGATAAAGATGGATATAACTTTGTTCTTGACAAGAATATCATGAACATTTACCTTCATAAGGTACTGGTTGCAGAGGGTACACTGTGTAATGGTATCTACGTTCTAAATCAGAATACAGTTCTCAATATACAAAACACACGCAAGAGGAAGAATTCAGATACGAATGAATCCTACTTGTGGCATTGTAGACTTGGTCATATCGGAGAGAAAAGACTGAGTAAGTTGCATAAAGATGGACTCTTGAATGCGTTCGAGTTTTTATCTTATGAAACTTGTCAGTCTTGTCTCAAAGGGAAGATGACCAAATCTCCGTTCACCGGACATGGAGAAAGAGCAGCAGAGCTCTTGGGACTCGTACATAGTGATGTATGTGGTCCGATGTCTATACATGCAAGGGGTGGGTTCTCCTACTTCATCACATTCACTGACGATCTCTCTAGGTTCGGATATGTGTATCTGATGAAACACAAATCTGAAGCTTTTGAGAAATTCAAGGAATTCAGAAAGGAAGTAGAGAACCAGACAGGCAAAAGTATCAAGATCCTCCGGTCTGATAGGGGAGGGGAGTACTTAAGCACGGAATTCCGAGATTACTTAAAAGAGAATGGTATTCTCTCTCAGCTTACTCCTCCTTATACACCACAGCACAACGGTGTATCGGAGAGAAGGAATCGTACCCTATTGGATATGGTTCGATCCATGATGAGTAATGCTGAGTTACCTCTTTCATTCTGGGGACTTGCGCTAGATACAGCAGCATACCTACTGAATTATGTTCCATCCAAATCTGTGCCTGGGACTCCATATGAAATATGGAGTGGGAGAAATCCGTATCTTAAGCGATTTAAGATATGGGGTTGTCCGGCCTATGTGAAAACACAGAAACCGGACAAGCTGGAGGCACGATCAGTTCTGTGTAAATTTGTGGGATATCCTAAAGACTCACTAGGATATCTGTTCTACCACACTGAGGAACAGAAGGTGTTTGTATCTCGCCACGCTACCTTCTTAGAAAGGGAGTTTCTTGCAAAAGAAACTAGTGGGAGTTCGGTAGAACTGGAAGAAATTCAGCGACCACAAAATGTAACTGAAAATTTGGAGGAACCGCTAGATTCAATAACCCCAAACGAACCTAAGCCACTCCGCAGATCTGGTAGGATTTCTCATCCGCCCGAGAGATACTACGGTTTTCTCATAGATGGGGATCGAGAGGATTGCATCTTGGAAGAAGATGACCCTACCAGTTTCAGGCAGGCCATTATCAGTAGGGACTCTGATAAGTGGCAGGAAGCAATGCAATCCGAAATGGAGTCCATGTACGCCAATAAAGTGTGGACCTTGGATATTGCTCCACCTGGGGTAAAACCCGTTGGATGCAAATGGATCTACAAAAGGAAACTTGGTGTAGATGGGCAGGTGGAAACCTATAAAGCTAGACTCGTTGCAAAAGGTTTTCGTCAAAGACCTGGTTTGGACTATGACAAAACTTTTTCTCCGGTGGCTATGCTCAAATCCATTCGGATCTTACTTGCCATTGCTGCCTTCCATGACTATGAAATCTGGCAGATGGATGTTAAAACGGCTTTCCTAAACGGTTGTTTGGAAGAGTGCGTTTACATGGATCAACCAGAAGGTTTCGTAGACAGTGGGAGCAGCGGGAAGGTGTGCAAGTTGCTTAAATCCATTTATGGATTAAAGCAGGCATCGCGGAGCTGGAACATCTGTTTTGATGAGGCAATCAAGGAATTTGATTTCATCAAGAATGAAGATGAACCTTGTGTCTATAAGAAGATTGTAGGACGAACTGTCGTATTCCTAGTCTTGTACGTGGACGACATTCTCTTGATAGGAAATGACATTCCTATGCTACAATCGGTCAAGCTATTTTTGTCACAACGGTTCTCCATGAAGGACCTGGGTGATGCCTCGTACATTCTGGGGATCAAGATCTATAGAGATAGATCCAAGAGACTACTGGGACTTTCGCAGTCCAGGTACATAGAGACCGTACTAAAGAGATTTAGTATGGAGGATTCCAAGCGCAGTAACATACCCGCATTGCACGGAATTACCCTCTCCAAGAAGATGTCTCCCAAGACTGACGAGGAGAGGGTTCGCATGAGCACTATACCCTACGCTTCGGCGGTAGGATCTATAATGTATGCGATGCTATGTACAAGACCAGATGTAGCTTACGCGCTGAGCGCGGTAAGCCGGTATCAGTCAGACCCAGGTGAGGAACACTGGACAGCAGTGAAGAACATTCTCAAGTACCTGAGAAGGACTAAGGAGATGTTCCTGGTTTACGGTAATGGAGACCTCAGGGTCGAGTCCTTTACCGATTCAAGCTTCCAGAGTGACAAAGATGACATCAAGTCTGTCTCGGGTTTTGTGTTTACTTTCAACGGAGGGGCGGTATGTTGGAGGAGTTCCAAACAGGATACCGTCGCAGACTCGATGATGGAGGCTGAATACATTGCTGCAAGCGATGCCGCAAAAGAGGCGGTCTGGATGAAGAAGTTCATTAGTGAACTTCAGGTGGTTCCGTCCATTGTTGACCCAATACCTTTGTATTGCGATAACAATGGGGTTATAGCTTTAGCGAAGGAACCAAGGTCCCATCAGAAATCCAGGCACATCTTAAGGCAGTATCACCTGATCAGGGAGATCATTGATCGCCAGGAGATCGAGGTGCGGAGAGTGGACACAAAGGACAACACAGCGGACCCATTCACGAAGGTCTTACCCCAGACTCAGTTCGAGCGGCTGATCGAGATGATAGGTCTTAGATACGCCAGTACATGGCCTTAGTGCAAGTGGGAGATTGTTGGTGTATATGCCCTAGAGGCCATTACTGTATCATACTAGTATGTATATTACTTGATGGATGCTTGGGATATTCACAGTTGTATAGACAATCTTGCTCGATATAGTAGTATGCTACTTGGCTTGTCTCTGCTTTAATGTGTACATGTGTGTTTATTCATTATATCACTTATACGCATTAGTAGAGCCCTTAGGATCTTTGCTTGATTACCGGTGTTGTGATGGCGATCACACTCGTGGGGGCTGGGTAATCTACAAGCACATCCTTATACACGTCCCTAGTCGTGGGAGTATCGAGATAGGGCATCGATACTCCGGAGTAGACTAGCGTATGCGCTTCTCATCCCAGCACGGGAGACGGTCTGTCCCACAGCCGTCAGTACGCCGTACTGGAGATAGTATACGGGTGCTCGTTAGGTTACGAGTACACTGGACAGGACTCGTCGGGAACTGATGGTTGGTATTATACCTATCGTCAGTTATCAGTTCCCAGGTGACATGAGTACAGCTTAGTCCGTTGACTTGACACTGTCACTTCGCCTCGAGTGTGTTCCCACTGTTCTTTGATTACTACCCTACCACGGCTCTACTGAGTCGTGCAAACAGGTAGTAGTTGGGTGCAGTCCCGAAGCACTTGGAGGCAGTGACGGTTAGACAGGATTCGTCTCTCCCGGTATTGGGGGTTGACATCGCGCTGTGTCTAGGAGAGCCATTACACGAGTAGTCCCTGGCCAGGGCAAGCGAGATATACTGGTAGATTTCCAGTGTTATCTCAGGGTGTTCTGGGCTTCACTTCGACACGACTTGTACCGCTATTAGGGGACTGACGTTTACCGCCCCCCTAGGCCCGCCATGCGATGTATCAGACGAACAGACCGGACTGTACGGAGATTGTCACATACAGGCTCAGTAGGAGTTCGGATGGGTTTACCTCATCGGCCTTCTTATCGACATCTACCTGGGGACCGTTACGTACAGCTAGTGCCGCTTGCGGTCTGTGGTTAAATCCACTGCCAGCGTAGTGTCGAGTCTTTAGAGTCCCACACAGAGAGTTTCCCTGCACTGAGCGAAACGTGTAGAGGCCGTATGGTTTTACGGCAGGGCTGCGATCACTTACGTATACTTGTATGCGTGTGGTGTTCGGCCAGGCAATACTAGTGGGCTTTGGTTTAAGCCGGATCCTAGTATTGCACGGATAGATTTGTTTTGTCTTCTGTGCATCCGCATTCTATGGAATACGGATGCAGGTGTGTATGCACAGTATTCCGGAGTGATGAAGGAGGAGGTGCCTCATTAGGGTTTTGGCAGTTGGTTCGGCCAAAACCGTTATGTGGCAGGCTCATTAGGGTTTTGACAGTTGATTCGGTCAAAACCATTTTGAGGCGGACTCATTAGGGTTTTGACAGTTCGTTTGGTCAAAACCATTATGAGCCGGGGACATTATTTACTAATCCTTTCATTGATAATTATGTTATGGCTAATTACATTGACCATTTGACCATCTTGACTTTGTTGACCATTTGACCAAAGTTGACTAGGATCTTCTTGAAAGATCTAAAGTATTCTTTGGTTTTCTTTTTCTTTTTGTTATGATAATGGTCATGTCATTTGTAGCCATCAAACTTTATCTTGATGGGATTAGCAATGATGTTGTTTTTGCATTATTGGAACCATGGTTACTTTTCTTTGTATCATAATTTCTTTCTCATTCTCTCTCTTGTTTTCAAGTGAGAAGAAAAGAAAAGCTCCATGGTTGCTAACCTTCCTCCTTCTTCTTCCTCCTCTTGTTTTATCTTTTGATCTCATGTGTTGAGAGATAAAGATCTCACAAAGACAAAACCATTCCTTCATCACTTCTACACAACCTAGGGCTTGTAGATTAGCAATCTCTTTGCCCTAGTTACCTCGGCTCGAGGTGCAGCTCGGTGCATATCTCTCGGGTGGATCGTCTACGACTCAAGGAGGCCGCGGAGGTGACCAAAGTTCGGATCAACCCTCGGAGCAAGCAAGGAGAAGAACAACAAGAAGAGAAGGAGTTCAAGTTGAGGTATAACCCCTAACCGAGTAGATAAATCTCTAGTTAGGATGCTAGTGTTTTGTTTAGCAAAGATCCGGCTTTTACGGTCCATGTTGCCAAGTTTAGAAATTTTTTGTTTTACCGTTTCCGCAACCCCGAAAGTACCGGGAGAGGTAACGTGGACCTAACAACATGTTGTTTCGTCTAAATTTCTAGTTAAGATTCTAGGATTAGGGTTCTTTAGTACGGCAAAAATTTGAAAACGGCATGGACGATACCTCCCGAAAATTTGCTGCCGCCCTAGGGAACCCAACAGTGGTATCAGAGCTAAGCTAGAGATTTAAATGAAATTTGTTAGAATTACGAAACCGAAACAATTCCGAAACACCCGATATAAAATCTAGTTTCTGTCGAATTTTTAGAGGTGTCAAAAAAAATTTTTTTAGCAACTGCAGAATGTTGTATGTGATATAACATGAACACCATAGAAATTTGAAGCTGATCCACCTAACTATGGCCAGCTACAACCCTACAAAAACCGGCCTGCTCGGTTCATTTGGCTCCTCTGGGCTTCAAATTTTTAGGGTGTTCCAGTCTATGGGTTTTGGTGTTTCAGGTGTGCTTGTTTTTGCTAAATTTGCATGTGATGTTAACTTTCTGCAAAGGCAATTCGGAGTGTTTCGTAATCGTAATTCTAACATCTATTCGGCTTATTTAGACGACGTTAAAAAGTTCGAACGGATATCAATAATCCAATTTTTCCCTCGCTGGAAATTTTTCAAGAGTTGGATTTTTTTCCGAGTTTAAAATCTTCAGAAAATCATGCAAGCGATTCTATGGACCCTCTAGAAGAATGATACCCAAACTCGACTTTTTGGATCACGGAACCGCGGTCATACCCTAGGGTTTGCCGTAGATCCGCGGCGATATGAGTGAGGCATGGGTCGGCCCTTCTACAGATGGTTCATAGGAGCTGTGGCATGTTCTGGGTACTTTTTGAACTCCGCTCAAGTGTTGAGCTCTTTGCGAAATTTTGGGTGTTTATTTATTCGATCGAAAAGTTTAACATTGTCTAGCTATCTGTGATTATGATACAATATCTGGAATCCACAAATTTAGTTATGTGATAACTAGTTTGAATTTTATAAATCTAGCAGTTTAGTCTCATTTGATCGGTTGCCACGGAATTTTGATGTGGATTAAAAGTCCGTCGCAATTACATAGTGTACGCGGATACTCGCCGGGTAACCTTACTAGATAGCCACGCCCCATAGCCCCGACCAATTGACTGTAGGAGAACCCCGTCGTCAAAAGCATCCGTTCGGGTGCTCGCGGCCGCGGTGTTCCTCCTTAGTGCACTTCGTCGACGGCATCGGGGGTGCGGCCGTCTACTAAAGTTTCCGAAGAGCATTCGATCAGGTTATCGGGAATCTTGTTGAATTACTCGACAGGTTATTGGAAAGTTTTTTCAATATCGAGACTAAAATGCGGGGTTTATAATTGTTAGGCTTGTGATGTCTAAGGAATTCAAATGGTTAGGTATGAAATCCAAAGTATATGATACATTGGATTTATGATGTCTAAGATGGTTGCGGATTTCAATTGTTGTAGTTTTTCACTTTCTTTTCTGCGACCGTAAGTGTAATATGTGATGTATCGCTGGTTTCGGTGCTATATGTCAACGACAATTGGGATACGCATATTTACTTACGTTGATGACATGCGATATTATGTGTTGCTGTGATATGTTATATTGGATCGTCGTGTTTTGAATAGCCGGGTTTTTTTTTTATGTGAGATGAGAGTTTTTCATTTTCATTTATGTAAAAGCTTGTATGTAATATTCTTTTATTGAGGCACTCGGGTTGAGGATGATGTCACCATTTGATATATATTATTTACTTTTCCGCATTAGGATAGACCCAAGGAGAAGAGCACAAGTAACTGGGTTCTAGGGTCCAGTGGGAGACTATCTCGAGGAGTCGAGACCGGGTCTCCTAACTCTAGAATTGTTAGGGTTCTTGCTGCTCTCATAGGGGTCTAGGGATGTGGGTTTGGCTATTCGTCGCGACCGTGGAATCCGCGTTTTTTATTGGCTTAAATAAAACACGGAATTTCTAGTATATCCAATATTTCCTATATGTTCTTCTGCTGCTGATATTTTGTGATGTGATCACTTTATATATTCTGAGACGAATGCTTATATATTATATATATGATATATAATTAATATTGATGCTTTCGTTTCTTCTGTGATGCTCAGGAAGCATAATTGATGGGACTTCATTAATGAGATTAATGAAATAAAAGAAACCTAAAGATGTTGCAGAATCTTGTTTTAAAAACTGGTAGCTCTAGTTCTTGCTTTGCATAGCGGTATTGCTTGTAGAATATCCAGCACCTTATTTGATAAGGAAAGAGCCGAGATCCCTTCACCGGGAGTGACCTCTTTAGCAAAACTGGCAGATGCTACAACACACTTGGTTTGTCTTTTGATTGATTCTATAGTTTTTGCTTTGCATAGTGGTATTTGTGAAATATCCTGCACTTCATTCGATGAAGAAAGAGCCGAGATCCCTTCACCGGGAGTGATCTCTTTAGCAAAACTAGTAAAAGCCTAAAAAACATACTTTTTTCAAAATCACTCGATTCTACAACGATATCAAGTTCATTACGCAAAGGGTTTTCTTAAAAATCTGTCGTAGCCCTCCGTCGTTTCAGATAAGTGCTACTTAGTATTCGTGCTACGTTTATTGGCCTTCGTCAAGGTGTAGTGTGCGGTAGCTAACTAGCGCTTATCTGCTAAAGCATGAGATGTGATTGGATTAGGGTAGTCGTGCGACTTTGTTGGCCTTCGTCAAGGGTCGTGCGTGTGGGTTTAATTCAATCATGAAATGTACGGGTTGAACTTGACTAGCGGCCTATGGTTTGTTGGCCTTCGTCAAGGTCATAAGAAGCTAGGGGTAAAATATTATCGGGAATTTCAAGTGTTGAATTTTGCAATGAGATTGCATACCTTCTATGAGATAGTTGGATCTCGATACCCACTGCGAGTAAGAGTTACTCCTGAGAGAGTTTTGCATATTACAATTAGCCGATCAAATAGGTGTCTAGAAAAGTGTTAACGGGGTTATACCCCTGGAAAAACGAGGTTTATTTTAATTAGGTCTGTGCGAAAGTACGGGGAACCTCCCTCAAAGCACCGACACTGGCCTGGCCGAAAGATTGACGAACTTATAGGGTGTAATTAATCCCGGCTAGTCTTACCTTTTAGGGTTTGAAGGAAGATTTGATAAAAACAGTGGGAGCCATCATGATTAGATAAATTAAATAACCAATCTAATTTTGCAAGAGGATACGCTGAGTATTTTCTTCTCTCTCCCCCTGGTAGCGACCATGTCACGCCTTAATCAAGATAATAATATGGATGTATTGACCAAACCTGCTTATTATACTGAGCTGGGGAACGTTGGTCCCGCTCTACCTTATAATTGTTATAAGACCGAGCAGGAGATAGTGGATTACCAGGATTCCCGTGCCGCCCAAACGAAGAAAGTACATGATGATGCATCTTTTTCGGGTGTGTTCATTACAGATAACTATTTCTCAGTATATTCTACGTTCTGGGTATGAGATACCGAATCAGGATCCCACATATGTAATCTGTTACATGGGCTACAGATAGGTAAAGAACTGGGAATAGGTGATAAGTTTCAAGAGTTGGAAACGGTGCAATTGTTGCAGCCAAAGTAGTTGATTCTGAATGAATGTTATTAGATACCGAACTTGATATACAACATCATATCAGTCTCTTTATTTAGTAAAGAAGGATATTATTTTGCATTGATAGATAATGTTTTAAACATTTCCTATATCAATAGTTGATCAGATCATGCACGTTATCTAATGGCATATACTTTCTAAATCAAACTGCAGTTCTTAACGTACAAAACACACACAAGAGGAAGAGTTCAGAAATGAATGAATCCTTCTTGAGGTATTGTAGACTAGGTCATATCAATGCGACCCGACTAGCTAAAGTTATATTAAGATGCATATTTAAATTAGTTTGAATTTACATTTTATGAAACTTGCCAGTCATGTCACAAAGATAAAATGAACATAACTCCGTTTAATGGAAACAAAGAAAGAGTTAGAACTCTTGGGATTGATACATGATGATGTATGTTGGTCCCCTGTCTACATATGCCAGGACTGGTTCTTTGTACTTCATTACATTCACTGATGATCTCTCAAGATTCGGACATATGTTCCTGTTGAAACACAAGTCTGAAGCTTTTGAGAAATTCAAAGAATATAAATCTGAAGTAGAGAACCAAAACAGGTATAAATATTATGTCCTTTGATATGATCAGGAAGGAGAATACTTGAGCATGGAGTTCCTGGACAATTCAAAAGGAGAATGAGATTCTTTCTCGGCATTACTTCTCCGCATACACCACAGCACAACGGTGTATCGGGACGGAGCAATCACACCCTTTTAGATATGGTGCGCTCTATGATGAGTACTACTGAGTTGCCTATTTCCTTTTTGGTTATTATGCACTTGAGAAGTTGCATACCTATTGAATAGGGTTCCAACCAAATCAGGTGCCTACCACTCCATATGAGATATGGTATGGGAAGAGCCCATGTCTTAAGTAAGTTAAGATTTGGGGTTGTCCGGCCTATGTCTAAAAGCAAAATCCGGACAAGCTCGAGGCAAGGTCAGTTCTGTGGAAGTTTGTTGGATATCCCAACATTCGCAAAGGAATATCTTCTACCGCACCGAGGAACAAAAGGTGTTT
The DNA here is from genome assembly GCA_030015575.1 of Agapanthus africanus. Classification (NCBI taxonomy): domain Eukaryota; kingdom Viridiplantae; phylum Streptophyta; class Magnoliopsida; order Asparagales; family Amaryllidaceae; genus Agapanthus; species Agapanthus africanus. Next base: position 662,157,796 of record CM057342.1, on the reverse strand, counting down.
TATTTCTCGGCATGCCACCATTTTAGAAAAGGAATTTTTTATAGAAGAAATTAGTGGTCATGAGGTAGAACTGGAATAAGTTCCAGCTATACAAATTACAACTGATGATTTGGTAGAACTGGAGGATTCAATAGCTCCTGACGAATCTCAGCCTCTCCGCCGATCTGGTAGGGTTCCTCATCCGCCTGAGAGATACTTCGATTTTCTCAATGACAGTGGGAGCGAGGATTGCATCATGAGATGATGACCCAACTAAGTTTCGAGCAGGCCATCAAGAGTGGGGACTCTGTAAGAATGGCTGGATGCTAAGCGATCTGATATGGAATCTATATACACCAACAAAGTATGGACTTTGGTTGCTATATCTGAAGGGTTAAACCCCCATCAGGAGCAAGTATATCTTGAGAAGATTACTTGGTGTAGATGGAAAAGTTGAGACTTTCAAAGCTAGACTTGTAAAAGGTTTTCGTCATCGACCGGGTGTGGATTATGATAAAACCTTTTCTCCAGTGCCTATACTTAAGTCCATCAGGATCCTACTTGCCATTGCTACATACCATGACTACGATATCTGGCAGTTGGGTGTCATGGCTGCTTTTCTAAATAGTGATTTAGAAGAGAGCGTTTATAGGTACACAGCAAGAGGGCTTCGTAGACAGTGGGAGCAGCGGAAGCGTGTGCAAGTTGCTTTACGGGTTAAAGCAGGGATCACGAAGTTAGAACATCTGTTTTGATGTGGTAGTCAAAGCGTTTGACTTCATCAAAATGGTAGATGAACATTGTATATACAAAAAGGTAGTAGAGAGTAAGGTGGTCTTCCTCGTATTGTATGTAGATGACATACTCTTGATAGGGAAGGTTTTTCCTATGCTACACTCGGTCAATCTCCTCTTATCACAAGGATTCTCCATAAAGGATCAAGGTGATACATCATAAATCCTGGGTTTTGGATCTATGAGATAGATCCAAGTGGATGTTAGGATTCTCACTAGGTGTAGTGAGATGGTATCAATCGATCCTGGGGAGAATCACTGGAAAGCTTCCAGGGTGGTAAGGTCGACTGAATGTTAGTCACAGGCATTGTCTTTACCCTAAGTGGAGGGTCGGTATGTTGGAAGAGTTCCAAGCTGGATATCGTAGCAAATTAGACGATAAAGGCTGGATACATCTCTACCAAAGATGCTACCAAAGAGGCAGTCTGGGTGTATATTAGTTCATGAGATGAACTTCATTCCTACTATTGTGTGACAATAGAGTTGTGGCTTATGCGTAGGAACCCCCATCCCATCAGTGACCCAGACATATTCTAAGGCAGTATCGCCAGGGGATCGAGCTTAGGAGAGTAGACTTTGAGATTAACACGGCGGATCCACTCACAAAGGCCTTTTCCCAAGAGAGACTTTTATGGGATGGTTGAGTATGGGATACTACAACCACTGCTATATGATGGCCCTAGTGCAAGTGGGAGATTGTTAGTTATATGTATTCCCTAGAGGCCATTATTGTACATATGATGTATATTATTGTGGATGCTTGGACATACATAGGGAGGACTTTCTTGCTCGACATGATAGTACGCTATCTGGTTACTCTTTATCTTAACATGTACACTAATTGTCTCTCTGTTACATGTTGATAAAGCCCTTAGGATGTTTACTTGACTACCTAGATTATGATGCGGATCATACTAGTGGGACAAAGGGAGTCCGTGAGTTCATCCTTTAATGCCCCTAGTCGTGGGTATATCGAGACGGGGCATCGATATACCAGAGTAGACTAGCGTATACCTTCTCGACCCATGTAGATGGGCGATGGATAATCCTATATCCATTGGTGTTTGACATCAGAGATGATATATGGGTGCTCAGTGGAGACTGGGTACACTGGATGGAGTCGCCAAGAACTCCTGGATGGTATTATACCTCATGTCAGATGGCAGTTCTCTGGTGACACTGGTATATGTTAGTCTGTCGACCCGAGATCGTCATAGAGTCTTGTGTTATTCCCACTGTGCTTTGATTTCCAGCTTACCACGTTCAAGAGAATGTGCAAAACGGTGGTTTTTGGGTACAGTCCCAAGTCACATGGAGATAATGAGCGATAGGAGGGGATTTCGTCTCTCCCGGTATTGGGGGTTGATGTTGCGCTGTGCTCGATTGGCTATAACAGGAAGTCCCTGGCCAGGGCTATTTCTGAGATTTACTGGTAAGTGTTATCAGTAGTTTCTCGACCCGTTATGAGCCTCATATCGGCATGACTTATCAAGCTATTGGGGTCTGACGTTTACCACCCCCAGGCTAGATATGCGACATATCAGACAAAGAGACCGGACTGTATTGTAGTGTTACAGATTGAATTCGCAGGAGTATGAGCAGGCTTGCTTGCTGATCTTCTGATCGCTCAATACCTGGGTGGCCGTTACGTTTAGCAGACAGCTTGCGGCTTATGGGTGTTTGATATGATCATCACCTACTGCCGGCTTATTGATGAGTCTTTAGAGTCCTACACAGAGCTTTCCTGGTGTTAGTTGTATGTATGCCCTAGAGGCCATTATTGTACATGTGATGTATATTATATTGGATGCTTGGACATATATAGAGAGGACTTTCTTGCTCGACATGATAGATGCTATATGGTTGCTCTTTATCTTAACATGTATACTTGTCTCTTGATACTGTCTTATGGTTACATGTTAGTAAAGCCCTTAGGATGTGTACTTGACTACCAGGATTATGGTGCAGATCATATTAGTGGGGCTATGGTAGTCCATAAGTTCATCCTTTAATGTTCCTAGTCGTGGGTGTATCGAGACAGGACATCGATATATCAGAGTAGACTAGCGTATACGCTTCTCGACCCATGTGATGGGCGATGGATGATCCCATATCCATTGGTGTTTGACATCAGAGATGGTATACGGGTGCTCAGTGGAGACTGGGTACACTGGACGGACTCGCCGAGAACTCCTAGATGGTATTATACCTGACGTCAGATAGCAGTTCTCTGGTGACACTTGTACAGGTTAGTATGTAGACCCGAGATCGTCATAGAGTCTTGTGTGATTTCCACTGTGCTTTGATTTCCACCTTACCACGTTCAAGAGGACGTGCAAAACGGTGGTTTTTGGGTACAGTCCCGAGTCACATGGAGGCAATGAGCGATAGGAGGGGTTTCGTCTCTCCCGGTATTGGAGGTTGATGTTGCGCTGTGCTCGATTGGCCATAACAGGGAAGTCCCTGGCCATGGCTGATTTAGAGATTTACTGGTAAGTGTTATCAGTAGTTTCTCGACCCGTTATGAGCCTCATATCGGCATGACTTATCGGTTATTGGGGTCTGACGTTTACCACCCCTAGACTGGATATGTGACATATCAGACGAGGAGACCGGACTGTACGGTAGTGTTGCTGACAGGCTTTACAGGAGCTAGAGCGGGCTTACTTGTTGATCTTCTGATCGCTCAATACCCGGGTAGCCGTTACGTCCAGCTAGTACCGCTGACGGCTTGTGGGTGCTTGATGTGATCATCACCTACTGCCGACGTATTGACGAGTCTTTAGAGTCCTACATAGAGGTTTTACTGGCTCAGGCAAAACGAAATAGGAGCTCATATGTGATATGTGCGGGACCGAGAATAATGTGAGTATGTGATACCGTATTCTTTTCTCACGATATTTGTATCGGATGGTTATATGTGATATAGCCGGATTATTGAATCAAGTGTTGATTCGATAAGTTGGTACATTTAATATTAGTCGGTTATATGTGATATAGCCGGATTATTAAATCAAGAGTTGATTTAATAGTTTAGTGTATAATTGTATATTTGATATACTAATTTACATTAACTAATATTAGCGCACTTAAGCATTTATTATTCTCACATGTGCACACTTAATATATATGTGATATATATATTAATGGTGTTTTATTTTGTATCATGGTTGTTGATACACACTACATGGGTGTATGAGACTTACACCATACTAATTATAATGTTGGGTTTTAAATATTTATAGTAAATCCAAATTAGTGCATAATTAGTCACATGCATGAAGCTTGTGGAAGCTTGTGGATGCTTTGACTAAGTCCATTAGTTTTGTTTTACTTAAGATATTTATTAACCTAACCATTATAATTTAGCCATGGTTATGTCTCTACATGAGTTAGTATATGATACAAACTCACCCATGGTTGTTTCTCTCACCTCATTAGTTCATTCTCATCTCTTGAGCTCTTCTTCTTCTTCCTTGAGCAAAAGCTTGCTAGGGTTTTAAAAAGAGAGAAAATATTGTGAGAAAAATAAAACTAAAGTGAGCCTACTTCCTACTTCATCATCCTCTACTAGATTAGCACTTTAGTATAGGGTGTTGGGTTCACTAATCTCTCAATTATTGAAGTAGTAGCTTGAGCTAGTGTCTCCTCGACGTAGACCATTTTCGGCCTCGAAGACTTCAAGCAAGATCGTTCTTTTCACCTTGAGAAGCCATGCAAGAGTCCGGGACTTGGATCGCAGCGAAGGGACTTCAACTCGGAGCTTTAGAAGCGAAGGACCAGTCTACAAAGGTTGTATTCCGCAAACACTTAGATGTAAAGTAGTTTACTTTGTGTTTCGTATGATTCTCTAGTTATCGATTCTAGTTTAGGGTTCTTTAAAACGGTAAAATTTTGAAAATGGCATGGACGATGCCTCCCGAAACCTTGTTGTCGTTCATAGGAACCCTACAGTGGTATCAGAGCCTAGTTAGAGAATTAGACGGATTGTGTTAGATTACGAAACCGAAACAAACTCCGAAACTAGAAACACCAAATACGAGTTTCTGTCGATTTTTAAATGACCCAGAAATTTTTTTCAAACAAGTGCAAAATGTTGTATGGGACAATATAAGAACACAGAACAAAATTGGTCACCTTTGGCCGGTTTTTGGCCGAGCCCTAGGCCCCTTTTTCCGAGCAGGCCGACCCCCTATGGGTATTTTGGGTCCAATTTTTTTTGTGTTCTGGTCTCTGGGATTTGGTGTTTCAGGTGTTGTTTGTGTAGGGTTCCTAGGCACACTAATGAAGTCTCACAAGGCATCAACCATGCCCGTTTTAAAATTTACGGTGCCGAGAAACCCTAGACTAGATCGTTAACTAGAATTTTAGGCGACAAAAGCAACTAGTTTACAACTAAACTAAAAGAACGGAAATACAACCTTTGTAGATCCGTTTCTCCACCTCCATAGCTCCATGATGAAGTCCTCTCCGCTGTCCAAATCGAACCATGACTCTGGCATCGGCTTCATCGGAGAAAAAGCGGGCTAGGTCATCGACGACGATGCCGAAGATGATCTACGTCGAGGCATCACTAGATCAAGCTGCACCTTCACCAAGCCATGAAAACTTGTGAAGGAAACACCCTATACTACTTGGAAAGAGGGAGAGGATGAAGAAATAGGAAGTGGGTTCACTTTAGAATTTGATTTCTCACTCATTTTCTCACTTTGCCATTGATGGAGGCAAGGTTTTCTTCAAGTAGAAGATGAAGAAGAAGAAGATAATATGATAAGTATTAAGTAAAAGGAAAAATAATAATAATACTTATCATCTACCAACCATGGTCAAGTGTATAGACTAAACTAGGGTTAGTGGGAATGGTTAGGGTTAAGCATGAGACAAAATGGTCACATAGTCAAAGCTTCATGAAGCTTCAATATACAACAAAGTTAGCCACCATTTTCTTTATGCTTTTCATTTTCCAAAAATCAATAGATAAATAAATAAGTGAATAAAACAAAACCCTAACCATTATCATGTAACCATGGTTTGATCTTTACACAAAAACCCTAGCAAACATGCATCATCAAACATGATACAATCAAGTGCACAAAAGTATATCACATATACAATGTGCACATCCGAGTGAGAATATCCATTTAAAGTGAACCGATACTAGTTAATGCAAAGTAATATATCAAATATATAATATATAATTATACATTAAATCATTAAATCAACACTTGATTTAACGATCCGGTCATATCGCATATAACCGACTAGTATCCTATGTATCGGCTTATCGAATCAATACTTGATTCGATAACTAGGTTATATCGCATACAACCAATCGATACATTCATCGCGAGAATGAAATACGGTATCACATACACGCATTATTCTCGGTCCCGCACATATCTCATATGCGCTCCTATTTCGTTTCGCTTGAGCCAGGAAACCTCTGTGTAGGACTCTAAAGACTCGTCAATACGCCGGTAGCAGATGATGATCATATCAAGCACCCACAAGCCGCAAGCGGTCTGCTAAACGTAACGGCCACCCGGGTATTGAGCGATCAGAAGATTGACGAGGAAGCCCGCTCACACTCCTGTGAATCCAACCAGTAACACTTACCGTACAGTCCGGTCTCGTCGTCTGATATGTCGCATATCTCGCCTAGGGGCGGTAAACGTCAGACCCCAATAGCTCGATAAGTCGTGTCGATATGAGGTCTATAACAATTCGAGAAACTACTGGTAACACTTACCAGTAAATCTCAGCAACCCTGGCCAGGGATTTCCGGTTATAGCCAATCGAACACAGCGCAACATCAACTCCCTATACCGGGAGAGACGAATCCCCTCCTATCGCTCATTGCCTCCATGTGATTCGGGACTGTGCGCAAAAACCACCGTTTTGCACGCCCTCTTGGACGTGGTAAGGTGGAAATCAAAGCACAGTGGGAACCACACAGGACTCTATGACGATCTTGGGTCAACAGACTACTCTGTACCAGTGTCACCAGAGAACTGCCATCTGACGTAAGGTATAATACCAGCTGGGAGTTCTCGGCGAGTCCGCCCAGTGTACCCAGTCTCTACTGAGCACCCGTATATCATCTCTGATGTCAAACACCAATGGATATGGGATCATCCATCGCCCATCTGTATGGGTCGAGAAGGTATACGCTAGTCTACACTGGTATATCGATGCCCCGTCTCGATACACCCACGACTAGGGACTTTGAAGGATGTACTTATGGACTACCATGTCCCCACTAGTATGATCTGCATCATAGTCCAGGTAGTCAAGTACACATCCTAAGGGCTTTACCAACATGTAACAGAGAGACAATCAATGTACACGTTAAGGTAAAGAGCAACCAGATAGCATACTATCATGTCGAGCAAGAAAGTCCTCCCTATATATGTCCAAGCATCCACTACAATATACATCCTATGTATAGTAATGGCCTCTACGGCATACATATAACTAACAATCTCCCACTTGCACTAGGGCCATCTGATAGCAGTGGTTGTAGTATCTCATACTCAACCATCCCATAAAAGTCTCTCTCTGGGAAAAGGCCTTTGTGAGTGGATCCGCCGTGTTGTCCTCTGAGTCTACTCTCGTAACCTCGATCCCTTAGAGATCAACCATCTCCATGATCAGGTGATACTACCTTAGAATACGTCTGGATCACTGATGGGACCTGCGTTCCTCGGCATAAGCCACAACTCCATTGTCTCACAATGGTAGGAACGTAGTTCATCTCATGAACCATTATACACCCAAACAGCCTCTTTGGTAGCATCTTAAGTAGCGATGTATCCAGCCTTTATCGTCTAGTATGCCACGGTATCTAGCTTGGAACTTTTCCAACATACCGTCCCTTTACTGAGGGTAAAGACAATGCCTGTGACTGACATTTAGTCGTCTTTATCACCCTGGAACCATTCCAGTGATTCTCCCCAGGATCGATTGATACCATCTCACTACAACTAGTGAGATTCCTAACATCCAATTAGATCTATCTCATAGATCCAAACTAAGGATTTAGGAGGTATCACTTTGATCCTTTATCGAATCAATACTGATAAGCGGAGATTGACCGAGCGTAACATAGGAAACTCCTTTCTTATCAAGAATATGTCATCCACGTACTCTACGAGGATCATCACCATACTCCCTACTACCTTTTTGTATATACAAGGTTCATCTACCATTTTGATGATGTCAAACTGTTTGACTATCTCATCAAAACAGATGTTCCAACTCCGCGATACCTGCTTTATCCTATAAAGCATCTTGTACACGTTTCCGCTGCTCCCACTGTCTACGAAGCCCTCTGGCTTTGTGTACTTATAGGCTCTCTCTTCTAAAACATCATTTAGAAAAGCAGTCATGACACCCAACCGCCAGATTTCGTAGTCATGGTATGTAGCTGTGGCAAGTAGGATCTGGATGGACTTAAGCATAGCCACTTGAAAAGGTTTCATCATTATCCACGCCTGGTCGATGACGAAAAGCTTTAACAAGTCTAGCTTTGAAAGTCTCAACTTTTTCATCTACACCAAGTAATCTTCTCAAGATTTACTTGCTCCTGACGGGGATTTAACCCTTCAGATATAGCAACCAAAGTCCATACTTTGTTGGTGTACATGGATTCCATCTCAGATCACTAAGCATCCAGCCATTCTTACAGAGTCCTACTCCTGATGGCCAGCTCGAAACTAGTTGGGTCATCATCTTATGATGCAATCCTCGCTCCCACTGTCATAGAGAAACCGAAGTATCTCTCAGGTGGGTGAGGAACCCTACTAGATCGGCGGAGAGGCTGAGGTTCGTTAGAATCTACTGAATCCTTTGGTTCTTTCAAATCATCAGCTGTAGTTTGTATAGCTGGAACATTTCCAGTTCTACATAACAGACCTTGCCTCGAGCTTGTCCGGATTATGCTTTTAGACATTGCCCGGACAACCCCAAATCTTAACCAACTTAAGATATGGGCTCTTCCCTTTCCATGTCACATATGAAGCGGTAGGCAACTGATTTGATTTGAACCCTATTCAATAGGTATGCAGCTTCTCAAGTGCATAACTCCCAAAAAGGAAATAGGTAACTCAGTAGTACTCATCATAGAGCACACCTTATCATATAGGGTGTGATCGCTCCGCCCCGATATACCATCGTGATATGGTGTATACGGAGGAGTAATGCTGAGAGAGAATCTCATTCTCCTTTAGAATAATCCAGGATTTCCGTGCTCAAGTATTCTCCTCCTTGATCACATCAAAGGACATAATACTTATACCCATTTTGGTTCTCTACTTCTAACTTATATTCCGTGAATATCTCAAAAGGTTCGGACTTGTGTTTCAACAGGAACATATGTCTGAATCTTGAGAGATTATCAGAGAATATAACGAAGTATTAGGAACCAGTCCTGGCATATGCAGACAGGGGACCTTACATACATCAATATGTATCATCCCAAGAGTTCACTAACTCTTTCTCTGTTTCCAGTAAACGGAGCTATGGTCATCTTATCTCTGTGACATGACTGGAAAGTTTCACAAGATGTAAATTCAAACTGATTTAAATATGCATCTATGTGCAACTTAGCTAGTCGGGTCGCATTGATATGACCTAGTCTACAATGCCTCAAGAAGGATTCGTTCATTGCTGAACTCTTCCTCTTGTGTGTGTTCCGTATACTTAGAACTGCAGTTTGATTTAGAACATTAATGCTTTTAGATAACGTGTCTGAACCGATCAACTTTTGATATAGGAAATGTTCAAAACATTATCCAACAATACAAAATTATATCCTTTCTTTACTAATAAAGAGAGAGATATGATTTTGTATATCAGGTTCGGTATCTAATAACATTCGTTCAGAATCAATGTATTGGTAATACAGGGTGACAGTGACCAACAGACTTGGCTGCAACACTTGTCCCGTTTTCTGCCTCATGAAACTTATCACCTGTTCTCAGTTCTTTACCTATCTGTAGCCCATGTAACATATTACATATGCGGGATCCTGATCCGGTATCACATACCCAGGACGTAAAGAATAGAGAAACAGTTCTGTATAAAGAACACACCCGAAGATGATGCATCAGCATGCACTCTCTTCGTTTGGGCGGCACGGGAAATCTGGTATTCCCCAATTTCCTGCTCTGTCTTATAACAATTATAAGTTGGAGCGGGACCAATGTTCCCCAGCTCAGTATAACAAGCGGGTTCGGTCAATAATCCGTATTATTATCTTGATTAAGACATGATATGGTCGCTACCTGGAGAGAGAGAGAAGAAAACACTCAGCGTGCGCTCTTGCAAGAATAGATTGGTTATTATTTTATCTAATCAGGATGGCTCCCACTACTTTTTATCAAATCTTCCTTCAAACCCTAAAAGGAAAGACTAGCCGGGATTAATTACACACTACAAGTTCGCCAATCTTTCAGCCAGGTTAGTGTCGGTACTTTGAGGGAGGTCCCCCGTGCTTTCGCACGAACCTAATTAATGTAAACCTCGTTTTCCCAGAGGCGTAACCCCGTTGACACCTTTCTAGACACCTACTTGATCGGCTAATTGTAATGTGTAAAACTCTCCCAGGAGTAACATTTACTCGCAGCGGGTATCGGGATCCAACTATCTCATAGAAGGTATGCAATCTCATTGCAAATTTCAACACTTGAAATTCCCGATAATATTTTTGCCCCTAGCGTGCTATGACCTTGACGCATGCCAAACAACCCATAGTCCGCTAGTCAAATTCAACCCGTACATTTCTTGAATGAATTAAACCCACCCGCACGACCCTTGACGCATGCCAAACAACGCCGTACGAATACCCTAATCCAATCGCATCGTATGCTAGCAGATAAGCACTAGTTAGCTACCGTACACTACGCCTTGACGCATGCCAAACAACCACAGCACGAATACTAACTAGTACTTATCTGAAATGACGGAGGGCTACGACAGGTTTTTCTGAAAACCTATTGCGTAATGAACTTGATATCGTTGTAGAATCAAACGATTTTATAATGGAGTGTTTTTGAAGCTTTTCTAGTTTTGCTAAAGGAGTCACTCCCGGTGAAGGGATCGTCGGTCCTTTCCTCGTCGAATGAGGTGCGGGATATATCATATATATCACTGTGCAAAGCAAAAACTCTTAAAAGCAATCAAAATACAAACCGAGTGTGTAGCATCTGCCAGTTATTGCTAAAGGAGTCACTCCCGATGAAGGGATCTCGGTCCTTTCCTCATCGAATAAGGTGCAGGATATATCACATATACCTCTGTGCAAAGCAAGAACTGTAGCTACCTGTTTTATTTTGAAATTCGATTCTACAACATCTTAGGTTTCTTTTCTTTCATTAATCACATTAATGAAGTCCCATCATTTAAGTACCTAAACATCACAGATAAATACGACGTACACTTATGCCATCCGCATTCGCCTCGATGTCCCCTCATGCACCGTTAGGTTAGGTAACTAACGACAGAGCGGGGCAGGGCTAGCGCGGGTGTAAAACATAAGTAACGCCTATATAATATATCATATATACTATATGCTGTATCCATCACAGAACATATCACATGATCACATCACAGATATCACAGCAGAAGAAACATATGAAATATTGGATATACTAGGACGTCCGTGTTTTCAATACGAGCCAGTATAAAACACGGATTCCACGGTCGCGATGAATAGCCAAACCCACACCCCTAGACCCCTACGAGAGCGGCAAGCAACCCTACCAATTCTAGAGTTAGGAGACCCGGGCTCGACTCCTCGAGTTGGTCTCCCACTGGACTCCAGAACCCGGTTACTTGTGCTCCCCTCCTTGGGTCTATCCTAGTGCGGAAAAGTAAATTATATACAAAAGGTGACATCTTCCGCAACCTGGAAGTGCCCCAATAAAAGAATATTACATACAAGTTTTTACATGAATGAAAATGAAAAACACTCATCTCACATAAAAACCCCCGGCTATTCAAACACGACGATCCAATATAACATATCCAGCAACACATAACATCACATGTCATCAACGTAAGTAAATATGCGCATCCCAATTGTCGTTGACATATAGCAACGAAACCGGCGATATCACATATTACACTTACGGTCACAGAAAAGAAAGTGTAAAACTACAACAGTTGGAATCCGCAACCACCTCAGACATCGCATGCCTGACCAAATGAATTCTTTAGACATCGCATGCCTAACAATTATAAACCCCGCATTTTAGTCTCAAAATCAAAAACTCTTTTCAATATCAAGTCGGGCAATTCAACAAGATTCCCGACATCCTGATCGAATGCTCGTCGCAAACTTCAGTAGACGGCCGCACCCCCGATGCCGTCGACGAAGTGCACCAAGGCGGAACACCGTTACCGCAAGCACCCGAACGGATGCTTTCGGCAACGGGGTTCTCCTACAGTCACTTGGTCGGGGTTAAGGGATGCAGCTGTCTAATAAGTTTACCCGGCGAGTATCCGCGTATGTTACGTGATTGTGACGGACTTTTGATCACATCAAAATTCCGTGGCAACCGATCAAGTGAGACTAAAGTGCTTGATTTATAACATTCATTCAGTTATCTCATAACTACTTGTGAATTCCAATTATTGTATCACATTCCAGATAAATAGAAAATGTTAAACTTTCCGATCGAACATTCAAACACCCAAGTTTTCCGAAACAGATCAACACATGAAATAAGTTTAAAAACATTCACTTCGTACCTCAGTACCAACGGTCCAGCCGTAGAAGGGTCAAGCCAACGCCTCACATGTGGCACGCCGTACTGCCCCAAACCCTAAGGTTCAAAGGGCAGTTCAAGACGGTCACATAATCGAGTTAAGGTTTGTTGTCTTCTAGAGGGACCATCGCTTTACTTGCACTACTTAGAACGTCTTTAAACCATGGAAAAAATCCAACACTTGGAAATTTCCCGGCAGGGGAAAAAGTGGGTATTTATATCCGGTCGAACTTTTTAACAGTTTCTAAAATATCCGGAAAAACATAAACGAAGTTAAATTATCCGATCAAATTAACGAATCCCCAATAAAACCCTAGAAAACTCAACACTTGAGTGAAATTAAAAAATTCACATAAAAAATTTCCAAGAAAGGACCTAAGAATAAATATATGAAATTTGAGGGACTAAGTCCAAATTTGGGCCGCGGAAGCGCCGCCAAACCCCTGGTTTGGCCGCGGTTCCGCGGTCGAATTATGGAATTAGAGGTCTAAACTTCACAGTAATTCTTATTTTTTCTTGCTCTATTTTCTGAGAATTTTTAATTCACAAAAATCCCAGTTTTTGAAAATTGTACAGAGAGCATGGAAAATTTGGGGTTTCGGGTTCGATCGGGTTTCTAACATCGTGTACGCATCACCTAAGGCTCTAGTTAGGCTCTGATACCACTGTAGGGTTCCTAGGCACACTAATGAAGTCTCACAAGGCATCAACCATGCCCGTTTCAAAATTTACGGTGCCGAGAAACCCTAGACTAGATCGTTAACTAGAATTTTAGGCGACAAAAGCAACTAGTTTACAACTAAACTAAAAGAACGGAAATACAACCTTTGTAGATCCATTTCTCCACCTCCATAGCTCCATGATGAAGTCCTCTTCGCTGTCCAAATCGAACCATGACTCTGGCATCGGCTTCATCGGAGAAAAAGCGGGCTAGGTCATCGACGACGATGCCGAAGATGATTTACGTCGAGGCATCACTAGATCAAGCTCCACCTTCACCAAGCCATGAAAACTTGTGAAGGAAACACCCTATACTACTTGGCAAGAGGTAGAGGATGAAGAAATAGGAAGTGGGTTCACTTTAGAATTTGATTTCTCACTCATTTTCTCACTTTGCCATTGATGGAGGCAAGGTTTTCTTCAAGTAGAAGATGAAGAAGAAGAAGATAATATGATAAGTATTAAGTAAAAGGAAAAATAATAATAATACTTATCATCTACCAACCATGTTCAAGTGTAGAGACTAAACTAGGGTTAGTGGGAATGGTTAGGGTTAAGCATGAGACAAAATGGTCACATAGTCAAAGCTTCATGAAGCTTCAATATACAACAAAGTTAGCCACCATTTTCTTTATGCTTTTCATTTTCCAAAAATCAATAGATAAATAAATAAGTGAATATAACAAAACCCTAACCATTATCATGTAACCATGGTTTGATCTTTACATAAAAACCCTAGCAAACATGCATCATCAAACATGATACAATCAAGTGCACAAAAGTATATCACATATACAATGTGCACATCCGAGTGAGAATATCCATTTAAAGTGAACCGATACTAGTTAATGCAAAGTAATATATCAAATATATAATATATAATTATACATTAAATCATTAAATCAACACTTGATTTAACGATCCGGTCATATCGCATATAACCGACTAGTATCCTATGTATCGGCTTATCGAATCAATACTTGATTCGATAACTAGGTTATATCGCATACAACCAATCGATGCATTCATCGCGAGAATGAAATACGGTATCACATACACGCATTATTCTCGGTCCCGCACATATCTCATATGCGCTCCTATTTCGTTTCGCTTGAGCCAGGAAACCTCTGTGTAGGACTCTAAAGACTCGTCAATACGCCGGTAGCAGATGATGGTCATATCAAGCACCCACAAACCGCAAGCGGTCTGCTAAACGTAACGGCCACCCGGGTATTGAGCGATCAGAAGATCGACGAGGAAGCCCGCTCACACTCCTGTGAATCCAACCAGTAACACTTACCGTACAGTCCGGTCTCGTCGTCTGATATGTCGCATATCTCGCCCAGGGGTGGTAAACGTCAGACCCCAATAGCTCGATAAGTCGTGTCGATATGAGGTCTATAACAATTCGAGAAACTACTGGTAACACTTACCAGTAAATCTCAGCAACCCTGGCCAGGGATTTCCGGTTATAGCCAATCGAACACAGCGCAACATCAACTCCCTATACCGGGAGAGACGAATCCCCTCCTATCGCTCATTGCCTCCATGTGATTCGGGACTGTGCGCAAAAACCACCGTTTTGCACGCCCTCTTGGACGTGGTAAGGTGGAATCAAAGCACAGTGGGAACCACACAAGACTCTATGACGATCTTGGGTCAACAGACTACTCTGTACCAGTATCACCAGAGAACTGCCATTTGACGTAAGGTATAATACCAGCTGGGAGTTCTCGGCGAGTCCGTCCAGTGTACCCAGTCTCTACTGAGCACCCGTATATCATCTCTGATGTCAAACACCAATGGATATGGGATCATCCATCGCCCATCTGTATGGGTCGAGAAGGTATACGCTAGTCTACACTGGTATATCGATGCCCCGTCTCGATACACCCACGACTAGGGACCTTGAAGGATGTACTTATGGACTACCATGTCCCCACTAGTATGATCTGCATCATAGTCCAGGTAGTCAAGTACACATCCTAAGGGCTTTACCAACATGTAACAGAGAGACAATCAATGTACACGTTAAGGTAAAGAGCAACCAGATAGCATACTATCATGTCGAGCAAGAAAGTCCTCCCTATATATGTCCAAGCATCCACTACAATATACATCCTATGTATAGTAATGGCCTCTAGGACATACATATAACTAACAGTTTGATTTTTCTACTTTTTCATGTAATGATTAACTTATTGCAATGGCAACTCGGAGTGTTTCGTAGTCGTAATTCTAACTGTTTTCAGGTTATTTTAGACGGTGTTAAAAAGTTCGAACGGATATCAAATACCCACTTTTTCCCTTGCCGGAAAGTATTCCAAGTGTTGGATTTTTTTCGTAGTTAAAAAGCATTCAAATATCATACAAGTTATGCGATGGACCCTCTAGAAGAACAAAACTTTAACTCAATTATGTGACCGTCAGAACCGCCTCTGAACCCTCGGGTTTGTGGTGGTTTAGCGGTGCCACATGTGAGGCGTTGGTTGACCCTTCTACGGATGGTCCATTGGTACCGTGGCATGTGCTGAATAATTTTAAACTACACTCAAGTGTTGAGCTTTCTGGGTAATTGTGGGTGTTTGTTGATTCGATCGGAATGTTTAATATCGTCTAGTTTTTTCTGCGACCGTAAGTGTAATATGTGGTGTATCGCCGGTTTCGTTGCTATATGTCAACGAAAATTGGGATACGTATATTTACTTACGTTGATGACATGTGATGTTATGTGTTGCTGTATATGTTATATTGGATCGTCGTGTTTTGAATAGCCGGGGGTTTTATGTGAGATGAGAGTTTTTATTTTCATTCATGTAAAATTCAATGTATGTAATATTCTTTTATTGGGGCACTTCCGGGTTGAGGAAGATGTCACCGTTGTTATATATTATTTACTTTTCTGCATTAGGATAGACCCAAGGAGGGGAGCATAAGTAACCAGGTTCTAGAGTCCAGTAGGAGACCAACTCGAGGAGTCGAGTCCGGGTCTCCTAACTCTAGAATTGGTAGGGGTTGCTTGCCGCTCTCGTAGGGGTCTAGGGATGTGGGTTTGGCTATTCATCGCGACCGTGGAATCCGTGTTTTATACAGGCTCAAAATAAAACACGGACCTCTTAGTATATCTAATATTTCATATGTTTCTTCTGCTTCTTTGTGATGTGATCACTGTGGATTCTGAGACGAATGGATATACATTATATATGAGATATATAGTAGACGTTTCTTATGTTTTGAACCCGCGCTAGTCCCGTCCCAGTATGCCGTTAGTTAAGTAACCTAACGGTGCATAACGGGACATTGTGACGAATGCGGATGGCATAAGCGTACGTTGTATTTTTGTTTCATTTTCTGTGATGCTCAGGAAGCTTAAATGATAGGACTTCATTAATATGATTAATGAAAGTAAAAGAAACTTAAAAGATATTGTAGAATCAAATTTTCAAAAAGGGTAGCTACAGTATTTGCTCTGCATAGTAATATATGTGATATATCCTGCATTTTATTCGATAAGGAAAGAGCCGAGATCCCTTCACCGGGAGTGACCTCTTTACCAATAACTGGCAGATGCTACAACACACGGTTTGTCTTTTGATTGCTTTTGGAGTATTTGCTTTGCATAGTGATATATCCTGCACCTTATTCGATAAGGAAAGAGCCGAGATCCCTTCACCGGGAGTGAACTCTTTAGCGAAACTAGTAAAAGCCTCAAAAGCACTCATTTTCAAAATCACTCGATTCTACAACGATATCAAGTTCATTACGCAAGAGGTTTTCTGAAAAATCTGTAGTAGCCCTCAGTCATTTCAGATAAGCACTAGTTAGTATTCGTGCTACGTTTGTTGACCTTCGTCAAGACGTAGTGTGCGGTAGCTGATTAGTACCTATCTGCTTATAGCATATGATGCAGATTGGATTAGGGTACTCGTATGACTTTGTTGGCCTTCGTTAAGGGTCGTACGGGTGGGTTTAATTCAATCAAGAAATGTACGGGTTGAACTTGACTAGCGGCCTATGGTTTGTTGGCCTTCGTCAAGGTCATAGGTTGCTAGGGGCAAAATATTATCGGGAATTTCAAATGTTGAAATTTGCAATGAGATTGCATACCTTCTATGAGATAGTTGGATCCCGATACCCACTGCGAGTAAGAGTTACTCCTGGAAGAGTTTTACACAGGACAATTAGCCAATCAAGTAGGTGTCTAGAAAGGTGTCAACGGGGTTTTGCCTCTGGGAAAACGAGGTTTATGTTAATTAGGTCCGTGCGAAAGCACGGGGAACCTCCCTCAAAGTACCGACTCTGGCCTGGCTGAAAGATTGGCGAAATTGTAGGGTGTAATTAATCCCGGCTAGTCTTTCTTTTTAGGGTTTGAAGAATGATTTGATAAAAACAGTGGAAGCCATCCTGATTAGATAAAATAATAACCAATCTGATCTTGCAAGAGCATACGCTAAAGTGTTTTCTTCTCTCTCTCCAGGTAGCGACCATGTCACGTCTTAATCAAGATAATAATATGGATGTATTGATCGAACCCGCATGTTATACTGTGCTGGGGAACGTTGGTTCCGTTCTTTCTTATAATTGTTATAAGACTGAACAGGGAATAGGGACATATCCGGATTCCCACGCCGCCCAAACGAAGAATAAGCATGTTGATGCATCTTCTTCGGGTGTGTTAGTTGTTGAGAACTGTTTCTCGGTTCACTCTATATCCTGGGTATTAGATACGGGATCAGGATCCCACATATGTAATATGTTACATGGGATAAGGAAAGGTAGAGAACTGGGAGCAGGTGATCATTCCGTAAGAGTAGGGAATGGGGCAAATGTTGCAGCCAAAGCAGTTGGCGAATATCACCTTGTATTACCAAATGGTAATACAATGATTCTGAACGAATGCTATTACATTCCGACCCTGATATGCAATCTTATATCAGTTTCTTTACTGTGTAAAGAAGGATATAATTTTGTAGTACAGGATAATGTTATTGTTAGTTATATGTATGCCCTAGAGGCCATTACTATACATGAGATGTATATTGTAGTGGATGCTTGGACATATATGGGGAGGAATTTCTTGCTCGACATGATAGTATGCTATCTGGTTACTCTTTACCTTAACGTGCACACTTATTGTCTCTCTGTTACATGTTGGTAAAGCCCTTAGGATGTGTACTTGACTACCTGGACTATGATGCGGATCATACTAGTGGGGACATGGTAGTCCATAAGTACATCCTTCAAGGTCCCTAGTCGTGGGTGTATCGAGACGGGGCATCGATATACCGGAGTAGACTAGCGTATAGCTTCTCGACTCATATAGATGGGCGATGGATGATCCCATATCCATTGGTGTTTGACATCAGAGATGATATACGGGTGCTCAGTGGAGACTGGGTACACTGGACGGACTCGCCGAGAACTCCCAGATGGTATTATACCTCACGTCAGATGGCAGTTCTCTGGTGACACTGGTACAGGTTAGTCTGTAGACCCGAGATCGTTATAGAGTCTTATGTGATTCCCATCGTGCTTTGATTTCCACCTTACCACGTCCAAGAGGGCATGCAAAACGGTGGTTTTTGGGTACAGTCCCGAGTCACATGGAGGCAATGAGCGATAGGAGGGGTTTCGTCTATCCCGGTATTGGGGGTTGATGTTGCGCTGTGCTCGATTGGCCATAACAGGGAAGTCCCTGGCCAGGGCTGGTTTAGAGATTTACTGGTAAGTGTTACCAGTAGTTTCTAGACCCGTTATGAGCCTCATATCGGCATGACTTATCGGTTATTAGGGTCTGACGTTTACCACCCCTAGACTTGATATGCGACATATCAGACAAGGAGACCGGACTGTACGGTAGTGTCACTGTCAGGCTTTTGCAGGAGTTGGAGCGGGCTTGCTTGCTGATCTTCTGATCGCTCAATACCCGGGTAGCCGTTACGTCCAGCTAGTACCGCTGACGGCTTGTGCGTGCTTGATGTGATCACCACCTACTGCCGGCGTATTGACGAGTCTTTAGAGTCCTACATAGAGGTTTTACTGGCTCAGGCAAAACGAAATAGAAGCGCATATGTGATATGTACGGGACCGAGAATAATGCGTGTATGTGATACCGTATTCTATTCTCGCGATTTTTGTATCGGCCGGTTATATGTGATATAGCCGGGTTATCGAATCAAGTGTTGATTCGATAAGTTGGTACATTTGATATTAGTCGGTTATATGTGATATAACCGGATTATTAAGTCAAGTGTTGATTTAATAATTTAGTGTATAATTGTATATGTGATATACTAATTTACATTAACTAACATTACTTAAGCATTTGTTTTTCTCACTTGTGCACAACTTAATATATATGTGATATATATTTATTTGTGTTCATTTTGTATCATGGTTGTTGATACAATTTACATGTGTGTATAAGACTTATACCATACTAATTAAAGTGTTAGGTTTTTATATTTAAAGTAATTCTAAAATTAGTGGATGATGAGCTCACATGCATGAAGCTTTATGAAGCTTATGGTTGCATTGACTTAGTCCACTAGTTTTGTTTTACTTAAGATATTAATTAACCTAACCATTATAATGTAGCCATGGTTATGTCTCTACATGAGTTAGTATATGATACAAACTCACCCATGGTTCTCTTTCTCTCTTGATTAGTTTTCATTCTCATTTTTCTTGAGCTCATCTTCTTCCTCCTTCAAAAAGCTTGCTAGGGTTTGATAAAGAGAGAGAAATAATGCGAGAAAAGAAATTCTAAAGTGTACCCACTTCCTATTTCATCATCCTCTACTAGACTAGCACTTTAGTATAGGGTGTTTGCTTCACTTTGGTGAAGTGGTAGCTTAAATTAGTAATCCCCCGACGTAGATCATCTTCGGCCTCGAAGACTTCAAGCAATACCGTTGCTAACTTCTCATAGAGCCGTCGGAGAGTCTGGGAGCACGATGATCGCAGCGAAGGGACTACTACAAGGAGCATATGAAGTGAAGGACCGATCTACAAAGATTGTATTTCCTCTTCACTTAGATAGTAAATGGTTTACTATATATTTTCCGTATTATATTCTAGTTATCGATTCTTGTTTAGAGTTCCTTGAAACGACAAATTTTTGAAAATGGCATGAACGATGCCTCCCGAAACCTTGCTGCCGTCGAAAGGAACCATACAGTGGTATCAGAGCCTAGCTAGGAGATTATACGGATAATGTTAGATTACGAACACGAAACTAACTCCGAACTTGAAACCCTAAAATCCATGTTTCTGTCGATTTTAAAACGAGCCATAAAATTTTTTTAAACATGTACAGAGTTATATATATGTGATAACATGAATACTGGTGAAATTTGGTGTTATTTGGGCACTTTTGGGCCGGCGAGACCCCCCCATACCGGTCCAATCCGAGCCCCCCTCCAAATTTCTCCAGTGTTCTGTTACATGGGTTTTGGTGCTTTAGGTGTTGTTTATTTTTGCTAAATTGTCATGTGATGTTAATTTACTATAATAACAACTCGGAGTGTTTCGTAGTCGTATTTTAACTGTTTTTGGGTAACTTTAGACGTTATTAAAAAGTTCAATCGAATGTTAAATACCCACTTTTTCCCTTACCGGAAAATTTTCCAAGTGTTGGATTTTTCCATAGTTAAAAAGTTTTCAAAGATCATGCAAGTTATGCGATGGACCCTCTAGAAGAACAAAACCTTAACTCGATTATGTGATCGTCAGAACCGCCACTGAACCCTCGGGTTTGTGGTGGTCCAGCGGTGCCACATGTGAGGCGTAGGTTTGGCCCTTCTACGGCTGGTTCATTGGTGCTGTGGCGTGTGCTGAATTACTTTAAACTACGCTTAAGTGATGAGCTTTCTGGGTAATTTTGGGTGTTTAATGATCCAATTGGAATGTTTAACATCGTCTAGCTTTTTCTGTAATGTGATACAATATGTGGAATTCATACTGTTAGGCATGAAATGCGAAGTATGTGATATTTTGGATTTATCATGTTTAAGGTGTTTGTAGATTCCAAATGTTGTAGTTTTATAGTTTCTTTTCTGCGACCGTAAGTGTAAT
Organism: Agapanthus africanus; assembly: GCA_030015575.1. Classification (NCBI taxonomy): domain Eukaryota; kingdom Viridiplantae; phylum Streptophyta; class Magnoliopsida; order Asparagales; family Amaryllidaceae; genus Agapanthus; species Agapanthus africanus. The sequence goes on along the minus strand of CM057342.1, from coordinate 662,136,459 downwards.
ATGTGATATCGCTGGTTTCGTTGCTATATGTCAACGACAATTGGGATGAGCATATTTACTTACGTTGATAACATGTGATATTATGTGTTGCTGGATATGTTATATTGGATCGTCGCGTTTTGAATAGCCGGGGGTTTAATGTGAGATGAGAGTTTTTCATTTTCATTCATGTAAAATTAAATGTATGTAATATTCTTTTATTGGGGCACTTCCGGGTTGAGGTTGAGGTCACCATTGATGTATATTATTTACTTTTCCGCACTAGGATAGACCCAAGGAGGAGAGCACAAGTAACCGGGTTCTAGAGTCCAGTGGGAGACCAACTCGAGGAGTCGAGTCCGGGTCTCCTAACTCTAGAATTGGTAGGGTTGCTTGCCGCTCTCGTAGGGGTCTAGGGGTATGGGTTTGGCTATTCATCGCGACCGTGGAATCCGTGTTTTGTAGAGACTCAAAATAAAACACGGACCTCCTAGTATATCCAATATTTCATATGTTTATTCTGCTGCGATATCTGTGATGTGATCATTTGATATGTTCAGATGGATACTGTATATAGTATATATGATATATTATATAGACATTACTTATGTTTTACACCCGTGCTAACACTGCCCCGCTCTGCCGTTAGTTACCTAACCTAACGGTGCACGAGGGGACATCGAGGCGAATGCGGATGGCATAAGCGTACGTTGTATTTATCTGTGATGTTTAGGTGACTTATATGATGGGACTTCATTAATGTGATTAATGAAAGAAAAGAAACCTAAAAGATGTTGTGGAATCGAATTTTCAAAAACAGGTAGCTACAGTTCTTGCTTTGCATTGTGGTGTTCCTTGTAGAACATCCTGCACCTTATTCGATAAGGAAAGGGCCGAGATCCCTTCACTGGGAGTGACCCCTTTAGCAATAACTGGCAGATACTACAACCCTCGGTTTGTCTTTTGATTGCTTTTTATAGTTTTTGCTTTGCATAGTGATATATGTGATATATCCTGCACCTCATTCGACGAGGAAAGAGCCGAGATCCCTTCACCAGGACTGACCTCTTTAGCGAGACTAGCAAAAGCCTCAAAAACACTCCATTTTAAATCATTTGATTCTATAATGATATCAAGTTCATTAAGCAATAGGTTTTCAGAAAAACCTGTCGTAGCCCTCCGTCATTTCAGATAAGTACTTCATAGTATTCGTGCTACGTTTGTTGGCCTGCGTCAAGGCGTTGTGTGCGGTAGCTATTTATGCTTATCTGCTTATGCATATCATGCAGATTGAGTTAGGGTAGTCGTGCGACTTTGTTGGCCTGCGTCAAGGGTCGTGCGGGTGGGTTTAATTCAATCAAGAAATGACGGGTTGAACTTGACTAGCGGACTGTGGTTTGTTGGCCTGCGTCAAGGTCATGGGACGCTAGGGGCAAAATTATCGGGAATTTCAAGTGTTGAAATTTGCAATGAGATTGCATACCTTCTATGAGATATTTGGATCCCGATACCCACTGCGAGTAATTGTTACTCCTGGGAGAGTTTTACACATTACAATTAGCCGATCAAGTAGGTGTCTAGAAAGGTGTCAACGGGGTTACGCCCGTGGGAAAGCGAGGTTTATTTTAATTAGGTCCATGCGAAAGCACGGGGAACCTCCCTCAAAGTACCGGCACTGGCCTGGCTGAAAGATTGGCGAACTTGTAGGGTGTAATTAATCCCGGCTAGTCTTTCCTTTTACGGTTTGAAGGAAGATTTGATAAAAACAGTGGGAGCCATCCTGATTAGATAAAATAATAACCAATCTAATCTTGCAAGAGCGCACGCAGAGTGTTTTCTTCTCTCTCTCTCCAGGTAGCGACCATGTCACGCCTTAATCAAGATAATAATATGGATGTATTGACCGAACTCACTTGTTATACTGTGCCGGGGAACGTTGGTCCCGCTCCAATTTATAATTGTTATAAGACCGAGCAGGAAATAGGGGATTACCGGGATTCCTGTGCCGCCTAAACCAAGAAAGTGCATGATGATGCATCTTTTTCGGGTGTGTTCATTACCAAGAACTGTTTCTTAGTATCCTCTACTTTCTGGGTATGAGATACCGGATCAGGATCCCATATATGTAATCTGTTACATGGGCTACAAACAAGTAGAGAACTGAGATCAGGTGATAAAAATTTCAAGAGTTGGAAACGATGCAATTGTTGCAGCCAAGGTGTTGGCAGTTATCACCCTGTATTACCGAATACATTGATTCTGAACGAATGTTATTAGATACCGAACCTGATATACAATATCATATCAGTCTCTTTATTTAGTAAAGAAGGATATAATTTTGTATTGTTGGATAATGTTTTGAACATTTCCTATATCAAGTGTTGATCGGTTCAAGCACGTTATCTAAAACCATATACATTTTAAATCAAACCACAGTTCTTAACGTACAGAACACACACAAGAGGGAGAGTTCAGAAATGAATGAATCCTTCTTGAGGCATTGTAGACTAGGTCATATCAATGCGACCCGACTAGCTAAGTTACATTTAGATGCATATTTAAATCAGTTTGAATTTACATCTTGTGAAACTTGCTAGTCATGTCACAAAGATAAGATGACCATAGCTCCGTTTATTGGAAACAGAGAAAGAGTTAGTGAACTCTTGAGATTGATACATGATGATGTATGTAGGTCCCCTGTCTACACATGCCAGGACCGGTTCTTTGTACTTCATTACATTCACTGATGATCTCTCAAGACTCGGGCATATGTTCTTGTTGAAACACAAGTCTGAACCTTTTGAGATATTCAATGAATATAAGTTAGAAGAAGAGAACCAAAACAGGTATAAGTATTATGTCCTTTGATGAGATCAGGGAGGAGAATACTTGAGCACGGAGTTCCTGGACCATTCTAAAGGAGAATGAGATTCTCTCTCAGTATTACTCCTCCGTATACACCACGGCATAATGGTGTATCGGGGTGGAGCAATTGCACCCTATGTGATATGGTGCGCTCTATGATGAGTACTACTGAGTTGCCTGTTTCCTTTTGGGGGTTATGCACTTGTGAAGCTGCATACCTATTGAATAGGGTTCCAACCAAATTAGGTGCCTACCACTCCATATGAGATATGGTATGGGAAGAGCCCATCTCTTAAGGATGTTAAGATTTGGGGTTGTCCGGCCTGTGTCTAAAAGAAAAATCCGGACAAGCTTGAGGCAAGGTCAGTTCTGTGGAAGTTTGTTGGATATCCTAAGCATTCGCAAGGGAATATCTTCTACCGCACCGAGGAACAAAAGGTGTTTTATTTCTCGGCGTGCCACCTTTTTAGAAAAGAAATTTATTTTGGAAAGAAATTTGTGGTCATGAGGTAGAATTGGAAGGAGTTCCAGCTATACAAACTGCAGCTGATGATTTGGTAGAACCGGAGGATTCAATGGCTCCCAACGAAGCTCAGCCTCTCCGCCGATCTGATAGGGTTCCTCACCCACCTGAGTGATACTTTGGTTTCTCTATGACAGTAGGAGCGAGGACTGCATCATGAGATGATGACCCAACTAGTTTCGAGCAGGCCATCAATAGTGGGGACTCTGTAAGAATGGCTGGATGCTATGCGATCTGAGATGGAATCTATATACCCCAACGAAGTATGGACTTTGGTTGCTATATCTAAAGGGTTAAATCCCCATTAGGAGCGAGTATATCTTGAGAAGATTACTTGGTGTACATGGAAAAGTTGAGACTTTCAAAGATAGACTTGTTAAAGGTTTGCATCATCGACCAGGTGTGGCTTATGATGAAACCTTTTCTAAGTGCCTATGCTTAAAGTCCATCCAGACCCTACTTTCCACTGCTACATACCATGACTACGATATCTGGCGGTTGGGTGTCATGACTGCTGTTCTAAATAGCGATTTAGAAGAGAGCGTCTATAAGTACACAGCCAGAGGGCTTCGTAGACAGTGGGAGCAGCGGAAACGTGTGCAAGTTGCTTTACAGGTTAAAGCAGGCATCGCAGAGTTGGAACGCCTGTTTTGATGTGGTAGTCAAAACGTTTGACTTCATCAAAATGGAAGATGAACCTTGTATATACAAAAAGGTAGTAGAGAGTATGGCTGTCATCCTCGTATCGTACGTAGATGACATACTATCGATAGGAAAGGTGTTTCCTATGCTACACTCGGTCAATCTCCTCTTATCATAAGGATTCTTCATATAGGATCAATGTGATACCTCCTAAATCCTGGGTTTTGGATCTATGTGACGGATCTAAGTGGATGTTAGGATTCTCACTAGGTGTAGTGAGATGGTATCAATCGACCCTGGGGAGAATCACTGGATACCTTCCAGGGTGGTAAGGTCGACTGAATGTCAGTCACATGCATTGTCTTTACCCTCAGTAAAGGGACAGAATGTTGGAAGAGTTCCAAGCTAGATACCGTGGCATACTAGACGATAAAGGCTGGATACATCGCTACCAAAGAGAAAGTCTGGGTGTATATTAGTTCATAAGATGAACTTCGTTCCTACCATTGTGTGATAATGGAGTTGTGGCTTATGCCTAGGAACGCCCATCCCATCAGTGATCTAGACATATTCTAAGGCAGTATCACCTGATCATGGAGATGGTTGATCTCCAGGGGATCGAGGTTAGGAGAGTAGACTCAGAGGACAACACGGCGGATCCACTCACAAAGGACTTTTCTCAGAGAGAGACTTTTATGGGATGGTTGGGTATGTGATACTACAACCACTGCTATCAGATAGCCCTAGTGCAAGTGGGAGATTGTTAGTTATACGTATGCCCTAGAGGCCATTACTATATATGAGATGTATATTGTAGTGGATGCTTGGACATATATGGGGATGACTTTCTTGCTCGACATGATAGTATGCTATCTGGTTACTCTTTACCTTAATGTGCACACTGATTGTCTCTCTGTTACATGTTAGTAAAGCCCTTAGGATGTGTACTTGACAACCTGGACTATGATGCGGATCATACTAGTGGGGACATGGTAGTCCATAAGTACATCCTTCAAGGTCTCTAGTCGTAGGTGTATCGAGACGGGACATCGATATACCAAAGTAGACTAGCGTATAGCTTCTCGACCCATATAGATGGGCGATGGATGATCCCATATCCATTGGTGTTTGACATCAGAGATGATATACGGGTGCTCAGTGGAGACTGGGTACACTGGACGGACTCGCCGAGAACTCCCAGATGGTATTATACCTTACGTCAGATGGCAGTTCTCTGGTGACACTGGTACATGTTAGTCTGTAGACCCGAGATCGTCATAGAGTCTTGTGTGATTCCCACAGTGATTTAATTTCCACCTTACCACGTCCAAGAGGGCATGCAAAACGATGGTTTTTGGGTACAGTCCCGAGTCACATGGAGGCAATGAGCGATAAGAGGGGTTTCGTCTCTCCCGGTATTGGGGGTTGATGTTGCGCTGTGCTCGATTGGCCATAACAGGGAAGTCTCTGGCCAGGGCTGGTTTAGAGATTTACTGGTAAGTGTTACCAGTAGTTTCTCGACCCGTTATGAGCCTCATATCGGCAAGACTTATCGGTTATTGGGGTCTGACGTTTGTTTCCCCCAATCAGAGAAAAGCTCTGTTTTCAATTTCAAAATTCAAAATTTAAAAGTTGAAGCAACGCTTCAGATCCCGTGCGCTGCGCGCTGCGCACCACGTGTCAAAAGCAGACACGCCAGCGCCACGAGCGCTGCGCCCTTGGCAGCGCACCCCCAATCAGAGCAAAGCTCTGTTTCAAAATTCAAAATTTAAAAATTGAAGTAACGCTTTAGATCCAGCGTTCTGCGCTGCGCGCTACGTGTCAAATACGAGTGCGCTAGTGCAGTTGCGCTGCACTCTGCGCTGCGCGCCACGTGTCAAACGTAGGTGCGCTAGCGCCAAGTGCGCCAGCGCTGGAATTAAAAGAATTCCCCACCGTTAGATCAAAAGATCTAATAATAATAAATTATTAATCAGAATTAAAATTCTGTTATGGAAAGATTTTTCAATCTTATTAAAACAAGAAGATTATCTTCTGTAAAACAGAAGCGTTAGGATCAAAGATCCAACGGTGGGAAATATTCCCAAATCAATCAGAGAAAGATCTCTTAAACCGATTTAACAAATCAATTGGCCCTATATGAAGGCCCCAAGACTTCAAGTCTCATATAGAAAAAACTCTTTGTAAACTTTGAGAAAAACTCAAAGAGAAAGAAAGGCAAGCCTTTAGAAGAAAGAAGATCATTTCTTCATCTTTAAAGGTAAAGAATTAATTCTTGAACAACAGAGATGAAATCATCTCATAAAAAGAAGAAACATCTTCTAAAAAGATCTTAGATCTATAAAAAGACCAAGGTCTTTGATTAAAAAAGAAAAGATCAAAAGATCTAATCATAAAAATATAAAAAAGAAGTTTTTAACTTCATTCACAGATCTTTTGATTTATAAAGGCAGAGCCTTTTATAAAAACAAGAACTCTTGTTCTTGGATCTTGAGGCAAAGCCTCCTTTGAAGAACATAAATTTGTTCTTTGATCTTAAAATTGATCAAAATACGCTTTGCGCTATTAGACAGTGCCTTGCACTCATGAACCGTGCCTTTGCGCTCCTTAGATCGACGCTCAGCGCAAAAATATGCCACGTGTCAACCATAGACACGATCTGCGCTTTGCGCTCCTGAAAACAGCGTACTGCGCTCTTGGGTTGGCGCTCAGCGCCAAGCGCGCCACGTGTCACTCACTGGCGCACCCATAAACTAGTGCAGCACACTCATAAACTAAAAGCGCAATGCGCTACCAAACTAGCGCTTAGTGCTAAGCGCGACACGTGTCCCCTTCGTGTGCGCTACCCGACAGAAGCGCAATGCGCTCTTTGACTGGCGCAACGTTCCTGGCGCGCCACGTGGCGCACTGTCAAAATAAACTTTGTTTCTGATGAATGCTATGCATTCAATACAAGGCAAAAAATGTCAGAGCCCAATGCTTGGCATTATTAAAAGGGTAGAGCCCAAACAAAGGCCTAACAGGCAGAATAAAAATAAAATGTTAAACATTTTTAACTGGACTTAGCCCAATTCTGTAAGTCCTCAATTTAAATTGAACTGAGCTCATCTGCTCTTCCAATTTACACCCGGTTCGAGGGTACATCTCTTTACTCCTCTGATATCTGTCGTTGTAATCCTTCAACGTCGTCAGAGAGGTGACGGGTCCCGACAACCACACATTACTACGGACTGTGGGGTCCTTAAACTCATGGACTATGATGTCCTTAACCTCGACCGTGATGTCTTAAAACTAACGTTGGACTGTGGAGTCCTTAAACCCATGGACTATGATGTCCTTAACCTCGACCGTAATGTCTTTAAACTAACAACGGACTGTGGAGTCCTTAAACTCACGGACTATGATGTCCTTAACCTCGACCGTGATGTCTTAAAACTAACAACGGACTATGGAGTCCTTAAACTCACGGACTATGATGTCCTTAACCTCGACCGCGATGTCTTTAAACTAACATTGGACCGTAATGTCCTTAAACTAATTATCGACCGCGATGTCACTAAACTAAACAATAGAGCTCAATTGCTCTCTTGTTGGATCTAAAGGATCTCGTTAAGTTGATCTTAGTCTAAAATTAGACTAACGTATCCTTAACAAACGTTTAAGTTGATCTTAGTCTCAAATGAGGCTAACGTATCCTTAAACCCAAACCCCCAAAACCCAAATCTAAGAAAGATACGGATTTGGACTAGTCCACGCCCTATGGGCGACAACATAACTTAGTCTCCGTATACAATCCACGGGCAACCAAACACGAAACAAACACCCACGATACCAAGTGACCATCTGGAGAAGGAGAAAGTTGTTACCGTGATGCGGTAGCGTAATTAACTGCAGGGGCTTGCGCCTGCAGGGAAGAGCGTCCCCACAATCAAAAAAACCCCTCAAACGAGAGGGAATCTGACGAAGTCAGCTACATTGGCCGCATCCGTTTAAACCTTCGATACACGGTGCCATAAATCAACTTGGCATCTTCGGAGAGGTGGACGGATAGCACCAATTAGCATCTGCTCCCAGATTCAGGCAAAACGTCCAGTCTTCTTGGCTTCCGGCGGTAAACAGATTCTGGCACGCCTGGTGGGACCTTTTCCTCTTTCCACTCCACACTTCGTGTGTCGTGTTCGCGAACCAATCGCGGTTTGCCAATGGTTGCTCTTGGGTTTCGAGGTACTAAGATTTGGCGTTTTGCTTGGTGCAGAAAGCAAAGGATCAATGGCGTTCACCGGCTCAAAGTGTTCCACATGCAACTGCAACCCACGTCCTGCCTCAACTGGGGGAATAGCCTACGGGCCCCAAGCGGCTTCCCTGTTTACGATGCCCGTGGAACAGGTCACTCAAGCCACCACAGGGTTGTTTTTCGGGACCATGCTCCCGCCAGCAAGCTTCAGCACTCCTCTACCAACACCGGAAGCTCCCAAGAAGTCGATCTTTGATCGGCTTACAGCTACTGCGGCCCCTCTCAACGGGTCGTCCAGCACTGGCGCCTCGGTCTTCTACAGATTGGGCCAAAGTTCAGGTGGGTCCATGATGAAGCCTGCACATCAAGAAAAGGTTATTCCGAAGAGAGTAATCAACCCTGCTCTCGAAGTCGTCAAAGCGGCTTCTCCCGCCAAAGGGTCGGTCTTTATAAGACGGACTGTCCCAACTTCCACTCCTGCTCCTGCTACTCAAAGGGCATCAGTCTTCAACAGGCAGACACCAGCAACAGCCCCTCACCTGAACAGGGGGCAAGACAAAGCCATCCCCATCACCGAGCCAACTCCAACAGCTCGACACGCTCGACGTCGTCACTGGCGCCGAGTAAGGAAGGCCGGGGGAAACTCTCCTTCTGGGCTAACTCCACCAGCTCCAACGGTGGAAATTAATGCTGCTGTTCCAACCGGGAACAGTTTTGACCTGCTGAATAGGGTGCGCAGGAATTCTCCTACCGCCGTACTGAAAAGATCTCCTCCTCCAGTGGAGAATGTTGCAGAAACAAAGCCAGAACAATCCCCTCAACGGCTGTCCTTCAAAATCTACAAAGTTTGGCGGCTGGCTCGGAACTCAGTAGTTGATCAAGATTACCCTCGCCGACAGAAAAGGGCGAAGGTTCAATAAGAAGAAAGCCATCCTGCCAAGCCACGAAAATGTTAGTTGTATGTATGCCCTAGAGGCCAGTATTGTACAGATGATGTATATTATATTGGATGCTTGGACATATATAGAGATGACTTTCTTGCTCGATATGATAGTATGCTATCTGGTTACTCTTTATCTTAACATGTACACTTGTCTCTTTAAACTGTCTTATAGTTACATGTTGATAAAGCCCTTAGGATGTGTACTTGACTACCTGGACTATGATGCAGATCATACTAGTGGGGACATGGTAGTCTATAAGTACATCCTTCAAGGTCCCTAGTCGTGGGCGTATCGAGACAGGGCATCGATATACCAGAGTAGACTAGCGTATACGCTTCTCGACCCATGAGATGGGCGATGGATGATCCCATATCCATTGGTGTTTGACATCAGAGATGGTATACGGGTGCTCAGTGGAGACTGGGTACACTGGACGGACTCGCCGAGAACTCCCAGATGGTATTATACCTCACGTCAGATGGCAGTTCTCAGGTGACACTTGTACAGGTTAGTCTGTAGACCCGAGATCGTCATAGAGTCTTATGTGATTCCCACTGTGCTTTGATCTCCACCTTACTACGTCCATGAGGGTGTGCAAAACGGTGGTCTTTGGGTACAGTCCCGAGTCACAAGGAGGCAATGAGCGATAGGAGGGGTTTCGTCTCTCCCGGTATTGGGGGTTGATGTTGCGCTGTGCTCGATTTTCCGTAACAGGGAAGTCCCTGGCCAGGGCTGATCAGAGATTTGCCGGTAAGTGTTACCAGTAGTTTCTCGACCCGTTATGAGCCTCACATCGGCACGACTTATCGGTTATTGGGGTCTGACGTATACCACCCCTAGACTTGATATGCGACATATCAGACGAACAGACCGGACTGTACGTTAAGTGTTACTGGTCGGATTCACAGGAGTGTGAGCGGGCTATCTCGTCGATCTTCTGATCGCTCAATACCCGGATGGCCGTTACGTTTAGCAGACCGCTTGCGGCTTGTGGGTGCTTGATATGATCATCATCTGCTACCGGCGTATTGACGAGTCTTTAGAGTCCTACACAGAGGTTTCCTGGCTCAAGCGAAACGAAATAGGAGCGCATATGAGATATGTGCAGGACCGAGAATAATGCGTGTATGTGATACCGTATTCCATTCTCGCGATGGATGTATCGATTGGTTATATTCGATATAACCTAGATATCGAATCAACGATTGATTCGATAAGCCGATACATAGGATACTAGTCGGTTATATGCGATATGACCGGATCGTTAAATCAAGTGTTGATTTAATGATTTAATGTATAATTATATATTTGATATATTACTTTGCATTAACTAGTATTGGTTCATTTTAAATGGATTTTCTCACTTGATGTGCAAGTTGTATATATGATATACTTTTGTGCACATGTTTGTATCATGTTTGATGATACTTGCTCACATGGTTAAGTGTAAAGAATTAAACCATGGTTAAGTAGATATTTAGGGTTTTGATTTATTCTCTCATTTATTTATCCATTCTTTATTTATATAAATGGATAAATGAAAACATAATGGTTTCTTTTTATCATGAAGCTTGTTGAAGCTTCATGAAGCTTTGACTAAAGAAACCATTTTGTCTTCTAGCTTAACCCTAACCCTTCTCATTTACCATGGTATTTTCTCTACACTTAACCTTGGTTAAGATATGATAAGTATTGATTTATTTTTCTATTATGAAAACACTTATCATATTCTAGCTTCATCTTCTCCTTCTTCTTCAAGAAAGAAAACTAGATGCCATCAATGGCAACTTGAGCAAAAGTGAGTGAAGTCCAATTCTAAAGTGAACCCACCTCCTATTTCTTCATCCTCTACCTCTTGCCAAGTTGTTTTGGGTGTTTTCTTCATAAGTTTCACAACTTTGTGAAGTCGGAGCTTGAACTTGTGATGCCTCGACGTAGATCGTCTTCGGCACGAAGCCGACGACCTAGCTCGCCCGTTTCTCCGACGAAGCCGACGATTGAGTTCGGGATTCGAGATGGACAGCAAGAGGACGCCTACATGGAGCAAAGGAAGTGGATATCCGGATCTACAAAGGTTGTAGTTTCTTATCTTTAGTTAAATTGTTAACTAGATTCGTACTTCGCCTAAACCTCTAGTCAACGATCCGTATTAGGGTTTCTCGGCACCCGTAAAGTTTGAAATAGGCATGGTTGATGCCTTGTGAGACCTCTTGAGAGTGCCTAGGAACCCTACAGTGGTATCAGAGCCTAACTAGAGCCTTAGGCGATGTCTAAACGAAGTTTGAAACCCGATCGACCCGAAACCCTAACCCGGAAAATGCTCTCTGGACTTTTTCTAAAATCTGGGATTTTTCCATATTAAAAATGCTTAAAAAATTCAGCAGGGAAATCTAAGAATTACGATGCAAAAATTATTCCATGAACAGTAAAATGTGCGGCGGAACCGCGGCAGAAGCATGGCTTCTGCGGCGGTTCCGCGGCCCCTTGATGACGTCAGCCTTGTTACTTTGCACAGTAATTCTTAGTTCACAGTGCTGAGTCTTATGGGTATTTTTAATATTTTTCCAGAGTTGTATTTTCTGGGGTTGTTTTGGGGGTTAACTGATTCGATCAGATTATCGGATTTTGTCTGTGGCTTTCCGGATAACTTTAGAATATGTTAAAAAGTTCGACCGGATATAAATACCCAACTTTTCCCCTGCCGGAAAATTTCCAAGTGTTGGATTTTTCTGTGGTTTAAGGACGTTCTGAGTAGTGCAAGTAACGCGATGGTCCCTCTAGAAGACAACAAACCTTAACTCGATTATGTGACCGTCTTGAACTGCCCTTTGAACCTTTGGGTTTGGGGCAGTACGGCGTGCCACATGTGAGGCGTTGGCTTGACCCTTTTACGGCTGGACCGTTGGTACTGAGGCATGAAGTGAATGTCTTTGAACCTATTTCATGTGTTAAACGGTTTCGGGAAAACTTGGGTGTTCGAATGTTCGATCGGAAAGTTTAATATATTCTATTTATCCGGAATGGGATACAATAATTGGAATTCACAAACAGTTATGAGATAACTGAATGAATGTTATAAATCTAGCGGTTTAGTTTCACTTGATATTGAAAAGAGTTTTCGATAATGAGACTAAAATGCGGGGTTTATAACTGTTAGGCATGTGATGTCTAAGTATTTCATTTTGATTAGGCATGCGATGTCTAAAGAGGTTGCGGATTCCAATTGTTGTAGTTTTACACTTTCTTTTTTGTGACCGTAAGTGTAATATGTGACATCGCCGGTTTCGTTGCTATATGTCAACGACAATTGGGATGCGCATATTTACTTACGTTGATGACATGTGATGTTATTTGTTGCTAGATATGTTATATTGGATTGTCGTGTTTGAATAGCCGGGGGTTTTTATGTGAGATGAGTGTTTTTCATTTTCATTCATGTAAAAACTTATATGTAATATTCTTTTATTTGGGGCGCTTCCAGGTTGCGGAAGTTGTCACCTGTTGTATATTATTTACTTTTCCGCATTAGGATAGACCCAAGGTGGGGAGCACAAGTAACCGGGTTCTAGGGTCCAGTGGGAGACACCTCGAGGAGTCGAGTCCGGGTCTCCTAACCCTAGAATTGGCAGGGTTGCTTGCCGCTCTCGTAGGGGTCTAGGGGTGTGGGATTGGCTATTCATCACGACCGTGGAATCCGTGTTTTATACTGGCTCGCATTAAAAACACGGACGTCCTAGTATATCCAATATTTCATATGATATTTTCTGCTGCGATATCTGTGATGTGATCATGTGATGTTCTGTGATAGATACATTATATAGTATATATGATATATTATATAGACGTTACTTATGTTTTGCACCCGCGCTAGCCCTGCCCCGCTCTGCCGTTAGTTACCTAACCTAACGGTGCACGAGGGGACATCGAGGCGAATGCGGATGGCATAAGTGTACGTCGTTTTTATCTGTGATGTTTAGGTACTTAAATGACGGGACTTCATTAATATGATTAATGAAAGAAAAGAAACCTAAGATGTTGTAGAATCAAATTTTAAACAAAACAGGTAGCTACAGTTCTTGCTTTGTAAAGCGGTATATATGATATACCCTGCACCTTATTCGATGAGGAAAGGACCGAGATCCCATCACCGGGAGTGACTCCTTTAGCAATAACTGGCAGATGCTACACACTCGGTTTGCTTTTGATTGCTTTTGGGTCTTTGCTTTGCAAAGCGATATATATGATATACCCTGCACCTCATTCGACGAGGAAAGGGCCGACGATCCCTTCACCGGGAGTGACCCCTTTAGCAAAACTAGAAAAGCCTCAAAATCACTCCATTTCAAAACTTCATTTGATTCTACAACGATATCAAGTTCATTACGCTCATGGTTTTTATGAAAAACCTGCGTAGCCCTCCGTCATTTCAGATAGATATTATTTAGTATTCGTGCTATGTTTGTTGACTTAGTCAAGGCATAGTGTATGGTAGCTAAATTATGTTTATCTGTAACAACATGAGATGTGATTGGATTAGAGCATTCGCACGGCCTTGTTGACTCAGTCAAGGGTCGTACGGGTGGGTTTAATTCAATCGGGAAATGTACGGGTTGAACTTGACTTGCGATTTATGGTTTGTTGACTTAGTCAAGGTCATAGATCGCTAGGGGCAAAAGCATTATCGGGAATTTCAAGTGTTGAAATTTGCAATGAGATTGCATACCTTCTATGAGATAGTTGGATCCCGATACCTACTGCGAGTAAGAGTTACTCCTGGGAGAGTTTTGCACACTACAATTAGCCGATCAAGTAGGTGTCTAGAAAGGTGTCAACGGGATTACGCCTCTGGGAAAACGAGGTTTACATTAATTAGGTTCGTGCGAAAGCACGGGGGACCTCCCTCAAAGTACCGACACTGGCCTGGCTGAAAGATCAACGAAGTTGTAGGGTGTAATTAATCCCGGCTAGTCTTTCCTTTTTGGGTTTGAAGGAAGATTTGATAAAAACCAGTGGGAGCCATCCTGATTAGATAAGATAATAACCAATCTGATCTTGCAAGAGCATACGCTAAAGTGTTTTCTTCTCTCTCTCTCCAGGTAGCGACCATTTCATGCCTTAATCAAGATAATAATATGGATGTATTGACCGAACCCGCATGTTATACTGTGCAGGGGAACGTTGGACCCGTTCTATCTTATAAATGTTATAAGACTGAACAGGAAACAGGAGAATATCTAGATTCTCACGCCGCCCAAACGGAGAACGTGCATGATGATGCACCTTCTTCGGGTGTGTTTGTTATTGAGAACTGTTTCTGAGTTCACCCTACGTCCTGGGTATTAGGTACCGGATCAGGATCCCATATATGTAAGCAGTTACATGGGCTACGAAAAGGTAGAGAACTGGGAAAAGGTGATCATTCCGTTCAAGTAGGGAATGGGGCAAATGTTGCAGCCAAAGCAGTTGGCATATATCACCTGGTATTACCAAATGGTGATACACTAGTCCTGAATGAGTGCTATTAGGTAAAGAATGAGTGGTATTACCAAATGGTGGTATTACCGAACATGATGTGCAACATTATATCAGTTTCTTTATTAAGTAAAGAAGGATATAATTTTGTAGTAAAGGATAATGTTATGAACATATTCCTAGATCAAAAGTTGATTGCATCAGGCTCGCTACATAATGGCATATTCATTCTCAATCAAAATACAGTCTTCAATATACAAAACACACACAAGAGGAAAAGCTCAGAAATGAACGAATCCTTCTTGTGGCACTGTAGACTTGGCCATATCAATGAGACACGACTAGCTAAGTTACATAAGAATGGATATTTGAATTCATTCGAATTATCATCTTATGACACTTGCCATTCATGTCTCAAAGGAAAAATGACCAAAACTCCGTTTACGGGACACGGAGAAAGAGTTACAGAACTCTTGGGACTGGTGCATAGTGATGTATGCGGTCCTATGTCTACACACGCCAGAAATGGTTCTTCCTACTTCATTACATTCACTGACGATCTCTCTAGATACGGGCATGTGTTCCTGTTGAAACACAAGTCTGAAGCTTTTGAGAAATTCAAAGAATATAAGCACGAGGTAGAGAACCAAACGGGCAAAAGTATTAAGATTCTTCGATCTGATCGAGGAGGTGAATACTTAAGCAGTGAATTCCTGGATTATCTAAAAGAGAATGGGATTCTCTCTCAGCTTACTCCTCCTTATACACCACAGCACAACGGTGTATCGGAACGAAGGAATCGCACCCTATTAGATATGGTGCGTTCAATGATGAGCAATGCTGAGTTACCTATTTCCTTTTGGGGATATGCGCTTGAGACAGCCATATACCTATTGAATCTGGTTCCGTCTAAATCTGTACCTACCACACCATATGAGATATGGAGTGGGAAGAGACCATATTTTAAACGAATTAAGATATGGGGTTGTCCGACCTATGTCAAAAAGCAAAATCCGGACAAACTCGAGGCACGATCAGTCCTTTGCAAGTTTGTGGGATATCCTAAGAATTCTCAAGGATGTTTTTTCTACCAAACTGAGGAACAAAGAGTGTTTGTTGTTCAACATGCCACCTTTTTGGAAAGGGAATTTCTTGCAAAAGAAATTAATGGCAAAGAGGTAGAGCTGGAAGAGGTTCCAGCACCACAAACTGCAACTAATGATTTAGTAGAACCAGAGGATTCAGTGGTGCCCGACGTACCCCAGCCTCTCCGCCGATCTAGTAGGGTTTCTCGACCACCTGAGAGATACTATGGTTTTCTCATTGATGGTGGCAGTGAGGATTGCATCATGGAGGATGATGACCCAACTAGCTTCGAGTAGGCCATCACGAGTGGGGACTCAGTGAAATGGCTGGATGCTATGCGGTCCGAGATGGAATCCATATACACCAACAAAGTATGGACTTTGGAAGTTGCTCCTGAAGGGGTAAAACCCATTGGGAGCAAGTGGATCTTCAAGAAAAAACTTGGTGTAGATGGGAAAGTGGAGACTTTCAAAGCTAGACTTGTAGCAAAAGGTTTTCGTCAAAGACCAGGTGTGGACTATGACGAAACCTTTTCTCCAGTGGCTATGCTTAAATCCATCCGAATCATGCTTGCCATCGCTGGATATCATGACTACGAAATCTGGCAAATGGATGTTAAGACCGCCTTTCTAAATGGTGATTTAGAAGAGTGCGTGTACATGACTCAGCCAGAGGGCTTCGTAGACAGTGGGAGCAGCGGGAAGGTGTGCAAGCTGCTTAAATCCATTTATGGATTAAAGCAAGCATCGCGGAGTTGGAACATCTGCTTTGACGTCGTTATCAAAGAGTTTGATTTCGTCAAAAACCCAGATGAACCTTGTGTTCCCCCAATCAGAGCAAGGCTCTGCTTAAATTTTGAAAATTCAAATTTTGAAGCAACGCTTCAGTTCCCGTGCGCTGCGCGCAACGCGCCACGTGTCAGAAGTTGACACGGCAGCACAACGCCCAAGACAGTACGTCCAATCAGAGCAAGGCTCTTTAAAAAACATAAGCAACGTTCAACTGCGCAAGCGCACGGCAGCGCGACACGTGTCTGCGCACTTGCGCAAGCACAACTGCGCAAGCGCACGGCTGCGCGACACGTGTCTGCGCAGTTGCGCAAGCGCTGTTGCGCAAGTGCCTCACTGCGCGACACGTGTCACACGCTGGTGAGTTGCGCAACAACAGAGTGAAGATTTAAGGATATTTTTCTGTTCTTGTTTAAACAAGAAGATTTCTTCTGTAAAACAGGGGCCTTTGGATCAAAGATCCAACGGTGGGGAAAATATCCCAAATCACTCAGAAAAGATCTTTTTAACAAATTTAACTGATTTTTGAGCACTATAAAAAGGACCCCAGACCCCATTTCAAAGAGAGAGACAATTGGGATTAAAAAAAAAAGAAGAAGAGAACTTCTTGAGAACACAAAGAAGAAGGTAAAAACCTTTGAAATAAGAGAAAATTCTCTTAGGAATAGATCATTGATCTAAAAGACAAAATCAGTGATCTTCAATAAATAAATAAAAATAATAAAAAAATAGTGCCTTGCACTTGCTAGAGAACCTCTGGTTCTCTGAGATAGAAAGAAAGAAAAGATTTTTCTTCTTCTCTTTGATCTAAATTTAGATCAAGAAATTTAAAAGTGCTCTGCACTCCTTCCCTTGAATCTAAAAGATTCTTGGTGCTTTGCACAAATGCAATGCATTACTTGAAGGGCCAGGCCCAAATCAAAAAGGCCTAGCAGGCCAAAATAAATTGCAAAGCAACAAAAGGGCTGAGCCCAAACAAAATTGATGCTCTGCATCATTCATAAAGAACAGAGCCCAAAACAAATTGATGCCCTGCATCTTTTCTGGGCAAAGCCCAAATAAAAATAAAAGGAAATGCAAAAGCAATGTTGGACATTTTTTTACTGGACTTAGCCCAATCGTGGCCATAAGTCCTTAAATTAAATTGGCCGAGCAAAATGGCTCTCCTAAATCAATCTACATCCGGTTCGAGGGTACATCTCCGAACTCCTTTGACATCCATCGTTGTAATTCCTCAACGACGTCAAAGAGGTGACGGGTCCCAACAGCCACACACCCAATACTGGACCGAAAAGTCCTTAAACTAATATCGGACCGAAACGTCCTTAAACTAATATCGGACCGAAACGTCCCTAAACTAATAATGGACCGAAACGTCCATAAACTAATATCGGACCGAAATGTCCCTAAACTAACATCGGACCGAAACGTCCCTAAACTAACATTGGACCGAAACGTCCCTAAACTAATATCGGACCACCACGTCCCTAAACTGGCACAATAGAGCCCAAATGCTCTCTTATCGGATCTAAACGGTCCCGTTAAGTTGATCTTAGTCTCAAACTGGACTAACGTACCCTTAACAAACGTTTGAGTTGATCTTAGCCCCAAAGACGGCTAACGTATCCTTAAATATTCAAATGGATTATAAAACTCCCAATCAACTCTGGTTCGAGGGTACATCTCCGAGCTCCTTTGATATATGTCGTTGTAATCCTTCAACGACGTCAGAGAGGTGACGAGTCCCGATGACCATACATTAAATTAATCACTACGTTGAGTTGATCTTAGTCTAAAACAGGACTAACGTATCCTTGACTAACGTTTAAGTTGATCTTAGCCGCAATGCGACTAATGCATCCTTAAACTGAAAACACCAAACCCAAATATAAGTAAATATGGATTTGGACTAATCCACGTCCTACGGGCGACGGCACTACTCAGTCTCCGTATACAATCCACGGGCAACCACAAACAAAATGAACACACACGACACGAAGTGAAATTCTGGAGAAGGAGAAAGTTGTTACCGCGATGCGGTAGCGTAATTAACTGCAGGGGCTTGCGCCTGCAGGGAAGAGCGTTCCCACAATCAAAAACCCCTCAAGCGAGGGGGAATCTGACAAAGTCTGCTACATCGGCCGCATCCGTCTAAACCTTCGATACACGGTGCCATAAATCAACTTGGCATCTTCGGAGAGGTAGACGGATAAAACCAAATAGCATCTGCCCCGAATCTCAGGCACAGACGTCCTAAAGCCCAGGCCGCCATTCGGAGGGGAACAGATTCTGGCACGCCCGGTGGGACCTTTTCCACTTTCCACTCCACACTTCGTGTGTCGTGTTCGCGAACAAATCGCGGTTTGCTGTGATTGCCTGTGGATTCAAGGTACTAAGATTTGGTGTCTTGCTCCGTGCAGAAAACAGAAGATCAATGGCTTCGAACTGCATCGCCTGCAGCGACAACTCTCGATCCGTCATTACTGGAGGAGTGACTTATGGGCCCCAAGCGGCCTCCCTTTTCAAAATGCCGGTGGAGCAGGTGGCTCAAGCCACCACTAGACTATTTTTTGGGACCATGCTCCCACCAATGAGCTTCAACGCCCCAATGACATTGCAAGAAGCTCCAAAGAAGTCGGTTTTCGATCGACTTACCACTGCCGCGACCCCTCTCAATAGGTCGCCCAACTCCACTGCTTCAGGTTTTAATGGATTAGGCCAGAGCTCCATCGGGCCCATGAAGAAGCCTGCCATACCAGAAGGCGTTATCCCGAAGCGGATAGCTATCCCAGCTCCCGTTCTTGGCGAAGTCACCAAGGTTGCTTCCCATGTTCGGAAGCCCGCTTCTGACAGGTTGGCCGTCCCCATTCAACGGACGTCGATCTTTAAAAGGCTGGTACCGGCATATTCTGACCAACACAGGGGGCATGAGGAGGTCACCCCTATAGCTGAAACAACTCCATCAGCACGACACGCTCGACGTCGCCACTGGCGTCGAGTAAGGAAGGCTGGGGGCAACTCCCCCTCTGGGATAACTCCGTCAGCTCCGATGGTGAGGATCGATGCTGCTGTTCCAACCAAGAACAACTTTGAACTGCTCAACAAGGTGCGCAGAAACTCTCCTACTGCGATGTTGAAACGAACTCCTTCACCTGAGGAGAATACTCCAGAGAAGAAGCTAGAGCAGCCCCCTCAACGGCTGTCCTCTAAAATTTACAAAGTCTGGCGACAGGTCCAAGAGTCGGTGATCGATCAAGACTGCCTCCGACGACAGAAAAAGATGGAGGTTCGGCAGGGGAAGGATTACTCTGTCAAACCACAAAAAGCAAAAGCTACTTGGGTGCCCACTACAACGGCTCCCTTAACTCCAATCACTCAAAAAAGGAGGCCACAAAAAGCCCCTGTGAACATGGCGAAGCATAAAAGCGCTGAACACAAACGCCCCAAATCTGGGGGCATGGTGGTGCACACTGTTTATATGGCTTCTGGAAAGGAGGAAATCTGCACTTCTACGGGCCACCGACCACTCACCCGATCCGTGACGAAAGCCCAGGAGCAACAACAAAAGCTTCAGGAAATGATGACTACAATGGCTGCACTCACTGAACCAAAAGAAAGCTCTGAAACGTCTTCGGATGAGCGTCAAGAACAAGAAACCGACGCTGACTTTTTACGCAGAGTCCTCGAAAAGAGGGACAAAGAAGCTGCAGAGCAAGCGGCTAACATAAAACAGATGGCGCTCCGCTTCCAAGATATGGTAGGGATGATGTTACAGCCGGATCCTCCTGCTGAAGATCCTCCGATCATCCTTGAAGACGACAGGGGAGAAACGTCAAATCCTCCGCCGGCTCTGTCAACAGCCAAGGAGGAGGCAATCTCCAAAGTTGACCTAGACGAATATATAGTTCAGCAGATCCGGGTTCATCAGGCGAATGAAGCGGCTGGGCAAATTGTTAGAACCGGACGACCGTATCCGGGCTGGTATGACCAAATCAGTTACCCGCCAGGATATACGATCCCTAAATTCCACGTATATAAAGGGACAGGGAATCCGCATCAGCATGTCGCTCAATTCAGGGCCTTATGCGGCAATACTGGAGGCGATGACAAATTGTTGCTACGTCAATTCGTCGGCAGTTTAGCAGAAACAGCCTTTGAATGGTATTCGGAGCTACCTAACGACTCTGTCAAAACATTTGCAGAGATGGAACTGCTGTTTACACAAAGATTCGCAAGTGCTAGTGAACGCACCCCGATTACAGCACTGATAAATGCCAGGATAAGGCCCGGCGAAACGTGGGTCCAATACGCAACACGATGGCGAAACCTATGGTCGAAATGCGAACAACGCATAGAAGAGGCACCTGCGGTAGGCATGTTTGTGGGCACTCTCGATCTGCAGGCGACCATCTCACAATTCATGATGTTCTTCAGGCCGACCACCTTCCAGGCCTTGATTGACAAATTAGCCCAAATGGACCAGATGGGCCATAAGCCGTCTCCTCCAAGACCCGATCCCCGAAATGAGAAAGGAAAAGCGATCATCGTCGTCAATGCTCAATAACAGTCGAGCAACTCAAAGCCGGTCGTTCGCCAAAACAACGTGCGTCCACGCCCATCCCTCGAAGAGAGGCTAGGACGTCCTTACTCGTTTCCTCAGAATAAAACGAGAAGACTGTTTGAGCTGGCAGTACGTAACAGACTCATCAATCTGCCGAGTCCAAAGCGTCTGTCGCAGCCAGGCGATCTTAATAATCCCAATTATTGCCCTTACCACCAAATGGTAAGTCACCCGATTGAGGATTGTTTCGTCTTTAAGGGATGGATCGATGATCAATACCTGCAAGGCAAGTTCGCGCTGTCTGAAAGCTGGAAGGTAAACCCACCACAGCCGCACTCTCCAAAGAAAACGGACACGCCGGGGGCAGCTTGTTCTTTAGTCAAGGATGAAAACAATGGAGAAAACTCATCGGATGAATCTGAAGACTACGCAGCGACTTGTCATATGATTTCTCATTCACTGACGGATGATAAAGAGGCTCCTTGCGCTGAGAAACCAATGGCGAATCCTGAGCCGGAGATTCTACAGCCATCAGACGAGTTGATCGATGTCTTCCTAAGTGAAATTCGTCTGAAAGCAAAAGCCAATCAAGAACGTGAAATGGCCATACTAGAAAGAACCAAGGTATTCCCGTCAAATCAAAAGCCATACACTGCGGGTAAAAACAAATTCAAGACGAGGAAACGGTTCGCCAAAGCTCTATCAGTAGGAATGAAGCTACCGCCCTCTGAAGAAAATTCTTTCTCTGAGGTAGAGATGCACCCTAACTTCTGTTTATATCATCAGAAGATCATACATCCTACCGAAGACTGCGAGTCCTTTAACTGTTGGTGGCAAGGGTATGTCGCTCAAAAGCAACACTTCGACAGGACAAAGTGTGAAGCTTGTGGACATCGGAAAAATGCGATATATGAGGGCAAAGGAGCCGCCGCAAACTGTCATATAGCCGACTTCAAGGGATCACAAATTATCACCTTTGGAAGCGACTCTGACGAAGAAGCTATCCCCAACTTTTCCCTCGGGGAATCTATTTCAAAAATAAAGGAATTGAGAAGCTGCGAGAACGTTCAGCCATGCAATCGCATGCTACTCGGAAAAAATTCCGACCCCGTAAGCAAGGGACCGAACAAGAAGAACAAAGGAAAAGGAAAAACGGCCCTCGTCACCAGCGCTCAACAACAATCAGGTGACCCTAGACCGGTTGCTCGCCAAAGCAACAAGCGGCAATCCCTCCAAGAAAAGTTGAAACGTCCTTACTCGTTTCCGCAAGATAAAACAAGGGGACTGTTCGAGCTGGCAGTGTGCAACAGACTCATCAATCTGCCGGCTCCAAAACGTCCGTTGCGGCCAGGCGATGTTAATAATCCTAACTATTGCCCTTACCACCAAACAGTAGGTCACCTGATCGAGGACTGCTACGTCTTCAAAAACTGGGTTGAAGACCAATACCAACAGGGCAAGTTTGCGCTGTCTGAGAACTGGAAGGTGAGTCCGCCACAACCGCACGCTCCGAAGAAGATGGATACGCCGGGGGCATCATGTTCATTCATGGAGAAAGACTCATAGACCGAAAAGTCAATAAACTAGATATTCGCTTCAAATACGGCGACAACGGACCGAAACGTCCTTAAACTAACAACGGACCGAGATGTCCTTAAACTAATGATGGACCGCAATGTCCTAAAACTTGCAAATGACCGAAATGTTTTTTAAACTACTACCGCAGCATTCTCAGGCTGATGAGAATATAAAAAAAAAAAAAACAAAAAAAAACGGTATGTCCATAAGCAAAATGGGCACGGATGAAAACCCGAAAGGGCTCCGTGAGTAAAAACAGCAGGACTACCGGCGAGTGTTCGTGAAAACCCGAAAGGGCGCGACCTCGTTAATAAAAAAAAAGAGAGAGAAGAAAAAAAAAACGGTACGTTCACAAGCAAAATGGGCACGGATGAAAACCCGAAAGGGCTCCGTGAGTAAAAACAGCAGGGCTACCGGCGAGTGTTCGTGAAAACCCGAAAGGGCACGACCTCGTTAAAAAAAAAAAAAAAAAAAAAAACGGTATGTCCATAAGCAAAATGGGCACGGATGAAAACCCGAAAGGGCTCCGTGAGTAAAAACAGCAGGGCTACCGGTGAGTGTTTGTGAAAACCTGAAAGGGCGCAACCTCGTTAAGAAACACTTATAGAGTCCTCTCGACCCTGTAAGGAGAAACCAACTGCGTGAGATCCTTACGACTCACAAAGGAACAACACACTTAGGGATCTCCACGATTCCGAAGGAGAAAATACACTTGCAAGATCCTCACGACTCGTAAGGAGAACTCTCTTGTGGGACCCTTACGGCTCATAAGATTTGAAAGTCTTAAGTTGCAGAAACCTTAACCTGTTCTTAAGCAGCCCCCACAACCTTCGACATTGCCCTACAAGCGGCTCATAATGACCCTTGTATACAATCCACGGGCACGAATAAATATTTCCCTAACAAAGTCCCATCCGTGACTAGGGATATGCTTGTACAGCAAACAACACTTGTAAGTCCTCTCGACTTATAAGGAGAAAACCCTTTTGTAAGATCCTTACGACTTACAAGAGAACGTGCACTTAGGAATCCTCACGATTCCCAAGGAGAAAACACACCTACAAGATCCTCACGACTTGTAGAGAGAAATACCTTTGTGAGACCATTACGGCTCATGAAGTCAAAAGCCTTAGCCGACAGGACCCTTAATCCTGTTTACTAAGCCACCTTTGTTCGGGATCGACAGAGGCAAATGATGATTCGCTCCTGGCAATATTCCAGTTGTAGCGATACTGATGCCTAAATCGGTATCAAATTCCAAGTCCTTTCATGGCAGATGATGATTCGCTCCTGGCAATATTCCAGTTGTAGCGATGCTGATGCCTAAATCGGTATCAAATTCCAAGTCCTTTCATGGCAGATGATGATTCGCTCCTGGCAATATCCCAGTTGCAGCGATGCTGATGCCTAGACCGGTATCAAATTCCAAGTCCTTTTACGGCAAATGATGATTCGCTCCTGGCAATATTCCAGTCGCAGCGATGCTGATGCCAAGATTGGTATCAGATCCCAAATCCCCTACTCGCAAAAAAAAAAAAAAATCAGCGAGTCAAAAAAAAAAAAAAAAATATATATATATATATATATATATATATATATATATGCATACGAAATAGCCGAAATGATGGGGCAGCTTGCAAACAAAATCAGCAAGTAAAAATGTATGCATGTAAAATAGCCGAAATGGTTGGGCAACTCGCAATAAAAAGCAGCGAGTAAAAAGAAAAATAGCCGAAATGATTGGGCACCGCGAAAAATAGCCGAAATGATTGGGCAATCGCGATTTTCGCGATATAAAAAGCTGAAATGATAGAGCATCGCGGAAAGAATAAAAAAAAAATGAAAAAATGAAACTTTTTGCCCTACAGGTGAAATCACATCGATCACTGTATACAATCCAGGGGCACAGATAAAAAGGGAACAATACCTTCCCAACAGGCTCCACCAGAAAGCGAAGCCAAATCTCGACGGTTCATAGATAACCTAGAGACCATCTCGACATTTGTCGCAATATTACAGACACGATGTCAACAAATGAAGCAAAGGAAGGTCCCTAACTTCAGGGTCTCGACGTCAATATCGACAACTTAAAGATCACCAACGGCGTTTCTCCTCACTCCAACTAGATGCAGACATGACGTCAACAACTGACCTCAGAATCGTAACGAAACGGAACCATGACAAAGTCCCTAGTTCCAAATCTCAATGGCCACGTCTACAGCCTAGAGACCAACAACGGTGTGCCTCCTCATTCCAACAGGACACAGATGTTACACCATCAAGCGGAGCGATGGCAAAATCCCAGCTTCACCTCAGCATTCGTCTCGATACAGTAGACGCAATGTCAACAACAGCGTTCCTCCGCAGTCCAGCTGGAGGCAGATGCAACGTCAATAAAAGACCTCACGGTCGAAACAAAGCGGAGTAACGGCAAAATCCCAACTCCACCTTAGCATTCATCTCGTTACAACAGACGCAATGTCAACAAAGGCGTTCCTTCGCAGCCCAGCGGGGTGTACATGCAAAGTTAACAAAAGACCCCATGGTCGAAACAAAGCGGAGTGATGGCAAAATCCCAGCTCCACCTCAGCATTCGTCTCAATACACCAGACGCAGTGTAAGCAAACGAAGCGAAGGCCACATTCCTAGCTTCAACGTCTTTACGGTAACTCACATAAAACCGGAAAGACAATCGGAGATCATCTCGCACCAGCACAGAGTGGTCACCACCTTGACGTTCGTCTCGATACAGCAGACGAAATGTCAACCTCAGCGTTCTTCCTCCAGCAGGGATTCAGACATGACAAAGCAAATGAAGCGAAGGCCACATTCCTAGCTTCAACGTCTTTACGGTAACTCACATAAAACCGGAAAGACAATTGGAGATCATCTCGCATCAGCACAGAGTGGTCACCACCTTGACGTTCGTCTCGATACAGCAGACAAAATGTCAACCCCAGCGTTCTTCCTCCAACAGGATTTGGACACACCAAAGCAAACGAAGCGAAGGCCACATTCCTAACTTCGACGTCTTTATGGTAACTCACATAAAACCGGAAAGACAATCGGAGACCATCTCACATAAAGTGATCACCTCCTTGACGTTCGTCTCGATACAGTAGACGAAATGTCAACCTCAGCGTTCTTCCTCCAGCAGGGATTCAGACATGACAAAGCAAATGAAGCGAAGGCCACATTCCTAGCTTCAACGTCTTTACGGTAACTCACATAAAACCGAAAAGACAATCGGAGATCATCTCGCATCAGCACAGAGTGGTCACCACCTTGACGTTCGTCTCGATACAGCAGACGGGTTGTCGCCCCAGCGTTCATCCTCCAGCAGGGATTCAGAAATGACAAAGCAAACGAAGCGAAGGCCACATTCCTAGCTTCAACGTCTTTACGGTAACTCACATAAAACCGGAAAGACAATCGGAGATCATCTCGCACCAGCACAGAATGGTCACCACCTTGACGTCCGTCTTAATACAGCAGACGAGGTGTCACCCCAACGTTCGTCTCGACACAGCATACGCAACGTTATTAAACGAAAGGAGCCACGGCAAAATCCCTAGTTCCAAACCTCGGCGGTTCACCAGCAACCTAGAGACAACCTCGACGTCCGTCTCGATACAGCAGACGAGATGTCACCCCAATGTTCGTCTCGACACAGCAGGCGCAACGTCATTAAACGAAAGGAGCCACGGCAAAATCCCTAGTTCCAAACCTCGACGGTTCACCAGCAACCTAGAGACAACCTCGACGTCCGTCTCGATACAGGAGACGAGATGTCACCCCGATGTTCGTCTCGACACAGCAGACGCAACGTCATTAAACGAACGGCAAAATCCCTAGTTCCAAATCTTGGCGGTTCACCAGCAACCTAGAGACAACCTCGACGTCCGTCTCGATACAGCAGACTAGATGTCACCCCAACGTTCGTCTCGATACAGCAGACGCAACGTCATCAAACAAACGGAGCCACGGAAAAATCCCTAGTTCCCACCATGACATTCGTCTCGATACAGAGGACGCAATGCCAGCAAACAAAGCAAAGGCCAAATTCCTAGCTTCAGGGTCTTAACGGCAAGTCATATAAAGCCTGAAAGACTATCGGAGATCATCCCACACCAGCGCGGAGTGGTTATGACTCATCGGGGCTCTCCAAAATGAGCCTAACCTCAAGTAAAAAGCGGCATGGCAAATTCCTAGCGCTTGCTCTTCCGACGGTCAAACTGCCAAGGAGGATTGCTTGAAGACGTCTTGTCCAGCCCCCGAAGGGATCAGAGACACGGCAGTCGCAGGGCTACTCGAACAGCACGATTGCCTATCGAGGACCATATCAGCTTATGCGACGGTACGATGGCCAAAACCCTAAGTACCACCAACCTTAACGGGCTTCTGTCGTAAAGAGCAGAGGTTAAATGCGACGTTAAGATGTTCTTGCGAGAAACGTTCGATTCGTCTCGACTTGTGAAAAATTGTCGAGGCGGCTCGACTCGTGGGATGAAGCCTTAGGCAGTGGGCATAAAAGAAGCCTGTTTCCTAAGCATTGGGACCCTGCGAGTTGGCCCAAAACGGTCTCTTGCATACCATCCACGGGTCTCTCTCTCTAGCATCGAACTTCGACAAGGAGGGAAACAACCGCTTACAAGTCCTCTCGACTCGTAAGAGGGAAAATTCTCTTGTAGGATCCTTACGACTTACAAGAGAAAACCACACTTAGGAATCCTCACGATTCCTAAGGAGAAAAACCCACCTACGAGATCCTCTCGATCCGTAGGGAGAAAAGTCTCTATGAGACCCTCACGGCTCATAGAGTTGAAAAGTCTTAGGCGGTAAACCTGAACCTGCGGCCTAAGCCATCGCTATTTCCTGAGGAAGTCGGAATACTCGTTTTAGACATCCATCAACCATGATTATTAAGACAGCCTACTGACATTAAAAGAAAGAAGATGACAGAAAGAATATCCGTTCTACATTTGATCTGGCATGCGTGACGCATTCATTTATGCATGGACAGAAGACTCAGGACGAGAAATAAGACAAGCTGAAATAGAAAAGGGGAGGGTTTTCATTCATACCGCCAAAAGTTTTTACAAGCATAAGAATAATGCATAAGAAACATTGTTCAAAATATTACAACGGTATAACCTCGGATCCGGGGCACGGATTGAGGAAATCAAAAGTAAGGCCATCCAGAGTTCTTCTGGCCTTTCTAATTATTCTTATGCGCAGTCTTTCGCGCTCCTCGGTGTCGATATCATCGGCAAGCCCTTCCGGCCTTTGATAAGCAGCAATGATCGTCGTCTGCTGAAACACTTGATGCAGGATGTCAACAAGGTCGTTCCGTCGCTTCTTTGAGATCAGCCCTGTCAGGTGCACTGAATGCACCTTGTCCTCGGCATCATCCAGCGCATTGAGTGGTAGGGCCTCGTGAAGACCCGGAAGTGCCCTCCATATTGCTCCCAGCACGACTTTCAAAAGAGCCGAACGCCGAGGCAACAGCCAACCACCGCTTGCGTTCAGACGACCCATAACTTCTGCACATTCGGCATCTGTAAACTCCTGGTTTTGTTGACGACCCTGAGCGCGGATATCATCGTAGGTAATGAACTCGTGCAGACTGTATAGATGCACTGCCGCCATTATGCCTGGAGAAAATATTACAGGAAGATCAACGATGGAAAAGCAATAATATACATGGATGACTAAATTCCTAGAGAGCAATGCTCTGTTCATGGGTTAGAACCCATGGATCAGATCTCTGTAAATCTATAAATTTTTTAAGAGCAAGGCTCTGTTGAAGAAACCCCAAAGGGGTTTTCCTTTAGATCAAAGATCTATAAGAGCAAGGCTCTGTCAATTAAATTTAATTTAAATTAATTTAATTTAATTAATTTTACCCAGAGTGATTCTAAAACTAGAACTTTGAAGTTCTCACAAGAGCAAGGCTCTGGAAGTTCTTAAGCAAGAGCAAGGCTCTGAAATTCAAATTCTCGAAATTGGTAAAGAATTACCAAGGACCAAGGGTCCTATTTATAGGCGCCTGCGCCTTTTCAACTGACCCCCATGATCCAACAGTCAGGATCTTGCCACCGCTGCACTCACGTGCGCGCCACGTGAGCGCAACGGTGGGGGGGCATTTGTTCCCCCAATCAGAGCAAGGCTCTGCTTAAATTTTGAAAATTCAAATTTTGAAGCAACGCTTCAGTTCCCGTGCGCTGCGCGCAACGTGTCAGAAGTTGACACGGCAGCACAACGCCCAAGACAGTACGTCCAATCAGAGCAAGGCTCTTTAAAAAACATAAGCAACGTTCAACTGCGCAAGCGCACGGCAGCGCGACACGTGTCTGCGCAGTTGCGCAAGCACAGTTGCGCAAGCGCACCGCTGCGCGACACGTGTCTGCGCAGTTGCGCAAGCGCCTCACTGCACGACACGTGTCACACGCTGGTGAGTTGCGCAACAACAGAGTGAAGATTTAAGGATATTTTTCTGTTCTTGTTTAAACAAGAAGATTTCTTCTGTAAAACAGGGGCCTTTGGATCAAAGATCCAACGGTGGGGAAAATTCCCCAAATCACTCAGAAAAGATCTTTTTAACAAATTTAACTGATTTTTGAGCACTATAAAAAGGACCCCAGACCCCATTTCAAAGAGATAGACAATTGGGATTAAAAAAAAAAAAGAAGAAGAGAACTTCTTGAGAACACAAAGAAGAAGGTAAAAACCTTTGAAATAAGAGAAAATTCTCTTAGGAATAGATCATTGATCTAAAAGACAAAATCAGTGATTTTCAATAAATAAATAAAAATAATAAAAAAATAGTGCCTTGCACTTGCTAGAGAACCTCTGGTTCTCTGAGATAGAAAGAAAGAAAAGATTTTTCTTCTTCTCTTTGATCTAAATTTAGATCAAGAAATTTAAAAGTGCTCTGCACTCCTTCCCTTGAATCTAAAAGATTCTTGGTGCTTTGCACAAATGCAATGCATTACTTGAAGGGCCAGGCCCAAATCAAAAAGGCCTAGCAGGCCAAAATAAATTGCAAAGCAACAAAAGGGCTGAGCCCAAACAAAATTGATGCTCTGCATCATTCATAAAGAACAGAGCCCAAAACAAATTGATGCCCTGCATCTTTTCTGGGCAAAGCCCAAATAAAAATAAAAGGAAATGCAAAAGCAATGTTGGACATTTTTTTACTGGACTTAGCCCAATCGTGGCCATAAGTCCTTAAATTAAATTGGCCGAGCAAAATGGCTCTCCTAAATCAATCTACATCCGGTTCGAGGGTACATCTCCGAACTCCTTTGACATCCATCGTTGTAATTCCTCAACGACGTCAAAGAGGTGACGGGTCCCAACGGCCACACACCCAATACTGGACCGAAAAGTCCTTAAACTAATATCGGACCGAAACGTCCTTAAACTAATATCGGACCGAAACGTCCCTAAACTAATAATGGACCGAAACGTCCATAAACTAATATCGGACCGAAATGTCCCTAAACTAACATCGGACCGAAACGTCCCTAAACTAATATCGGACCGAAACGTCCCTAAACTGGCACAATAGAGCCCAAATGCTCTCTTATCGGATCTAAACGGTCCCGTTAAGTTGATCTTAGTCTCAAACTGGACTAACGTACCCTTAACAAACGTTTGAGTTAATCTTAGCCCCAAAGACGGCTAACGTATCCTTAAATATTCAAATGGATTATAAAACTCCCAATCAACTCTGGTTCGAGGGTACATCTCCGAGCTCCTTTGATATATGTCGTTGTAATCCTTCAACGACGTCAGAGAGGTGACGAGTCCCGATGGCCATACATTAAATTAATCACTACGTTGAGTTGATCTTAGTCTAAAACAGGACTAACGTATCCTTGACGAACGTTTAAGTTGATCTTAGCCGCAATGCGACTAATGCATCCTTAAACTGAAAACACCAAACCCAAATCTAAGTAAATACGGATTTGGACTAATCCACGTCCTACGGGCGACGGCACTACTCAGTCTCCGTATACAATCCACGGGCAACCACAAACAAAATGAACACACACGACACGAAGTGAAATTCTGGAGAAGGAGAAAGTTGTTACCGCGATGCGGTAGCGTAATTAACTGCAGGAGCTTGCGCCTGCAGGGAAGAGCGTCCCCACAATCAAAAACCCCTCAAGCGAGGGGGAATCTGACAAAGTCTGCTACATCGGCCGCATCCTTCTAAACCTTCGATACACGGTGCCATAAATCAACTTGGCATCTTCGGAGAGGTAGACGGATAAAACCAAATAGCATCTGCCCCGAATCTCAGGCACAGACGTCCTAACGCCCAGGCCGCCATTCGGAGGGGAACACCTTGTATTTACAAGAAGGTGGCAGAGAGTAAGGTTGTCTTCCTCGTATTGTACGTGGACGACATACTCTTGATAGGAAATGATATTCCTATGCTGCAATCGGTTAAGCTCTTCTTATCACAAAGATTCTCAATGAAAGATCTTGGTGATGCCTCCTGCATATTGGGAATTAGGATCTATAGAGATAGATCCAAACGGATATTGGGATTGTCCCAATCCAGGTACATTGACACCATACTAAAGAGGTTTAGTATGGAAGAATCCAAGCGTGGGAACTTGCCCACGATCTCTGGAGTCACTCTCTCCAAAGAGATGTCTCCCAAGACTGATTTGGAGAGAGCTCGCATGCAAGGGATACCCTATGCTTCGGCTGTAGGCTCTATCATATATGCGATGCTATGTACCAGACCCGATGTAGCATACTCACTAAGTGTAGTGAGCAGGTATCAAGCTGATCCTGGAGAGAATCACTGGACAGCTGTGAAGAGCATTCTCAAGTACTTACGAAGGGCTAAAGAGATGCTCTTGGTGTATGGTAACGGAGAACTCCAAGTGGAGTCCTTTACCGATTCGAGCTTCCAGAGTGATAAGGACGACTCTAAGTCGCAGTCGGGATTTGTCTTTACCCTTTACGGAGGGGCGGTTAGCTGGAAGAGTTCCAAGCAGGAAACCGTGGCAGACTCGACGATGGAGGCTGAATACATCGCTGCCAACGATTCTGCTAAAGAAGCTGTCTGGATCAAGAAGTTCATTACTGAACTTGGAATGGTTCCATCCATTGAGCATCCAATACCTTTGTATTGCGATAACAATGGAGCGGTGGCTTTGGCCAAGGAACCCAGGTCCCATCAGCGATCCAGGCATATTCTGAGGCGGTATCACCTGATCCGGGAGATAGTTGATCGCCGGGAGATCGAGGTCAGGAGGGTTGACACGAAGAACAACACGGCGGATCCACTCACGGAGGCCATTCCCCAGATACAGTTTGAGAGACTCTTCGGGATGCTCGGTATGCGATACTACAGCAGCTGGCCCTAGTGCAAGTGGGAGATTGTTAGTTGTATGTATGCCCTAGAGGCCAGTATTGTACAGATGATGTATATTATATTGGATGCTTGGACATATATAGAGATGACTTTCTTACTCGATATGATAGTATGCTAGCTGGTTACTCTTTATCTTAACATGTACACTTGTCTCTTTAAACTGTCTTATAGTTACATGTTGATAAAGCCCTTAGGATGTGTACTTGACTACCTGGACTATGATGCAGATCATACTAGTGGGGACATGGTAGTCTATAAGTACATCCTTCAAGGTCCCTAGTCGTGGGTGTATCGAGACAGGGCATCGATATACCAGAGTAGACTAGCGTATACGCTTCTCGACCCATGAGATGGGCGATGGATGATCCCATATCCATTGGTGTTTGACATCAGAGATGGTATACGGGTGCTCAGTGGAGACTGGGTACACTGGACGGACTCGCCGAGAACTCCCAGATGGTATTATACCTCACGTCAGATGGCAGTTCTCAGGTGACACTTGTACAGGTTAGTCTGTAGACCCGAGATCGTCATAGAGTCTTATGTGATTCCCACTGTGCTTTGATCTCCACCTTACCACGTCCATGAGGGCGTGCAAAACGGTGGTCTTTGGGTACAGTCCCGAGTCACATGGAGGCAATGAGCGATAGGAGGGGTTTCGTCTCTCCCGGTATTGGGGGTTGATGTTGCGCTGTGCTCGATTGGCCGTAACAGGGAAGTCCCTGGCCAGGGCTGATCAGAGATTTGCTGGTAAGTGTTACCAGTAGTTTCTCGACCCGTTATGAGCCTCACATCGGCACGACTTATCGGTTATTGGGGTCTGACGTATACCACCCCTAGACTTGATATGCGACATATCAGACGAACAGACCGGACTGTACGTTAAGTGTTACTGGTCGGATTCACAGGAGTGTGAGCGGGCTATCTCGTCGATCTTATGATCGCTCAATACCCGGATGGCCGTTACGTTTAGCAGACCGCTTGCGGCTTGTGGGTGCTTGATATGATCATCATCTGCTACCGGCGTATTGACGAGTCTTTAGAGTCCTACACAGAGGTTTCCTGGCTCAAGCGAAACGAAATAGGAGCGCATATGAGATATGTGCAGGACCGAGAATAATGCGTGTATGTGATACCGTATTCCATTCTTGCGATGGATGTATCGATTGGTTATATTCGATATAACCTAGATATCGAATCAACGATTGATTCGATAAACCGATACATAAGATACTAGTCGGTTATATGCGATATGACCGGATCGTTAAATCAAGTGTTGATTTAATGATTTAATGTATAATTATATATTTGATATATTACTTTGCATTAACTAGTATTGGTTCATTTTAAATGGATTTTCTCACTTGATGTGAAAGTTGTATATATGATATACTTTTGTGCACATGTTTGTATCATGTTTGATGATACTTGCTCACATGGTTAAGTGTAAAGAATTAAACCATGGTTAAGTAGATATTTAGGGTTTTGATTTATTCTCTCATTTATTTATCCAGTCTTTATTTATATAAATGGATAAATGAAAACATAATGGTTTCTTTTTATCATGAAGCTTGTTGAAGCTTCATGAAGCTTTGACTAAAGAAACCATTTTGTCTTCTAGCTTAACCCTAACCCTTCTCATTTACCATGGTCTTTTCTCTACACTTAACCTTGGTTAAGATATGATAAGTATTGATTTATTTTTCTATTATGAAAACACTTATCATATTCTAGCTTCATCTTCTCCTTCTTCTTCAAGAAAGAAAACTAGATGCCATCAATGGCAACTTGAGCAAAAGTGAGTGAAATCCAATTCTAAAGTGAACCCACCTCCTATTTCTTCATCCTCTACCTCTTGCCAAGTTGTTTTGGGTGTTTTCTTCACAAGTTTCACAACTTTGTGAAGTCGGAGCTTGAACTTGTGATGCCTCGACGTAGATCGTCTTCGGCACGAAGCCGACGACCTAGCTCGCCCGTTTCTCCGACGAAGCCGACGATTGAGTTCGGGATTCGAGATGGACAGCAAGAGGACGCCTACGTGGAGCAAAGGAAGTGGATATCCGGATCTACAAAGGTTGTAGTTTCTTATCTTTAGTTAAATTGTTAACTAGATTCGTACTTCGCCTAAACCTCTAGTCAACGATCCGTATTAGGGTTTATCGGCACCCGTAAAGTTTGAAATAGGCATGGTTGATGCCTTGTGAGACCTCTTGAGAGTGCCTAGGAACCCTACAGAAAAGCTATCTGGGTGCCCACTGCGACGGCCCCCTCAACTTCGACCGCTCATAAGAAGAGAAGGCCGGAGAAGATCCCCATGCCTGCGACAAATGTCAAAGGCACTGAGCCAAAATGCCCTAAGTCTGGGGGCATAACGGTCCATACTATTTACATGGCATCCGGGAAAGAGGATAGCCGCGCTTCTACGGGCTACCGACCACTCACCCGATCCATCACAAGGGCTCAGGAACAGCAACAACAGAAGCTCCAGGAGATGCTGACTGTAATAGCCGCACTCACCGGGCCAAAAGAAATCCCGGAGGTGTCATCGGAACAACGTCACGAACACGAGACTGATGCTGAATTCCTTCGGAGAATGCTCAAAAAGAATGTCAAGGAGGCTGCGGAACAAGCGGCCGATATAAAGCAAATGGCTCTTCTGTTCCAAGACATGATGGGTATGATGATCCAGCAGGACCCTCCAGCTGAAGATCCTCAGATTATCCTCGAAGACGACAGAGGAGAAACATCAAATCCACCTCCGTCTCTTTCAACAGCCAAAGAGGAAACTATCTCCAAGGCCGCCCTGGATGATTATATTGCTCAACAAATACGAGTTCACTAGGCAAATGAAGCGGCTGGCCAGGTCGTGAAGATTGGGCGACCATATCCGGGCTGGTATGACCAGATAAAATTCCCGCTGGGATACACAATCCCTAAATTCCATGTGTACAAGGGGACGGGCAATCCCCACCAGCACGTCGCCCAGTTCAGAGCTCTGTGCGGCAACACCGGGGGCGATGATAAGCTTTTGCTCCGCCAATTCGTCGGCAGCTTATCAGAGACGGCGTTTGAATGGTACTCCGAACTTCCAAACGACTCCGTCAAAACTTTCGCAGAAATGGAGTTATTGTTCACCCAGCGATTCGCGAGCGCAAGTGAACGTATCCTGATTACCGTATTAATTAACGCTAGGGTAAAGCCAGGTGAAACTTGGGTTCAATACACAATCCGATGGCGAAATCTGTGGTCGAAGTGCGAACAGCGCATCGAAGAAGCACCAGCAGTGGGCATGTTCGTGGGCACCCTAGACCCTCATGCAACTATTTCACAGTTCATGATGTTCTTCAAACTGACCACGTTCCAGGCTTTAATCGATAAGCTAGCCCAGATGGATCAGATGGGGCATAGACCGTCTCCCCCAAAGCCGGAGCCGCGGAACGAAAAGGGTAAAGGGAAGGCGATCTTCGTTGCAAACACCCAACAGCAGCCCAGCCCAGTGCCCCAAAGCTAGAGGATCAACTGGAGGAGAGACGGCGCTATTATAATGAGAAAATGAAGCGTCCTTACTCATTCCCACGGGATAAAACGAAGAGGCTGTTCGAGCTGGCTATGCGCAACAGGCTTATCAATTTGCCGAATCTAAGGCGACCACCGCAACCCAGCGAAGTGAATAATCCCAATTATTGCCCTTACCACCAAACGGTAAGCCATCCGATCGAGGATTGCTTCATCTTTAAGGGTTGGATCGAAGATCAGTACCTACAGGGCAAGTTTGCGCTGTCTGAGAAGTGGAAAATAAACCCACCACAACCGCACACTCCTAAGAAGACGGACACACCGGGGGCAACGTGCTCTTTTGTTGAAGAAGCCCCATGGGAGGTTATTCTTTCGGCCAAAACCAAAAGGATGCTGAATGATCTCCAGACATGCCCACCGATCAGGTGGAAGAATCCGTTGGAGCCTGAGATCATCGAGGAGATGCTAAAACCGCGCCCGACTCCAAAAATCAGTGGTAATAGCCAAAGCACATACACCCAGCCGTCGAAATCTTCGAAAAAGAAGAAGAAATCCAAGAAGCCTGTGAAGCCCGGCGACAAGCGCACGGACTTACAGAAGCAGATTGACGCGCTGGAAGAGTATAACCAGAAGGCGCGGGCTCCAATCACGCTCCAAGAGTTCCTCAGCCACATCCTTGAGGACGAAGATGATGGAGAAGGCTCGTCGGATGGATCTGAGGATTATGTAGCAAGCTGCCATGTGATCTCTCATTCATCGCTAGATGATGAAGAAGCTCCCTGCACAGAGAGACTGGAGGCAGGTCCCGTGCCGGAACTTCTATGGCCGTCAAATGAAATGATCGACGCTTCCCTGAATGAGATTCATCTGAAAAGTAAAGCCAATCGGGAGCGTGAGATGGCCGTTGAAAGAGCCAAACGCCGGCGACTGGACGAAAGAGTCAAGGCACTCCCGCCGAATCAAGAAACATCCGTCGCGGAGAAAAACACGTTCAAGACGAGGAAAAGGTTTGCTAAAGCCATATCAATGGGAATGAAGCTGCCACCCTCTGAAGGAAACACTCCCGGTGAAGAAGAAACACATCCTGGCTACTGCTTATACCATCGAAAGATTTTGCACCCTACCGAAGAATGCGATGCTTTTAAGAGATGGTGGCAGGGATATGTCGCTCACCGACAATATTTTAAGCGAATGAAACGCAAAATTCGTCGGGATCAAAGAAATACGACCGAAGAGCATAAAAGAACCACCGGCAATTGTCACGTGGTTAACGCCCGGGGATCGCAAGTTCTCACATTCGGGAGAGACTCTGACGAGGAAATGGCTCTTGGCCCTCTCTTTAAAGAGTCCACCTCGGGGAAAGAAGAGGAGTCGAAAATCTGTGAAAATATCCAGCTGCGCAATCGCACGCTGCCCGAAAAGAATCTCGGACCCGCAAATAGAAAAGATATGGGAAAAGAAAAGGTCTCTGAGGATATCGCCCTAGATAACCAAGTCATGAAGGAGCTGACCGCCAAGGACCCGCTAAAGAAAAGTAAGGTGGACTATAACATTCTAGCGCACTTGAGAAAGTTACCCTCGCAGATTAGCATTCTCGACGCTATTTTACTATCAAGAGAAGCAAGGGATTTGTAATACCTTAGGATGTGTTTAGTGGCTAATTATATTTAAATAAAGGGTTTTTAATAAAAAGTTTACCAAATTGAGTTTCAAATATTTTTCCAAATTTAATAAATATTTTCCTAGAATTTTCGTAGGCTTGCACACACATGTGCATGTAAACTAAGGTTAAAATGAGGTTATACCATGATTAGCAACCATGGTGGGTTTAATAATGGGGATTAAGTCTTTTGGATTTTAATTAAGTTTATTTAGTTATTTGTTTGGTTGTTTAATTTGAATTTTTGTTTTGGGGTGTTGACTTGGTGAGAGAGAGAGAGTGAGAATGGGCATCATGGCAAAGGCCATGCTTATATTAAATGAAGAGAGAGAGAGAGAGAGGGGTTGACCTCTTGTGCCATCATTCTTTACCCCTCAATTTTCCTTCTCACTTCACTCCCACTCACTCACACACACACCCACACCTCTCCAGCAGCAGCAGCAGCCTCATTAGCAACAACAGCACCATTAGCAGCAGCAACAATAGCAGCACCATTGGCAGTAGAAGGCAATAGCAGCATCAGCAGCTTGGGACAGCAGCAGCAGTATCAGCTCTAGCAGCGACAGCAGCTTCAGATCCCCTCCTTCTTCTTCCTCCTACCTCCCAGGGTCGAGTGTGGGGTATACTTCTTAACCCTACATCCTAGTTTGCTTAGTTGGTGTGTTATAGCTTCGATTAGTGATTAATTGTGCGTTTTAGTGCTAAATGTGGTAATTAGTGGGAACTTTGATCAAGTGAAGTGTGTATTGGTTAAACTAAGTTAATTAAGCGTTGTTAAGGCCATGTTAACCTAGCTTAGCCCCAATTTCACTAAAATACTACTAGGTTTCTGTTTGATGCAAATTTACCGTTTTAAGCAAATTCTAGCTTTCTGCAAACTGCTATCGACCCAGTGAGTTCAGAATAAATTTGAGATAACTGCAGTATAGTTGTTAGGTGCTGATCCCATGTGTAGAACACGACCCCCAGACTCCACTTTTTGGCCGCCGAAATATTGTTTCTGGCCGAAATTTGCGGCCAGATAGGGGGGTATGGGGTTGGCTCTTGCTCTGTAGGTGTTTACTGCTATCCTTAGACTCATGGTATATGCAATTTTATTTAATTCTTGCTGTAGAAAAATCAGGAGCTAAATACTTGTTTCTCGTATTTTTAAACCTTCGCGACACGCGTGATACGTGTGTGGGTTTAGGGTTTCTGCGTATCGCGACGCGTCGGGGTAGCTTCAGGCGCGTAATCACACGTTTTAGCGTATCGCGCACACGCGCGCTTGGTTTGCGATGCGGGTTTCTAGTTTGACCTTAATATCGCGTTTTTGTAGATTTGAGCTTATGCGTGATATTGTGTAAATTCTAGGTTCGCAGGCGAGTGAGACAGACGCTGCGAAGAAGGGGAAGCAAGTCGTCGGCTACACTTAGCGCGAGACTTCGGTGAGTAGATTTAACATTTACGGGGATATCGCCCGCATGGCGTTATGCGTCAGGGCTGATAGGACCTTATAGCTACATATTGCATTTACCTACATTGACTGTCATGGATACTGTTGTTGCATACTGTATTCCCTGCTATATGTATGTAAACTTAGAATTGATAGAACACCGCACTATTACCAACGGTTCATGTTGCACGAGCACTAATCTGCATGTTACACACACACCGTTAGTAATTGCCATGACACACTCATTGTAGAATTGCCATGATCATTATACTGTAGTTCATTTCACATATGATTCGATATGATTTTCATAGAAATTGGGAGCCGAATGATGTCTTTGAAAACTGAAACTATTTTAAGAAGCGGTTTCTCCCTTGTACCTATATTATGGCTTGATGTACATAGCATATCGCATTTGATTTACTCATTGGTGTTGGATTTTCTTGTGATTTCTGGTTTTGAGGACCGTGGGATTATTTAAGAAAAGATGCACTATTTGAAAACCCGGTTCCTCGTGATATGATATTTTGGTGCGTCCACCACGCGTTTTCTCGGTGCTGAGACGTGTGCTTGAAACCTGATTCGAGCAGTTGGATGATCCGTTTGCGGGTTCGTGGTGGACCCGGTATGGTTCCCCTCGGGAAGATGATCGATGGACTTTTCCGATTGAGCCTGGAAGTGGGCGAGTACCTACCGGTGATTGGTTGGACCTGGCGGTTATCCGGAGGATACTGACCAGAGTCGAGAGATGGATGCGGGATGATCTATACTGCCGGGGCCGAGGGCCGATACCGCAGACGGAGCCCGTGGGCTGATCCGGACTCACGGAGCCCGATATATGAGGATTTGCGTGTCGATGCTGGACACGAGTATTTTATGATATTTTGAGTGCCGATATTGGGCACTCGTGATTCTCAGAGATTTACAGGATTTGAGGGCCGAGGAGAGTGCCGGCGCCTGAGTTTATTTGGGATTTGGGTGCAGTTTTGGGCACCGATTATTTTTTCACGTTGATATTCCGTGTAGATGTTATTTATCCCATGCTCATTATTGATTATCATGTATCTCATCCTGTAGTTATTTTACCTGATAGAGCATTCGCATGATTATTGCACCTACTGCTTGTCGCATATAGATCTTACCTGCTGGCATATGATAGAGTAGTGCAGTACGTGCATGCTCGCGATTACCTTTATATGTTATCTCTATTCACGAGTTGTCAACTCACCCCCGTTGTGCCACAGTATTTGCAGGTTGCCCCTCAGAGTAGTCGCGGCAGGCTGACTTTTGCATCTTTTGGCTACAGATACCACTACAGTTGGTGCGAGAGCTGTTTTGCTATTAGGTGGGTTATGGTATCTGATTACTTTTATTGTACACCCTTTTGTATCTAGTATTCTCCATCTACCATATATGTACTGGACTTAGAGACAGTATGAGTACGATGATGTATATTTTTGTATTCTAGAGTCGAGCTCGTGGGAGCCGACTGTTTATATATGCAGTTTATTATTCTGTGATGTTACTTATTGCTCATTCTTCGCTACGGCGTCGTATATTACTCTTGTGGTGATGGTTTCCACCGTTGGGCGTGATCGCTCCCGTTTGGGGATGCTTTATTTCATTATATCATTTTCACTTATATCCTGCTTTATACTCGATTTCGGGGTTACCTTTACAAAGGAAATGCTGCCAAAATTATTTAAATGATAACTTAACTTTAAAAGAACTTTATTGAATTATTTAACATTTTCTAAATGTTTTAATTAAATGTTTTCAACACTCACTACTTTTAAATGGTTTTGATTTCTGGGTTCGGCTTACTTAGTCGCGTTACGCCTGTAGACGTTGCGTGGTTAAGTGCCGGTCACGAGTCGAAACATTCGGATCATGACAAAGTTGGTATCAAAGCGTAGGTTTTACCTTTCGGAGTGTATGATGACCTTGGTATGATGGAGTAGGTAGCTGAAGCAGAG
Source organism: Agapanthus africanus (assembly GCA_030015575.1). Taxonomy (NCBI): domain Eukaryota; kingdom Viridiplantae; phylum Streptophyta; class Magnoliopsida; order Asparagales; family Amaryllidaceae; genus Agapanthus; species Agapanthus africanus. The sequence continues at coordinate 662,095,803 of CM057342.1, read as the reverse complement.
TGGCGTAGCGTGTGTATGTTCCGCGACATACTCACGACACGGTACTCCGCCAAAGCGACTTTAGGACTTATTGATTTAAATTCCTTCTTGAGTATATATATTCTTGCGATTCGATTTCCGTATTCTTATCGAATCCTAATTTCCTTTCAGCCATTATGCCGCCAAAGACTACGAGGGCGCAGAGAGCGGCCGCGAGGGCCGAGATTCGAGTTGATTCGTCTGAGACGAGGACTGATCCGGGCGGTACACCGGTTGTACCTGAGCAGGCTGTTCCTCCCGTGACAGATCAGATCGCCACGCTAGGGGCTGGTATGCAGGAGATGCGCCAGATGGTGGGATCCAGCTTGCAGGAGATACGCCAGATGATAGGATCGCTAGTTGAGACGCTTCGAGCGCAGCGACCAGAGGTAGCTCCACCCATTATAAAGACCGCGATGGTACCTACCGTACAGCCAGTTTCCCCTGCAGCCACTGAGGTGATTACAGTATCGCTATCAGAGTTTATGAGGCTGAAGCCTCCGGTCTTCACAGGCACCGATGCAGCCGAGGACCCACAATCTTTCATTGATAGGATGGCTCGGATATGCCGTTCCCTCAGATGCGCAGATGCGAGATGGGTTGAGTTCGCGAGCTTTCGCCTGGAAGGTCTTGCGCAGAAATGGTGCGAATCAGTTGAGAAGGGCAGAGCAGCAGGTCTTCCTCCTATGACCTGGACAGAGTTCGTGGCACTATTCCTTGCCCGCTTTCTCCCACTGAGTGTCAGAGATGCTAGAGCACGCAGGTTCGAGTCTTTACGCCAGACTCCGGAGATGTCAGTGGCAGAGTATGATGTGCTATTTACAGAGCTATCAGTTTATGCCCCGTATTTAGTGGCTACCGAGGAGTTGCGAGTCAAGAGATTTGTTCGAGACTTGCTTACACCACTGTTCCTTGCGATCAGCGTGCAGCATTACGAGGCATATGCAGCAGCGGTAGACGCAGCCCTATTAGTCGAGGAGCGCCTCACTGAGACTTCGGTAGTTCCAGAGCCGAAGAGAGTTCGTACTGGTATATCAGCACGGAGACAGACATTCAGACACCGCGACAGGTATCGTTCAGATACGAGGAGTGGCAGAGATTCGGGACGAGGCCAGATGTTTAGTTCGTATCCACGGGAGAGTCAGCAGTCGTCGCGGGGTTGCTATAGATGCGGCAGTCTACTTCACCTCGTCAGATATTGTCCTGAGATACACCGGAGGGAGACAGCAGCACCGCATGTTACCTTACCACCTTCACCACCCCAGAGGGCGTTGCCTGTTGTACCTATTGTTGCTCCGCGTCAGAATCATACACAGAGAGGTCGTGGGCGTGGAGGAGTTGCTCAGAGAGGACGGGATGACCGAGGCAGAGGGCAGTCAGTCACAGGTGGAGGAAAGGTGCGGGTTTTTGCTTTGACGCATCAGGACGCGCAAGCGTCTAATGCGGTGGTCTCAGGTATCCTTCCAATATGTTCTGTTGATGCACACGTGTTGTTCGATCCCGGATCCACGCACTCGTACGTATCCACACACTTTGTGCCGAGAGTCCGGTTTGCTTGATCAGCCGCTTATTGTGACCACTCCTGTGGGAGAGTCGTTTGTTGCTAGGCACGTGTTCCAATCCTGTACTGTCTGTATTGGCGAGAGAGAGTTGCCTGTCGACTTGATCCTTCTTGAGATGTTAGACTTCGACGTTCTTTTGGGCATGGATTGGTTAGCCACGTGCTATGCTTCTGTGGACTGCCGTGAGAAGACAGTTAGATTCTGTTTTCCCGGCGAGTCGGTTTTTGTTGTGTTGGGGGACCGTGGTGCCGCCCCTCACAGTGTGATTTCTTCTTTTCGCGCTGGACAGCTTTTAAGGAAGGGATGTCAGGGATTTCTCGCCTATGTTTGTGATTCTAGCGCTACAGGGGTTCCGTTGGATCAGGTTCCGGTTGTTAGCGAGTTTCCTGATGTGTTCCCTGACGAGCTTCCTGGGCTACCGCCCGAGCGCGATATTTTTTTCTGTATTGATTTGGTTCCTGGCACGGGGCCTATTTCCATACCGCCTTATCGGATGGCCCCGGCGGAACTTCGAGAATTGAAGGGTCAGTTGCAAGGTTTGCTGGATAAGGGACTTATTCGACCCAGTGTTTCTCCTTGGGGTGCTCCAGTCCTGTTCGTCAAGAAGAAGGACGGCAGTCTGCGTCTATGTATCGACTACCGCCAGCTGAACAGGGTGACAGTGCGGAACAGATATCCTTTACCACGCATCGACGACTTGTTCGACCAGCTTCTGGGGGCAGGATATTTTTCGAGGATCGATTTACGATCGGGCTATCATCAGCTGCGGGTTCGACAGGAGGACATTCCTAGGACAGCTTTCCGCACGCGCTACGGCCATTATGAGTTTTTGGTGATGTCGTTCGGACTCACCAATGCGCCAGCAACATTCATGGACTTGATGAACCGTATTTTCCGGCCATATCTGGATCTGTTCATCATAGTATTCATTAACGATATTCTAGTGTATTCCCGGAGTAGTGAGGAGCACAAGCAGCACCTGCGGATTACACTGCAGACCTTGAGGGAGTATCAGCTTTTCGCCAAATTCTCCAAGTGTGCTTTCTGGATGGACAACGTAGACTTCTTGGGGCATGTGATTTCATGAGACGGTATATGTATAGACCCGAGGAAGATCGAGGCCATTCAGCGTTAGCCCAGACCCACATCAGTTATGGAGATTCGCAGCATTTTAGGGTTGGTCGGTTACTACAGGCGATTTGTGCAGGACTTCTCCAGTATTGCTACACCTTTGACCGGGTTGACCCGGAAGGGAGTTCCTTTCGATTGGACGGAGGAGTGTGAGCACAGTTTTCAGCAGCTACGGACTCGACTGACTACAGCGCCGGTGTTATCACTGCCTTCAGGATCAGGTGGATTTGTGGTCTATTGTGATGCTTCTCGAGTGGGGGTAGGGTGCGTATTGATGCAGCATGACAGGGTGATCGCGTATGCTTCGCGACAATTGAAGAAACATGAACAGAACTGTTAGTGTATATGCCCTAGAGGTCATTACTGTATCATACTAGTTTGTATATTACTTAATGGAAGCTTGGGATATTCACCTTGTATAGACAATCTTGCTCAAAATGGTAGTATGCTACTTGGTTTGTTTCTACTTTAATGTGTACATGTGTTTCTTTTAGTATATCACCTATACACATTAGTGGAGCCTTTAGGATCTTTTCTTGATTACCAGCGTTGTGATGGCAGTCACACTCGTGGGGGCTGGGTAATCCACAAGCACATCCTTATGCAGGTCCCTAGTCGTAGGATTATCGAGACAGGGCATCGATACTCCAGAGTAGACTAGCGTATGCGCTTCTCATCCCAGCCTGGGAGACGGTCTGTCCCACAGCCGTCAGTACGTCGTACTTGAGATAGTATGCGGGTGCTCGTTAGGTTACGAGTACACTAGACAGGACTCGTCGGGAACTGATGGTTGGTACTATACCTATCGTCAGTTATCAGTTCCCAGGTGACATGAGTACAGCTTAGTTCGCTGACTTGACACTATCACTTCGCCTCGAGTGTGTTCCCACCGTACTTTAATTACTACCCTACCACGGCTCAAAGGAGTCGTGCAAACAGGTAGTAGTTGGGAGCAGTCCCGAAGCACTTGGAGGCAGTGACGGTTAGACAGGATTCGTCTCTTCCGGTATTGGGGGTTGATATCGCGCTGTGTCTAAAAGAGCCATTACACAAAGTCCCTGGCCAGGGCAAGCGACATATACTGGTAGGTTTCCAGTGTTATCTCAGGGTGTTCTGGGCTACACTCCGACACGACTTGTACCGCTATTAGGGGACTGACGTTTACCGCCCCCTAGGCCCGCCATGCGATATTCTCAGACGAACAGACCGGACTGTACGGAGATTGTCACATTCAGGCTCAGTAGGAGTTCAGATGGGTTTCACCTCGTCAGTCTTCTTATCGGCATCTACCTGGGGGCCGTTACGCACAGCTAGTGCCGCTTGCGGTCTGTGGTTAAAGCCACTGCCAGCGTAGTGTCGAGTCTTTAGAGTCCCACACAGAGAGCTATTCGCCTTTAGGCAAAAGAGTAGAGGTCGCATGGTTTTGCGACAGGGTTCGGTCACATCCATGCACTTGTGCACGTTTAGTGACCGGGCAGTTATTACTAGCGGGCTTTGGTTTAAGCCAGATCCTAATATACGTTTTGGGATTGGTTTTATCTCGGTTGTATTCGTGTTCCCCGGAACGCGGATGCGGGTGTGTATGCACAGTTGACAGAGACAGAGGCAGAGGATTCTCATTAGGGTTGTTGACTGTTGACTTTTGCTAAACCCTAATGAGAATTAGAAATATGATTAACAATAATATTAATTAAGTATTATTGTGACATGGTTGGGTTGAAAGGTTGACTTTGTTGACTCTGTTGACCGGTTGACTAGGTTGGACTTGTTGACCACCATCATGACAATGGCTATCATTTCATGGCATTGACCTTGGCTTGCTTATTTGTTCACACATTGCATTTAATGCATGAAATGATATGGCAATTTGATATGATAACAACCATCACATAATACTCAATTATTATTATGTGTTATGATGATTTTGGATTATGAGAGAGAGGTTGAGAAAAGTCTTGCTCATTCTTTCATTTCCTTTCTCTCTCATGCTCAAGCTCTCCCTCTTCCTCTTGCTCTCTCTCTAGTTCATGGTTCTATTGTCTCATGTGTTGAGAAGCAAGAACCATGGAGATCAAATCCCATTACACTTCTCTAATCATCCTATTACACAAGGTCTAGCAAGCTTAGTGTTCTAGTTTCTTCTAGTTTGAAGTAGAAGCCAAAAGGTAGAAGCTTTCGGGTGGATCGATCTTCGGCGTGAGGAGACGACGAGGTGAGGCCGATCCGACCACCGCAAGGAGTTGAAGACAAAGGAGTTCAAGTTAAGGTATAACCCCCTAACCGAGTAGGTAAAACTCCTAGTTAGGTTGTTAGATAGTTGTTTAATAAAGATCCGAATTTTGAGTCCATGTTACCACCCAAAGAAAAATCGTTTTTCACCATTTCCGCAATCCCAAAGAACTGGGGACGGGTAACGTGGACTTACAGTTGTATCAGAGCCTAGTTAAACACTATCTAACATGTTAGCAAAGTAATTAGAAGTTCGATCGTAGAAAAAGTCGCGAAACATGCCCGAAAAATCAAGTTTTTGCCGATTCTGTTTTCTGTTCAAAAAATAATTAATTTTACACTAAAAATCGGCTCAGGCTTTTTAAAACCCACACAAGAAAATTGGTCCAACGAACCGGTCAAAGCGCCGCGGAAACGTGGCAGGAGCATGCTCCCGCCGCGGATCCGCGGCCGAGTTGACTCGGTCGTGGCACAGTTTTCCTACAGTGTTTTTCTGGGGCTGTTTTGGGATTTTTGGAATATGTTTTTTCTGCCCAGATTTTACAGAAAGAAAAATTTGTTTTTGGGGTTTGAAAATCTGTATTTTGATCGAACTTCTAAAGACTTAAGCTGACGGGTTTATATCTGTGATGTGATATATCTATTGAACGTCTGGTAATCGCTATACGTCGATTAGTGGGGGTTATACATATCTGTGATCTATAATGTTGATGGTATGTGTATATGAATTCATTGGATTGTCGCGGATGAATATCCAAGGGGTTGTGAGATGAGAGTTTTCTTTATCTTTCAATTCATGTAAATTTGTAATTGATGTAATATTATTTATTTGGCCACACAACCGGGATGAGGTTGTAGCCGTCATTGTATAATTTCTTTTACTGTTTTTGCTCCTAGGATCGACCCATGGAGGGGGTGCACAAACTACCGGGTACCTCGAAGTGCCGAGTGGCCTACTTACGTGTTGGAGATAGTGCCCTCAGAGTCAATTATTGGATCACAGGCACATGATTGCAATGATTGAGGGAGGACCTGTCCCAGTAGGACAGTCTTACTCAAGATGATAGTATGCTATCTGATTTATCTTTATCATCGTGTACTGCTTTAGGTGACTTTACTGATCACTATTGCACGTTGATAGAGCCCCTAGGATTCTTGCTTGACTACCAGCAGTATGAGGGCGATCATATACGTGGGAGCTGGGGTCTATAAGCACATCCTTAAAAGGTCCCTAGTCGAGGGAGTTTCGAGATAGGGCATCGATACTCCAGAGTAGACTAGTGTATACAGTCGAGACCCCGACGAGGGGCGGTGGCCGGTCTCACAAGCTACTGGTGTCATTTGGTTCACCTAAGATGTATACATGTGCTCATTGGGTTATGAGTACACCAGATAGGACTCGCCGGGAACCTGCTAGTTGGGATTATACAAGACGTCAGATAGCAGTTCCCTGGTGACATGTGTACAGGTTAGTTCATCGACCTGAGATCGTCATTTGTCTCGTGTGAGTTCCCACTGTGCTTTGATTACTACCTTACCACGCTCAAAGGAGACGTGCAAACAGGTTTTAGTTGGGTACAGTCCCGAGCCACATGGAGGCAGTGAGCGGATCTGCAGGGGTTCGTCTCTCCCGGTATTGGGGGTGAGGTCGCGCTGTGTCTAGGAGAGCCATTACACAAAGCCCTCGGCCGAGGCAGGATATTTACTGGTAGGTATTCCAGTAGTATCTCAGGGTGTTCTGGGCTACACTCCGACACGACTTGTACCGCTTTTGGGGGTCTGACTTTTACCAACCCTCTAGGCCCGCCTTGCGATGCTCATAGACGAACGGACCGGACTGTACGGATATTTTCACCGACAGGCTCAGTAGGGTGTCAGGATGAGTTCGCTCATCGACGTCCCTTTTGGTCAATACCTGGTAGCCCATCACGTATTGGCTAATACCTCTGACGTGCTAGTGGTTAAATCCATAGCCAAGGTATTGATGAGTCTTTAGAGTCCCCCACAGACCGTTTTCTCAAGTTTCGGGCGAAACGCTTTAGACGTCGTATGGAGATATGGCAGGGTTCGATCTGATATGTGCGGTATTGCACGGATCATGATCGGACGGATAATACTAGCGGGCTTTGGTTTAAGCCGGATCCTAGTATTGTGCAGTGTAGATTTTGTCTCTTTGCATTTGTATTCAGTAGGAATACAAATGCGGGCATGAATATGCAGTCGCAGGGTTTTCCTGTAATTTATTACGGGATCAGTTTTCTGAAGTTGCCAGTTTGCATTCCGTTCCGGCCAGTTTTCCTTTGTTCCTTCCCGGCCGGACTTTTCCGATGGAGGGGGTTATTTGCAAGTGTGCAAATAACATTTGTGGAGGGGGTCCTTTGTAAAATGGTAGTATCATGATGAGATTCTTTTTAAGTCTCTTCCTTTGTATTAATGATGATGGGATTTGATTAGGGTTTGAAAGGAAATGGGTGTGACCATTTTCTTATCTTGATCTTGGCTTTTCTTCTCCCATTTTTATGATAGATTCCTTTTTTACCACCATGGAGAGAGGGCCGGCCACTTGAAAGGGGTGAGGAGATGAGGGTTCATTTTTGTGAGGGAAATTCCATCATCTCATTTTTGGATTGCTTGCAAAATTCCTCACATCTCTTCATAGTTCCTTTCTCCTCCATTATATATGGCAACTTCACTACCCCAAAGAGTCAAAGATTCTACACTTCATCTACTGCACTCCTTGGGCACGTCGACTCACCAACTTCGTGCTCGAGTTGTCTCGGTCCAGAGGTGGGAGCTCGTAAAAGAACCCGGCGATGTGGTGCCCGTATCGACGAGGAGATGAAGACCGGAGGTTCCGCGAGGAGAACGGAGTGGAGGCCGAAGACCGAAGGACACGGATCGCTTGGTATAGCTCTCTACCCTTTCTCATATTTGCTAGTGTTAGGTTAATGGCCCGATCCGGGATTTTAGTGCGCGGTGGTGCCGGTTTCTAGGTTTTAGAAAAGTTTCGTTTCCGCATTCCGGCGTCGGATTGACGGCCGGGGCGCCGCCGTGCACTTACAACACGTTGTTGAGGGAGGTTGCTTCGCTTCGGGTATTTGGCGGGTAGTTTGCCGCACCCGTAGGGGTCTAGGGTGGGGTATTGGCTATTCATCGCGACCGTGTAATCCGCTTTTCGTTACAGGCTTGTACGGAATGCGGATTCCTAGTATATCCAATGTGTTCATCTGTGATCTGGAATGGCTATCATTGCATGTGACGAATGTATATATCTATATATGATATCTATTTAGGCGTTGCTTATGTTTTGCATCCGCGCTAGTCCAGCCCCCGCTCTGTCGTTAGTTAAGTAACCTAATGGGTAATGACGGGGCCCCGTGGCGAATGCGGATGGCATAAGCGTACGTCATATTTTCGTTGTTTTCTGCAATGGTAGGATTAAATGATGGGACACATTAAAAATTAATGCAAGAAAATAAACGAAAGTAAAGTCATTGGAACAATTTCAAAAACCACTCGGTTTCTTTTCAAAAACAACTTTTAAACGCGGAGCTTAAGCCACTCCTTTTAAAAGCTATCTCGTTCCATCGATTATATCAAGTTCACTACGTTCACGGTTTCTCCAAAACCATTCGTAGCCCTCCGTCGTTTCACATGGATAGTCAATAGTATTCAAGCTATGTTTGTTGGCCAAAGTCAAGGCATAGTGATTGGTAGCTATTGGGTATTCATGTGCAGCATAGATAGATGCGTTGGTTTGGGACAGTCGTACTGCCTTGTTGGCCAAAGTCAAGGGTAGGTATGGGTGGGTTCAAATTAACCTGGAGAATGACAGGTAGAACTTGACATGTGACTTATGATTTGTTGGCCAAAGTCAAGGTCATAAGAGCATGGGGCAAAAATCCACATCGGGAGTTTCTAAAGAACCAGAAACTTGCTAGCGCTGCATACCATTTGGAGTGTGATGATTCTGGTAGGATTCCTTCAGTTTTGTCACGCGATGATATTTGGGTCCCGATCCTACTGTGAGTATATGTTACTCCTCGGGAAATTTCTCACTTAACGATCAATGCTATAAACCAAGTAGGTGTCTAGAAAGGTGTTAGCGGGGCTACGCCCCCAGGGAAAAGAGGTTATTTAATTAAGGAACTTCGCGAAAGCGTTGGAAAACCTCCCTCGAAGTACCAACACTGGCCTGGCTGAACGGTTAAGCAAGTATTGTACGGTGAGATTGATCCCGACTAATTCTTCCTTTTTAGTTTGAGGAGGGATTCGAGAGACAGCGGGAGCCATCCTGTTTAGACAAATTGAAAACCACTCTAAACTTGCAAGAGCATCATGCTAAAGTGTTTCTTCTCTCTCTCCTAATTGCAACGACCAAACATCATGACTGGACTTAAGTTACTACTAGATAAAAACATACTGACGGGGCCTAACTATAAAGATTGGCTCAGGAATGTCAAAATGGCAATCACTTATGACAAGTTGGGGTATCTCCTTACCACCAAAGCTCCCCCTGTCCCAGGTCCCAAAACCAGCGTCGCGGATAAGGAAATCCGTAAGACCTGGGAAATCGACTGCGCGAAGGCCAAGTGCCTCGTGCTTGCCTCTATGGACAATGAACATCAGAGGAGGCACGAGAATATGGACCTCGAATCCATATTTCTCCATACAAAAGAATTGTATGGAGTGCAATCTCGTATCGCCAGATACGAAGTGTCGAAAAAGCTGTTTTCGGCAAGATTGGCCGTCGGATCATCGGTAGCGGAACACATGCTTAAGATGATTGGCTTCATTGAGGAGCTCGCGGACCTTGGGACCACGTTAGAGAACGAGCTCTACACGGACTTGATTCTCCAGTCCCTTCCTTCCACTTACGCCCAGTTTATCCTAAACTTCAACTTGCAGGAAAAAGAAGTTGAACTTTCAGAACTCCTCAACATGCTGAGGAGTGCAGAGGGCACCCTACAGAAAGGTAGGGAAACATCCACTTTGTTTGTAGGAGAATCTTCCTCTTCTAGGTCCAAGGCGAAAGCCAAGGGAAAGAAGAAGAAAGCCCCCGCCAAACCAAGGGGCGGTGTTAGTAAAGTGGATACGAAGGGAAAGACAAAGGCAACAAAGATAGCGGGAAAGATTGTGGGAAAGGAAGAATGCTTTTACTGTCACAAGAGTGGACACTGGAAAAAGGATTGCAGGGCTTGGAAGGCCAAAAACCAGGATCTGAAGAAATTTGCGGCTTCAGCTTCAGGTGTGTATGTTATTGAAAACTGTCTATCAATAAACTCTACATCCTGGGTATTGGATACCGGATCAGGAACTCATATCTGTAATTCTTTACAGGCACTGAGAAGGCGTAGGGTTTTGAAGGCAGGTGATATGACCCTCAGAGTTGCAAACGGAGCTGGCATGGATGCTGAGTCCGTAGGGGACTATCACCTGGGATTGTCAGATGGACACGTTTTGGTTTTGCGTAATTGTTATTTTGTACCCAATGCAACTTGTAATATCATTTCTGTATCTTTATTATCTAAAGAAGGTTATGAATTTGCATTTGTAAGTAATGTTGTAAACATTCACCTTAATCAAGTTTTGATTTGGTCAGGTACATTAAGCAATGGTATATACGTATTAAACCAACCACAGATTTTCAATGTCCAGAATACACACAAAAGAAAGTCTCCGGAAACAAATCAGGCTTTCTTATGGCATTGTAGACTGGGTCACATCAATGAGAGAAGGTTGACGAAGTTACATACAGAAGGATATTTGGATCCGTTCGAATATCAATCATATGCAACTTGTCAATCTTGTCTCAAAGGAAAGATGACAAAGACTCCGTTCACTGGACACGGAGTAAGAGCGAGCGAGCTCTTGGGACTCGTACACAGCGACGTGTGCGGTCCAATGTCTACACATGCGCGAAGCGGTTATTCTTACTTCATTACTTTTACGGATGACTTTTCAAGGTACGGATATGTCTTCTTAATGAAACATAAATCCGAAGCCTTTGGAAAATTCCAGGAATATAAGAATGAAGTAGAAAAACAAACCGGCAAAAGTATCAAGACACTGAGATCTGATCGAGGTGGTGAATACTTGAGTGCCGAGTTCCTGGATTACCTAAAAGAGAATGGAATTCTCTCTCAGCTTACTCCTCCATACACTCCGCAACATAACGGTGTATCGGAGAGACGGAACTGGACCCTATTGGATATGGTACGTTCCATGATGAGTAACGCTGAGTTACCGCGATCATTCTGGGGATATGCACTAGAATCAGCTGCATATCTTTTGAACCGAGTTCCAACTAAGACTGTGCCTACCATACCATATCAGATGTGGTGCGGGAAGAAACCCTATCTTAAGCACATTAAGACATGGGGATGTCCAGCTTTTGTTAAAAAGCAGCATGCGGACAAACTCGAGGCACGCTCAGTACAGTGCAAGTTTGTGGGATATCCAAAGAACTCCAAGGGATATTTCTTCTATTGCGAAGAGTAACAAAAGGTTTTTGTTTCTCGTCATGCCCACTTCTTGGAAACTGAATTTTTGGAAAATCAGATAAGTGGGAGCGCAATAGAACTGGAAGAAATTCCAGAACCACGAGCTATTACTGAAAGCTTAGTAGAACCAGAGGGTTCGAAAGATCAGGACATTCCTGCGCCGCTCCGCAGGAGTAGTAGGTAGTTTCATCCACCCGAGAGATACTACGGTTTTCTCATAGACGGGGATAGAGAGGATTGCATCATTGATAGTGATGAGCCGACTAGCTTCCAGCAGGCCATTCAGAGCGTTGACTCGGTAAAATGGCTGGATGCAATGCGGACCGAAATGGAGTCCATGTATACCAACAAAGTATGGACGTTGGACGTTGCTCCAGATAGGGTAAAACCCGTAGGATGCAAGTGGATCTTCAAAAGGAAGATTGGTGTAGATGGACATATTGAGACCTATAAGGCTAGACTTGTTGCAAAGGGTTTTCGTCAAAGACCTGGTTTGAACTATGACGAAACCCTTTCTCCAGTGGCTATGCTAAAATCCATTCGGATCCTTCTTGCCATTGCTGCCTTCCATGATTATGAGATTTGGTAGATAGACGTAAAGACCGCTTTTCTAAATGGAAATTTAGAGGAGTGTGTCTATATGGACCAGCCAGAAGGTTTCATTCAGAGTGGGAGTAGCGGAAAGGTGTGCAAGTTGCTTAAGTCCATTTTTGGACTAAAGCAGGCATCGCGGAGTTGATGAGACGGTCAAAGAATTTGGCTTTATCAAAAATCCAGATGAACCATGCATCTATAGTAGATTTGTAGCAAGAACTGTCGTATTCCTCATTTTATACGTGGATAACATTCTCTTAATAGAAAATAACATTCCTATGCTACAATCTGTCAAAGGGTTCTTGTCACACAGGTTCTCCATGAAAGACCTGGGTGATGCCTCTTACATTCTGGGGATCCGGATCTATCGTGACAGATCCAATAGGATATTAGGGCTTTCACAGTCCAGGTACATCGACACCATACTGAAAAGATTCAGTATGGAAGATTCCAAGCGCGGTAATCTACCGGCTTGTCACGGGATCACCCTCTTCAAAGAGATGTCTCCCAAGACTGATTTGGAAAGGGATCGCATGTCTATTATACCCTACGCTTCTGCGGTAGGCTTTATAATGTATGCGATGTTGTGTACCAGACCAGATGTAGCTTATGCACTGAGTGTGGTAAGCCGGTATCAGTCTAACCCTGGGGAGAAGCACTGGATAGCGGTGAAGAACATTCTTAAGTACCTGAGAAGGACTAAGGAGATGTTCTTGGTGTATGGCGGAAAAGACCTCCAGATCGAGGCCTTTGCTGACTCCAGTTTCCAGAGTGACAAGGATGATTCCAAGTCCATGTCGGGTTTTGTCTTTACCCTCAATGGAGGGGCGGTGTGTTGGAAGAGTTCCAAACAGGAAACCGTTGCTGACTCGACGATGGAAGCGGAATATATCGCTGCTGCAGATGCCGCAAAAGAAGCCGTCTGGATAAGGAAGTTCTTGACAGAACTTCAGGTGGTTCCGTCCATTGTTGATCCAATACCTCTGTATTGCGACAACAATGGGGCTATAGCTTTAGCGAAGGAACCCAGGTCCCACCAGAGATCCAGACACATCTTGAGGCGGTATCACCTGATCAGGGAGATCGTGGGTCGCCGGGAGATCGAGGTTCGGAGAGTTGCTACGGAAGATAACACTGCTGATCCACTCACGAAGGCCTTACCCCAGACTCAGTTCGAGCGGCTGATCGAGATGATATGTCTCCGATACGCCAGTACATGGCCTTAGTGCAAGTGGGAGGTTGTTAGTGTATATGCCTTAGAGGACATTACTGTATCATACTAGTTTGTATATTACTTAATGGAAGCTTGGGATATTCACCTTGTATAGACAATCTTGCTCAAAATGGTAGTATGCTACTTGGTTTGTTTCTACTTTAATGTGTACATGGGTTTCTTTTAGTATATCACCTATACACATTAGTGGAGCCCTTAGGATCTTTTCTTGATTACCAGCGTTGTGATGGCAGTCACACTCATGGGGGTTGGGTAATCCACAAGCACATCCTTATGCAGGTCCCTAGTCGTAGGATTATCGAGACAGGGCATCGATACTCCGGAGTAGACTAGCGTATGCGCTTCTCATCCCAGCCTGGAAGACGGTCTGTCCCACAGCCATCAGTACGTCGTACTTGAGATAGTATGCGGGTGCTCGTTAGGTTACGAGTACACTGGACAGGACTCGTCAGGAACTGATGGTTGGTACTATACCTATCGTCAGTTATCAGTTCCCAGGTGACATGAGTACAGCTTAGTCCGCTGACTTGATACTGTCACTTCGTCCCGAGTGTGTTCCCACTGTACTTTGATTACTATCCTACCATGGCTCAAAAGAGTCATGCAAACAGGTAGTAGTTGGGTACAGTCCCGAAGCACTTGGAGGCAGTGACGGTTAGACAGGATTCGTCTCTCCTGGTATTGGGGGTTGATATCGCGCTGTGTCTAAGAGAGCCATTACACAAAGTCCCTGGCCAGGGCAAGCGAGATATACTGGTAGGTTTCCAGTGTTATCTTAGGGTGTTCTGGGCTACACTCCGACACGACTTGTACCGCTATTAGGGGACTGACGTTTACCGTCCCCCTAGGCCCGCCATGCGATATTCTCAGACGAACAGACCGGACTGTACGGAGATTGTCACATTCAGGCTCAGTAGGAGTTCAGATGAGTTTCACCTCGTCAGTCTTCTTATCGGCATCTACCTGGGGGCCGTTACGCACAGCTAGTGCCGCTTGCGGTCTGTGGTTAAAGCCACTGCCAGCGTAGTGTTGAGTCTTTAGAGTCCCACACAGAGAGCTATTCGCCTTTAGGCAAAAGAGTAGAGGTCGCATGGTTTTGCGACAGGGTTCGGTCACATCCATGCACTTGTGCACGTTTAGTGACCGGGCAGTTATTACTAGCGGGCTTTGGTTTAAGCCAGATCCTAGTATACGTTTTGGGATTGGTTTTATCTCGGTTGTATTCGTGTTCCCCGGAATGCGGATGCGGGTGTGTATGCACAGTTGACAGAGACAGAGGCAGAGGATTCTCATTAGGGTTGTTGACTGTTGACTTTTGCTAAACCCTAATGAGAATTAGAAATATGATTAACAATAATATTAATTAAGTATTATTGTGACATGGTTAGGTTGAAAGGTTGACTTTGTTGACCGGTTGACTAGGTTGGACTTGTTGACCACCATCATGACAATGGCTATCATTTCATGGCATTGACCTTGGCTTGCTTATTTATTCACACATTGCATTTAATGCATGAAATGATATGGCCATTTGATATGATAACAACCATCACATAATACTTAATTATTATTATGTGTTATGATGATTTTGGATTATGAGAGAGAGGTTGAGAAAAGTCTTGCGCATTCTTTCATTTCCTTTCTCTCTCATGCTCAAGCTCTCCCTCTTCCTCTTGCTCTCTCTCTAGTTCATGGTTCTATTGTCTCATGTGTTGAGAAGCAAGAACCATAGAGATCAAAACCCATTACACTTCTCTACTCATCCTAGTACACAAGGTCTAGCAAGCCAAGTGTTCTAGTTTCTTCTAGTTTGAAGTAGAAGCCAAAAGGTAGAAGCTTTCGGGTGGATCCATCTTCGGCGCGAGGAGACGACGAGGTGAGGCCGATCCGACCACCGCAAGGAGTTGAAGATGAAGGAGTTCAAGTTAAGGTATAACCCCCTAACCGAGTAGGTAAAACTCCTAGTTACGTTGTTAGATAGTTGTTTAACAAAGATCCGTATTTTGAGTCCATGTTACCACCCAAAGAAAAATCGTTTTTCACCATTTCCGCAACCCCAAAAAACCGGGGACGGGTAACGTGGACTTACAAGAACTACCCCACTCACGATTTGGAGATGGCTGCAGTGGTTTTTGCACTTAAGATCTGGCGACTTTACCTATATGGCGAGTCGTGCCAGATATTCACTGATCACAAGAGTTTAAAATATATATTTCAGCAGCGAGACCTGAACCTTAGACAGCGCTGATGGATGGAGTTAGTGAAGGACTACGATTGTGAGATCTTGTACCACCCGGGCAGGGCTAATATAGTGGCGGATGCTTTGAGCAGGAGGCCCGAGGGTAGTCTATCTTGTTTGAGCACAGTACAGGAGCAGTCGTCGGCAGATTGGCAGATATTATGGGATAGCCGGGTACAGTTCGAGTTTACGCCGATCGGAGGACAGATTGCGCATGTTCGTGCACGCCCACAGTTGCTTGACCGTATATATGAGGCACAGCACAGTGATGACCGATGTTCAGAGATCAGGACACAGATTTGACAGGGCAGATTTTCCGAGTTCGTGATCGATGATCAGGGGATACTGAGATTTGGGACTAGACTGTGCATACCAGATGCTGAGGGGCTGCGGCGTGAGATTCTTGAGGAGGCACATCGATCGGTGTACAGCGTCCATCCCGGTTCCACCAAGATGTATCATGATATGAGAGATGCTTACTGGTGGGACGGAATGAAGAGGGACATCGCAGATTTCGTGTCGAGATGCCTGACTTGTCAGCAAGTCAAGGCCGAGCACCAGAGGCCGGCGGGAGAGCTACAGCCGTTACCCATTCCGGAGTGGAAATGGGAGCAGATTTCGATGGATTTCGTTGTGGGTCTACCCAGGACTAGGCGAGGGTATGACTCCATTTGGGTGATCGTGGATTGTTTGACGAAAGCGGCTCACTTCCTGCCAGTGAAGACGACTTTCGGATTTGCTCAGTACGCCCAGATTTACATCGACGAGATAGTACGACTGCATGGAGTCCTGACGTGTATCGTGTCCGACAGAGGCACCCAGTTTACCAGCCGACTATGGCAGAGACTTCAGGAGGCTTTGGATACACGCTTGAGTTTCAGCACAGCATTTCATCCGCAGACCGACGGCCAGTCAGAGCGGACGATTCAGACTCTCGAGGACATGCTCAGAGCGTGTGTTTTAGACTTTGGTGGTAGCTGGGATCATCATTTACCCTTGGTGGGGTTCTCCAACAACAATAGTTTCCAGGATACTATTCAGATGGCACCTTTCGAGGCTCTGTATGAGAGGAGATGTAGATCGCCCGTCTGCTGGACGGAGCTCAGTGAGAGCAGTATTTTGGGGCCCCAGATCGTACAGGAGATGACCGAGAAGATACAGCTGATTCGAGGCAGGATGAGGACAGCTCAGAGCAGGCATAGATCGTATGCTGACAGGCGCCGCCGCAGATTAGAGTTCGCAGTTGGAGATCACATTTTTCCGAGGGTCTCTCCGATGAAGGGAGTGATGAGGTTTGGACGGAAAGGGAAGCTTAGCCCCAGATTCATAGGTCCCTTCGAGATCCTCGAGCGTGTGGGCACAGTAGCTTATCGTTTGGCTCTTCCACCCGACTTCCTAGATGTTCACCCCGTGTTCCACGTGTCGATACTTCGCAGATACTTACATGACCCTTCGCACATGATTCAGCATCAGACCGTTCAGCTCGAGCGTGACCTTTCGTTCACCGAGCAGCCAGTCGTGATATTGGACCGGCAGGTGAAGAAACTTAGATCGAAGGTCTTGCCATTAGTGAAGGTTCTTTGGCGCAGCCCGAATGGCGAAGAGATCACTTGGGAAGCCGAGGGAGAGATGCGGAACAAGTTCCCTCATCTCTTTGAAGGTATGCGTAGCTTTATATTTTCAAATTCGGGGACGAATTTCTTTTAAGGGGGGGGGATTGTAACACCTTAGGATGTGTTTAGTGGCTAATTATATTTAAATAAAGGGTTTTTAATAAAAAGTTTACCAAATTGAGTTTCAAATATTTTTCCAAATTTAATAAATATTTTCCTAGAATTTTCCTAGGCTTGCACACACATGTGCATGTAAATTAGGCTTAAAATGAGGTTATACCATGATTAGCAACCATGGTGGGTTTAATAATGGGGATTAAGTCTTTTGGGTTTTAATTAAGTTTATTTAGTTATTTGTTTGGTTGTTTAATTTGAATTTTTGTTTTGGGGTGTTGACTTGGTGAGAGAGAGAGAATGAGAATAGGCATCATGGCAAAGGCCATGCTTGTATTAAATGAAGAGAGAGAGAGAGGGGTTGACCTCTTGTGCCATCATTCTTTACCTCTCAATTTTCCTTCTCACTTCACTCCCACTCACTCACACACACACCCACACCTCTCTAGCAGCAGCAGCAGCCTCATTAGCAACAGCAGCACCATTAGCAGCAGCAGCAACAGCAGCACCATTGGCAGCAGCAGGCAGCAGCAGGCAACAGCAGCATCAGCAGCTTAGGACAGCAGCAGCAGTAGCAGCTCCAGCAGCCATGATTGATCTCAAAAACTATCTATAACTGCAATCAAGAACGGCGTCGCATGAAGCTAGCCGGTGAGTACGGGTCGGTCCACAGGGATGTTGTGAATCTCCTAATCGCACTAACGAGTTAATTCTGAAGGGTGTTCGGATTGATTATTAAATCTAAAAACCTAATTAATCTATATCTAAGTCTTGCTAGGGTTAGGTCTAGGTTAAGTTTGGAAAGTCTATAAATCTCACCGCTTTCTATACCCATATGAAGATCTAATTAGGTGTTATGGTAAATATTAATAAAAGGGATTAGGATGATTGGGAAGATTGTTCTTCCTTTAGATCCTTGTCTTTCCTTTCTTAATCTTTACCCTAACCTCCATGGAAAACCTTAAAATCCGGGCCTTTAGACTACGGTATCACCGCTACCTCGTGGGTAGAGTGCCGTAGGGAGCGAAATAAGAAGGTATGCATGGAGTTCTATGAAAATATATGATGGACAAGAAAGGGGATGAGAGATCTTCGTCTCTCAAACCTTCCCCAGATCTAACCCTAACAAGCGAGGAGACTACTCACTCATTAGGGAATTAAAATACATTTATCTAGGGCAGAGAATAAAAGATTAACTAGGGCAAGGAATTAAATTTATCTAGAGCAAGAATAGAAAATTAAGCTAAGGCAGAAAATAAAGAACTTACAACTTGATGCTCTCCAAAAGAATGCTGAAATTTATTAATGAAGGGAGGCATGAAAAGAATACAATGATTTGGGCTTCTATTTATAGGAGATAGAAACCCTAGGTTACAATTGATTCGCATGTCTACATTTACCAAAATATCCTTAGGAAGACCTAGTCAAAGTAGACTTCCAAGCTTTGGTAAAATTTTATGTCTGGAAATTTTGGAACTGATTCTGGGCTTCTTGGGCTTTTTATTTCTTTGGATCTTTATTCAATTTGGCTTCTCTATTTCTTCCAGATCTCCAGTGAACAATTGTAGTGGACTTTTAACCGTTTGCTTTGTAATCTTGGACCTTACGTTGCCTTGTACTGATCTTTTGTGTAGGCTTGATTAAAATCCTTCTATTTGTTGGTCAAAAGTCCCTTTTTGTGTCGTCTTTTGTCTTTTTCACTGTTTTCGCTCCAAGAACCTGTAACCTGTAATATGTAGCAGACATGCGTCAAAAGCACCTGTTTATTTATAAAAAGAATAATAATGGGGAATATAATAATACAATATTATGGTGTGAACAAATACCCCCAAACTTATGTTTTGCTCGTCCTCGAGAAAACTGATTTTTTATTCTTGACAAAAACCTAACCGCACTTTCGCCGGGAAACGCGATTGCACTGAGCTCGTGCAACAAGCCGTTAAACCTCTAGGTGTCCCTAGTAGGAGGAGTGTTGTCTCCTGAGGGTTTTCAGCGGATACTACCCACAAAATCCTATTAATTTGGCTTTTCGACTTTTGTTCTCCAATTAAGTTTTCCAACAAGGAATTCTATTATCGTCGACTCATAAATTATCCACCCATATTCTTCACACTTCCTCATCATTTAACTTAAGATTATATATGTTTTGCAGACCTACTTAGCTTTCGGCATTTCTTAAGTTTTCCTTCTAGGGTTTCATCTCCACTCAGGAATTTTTATCAACTCTACTAAAGATACAAGTTCTATTTTTCATCCCTTTCTCTCATCTAAATCCCAATCACATACCCCCACGTATGTGTATAAATCACCCCTACACTTGGAAATTCAAATCAAGCAATCATACCCTTGTCCGTTGTCCAAAGCACTTCTTAATTGGTGAATTTTTTAAATGAATTTTGCTTACACATCCTTCATGCGACCGTTAATACTTCTTGAGGTACCAACAACCGATTACAAGATGTGTTTGCACATTAAAACGTAATTCCTAGTCTTGCAACCACCAAGGCTTTAGCAGTGACTCCCAAACCAGTTGGTCTAAGGCACTAGGTGATGAAACACCCTCGCTAAATATATTTTTATTTCTACAGCCTTAAGTAATCACAAAAACCAGTGTCCATTTTTTTTTCTTTATTCACTTTTTTTCCTTTTATTTTCATTGTACTAAGGACTTTAGACAAGAGCATTTCAAGGTCTCTTCTACTATTCCAAGTTTCAAGGTGCGTGATTGTGCATTTTGTAGGGTATACATTTTCAGAATCTAGACTTAAGCTAGGAACTATTTTTCAAACTTATACTCTAATAAAAACATCAATACTCTTCCCTTATTTTGACTTAGCCCAAGAAGTGAACCCAAAATTTGCCTATTTCTAAATAAACTATAAAAGCATATACTTTCTACCGTTAAACTTTAAGGAAGGTTATCTTTAGGGTTTTTAATTTACTACGTCAAAGATCTAGTTTTTCCTAACCAGTTAACCTATCTGTCAAGCTCTAGTCAAATATGGCCAAAATTGAATACTATAATTTTTATAATTTTTGAAATTTTTCAATTTTTATGGGTTTTTAAATAAGTATGCAAATGCAAAAATATGTACAAATGAATGCGAAGGAAGAAGACTTACCGAGCATACCCCCAAACTGAAACTGGACAGTGTCCTCACTGTCATGCTACACCAAGAGAGTTAAAATTTTCGGCACTCCCTTGTTTATTTATTTATAAAAATTTTTATATTTTTTTAATGTTTTGAAATTTTTTTTTTAGAGAAAAAGAAAACAAAAAAAATATATACATATTTACAATAAGGTCCCCCCCAAACTTAAGCTTGGCCTTACACAAGCCAAAGGTTAGCACCAACCATTCAAAAATCTTATCGTGGTAATGGTCGAGTTGGTGAAAGAATGGAGTAGAAAGAAAAGAAATGAGGAACACATGAGACCGTGTGGGAAGAAGGGTAGAATATGGTCTCGGTGGGGGAGAAGAATGGCGGAAAGAAGAAAGAAGTAGAGTACGATCTTGAGGGTGTAAATTGAGTGAGTAAATTAGCGCAATTTGTGATGACCGATGTGTTAAAAGCGATTGCGCTAACCTATCAAACCGTCGAGAAATGGGGTCAAATCCTTCAAGATTCGCAAGAAAACATGGGTACGCCGAACTTGGTATAGAAGATAAAAGCGTAACGGTCATTTGTACGGTCGGGACAATAGGAGAGACGAAAGGGAGTGAATTAGGGATAGTATCTTTCTCACCGTAGTAAACTGTTTCGAACTTGAAAGATTCCATTAATGGTTCGAAACTACTATAATCAACCGAGTCTGATGGCTCATCTGAAAATGTAAAGGACTCAAACTCGGGCGGTGAGTCATCAATATCGTCCGAAAAAGTGAAACACTCGTAGGTGTTATCGTCTGTGAGAATTGTGTCAGATTCAAAGGAAAAGGTTTCAAGCTCACAGTCTTCAAGCGGGGTCGGAACGATGGGAAGGAGGGACGGTGATTTAGGTAAAGGTTCAAGAGGATGAATTGGAAAATCCGACACATCAAAGAAAAATGGTTCAACCTCAATATGATCCTCACTACTCTCCTCAATATTATCCTCATAATTCTCCTCAATATTTAACTCATCCATGCCATTATCATCAAAATCAAGACGCATATGAGATTCGGGAGAAACATTTAATAACTCGGGATGATGATTTGAACATAAAATTTCAATTAAATCGACAGGTTCATCATCCGAAATATTCCCGGCGTCTATATCCTCAATCAAGTGAAAATCAATTTCCTTAGACACCTCATCAAAAGCATGGATGTTTATCAATTTAGGTTCTAGAGTGGAGGTGTAAAGGTCAAATGGATTAGGTGCGGTTTCACTCGAAAGGGGTTCTTCACAATTTGGCAAATCAAACACTACAAAGTCGCACAACTCATCATTTTGGACACATGTTTGAAAATTGGAATTGTCGGATTCAATTGGGTAGGGGTAGGTTTGATTTGGAAATCCTCTCACATTCTCACTCTGTCCAACCGCCTCCTTATACATTGTAAAATTTGAAGCTAGTGGGAAACTAGCTACCACTTCAGTAGGTTGCATAAGGGCGGCTACTAACGCTTCCACATTCCTAGTCATTTTATTTGTTGCAGCAATATAAGCTTCCAACGACTCTTCCAAACTAGACTTAGGTGGTGAGGGGGTTTCGGTGAAAGATTCAAAATGGTGTGGATATGCAAAACTCCCAACAGGCTGTGTAGAAACGGTGTCTAGTGAAGGTGGGAAAGTCGGGTATGACTGGAAGGAAGTGGGTGATTATACAAGGGTAGGGTCAACATATGGATAAAAAGGTGAATAGTCTTGTGGATCCCTAGAACTAGATGAGTGGAGAGGGGTGAAAGATCGACTGCGAGATTTAGCAATATGCTCAGCAATAGACATCGGCTTAGAAGTTACAGCTGAACATGAAAAAGTGGTGTCAACATACGAAGGTGGTGAAGGTTGACTTGGTTGACACAAAGTGGGTTGAAAAGTCAAATTGTTTCTTCTAGACGCCTCTATGTGATCTTTCAAAGATTTTTTAGGCATGGAGGGATTGTCTTTAAATTGACCGAACAAATTGACATATGACGTAAAATTAGGTTCGGGATATCAAAGTTCGGCTAATGATTTATTATGTGAGGTACCCATGTTGTAAGAAAAGGGAAAGAAGGAAAGTTTATTGTGTGCAAGGATTTATTTGCGGCTAAAATTTTTGCAAGTTTCTATAAAATATTTGTCCTTTTTATTTTCATTCTTTTTCTCTTTATTTGAAAAAATTTTGTTGCAAAAAGATTTTAGAGAAAAGATATGCAACAACAAAATATTTTATAGAAAAGATATGCAACAGCAAAATATTACTTGCAATCTAATTTCATTTCAAGCAAGGCACAAAAATCCTGCACAAGATCATTATTTGGAAGGGAAAAAATTTTTGAGCGTAAAGAAATCCTGCAGGCAAATTTACAGAAGATATATCAAGATTTGCAGAGGAGGAGAGAGAAAACTCAAAGAAATTTGCAGTGGCAGATCTATTTTTTTTTTTAATACCGCGCTTCTGCCTTTTTTTCTGGCAACCGATCTGTCGCCACCACCGCGGAACCGCCGCGAAGTGCCGCCTCCGACCGCGGATCCGCCGCGGGTTGGTGCCTTCGGCGGGTTTTTTTTTTTTTGCGCTCACCAGATCGCTGCTGTTCTTCTTGTTGACTCGGTCCTCCAAATTTTTTTCTGTTCCTCTGTTGTTGCAATCTTCTGTTGATAGGATCGTCTATTTGCTGTTTTGATCTCTGGAGATTTCTAGATCCGAACTTGATTGTAGATCCTGCAAAATTCAAATAACAAAGTACCCTTTCCAAAAATAACAGATAATATATTTTTATATTTTTTTTTGGATTTTTTTTAGATTTTTATGATTTTTTAAATTTAGATTAACCCGAAATTGAAAAAAAGGAAAATTCTACGCCATCCCCGGCAACGGCGCCATTTGATTGATCTCAAAAACTATCTATAACCGCAATCAAAAACGGCGTCGCAAGAAGCTAGCCGGTGAGTACGGGTCGGTCCACAGGGATGTTGTGAATCTCCTAATCGCGCTAACGAGTTAATTCTGAAGGGTGTTCGGATTGATTATTAAATCTAAAAACCTAATTAATCTATATCTAAGTCTTGCTAGGGTTAGGTCTAGATTAAGTTTGGAAAGTCTATAAATCTCACCGCTTTCTATACCCATATGAAGATCTAATTAGGTGTTATGGTAAATATTAATAAAAGGGATTAGGATGATTGGGAAGATTGTTCTTCCTTTAGATTCTTGTCCTTCCTTTCTTAATCTTTACCCTAACCTCCATGGAAAACCTTAAAATCCGGGCCTTTAGACTACGGTATCACCGCTACCTCGTGGGTAGAGTGGCATAGGGAGCGGAATAAGAAGGTATGCATAGAGTTCTATGAAAATATATGATGGGCAAGAAAGGGGATGAGAGATCTTCGTCTCTCAAACCTTCCCCAGATCTAACCCTAACAAGCGAGGAGACTACTCACTCATTAGGGAATTAAAATACATTTATCTAGGGCAGAGAATAAAAGATTAACTAGGGCAAGGAATTAAATTTATCTAGAGCAAGAATAGAAAATTAAGCTAAGGCAGAAAATAAAGAACTTACAACTTGATGCTCTCCAAAAGAATGCTGAAATTTATTAATGAAGGGAGGCATGAAAAGAATACAATGATTTGGGCTTCTATTTATAGGAGATAGAAACCCTAGGTTACAATTGATTCGCATGTCTACATTTAACAAAATATCCTTAGGAAGACCTAGTCAAAGTAGACTTCTAGGCTTTGGTAAAATTTTATGTCTGGAAATTTTGGAACTGATTCTGGGCTTCTTGGGCTTTTTATTTCTTTGGATCTTTATTCAATTTGGCTTCTCTATTTTTTCCAGATCTCCAGTGAACAATTGTAGTGGACTTTTAACCGTTTGCTTTGTAATCTTGGACCTTGCGTTGCCTTGTACTGATCTTTTGTGTAGGCTTGATTAAGATCCTTCTATTTGTTGGTCAAAAGTCCCTTTTTTGTGTCGTCTTTTGTCTTTTTCACTGTTTTCGCTCCAAGAACCTGTAACCTGTAATATGTAGCAGACATGCGTCAAAAGCACCTGTTTATTTATAAAAAGAATAATAATGGGGAATATAATAATACAATATTATGGTGTGAACAAGCCGCAGCAGCTCCAGATCTCCTCCTTCTTCCTCCTGCCTCCCAGGGTCGAGTGTGGGGTATACTTCTTAACCCTACATCCTAGTTTGCTTAGTTGGTGTGTTATAGCTTCGATTAGTGATTAATTGTGCGTTTTAGAGCTAAATGTGGTAATTAGTGGGAACTTTGATCAAGTGAAGTGTGTATTGGTTTAAACTAAGTTAATTAAGCGTTGTTAAGGCCATGTTAACCTAGCTTAGCCCCAATTTCACTAAAATACCACTAGGTTTCTGTTTGATGCAAATTTTCCGTTTTAAGCAAATTCTAGCTTTCTGCAAACTGCTATCGACCCAGTGAGTTCAGAATAAATTTGAGATAACTGCAGTATAGTTGTTAGGTGCTTATCCCATGTGTAGAACACGACCCCCAGACTCCACTTTTTGGCCGCCGAAATATTGTTTCTGGCCGAAATTTGCGGCCAGATGGGGGGGGGTATGGGGTTTGGCTCTTGCTCTGTAGGTGTCTGCTGCTATCCTTAGACTCATGGTATGTGCAATTTTATTTAATTCTTGCTGTAGAAAAATCTGGAGCTAAATACCTGTTTCTCGTATTTTTAAACCTTCGCGACACGCATGATACGTGTATGGGTTTGGGGTTTCTGTGTATCGCGACGCGTCGGGGTAGCTTCAGGCGCGTAATTACACGTTTTAGCGTATCGCGCACACGCTCGCTTGGTTTGCGACGCGGGTTTCTAGTTTGACCTTAATATCGCGTTTTTGTAGATTTGAGCTTATGTGTGATATATTGTGTAAATTCTAGGTTCGCAGGCGAGTGAAACGGACGCTGCGAAGAAGGGGAAGCAAGTCGTCGGCTACACTTAGCGCGAGATTTCGGTGAGTAGATTTAACATCTACGGGGATATCGCCCGCATGGCGTTATGCGTCAGGGCTGATAGGACCTTATAGCTACGTATTGCATTTACCTACATTGACTGTCATGGATACTGTTGTTGCATACTGCATTCCCTACTATATGTATGTAAACTTAGAATTGATAGAACACCGCACTATTACCAACGGTTCATGTTGCACGAGCACAAATCTGCATGTTACACACACACCGTTAGTAATTGCCATGACACACTCACTGTAGAATTGCCATGATCATTATACTGTAGTTCATTTCACATATGATTCGATATGATTTCATAGAAATTGGGAGCCGCATGATGTCTTTGAAAACTGAAACTATTTTAAGAAGCAGTTTCTCCCTTGTACCTATATTATGGCTTGATGTACATAGCACATCGCATTTGATTTACTCATTGGTGTTGGATTTTCATGTGATTTCTGGTTTTGAGGACCGCGGGATTATTTAAGAAAAGATGCACTATTTGAAAACCCGGTTCTTCGTGATATGATATTTTGGTGCGTCCACCACGCGTTTTCTCGGTGCTGAGACGTGTGCTTGAAACCCGATTCGAGGAGTTGGATGATCCATTTGCGGGTTCGTGGTGGACCCTGTATGGTTCCCCTCGGCAAGATGATCGATGGACTTTGCCGATTGAGCCTGGAGGTGGGTGAGTACCTACCGATGATTGGTTGGACCTGGCGGTTATCCGGAAGATACTGACCAGAGTCGAGAGATGGATGCGGGATGATCCGTACTGCCGGGGCCGAGGGCCGATACCGCAGACGGAGCCCGTGGGCTGATCCGGAATTACGGAGCCTGATATATGAGGATTTGCGTGTCGATGCTGGACACGAGTATTTTATGATATTTTAAGTGCCGATGTTGGGCACTCGTGATTCTCAGAGATTTACAGGATTTGAGGGCCGAGGAGAGTGCCGGCGCCTGAGTTTATTTGGGATTTGGGTTCAGTTTTGGGCACCGATTATTTTTCCACGTTGATATTCCGTGTAGATGTTGTTTATCCCATGCTCAGCATTGATTATCATGTATCTCATCCTGTAGTTATTTTACCTGACAGAGCATTTGCATGATTATTGCACCTACTGCTTGTCGCATATAGATCTTACCTTCTGGTATATGATAGAGTAGCGCAGTACGTGCATGCTCGCGATTACCTTTATATGTTATCTCTATTCACGAGTTGGCAACTCACCCCCGTTGTGCCACAGTATTTGCAGGTTGCCCCTCAGAGTAGTCGCGACAGGCCGCCTTTTGCATCTTTTGGCTACAGATACCACTACAGTTGGTGCGAGAGCTGTTTTGCTATTAGGTGGGTTGTGGTATCTGATTACTTTTATTGTACACCCTTTTGTATCTAGTATTCTCCATCTACCATATATGTACTGGACTTAGAGACAGTGTGAGGACGATGATGTATATTTTTGTATTCTGGTGTTGAGCTCGTGGGAGCCGACTGTTTATATATGCAGTTTATTATTCTGTGATGTTACTTATTGCTCATTCTTCGCAACGGCGTCGTATATTACTCTTGTGGTGATGGTTTCCGCCGTTGGGCGTGATCGCTCCCGTTTGGGGATGCTTTATTTCATTATATCATTTTCATTTATATCCTGTTTTATACCCGATTTCGGGGTTATTTTTACAAAGGAAATGCTGCCAAAATTATTTAAATGATAACTTAACTTTAAAAGAACTTTATTGAACTATTTAAGGTTTTCTAAATGTTTTAATTAAATGTTTTCAACACTCACTACTTTTAAATAGTTTTTATTTCTGGGTTCGGCTTACTTAGTCGCATTACGCCTATAGACGTTGTGTGGTTAAGTGCCGGTCACGAGTTGAAACATTCGGGTCATGACAGGATTCATTGATCAAAGCGCTACAGGAGCCAGAGCAATTCCAAGCTTTTCTCGCCGAAGAGAAGATGAAAGACGAGCTGGAAGAAGTACACACAGCCGATATCACCTTCGGCGATGAAGATCTCCTCTTTGGGATGTGAGAGCACAACCGTCCCCTATATGTCTCCGGATATTGTCACGATATCAAGATAGGCAAAATCCTGGTCGACAATGGGTCTTCCGTCAATCTCCTCAACGTGCGAGTGTTGAAGGAAATATGTATGAGCGTTCAGCACCTCGCTCGTGATAAAATCACCATCTCTGGCTTCGATTCCCAGTCATTACGGACCCTCGGGTCTGTGATACTGACATTGCGCTTCGGACTACTCGTCACAGATATTAAATTTCACGTCATCGATACCAAGACATGATACAATGCTTTGCTTGGTCGTGTAGGGTTCTTAGGCACTCTAACAAGGTTCTACAAGGCATCAACCATGCCCGATTCAAAAATTAGATGTGCCGAACAACCCTAATCTAGATCGTTTACTAGAGATAAGGCGAAGACAAGCAAGTTAAACAATTTAACTACAAGTGAAAAGGGATTACAACCTTTGTAGATCCGGTCCTTCACTTCTAAAGCTCCGTGTCGACGTCCCTTCGCTGCGATCATCGGGATCCCGGACTCTAGCGATGGTTTTTTCGGAGAAATGAGCGGGCTAGGTCGTTGACTTCGAGGCCGAAGATGATCTACGTCGAGGAGACTCAAACCCAAGCTCCATCTTCAGTAGGTCAAGAACTTTGTGAAGAGAACATCCTAAACTAAATGGCAAGTAGTAGAGGATGATGAAATAGGAAATGGGTTCACTTTAGATTTGGATTTCTCACTCTTAATCTTCACTTGAAAATTTTCTAGAAAGCTTTCTTCTTCTTGAAGAAGAAGAAGAAGAAAGAAAAGAATATGAATGAATAATGAATTATCACAAAAGAATAATCAAGTGAAGTCTATCATCTTGCAACCATGGGTGAGTTTTACCTTTGTAGAGACTAAACTAGAGTTTAAAGTTAATGGTTAGGTTAATGAAAATCTCATGCAAAACAAAATGGTTAGACTTTGTCAAAGATGCTTGAAAGCTTCATGAAGCTTCAACCAAAGACAAAGAAAATCACCATTTTGTTTTTCCAAAACAAATTAAAACCTTAACCATTAACCTAAACATGGTGTAACTCATACACACACCCAAGTTTGCATGTATCATCAAACATGATACAATCTAGTGTACAAAAATATATCACATATACAACTTGTGCACATCAAGTGAGAAAATCAATCTTAAGTGAACCAATATTAGTTAATGTAAAGTAATATATCAAATATATAATTATACATTAAATCATTAAATCAACACTTGATTTAATGATCCGGTCATATCGCATATAACTGACTAATATCAAGTGTATCAATGTATCGAATCAACACTTGATTCGGTAACCCGGCTATATTTCATATAACCGACCGATGATACAAATCGCGAGAATAGAATAAAGTATCACATACTGGTATTATTCTCGGTCCCGCACATATCTTATATGCGCTCCTGTTTCGTTTCGCTTGAGCTAGGAAACCTCTGTGTAGGACTCTAAAGACTCGTCAATACGCCGGCAGTAGGTGATGATCATATCAAACACCCACAAGCCGCAAGCGGTCTGCTAAACGTAATGGCCACCCGGGTATTGAGCGATCAGAAGATCAATGAGAAAGCCTGCTCACACTCCTGCGAATCCAATCAGTAACACTCCCGTACAGTCCGGTCTCGTCGTCTGATATGTCGCATATCTCGCCTAGGGGTGGTAAACGTCAGACCCCAGTAGCTTGATAAGTCGTGTCGATATGAGGTCTATAACAGTTTGAGAAACTACTGGTAACACTTACCAGTAAATCTCAGCAACCCTGGCCAGGGATTTCCAGTTATAGCCAATCGAACACAGCACAACATCAACTCCCTATACCGGGAGAGACGAATCCCTTCCTATCGCTTATTGCCTCCATGTGATTCGGGACTGTACCCAAAAGCCACCTTTTTGCACGCCCTCTTGGACGTGGTATGATGGAAATCAAAGCACAGTGGGAATCACACAAGACTCTATGACGATCTCGGGTCAACAGACTACTCTGTACCAGTATCACCGGAGAACTGCCATCTGACGTGAAGTATAATACCATCTGGGAGTTCTCGGCGAGTCCGTCCAGTGTACCCAGTCTCCACTGAGCACCCGTATACCATCTTTGATATCAAACACCGATGGATATAGGATCATCCATCGCCCATCATATGGGTCAAGATGCGTATACGCTAGTCTACTCTGGTGCATCGATGCCCCGTCTCGATACACCCTCGACTAGGAACAATTATAGGATGTACTCGTCGACTACCGCGGCCCCACTACTATGATCTCATCATAGTCCCAGTAGTCGAGTACATTTCCTAAGGGCTTTATCAACATGTAACATAGAGACAATCAGAGTACATGTTAAGATAAAGTACAACCAGATAGCATACTATCATGTCGAGCAAGAAAGTCCTCCCTATATATGTCCAAGCATCCATCACAATATACATCGTATGTACAGTAATGGCCTCTAGGGCATACATATAACTAACAGGTCGGCCCTGGTTACACGAGTACAACATCATCCCTTTTACACAGCATCAGTGTATGAAATACTTCAAGGATGGTCTCGAGTATACCGTAACAGGAGAGCTGAACCCATTCTCCGTAAACGAAGTCCGAAAGTACGAAGATGCAAAATATTTCTTACCAGACTTTGAAGACACAGAGAGATGTCATAAACCGGAGAACAAAGCTATCACCACCATTACGGTCTTCGGGAGTGATACCGAGAAAGAGGAAGAGATGGTTTATTCAGGTCCACCCTAGTACAACAAGCAGGGACCGTCTGTTCCTATGCTTATCTTCGGCAGCGACTCAGAAGATGAGGTCAACGCCATATTCTCTGCTCGGCCATCAATACAAGCCTTTGATGGAAATAATCAGAGTTTGCAAATTGCCATGATTCCGCCAAAGCATCATAAAGAACTAGACGTGCTTGTTACCTACAGTGTGGAAGAGCTGCAGACGTTCTATGTCCCTCCCAGGTGAAGAGATGAAAAGGCGATCCTATTCTACCGATCCGGAGAAACCAAAGTGGAGAAAGAAATCTGGCACGGCGCGGATTCCACACTCGATAGGCTCCAGCCCATCCGTTTGCCCAGATATTATACAGACGGACTAAGGAGACTCTTAAGACGCCAAGGTGTACCCCTTAAACAAACTGCTCAACAAGCACGGTTCTATAACAGGATCTGGAACGTCCCTGGAACTCAGCAAAAGTTGCCCAACGGGAAAATGGGAAAGATCGGGCTTGGATATGTTCAATCCAAGAAACGGGAGTTACTCCGCGACTGCTATGTCATACATGACTTTGATGAAGAGGGAGATGCTTTTTGGGAAAATGCTAACCCTGAATCAGAAAGAGCTCCCGAAGTAAAAATGCCCAGTCCGTCGTTTGAAGAATAAATGGACAAGCTTATAAGGGAAGCGAGTCAAAAGGTTCGAGACGACCATAATCGCGAAATGGCCATCTATGAGAAAGCCACGATGCAACGCCTTCTTCAACAGGCTGCGAAAGATAAAAATGCTCCTTCCTGTCAACCCGTTGTACAAAAGGCACAACGCAGAGGCAGAAACAAACCAAAGAGCAGGAAAGGCGTTGGACAGCGACAAAGCGGATCCAAAAAGCCACGCGATCCAAAATCGAGCGGCTAGGATTCATCTCTTATAAAGAAGATGAGTCGAGCATTCTCTTTTCCTCGGAACAAAACACGGAAGATACTCGATCTCGCCATAAGACATCAACTGATTATACTCCCGGAGTCCAAGCACCCCGAGCAAGCAGGCAAAGTCTCTCATCTAGACTATTGCTCCTATCATAGGGCAATAGGACATCCTATTGAAGACTGCTTCACCTTCAAGAACTGGGTCGAAGATCAATATCGACAGGGCAGGTTCGCTCTATCCAGCAGTTGGAGGGTAACACCGCCGCAGAAGCATGAACCAAAATCCGCGAGAGTAGAACCAGATCAACATCGGTCGTGGAAGCGAGCTCGTACTTCTCATATGATAACACTATCGAAAAAAGAACCTGAGAATGTTGATGACCTCCCCTGGTGCTTCGAAAACAACGATGATGAGGTGATCTCAGAGTTTCCACCGACACCGAAAGAGCTGGAAGATGGAATACACACTACTGCAGATAACCTCAAGAAAATTGATTTGGGGACGGCAAATGACCCGCGACCGACATTCATTAGTGAGCTGCTATCTGATGAAAGGGTGGCCACGCTAAAAGACGTGCTTATGCAGCATAGAGATTGTTTTGCATGGAACTATTCCGAGATGCCAGGATTAGATCCAGAGATTGCTGTCCACAAATTGGCAATATTCCCGGACGTCAAGCCAATCAAACAAGCACCGAGAAGAATGCGGCTCGAGCTTGAGATGAGTATCAATGCCGAGGTCAAGAAACTAATCGACTCCGGCTTCATCCAAGAAGTTCAGTATCCTGATTGGATCGCCAACATCGTCCCGGTGATGAAGAAAAATGGGACGGTGCGCATCTGCGTAGACTTTCGGGATCTCAATAAAGCTTGCCCGAAGGACGACTTCCCAGTACCGGTCACCGAGCTGATGATACACAATACGTCCACTCATGAAATCTTCTCCTTCATGGACGGATCATCAGGATACAATCAGATAAAGATGCATCCCGAGGACTAGAAGCACACCGCTTTTCGGACCCCGTTAGGTATATTTTGCTACAAGGTGATGCCTTTCGGTCTAAAGAACGCCGGCGCCACCTATCAGAGGGCCATGACGAAGATCTTCGATGACCTCATACATGAAATCGTCGAATGCTATATCGACGACCTCGTGGTGAAAAGCAAATCATACGAGGAACATCTTGAGCATCTGAAGATCGTATTTCAACGCCTTCGGCAATACAACTTGAAGATGAACCCTCTCAAATGCGCGTTCGGGGCGTCCTCAGGTAAATTCTTAGGATTCATCGTCTGACACCGAGGTATCGAGATAGATCCGTCAAAGATCAAGGCGATCATGGAAATGCCTCCGCCAAGGACTCTCAAACAATTGCGGTCTCTCCAAGGGAAGCTCGTGTATATTCGGCGATTTATAGCCAATCTCTCTGGCAAGTGCCGTCCTTATAGTCACCTGATGAAGAAGGGAACCCCGTTCTTCTGGGATCACAAATGCCAAGGCGCGCTGGACGAAATCAAGCAGTATCTGCAGAACCCGCCAGTGCTGGCCGCTCCGGTCAAGGGAAAACCTCTCATTATGTATACAACCGCCCTTGAAGGTTCCTTAGGCGCATTATGGGCACAAGAGAATGACCAAGGGAAGGAGAGAGCGCTCTACTATTTGAGTCGAGTTCTGCTGGGGCAGAAAGCAATTATTCTCCCATCGAAAAACACCGCCTGGCATTAATCTTCGCGATAACGAAGATCAGGCACTATGCATTGGCGCATGACGTCCGTCTCATATCGAAGGTGGATCCTCTCAAATATTTGATGTCAAAGGCCATATTGACGGGGCGGCTCGCTAAATAGGCCTTGCTCTTGATGGAATTCTCAATAACGTATCAGCCTCTTAAGGCAGTGAAGGGACGGGCCATTGCCAACTTCCTCGCTAAGCATCCGATACCTGCCGATTCTCCCTTGAATTGCGAACTGCCAGACGAACATGCGTTTGACATGATCGACGGTAGTGGCACCCGATGGGAACTTTACTTTGATGGAGCATCCTCCATGAAGAAGCGTAAACAAAAAACGCCCATAATCAAATCAGGGGTAGGCCTCATCTTCGTAACTCCACAAGGAGGGATAATGGGCTTTGCTTTCTCCTCGACAGAGCCGAGGACAAACAATGAAGCCGAGTATGAAGCTTTGATAGCAGGTCTTGAGATTGCTATCGACATGAGGATTGAAAACCTCTTCATATACGGAGACTCCCAGCTGGTCGTTAGTCAAGTAAACGGCGACTACCAAACGTGCAAACCAGAGCTGGTGAAGTACGGTGAGAGGGTACAGCAACTGCTGACCCAAATCCCTTCCTATACCTTGGAAAGCATACCGCGTGCGGAGAATAGTAAAGCAGATGCATTAGCGAAGCTTGCTAAAGAATTGGCCGATGAGAACCTCGATGACGTAAGAATCGTGGTACAAAGCTGTCGGGTTCTTGCACCGGCAGAAATATCTCCGAAGTCGTCCGAGGAGAAGGGAGCGACCGAGCAAATGACTCTACAGATAAAAGACCAAGAAACGGTTGAGGATTGGAGGGAAGTCTTTATAGACTACTTCAAATCCCGTCGAACGCCTGAAGATGCGTCCTCAAAACATCAGCTCATGAAGCGAGGCCTATCTTTCGCCTTCGTCAATGATACCCTGTATAAGAGATCATTTGACTCTTTATGG
Organism: Agapanthus africanus; assembly: GCA_030015575.1. Lineage (NCBI taxonomy): Eukaryota > Viridiplantae > Streptophyta > Magnoliopsida > Asparagales > Amaryllidaceae > Agapanthus > Agapanthus africanus. Next base: position 662,062,021 of record CM057342.1, on the reverse strand, counting down.
CTAAGATGCCTGGGACCTGAAGAGGCAAAGAGAGTCGTCCAAGAAACTCACGATGGACTCTGTGGTTCTCACCAAGCCGGGCCGAAGATGAAGCTGAAGATTAAAAGAATGGGCTACTATTGGCCTACGATGATCCAAGACTGCCTCGAGTATGCGAAACAATGCCACTTGTTCCAGATCCACGGAGATTTTATCCATCAGCATCCAAATCCACTACATCCGACAGTGGCTAGCTGGCCGTTCGAAATGTGGGGAACTGACATAATCGGCCCCATCGAACCAGCATCGTCCAAAGGACATCGATTCATTTTGGCGACAACTGATTACTTCTCTAAATGGGCAGAAGCAATACCGCTGAGGGAAGTGAAGACGGAGAATATCCTCCATTTCTTCAAGACACACGTCATTTATCGGTTTGGAACTCCACGACGGATCATCTCCGATAACGGGCCAACCTATAGAAGCCACAAGATTATCCGCTTCGCACAACAGCATAACATAGACTGAAGATACTCATCAGTCTATAATCCCCGAGCTAACGGTCTAGCTGAGGTTTTTAATAAGACCTTGACAAAGATCGTGAAAAAGACGGTGTCACGAAATAAGAAAGACTGGCACGAGAGACTGCATGAAGCTCTTTGGGCGTATCGAACTACGTTCAAGACGGCCACGAACACAACTCCATACACATTGGTATTCGGTACAGAAGCGATACTCCCCCTCGAGATAGAGTTACCCTCTCTACGAGTGGCAGTTCATTACGAGCTAACGGACGAAGAGAATGCTCACCTTTGTCTTGAGGAGCTCGATGCCCTTGACGAAACCCGGCTCATAGCGCAACAAAATCTGGAAGCTTACAAAGCAAAGATGACGCGTTCATATGAGAAATTGACTAGGCCGAGAACGTTCTGCCAAGGCGAACTCGTGCTAGTGGTCAAAAGACCTATGATCCCCAATCGCACCAAGCGGGGGAAATTCGAGCCAAACTATGAAGGCCCGTAGATCATAGACAAAGTCTACCAGGGTGGAGCCTATCTACTCATGGACATGCATGGCGAAAGGCCCTTCAGGCCAATAAATGGTCGCTTCCTGAAGAAATATCACGCTTGATGAGTCATGGCCTAGGTCAATGATGGATGACGACGACTATGTCCGCTCGCTATCTTCCTAAGCCCAAACTCTATAGGTGGTAGCCGGCTTAAAAACGGACCGAAACGTCCTTAAACTAACAACAGACCGAAACGTCCTTAAACTAACAACGGACCGCAATGTCCTAAAACCTGCAACTGACCGAGATGTCGATAAACTACGGTGGATTGCAGCATCCCAAAGCTGATACAAAAAAAAGGAAACGGTATGTCCATAAGCAAAATGGGCACGGATGAAAACCCGGAAGGGCTCCGTGAGTAAAAACAGCAGGGCTACTGGCAAGTTTTGAGAAAACCCGAAAGGGCACAGCCTCGTTAAAAATAAAAAAGAGAGAGAAAAAGAAAACGGTATGTCCATAAGCAAAATGGGCACGGATGAAAACCCGAAAGGGCTCCGTGAGTAAAAACAGCAGGGCTACCGGCGAGTTTTGTGAAAACCCGAAAGGGCGCAACCTCATTAAAAGACACTTGCAAGGTCCTCTAGACTTTGTAAGGAGAAACCACCTGCGTGAGATCCTTACGACTCACAAGGGAGCAACACACTTAGGGATCCCCACGATTCCTAAGGAGAAATTACACTTGCAAGATCCTCACGACTCGTAAGGAGAACCCTCTTATGGGACCCTCACGGCTCACAAGATTTGAAAGTCTTAATCTATAGGGATCTGAACTGTCACGACCTGCAAGGTACGGAACGCGACCGGTACTTAGATTACGAAACGTCTCAAGGCGTCCGTAAAATAAGTAAGCCGAAGCCCAGAACACAAAACCCAATTAAGATTTTTAGAGTGAAGGAAAACCACATTATTTAAGCATTTACTTTATTACCTAATCAAATTGCCTTTTTAAAATAACTTTTCTTTTTCACAAAATTCCAGCAGAATTTCACTTGTAAAATCAGCCCAAACGGTACAAGCAGAATATAAATGAATAACAGTGCATAAGAAATAGCATGTCGACTCAAGTGAGCTCGACCCCGATATATCATAAAATAAATCCCTAAGTCTCACAATCTCACATCTAGGTCAATATACAGTAATCCAAATAAAACAGGTACAACTGAAATGATAGTAGCAGTAGATGGAGTGTTCTAGATACAACAATAAATAAGGTGGTACAAGCTGATAATAACCCACCTATGAGCAAAAGCCTCGAGTCCAGGCAAAAAGTGCAAAAGAAGCAAAAGTATCCGCCGCTACAATGCTGACGGAGTGGACCTGCAGAAAAGCTGTGGCACAACGGGGGTGAGTTGCCAGCTCGTGAGTAATAAATAACATCTACTAAGGCTATCGTATGCATGCACACAAGTGTCCTGGCATCCCTAAAGCAGGTATGGCTACATGTTCTAGCAGGTATGTATGCATCAACAGTGTACTAGCAAGTATATATATATGTCACATGGATGAAATACAAGTATGTATGCCACATGAAAGTACAATCAAGTGTGTATGAGAATTATTCTTTCCTTTGTTTTGAAACTCCCTTTTTAAATATCAGCATAATATCCAAGAAATCAGTAAAAACCGTGTCCAGCAACGACACCTCAAAACTGTCCAAATCTCATATATCCATGTCCAGTATCTCTGGCCTCAGCCATCCGGCTGATCCACATCAAAACCCATGTCTCAATCCAGCGGCCACGGTCGGTATCCTCTGGATATCCGCCGTGCCAAATGAAGTCACCGGTAGGTAATCCGTCCCCCAGCCAGGCTCAACGCCATCTCCTGCGATCTTCTTGCCCCGGGGTACCGTACCTGGCCCACCATGCATCCGTGACGGTTCCTCCACTCCTCGACACGGATCTCGAAAACCACAGCAAACTTATGGTGGACGACACTTTACATCACTAGAAAACCGCAACTTTTACATTTTAAAAGGTTATAAGCTTGAAATCTTGCGGTTTTTCCCGAAATCCAGAAATATCATAAATCTCATGAAATCGTCATAAATGCATATGTCGATGATTATGAATGCTTATGGTATCAATTTGCAATGTATGATTTCTACTAGGCATGAGCAGATGATATGATAATACATATGCACGAGTATGGTAATTCTTATGGTTTCATTTTAAATACTTATTGCAATATCACATTTCTAGGCGATTAACATGTTTCAGATTCATAGTTATCTAGTGTCGTGACATGGCAATTACCAGGGTGTGTGTGTCCACATGAATAGTGCTCGTGCTGCATATAAAAACCTGGTATTGGTGCATGTGTCCTACAAATGAATTTGCGTATGTGGGTATAACATATGGGTCTAACTGCAGCAAATATCATGCAAGTTTTATTATTATTATTCTAATGTCACAAGTACTATCAAGTTTACTGACTATAAGTTTATTAAATCTAACGGGCAACTCGCGCCATCCAAACGATCGTCCCCCGTAGAAATTAAATCTACTCACCCGTGATCCTGCGCTAAGTGTGTCCGACCACCTGCTTGCTCTTCTCTGCTGCTCTCAAAGTTCCTGCCGGCGAACCTAGAATTTACAAAGAGTCACCATATAAGGAAAAATCCTGCAAAACGCGATATATCGATAAAAGGAATACGCGTGCGTGAAACTAAACGCGTGTGCACACGACACGACGCGACGTGCACGAACCCACCAGAACCTAAGCTGACACGCTGTGTCGCGCAGTGCGCCACAGAACCACGCGTATCACGCGCGTGTCGCACAAGACTTAAAACGTCGAAAACACACAACTAGCTCCAGATTTTGCCTCTGGACCCAAAATGAAAAGTTACAGATACCAACACACTATCCTACCCAGAAGTACCCTACCCCCAAAATCTCCACACCCCACCCCCTACTCTGGCCGCAAATTGCGGCCAGAATGAATAAACCGGCGGCCTCGAGGGGGAGTTGGGTCCCCGTGCTCTGTGTGTGTGTGTCTACTAGTCTCACCATGCTACAGTCTTCCCAATTTTATTCTTAAGGGTTCGGGTCAACAGCAGATCCTATAGAGGTTAAAAAGTCAATAAAACTGCCAAAATACGCCAAGTCGGGTAAATCGGGTGTCTTTATGGAGTCTGGGGAATTTCTCTGGTTGACTGGCCTCACTAGCACCTAAGAGGGTTATTTTAACTAACGCAACTCTCACTTTGTCAAAATTCCCTTAAATCACCCAAAAACCATAACTAAGCAAGAAATAATCACTAATCGAGCTAGATTACCATAATTTTTGCGATTTAAGGCTAACCATCTAATTTTAATGACACTACTAGGCTTCAACAGATTAGTTAACACCAAAAAGGGTTTATAAAACTACAAGCACTCTAAAATGACTAAATCTAGCATCACTACACCATTCTAGCACTAAAATTGCGATAAGACACTATACTAGCTAATCGAGCACATAAGCTACATAAATTGGGAGGAGTTTAGGAGTTATACCCTCTAGGAACCTAGGATGGAGAAGAGGAAGGAGTAGGTGCTGCAAAACGTGGCTGGAATGAGCTGAGCTTCACCGGAGCTGATGCTGAAATGTTGTTGTTGCTGTTACTGGTGATGGTGGGGCTGTTGCTATGAGGTGGGGCTGAGCTGAGGTGGTATGGGCTGATGTGGTGTGGTATGGTGTGTGGTATGGTGTGTGGTATGGTGTGGTGTGGGCTGATGCTGGTGCGGTATGGTGCGTGGTATGGTGTATGGGCTGATGCTGGTCCTGCAGTTTAGATTCTGGCTGATGCTGCAACTGCTGATGCTGAAAGTTTGCGGTGGTGTTGCTGGTGTTGTTTTGAAGTGGTAGCAGCAGCAGGGGCTGGGGTGAAGTTGAGGGAAGGCTTGAGTGTTTGGAGGGGGTGTTTTGTAAGAAGTTGGGACTGAGGTAGCAGCTGCTGCTGCTGATGTTTTGATACATTAGCTGATGCTGGTTTGTAGGCTGATGTGAGTGTGTGAGAGAGAGATTTGAGGGTGGCTGCTTGTAATGATGGTTGGTGCTGAAGGGCTGTTTTGTGCAGCAGTTAAAGGGTTGGAGTGTGAAGGGGAGGGGCTGAGAATGGCTGAAGTGCATCACCAGCTGCTGTAGCAGCACAATGTGATGGTTTGGGGGCTGAATTGGTGCAGCTTTTTTTTGCCTGATCTGAAGGGTGAGTGAGAGAGGGATTGAGTGTGAGAAGACTTGCCAAGTTTGAGGTGAAAGAGGGTGACAAATCCTTAACCAACATGACACATCACACCTCCCCCCCTCTCTCTCAAGTCAACCTTAAACTCTCCAAAAACCCATGGTCAAAGCCAACCATCTTCAACTAAAGCTAATTAGCTCTAAACAACACTATTAACTTAACTAAGGACCTAACCCTCCAAGGTTAACTTAAACATGACTAACCCACAACTCAAATATATGGCAAACCCTAATCTTAACCCTGGCTAACGTGCACAAGTGTGTGCGGTTGAGATAAAATTCCACAAAAATAACCACAAACCAGATAATTTACTAGAATCCCGTTTTGGTAAACTTTTTACCAAAACCCCCAAATTAACACTTAATTACTACTAACCCTAACCTCAGGTGTTACAGTTTTCCCCTCTTAAGAAAATTCGTCCCCGAATTTTAAAATATGCAACTACGCGTATCATTAAAAGATGAGGGAATTTCTTCCGCATCTCTCCCTCGGCTTCCCAAGTGATCTCTTCACTGCTCGGGCTGAGCCAAAGAACTTTCATGGACGGCAGGACCTTTGATCGAAGTTCCTTCACTTGCCGATCTAATATCTTGACTGGCTGCACTGAGAACGAAAGGTCGGGCTCGAGCTGAACTGTCTGTTGTTGAATCGTGTGGGAAGGGTCATGAAGATAACGGCGTAGCATCGATACGTAGAAGACGGGATGAACATCTGAAAAACTGGGTGGAAGAGCCAAATGATACGCAACAGCGCCGACACGCTCGAGGACCTCGAAGGGACCTACGGATCTAGGGCTAAGCTTCCCCTTTCGCCCAAAACGCATCACGCCCTTCATTGGAGAGACTTTCAGAAAAACATGGTCGCCAACTGCGAACTCTAATCCGCGACGGCGCCTGTCTACATAGGATTTCTGTCTGCTTTGAGCTGCTCTCATCCGGTCTCGAATCAACTGTACTTTTTTTTCGGTCGTCTCCTGCACGATCTGCGGTTCGAAGATACTGCTCTCGCTCAACTCGGTCCAACAAATGGGCGATCTACATTTCCTCCCATACAGTGCCTCGAAAGGTGCCATCTGAATAATATCCTGGAAGCTGTTGTTGTAGGAGAACTCCACTAGAGGTAAATGACGGTCCCAGTTACCGCCGAAGTCCAGAACGCATGCTCTGAGCATGTCCTCGAGAGTCTGAATGGTCCGCTCTGACTGTCCGTCGGTCTGCGGATGAAATGCTGTGCTAAAGCTCAAACGAGTGCCCAAAGCCTCCTGGAGTCTCTGCCATAGTCGGCTGGTAAACTGAGTGCCTCGATCTGACACGATACAAGTCGGTACGCCATGTAGCCGCACAATCTCGTCAATGTAGAGCTGAGCATACTGAGCGAAGCTGAAAGTGGTCTTCAGTGGTAGGAAGTGAGCCGCTTTCATCAATCTATCCACGATCACCCAGATGGAGTCGTACCCTTGACTGGTCCTGGGTAGACCCACAACGAAGTCCATCGAAATCTGCTCTCATTTCCACTCTGGAATGGGTAACGGCTGTAGCTCTCCTGCGGGCCTCTGGTGCTCGGCCTTGACTTGCTGACAAGTCAGGCATCTCGATACGAACTCCGCGATGTCCCTCTTCATTCCGTTCCACCAGTAGGTCTCTCTCATGTTAAGGTACATCTTGGTGGAACCGGGGTGGACACTATACACTGATCGGTGTGCCTCCTCAAGAATGTCGCGCCGCAATCCATCAGCATTTGGTACACACAGTCTGGATCCAAATCGTAATATCCCCTGATCATCAATCATGAACTCAGAAAATCTGCCATGTCCCAGCTGTGCCATGATCTCTGAGCAACGGTCATATCTGCGCTGTGCTTCATATATACGGTCAAGCAACTGTGGGCGCGCACGAACATGCGCGAGCTGTCCCCCTGTCGGAGTGAACTCGAACTCGACTCGGCTGTCGCATAGAACTTGCCAATCCGCTGACGTCTGCCTCTGCACTGCGCGCAAACAGGATAGACTACCCCCGGGCCTCCTGCTCAAAGCATCCGCTACTACATTCGCCTTGCCCGGGTGGTATAAGATCTCACAGTCGTAGTCCTTCACCAACTCCATCCAACGACGCTGTCTGAGGTTCAGGTCTCGCTGCTGAAATATGTATTTTAAACTCTTATGGTCCGTAAATATTTGGCACGACTCGCCATATAGGTAATGTCACCATATCTTCAGTGCAAAGACCACTGCAACCATCTCCAAATCATGAGTGGGTAGTTCTGTTCGTGTTTCTTCAATTGCCGCGAAGCATAAGCGATCACCCGGCCATGCTGCATCAATACGCATCCTAACCCCATTCGCGAAGCATCACAGTAGACCACAAATCCGCCTGATCCCGAAGGCAAAGATAATACCGGCGCCGTAGTTAAACACGTCCGCAGCTGCTGAAAACTGCGCTCGCACTCCTCCGTCCAAACGAAAGGAACTCCCTTCCGGGTCAAACTGGTCAAGGGTGCAGCTATACGGGAAAAGTCCTGAACAAAACGCCTGTAGTAGCCTGCCAGGCCTAGAAAACTACGGATCTCGGTAACCGATGTAGGTCGGGGCCACTGCTGAACAGCCTCAATCTTCTTCGGGTCCACACATATGCCATCTCTCGTAATCACGTGACCCAAGAATCCGACGCTGTCCAGCCAGCAAGCACACTTGGAGAACTTCGCGAACAGCTGGTGCTCCCTCAGAGTCTGCAACGTAATCCGCAGGTGCTGCTCGTGCTCTTCTCGGCTCCGGGAGTATACCAAAATATCGTCGATGAACACGATGATGAACAAGTCAAGATATGGCCTGAAGATACGGTTCATCAAATCCATAAATGCTACGGGGGCGTTGGTGAGTCCAAACGACATCACCAGAAACTCATAGTGGCCATAGCGTGTACGGAAGGCTGTCTTCGGTATATCCTCCTACCGGACTCGCAGTTGGTGGTACCCTGATCGTAAGTCGATCCTCGAACAATAACCCGCACCCTGGAGCTGGTCGAACAAATCATCAATGCGTGGCAACGGATATCCGTTCCGAACGGTCATCTTGTTCAGCTGGCGGTAGTCGATACATAAGCGCAAACTTCCGTCCTTCTTCTTGACAAACAGGACCGGAGCACTCCATAGAGAAACACTGGGTCGAATAAGTCCCTTATCTAGCAAATCTTGCAGCTGAACCTTCAACTCTCTAAGCTCCGCCGGGGCCATCCGATAAGGCGGTATAGAAATAAGCCCCGAGCCGGAAATCAAATCGATACAGAACTCGACATCGCACTCAGGTGGCAGCCCTGGCAGCTCGTCAGGGAAAACATCGGGGAACTCGCATGCAATCGGAACCTGGTCCAATGGAACATCCGTAGCTCTAGTATCGCATACACAGGCTAGAAATCCCCGATAACCCTTCCTCAACAGCTGACCAGCGCGAAGGGAAGAAATCAAAATGTGAGGGGCAGCACCACGGTCCCCCTGCACAACAAGAGCCGACTCGCCGGGAAAACAAAACCTAACTGTCTTCTCGCGGCAGTCCACCGTCGCATAGCACGTGGCTAACCAATCCATGCCCAAAAGAATGTCGAAGTCCAACATCTCCAGAAGGATCAAGTCGACAGGCAGCTCTCGCTCGCCAATACGAACGGTACAGGATCGGAACACGTGCCTAGCAACAAATAACTCTCCCACAGGAGTGGTCACAACAAGCGGCTGATCAAGCAAACCGGACTTTCTATCCAAACTCGGCACGAAGTGTGTGGAAACTTAAGAGTGCGTGGATCCGGGATTAAACAACACGTGTGCGTCTACAGAGCATACTGAAAGAGTACCTGAAAGCTCTGCGTTGGACGCCCTCGCGTCCCGATGAGTCGAAGTGAAAACTTATGCCTGTCCTTCATCTGCGACTGACCGAACTCTTCCTCTACTAACCTGACCCCTCTGCGCGAACCCTCCGCGTCCACGACGTCTCAGAATACGACCCTGACGTGGTGTGAAGGAACACTGCCTGATGAGGTGTTGAAGGCTTCCGCATCGTAAACATCTACGCGCTGACTGCCGTCCTCCCTGGGGGTGAGAGCCAAACCACCGTCCTCGTCTTAAGCCTCTGCTCTGGGCCAGTACACCAGCATGACCCCTCAACTGTTCCGAAACCCTCACGGTCTCTGGAAGACATGTCTCGTAAACTAGGGCTGTCCCCACCGGTGCTATGTAGGGGATGGAATACTGCATGACGATCGCAAGGAACAACTGGGTAACAGGGGTGACAACCAACTGTCGCTGCGCTCGAACGACCTCCACCAATGAGCTCATGGTCTGGCGCAAGCCCTGCATCTCCACCACTAGTCTAGCGATCTGAGATGGCGTAGGGGAAGAAATCTGTCCTGGCACAACAGGGGTACTACTCGGATCAGTCCTCGTCTCAGATGAGCCAGCTCGAATCTCGTCTCGGGCGGCAGCCCTCTGTGCTCTGGTAGCCCTCTGTGGCATAGTGACTGGTACAGGAAACATGACAATAAGAACGGTGCAATAGAATCAAGGATACACGGAATCGAAGAAGGAATTTCAAGCAAGTATCTCCTAAAGTCACCTAGGCGGAGTATCGCATCGCAAGTATGCCGCGGACATACGTACGCTACGCTACTCTGCTTAAGTCACTTACTCCATCTACTTAGGGTCATCCTACACTCAGGAAGGTGAAACCTATCGCTCTGATACCAACATTGTCACGACTCGCAAGGTACGGAACGCGACCGGCACTTAGATTACGAAACGTCTCAAGGCGTCCGTAAAATAAGTAAGCCGAAGCCTAGAACACAAAACCCAATTAAGATTTTTAGAGTGAAGGAAAACCACATTATTTAAGCATTTACTTTATTATCTAATCAAATTGCCTTTTTAAAATAACTTTTCTTTTTCACAAAATTCCAGCAGAATTTCACTTGTAAAATCAGCCCCAACGGTACAAGCAGAATATAAATGAATAACAGTGCATAAGAAATAGCATGTCGACTCAAGTGAGCTCGACCCCGATATATCATAAAATAAATCCCCAAGTCTCACAATCTCACATCTAGGTCAATATACAGTAATCCAAATAAAACAGGTACAACTGAAATGATAGTAGCAGTAGATGGAGTGTTCTAGATACAACAATAAATAAGGTGGTACAAGCTGATAATAACCCACCTATGAGCAAAAGCCTCGAGTCCAGGCAAAAAGTGCAAAAGAAGCAAAAGTATCCGCCGCTACAGTGCTGACGGAGTGGACCTGCAGAAAAGCTGTGGCACAACGGGGGTGAGTTGCCAGCTCGTGAGTAATAAATAACATCTACTAAGGCTATCGTATGCATGCACACAAGTGTCCTGGCATCCCTAAAGCAGGTATGGCTACATGTTCTAGCAGGTATGTATGCATCAACAGTGTACAAGCAAGTATATATATTTGTCACATGGATGAAATACAGGTATGTATGCCACATGAAAGTACAATCAAGTGTGTATGAGAATTATTCTTTCCTTTGTTTTGAAACTCCCTTTTTAAACATCAGCATAATATCCAATAAATCAGTAAGAACCGTGTCCAGCAACGACACCTCAAAACTGTCCAAATCTCATATATCCATGTCCAGTATCTCTGGCCTCAGCCATCCGGTTGATCCACATCAAAACCCATGTCTCAATCCAGCGGCCACGGTCGGTATCCTCTGGATATCCGCCATGCCAAATGAAGTCACCGGTAGGTAATCCGTCCCCCAGCCAGGCTCAACGCCATCTCCTGCGATCTTCTTGCCCCGGGGTACCGTACCGGGCCCACCATGCATCCGTGACGGTTCCTCCACTCCTCGACACGGATCTCGAAAACCACAGCAAACTCATGGTGGACGACACTTTACATCACTAGAAAACCGCAACTTTTACATTTTAAAAGGTTATAAGCTTGAAATCCAGCGGTTTTTCCCGAAATCCAGAAATATCATAAATCTCATGAAATCATCATAAATGCATATGTCGATGATTATGAATGCTTATGGTATCAATTTGCAATGTATGATTTCTACTAGGCATGAGCAGATGATATGATAATACATATGCACGAGTATGGTAATTCTTATGGTTTCATTTTAAATACTTATTGCAATATCATATTTCTAGGCTATTAACATGTTTCAGATTCATAGTTATCTAGTGTCGTGACATGGCAATTACCAGGGTGTGTGTGTCCACATGAATAGTGCTCGTGCTGCATATAAAAACCTGATAATGGTGCATGTGTCCTACAAATGAATTTGCGTATGTGGGTATAACATATGGGTCTAACTGCAGCAAATATCGCGCAAGTTTTATTATTATTATTCTAATGTCACAAGTACTATCAAGTTTACTGACTATAAGTTTATTAAATCTAACGGGCGACTCGCGCCATCCAAACGATCGTCCCCCGTAGATGTTAAATCTACTCACCCGTGATCCTGCGCTAAGTGTGTCCGACCATCTGCTTGCCCTTCTCTGCTGCTCTCGAAGTTCCTGCCGGCGAACCTAGAATTTACAAAGAGTCACCATATAAGGAAAAATCCTGCAAAACGCGATATATCGATAAAAGGAATACGCGTGCGTGAAGCTAAACGCGTGTGCACACGACACGACGCGACGCGCACGAACCCACCAGAACCTAAGCTGACACGCTGTGTCGCGCTGTGCGCCACAGAACCACGCGTATCACGCGCGTGTCGCACAAGACTTAAAACGTCGAAAACACACAACTAGCTCCAGATTTTGCCTCTGGACCCAAAATGAAAAGTTACAGATACCAACACACTATCCTACCCAGAAGTACCCTACCCCCAAAATCTCCACACCCCACCCCTACTCTGGCCGCAAATTGCGGCCAGAATGAATAAACCGGCGGCCTCGAGGGGGAGTTGGGTCCCTGTGCTCTGTGTGTGTGTGTCTACTAGTCTCACCATGCTACAGTCTTCCCAATTTTATTCTGAAGGGTTCGGGTCAACAGCAGATCCTATAGAGGTTAAAAAGTCACTAAAACTGCCAAAATACGCCAAGTCGGGTAAATCGGGTGTCTTTATGGAGTCTGGGGAATTTCTCTGGTTGGCTGGCCTCACTAGCACCTAAGAGGGTTATTCTAACTAACGCAACTCTCACTTTGTCAAAATTCCCTTAAATCACCCAAAAACCACAACTAAGCAAGAAATAATCACTAATCGAGCTAGATTACCATAATTTTTGCGATTTAAGGCTAACAATCTAATTTTAATGACACTACTAGGCTTAAACAGATTAGTTAACACCAAAAAGGGTTCATAAAACTACAAGCACTCTAAAATGATTAAATCTAGCATCACTACACCATTCTAGCACTAAATTGCGATAAGACACTATACTAGCTAATCGAGCACATAAGCTACATAAATTGGGAGGAGTTTAGGAGTTATGCGCTCTAGGAACCTAGGATGGAGAAGAGGAAGGAGTAGGTGCTGCAAAACGTGGCTGGAATGAGCTGAGCTTCACCGGAGCTGATGCTGAAATGTTGTTGTTGCTGTTACTGGTGATGGTGGGGCTGTTGCTATGAGGTGGGGCTGAGCTGAGGTGGTATGGGTTGATGTGGTGTGGTATGGTGTGTGGTATGGTGTGGTGTGGGCTGATGCTGGTGCGGTATGGTGCGTGGTATGGTGTGTGGGCTGATGCTGGTGCTGCAGTTTAGATTATGGCTGATGCTGCAACTGCTGATGCTGAAAGTTAGCGGTGGTGTTGCTGGTGTTGTTTTGAAGTAGCAGCAGCAGCGGGGGCTGGGGTGAAGTTGAGGGAAGGCTTGAGTGTTTGGAGGGGGTGTTTTGTAAGAAGTTGGGACTGATGTAGCAGCTGCTGCTGCTGATGTTTTGATACATTAGCTGATGCTGGTTTGTAGGCTGATGTGAGTGTGTGAGAGAGAGATTTGAGGGTGGCTGCTTGTAATGATGGTTGGTGCTGAAGGGCTGTTTTGTGCAGCAGTTAAAGGGTTGGAGTGTGAAGGGGAGGGGATGAGAATGGCTGAAGTGCATCACCAGCTGCTGTAGCAGCACAATGTGATGGTTTGGGGGCTGAATTGGTGCAGCTTTTTTTTGCCTGATCTGAAGGGTGAGTGAGAGAGGGATTGAGTGTGAGAAGACTTGCCAAGTTTGAGGTGAAAGAGGGTGACAAATCCTTAACCATCATGACACATCACACCTCCCCCTCTCTCTCTCAAGTCAACCTTAAACTCTCCAAAAACCCATGGTCAAAGCCAACCATCTTCAACTAATGCTAATTAGCTCTAAACAACACTATTAACTTAACTAAGGACCTAACCCTTCAAGGTTAACTTAAACATGACTAACCCACAACTCAAATATGTGGCAAACCCTAATCTTAACCCTGGCTAACGTGCACAAGTGTGTGCGGTTGAGATAAAATTCCACAAAAATAACCACAAAACCAGATAATTTACTAGAATCCCGTTTTGGTAAACTTTTTACCAAAACCCCCAAATTAACACTTAATTACTACTAACCCTAACCTCAGGTGTTACATGAACCTGTTCTTAAGCAGTCCCCACAACCTCCGATACTGCCCTACAAGCGGCTCAATGCTGACCCTTGTATACAATCCACGGGGGCGAATAAACATTTTCCTAACAAAGTCCCATCCATGACTAAGGATATGTCCATATGGTGAACAACCCTTGTAAGTCCTCTCGAATTATAAGGAGAAAACCCTCTTGTAAGATTCTTACGACTTACAGGAGAACATGCACTTAGGAATCCTCATGACTCCTAAGGAGAAAACACACCTACGAGATCCTCACTACTCGCAGGGAGAAATACCTTCATGAGACCCTTACGGCTCATGAAGTCAAAAGCCATAGTCGACAGGATCCTAACCCTGTTTACTAAGCCACCTTTGTTCGACATCGATAGAGGCAAATGATGATTCACTCCTGGCAATATCCCAGTAGTAGTGGTGCTGATGTCGAAATCGGTGTCCAAATCCAAGCTTGCAACAAACGCCAGCGGGCCACACATACGTACGAAGTAGCCGAAATGATGGGGCAACTTGCAAATAGAATTAGCAAGTAAAAATGTATGCATGCAAAATAGAAGAAATGATTGGGCAACTCGCAATAAAAAGCAGCGAGTAAAAATAAAATAAATATCCGAAATGATTAGGCACCGCGAAAAATAGCCGAAATGATGGGGCAATCGCGACCTTCGCGATATAAAAGTTGAAATGATAGAGCATCGCGGAAAGAAATAAAAAAATGAATGAATGAAATTTATACCCTATAGGTGATATCATGTCAATCCCTGTATACAATCCAGGGGCACAAACAAAGAAGGAATCACACCCTTCCTCCCCAAGCTTCATCAGAAGGAGAGACCAAATCTCAATGGTTCATAGACAGCCTAGAGATCATCTCAACATTCGTCTCATTACAACACACACAACGTCAAGCAAAGCGGAACAGCGGCAACTCCCAGTTCCATGACTCGGCGGTACACAGATAACCGGGAGTCAAACCCTGACTACGTGAAACGTGGATTATGTCACTCCTGACCCCGTGGAAAACGTCCAGAGCGGATCCTGGTCCTCGCCGAACACGGCAGTGAACCCGTGGGAAGCATCCAGAGAAAATTCCTGGTCATGTGGAACGCGGATTATGTCACTTCTGACCCCGTGGAAAACGTCCAGAGCGGATCCTGGTCCTCGTAGAGCACGGCAATGACCCCGTGTGAAGCATCCAGAGCGGAGCCTGGTCCTCGCCGAGCACGGTAGTGAACCCGTGGGAAGCATCCAGAGAAAAATTCCTGGCTACGTGAAACGCGGATTATGTCACTCCTGACCCCGTGGAAAATGTCCAGAGCGGATCCTGGTCCTCGCAGAGCACGGCAATGACCCCGTGTGAAGCATCCAGAGCGGAGCCTGGTCCTCGCCGAACACGGTAGTGAACCTGTGGGAAGCATCCAGAGCAAATTCCTAGTCATGTGGAACGCGGATTATGTCACTTCTGACCCCGTAGAAGACGTCCAAAGCGGATCCTGGTCCTCGCAGAGCACGGCAATGACCCCGTGTGAAGCATTCAGAGCGGAGCCTGGTCCTCGCCGAACACGGCAGTGAACCCGTGGGAAGCATCCAGAGCAAAATTCCTGGCTACGTGAAACGCGGATTATGTCACTCCTGACCCCATGGAAAACGTCCAGAGCGGATCCTGGTCCTCGCAGAGCACGGCAATGACCCCGTGTGAAGCATCCAGAGCGGAGCCTGGTCCTCGTTGAACACGGCAGTGAACCCGTGGGAAGCATCCAGAGAAAATTCCTGGTCATGTGGAACGCGGATTATGTCACTTCTGACCCCGTGGAAGACGTCCAGAGCGGATCCTGGTCCTCGCAGAGTACGGCAATGACCCGGTGTAAAGCATCCAGAGCGGAGCCTAGTCCTCGCCGAACACGGCAGTGAACCCGTGGGAAGCTTCCAGAGCAAAATTCCTGGCTACGTGGAACGTGGATTATGCCACTTCTGACCCCGTGGAAAACGTCCAGAGCGGATCCTGGTCCTCGCAGAGCACGGCAATGACCCCGTGTGAAGCATCCAGAGTGGAGCCTGGTCCTCGCTGAACACGGCAGTGAACCCGTGGGAAGCATCCAGAGCAAACATCGGACTGTGAGATCCTTAAACTCACGGACTATGATGTCCTTAACCTTGACCGTGATGTCTTAAAACTAACAATGGACCGTAATGTCCTTAAACTAATTTTACCTTGGTTCAAGGGTATATCTCTTCACTCCTTTGATATTTGTCGTTATAATTCCTCAACGACTTCAAAGAGGTGATGGGTCCCGACAACCACACCTTTCTCGGACTGTGGGGTCCTTAAACCCATGGACTATGATGTCTTTAACCTCGACCGTGATGTCTTAAAACTAACACCGGACTGTGGGGTCCTTAAACCCATGGACTATGATGTCTTTAACCTCGACCGTGATGTCTTAAAACTAACATCGGACTGTGGGGTCCTTAAACCTATAGACTATGATGTCCTTAACCTCGACCGTGATGTCTTAAAACTAATATCGGACTGTGGGGTCCTTAAACTCACGGACTATGATGTCCTTAACCTCGACCGTGATGTCTTAAAACTAACATCGGATTGTGAGGTCCTTAAACTCACGGACTATGATGTCCTTAACCTCGACCGTGATGTTTTAAAACTAACATCGGATTGTGATGTCCTTAAACTCACGGACTATGATGTCCTTAACCTTGACCGTGATGTCTTAAAACTAACAATGGACCGTAATGTCCTTAAACTAATTTTACCTTGGTTCAAGGGTACATCTCTTCACTCCTTTGATATTTGTCGTTGTAATTCCTCAACGACTTCAAAGAGGTGACGGGTCCCGACAACCACACATTTCCCGGACTGTGGGGTCCTTAAACCCATGGACTATGACGTCCGTAACCTCGACCGTTATGTCTTAAAACTAACATCGGACTGTGGAGTCCTTAAACCCATGGACTATGATGTCCTTAACCTCGACCGTGATGTCTTAAAACTAATATCGGACTGTGAGGTCCTTAAACTCACGGACTATGATGTCCTTAACTTCGACCGTGATGTCTTAAAGCTAACATCGGACTGTGGGGTCCTTAAACCAATGGACTATGATGTCCTTAACCTCGACCGTGATGTCTTAAAACTAACATTGGACTGTGAGGTCCTTAAACTCATGGACTATAATGTCCTTAACCTCGACCGTGATGTCTTAAAACTAACAACGGACTATGGAGTCCTTAAATCCACGGACTATGATATCCTTAATCTCGACCGCGATGTCTTTAAACTACGGTATCCTGGAAAACGTCCAGAGCAGAGCCTGGTCCTCGCAGAACACGGCAGTGAACCCGTGGGAAGCATCCAAAGCAACCCCTGACTCCGTGAAATGCGGATAAGGACAACTTCATCCATCACTTGCGGGTCCTTACGACTCATAAGGGAGCAAATTCTCTTGTGAGATCCTTACGACTTTCAAGAGAAAAACACACTTAGGAATCCTCACAATTCTTAAGGAGAAATTACACCTACGTGATCCTCTCGACCGGTAGGGAGAATTATTTATGAGACCCTCACGGCTCATAAAGTTGAAAAGTCTTAGGTGACAGATCCTAACCCTGTTTTCTAAGCCATCACCACTCTACAAAGAATCCAAGATTGACAGCTATAGACTATCTACCGACCGCACTTGCTAAAATCACATGGCTAACAACACAGCAAGAAAGAAGAAAGCAGAGAGATGACACAAGACATTACAAGGAACGTGTATCTTTTATTCATGAATTCGATTGGGTACAAAATACATCATATGAAAGAATAAAAGAACAAATACATTTTATTCAAAATTACAAATGGTGCAAAAATTTTCATTGAGAGGGAAGCGCTTTCAATAATCCAGTCAGCCGCTCGCACACTTCCCTCAGCCCCTCTTCCTGATCAGCTGTCGCGGCCAACTCCGCTTCGACCTGGGCTCGCTGCTGGAAGTAAGATGAGAGTTGTCCCTCGACGGCCCGCTGAGCTGCTTCACGATCTTGTGCATCCCGCTTGGCGACGTCGAGCTTCTGCCTCAATGTTAACCTAGTAGAGATACATCGCAGAAGGCCTCTGAAGATAACTTTCAACTGGGCAGCGTTCGCATCGACCTCAGCATGTAGTCGAGCAGACTCGCTTGAAGTTTCTAAACTTTCCCTTTGCTTTGAAGCCACTTCTTATTCAAGATGGCGGAAGTAAGAAGTGCTCTGCTCGATCCATGCAGCCCGTTGAGCGCTCATAGCCAGAATCTCAGGTGCAGGACGCCTAAGCTCAAGCTCATGCAAGCAAGCCTTGATTTCCCTGCAGCGATTAACCCAAGACTCAACGACGCCCTCACCATGAAAGTTCATGAGTGTCGCCAGTGTAAGTGCACGGCGGCGTCCCGGCCGTCAATCCGACGCCGGAATGCGGAAACGAAACTTTTACGAAACTTGTAAACCGGCACTACCGCGCACTATAATCCGGATCGGGCCATTAACCTAACTCTAGCAAACTAGAAAATGAGTAGAAAGAGATATACTGAGCGATCCGTGTCCCTCGGTCTTCGGCCTCCACTCCGATCTCCTCACGGATTCTTCGGTCTTCATCTCCTCGTCGGAACGAGCACCACATCGCCGGGTTCTATTACGGGCTCCCACCTCTGGACCGAGGCAACTCGGGCATGAAGTTGGCGAGTCCACATGCCCAAGGATGCTGTAGATGAAGTGTAGAAAGCATTGTCTCATTTGGGGTATGAAGTTGCCATTGATGGTGGAGAAGAGAAAAGAACTTTGGAGGAAAAATGGTGCTCTCATTTATCTATCAAGGAATGAGATGAAATATCAATTTTTCCTCTCCAAAAAACTCACCCCTCAAGTAGTGGCCGGCCCTAACAAGAAAGAGGAGAGAAAAACCAAAACCATGAAAGGAGGTAAGTGTAGTAAAAGCAAAATGGTGACCATAACCAATGTGATGATAATAATGTCACTTCTATTTCAAATCCCATCCTTTCAAAACTAATCACCTTAAATGCTAGCCATCATGAAAAAAAAAAAGCAAAGATGCTAGATTTATCATAATCTCTCCATTTACAGATAAAACCCTCCACTGGAAAAGTCCGGCCGTGAAGGAACAAAGGAAAACTGGCCGAAACGGAATGCATACTGGCAACTTCAGAAAACTGATCCCGTAATAAATTATAGGAAAACCCCGCGACTGTATATACATACCCGCATTTGTATTCCCACTGAATACAAATGCAAAGAGGCAAAATCTACACAGTACAATACTAGGATCCGGATTAAACCAAAGCCCGCTAGTATTATCCGTCCGATCATGATCCGTGCAATACTGCACATACATAATCGAACCCTGCCATATCTCCATACGGCCTCTACAGCGTTTCGCCCGAAACTTGAGAAAACGGTCTGTGGGGGACTCTAAAGACTCGTCAATACTTTGGTTGTAGATTTAACCACTAGCACGTCAGAGGTATTAGCCATACGTAACGGGCTATACCAGGTATTGATCAAAAGGAATGTCGATGAACGAACTCATCCTGACACCCTACTGAGCCTGTCAGTGACAATATCCGTACAGTCCGGTCCGTTCGTCTATGAGCATCGCATGGCGGGCCTAGGGGGTTGGTAAAAGTCAGACCCCCAAAAGCGATACAAGTCGTGTCGGAGTGTAGCCCAGAACACCCTGAGATATTACTGGAATACCTATCAGTAAACCTCCTGCCTTGGCTAAGGACTTCGTGTAATGGCTCTCCTAGACACAGCGCGACCTCACCCCCAATACCGGGAGAGACGAACCCCTGAAGATCCGCTCACTGCCTCCATATAGCTCGGGACTGTACCCAACTAAAACCTGTTTGCACGACTCCTTTGAGCGTGATAGGGTAGTAATCAAAGTACAGTGGGAAATCACACGAGACAAATGACGATCTCAGGTCGATGAACTAACCTGTACACATGTCACCAGGGAACTGCTATCTGACGTCAGGTATAAGACCAACTAGCAGGTTCCCGGCGAGTCCTGTCCGGTGTACTTATAACCCAATGAGCACCTGTATACATCTTAGGTGAACCAACTGACACCAGTGGCTTGTGAGACCGGCCACCGCCCCTCGTCGGGGTCTCGACTGTATACACTAGTCTACTCTGGAGAATCGATGCCCTGTCTCGAAACTCCCACGACTAGAGACCTTTTAAGGATGTGCTTATAGACCCCAGCTCCCACGTATATGATCGCCCTCATACTGCTGGCAGTCAAGCAAGAATCCTAGGGGCTCTATCAACGCGCAATAGTGACCTGTAAGGTCACCTAAAACAGTACACGGTGATAAAGATAAACCAGATAGCATACTATCATCTTGAGTAAGACTGTCCTAACGGTATAGGTCCTCTCTCAATCATTGCAATCACGTGCCTGTGATCCAATAATTGACTCTGAGGGTACTATCTCTAACAATCTCCCACTTGCACTCAAGGCTAATTATTGCGATGTCGCATACTCACAGCCTGTGTGATACCGAACACCCAACTCCTCTACTAATCAGTCTCACAAAACCCGTTTGCGAAACTGATGCGTTCGAGGAATAACCTCAGTGAGTGGATCCGCTCTAATGTTTCCTTCTATGTCTCTCTTTATCTCATGTTCGCGGAGAAAGCCATCTCCTGAAATGAGCAATACCCGTCTTAGAGTATGTCTGGATATCTGATGGGACCTAGTTCATAAATGAACTCCAAATCCAAACTTCTCAGACTGTATCGTCAACTGAACTTAATCAGTATCCTGCGCTATGCTTCCCTCAGTATCCTCCTGGACCACCTGTCCAAAATACTGCCCCTCGTCAGAGGGAAAACCATAACTCTGACAGTCACTCTGTCATCCAGGTCACCTTGGAAGCCTGGAATGATAACCGTATCCTAAAGGAGGCTGCCGTTATCAAATCCCTAGAACACGCACTTATGTTCTAAAGCTGCTTCCTAATGTTTCTCCAGGATTGGATTAATATCAACTTATTGCATCTACTGCAAAAACAACATCTGGTGTGGTACTTGACATCTCATGATTGACTCAATTGCCTAAGCAAGTGATCTGCCAATCATGCACATCCCTCTCTACTTTATTCTATAAGACACCTTTAGAGAGGGTGACTCCATTACCTGCAGGTACACTACCCTGCCAGGAGTCGTCCATTCTAAATACTCATAGAATGCTGTCTAAGTACCCAGATTGGGAAACTACCCAAATCTAGACCATAAATCTAGTATCCAAAATGTTTGATATAATATCCAAGTCCCATATGGAGAAACCACTGTGTGACAACCAAAGTATAACCGATCGTAGTATAGGAACTTCACTTCCTACTCTGTGTATGTCATCCAAATATTAGGACATCACACCCTACTGCCTTCTTAACAGATCCATCCCCTATTCTGATGAAGTCAAACCTATGACTGTCACATCAGAAATAGATGATCTATCTCCGCTATATTTGCTTTAGTCTTTAAATAGACATAAGCTACTTGTCCACCAAATGCTTCCGCTGCTCCCACTGACTACAACAACCCTCTGGCAGAGTTATATACACGTGCACTTCTAAAGCTAGTTCAGAACGACGCTATACTCATCCTCCTGCCGGGTCTCACAGTCTGGAACAACAGCAATGGCAAGTCTGGGTAAACAAGAACCTCCCTGTCACCGTCCTTGAGGCTACCGGAGTAGCTCTCGGGTGCCTGAGGTTACCCACCATATCTGCGGAGTGGCCAATGGAATGTCAAACCAGATTGAATATTTAGGTTCTTATCAAATTTTCAGTAATCGTCTGCGGTTCTGGAATCACTTCCAGTTCTACCATACTCCCACTACTGTTTTCTGAAAAAAATCCATTTTTATTAAAACTGTGGCGAGTCAAGAACAATATCACTATTGATCTTTCAGATGGTAGAAAATCAACCCTCGTCATAGCCCGGATCAACCCACAAACAGCCATTACAGAAACGTGCCTTGAGTTATCCAGAGTCTGGTTTTAAGCATAAGCCGGACAACTCCCCGTACCTTAACACCGTTAAGATACGAACTATTCTATATCCAATATAGAAACAGAGGCACTGATTTAATTGAACCAGATTCAAATCATGCAGCTGTCTCCAGTGCATGTCAACTAAATGGAGAAAGGCCGATCAGCGTTACTCAACTTAGGAGTGCTTCCAATTATGAATAACCTGAAAGAGAAGCAAGTTCTCTTAATCAATACTATCAACTGAATACCATACACAAGCATCTACATCTTCGATCACCTTGAAGAATCCCGATACTTGCAACACCTGGTTCTCTACTTTATTATCATACCTATAACTTCTCAAAACTTGGACCCTGTGTTTCTACGAAACACATGTCTAAGAACCAGAGAAGTCATAAGTAAACAGAATAAAGTACGAGTACCATCCTCTATGTCCTCATGGACACTGGACAACATACAATACTCTGTATAAGTCCCCTGAGTCTAATAACTCATTCCCTGTGTGTCGTAGGTTGGAAACTGCACTTTGGTTATGAAGAATTACACCGCTGTTTAATGCTCCTTACCTAACCATCCACTGATATAGGTAAATGTCATAGACATAATTTCAAAAATTTATATCTCACTCTATGAAAATAGATGTACAGATATATCAATTTGAAATTGGTTCATAACAGCGGATATTCAAAACCAAATATTCGCCGTCCGACAAACAACCCAGGCGATTTCCTTAAATATCACCAATTACAATGAATTCCGATATAATGAGGATAATCACCTAATTCCCAATGACTTACTCCCACTCATCATTTGTAAAACCATACAAATGTGAGAATCATACCTGGTAAATACATACCCTGGAGCAAGGGCTAATTGGGAAATCAGTTTTCTTTTAACAGTACACAGTAAAACTGAAACATTGAAATGTTTCGATGGGGTATCCGGGTATTCCTAGTAATGCCTCTTCCATTATCCAGATTCACAACTGTAATCGTATATTTCTTTGCCATCTCTCCAAATCCCTTTATATGTCTTTAGTCATTACCTTCTGTACACCCTTTCAGGCTAAATGGTTTTCTTCTTTCCCTACCGTTCGGCACCAGCCTATGGTTTGGAAGAAGACTATCCAATAAGCGTAATGGGTGTACTGTCCTAATCCTAGGAGCACTCGCAACGCGAGAGAAGGTGAAGATAAAAGACACCTGAATAAACCTTATTCCTATTTCACCTGAACCAGAATCCATCCCCGAACTGGAACAAGTTCCTTTCGAGTTCGTATATAACCATACGATGGAATATCCAATAAACTGTGGATCTTCGTAGTGATACGGAGTGTCCTGGAGAAATACAAAGGTGAAGTGGAGTGGTAATGAAATACTTGGTTTGGTCGTGAATAGCAGTCGCAATTTACTTTGCCCTCCTTCTAATCCCTTTATTTGTCTTTACATAATACCTTCTGTACACCATCGTTAGGCTAATTGGTTTTCTTCATTCCCTACCGGTCGGCACCTGCCTATGGTTTGGAAGAAGACTATCCAATTTGCGTAATAGGTGTACTGTCCTAATCCAAGGAGTACTCGCAACCCGAGAGAAGGTAAAAGGAAAAGACAACTGAATAGTCTTATTCGTTTTCTCCAGAACCGGAAACCATCCTCGAATAAATTCCTTTGAGTTCGTATATAACCATACGATGGTTTTATCCAATGGAAGTGGACGTTCGTAGTAATACGGGGTGTTCTGGAGAAAAGGGTAAAAGTAGGAGTGGCAATGAGGTACGCAATTCTGACAATCCAAAAGCCAGTGTTTAAGAAGGTTCGGTCAACTTGGTCACTGAGTCATAGTCTAGGGTCGGGTCATGGTCGCTGCCAAAGAGAGAGAGAAAAGAAACACTCAGCGTGTATTCTAACCTAAATCAGAATGGTTATCACTTTATCTAATCAGGAAACCTCCCACTGTACCGTCAAATTCTTCTCCAAACCCGAAAGAAGAATTAGTCGGGATGACACGAGGAGTAAACCAACTCATCAGTGGGAATCGGGATCCAACTATCATCGCATGATAACGTGACAGAATCCGCTCATGTTATCACACTCCAGAAGGTATGCGCATATCTGGCAAGTTTCAGTTTCTTTAGAAACTCCCGATGTGATTTTTACCCCATGCTCTTATGACCTTGGCGTGAGGTCAAAATGTCATAAGTCACGTGTCAAGTTCTACCCATCATTATCCAGGTTAATTTGAACCCACCCGTACATACCCTTGACGTAGGCCAAAATAGTAGTATGACTGTCCCAAACCAACGCATCTATCTATGCAACAGATAAATATCCGGCAGCTACCAATCACTATGCCTTGGCGTGAGGTCAAAATACATTGCTTGAATACTACCGAATATTTAACTGAAATGATGGAGGGCTACGAATGGTTTCTGGCGAAAACCTTTAACGTAATGAACTTGATATCGTTGAAGGAACCGGATAGCTTTATAAAATTATAGTGGCGAAAACCTTTGCTAAAGAGGTCACTCCCGGTGAAGGGATCTCGGCTCTTTTCCCGTAGAATGAGGTGCAGGATATTCTAACTGAATACCATGATGCAAAGCAAAAGTAATCGACTATAGTGAAGTTATTGCCCTGACGCAAACTTCTGTCCAAGGAGTCACTCACGGTGAGGGGATCTCGGCCCTTGCCTCGTCGACTGAGGTGCTGGATATTCATAACCGAATACCACTGTGCAAAACAAAAGAGAACGTCCTTGCAATAACAGCTTTTTGAAAAATGTTCCAACAACATCAGAATAGGTTTGTTTAGCTTGCATTGATCCGAATCAACGCAGTCCCATCAATTGATCACACCAATAAAGAACGAAAATAATGATGTACGTATATGGCATCCGCATTCGCCACTGGGTCCCGTCATCACCCGTTAGGTTACTTAACTAACGACAGAGCGGGGACTGGACTAGCGCGGATGCAAAACATATACAACATCTACTAGTATATATATCAACATATAATTTTCGCTCAAGGCGTGATAAAAAATGCAACATCACAGAAATGTAATAAGCATCACAGAACAATACAGATATCTGGGATCCCCGGGTTTCATAGAGCCTCTACTGAAACTCGACGTTCCCCTGGTCGTGTGGATAGCCAGTGCAATGAAATCCTAGACCCCTACGGGCGTGGCAAGTTACCCGCCAAAACCTGAAGCGAGGCATCCCCCTTCAACAACGTGAATGGACCACCCAGCACTTCACGGAATCCGGTAACTTGTGCACCCCTCCTGGGTCAACCTATACCCCCTACGAGTGCGGCGAATAGCCCGCCAATTCTAGAGTGAAGCCCCCTCCGTCTCAACGCCATGAGATGCGGGCTCGTTGCCCTCTAGAACCCGGCTATCCGTGCACCCCTCCGCGGGGTAATCCTAGTACAGAAAGTAAAATATACATACAACGGGTACATCGACCTCAGCCCGGTCTTGCCCCAAAATAATAATATACAATCAGGCAGTAACGGCAGTCCACATGTCGGACGCTCGTCCCGCAATATCAAATGTACATATAAAACGAAACTGTACTACCATTGCATCCAGGCTATCCCCCACGACCAATCCGCAACATCACAGCACAACACAGAACATCAACGTGAATGCCATGTTCGCAAATCCGTCTAAAAGGGCTATAGCAGTTAGACAGGATTTAACGATCAAATGACATTCACGGTCGCAGATATAATGTAAATACTGTGAACTAACATGTTTAAAATTTTCGATCGATCAAATTTACTGAAGTGGGCCCCAAGCACTACTGTAGCACTTAAAGAAAATCTGGGCCCAAAAAGAATATTCCAAAAACCCCATTTTCAATTCAGAAGCCCACTGTAAAAATTTGGTCCAATGAACAGTTAAAGTGGCGGCGGAACCGCGGCCAATGCGTGGTTTTGGCCGCGGTTCCGCGATGGAATAGTGACGTCACGCGACCAAATTTTCACAGAATGCTTAAAAAACCCTGCTCGTATTTTTACAATGTACCAAATAATTTTTAGAGCCAAAAAAAATTCGACAGAGAACTGAACCAGAAAATGCGGGTTTTCGGAAAATCCGTTCGATCGAACTTGTAAACACGTTAGAGCAAGCTGGACTAGGTGAATGGCGTGTCTCTGATACCAATGTAAGTGCACGGCGGCGCCCCGGCCGTCAATCCGACGCCGGAATGCGGAAACGAAACTTTTACGAAACTTGTAAACCGGCACCACTGCGCACTATAATCCGGATCGGGCCATTAACCTAACTCTAGCAAACTAGAAAATGAGTAGAGAGAGCTGTACCGAGCGATCCGTGTCCTTCAGTCTTCGGCCTCCACTCCGATCTCCTCGCAGATTCTCCGGTCTTCATCTCCTCGTCGGAACGAGCACCACATCGCCGGGTTCTATTACGGGCTCCCACC
The DNA here is from genome assembly GCA_030015575.1 of Agapanthus africanus. Lineage (NCBI taxonomy): Eukaryota > Viridiplantae > Streptophyta > Magnoliopsida > Asparagales > Amaryllidaceae > Agapanthus > Agapanthus africanus. The sequence goes on along the minus strand of CM057342.1, from coordinate 662,035,666 downwards.
TCTGGACCGAGGCAACTCGGACAAGAAGTTGGCGAGTCGACGTGCCCAAGGATGCTGTAGATGAAGTGTAGAAAGCATTGTCTCATTTGGGGTATGAAGTTTCCATTGATGGTGGAGAAGAGAAAAGAACTTTGGAGGAAAAATGGTGCTCTCATTTTTCTAGCAAGGAATGAGATGAAATATCAATTTTTCCTCTCCAAAAAACTCACCCCTCAAGTAGTAGCCGGCCCTATCAAGAAAGAGGAGAGAAAAACCAAAACCATGAAGGGAGGTGAGTGCAGTAAAAGCAAAATGGTGACCATAACCAATGTAATGATAATAATGTCACTTCTATTTCAAATCCCATCCTTTCAAAACTAATCACCATAAATGCTAGCCATCATGAAAGAAGAAAAGCAAAGATGCTAGATTTATCGTAATCTCTCCATTTACAAATAAACCCCTCCACTGGAAAAGTCCGGCCGTGAAAGAACAAAGGAAAACTGGCCGAAACGGAATGCATACTGGCAACTTTAGAAAACTGATCCCGTAATAAATTACAGGAAAACCCCACGACTGTATATACATATCCGCATTTGTATTCCCACTGAATACAAATGCAAAGAGATAAAATCTACACAGTACAATACTAGGATCCGGCTTAAACCAAAGCCCGCTAGTATTATCCGTCCGATCATGATCCGTGCAATACCGCACATACATAATCGAACCCTGCCATATCTCCATACGGCCTCTACAGTGTTTTGCCCGAAACTTGAGAAAACGGTCTGTGGGGGACTCTAAAGACTCGTCAATACTTTGGTTGTGGATTTAACCACTAGCACGTCAGAGGTATTAGCCATACGTAACGGGCTACCAGGTATTGATCAAAAGGAACGTCGATGAGCGAACTCATCCTGATACCCTACTGAGCCTGTCAGTGACAATATCCGTACAGTCCGGTCCGTTCGTCTATGAGCATCGCATGGCGGGCCTAGGGGGTTGGTAAAAGTCAGACCCCCAAAAACGGTACAAGTCGTGTCAGAGTGTAGCCCAGAACACCCTGAGATATTACTGGAATAGTTACTAGTAAACCTCCTGCCTTGGCCAAGGACTTCGTGTAATGGCTCTCCTAGACACAACGTGACCTCACCCCGAATACTGGGAGAGACGACCCCTGAAGATCCGCTCACTGCCTCCATGTGGCTCGGGACTGTACCCAACTAAAACCTGTTTGCACGACTCCTTTGAGTGTGGTAGGGTAGTAATCAAAGTACAGTGAGAACTCACACGAGACAAATGACGATCTCAGGTCGATGAACTAACCTGTACACATGTCACCAGGGAACTGCTATCTGACGTCAGGTATAAGACTAACTAGCAGGTTCCCGGCGAGTCCTGTCCGGTGCATTCATAACCCAATGAGCACCTGTATACATCTTAGGTGAACCAACTGACACCAGTGGCTTGTGAGACCGGCCACTGCCCCTCGTCGGGGTCTCGACTGTATACACTAGTCTACTCTGGAGAATCGATGCCCTGTCTCAAAACTCCCACGACTAGGGACCTTTTAAGGATGTGCTTATAGACCCCAGCTCCCACGTATATGATCGCCCTCATACTGCTGGCAGTCAAGCAAGAATCCTAGGGGCTCTATCAACGCGCAATAGTGACCTGTAAGGTCACCTAAAACAGTACACGGTGATAAAGATAAACCAGATAGCATACTATCATCTTGAGTAAGACTGTCCTAACGGTATAGGTCCTCTCTCAATCATTGCAATCACGTGCCTGTGATCCAATAATTGACTCTGATGGCACTATCTCTAACAGCCAGCATAGGGTTAGCCTTTGCGGCGAAATTCGCAGCAGATGTAGGAGTCTCCGCATCAAACTCCTCAATATATTCGCTCAGCATGCGTAGACTGGTCACAACACCTTTAGATGATGGACGCCTGGAAAAGGGCCCTGTCAGCATTATAATGCGAGACTCGAACGGGGCTGGAGTCGATGTGATTGCTGCAAAATAGATCATAATCAGATGTCGGCTCAGGAAATAAAGAAAATACGCAAAAAGTAAAGTCTACCATACCAGCTGCAGCAGGGGGCAGAGCTGGGAGTTCTGGTGGCACAACGACGGCCTCGTCCCCCCTTCAATTCGTAAGGCTACAAGCAATATGAAGAAGAGTTAGCAGTAATGCGACTGCCCGTTGAAGAAAAGGATGTCGTTTAGAGAAAATACTCACCTATACCGGCAGGTGGACTAATCTTTGACAAGAAGGAGAAGTGTGGGTGCAGCACCTGGTACAGATGGTCAAAAAGGACTCCTGTAAAAACACGACAACGCAATGTCAGCGCATGAATTATACAGCCGAGAAATAAGACCAATGGGTCACAAATCCATACCTTCCAACATCTGCGACGGTACGAAAGAAGGTAGAGAGGTGGCCACCGTCAGGGCGGTAACTGACGGCGCTGTCTGGAGTAGCTCAACATCAGCGCTAGCTGCACCTGCATTAGAAATAAGATAAACCTTATCAGGAATGATTGCAGAATAAAAAGAAAGGCGGTGACCTAAAATTTACCTGATGAGTCGCCAGCCGGAGCCGTGACGAGGGCGTTACTTGATACAACGGTGGCGTCTCCTTCCTCCATCGGGGTGGTCTCACCTCCCGTCGCCTCGTCCCCTGACTCCATGGGAGCCGTCGTCATACTTGCAACGTCGGGAGACGACAAAGAACCGCAGGCGGGAAGGGCGATGATCGGAGCGGTGCCCGACTCTTGAGAAAGAGCGGCCACCTCGGGCTCAGCAATTGGATCCGTTTCATTCACCGCCGCTTTAGGCTCTGCCGTGGTAGCCGTCTCGTCGGCCAATATCTCGAGCCCGGCAATTGCGACCACGTCACCTGCCGCCGCCCCGGGTTCAGGAATAGCAGCTAGCTCCTCCACCACTCCCTTAGGCTCAGCGGTCGCTGCCACCTCTTCAGGAAGACCCGGCTCTGCAAAGATAAGATATATAAGAACCGATAGCTTAAAACTTTGACAACAGAGCCTCAAGGCACATTACCTGGAGTTGATTTACCGTTGGCTTCCTGAGCCGCGCGTGCCGTCCGTCTGTGAGCAGTAGACAAGGCAACCGAGAACTCCTCTGAAGGAGCAGCAGCGGGAGTAACGGCGCTTGAACCTGCTCCCGCAGCCAAAGCAGTACTCCGCTCCCTTGCTGCGCGCCTCAGGCGCTTCCTTTCCTCCCGGGCCGTCACAACAGACCTTTTAGAAGCCTCCTTCAGCAAGGCGTCGTCGTCCGCATTCAGGGTTACCTCCAGAGCCGTCAAGGCTTCCATCATCGGTTTTTTAAGTAAGGTCTCTTACGGCAATGCCGAAGAGGCCGGGACTTCGGTAGTTGGCCCGGGGAGAATTTCCGCATCAGCTTGCGGGATAGGCCTTGTGGTCCCCGCGATCCCGCGATAAGATAAAGAGAGGGTCAGATTACTCATAAGAAACGGAAGTAGAAACATAGCGAACCGAAATGTACCAAGGCCTAAGGATGCTCGAAGTCGTTCCTCCTCCTCAAAAGTCTTGAGAGAAGCAGCGAGAGCTTCTTCGGTAGAAATGCCTATTAAAGAAGGAAAAGTGTTAGTAAAAAAACAATGATAGAAGTATGATGCAATGACGAAAAAATACAGCTAATGATTACTTGATCGCGCAAGTCTAGCCAACCCCTCTTCTCGTCTTGCCAACCGCTCAGAAGCTGCGATGGTAGCCGCCAGATCAGTGTCATCTGGCGGCATAAATAGGCCGTCGTTGGTCCCGTGCTCACTCAAGCCCTCGCTGTAAGGAGCATGAGGTTCCTGACCAAATACAATGTCAGTAGAGAGGATCGACTTCTTCTTCCTCTTCTGCGCACGAACTCCGGTCGCAGCCAGCACCAGCTTTCGTTTCATAGGCACCTTGGGACGGCGAGTCCCGATATCCGAGCCCACACCAGATTCGGGTGAAGCTACGGTTACCGTCTCCACGGGAATGCAGGGCACCGAGGGCACGTCCACCGTCTCCACAGGATCACGGGGCAATCCACGCATGGGGCTTAGCACACGTGGAGGCTCAACTGCGGTATCTACTCTTAGCGGAGGAGGGACAGCGATCCGTCGCTTCAAGGGGACATTGTGATCGCTGGCGGGGGGCGTACTCTTGCGATCGAGTAGCAGCCGCCTCTCTCCCCTTATGACAGCACCCGTTGCGTATTGATACCAAGCCCCGTATACGTTGAGGGCCCTTGGAATGCAACTCGGCTCGCTAATGAAGAAGTGGGAGGCCGTATTCAAGCGCATGAAATGATGTAGCGCACCCCGTATTCCCTCTCTGGTGGCAGCAGGTTCTTCCAAAAATGCTTCCAGTGGAACCCCCTGGTTATAGCTCAGCTGCTGGGCAAAATGATAGGGGTTGTATCTTATAAAAAACGCCGCATCATTTTGCCTGAATACGAGGAAGCCCGGCCTAATGGAGTACAGGTGAAGAATCTCCCAGGCTTTCAATACGGAAGCCTCATCCTTAAAAGTGTCGTGCAGTGCCAGCACCGTCTTGGAGGTTTCCTGGCCGATCGTCAGGACTTTGTCCATAAATAACATACCAGCTCCGACCGTGCGCGGACGAAGAAGCAACCCCCTAGCCTCCCGCTGAGACGGATTCATGATGGAAGCGTCAACCAGCCGCATAATTCTGGGAAATTTGCACTTCTCGAAAAACGAGGGTCTCTTATGAATACCAAACACCTCGAGCACGTGCATTTCCATCCATGAAGTAAAGTAGTGCATCGGGAAGTTAGCAGCTTGCACCCCCGGTTCCGTTGTATCCGCCGCCACGCTAAGACCATGGTACAGGTGGGCCAGCTCGGCGATCCCGATGGCCACTTGTATGCCAGCCACCATTCGATGTGCTTGGTAGAAGACGGACGACCTCATATAGCGAGGGTGCATGGGGAGTGCGAACCAGCACAACCACAGTCCCAGAAACCCGAGGAAGAAAGTCTCCTCGTCGATACCCGGAGCGGCGATTTCTGACAGTGGGATGATCGCGGCATCATGGAGATAAAAGCCCTTCTGATCATCTTTCAACATTGGTCGACGGTCCAAGCCAAAACCAAAGGGATCGTCGAGCTTGGCAAATTTTTCGCCTCGTTGCGATAGAATCTCCGGTCGAAGGAACCGGGCAATGAAGTCTGCAAAACTGACCCCCCGACCTCCGGACTCCAAGAAAAGACTCTCGTACATATTCAACACCTTTAGCAAACTAGGAAACTGGTGCTGGATGGCGTTCTCCGGTGTTAGGCCCATCACTACTGGCTTGGTGGCGAAAACATATCCGTCCGGAGGAAGCAGCTCCTCATAGTGCCCCCCTCACCGGCAGACCGTAAATCTCGGCAAATTCTTCTAAAGAGATGGAAACTTCTCTGTCCAGTAGAAGAAAGGTATAGGTTGGGATGTTCCATTGCTCCACAAACGCCTTAATCCACCACGTCGGAGGAGCAGAATATTGGAATAACGACGCGTAAACTGCGGGATATAGGCCAAGCTTCAGCAAATGTGTTTTCTTCGCCGACAAGATGTACCTGGCCCACTGCAAATATCCGGCCGAATGTCGGGGAGTCAATCCGATGTTGTAAGTTTGTCCCCAAGGGCGTGACTCGCCCTGGCATATGCGTCTCCCCAGAGTATCCAAAGCTGCCGGCAGCTGCATGGGTATGGCGGCAATCGAAGGTTGGAGAAGACCCTCCGAAGTCCAATTGACAACCTCCACGGCATAGTTCACCGGGGGTGCATCTGCATACGAAATCGATGAGATCGGATCTGAAGGCGTCGCACAAGAGAAGCTTCGACGACCTTTGATTATCTGGTCGTACCACCTACCCTACAGGTGAAGGTTTTTGTGTTCCAGATCATAATCTCTAATGAGCGTGAGAACCTCCCGGTCCACCGGTGCCTCAGGGAATCCTCCCTCTGAACGGAAAAACGGGAAAGAAAGATCGGAAGACATGTCGCCTGCGAAAAAGAACAGAATCCAATTATCAGTACTATAATTTAATCTTAAAGTTCCGAGCGACACATTAAAATTTATACCGCACTGCAATGCAGTGGAAAGGGGACCAAAGGTGGACCCACAAAATCCAGATGACAATGCATCAATTAATAAAACAGCCTCATCATTGGATGAGACTGTCAATTAATGAGTAAATCCTTAGAGAATATTCTCATTGAATGAGAAATCCCTCGGGAGAAGGAGAAAATCTCCCTTTCAGAGCAAAGCTCTATAACAGAGTGACACTTGTTAAGCTCTGGTCACGAGGGAATTAAATTCCTTAAAGAGCCTAGCTCTGTAATGATGATGGAAAATCCATCAAAGATTAATGAAAATTAATTCTTGAGAATTAAAATTCTGGGATCTTAAAGATCCATGAAAAAACTCTTAAGAGTTCTTTATCAAAAGATCAAAAGATCTACATGTTATCAAAAGAGCAGAGCTTTGACTTATGGGCTAAGAAACCCTAAGAAAAGATCTGTTTAGATCTATGGGATCATGAGAGCAAGGCTCTGTTTATGAAACCCTAAAGGGGTTTTCTTTAGATCAGAGATCTATGAAGAGCAAGGCTCTGTTAATGGGTAAAAACCCTAATTTATTAAAATTAATTTAATTTAATTTTTCCTAAATTTAGTAGAGTTTTAACTCTTGAAAGTTCTTGAACAAAAGAGCAAGGCTCAGAATAAAATTCTTAAGAAGAGATGGGAATCATCTGAGGACCAAAATGTCCTATTTATAGGCGCTGAACCGCCTCCTCAACTTCTGAGTTGATCCAAAAGCTCAGATGTTGCCACCGCTGCACTCACGTGTCTGCCACGTGAGCGCAACGGTGGGGGGGGGGATTTGTTTCCCCCAATCAGAGAAAAACTCTGTTTTGAATTTCAAAATTCAAAATTTAAAAGTTGAAGCAACGCTTCAGATCCTGTGCGCTGCGCGCCACGTGTCAAAAGTAGACACGCCAGCACCAGGAGCGCTGCGTCCTAGGCAGCGCACCCCCAATCAGAGCAAAGCTCTGTTTCAAAATTCAAAATTTAAAAATTGAAGCAACACTTCAGATCCAGCGCTCTGCGCTGTGCGCCACGTGTCAAACACGGGTGCGCTAGCGCAGTTGCGCTACGCGCCACGTGTCAAACATAGGTGCGCTCGCGCCAAGTGCGCCAGCGCTGGAATTAAAAGAATTCCCCACCGTTAGATCAAAAGATCTAATAATAATAAATTATTAATCAGAATTAAAATTCTGATATGGAAAGATTTTTCAATCTTATTAAAACAAGAAAATTATCTTCTGTAAAACAGAAGCCTCAGGATCAAAGATCCAACGGTGAGAAATATTCCCAAATCAATCAGAGAAAAATCTCTTAAACTGATTTAAAAAATCAATTGGCCCCATATAAAGGCCCCAAGACTTCAAGTCTCATATAGAAAAAACCCTATACGAATTTTGAGAAAAACTCAAAGAGAAAGAAAGGCAAGCATTTAGAAGAAAGAAGATCATTTTTTCATCTTTAAAGATAAAGAATTAATTCTTGAACAACAGAGATGAAATCATCTCATAAAAAGAAGAAACATCTTCTAAAAAGATCTTAGATCTATAAAAAGACCAAGGTCTTTGATTAAAAAAGAAAAGATCAAAAGATCTAATCATAAAAATATAAAAAAGAAGTATTTTACTTCATTCACAGATCTTTTGATCTATAAAGGCAGAGCCTTTTATAAAAACAAGAACTCTTGTTCCTGGATCTTGAGGCAAAGCTTCCTTTGAAGAACATAAATTTGTTCTTTGATCTTAAAATTGATCAAAATGCGCTTTGCGCTATTAGGCAGTGCCTTGCACTCATGAACTGCGTCTTTGCGCTCCTTGGATCGGCGCTCAGCGCCAAAACATGCCACGTGTCAACCATAGACATGATCTGCGCTTTGCGCTCCTGAAAACAGTGCACTGCGCTCTTGGGTAGGCGTTTAGCGCCAAGCGCGCCACGTGTCACTCACTGGCGCACCCATAAACTAGTGCAGCGCACTCATAAATTAAAAACGCAATGCGCTAACAAACTAGCGCTTATCGCTAAGCGTGACACGTGTCCCCTTCGTGTGCGCTACCCGACAGAAGCGCAATGCTCTCTTTGACTGGTGCAACACGCCTGGCGCGCCACGTGGCGCACTGTCAGAACAAACTTTGTTTTTGATGAATACTATGCATTCAATACAAGACAAAAAATGTCAGAGCCCAATGCTTGGAATTATTAAAAGGGCAGAGCCCAAACAAAGGCCTAACAGGCAGAATAAAAATAAAATGTTAAACATTTTTAACTGGACTTAGCCCAATTCTGGCCATAAGTCCTCAATTTAAATTGAACTGAGCTCATCTGCTCTTCCAATCAATTTACACCCGGTTCGAGGGTACATCTCTTTACTCCTCTGATATCTGTCGTTGTAATCCTTCAACGTTGTTAGAGAGGTGACGGGTCCCGACAACCACACATTACTACGGACTGTGGAGTCCTTAAACTCATGGACTATGATGTCCTTAACCTCGACCGTGATGTCTTAAAACTAACGTTGGACTGTGGAGTCCTTAAACCCATGGAATATGATGTCCTTAACCTCGATCGTAATGTCTTTAAACTAACATTGGACTGTAGGGTCCTTAAACCCATGAACTATGATGTCCTTAACTTCGACCGTGATATCTTAAAACTAACAATGGACTGTGGAGTCCTTAAACTCATGGACTATGATGTCCTTAACCTCGACCGCGATGTCTTTAAACTAACATTGGACCGTAATGTCCTTAAACTAATTATCGACCGCGATGTCACTAAACTAAACAATAGAGCCCAATTGCTCTCTTGTTGGATCTAAACGATCTCGTTAAGTTGATCTTAGTCTAAAATTAGACTAACGTATCCTTAACAAACGTTTAAGTTGATCTTAGTCTCAAATGAGGCTAACGTATCCTTAAACCCAAACCCCCAAAACCTAAATCTAAGAAAGATACGGATTTCGACTAGTCCACGCCCTACGGGCGACAACATAACTTATTCTCCGTATACAATCCACGGGCAACCAAACACGAAACAAACACCCACGATACGAAGTGACCATCTGGAGAAGGAGAAAGTTGTTACCGCGATGCAGTAGCGTAATTAACTGCAGGGGCTTGCGCCTGCAGGGAAGAGCGTCCCCACAATCAAAAACCCCCTCAAACGAGGGGAAATCTGACGGGGTCTGCTACATCGGCCGCATCCGTTTAAACCTTCGATACACGGTGCCATAAATCAACTTGGTATCTTCGGAGAGGTGGCCGTATAGCACCAATTAGCATCTGCCACCAGATTCAGGCAAGACGTCCAGTCTTCCCGGCTTCCGGCGGTAAACAACGTTTACCACCCCTAGAATTGATATGCGACATATCAGACGAGGAGACCGGACTATACGGTAGTGTCACTGTCAGGCTTTTGCAGGAGTTGGAGCGGGCTTGCTTGCTGATCTTCTGATCGCTCAATACTCGGATAGCCGTTACGTCCAGCTAGTACCGCTGACGGCTTGTGGGTGCTTGATGTGATCATCACCTACTGCAGACGAATTAACGAGTCTTTAGAGTCCTACATAGAGGTTTTACTGGCTCAGGCAAAACGAAATAGAAGCGCATATGTGATATATGCGGGACCGAGAATAATGCGTGTATATGATACCGTATTCTATTCTCGCGATTTTTGTATCGGCCGGTTATATATGATATAGCCGGGTTATCGAATCAAGTGTTGATTCGATAAGTTGGTACATTTGATATTAGTCGGTTATATATGATATAACCGGATTATTAAGTCAAGTATTGATTTAATAATTTAGTGTATAATTGTATATGTGATATACTAATTTACATTAACTAACATTACTTTACTTAAGCATTTGTTTTTCTCACTTGTGCACAACTTAATATATATGTGATATATATTTATTTGTGTTCATTTTGTATCATGGTTGTTAATAGAACTTACATGGGTGTATAAGACTTATACCATACTAATTATAGTGTTATGTTTTTATATTTAAAGTAATTCTAAAATTAGTGGATGATGAGATCACATGCATGAAGCTTCATGAAGCTTATGGTTCCATTGACTAAGTCCACTAGTTTTGTTTTACTTAAGATATTAATTAACCTAACCATTATAATGTAGCCATGGTTATATCTCTACATGAGTTACTATATGATACAAACTCACCCATGGTTCTCTCTCTCTCTTGATTAGTTTTCATTCTCATTTTTCTTGAGCTCATCTTCTTCCTCCTTCAAAAAGCTTGCTAGGGTTTGATAAAGAGAGAGAAATAATATGAGAAAAGAAATTCTAAAGTGTACCCACTTCCTATTTCATCATCCTCTACTAGACTAGCACTTTAGTATATGGTGTTTGCTTCACTTTGGTGAAGTGGTAGCATGAGTTAGTAATCCCCCGACGTAGATCATCTTCGGCCTCAAAGACTTCAAGCAATACCGTTGCTATCTTCTCATGGAGCCGTCGGAGAGTCCGGGAGCACGATGATCGCAGCAAAGGGACTACTACAAGGAGCATATGAAGTGAAGGACTGATCTACAAAGGTTGTGTTTTCTCTTCACTTAGATAGTAAATGGTTTACTATATGTTTTCCGTATTATATTCTAGTTATCGATTCTTGTTTAGAGTTCCTTGAAACGACAAATTTTTGAAAATGGTATGAACGATGCCTCCCGAAACCGTGCTGCCGTCGAGAGGAACCCTACAGTTATGAACATCTTTCTGAATCAAAAGTCGATTGGATCAGGCTCGTTAAATAATGGCATATATATTCTAGAGCAAACCACAGTTCTTAATATACAAAACACACACAAGAGGAAGAGTTCAGAAATGAACGAATCCTTCTTGTGGCATTGTAGACTAGGTCATATCAATGCGACACGACCAACTAAGTTGCATAAGGATGGATATTTGAATCCATTCGAATTTTCGTCTTATGACACTTGCCAGTCATGTCTCAAAGGCAAGATGACTAAAACTCTGTTTACAGGACACGAAGAAAGAGTTACGGAACTCTTGGGACTGATACATAGTGATGTATGGGGTCCCATGTCTACACATGCCAAGAATGGTTCTTCGTATTTCATTACATTCACTGACGATCTCTCAAAATACGGACATGTGTTCCTAATGAAACACAAGTCTGAAGATTTTGAGAAATTCAAGGAATATAAATCCGAAGTTGAAAACCAAACGGGTAAAAGTATTAAAATCCTTCAATCTGATCGAGGAGGTGAATACTTGAGCACGGAGTTCCTGGACTTTCTAAAAGATAATGGGATTCTCTCTCAGCTTACTCCTCTGTATACACCACAGCACAACGGTGTATCGGAACGGAGGAATCACACCTTATTAGATATGGTGCGCTCTATGATGAGCACTACTGAGTTACCTATTTCCTTTTGGGGATATGCGCTTGAAACCGCCATACAACTATTGAATATGGTCCCTACCAAATCTGTGCCTACCACTCCATATGAGATATAGAAGGGGAAGAGACCGTGTCTTAATTATATTAAGATATGGGGTTTTCCGGCTTATGTTAAAACGCAAAATCCGGACAAGCTCGAGGCAATGTCAGTTCTGTAAGTTTGTTGGATATTCCAAAAATTCATGTGGGTATATTTTCTACCGTTTCGAGGAACAAAAAGTGTTTATTTATCGCAACACCACCTTTTTAGAAAAGGAATTTCTTGCAAAGGAAATTTGTGGCAAGGAGGTAGAACTGGAAGAGGTTCCAGCAGCACAAACTACAACAGATGATTTGGTAGAACCATAGGATTCGATAGCTCCCAACGAACCTCAGCCTCTCTGCCGATCTAGTAGGGTTCCTCATCCACCTGAAAGATACTATGGTTTTCTCATTGATGGTTGAAGCGAGGATTGCATCATGGAGGATGATGACCCAACTAGTTTCGAGCAGGCCATCACGAGTGGGGACTCAGTGAAGTGGCTGGATGCAATGCGGTCCGAGATGGAATCCATGTACTCCAACAAAGTATGGAATTTGGAAGATGCTCCTGAAGGGGTAAAACCCATTGGGAGCAAGTGGATCTTCAAGAAAAAACTTGGTGTAGATGCGAAAGTGGAGACTTTCAAAGCTAGACTTGTTGCTAAGGATTTTCGTCAACGACCAGGTGTGGATTATGACGAAACCTTTTCTCTGGTGGCTATGCTTAAATCCATCCGGATCATGCGTGCAATTACTGAATACCATGACTACGAAATCTGGCAAATGGATGTTAAGACCGCCTTTCTGAATGGTGATTTGGAAGAGTCCGTGTACATGACTCAGCAAGAGGGCTTCGTAGACAGTGGGAGCAGCGGAAAGGTGTGCAAGCTGCTTAAATCCATATACGGGTTAAAGCAAGTATCACGGAGTTGGAACATCTGTTTTGATGTCGTTATCAAAGAGTTTGATTTCGTCAAAAACGTAGATGAACCTTGTATATACAAGAAGGTGGCAGAGAGTAAGATTGTCTTCCTCGTATTGTACGTGGATGACATACTCTTGATAGGAAATGACATTTCTATAGTTCAATCAGTCAAGCTCTTCTTATCACAAAGATTCTCAATGAAAGATCTAGGGGATGCCTCCTACATCTTGGGGATTAAGATCTATAGAGATAGATCTAAACAGATACTGGGATTGTCCCAATCCAGGTACATTGACACCATAATAAAGAGGTTTAGTATGGAAGAATCCAAGCATGGGTTTTTACACACGATCTCAGGACTCACTCTCTCCAAAGAGATGTCTCCCAAGACTGATTTGGAGAGAGCTCGCATTAAAGAGATACCCTATGCTTCGGCAGTAGGCTCTATCATGTATGAGATGCTATGTACCAGACCCGATGTAGCATCATCACTAAGTGTAGTGAGTAGGTATCAAGCAGATCCTGGAGAGAGTCACTGGACAGCTGTGAAGAGCATTCTCAAGTACTTAAGAAGGACTAAAGAGATGCTCTTGGTGTATGGTAACAGAGAACTCCAAGTGGAGTCCTTTACCGATTCGAGCTTCCAGAGTGACAATGACGACTCTAAGTCGCACTCGGGATTTGTCTTTTACCCTCAATGGAGGGGCGGCATGCTGGAAGAGTTCTAAGCAGGAAACTGTGGCAGACTCGACGATGGAGGCTGAATACATCGCTGCCAACGATACTGCCAAAGAGGCTGTCTGGATGAAGAAGTTCATAACTGAACTTGGAGTGGTTCCATCCATTGAGTATCAAATACCTTTGTATTATGATAATAATGGAGCGGTGGCTTTGGCCAAGGAACCCAGGTCCCATCAGCGATCCAGGCATATTCTGAGGCGGTATCAACTGATCCGGGAGATAGTTGATCGCCGGGAGATCGAGGTCAGGAGAGTTGACAAGAAGAATAACACCGCGTATCCACTCACGAAGGCCATTCCTCAGATACAGTTCGAGAGACTTTTCGGGATGCTGGGTATGCGATACTACAGCAGCTGGCCCTAGTGCAAGTGGGAGATTGTTAGTTGTATGTATGCCCTAGAGGCCATTATTGTACATGTGATGTATATTATATTGGATGCTTGGACATATATAGAGTGGACTTTCTTACTCTACATGATAGTATGCTATCTGGTTGCTCTTTATCTTAACATGTATACTTGTCTCTTGATACTGTCTTATGGTTACATGTTGGTAAAGCCCTTAGGATGTGTACTTGACTACCAGGATTATGATGCAGATCATATTAGTGGGGCCATGGTAGTCCATAAGTTCATCCTTTAATGTTCCTAGTCGTGGGTGTATCGAGACAGGGCATCGATATAACAGAGTAGACTAGCGTATACACTTCTCGACCCATATGATGGGCGATAGATGATCCCATATCCATTAGTGTTTGACATCAGAGATGGTATACGAGTGCTCAGTGGAGACTGGGTACACTGGACGGACTCGCCGAGAACTCCTGGATGGTATTATACCTGACGCCAGATAGAAGTTCTCTGGTGACACTTGTACAGGTTAGTCTTTAGACCCGAGATCGTCATAGAGTCTTGTGTGATTCCCACCGTGCTTTGATTTCCACCTTACCACGTTCAAGATGACGTGCAAAACGGTGGTTTTTAGGTACAGTCCCAAGTCACATGGAGGCAATGAGCGATAGGAAGGGTTTCGTCTCTCCCGATATTAGGGGTTGATGTTGCGCTGTGCTCAATTGGCCATAACAGGGAAGTCCCTGGCCAGGGCTAATTTAGAGATTTACTGGTAAGTGTTAATAGTAGTTTCTCGACCCGTTATGGGCCTCATATCGGCATGACTTATCGGTTATTGGGGTCTGACGTTTACCACCCTTAGACTGGATATGCGGCATATCAGACTGTAACATTCTGAAATTTTAGAAATAAATATAATTAATTAGCTAAATAATAAAAGGTTAAATTAAAAAGTTATTAAAACCAAATAAGACAATTTCATAAGATGCATGTAAAACAAATTAAATTAAAATTTTAGTATGCAACATAAATAAATTATAAGGGTTTAAATGTAAATTTTAGCTTCATTTTAATAAAAAGAGTGTTTTATAATAAAATAAGTTATGAAGGGTTTTCATATAAAATTTAGGAAAATTATGCAAATTTGGATTTGTGAGGGTGTAAGGGGAAAATAAGTAGAAAATGTTTTAGTTCAGAATTTAATTACAAATTGAATCAATTTGGAAAAGATAATGTTTTGCCGCCACCTCCTCTCATGCACAACACCATCCCCACACCTCCTCCTTGTATGAAACCACCATATCTTGCTTGGTGACACCTCCTCCTACACCTCACCCTTCCCCTTACCATTTATATAAGGTGTTCAGATCAATTAATCAAGTTAAAACTTCTAAAAATTCAAAAGAAAGAAAAGAAAAACAAAACAAAATAAAGAAGAACAAGAGAAGAGAAGAGGGACTGGGTAAGGAGTTCATCATCAAGCTAGGGTTAGGAGCTTATGCATCTTGGGGAGAGTTATTCCAGCAATATTTTTGTAGGTAAAATGCTTAATCACAGTAGGGATTTAATTCTGTAACTCGTTCATAGTTTGAAACCAAAGTGTCCGTAATATCGTATTTTTAGCAAAACTGAACTCTATTATAATCTGCTATAGTTTAGATAAAAATCAAATTAACAAAACAGTGCCAGAATGATGTATGTGGGACCTAGAACAAACCATAGAAGCACGAGTCCAGGGGATCGGTTTTGGGCCGGCGACCATTAGACAAATTCCGGCGTCGCCGGATTTTTGGGGAAGTTTGGTGATTTGGCTTTTTGGGTTGGTCTCTGTGTAGATTTTTGGTTAATTTGGAATTGTTTACTTAAGTTAGTTTAACAGAATACAAAATCTGAAAACTAATATCGGAAAAAGTGATCTAAAATCTAAAATACGACACGGTTAAAACGTAATGCGATCGGTTTTCCGTCGCGATGCAGAGTTGGGTTAGATTTCAGTGAGGTTAAATATTAGATCGTTTGCGATGGTCGTACATAGTCTAATTAGCACGTACAACTTGCGTTTTATTGATTTTGACGTATCGAAATGTAGCCGTTTCCTTATACAAGTTATTGCTACGTTAGATGTAGGGTTCCTAGGCACTCTCAAGAGGTCTCACAAGGTATCAACCATGCCAATTTCAAATTTTTATGGTGCCGAGAAACCCTAATACGGATCGTTGACTAGAAGTTTAGGCGAAAAATGAAACTAGTTAACATCTTAACTAAAGGAGAGAGGCTACAACCTTTGTAGATCCGGTTCTCCACTTCCTTAGCTCCACGTAGGCGTCCTCTCGCTGTCCATCTCGAATCCCGAACTCAAATGTCGGCTTCATCGGAGAATTGGGCGGACTAGGTCGTCGGCTTCGTGCCGAAGATGATCTACGTCGAGGCATCACAAGTTCAAGCTCCAACTTCACCAAGTTGTGAAACTTGTGAAGAAAACACCCTATACTACTTGGCAAGAGGTAGTGGGTGAAGAAATAGGAGGTGGGTTCACTTTAGAATTGGATTTCTCACACTTTTGCTCAAGTTGCCATTGATGAAGGCAAGGTTTTTCTTGAAGAAGAAGATGAAGAAGAAGAAAGAATATGATAAGTTTCTTATTTAAAAATGAAACTAATATGAATACTTATCATATACTAACCATGGTCAAGTGTAGAGATTAAACTAAGGTTAGTTGGAATGGTTAGGGTTAAGGATGAGATAAGAATGGTGGACTTTGTCAAAGCTTCAAGAAGCTTCAACATAGAAACAAAATAAGCCACCATTCTTAATAATATCCAAAATGAATAAATAAATATATAACTAAGTAAATAATCAAAACCCTAACCATTCATATAACCATGGTTTAATCTTTACACAAACCCAAGTGAGCAAGTATCATCAAACATGATACAAACAAGTGCACAAAAATATATCACATATACAATGTGCATCAAGTGAGAAAATCCTTTTAAAATGAACCAATACTAGTTAATGCAAAGCAATATATCATTAAATCATTAAATCAACACTTGATTTAACGATCCGGTCATATCGCATATAACCGACTAGTATCCTATGTATCGGCTTATCGAATCAATCCTTGATTCGATATCTAGGTTATATCGCATATAACCAATTGATACATTCATTGCGAGAATGAAATAAGGTATCACATACACGCATTATTCTCGCTCCCGCACATATCTCATATGCGCTCCTATTTCGTTTCGCTTGAGCCAGGAAACCTCTGTATAGGACTCTAAAGACTCGTCAATACGCCGGTAGCAGATGATGATCATATCAAGCACCCACAAGCCGCAAGCGGTCTTCTAAACATAACGGCCACCCGGGTATTGAGCGATCAGAAGATCGACGAGCAAGCCCGCTCACACTCCTGTGAATCCAACCAGTAACACTTACCGTACAGTCCGGTCTGTTCGTCTGATATGTCGCCTATCAAGTCTAGGGGTGGTAAACGTCAGACCCCAATAACCGATAAGTCGTGCCGATGTGATGCTCATAACGGGTCGAGAAACTACTGGTAACACTTACCAGCAAATCTCTGATCAGCCCTGGCCAGGGACTTCCCTGTTACGGCCAATCGAGCACAGCGCAACATCAACCCCCAATACCGGGAGAGACGAAACCCCTCCTATCGCTCATTGCCTCCATGTGACTCGGGACTGTACCCAAAGACCACCGTTTTGCACGCCCTCATGGACGTGGTAAGGTGGAGATCAAAGCACAGTGGGAATCACACAAGACTCTATGACGATCTCGGGTCTACAGACTAACCTGTACAAGTGTCACCTGAGAACTGCCATCTGACGTGAGGTATAATACCATCTGGGAGTTCTCGGCGAGTCCGTCCAGTGTACCCATTCTCCACTAAGCACTCGTATACCATCTCTGATGTCAAACACCAATGGATATGGGATCATCCATCGCCCATCTCATGGGTCGAGAAGCGTATACGCTAGTCTACACTGGTATATCGATGCCCCGTCTCGATACACCTACGACTAGGGACCTTGAAGGATGCACCTATGGACTACCATGTCCCCACTAGTATGATCTGTATCATAGTCCAGGTAGTCAAGTACACATCCTTAGGGCTTTACTAACAAGTAACTATAAGACAGTATAAAGAGACAAGTGTACATGTTAAGATAAAGAGTAACCAGATAGCATACTATCATGTCGAGAAAGAAAGTCATCTCTATATATGTCCAAGCATCCAATATAATATACATCATCTGTACAATACTGGCCTTTAGGGCATACATACAACTAACAATCTCCCACTTGCACTAGGGCCAGCTGCTGTAGTATCGCATACCGAGCATCCCGAAGAGTCTCTCAAACTGTATCTGGGGAATGGCCTTCGTGAGTGGATCCGCCGTGTTGTTCTTCGTGTCAACTCTCCTGACCTCGATCTCCCGGCGATCAACTATCTCCCGGATCAGGTGATACCGCCTCAGAATATGCCTGGATCGCTGATGGGACCTGGGTCCCTTGGCCAAAGCCACCGCTCCATTGTTATCGCAATACAAAGGTATTGGATGCTTAATGGATGGAACCACTCCAAGTTCAGTATTGAACTTCTTGATCCAGACAGCCTCTTTGGCAGCATCGTTGGCAGCGATGTATTCAGCCTCCATCGTCGAGTCTGCCACGGTTTCCTGCTTGGAACTCTTCCAGCTAACCGCCCCTCCGTAAAGGGTAAAGACAAAGCCCGACTGCGACTTAGAGTCGTCCTTATCACTCTGGAAGCTCGAATCGGTAAAGGACTCCACTTGGAGTTCTCCGTTACCATACACCAAGAGCATCTCTTTAGTCCTTCGCAAGTACTTGAGAATGCTCTTCACAGCTGTCCAGTGATTCTCTCCAGGATCGGCTTGATACCTGCTCACTACACTTAGTGAGTATGCTACATCGGGTCTGGTACATAGCATCGCGTACATGATAGAGCCTACTGCCGAAGCATAGGGTATCCCTTGCATGCGAGCTCTCTCCAAATCAGTCTTGGGAGACATCTCTTTGGAGAGAGTGACTCCAGAGATCGTGGGCAAGTTCCCACGCTTGGATTCTTCCATACTAAACCTCTTTAGTATGGTGTCAATGTACCTGGATTGGGACAATCCCAGTATCCGTTTGGATCTATCTCTATAGATCCTGATCCCCAATATGCAGGAGGCATCACCAAAATCTTTCATTGAGAATCTTTGTGATAAGAAGAGCTTGACCAATTGCAGCATAGGAATATCATTTCCTATCAAGAGTATGTCGTCCACGTACAATACGAGGAAGACAACCTTACTCCCTGCCACCTTCTTATAAATACAAGGTTCATCTGGGTTTTTGACGAAATCAAACTCTTTGATAACGACGTCAAAGCAGATGTTCCAACTCCGTGATGCTTGCTTTAATCCATAAATGGATTTAAGCAGCTTGCACACCTTCCCGCTGCTCCCACTGTCTACGAAGCCCTCTGGCTGAGTCATGTACACGCACTCTTCTAAATCACCATTTAGAAAGGCGGTCTTAACATCCATTTGCCAGATTTCGTAATCATGATATGCAGCGATGGCAAGCATGATCCGGATGGATTTAAGCATGGCCACTGGAGAAAAGGTTTCGTTATAGTCCACACCTGGTCTTTGGCGAAAACCTTTTGCAACAAGTCTAGCTTTGAAAGTCTCCACTTTCCCATCTACACCAAGTTTCTTCTTGAAGATCCACTTGCTCCCAATGGGTTTTACCCCTTCAGGAGCAACTTCCAAAGTCCATACTTTGTTGGTGTACATGGTTCCATCTCGGACCGCATAGCATCCATCCATTTCACTGAGTCCCTACTCGTGATGGCCTGCTCGAAGCTAGTTGGGTCATCATCCTCCATGATGTAATCCTCTCTCCCTCCATCCATGAGAAAACCGTAGTATCTCTCAGGTTGGCGAGGAACCCTACTAGATCGGCGGAGTGGCTGGGGTTCATCGGGAACTACGGAATCCTCTGGTTCTACCAGATCTTCTGTTGTAGCTTCTGCAGCTGGAACCTCTTCCAGTTCTACCTCATGACCACTAATCTCTTTTTCAAGAAATTCCTTTTCTAAAAAGGTGGCATGCCGAGAAACAAACACTCTTTGTTCTTCAGGGTGGTAGAAGATATACCCTTGAGAATTCTTGGGATATCCTACAAATTTGCATAGAACAGACCGTGCCTCGAGTTTGTCCGGATTTTGTCGTTTGACATAGGCTGGACAACCTTATATCTTAACATAGTTAAGACTTGGTCTCTTTCCTTTCCATATCTCATATGGAGTGGTAGGCACGGATTTGGTTGGGACCATATTCAATAGATGTATGGCTGTCTCAAGCGCATACCCCCAGAAGGAAATAGGTAACTCAGCTGTGCTCATCATAGAGCGCACCATATCTAATAGGGTGCGGTTCCTCCGTTCTGATACACCGTTGTGCTGTGGTGTATATGGAGGAGTCAACTGAGAGAGAATCCCATTCTCTTTTAGGAAGTCCAGGAATTCATTGCTCAAGTATTCACCTCCTCGATCAGATCGAAGGATTTTAATACTTTTTCCGGTTTGGTTCTCGACTTCTTGTTTATATTCTCTATATTTCTCAAAAGCTTCAGACTTGTGTCTTATTAAGTACACATGTCCGTATCTTGAGAGATCGTCAGTGAATGTAATGAAGTACGAAGAACCATCCCTGGCATGTGTAGACATTGGACCGCATACATCACTATGTACTAGTCCTAAGAGTTCAGTAACTCTTTCTCCGTGTCCCGTAAACGGAGTTTTGGTCATCTTGCCTTTGAGACATGACTGGCAAGTGTCATAAGATGAAAATTCGAATGGTTTCAAATATCCATCCTTATGCAACTTAGCCAGTCGTGTCGCATTGATGTGACCCATTCTATAATGCCACAAGAAGGATTCGTTCAGTTCTGAACTCTTCCTCTTGTGTGTGTTTGTTATGCTCAGAACTGTTGATTGATTTAGAACATAAATGCCATTGCACAACGTGCCTGATCCAACCAACTTTTGGTTACGGAAAATGTTCATAACATTGTCCTGTAATACAAAATTATATCCCTCTTTACTTAATAAAGAAACTGATATAATGTTGCATATCAGGTTCGGCATGTAATAGCATTCGTTCAGAACCAATGTATTACCAGTTGGTAACACAAGGTGATATTCCCCGACAGTCTTAGCTGCAACAATTGCACCATTTCCAACTCTAATGTCTTTATCACCTTCTCCAAGTTCTCTACCTTTTCTAAGCCCATGTAACTGATTACATATATGGGATCCTGACCCGGTATCTAATACCCAGGACGTAGAGCAAATGGAGAAACAGTTCTCTGTAACGAACACCCGAAGAAAATGCATCATCATGTACTTTCTTCATTCGGGTGGCATGGGAATCCTGGTATTCCCCTATATCCTGTTCATTCCTATAACTCTTATAGGAAAGAACGGAACCAACGTTCCCCAGCACAGTATAACATACGGGTTTGGTCAATACATCCATATTATTATCTTTGTTAGGGTATGAAATGGTCGCTACCTGGAGAGAGAGAGAAGAAAACACTTTAGCGTATGCTCTTGCAAGATCAGATTGGTTATTATCTTATCTAATCAGGATGGCTCCCACTGGTTTTTATCAAATCTTCCTTCAAACCTTAAAAGGAAAGACTAGCCGGGATTAATTACACCCTACAATTTCGTCGATCTTTCAGCCAGGCCAGTGTCGGTACTTTGAGGGAAGTTCCCCGTGCTTTCGCACGGACCTAATTAATGTAAACCTCGTTTTCCCAGGGGCGTAACTCCATTGACACCTTTCTAGACACCTACTTGATCGGCTAATTGTAGTGTGTAAAACTCTCCCGGGAGTAACTCTTACTCGCAGTGGGTATCGGGATCCAACTATCTCATAGAAGGTATGCAATCTCATTGCAAATTTCAACACTTGAAATTCCCGATAATGCTTTTGCCCCTAGCGTGCTATGACCTTGACGAAAGCCAACAAACTACAGCCCGCTAGTCAAGTTCAACCCGTACATTTCTTGACTGAATTAAACCCACCCGCACGACCCTTGACGAAAGCCAACAAAGCCGTACGACTACCCTAATCCAGTCGCATCATATGCAGCAGATAAACAGCACATAGCTACCGCACACTACACCTTGACGAAAGCCAACAAATGTAGCACGAATACTATATGTAACTTATCTGAAATGACGGAGGGCTACGACAGGTTTTTCTGAAAACCTATTGCGTAATGAACTTGATATCGTTGTAGAATCAAATGAAGTTTTGAAATGGAGTGATTTCGAGGCTTTTCTAGTTTTGCTAAAGGGGTCACTCCCGGTGAAGGGATCGTCGGCCCTTTCCTCGTCGAATGAGGTGCGGGATATATCATATATATCACTGTGCAAAGCAGAAACTATAGAAGCAATCAAAAACAAACCGAGTATGTAGCATCTGCCAGTTATTGCTAAAGGAGTCACTCCCAGTGAAGGGATCTCGGTCCTTTCCTCATCGAATAAGGTGCAGGATATATCACATATACCGCTATGCAAAGCAAGAACTGTAGCTACCTGTTTTATTTAAAATTTGATTCTACAACATCATTTGGTTTCTTTTCTTTCATTAATCACATTAATGAAGTCCCATCATTTAAATACCTAAACATCACAGATAAATACGACGTACACTTATGCCATCCGCATTCGCCTCGATGTCCCCTCGTGCACCGTTAGGTTAGGTAACTAACGACAGAGCAGGGCAGGGCTAGTGCGGGTGCAAAACATAAGTAACGTCAATATAATATATCATATATACTATATACTGTATCTATCACAGAACATCACATGATCACATCACAGATATCGCAGCAGAAGAAACATATGAAACATTGGATATTCTAGGACGTCCGTGTTTTCAATACGAGCCAGAATAAAACAGGGATTCCACGGTCGTGATGAATAGCCAACCCCACACCCCTAGACCCCTACGAGAGCGGCAAGCAACCCTGCCAATTCTACGGTTAAGAGACCCGGACTCGACTCCTCGAGTTGGTCTCCCACTGGACCTCAGAACCCGGTTACTTGTGCTCCCCTCCTTGGGTCTATCCTAATGCGGAAAAGTAAATAATATACAAAAGGTGACATCTTCCGCAACCTGGAAGTGCCCCAAAATAAAAGAATATTACATACAAGTTTTTACATGAATGAAAAAGAAAAACACTCATCTCACATAAAAACCCCCGGCTATTCAAACACGACGATCCAATATAACATATCCAGCAACACATAACATCACATGTCATCAACGTAAGTAAATATGCGCATCCCAATTGTCGTTGACATATAGCAACGAAACCGGGGATATCACATATTACACTTACGGTCACAGAAAAGAAAGTGTAAAACTACAACAGTTGGAATCCGCAACCACTTTAGACATCACATGCCTAATCAAATGAAGCACTTAGACATCACATGCCTAACAGTTATAAACCCCGCATTTTAGTCTCATTATCGAAAACTCTTTTCAATATCAAGTGAGACTAAACTGCTAGATTTATAACGTTCATTCAGTTATCTCATAACTTTTTGTGAATTCCAATTATTGTATCCCATTCCGGATAAATAGAAAATATTAAACTTTCCGATCGAACATTCGAACACCCAAGTTTTCCCGAAACCGTCCAACACATGAAATAGGTTCAAAGACATTCACTTCATGCCTCAGTACCAACGGTCCAGCCGTAGAAGGGTCAAGCCAACGCCTCACATGTGGCACGCCGTACAGCCCCAAACCCGAAGGTTCAAAGGGCAGTTCAAGACGGTCACATAATCGAGTTAAGGTTTGTTGTCTTCTAGAGGGACCATCGCGTTACTTGCACTACTCAGAACGTCCTTAAACCACACAAAAATCCAACACTTGGATATTTTCCGGCAGGGGAAAAGTTGGGTATTTATATCCGGTCGGACTTTTTAACATATTCAAAAAATTATCCGGAAAGCATTTAGACAAAGTTCGATAATCCGATCGAAATACCGAGTCCCCAATACAACCCAGAATACTCAACTCTGAATAAATATTAAAAATTCCCAGAGAACTCAGCACTGAATAAAAGAAGTTACTGTGCAAAATTAGGTGGGTGACGTCATCATACGGCCGCGGTTCCACCGCACAATGGAGGAATTGGGTGATCGTGTTTCACAGTAATTCTTAGAAAGTCCTGCTGAATTTTCTGCATATTTTTAATTTGGAAAAAACCCAGTTTTTAAAAAATGTACAGAGAGCAACTTTGATATTAGGGTTTCGGTTCGATCGGACTTCAAACTCCGTCTGGACTTCGCCTAAGGCTCTAGCTAGGCTCTGATACTACTGTAGTGTTCTTAGGCACTCTCAAGAGGTCTCACAAGGTATCAACACTGCCAATTTCAAATTTTTATGGTGCCGAGAAACCCTAATACGGATCGTTGACTAGAAGTTTAGGCGAAAAACGAAACTAGTTAACATCTTAACTAAAGGAGAGAGGATACAACCTTTGTAGATCCGGTTCTCCACTTCCTTAGCTCCACGTAGGCGTCCTCTCGCTGTCCATCTCGAATTCCGAATTCAAATGTCGGCTTCATCGGAGAATTGGGCGGACTAGGTCGTCGGCTTCGTGCCGAAGATGATCTACGTCGAGGCATCACAAGTTCAAGCTCCAACTTCACCAAGTTATGAAACTTGTGAAGAAAACACCCTATACTACTTGGCAAGAGGTAGAGGGTGAAGAAATAGGAGGTGGGTTCACTTTAGAATTGGATTTCTCACACTTTTGCTCAAGTTGCCATTGATGAAGGCAAGGTTTTTCTTGAAGAAGAAGATGAAGAAGAAGAAAGAATATGATAAGTTTCTTATTTAAAAATGAAACTAATATGAATACTTATCATATACTAACCATGGTCAAGTGTAGAGATTAAACTAAGGTTAGTTGGAATGGTTAGGGTTAAGGATGAGATAAGAATGGTGGACTTTGTCAAAGCTTCAAGAAGCTTCAACATAGAAACAAAATAAGCCACCATTCTTAATAATATCCAAAATGAATAAATAAATATATAACTAAGTAAATAATCAAAACCCTAACCATTCATATAACCATGGTTTAATTTTTACACAAACCCAAGTGAGCAAGTATCATCAAACATGATACAAACAAGTGCACAAAAATATATCACATATACAATGTGCATCAAGTGAGAAAATCCTTTTAAAATGAACCAATACTAGTTAATGCAAAGCAATATATCATTAAATCATTAAATCAACACTTGATTTAACGATCCGGTCATATCGCATATAACCGACTAGTATCCTATGTATCGGCTTATCGAATCAATCCTTGATTCGATATCTAGGTTATATCGCATATAACCAATTGATACACTCATTGCGAGAATGAAATAAGGTATCACATACACGCATTATTCTCGCTCCCGCACATATCTCATATGCGCTCCTATTTCGTTTCGCTTGAGCCAGGAAACCTCTGTGTAGGACTCTAAAGACTCGTCAATACGCCGGTAGCAGATGATGATCATATCAAGCACCCACAAGCCGCAAGCGGTCTGCTAAATGTTACGGCCACCCGGGTATTGAGCGATCAGAAGATCGACGAGCAAGCCCGCTCACACTCCTGTGAATCCAACCAGTAACACTTACCGTACAGTCCGGTCTGTTCGTCTGATATGTCGCATATCAAGTCTAGGGGTGGTAAACGTCAGACCCCAATAACCGATAAGTCGTGCCGATGTGAGGCTCATTACGGGTCGAGAAACTACTGGTAACACTTACCAGCAAATCTCTGATCAGCCCTGGCCAGGGACTTCCCTGTTACGGCAAATCGAGCACAGCGCAACATCAACCCCCAATACCGGGAGAGACGAAACCCCTCCTATCGCTCATTGCCTCCATGTGACTCGGGACTGTACCCAAAGACCACCGTTTTGCACGCCCTCATGGACGTGGTAAGGTGGAGATCAAAGCACAGTGGGAATCACACAAGACTCTATGACGATCTCGGGTCTACAGACTAACCTGTACAAGTGTCACCTGAGAACTGCCATCTGACGTGAGGTATAATACCATCTGGGAGTTCTCGGCGAGTCCGTCCAGTGTACCCAGTCTCCACTGAGCACTCGTATACCATCTCTGATGTCAAACACCAATGGATATGGGATCATCCATCGCCCATCTCATGGGTCGAAAAGCGTATACGCTAGTCTACACTGGTATATCGATGCCCCGTCTCGATACACCTACGACTAGGGACCTTGAAGGATGCACCTATGGACTACCATGTCCCCACTAGTATGATCTGTGTAAGTGCACGGCAGCGCCCCGGCCGTCAATCCGACGCCGGAATGCGGAAGCGGTGAAAAACTTTAATTTTGCGGACTTTGCAAACCGGCACCACCGCGCACTAGACATCCGGATCGTAACCATTAAACTAGTCTAAGCTAACTAGAAAACGGGTTAGAGATGTACCGACTGATCCGAGTCCTCCGGTCTTCATCTCCACTCCGATCTCCTCGAGGGATCTCCGTCCGTCTCCTCCTCGTCGGAAAGGGCACCACGAAGCCGGGTACTTTTACGGGCTCCCGCCTCTATACCGAGGCAACTCGGGCATGAAGCCGGCAACTCGACATGCCCAAGGTTTGCTGTAGGATGTGTAGGGTCTATGTCTCATTGGGTTTTGGTTGCCTTTTGAAGATGGAGGAATTTAGCACAAGAATTTTCATGGATGGAAGCTCAAAAAATTTTGAGCATATCATGAAGGATGAGCTCGGCCAGAACTTGAAAGTGCTCACTGGAAAAATTGAAGCCACCAACTCATGAATGAATGTGTGAATTAATACCAAGGAAGAAATCAAAATTTCCTACACTGCACACAAAATGGGGGGGTCCACAAATAATCAAGGAAGGAAATTAATACACAAATCAACCTCTCTCTCTCACCCTGGAAATCATGGCCGACCCACACATATAAAACCTCACTCCAATAATTAATCCCATACTCACACAAAATCTCCAACAGTGGCCGGCCCAAAACCCCATCCCCAAATCACATCAAAACCCATACCCATCCATACCTTAATTAATGCATGAAAAGCCAAAAAAAAAGATTTCATAATAAAACCTTTTTCAATAAAACCCCTCCACTAAAGTTATTTGCACAATTGCAAATAACCCCCTCCATCGGAAAAGTCCGGCCGGGAAAGGACAAAGGAAAACCGGCTGGAACGGAATGCAAACTGGCAACTCCAGAAAACTGGTCCCGTAATAAATTACAGGAAAAACCCCGATACTGTGCATACACACCCGCATCTGTATTCCGTCCGGATACAAATGCAAAAAGACAAAACTACACTATCAAATACTAAGATCCGGCTTAAGCCAAAGCCGGCTAGTAAAAACCGTCCGATCACGATCCGTGCAATACCGCACGTATCTGATCGAACCTTGCCATATCTCCATACGGCCTCTACAGCCTTTCGCCAGAAAGCTGAGTAACTGAAAGTGTGGGGGACTCTAAAGACTCGTCAATACAATGGCTGTGGATTTAACCACTAGCACGTCAGAGGTATAAGCCAATACGTAACGGGCCACCAGCTATTGACTAAAAGGGACGTCGATGAGCGAACCCATCCTGACACCCTACTGAGCCTGTCAGTGACAATATCCGTGCAGTCCGGTCCGTTCGTCTATGAGTATCGCATGGCGGGCCTAGGGGGTTGGTAAAAGTCAGACCCCCAAAAGCGGTACAAGTCGTGTCGGAGTGTAGCCCAGAACACCCTGAGATACTACTGGAATACCTACCAGTAAATCTCCTTGCCTTGGCCAAGGACTTTGTGTAATGGATCTCCTAGACACAGCACGACCTCACCCCCAATACCGGGAGAGACGAACCCCTGAAGATACGCTCACTGCCTCCATGTGGCTCGGGACTGTACCCAACTAAAACCTGTTTGCACGACTCCTTTGAGCCGTGGTAGGGTAGTAATCAAAGTACAGTGGGAACTCACACGAGACAAATGACGATCCCCAGGTCGATGAACTAACCTGCACACATGTCACCAGGGAACTGCCATCTGACGTCTGGTATATGACCAACTAGCATGTTCCCGGCGAGTCCTGTCCGGTGTACTCATAACCCAATGAGCACCTGTATACATCTTAGGTGATCCAACTGACACCAGTGGCTTGTGAGACCGGCCACCGCCCCTCGTCGGGGTCTCGACTGTATACACTAGTCTACTAATGGAGTATCGATGCCCGGTCTCGAAACTCCCACGACTAGGGACCTTTTAAGGATATGCTTGTAGACCCCCAGCTCCCACTTATATGATCGCCCTCATACTGCTGGTGGTCAAGCAAGAATCCTAGGGGCTCTATCAACGTGTAATAGCGACGTGTCAGGTCACCTAAAACAGTACACGATGATAAAGGTAAACCAGATAGCATACTATCATCTCGAGTAAGACTGTCCTACCGGGATAGGTCCTCCCTCAATCATTACAATCACGTACCTGTGACCTAATAATTGACTCTGAGGGCACTATCTCCAACAATCTCCCACTTGCACTCAAGGCTAATTATTGCGATGTCGCATACTCACAGCCCGTGTGATACCGAACACCCAACTCCTCTACTAGTCAGTCTCACAAAGCTCGTTTGCGAAACTATTGCGTTCGAGGAATAGCCTCAGTGAGTGGATCCGCTTTGTTGTTTCTTTCTATGTCTCTCTATATCTCAAGTTCGCGGAGAAAACCATCTCCCGAAATGAGCAATACCTGTCTTAGAATGTGTCTGGATGTCTGATGGGACATAGCTCATAAATGAACTCCAAATCTAAACTTCTTAGACTGTATCGTCAACTGAACTTAATCAGTATCCTGCGCGCCATGCCTCCCTCAGTATTGCCTTGGACCACCTGTCCAAAATACTGCCCCTCATCAGAAGGAAAACTATAACTCTGACAACCTCCTTGTCGTCCAAGTCACCCTGGAAGCCTGGAATGATAACTGTCTCCTGAATAAGGCTGTCGTTATCATATCCCTAGAACATCTACTTATGTTCTAAAACTGCTTCCGACCGTTTCTCCAGGATTGGATTAATGTCAACTTATTGCATCTAGTGCAAGAACAACATCTGGTGTGGTACTTGACATCTCACGATTGACTCAATTGCCTGAGCAAGTGATCTGCCAATCATGCCCGTCCCTCTCCCCTTTAGTCTGTAAGACACCTTTGGAGAGGGTGACTCCATTACCTGCAGGTAAACTACCGTGCCAGGAGTCGTCCATCCTAAATACTCTTAGAATGCTGTCAAGTACCCTGATTGGGAAACCACCCAAATCTAGATCTAAAACCATAGATCTAGTAACCAGTATGTCTGATATAATACCCAATTCCTATGTGGAGAAACTACTGTGTGACGACCAAAGTATGACCGATCGTAGTGTAGGAGTTTCCTTTCCTACTCTGTGTATATCATCCAAATACCAGGATATTACACCCCACTACCTTCTCAACAGATCCATCCCCTTTTCTGATGAAGTCAAACCCATGACTGTCACATCAGAAATAGATGATCTATCTCCGCTACATCTGCTTTAGTCTATAAATAGACATAAGCCTGATGTCCACCAATGCTTCCGCTGCTCCCACTGACTACGACAACCCTCTAGCAGAGTCATATAGACGTGCACTTCTAAAGCTAGTTTAGAACGACGCTATACTCATCCTCCTGCCGGGTCTCGCAGCCTGGAACAACAACAATGGCAAGTGTGGGTAAACAAAAACTTCCCTGTCACCGTCCTTGAGGCTACCGGAGTACCTCTCGGGTGCCTGAAGTTACCCACCGTATCTGCGGAGTGGCCAATGGAATGTCAAAACAGATTGAATCTTTAGGTTCCTTATCAAATCTTCAGTAATCGTTTGCGGTTCTGGAATCACTTCCAGTTCTACCATACTCCCACTACTGTTTTTGGAAAAATCCATTTTTATTAAAACTGTGGCGAGTCAAGAACAATATCACTATTGATCTTTCTTATGGTAGAAAGTCAACCCTCGTCATAGCCTGGGTCAACCCACAAACAGCCATTACAGAAACGTGCCTTGAGTTATCCAGAGTCTGGTTTTAAGCATAAACCGAACAACTCCCCGTACCTTAACAATGTTAAGATATGAACTGTTCTATATCCAATATAGAAAACAGAGGCACTGATTTAATTGAACCAGATCCAAATCATGCAACTGTCTCCAGTGCATGTCAACTAAATGGAAGGAGGCCGATCAGCGTTACTCAACTTAGGAATGCTTCCAATTATGAGTAACCTGAAAGAGAAGCAAGTTCTCTTAATCACTACTATCAACTGAACACCATACGCAAGTATATACATCTTCGATCTCTTTGAAGAATCCCGATACTTGCTACATCTGGTTCTCTACTCTATTCAAATACCTATAACTTCTCAAAATTCGGACTCTGTGTTTCCGCGAAACACCTGTCTAAAAACTAGAGAAGTCATAAGTAAACCGAATATAGTACGAGGACCAACCCCTCTGTCCTGATGGACCCTGGACAACATACAATACTCTGTAAAAGTCCCTTGAGTCTGATAACTCATTCACTGTGTGCCGTAGGTTGAAAACTGTACTTATGGTTAAGAAGAATTACACCGCTGTTTAATGCTCCTTACCTAACCATCCACTGATATAGGTAAATGTCGTAGACATAATTTCAGAAAGGTATATCTCACTCTATAAAAATAGACGTACAGATATATCAATTTGAAATTGGTGCATAACAGCGGATATTCAAAACCAAATATTTGCCGACCGGCAAACAGCCCAGGTGATTTCCTCAAATATCACCGATTACAACGAATCCCGATATAATGAGGATAATCACCCAATTTCCAATAACTTACTCCCACTCATCATCTGTAAAACCATACAGATGTGAGAATCATACTTGGTAAATACATACCCTGGAGCAAGTGTCTAATCGGGAAATCAGTTTTCCTTTAACTGTACACAGTGAAACTGAAACATTGAAATGTTTCGATGGGGTATCCTGGTATTCTTAGTAATGCCTCTTCCAGATTCACGACTGTAACCGTATAATTCTTTGCCACCTCTCCAAATCCCTTCATATGTCTTTAGTCTTTACCTTCTGTACACCCCTTTAGGCCAAATGGTTTTCTTCCTTCCCTACCGTTCGGCACCAGCCTATGGTTTGGAAGAAGACTATCCAATAAGCATAATGGGTGTACTGTCCCAATCCTAGGAACACTCGCAATGCGAGAGAAGGTGAAGATAAAAGACACCCGAATAAACCTTATTCCTATTTCTCCTGAACCAGAATCCATCCCCGAACTAGAACCAGTTCCATTCGAGTTCGTATATAACCATACGATGGAGTATCCAAATAAACTGTGGATCTTCGTAGTGATACGGAGTGTCCTGGAGAAATACAAAGGTGATGTGGGAGTGGTAACGAAATATTTGGTTTGGTCGTGAATATCTGTTGCAATTTACTTTGCCCTCTTACTAATCCCTTGCTTTGTCTGAACTTAATACCTTCTGCACACCATCGTTATGCTAATTGGTTTTCTTCATTCCCTACCGGTCGGCACCAGCCTAAGGTTTGGAAGAAGACAATCCAATTTGCGTAATAGGTGTACTACCCCTAAACCAAGGAGTACTCGTAACCTGAGAGAGGGTAAAAGGAAAAGACAACTGAATAATCCTATCCGTTTTCTCCAGAACCGGAAACCATCCTCGAATAAATTCTTTCGAGTTCGTATCTAACCATACGATGGTTTTGTCCAATGGAAGTGGACGTTCGTAGTAAAACGGGGTGTCCTGGAGAAAAGGGTAAAAGTAGGAGTGGCAATGAGGTTTGCAACTTTGACAATTTCAAAAGCCGGTGTTTAAGAAGGTTCGGTCAACTTGGTCACTGAGTCAAAGTTTTAGGGTCGGGTCAATGGTCGCTGCCAAAGAGAGAGAGAAAAGAAACACTCAGCGTGCACTCTAACCTAGATCAGAATGGTTACCAATTTATCCAATCTGGAAACCTCCCACTGTACCTCAAATTCTCCTCCAAACCTGAAAGAAGAATTAGTCGGGGTTACCCGAGGAGTAAACTAACTCATCAGTGGGAATCGGGATCCAACTATCATCGCATGATAACGTGACGGAATCCGCTCACGCTATAACACTCCAGAAGGTATGCGCATATCTGGCAAGTTTCAGTTCTTTTGAAACTCCCGATGTGATTTTTACCCCATGCTCTTATGATCTTGACTTTGGCCAACATATCATAAGTCACATGTCAAGTTCAACCCGTCATTCTCCAGGTTAATTTGAGTCCACCCGTACATACCCTTGACTTTGGCCAAAATGGCAGTACGGCTGTCCCAAACCAACGCATCTATCTATGCTGCATATGAATAACCAACAGCTACCAAACACTGTGCCTTGACTTTGGCCAACATACACAGCTTGAATACTATTGACTACCCATATGAAACGACGGAGGGCTACGAATGGTTTCTGGCGAAAACCTTTAACGTAATGAACTTGATATCGTTGAAGGAACGGATAGCTTTTTAGAAAATATAGTGACGAAAACCTTTACTAAAGAGGTCACTCCCGGTGAAGGGATCTCGGCTCTTTCCCCGTAGAATGAGGTGCAGGATATTCCAACTGAATACCACGATGCAAAGCAAAAGTAATCGGCTATAGTGAAGTTAATGCCCTGACGCAAACTTCTGTCCAAGGGGTCACTCCCGGTGAAGGGATCTCGGCCCTTGCCTCGTCGACTGAGGAGCAGGATATTCTAATGAATACCACGATGCAAAACAAAAGTAAACGTCCTTGCAATAACAGCTTTTTGAAAAGTGTTCCAACAACATCAGATTAGGTTTGTTTTTAAACTTGCATTGATCCGAATCAATGCAGTCCCATCAATTGATCACACCAAAAAGAACGAAAATATACTGATGTACGTATATGCCATCCGCATTCGCCACTGGGTCCCGTCATTACCCGTTAGGTTAGCTAACTAACGACAGAGCGGGGACTGGACTAGCGCGGATGCAAAACATATACAACATCTACTAATATATATACCAATATATTATATTCGCTCAAGGCGTGAATAAAATGCAACATCACAGAGAATGAACAGCATCACAGAAACAATACAGATATCTGGGATCCCCGGGTTTCACAGAGCCGCTGAAAACCCGACGTTCCCCTGGTCGTGTGGATAGCCTGTGCAATGAAATCCTAGACCCCTACGGGCGCGGAAAGTTACCCGCCAAAACCTGAAGCGAGGCAGCCCCCTTCAGCACCGTGAATGGACCACCCAGCACTTCACGGAATCCGGCAACTTGGGCACCCCTCCTGGGTCAACCCTATACCCCCTACGAGTGCGGCGAATAGCCTGCCAATCCTAGAGTGCAGCCCCCTCCGTCTCAATGCCATGAGATGCGGGCCCGTTGCCCTCTAGAACCCGGCTATCCGTGCACCCCTCCGCGGGGTATCCTAGTACAGAAAGTAAAATATACATACACCGGGTACATCGACCGCAACCAGGTCGTGCCCCAAAATAATAATACAAACTGGCATTGACGGCAGTCCACATGTCGGACGCTCGCCCCGCAATATCAAATGTACATAATACAACCACAACTGTACTAGCATTGCATCCAGGCTATCCCCACGACCGATCCGCAACATCACAGCAAAAACAGAACATCAACGTGAAAGTCACGTTCGCAAATCCGTCTAACCGGGCTAGAGCAGTTAGACCGGATTTACCGATCGAGTGACATTCACGGTCGCAGATATAATGTAAATACTGTGAAAAATGTGTTTAAAAATTTCCGATTGATCAAACAATTAACAAGTAGGCCCCAAAGAAAACTGTAGCACTCACAGAAACAATTGGCCCAATTTTAATATTCCAAAGCCCATAATTTAAGCCTAGAAAGCCTCTGGAAAAAAATGGTGCAGTGATTGCTACAGGGTGCGGCGGAAGAGCGGCATAATTGGGGATAGTGCGGCGCTTCCGCGCTCCGACTATGGTATCACTTCATCAAATTTTTACAGAGTGCTTAGATTTTCCAGTACATCAATATTTTACAACCTGAAAAATTTTTCGACATTAAAAATTTCCAACAGAAAACTGATGCGACAAAATACGGGTTTTTGGACTTTTTGATCGATCGGAAATGCAAACACATTACACAAAGCTAGACTAAGTTAATGGCGAGGCTCTGATACCACTGTAAGTGCACGGCGGCGCCTCGGCCGTCAATCCGACGCCGGAATGCGGAAGCGGTGAAAAACTTTAATTTTGCGGACTTTGCAAACCGGCACCACCGCGCACTAGACATCCGGATCGTAACCATTAAACTAGTCTAAGCTAACTAGAAAACGGGTTAGAGATGTACCGACTGATCCGAGTCCTCCGGTCTTCATCTCCACTCCGATCTCCTCGCGGGATCTCCGTCCGTCTCCTCCTCGTCGGAAAGGGCACCACGAAGCCGGGTACTTTTACGGGCTCCCGCCTCTATACCGAGGCAACTCGGGCATGAAGCCGGCAACTCGACATGCCCAAGGTTTGCTGTAGGATGTGTAGGGTCTATGTCTCATTGGGGTTTTGGTTGCCTTTTGAAGATGGAGGAATTTAGCACAAGAATTTTCATGGATGGAAGCTCAAAAAATTTTGAGCATATCATGAAGGATGAGCTCGGCCAGAACTTGAAAGTGCTCACTGGAAAAATTGAAGCCACCAACTCATGAATGAATGTGTGAATTAATACCAAGGAAGAAATCAAAATTTCCTACACTGCACACAAAATGGGGGGGTCCACAAATAATCAAGGAAGGAAATTAATACACAAATCAACCTCTCTCTCTCACCCTGGAAATCATGGCCGGCCCCACACATATAAAACCTCACTCCAATAATTAATCCCATACTCACACAAAATCTCCAACAGTGGCCGGCCCAAAACCCCATCCCCAAATCACATCAAAACCCATACCCATCCATACCTTAATTAATGCATGAAAAGCCAAAAAAAAAGATTTCATAATAAAACCTTTTTCAATAAAACCCCTCCACTAAAGTTATTTGCACAATTGCAAATAACCCCCTCCATCGGAAAAGTCCGGCCGGGAAAGGACAAAGGAAAACCGGCTGGAACGGAATGCAAACTGGCAACTCCAGAAAACTGGTCCCGTAATAAATTACAGGAAAAACCCCGATACTGTGCATACACACCCGCATCTGTATTCCGTCCGGATACAAATGCAAAAAGACAAAACTACACTATCAAATACTAAGATCCGGCTTAAGCCAAAGCCGGCTAGTAAAAACCGTCCGATCACGACCCGTGCAATACCGCACGTATCTGATCGAACCTTGCCATATCTCCATACGGCCTCTACAGCCTTTCGCCAGAAAGCTGAGTAACTGAAAGTGTGGGGGACTCTAAAGACTCGTCAATACAATGGCTGTGGATTTAACCACTAGCACGTCAGAGGTATAAGCCAATACGTAACGGGCCACCAGCTATTGACTAAAAGGGACGTCGATGAGCGAACCCATCCTGACACCCTACTGAGCCTGTCAGTGACAATATCCGTGCAGTCCGGTCCGTTCGTCTATGAGTATCGCATGGCGGGCCTAGGGGGTTGGTAAAAGTCAGACCCCCAAAAGCGGTACAAGTCGTGTCGGAGTGTAGCCCAGAACACCCTGAGATACTACTGGAATACCTACCAGTAAATCTCCTTGCCTTGGCCAAGGACTTTGTGTAATGGCTCTCCTAGACACAGCACGACCTCACCCCCAATACCGGGAGAGACGAACCCCTGAAGATACGCTCACTGCCTCCATGTGGCTCGGGACTGTACCCAACTAAAACCTGTTTGCACGACTCCTTTGAGCCGTGGTAGGGTAGTAATCAAAGTACAGTGGGAACTCACACGAGACAAATGACGATCCCCAGGTCGATGAACTAACCTGCACACATGTCACCAGGGAACTGCCATCTGACGTCTGGTATATGACCAACTAGCATGTTCCCGGCGAGTCCTGTCCGGTGTACTCATAACCCAATGAGCACCTGTATACATCTTAGGTGATCCAACTGACACCAGTGGCTTGTGAGACCGGCCACCGCCCCTCGTCGGGGTCTCGACTGTATACACTAGTCTACTAATGGAGTATCGATGCCCGGTCTCGAAACTCCCACGACTAGGGACCTTTTAAGGATATGCTTGTAGACCCCCAGCTCCCACTTATATGATCGCCCTCATACTGCTGGTGGTCAAGCAAGAATCCTAGGGGCTCTATCAACGTGTAATAGCGACGTGTCAGGTCACCTAAAACAGTACACGATGATAAAGGTAAACCAGATAGCATACTATCATCTCGAGTAAGACTGTCCTACCGGGATAGGTCCTCCCTCAATCATTACAATCACGTACCTGTGACCTAATAATTGACTCTGAGGGTACTATCTCCAACAATCTGTATCATAGTCCATGTAGTCAAGTACACATCCTAAGGGCTTTACCAATATGTAACTATAAGACAGTATAAAGAGACAAGTGTACATGTTAGATAAAGAGTAACCAGATAGCATACTATCATGTCGAGCAAGAAAGTCATCTCTATATATGTCCAAGCATCCAATGTAATATACATCATCTGTACAATACTGGCCTCTAGGGGATACATACAACTAACATTAGATTCAAATACGGGGTCTTCGAAGGCCGCAAGGAAAGGAAATGGATTGGCGATTCCTGAGTAGATACGACGTATTTCTGGTGAGTAGATTTACATCTACGGGGGAAGTCGGGTGGATGGCGTATAGCACCCCCGCAACCTTGTAACTATTATTGTGATATCTAGTTAAATTTGCTTTTCTTCAAAATATTGATACAGCATTGCATCTTGTATGCCCCCTGTTTGCATAAGGTTTCATATGATGTTTTTAAATGAGATATACATGATATTGATCCATATGATATGGGTATAATTTGATGGGTTTGTACGAGAGATCATGCCGTACTTAAGATAATATGGATATAGCGATATGATGAGCTATAATACAAGGATTATACGTATCGGAAATGATAAACTTTGTATGCCGAATAATAGTCAATTTATTCTTTGACTCGTAGAGATAGATTATGTTCTATTTTAGGATGTAATACCGGTATGAGCTATATTATTTTAAAAACCACGGTTTGTTATCTTTTAAATAAACTACCAGGATGCGTGCCAGTTTTTAAAACAAACATCTATTT
This sequence comes from Agapanthus africanus, assembly GCA_030015575.1. NCBI lineage: Eukaryota > Viridiplantae > Streptophyta > Magnoliopsida > Asparagales > Amaryllidaceae > Agapanthus > Agapanthus africanus. Next base: position 661,998,645 of record CM057342.1, on the reverse strand, counting down.
TAAATCTAAGGCAGCTTCCTTATTTCAAACTTAACGTTCCGATCATTTCTAAAAATAATGGTATAGCTCATAACAAGTAATTACAATAAGTACGTTTAGATTACTTTACAGGTTTGCATTATATTATTTATATTATATGTTTCTGCGTTACGCACACTCTGATAGAACACTGCACAGATACCAATGAGTACTATGCTGCATAAGCATGTAAATATATGTTACACTACACCTCATTGGTACTGCCATGTCACTGTAGAATCGTTCTGTTATATATGTTAATATATAAATTGTTACACCGCAGAACACTTGCACAAATACTAATGATTTCCATATTGCACGGGCACAGACGCGTATACTACACCACACATCATTAGTAGTGCCTTGACACATTAGAATTAAAAATCATTATGTTATGTCATATGATTACGTAGTCTTTTCCTATTCATGTTGTAGTACTATAGATGCTGTATTTGATTTCTTCGGATTTCTGAATATTTTACTCCTGATGATATATATAGCGGTGGTATAGGACATTGTTATATATATACATATATAATATATCATCAATACAACCTATGCAAGTTTCTTATTCCTCACTTGATATTTTTATATGATGAGTAAACGTCCACCAGGAGATTTGTGTTTTCTGATTTGGATATCCAGACCGAGTCGGTGGGTATACGGTTACGGATTTACAATTTTATCCAGACTGAATCGGTGGGGATACAGTTGGATACCTGGTGGACCCGGTCGAGACCGAGGGGCAGGATAGCCGTATTTGAGGCGGGGGAGCCTAACGAGGTGACTCGATTCCGGAGATAAAATGAACACGGCAGATATCCAGAGGATACTGACCGGGATTCGATTAGGTACGACAGATATCCAAGAGATACTGATCGTAGCCAGGATATCGGTTGGCGATCATCTATTGAGGTGGTGTCGACGATATCTGTATTTATGTGTCGATGATGGACACGAGAGATTGTGGATTTCGATGTCGATGCTGGACATCCATATGTATATTGATGTGATCATTATCTTGAGGTACACAGTTAGATATGTATTTATTGGATTCCACCAGGACTGATCCGGGAGACAGTACCTGCATATAATTGTACAGACATTTATAGACAAAAAGGGAGTTCCAATACGGATAATAGATTCATGATTTTGATTCATATAACATTGATATATTGCACTTGTGATTGGATGATAGTCAGTATTGCACCTTTGCATATCATATAGTATATCGATACAGATTATGATAGTACTATACTTATGACCTAGGTATCGTCATGCATTTCGATTTCTACCTTTAGATGTACTTTTATTCACTGAGTTGGCAACTCATCCCCGTTGTGCCACAGTTTCTTACAGGTTTTACCGCTTGGATTATCAGCGGTTTGGGCACACATTCTTTTGAGGATTGATGGGTAAGTGAGTTGTTATTGTATCCTACCCACTCTTGATTATTCATATATTCTTGTATCTAGCGGAAACTCCATCAACTTACAAATGATATACTATGGACTTAAAAGCGAGAGTTATAGTTTATGTGTGGTGATGTCACACTCTTTAGAGTTGACATCTGTTATAGATTTGTTTGGCTATTCCATCTTTTGGACGTGAAATCTAGCTTCCGTTGGGATGCTATTTTATTATTTTGTATTGGGTTTTTATAAAAATGTAAAGGAGGTGATGTCAAGTTTCAAAACGTCATAAAGGTACTTCAACATACTTAGTTAAATTTAGATGTTATTTAAATTGATTTTATTGAATGATTATTTAAACCTCACCTCCAATATTTTCAAAAAGGGTTTAGATTCCGGGTTTCGGCTTACTTAGATTGCGTCGATGTCTTTTGATGTCATGTGATTTAAGTGTCGGTCACGTGCCATTTTTGGGTCGTGACAAAGTTCGTATCAGAGCGTTTGGTTTAACCTTTGTTCGAGTGTAGGTTGACTATATGGAGTCTGGGCATATATTTTGTTACCTAGGCTTAACCCTATAGGACTTAGACTCGACTTTGGGGGTCTTATACCCAAACTTTCGTTATATAGGATGACCTTTGTTGATGGAGTAGGTACTAAGTAGAGTGAAGTACCGTACATATGTTCCACGGCATATTTATGATATGATACTCCACCTAAGATACCTTAGGATTTATATCTTGAGATTCTCCTTCTGTTCCTTCCGTTGATCTATCTTCGTCAGTGCATGATTGGTTGTTCGATCACCATGTTATGAGGGCCGAGAGGGCTACAGTTAGTGATACGGTCAGCGCAGACTTGTCTGGGACAAGGACTGACTGGGGTGACTTTTTGATGATATATAGATACGTCATTCATTCACATATGATCGAGTTTAAATTATGGGGTAAGTTTCTTCGGGATCCGCACCAGATGGTAGAATCATTGTTAGAGCTCAGGCACACTTAAGACTTGATGTTTTTCCCTCTTCGAAAATCATGGTGTTGGGTACTGTTCAGACATCAGTATTAATCTTTGTTAAGATTATCGAGTTGTTAATTCCGGAATTCATGAAGTTAAAGGTTGACGAGGTTACAAGTGTAGATGGATCAGCAGGATTTATAGCCGTTCAGGTGTGCGATGGTTAGGATTTTTAAATCCATTGTGGTGCTTCGATACGAGATTGGTGAAGTTGATGTACTTCTTTCAATAGAGCTTGTTCAGACCAGATGCAAGTAGTTCAAGAAGGAGATTGTGTAGTAAGCTTTTCTCCGACAAATTGGGACGAGTCTTCGAAGGTGGGATTAGCCAGAATTTTTCAGGGTATCAGCAGTAACAGATTAGCTAAATTTTCCAAGTGTGCTTTCTGGCTGGATAGTGTAGATTTCTTGGGTCACGTAGTTGCAAGAGATGGGATACGTGTGGACCCAAAGAAAATAGAAGCGGTACAGCACTGGTCCAGACCTGTGTCAGTTATAGAGGTTCGAAGTTTCTTAGGTTTGGCCGGTTATTACAGACGTTTTGTGCAGGATTTTCTTGGATCGCTGCACCGTTGACCGGATTGACTAGGAAGGAAATTCCATTTCTTTGGACAGCTGCATGTGAATAGAGTTTCCAGCAGTTAGAGACTCCATTGACGACGGCACCTGTCTTATCGTTACCTTCCGGGTCAGGTGGGTTTGTGGTATATTGTGATGCCTCTCGAGTGGGTTTAGGCTGTGTATTGATGAAGCACGGCAGGGTAGTAGCTTATGCTTCTCGGCAGTTGAAGAGACACGAGCAGAACTACCTTCCTCATGATTTGGAGATGGCTGTTGTAGTATTCGCACTGAAGATTTGGAGGCATTACTTGTACGGTGAGTCTTGTCAAATCTTCACAGATCATAAGAGCTTAAAGTATATTTTTCAGCAGAGGGATCTGAACCTAAGGCAGTGTAGGTGAATGGAACTCGTGAAGGATTACGATTGTGAGATCTTGTATCATACAGGCAAAGCAAATGTTGTAGCAAATGTTGTAGCAGATGCCTTGAGTCGGAGGCCTGGAGGTAGCGCATCTCATCTGCGTACCTTACAGAGACAGTCTTCTATAGACTGGAAGATTTTATGTGATGGTCGTGTACAGTTTGAGTTCACATCGACAGGAGGACAGTTAGCACATGTTCGCACCGTCCTCAGTTATTGGATCGTATTCTGGAAACACAGCCCCAGAGGCTCGTATGTCAGAGATTATGGATCAGATTAGGCAAGGCAGAGAGTCGGAGTTTGTGATAGATGACCGTGGAGTATTACGTTTTGGGATTCGTCTTTGTGTGCCAGATTCGGATGGACTGAGACGTGAGATCTTAGGGGAGGCCCTTAGGTCAGCATACAGTATTCATCCTGGTTCCACCAAGATATAGCATGACTTGAGAGATGTTTATTGGTAGGAAGGAATTGAAGAGGGATGTTGCGGAGTTTATTTCAAGATGCTTGATTTGTCAGCAAGTTAAGGCAGAGCACCAGAGGCCGGCTGGAGAATTGCATCCCCTACCCATTCCGGAGTGGAAATGGGAACAGATTTCCATGGATTTCGTGGTGGGTCTACCCAGGACTAGCAGAGGGTATGATTTCATCTGGGTGATTGTAGATAGATTGACAAAGGTAGCTCACTTTCTACCAGTGAAGACGACGTATGGGTCTACGCAGTATGCTCAGATTTATATCAACGAGATTGTCCGATTGCATGGAGTTCCAACGAGCATAGTGTCAGATAGTGGTACTTAGTTTACTTACAGGATATGGCAGAAATTTCAAGAAGCTCTTGGTACACGATCGAATTTTTGTACTGCTTTTTACCCACAGACAGATGGTCAGTCAGAGCGGACCATTCAGACTTTAGAGGATATGCTTCGAGCTTGCAGCCTTGATTTCGGTGGTGGTTGGGATCATCACCTACCTTTGATAGAATTCTCGTACAACAATCGTTTTCAGGAGATGATCCAGATGGCAACCTTTGAAGCTTTGTATGGAAGGAAATGTCGATCGTTTGTTTGCTGGACGGAACTAAGCGAGAGTAGCATTTTGGGACCACAGGTAGTACAGGAGACTACGGAAATGATTCAACTGATACGAGACAGAATGAGAGCGGCCCAGTGCAGACAGAAATCATATGCAGATCGACGACGTCGTAAACTCAAGTTTGATGTGGGAGACCATGTGTTCCTCGTGTGTCTCTGATGAACGTGAGGATGCGATGCGAAAGAGTTTTCCACATCTTTTTGCTGGTATGTTTAGTTAATTTTTAAATTCGGGGAACGAATTTTCTTAAGGGGGGAATATTGTAACATTATGAAATTTTAGAAATAAATAAAATTAATTAACTAAATAATAAAAGGTTAAATTAAAAAGTTATTAAAACCAAATAAGACAATTTCATAAGATATATGTAAAACAAATTAAATTAAAATTTTAGTATGCAACATAAATAAATTATAAGGGTTTAAATGTAAATTTTAGCTTCATTTTAATAAAAAGAGTGTTTTATAATAACATAAGTTGTGAAGGGTTTTTATATAAAATTTAGGAAAATTATGCAAATTTGGATTTGTGAGGGTGTAAGGGGAAAATGGGTAGAAAATGTTTTAGTTCAGAATTTAATTACAAATTGAATTAATTTGGAAGAGATAATGTTTTGCCACCACCTCCTCTCATGCACAACACCATCCCCATACCTCCTTCTTGCATGAAACCACCACATCTTGCTTGGTGACACCTCCTCCTACACCTCACCCTTCCCCTCACCATTTATATAAGGTGTTCAGATCAATTAATCAAGTTAAAATTTCTGAAAATTCAAAAGAAAGAAAAGAAAAACAAAACAAAATAAAGAAAAACAAGAGAAGAGAAGAGGGACTAGGTAAGGAGTTCATCATCAAGCTAGGGCTAGGAGCTTGTGTATCTTGAGAAGAGTTATTTCAGCAATATTTTTGTAGGTAAACTGCTTAATCACAGTAGGGATTTAATTCTGTAATTAGTTCATAGTTTGAAACCAAAGTGTCCGTAATATCATATTTTTAGCAAAACTGAACTCTGTTATAATCTGCTATAGTTTAGATAAAAATCAAATTAACAAAACAGTGCCAGAATGAGGTATGTGGGACCTAGAACAAACCATAGAAGCACGAGCCCAGGGGATCGGTTTTGGGCTGGCGACCATTAGACAAATTCCGGCGTCGCCGGATATTTGGGGAAGTTTGGTGATTTGGCTTTTTGGGTAGGTCTCTGTGTAGGTTTTTGGTTAATTTAGTATTGTTTACTTAAGTTAGTTTAACAGTATATAAAATCTGAAAGCTAATATCGGAAAAAGTGATCTAAAATCTAAAATACGAAACGGTTATAACGTAACGCGATCTGTTTTCCGTCGCGATACAGAGTTGGGTTAGATTTCAATGAGGTTAAATATTAGATCGTTTGCGATGGTCGTACGTAGTGTAATTAGCATGTACAACTTGCGTTTTATTGATTTTGACGTATCGGAATGTAGCTGTTTCCTTATACAAGTTATTGCTATGTTAGATTCAAATACGGAGACTTCGGAGGCCGCATGGAAAGGAAATGGATTGGCGATTCTTGAGTAGATACGACGTATTTCTGGTGAATAGATTTACATCTACAGGGGAAGTCGGGTGGATGGCGTATAGCACCCCCGCAACCTTATAACTATTATTGTGATATCTAGTTAAATTTGCTTTTCTTCAAAATATTGATTCAGTATTACATCTTGTATGCCCCCTGTTTGCATAAGGTTTCATATGAAGTTTTTAAATAAGATATACGTGATATTGATCCGTATGATATGGGTATGATTTGATGGGTTTGTACGAGGGATCGTGCCGTACTTAAGATAATATGGATATAGCGATATGATGAGCTATAATACAAGAAATATACGTATCGGAAATGATAAACTTTGTATGCCGAATAATAGTCAATTTATTCTTTGACTCGTAGAGATAGATTATGTTCTGTTTTAGGATGTAATACTGGTATGAGCTATATTATTTTTAAAACCACGGTCCGTTGTCTTTTAACTAAACTACCAGGATGCATGCCAGTTTTTAAAACAAATATCTATTTTAAATCTAAGGCAGCTTCCTTATTTCAAACTTAACGTTCCGATCATTTCTAAAAATAATGGTATAGCTCATAACAAGTAATTACAATAAATACGTTTAGATTACTTTACAGGTTTGCATTATATTATCTATATTATATGTTTCTGCGTTACGCACACTCTGATAGAACACTGCACAAATACTAAAGAGTACCATGCTGCATAAGCAAGTAAATATATGTTACACTGCACCTCATTGGTACTGCCATGTCACTGTAGAATCGTTCTGTTATATTTGTTAATATATATATTGTTACACCGTAGAGCACTTGCACAAATACTAATGATTTCCATGTTGCACGAGCACAGACACGTATGCTACACCACACATCATTAGTAGTGCCATGACACATTAGAATTAAAAATCATTATGTTATGTGATATGATTATGTAGTCTTTTCCTATTCATGTTGTAGTACTATAGATGCTGTATTTGATTTCTTGGGATTTCTGAATATTTTACTCCTGATGATATATATAGCGGTGGTACGGGACACTGTTAAATATATCATATATAATATATCATCAATACAACCTATGCAAGTTTCTTATTCCTCACTTGATATTTTTATATGATGAGTAAACGTCCACCAGGAGATTTGTGTTTTCTGATTTGGATATCCAGACCGAGTCGGTGGGTATACGGTTACGGATTTACAATTTTATCCAGACTGAGTCGGTGAGGATACAGTTGGATACCTGGTGGACCCGGTCGAGACCGAGGGGCAGGATAGCCGCATTTGAGGCGGGGGAGCCTAACGAGGTGGCTCGATTCCGGAGATAAAAGGAACACGGCAGATATCCGGGGGATACTGACCGGGGTTTGATTTGGTACGGCAGATATCCAGGAGATACTGATCATAGCCAGGATATCGGTTGGCGATCATCTATTGAGATGGTGTCGACGATATCTGTATTTATGTGTCGATGATGGACACGAGAGATTACGGATTTCGATGTCGATGCTGCACATCCATATGTATATTGATGTGATCATTATCTTGAGGTACACAGTTAGATATGTATTTATTGGATTCCACCAGGACTGATCCGGGGGACAGTACCTGCATATAATTGTACAGACATTTATAGACAAAAAGGGAGTTCCAATATGGATAATAGATTCATGATTTTTATTCATATGACATTGATATATTGCACTTATGATTGCATGATAGTCAGTATTGCACCTTTGCATATCATATAGTATATCGATACTGATTATGATTGTACTATACTTATGACCTAGGTATCGTCATGCATTTCGATTTCTACCTTTAGATGTAATTTTATTCACTGAGTTTGCAACTCATACCCGTTGTGCCACAGTTTCTTGCAGGTTTTACCGCTTGGATTATCAGCGGTTTGGGCACACATTCTTTTGAGGATTGATGGGTAAGTGAGTTGTTATTGTATCCTACTCACTCTTGTTTATTCATATATTCTTGTATCTAGCGGAAACTCCATCAACTTAGAAATGATATACTATGGTCTTAGAAGCGAGACTTATAGTTTATGTGTGGTGATGTCGCACTCTTTAGAGTCGACATCTGTTATAGATTTGTTTGGCTGTTCCGTCTTTTGGACGTGAAAGCTAGCTTCCGTTGGGTTGCTATTTTATTATGTTGTATCAGGTTTTTATAAAAATGTAAAGGAGGTGATGTCAATTTTCAAAACGTCATAAAGGTTGTTCAACATACTTAGTTAAATTTAGATGTTGTTTAAATTGATTTTATTGAATGATTATTTAAACCTCACCTCCAATATTTTCAAAAAGGGTTTAGATTTCGGGTTTCGGCTTACTTGGATTGCGTCGATGTCTTTTGATGTCATGTGATTTAAGTGCCGGTCATGTGCCATTTTTGGGTCGTGACACAGACGAGGAGACCGGACTGTACGGTAGTGTTGTTGACAGCATTTACAGGAGCTAGAGCGGGCTTGCTTGTTGATCTTCTGATCGCTCAATAGCCGGGTAGCCGTTACGTCCAGCTAGTACCGCTGACGGCTTATGGGTGCTTGATGTGATCATCACCTACTGCCGGCGTATTGACGAGTCTTTAGAGTCCTACATAGAGGTTTTACTGGCTCAGGAAAAACGAAGTAGGAGCACATATGTGATATGTGCGGGACCGAGAATAATGTGAGTATGTGATACCGTATTTTATTCTCACGATATTTGTATCGGATGGTTATATGTGATATTGCCGGATTATCCAATCAAGTGTTGATTCGATAAGTTGGTATATTTAATATTAGTCGGTTATATTGTTAGTGTATATGCCCTAGGGGCCATTATTGTATCATACTAGCTTGTATATTACTTAATGGAAGCTTGGGATATTCATAGTTATATTAACAGTCTCGCTCAACATAGTAGTATGCTACTTGGTTTTTATCTATCTTAATATATGTATATGTTTCTTTTAGCATATCACGAATACATATTGATAGAGCCCTTAGGATCTTTCTTGACTACCAGCGTTGTGATGGTAGTCACACTAGTGGGAGCTGGGTAGTCTACAAGCACATCCTTTTTCAGGTCCCTAGTCGTAGGATTATCGAGACAGGGCATCGATACTCCAGAGTAGACTAGTGTATACGCTTCTCATCCCAGCAGAGGAGATAGTCTGTTCCATAACCATTAGTACGTTGTACTGGAGATAGTATGTAGGTGCTCGTTGGGTTACGGGTACACCGGACAGGACTCACAGGAAACTGTTGGTTGGTATTATACCCGTCATCAGTTAACAGTTCTCAGATAACATGAGTACAGCATAGTCCGCAGACTTGACACTGCTTCTTCGTCTCGAGTGTGTTCCCACTATTCTTAGATTGCTACCCTACCACGGCACAAAGGTGTCGTGCAAACAGGTAGCAGTTGGGTGCAGTCCCGAAGCACTTGGATGCAGTGGCGGTTAGAAAGGATTCTTCTCTCCCGGTATTGGGAGTTGATATCGCGCTGTGTTTGGAGAGCCATTACGCAAAGTCCCTGACCAGGGCAAACGAGATTTACTAGTAGGATTTCCAGTAGCTTCTCAAGGTGTAATGGGCTTCACTCTGACACGACTTATACAGCTTTTAGGGGACTGACGCTTGCCGCCCCTAGGCCCGATATGCGATAGTCCTAGATGAACAGTCCGGACTGTATGGAGATTGTCACATCAGGCTCAGTAGGAGTTCGGATGGGTTTCCTCATCGGCCTTCTTATCGAAATCTACCTGGAGATCGTTACGTACAGCTAGTACCGCTTGCGGCCTGTGGTTAAACCCACTGCCAGCGTATTGTCGAGTCTTTAGAGTCCCACACAGAGAGTTTCCCTGCTTCAGGCGAAACGATATAGAGGTCGTATGGTTTTACGACAGGGTTCGAACACATACATGTATTTATGCACGTATGATGTTCGGACAGATAATACTAGCGGTCTTTAGTTTAAGCCAGATTCTAGTATTGGATTTTTGGATTTATACAGTCTCAGTATTTCCGTGTTTTTACGGATGGGAGGGGCATTCTCGTAATTACTCGAGAAGCTTCTAGAAGAAAGGTAACTCATTATGTTTTAATTCATTTATGTATTAAGCTTAATGAGGTGGAGGAGATGATGTGTAATTTGCATTAATTACATCATGAGTCATGAGGTGATTCACCTCAAAGTAATTAATGAAGCATGGTTGATAATTTTATATATTATTACTTAGATATTTTCATGCTTCATTATTTATCCAAATGACTCAATATTTATATTCATTCTCATAAACACATTCTCTCTCCTCAAGCTCTCTCTCTCTCTTCAAACACCTAACCCTAATCCTCTCATGTGTTGAGATCCCAAGGGTTAGCAAGACTAATAGATCCCTAATCCATCTCTATATCCTTTACGTTACCTTGATTAGCAATCATAGCCACCTAGTTACCTCAAGTGAGAGGTTAAAGCTTGGGGAAGGAACTCTCGGGTGGATCTTCTATCACATCGAGGAGGCCGACGAGGAGGTGAACAACAAGAACAAGAAGGACTAGAATCTTGAGGTATAATCATCTATCATAGTAGTTAATTAGTTCTGGATAGTTGTTAGTTAGGGTTTAGCAAAGATCCGTTAAGTTAGTCGATGTTAACTTAAACAAAATGATTGTTTTACCTATTCCGCCTCCCCGCATCATGTGGGGTGTCTAACGTCGATTTACAGTGGTATCAGAGCCTAGTTAAACCATAACTAACATGTTAGCAAAGTCGTTAGAAATTCGATCGCAAAACGAACCCGAAATACGACGTTTTCACATAGTTTCTGCCGATTTTAAAATGGGGTCTAAAAATTTTTTAGGGACCCTTAAAAATACAATCATGGTTTTTTAAGAATTGTGAAGAAATTTGGGATCGTGACTTGACCATACCACCGCGGAACCGCCGCCGATCCAAGCGATCCGCCGCGGATCCGCGGCCGAGTTGACTCCTAGTCAACCCAAATTTGCTCAGTTATTCTTCTGTGTTGATGTTGTGTTTTCTGGGATGTTTTGTTTCTGCTCAGGTTTTATGTGCACAGAGAATTGTTTGGAGTGGATTCATAAGTATTGCTTGATCGAAATTCTAAGATGTTTGGCTAACTGGATTTATCTGTGTTGTGTTTAATGTGTTCGTAAACCTCCCCTAACTGCTAGTATGTCGGTTAGCAGGGGGTTGCACATTTCTGTAATGGTTTTTACTGGTTTGTGATTGTGAACTTGTTGGATTGTCGTGAATGGATAGCCGGGGATGTGAGACGAGCGTTTCTTTCATTCAAATGTAAATTGTAATTTGTTGTAATATTCTTTTGCGGGGCACATCCAGGTTGAGGTTGTAGCCACCGTTGTATTATTTCATTTACTGTTTTCTGCTCCTAGGATAGACCCAAGATGGGGTTCACAAACTACCGGGTACTTTGAAGTGTTTAGTGGACTACTCACGTCGTTGAGGTAGACCGCTTCACTTCGGGTACTTGATGGGTAGTTTGCCATACCCGTAGGGGTCTAGGGTGGGGTTTTGGCTATTCATCGCGACTATGTAATCCGTCTTTCTTTGCAGGCTCAAAAGGAATGCGGATTCCTAGAATATCCAATATGTTTATCTGTGATCTGGAATGCCTATTATTGCGTCTGACGAATGTACAATATCTATATATGATATCTAGTATGCGTTACTTATGTTTTGCACCCGCACTAGCCCAGCCCCCGCTCTGTCGTTAGTTAAGTAACCCAACGGGTGAATGACGGGGCCCAGTGGCGAATGCGGATGGCATAAGAGGACGTTCTATTTTCTTTATTTTCTGCAATGATAGGTTAATTGATGGGATGCATTATATTAATGTAAAGAAAATAAACCAAAGTTGAATCGTTGGAACAGTTTAAAAGAAACCACTCGGTTATTTTAAAACAGAAGATTTTTTTAATTGCGGAGCTTATCCACTCCTTTTAAAAGTTATCAGGTTCCTTCAATCATATCAAGTTCACTACATTCATGGTTTCGCCAAAACCATTCGTAGCCCTCCGTCATTTCATTTGGGTATTCAGTAGTATTCAAGCTATGTATTTTGACCAACGCCAAGGCATAGCGTTTGGTAGCTGCTGGGTTTTCATTTGTTACATAGATAGATGAGTTAGTTTAGGACAGTCGTACTGCCATTTGGCCAACGTCAGAGATATGTACGGATGGGTTCAAATTAACAAGATAATGATGGGTAGAACTTGACATGTGTCTTATGACATTTTGACCAACGCCAAGGTCATAAGAGCATGAGGCAGAAATTAATATCGGGAATTTCTAAAGAAACTGAAATTTGCTAAGAGTTGCATACCATTTGGAGTATGATAATTTTGGTACGATCCCTTCAGCTTTATCACACGATGATATTTGGATCCCGATCCAACTGTGAGTATCCGCTACTCATCAGGAGAATCGTCACTTAACGATCAATGCTATAAACCATGTAGGTGTCGAGAAAGGTGTCAGCGGGGCTACGCCCCCAGAGAAAAGAGGTTATTTAATTAAGGAACTTCTGTTAGTTATGTATATGCCCTAGAGGCCATTGTTGTACATATGATGTTAGTTGTATGTATGCCCTAGATGCCAGTATTGTACAGATGATGTATATTATATTAGATGCTTGGACATATATAGTGAGGACTTTCTTACTCGATATGATAGTATGCTATCTGGTTGCTCTTTATCTTAACATGTATACTTGTCTCTTGATACTGTCTTATAGCTACATGTTGATAAAGCCCTTAGGATGTGTACTTGACTACCTGGACTGTGATGCAGATCATACTAGTGGGGCCATGGTAGTCCATAAGTACATCCTTTAATGTTCCTAGTCGTGGGTGTATCGAGACAGGGCATCGATATACCAGAGTAAACTAGCGTATACGCTTCTCGGCCCATGAGATGGGCGATGGATGATCCCATATCCATCGGTGTTTGACATCAGAGATGGTATACGGGTGCTCAGTGGAGACTGGGTACACTGGACGGACTCGCCGAGAACTCCCAGATGGTATTATACCTCACGTCAGATGGCAGTTCTCTGGTGACACTTGTGCAGGTTAGTCTGTAGACCCGAGATCGTCATAGAGTCTTGTGTGATTCCTACTGTGCTTTGATTTCCACCTTACCACGTCCAAGAGGGCGTGCAAAGCGGTGGTTTTTGGGTACAGTCCCGAGTCACATGGAGGCAATGAGCGATAGGAGGGGTTTCGTCTCTCCCGGTATTGGGGGTTGATGTTGCGCTGTGCTCGATTGGCCATAACAGGGAAGTCCCTGGCCAGGGCTGAGTTAGAGATTTACTGGTAAGTGTTACCAATAGTTTCTCGACCCGTTATGAGCCTCACATCCGCACGACTTATCGGTTATTGGGGTCGGACGTTTACCACCCCTAGACTTGATATGCGACATATCAGACGAGGAGACCGGACTGTACGGGAAGTGTTACCGGCCGGCTTTTACAGGAGTTGGAGTGGGCTTGCTTGCTGATCTTCTGATCGCTCAAAACTCGGGTAGACGTTACGTCCAGCTAGTACCGCTGACGGCTTGTGGGTGCGTGATGTGATCATCACCTACTACCGGCGTATTGACGAGTCTTTAGAGTCCTACATAGAGGTTTTACTGGCTCAGGCAAAACGAAATAGGAGCGCATATATGATATGTGCGGGACCGAGAATAATGCGTGTATGTGATACCGTATTCTATTCTCGCGACTTCTTGTATCGGTCGGTTGTATGTGATATAGCCGGGTTATCGAATCAGGTGTTGATTCGATAAATCGATACATTGAATGTTAGTCGGTTATATGTGATATGACCGGATTATTAAGTCAAGTGTTGATTTAATAATTTAGTGTATAATTGTATATTAGATATACTAATTTACATTAACTAACACTTGTTCATTTAGGGGTTTTTCTCACATGTACACAACTTCTATATATATATGATATATATTAAAATGTGTTTTCTTTTTGTATCATGGTTGATGATACATCATTCAAGGGTGTATGAGACTTAGACCATGATATTTATTAGTTTGGGTTTTAATATTTAAAGTAATTACGAAATTAGTGGAGGATTAGAAAAATGCATGAAGCTTGTGGAAGTTTGTGGATGCATTGACTAAGTCCACTTGAATTTGTTTTTACTATGGATATTTGTTAACCCAACCATAAGGATTAGCCATGGGTTAAGTCTCTACATGAGTTAGTATATGATACTCACTCACCATGGTTAGCTTACTCACTTGATCATTATCCTCATCTCTTTCTTTTGTTCATCTTCTTCTTCTTTGTTCAAAAGAAAAGCTTGCTAGGGTTTGATCCAAAATGAGAAAGATTGTGAGAAATAAAATTCTAAAGAGAACCCACTTCCTATTTCTCCATCCTCTACTAGACTAGCACTTTAGTATAGGGTGTTTGCTTCACTAATTCTCTAGTTAGTGAAGTAGTAGCTTGAGTTGATATTCCCTCGACGTAGATCATCTTCGGTCTCGAAGACTTCAAGCAAGGACGCTTCTTCGCCTCGTGAAGCCATGCAAGAGTCCGGGAGAACCACGATCGCAGCGAAGGGACTTCAACAAGGAGCTAATAAAGTGAAGGACAGATCTACAAAGGTTGTATTTGTTAGTGTATATGCCCTAGAGGCCATTACTGTATCATACTAGTATGTATATTACTTGATGGAAGCTTGGGATATTCACAGTTGTACAGACAATCTTGCTCAATATAGTAGTATGCTACTTGGTTTGTCTCTGCTTTAATGTGTACATGTGTGTTTCTTTATTATATCACCTATACGCATTAGTAGAGCCCTTAGGATCTTTGCTTGATTACCGGCGTTGTGATGGCGATCACACTCGTGGGGGCTGGGTAATCCACAAGCACATCCTTATGCACGTCCCTAGTCGTAGGATTATCGAGACAGGGCATCGATACTCCGGAGTAGACTAGGGTATGCGCTTCTCATCCCAACACGGGAGACGGTCTGTCGCACAGCCGTCAGTACGTCGTACTTGAGATAGTATGCGGGTGCTCGTTAGGTTACGAGTACACTGGACAAGACTCGTCGGGAACTGATGGTTGGTATTATACCTATCGTCAGTTATCAGTTCCCAGGTGACATGAGTACAGCTTAGTCCGCTGACTTGACACTGTCACTTCTCCTCGAGTGTGTTCCCATTGTTCTTTGATTACTACCCTACCACGGCTCTACTGAGTCATGCAAACAGGTAGTAGTTGGGTGCAGTCCCGAAGCACTTGGAGGCAGTGACGGTTAGACAGGATTCGTCTCTCCTGATATTGGGGGTTGACATAGCGCTGTGTCTAGGAGAGCCATTACACGAGTAGTCCCTGGCCAGGGCAAGCGAGATATACTGGTAGGTTTCCAGTGTTATCTCAGGGTGTAATGGGCTTCACTCCGACACGACTTGTACCGCTATTAGGGGACTGACGTTTACCGCCCCCCCTAGGCCCGCCATGCGATGTATCAGACGAACAGACCGGACTGTACGTAGATTGTCACATACAGGCTCAGTAGGAGTTCGGATGGTTTCACCTCATCGGCCTTCTTATCGACATCTACCTGGGGACTGTTACGTACAGCTAGTGCCACTTGCGGTCTGTGGTTAAACCCACTGCCAGCGTAGTGTCGAGTCTTTAGAGTCCCACACAGAGAGTTTCCCTGCACTGAGCGAAACGTGTAGAGGCCGTATGGTTTTACGGCAGGGCTGCGATCACTTACATACACTTGTGTGCGTGCGGTGTTCGGGCAGGCAATACTAGTGGGTTTTGGTTTAAGCTAGATCCTAGTATTGCACGGATGGATTTGTTTTGTCTTCTGCGCATCCGCATTCTACGGAATGCGGATGCAGGTGTGTATGCACAGTTTTTCCGGAGCGATGAAGGAGGAGGTGCCTCATCAGGGTTTTGGCAGTTGGTTCGGCCAAAACCGTTATGTGGCAGGCTCATTAGGGTTTTGACAGTTGATTCGGTCAAAACCATTTTGAGGCGAACTCATTAGGGTTTTGGCAGTTCGTTTGGTCAAAACCATTATGAGCCGCGGACATCATTTACTAATCCTTTTAGTGATAATTTTATGTTGGCTAATTGCGTTGACCATTTGACCACCATGACCTCTCTTGACTTTGTTGACCGGTTGACCGTGTTGACCATTGACTTTCAAGAGAGATCTACACTCTTCTTTTCATTTTCTTTTTCTTTTGGATTATGATAATGGTCATTTCAATGTAGCCATCAACTTTATCTTGATAGGATTTGTAATGATGTTTTTGTGTATTATTGAACCATGGTTCATTTTCTTTAGCTCACAATTTCTTTCTCATTCTCTCTCTTGCCTTTTTCTAGTGAGAAGAAAAGAAATGCACCATGGTTGCTAGCTCCTCCTTCTTCCTCCTCTTGATTCATCTTTTGATCTCATGTGTTGAGAGATAAAGATCCCACAAAGACAAAACCATCCCTCTACCACTTCTACACAACCTAGGGCTTCTAGACTAGCAATCTCTTTGCCCTAGTTACCTCGGCTCGAGGTGGAGCTCGGTGGATCGTCTTCGACTCAAGGAGGCCGCGGAGGTGACCAAAGTCCGGATCAACCCTCGGAGCAAGAAAAAAGAAGAACAACAAGAAGAGAAGGAGTTCAAGTTGAGGTATAACCCCTAACCGAGTAGATAAATCTCTAGTTAGGATTCTAGTGTGTTGTTTAGCAAAGATCCGGGTTTTACGGTCCATGTTACCATGTTTAGAAAATTTTTTGTTTTATCGTTTCCGCAACCCCGAAAGTACCGGGAGAGGTAACATGAACCTAACAGTGGTATCAGTGCCTAACTAAACACACCCTAGCATGTTAGCAAGGTATTTAGAATTTCGACCGGACGAAAAACCGCAAAACACCCCGGAAATTTCAAGTTTCTGCCGATTTTTAGAACTGTTCCAAAATTAAAAAATCATACACTAAAAATCGGCTCAGACTTTTTATAGAATACTGAAGAAAAATGATCACCTAACTCGGTTAAAGCGCCGCGGTTCCGCGGCATAAGCTTGCTTATGCCGCGGAACCGCGGCCGAGTTAACTCGGTTGGCGATTCTCTTTTCTGCAGTGTTCTTATATGGGTATTTTGGGATTTTTGAAATGTGACTTTTCTGCCCAGATTTTCCAGAAAGCAAAATTTTTTTTGGGGCTCAAAAATCCGTATTTTTTGTCGATGTTCTGTAGACTTTGGCTAATGGTTATATCTGTAATGTTATATGTGTATTGAACGTCTACTAATCGCTATACGTCGATTAGTGGGGGTTATACATATCTGTGATCTGTGTTGTTGATGGTTTGTGTATATGAACTCGTTGGATTGTCGCGGATGAATAGCCGGGGTGGATGTGAGATGAGAGTTTCTTTTTCTTTCATTCATTTAATAAATTTGTAAATTGATGTAATATTATTTGTATGGCCGCACAACCGGGTCGGGGTTGTAGCCGTCATTGTATAATTCTTTTTACTATTTTTGCTCCTAGGATAGACCCATGGAGGGGATGCACAAACTACCGGGTATCTCGAAGTACCAAGTGGCCTACTCACGGCGTTGAGGGAGGTTGCTTCGCTTCGGGTACTTGGCGGGTAGTTTGCCGCACCCGTAGGGGTCTTGGGTGGGGTATTGGCTATTCATCGCGACCGTGTAATCCGCTTTTCGTTGCAGGCTCGAACGAATCGCGGGTTCCTATTATATCCAAAGTGTTCATCTATGATCTGGATTGGCTATCATTGCTATATATCTATATATAATAACTATTTAGGCGTTGCTTATGTTTTTCAGCCGCGCTAGCCCAGCCCCCGCTCTGTCGTTAGTTAAGTAACCTAACGGGTGATGATGGGGCCCCGTGGCGAATACGAATAGTATAAGCGTACGTCATATTTTTGTTGTTTTCTGCAATGGTAGGATTTAAATGATGGGACGCATTAAAAGAACTAATGCAAGAAAAAAAAACCTAAAAGACGTTGTTGGAACAATTTTTCAAAAAGCTGTTATTGCAAGGACGTTCACTTTTGTTTTGCATAGAGGTATTCGGTTATGAATGCCCAGCACCTCAGTCGACGAGGCAAGGGCCGAGATCCCTTCATCGGGAATGACCCCTTGGACAAAAAGTTTGCGTCAGGGTAATAACTTCACTATAGTCGATTATTCTTTCTTTGCATCGAGGTATTCAGTTTGGAATATCCTGCACCTCATTCGACGAGGAAAGAGCTGAGATCTCTTCACGGGGAGTGACCTCTTTAGTAAGAGTTTTTCGCCACTATATTTTCAAAAAAAAAAGGGCTATCATGTTCCTTCAACTACATCAAGTTCATTACGTTAACGGGTTTTTCGCCAAAAACCCAGCTGTAGCCCTCCGTCATTTCCTATAAGTACTACTTAGTATTCGAGCTACGTATTTTGGCATTGTCAAGGCGTAGTGATCGGTAGCTAAGTATTGCTTGTTTGCAGCCTTATTTTTCGGATTATTTAGGACAGTCGCATACCTATGTTGGCATTGTCAAGAGATATGCGGGTGGGTCTAAGTTAATCAAGATAATGACGGGCCGAACTTGACTAGCGGTTTATGATATGTTGGCATTGTCAAGGTCATGAACCGTTAGGGGCAAAAACCACATCGGGAGTTTCAAAAGTACTGAAACTTTCTAGTGTTGCATACCACTTGGAGTGTGATGATTCTGGTAGGATTCCTTCAGTTTTGTCACGCGATGATATTTGGATCCCGATCCTACTGTGAGTATATGCTACTCCTCGGGAACTTTCTCGCTTAACGATCAATGCTATAAACCAAGTAGGTGTCTAGAAAGGTGTTAGCGGAGCTACGCCCACAGGGAAAAGAGGTTACTTAATTAAGGAACTTCGCGAAAGCGTCAGAAAACCTCCCTCGAAGTACCGACACTGGGCTGGCTGAACGGTTAAGCAAGTATTGTACGGTGAGATTGATCCCGACTGATTCTTCCTTTATGGTTTGAGGAGGGATTCGAGAGATAGTGGGAGCCATCCTGTTTAGATAAATTAAAAACCAATCTAAACTTGCAAAAGCGCACGCTGAGTGTTTCTTTTCTCTCTCTCCAGGTAGCAACCATTTCACGCCCTAATCAAGATAATAAAATGTATCGCTTGACCGATCCGAATTCTTATTCGGGGCTGGGGAACGTTGGTTCAGCTCTAGCTTGTGACAACAGTCGTAAATATGAGCAAGGGAAAGGGGATTGTATGGATTCCAAGGATACCCAGTTGAAGAAGAAGCATGGTTTTCCATCTACTTCAGGTGTTCTTGTAATTGAGAACTGTTTTACGGTCAGCCCTACCTCCTGGGTACTTGATACCGGATCAGGATCTCATATCTGTAATTTATTACAGGGACTGAGAAAAAGTAGGAAAGTTGCACCGGGTGATATGTCGCTCAGAGTAGCGAACGGAGCACAAGTTAATGCGGCAGCCGTCGGTGAATATCACATAGTATTGCCAAATGGCAAGACTATGATTTTGAACGATTGCTACTATGTACCCTCCATGGTTTGCAACATCATATCAGTTTCTTTACTTGATAAAGATGGATATAACTTTGTTCTTGATAAGAATATCATGAACATTTACCTTCATAAGGTATTGGTTGCAGAGGGTACACTGTGTAATGGTATCTACGTTCTAAATCGGAATACAGTTCTCAATATACAAAACACACGCAAGAGGAAGAATTCAGATACGAATGAATCCTACTTATGGCATTGTAGACTTGGTCATATCGGAGAGAAAAGACTGAGTAAGTTGCATAAAGATGGACTCTTGAATGCGTTCGAGTTTTCATCTTATGAAACTTGTCAGTCTTGTCTCAAAGGAAAGATGACCAAATCTCCGTTCACCGGACATGGAGAAAGAGCAACAGAGCTCTTGGGACTCATACACAGTGATGTGTGTGGTCCGATGTCTATACATGCAAGGGGTGGGTTCTCATACTTCATCACATTCACTGACGATCTCTCTAGGTTCGGATATGTGTATCTGATGAAACACAAATCTGAAACTTTTGAGAAATTCAAGGAATTTAGAAACGAAGTAGAGAACCAGACAGGCAAAAGTATCAAGATCCTCCGGTCTGCTAGGGGAGGGGAGTACTTAAGCACGGAATTCCGAGATTACTTAAAAGAGAATGGTATTCTCTCTCAGCTTACTCCTCCTTATACACCACAGCACAACGGTGTATCGGAGAGGAGGAATCGTACCCTATTGGATATGGTTCGATCCATGATGAGTAATGCTGAGTTACCTCTTTCATTCTCGGGACTTGCGCTAGATACAGCAGCATACTTACTGAATCAGGTTCCGCCTAAATCCTTGCCTATGACTCCATATGAAATATGGAGTGGTAAGAAACCATATCTTGAACGAATTAAGATATGGGGTTGTCCGGCCTATGTAAAAGTACAAAAACCGGACAAGCTTGAGGCACGGTCAGTTTTATGCAAGTTTGTGGGATATCCTAGAAATTCTCTGGGATATCTATTCTACCACACTGAGGAACAGAAGGTGTTCGTTGCTCGTCGCGCCACCTTTTTAGAGTGGCAATTTCTTGCAAAAGAAATAAGTGGGAGCACGGTAGAACTGGATGAAATATCTGATCCACAAACTCAAACTGAGGATTTAGCAGAACCAGAAAATTCTATAACCCCAAACGAACCTCAGCCACTCCGCAGATCTGGTAGGATTTCTCATCCGCCCGAGAGATACTACGGTTTTCTCATAGACGGGGATCGAGAGGATTGCATCTTGGAAGAAGATGACCCTACCAGTTTCAGGCAGGCCATTATCAGTAGGGACTCTGATAAGTGGCAGGAAGCAATGCAATCCGAAATGGAGTTTATGTACGCCAATAAAGTGTGGACCTTGGAAATTGCTCCACCTGGGGTAAAACCCGTTGGATGCAAATGGATCTACAAAAGAAAACTTGGTGTAGACGGGCAGGTGGAAACCTATAAGGCTAGACTCGTTGCAAAAGGTTTTCGTCAATGACCTGGTTTGGACTATGATGAAACTTTTTCTTCGGTGGCTATGCTCAAATCCATTCGGATCCTACTTGCCATTGCTGCCTTCCATGACTATGAAATCTGGCAGATGGATGTTAAAACGGCTTTCCTAAACGGTTGTTTGGAAGAGTGCGTTTACATGGATCAGCCAGAAGGTTTCGTAGACAGTGGGAGCAGCGGAAAGGTGTGCAAGTTGCTTAAATCCATTTATGGATTAAAGCAGGCATCGCGGAGCTGGAACATCTGTTTTGATGAGGCAATCAAGGAATTTGATTTCATCAAGAACGAAGATGAACCCTGTGTTTATAAGAAGATTGTAGGACAAACTGTCGTATTCCTAGTCTTGTACGTGGACGACATTCTTTTGATAGGAAATGATATTCCTATGCTACAATCGGTCAAGCTATTTTTGTCACAAAGGTTCTCCATGAAAGTCCTAGGTGATGCCTCGTACATTCTGGGGATCAAGATCTATAGAGATAGATCCAAGAGACTACTGGACTTTCACAGTCCAGGTACATAGAGACCGTACTAAAGAGATTTAGTATGGAGGGTTCCAAGCGCGGTAACATACCCGCATTGCACGGAATTACCCTCTCCAAGAAGATGTCTCCTTAGACTGACGAGGAGAGGGTTCGCATGAGCACTATACCCTACGCTTCAGCGGTAGGATCTATAATGTATGCGATGCTATGTACAAGACCAGATGTAGCTTACGCGCTCAGCACGGTAAGTCGGTATCAGTCAGACCCAGGTGAGGACCACTGGACAGCAGTGAAGAACATTCTCAAGTACCTGAGAAGGACTAAGGAGATGTTCCTGGTTTACGGTAATGGAGACCTTATGGTCGAGTCCTTTACCGATTCAAGCTTCCAGAGTGACAAAGATGACAGCAAGTCTGTCTCAAGTTTTGTGTTTACCCTCAACGGAGGGGCGGTATGTTGGAGGAGTTCCAAACAGGATACCGTCGCAGACTCGACGATGGAGGCTGAATACATTGCTGCAAACGATACCGCAAAAGAGGCGGTCTGGATGAAGAAGTTCATTAGTGAACTTCAGGTGGTTCCGTCCATTGTTGACCCAATACCTTTGTATTGTGATAATAATGGGGCTATAGCTTTAGCGAAGGAACCAAGGTCCCATTAGAAATCCAGGCACATCTTAAGGCGGTATCATCTGATCAGGGAGATCATTGATCGCCAGGAGATCGAGGTGCGGAGAGTAGACACAAAGGACAACACAGCGGACCCATTCATGAAGGCATTGCCCCAGACTCAGTTCGAGCGGCTGATCGAGATGATAGGTCTTCGATATGCCAGTACATGGCCTTAGTGCAAGTGGGAGATTGTTAGTGTATATGCCCTAGAGGCCAATACTGTATCATACTAGTATGCATATTACTTGATGGAAGCTTGGGATATTCACAGTTGTACAGACAATCTTGCTCAATATAGTAGTATGCTACTTGGTTTGTCTCTGCTTTAATGTGTACATGTATGTTTCTTTATTATATCACCTATACGCATTCGTAGAGCCCTTAGGATCTTTGCTTGATTACCGGCGTTGTGATGGCGATCACACTCGTGGGGGCTGGGTAATCCACAAGCACATCCTTATACACGTCCCTAGTCGTGGGATTATCGAGACAGGGCATCGATACTCCGGAGTAGACTAGCGTATGCACTTCTCATCCCAGTACGGGAGATGGTCTGTCCCACAGCCGTCAGTACGTCGTACTTGAGATAGTATGCGGATGCTCGTTAGGTTACGCGTACACTGGACAGGACTCGTCGGGAACTGATGGTTGGTATTATACCTATCGTCAGTTATCAGTTCCCAGGTGACATGAGTACAGCTTAGTCCGCTGACTTGACACTGTCACTTCGCCTCGAGTGTGTTCCCGCTGTTCTTTGATTACTACCCTACCACGGCTCTACTGAGTCATGCAAACAGGTAGTAGTTGGGTGCAGTCCCGAAGCACTTGGAGGCAGTGACGGTTAGACAGGATTCGTCTCTCCCGGTATTGGGGGTTGACATCGCGCTGTGTCTAGGAGAGCCATTACACGAGTAGTCCTTGGCCAGGGCAAGCGAGATATACTGGTAGGTTTCCAGTGTTATCTCAGGGTGTAATGGGCTTCACTCCGACACGACTTGTACCGCTATTAGGGGACTGACACTTACCGCCCCCTAGTCCCGCCATGCGATGTATCAGACGAACAGACCGGACTGTACGGAGATTCTCACATACAGGCTCAGTAGGAGTTCGGATGGGTTCACCTCATCGGCCTTCTTATCGACATCTATCTGGGGACTGTTACGTACAGCTAGTGCCGCTTGCGGTCTGTGGTTAAACCCACTGCCAGCGTAGTGTCGAATCTTTAGAGTCCCACACAGAGAGTTTCCCTGCACTGAACGAAACGTGTAGAGGCCGTATGGTTTTACGGCAGGGCTGCGATCAATTACGTACACTTGTGTGCGTGCGGTGTTCGGGCAGGCAATACTAGTGGGCTTTGGTTTAATCTGGATCCTAGTATTGCACGGATGGATTTTTTTTGTCTTCTGCGCATCCGCATTCTACGGAATGCAGATGCAGGTGTGTATGCACAGTTTTTCCAGAGCGATGAAGGAGGAGGTGCCTCATCAGGGTTTTGGCAGTTGGTTCGGCCAAAACCGTTATGTGGCAGGCTCATTAGGGTTTTGACAGTTGATTCGGTCAAAACCATTTTTAGGCGGACTCATTAGGGTTTTGGCAGTTCGTTTGGTCAAAACCATTATGAGCCGCAGACATCATTTACTAATCCTTTTAGTGATAATTTTATGATGGCTAATTGCATTGACCATTTGACCACCATGACCTTTCTTGACTTTGTTGACCGGTTGACCGTGTTGAACATTGACTTTCAAGAGCGATCTACACTCTTCTTTTCATTTTCTTTTTCTTTTGGATTATGATAATGGTCATTTCAATGTAGCCATCAACTTTATCTTGATAGGATTTGTAATGATGTTTTTGTGTATTATTGAACCATGGTTCATTTTCTTTAGCTCACAATTTCTTTCTCATTCTCTCTCTTGCCTTTTTCTAGTGAGAAGAAAAGAAATACACCATGGTTGCTAGCTCCTCCTTCTTCCTCCTCTTGATTCATCTTTTGATCTCATGTGTTGAGAGATAAAGATCCCACAAAGACAAAACCATCCCTCTACCACTTCTACACAACCTAGGGCTTCTAGACTAGCAATCTCTTTTCCCTAGTTACCTCGGCTCGAGGTGGAGCTCGGTGTACATCTCTCGGGTGGATTGTCTTCGACTCAAGGAGGCCACGGAGGTGACCAAAGTCCGGATCAATCCTCGGAGCAAGCAAAGAGAAGAACAACAAGAAGAGAAGGAGTTCAAGTTGAGGTATAACCCCTAACCGAGTAGATAAATCTCTAGTTAGGATGCTAGTGTGTTGTTTAGCAAAGATCCGGCTTTTACGGTCCATGTTACCATGTTTAGAAATTTTTTTGTTTTACCGTTTCTGCAACCCCGAAAGTACCGGGAGAGGAAACATGAACATAGTAGTATTTCGTATTCACTTAGTGGTAAATGTGATTTACTAGCATGTGAAACCCTAATTCTCTAGCAACGATCTTGTTTAGGGTTATTCGGCGCGGCTAAAATTTTAAACGGGCATGGTTGATGCATTGTAGAACCTTATTAGAGTGCCTAGTAACCCTACAGTGGTATCAGAGCCTAGCTAGAGCATTAGGCGATGTGTTAACGAAGTTAAAACCCCGATCGAACCTGGAAACGTCAAGATAACCCCCTCTCTGTACATTTTTTAAAAACTAGGTTTTTTCTGAATTAAAAATACCTAAAAAAATCAGCAGGGAATTCTAAGGGTTACCATGAAAAATGAGCCCTCAAATGTTAGTTGTATGTATGCCCTAGAGGCCAGTATTGTACAGATGATGTATATTATATTGGATGCTTGGACATATATAGAGATGACTTTCTTGCTCGATATGATAGTATGCTATCTGGTTACTCTTTATCTTAACATGTACACTTGTCTCTTTAAACTGTTTTATAGTTACATGTTGATAAAGCCCTTAGGATGTGTACTTGACTACCTGGACTATGATGCAGATCATACTAGTGGGGACATGGTAGACCATAAGTACATCCTTCATGGTCCCTAGTCGTGGGTGTATCGAGACGGGGCATCGATATACCAGTGTAGACTAGCGTATACGCTTCTCGACCCATGAGATGGGCGATGGATGATCCCATATCCATTGGTGTTTGACATCAGAGATGGTATACGGGTGCTCAGTGGAGACTGGGTACACTGGACGGACTCGCCGAGAACTCCCAGATGGTATTATACCTCACGTTAGATGGCAGTTCTCAGGTGACACTTGTACAGGTTAGTCTGTAGACCCGAGATCGTCATAGAGTCTTGTGTGATTCCCACTGTGCTTTGATCTCCACCTTACCACGTCCATGAGGGAGTGCAAAACGGTGGTCTTTGGGTACAGTCCCGAGTCACATGGAGGCAATGAGCGATAGGAGGGGTTTCGTCTCTCCCGGTATTGGGGGTTGATGTTGCGTTGTGCTCGATTGGCCGTAACAGGGAAGTCCCTGGCCAGGGCTGATCAGAGATTTGCTGGTAAGAGTTACCAGTAGTTTCTCGACCCGTTATGAGCCTCATATCGGCACGACTTATCGGTTATTGGGGTCTGACGTTTACCACCCCTAGACTTGATATGCGACATATCAGACGAACAGACCGGACTGTACGGTAAGTGTTACTGGTTGGATTCACAGGAGTGTGAGCGGGCTAGCTCGTCGATCTTCTGATCGCTCAATACCCGGATGGCCGTTACGTTTAGCAGACCGCTTGCGGCTTGTGTGTGCTTGATATGATCATCATCTGCTACCGGCGTATTGACGAGTCTTTAGAGTCCTACACAGAGGTTTCCTGGCTCAAGCGAAACGAAATAGGAGCACATATGAGATATGTGCAGGACCGAGAATAATGCGTGTATGTGATACCGTATTTCATTCTCGCGATGGATGTATCGATTGGTTATATTCGATATAACCTAGATATCGAATCATGGATTGATTCGATAAGCCGATACATAGGATACTAGTCGGTTATATGCGATATGACCGGATCGTTAAATCAAGTGTTGATTTAATGATTTAATGTATAATTATATATTTGATATATTACTTTGCATTAACTAGTATTGGTTCACTTTATATGGATTTTCTCACTTGATGTGCAAGAAGTATATGTGATATACTTTTGTGCACATTCTTGTATCATGTTTGATGATACTTGATAATGTGGTTAAGTGTAAAGGATTAAGCCATGGTTAAATGATGATTAGGGTTTTGGTTTTTCATTTATTTATTTGTTTATTTATTTGGAAAGGATTTAGTTAAGAATGGTGGCTTATTTTGTTTCTATGCTGAAGCTTCTTGAAGCTTTGACAAAGTCCACCATCCTTATCTCATCCTTAACCCTAACCATTCCAACTAACCTTAGTTTAATCTCTACACTTGACCATGGTCAAGATATGATAAGTATTCATATTAGTTTCATTTTTAAAATGGAAGACTTATCATATTCTTTCTTCTTCTCCTTCTTCTTCTTCAAGAAAAGCTTAAGGTCCATCAATGGCAACTTGAGCTAAAGTGAGAGAAATCCAATTCTAAAGTGAACCCACCTCCTATTTCTTCACCCTCTACCTCTTGCCAAGTTGTTTTGGGTGTTTTCTTCACAAGTTTCACAACTTTGTGAAGTCGGAGCTTGAACTTGTGATGCCTCGACGTAGATCGTCTTTGACACGAAGCCGACGACCTAGCTCGCCCGTTTCTCCGATGAAGCCGACGATTGAGTTCGGGATTCATGATGGACAGCGAGAGGACACCCACGTGGAGCTAAGGAAGTGAAGAACCGGATCTACAAAGGTTGTAGTCTCTCTCCTTTAGTTAAAGTGTTAACTAGTTTCGTGTTTCGCCTAAATTTCTAGTTAACGATCCGTATTAGGGTTTCTCGGCACCCATAAAATTTGAAATTGGCATGGTTAATGCCTTGTGAGACTTCATTAGAGTGCCTAGGAACCGTACAGTGGTATCAGAGCCTAGCTAGAGCCTTAGGAGAAGTCTAGACGACGTTTGAAACCCGAACGAACCCGAAACCCTAAAACCCAAGTGCTCTCTGGACTTTTTCTAAAATCTGGGATTTTTCAATATTAAAAATGCTTAAAAAATTCAGCAGGGAATTCTAAGAATTACGGTGCAATTTTTTTTCAATGAACAGTGTAATACGCGGCGGAACCGCGGCCTAAGCCAGCTTAGGCGGCGGTTCCGCGGCTAAAGAATGACGTCAGCCTTCCTCCTTTGCACAGTAATTCATAGTTTCTGCAGCTGAGTTTTATGGGTATTTTTAATAATTATTCAAGAGTTGAATTTTCTGGGGTGTTTTAGAGCTTCGGTGTTTCGACCGGATTATCAAACTTCGTCTTTGTTTTTTTCCGGATAATTTTTGAATTTGTTAAAAAGTTCGACCGGATATAAATACCCAACTTTTCCCCTGTCGGGAAATTTCCAAGTGTTGGATTTTTCCGCAGTTTAACGACGTACTAAGTAGTGCAAGTAACGCGATGGACCCTCTAGAAGACAACAAACCTTAACTCGATTATGTGACCGTCTTGAACTGCCCTTTGAACCTTCGGGTTTGGGGCAGTACGGCGTGCCACATGTGAGGCGTTGGCTTGACCCTTCTACGGCTGGACCGTTGGTACTGAGGCACGAACTAAATGTTGCTAGACTTATTTCATGTGTTGAGCTGTATCGGGAAAACTTGGGTATTCGACTGTTCGATCGGAAAGTTTAACATTTTCTGTTTATCCGGAATGGGATACAATAATTGGAATTCACAAACAGTTATGAGATAACTGAATGAATGTTATAAATCTAGCGGTTTAGTTTCATTTGATATTGAAAAGAGTTTTCGATAATGAGACTAAAATGCGGGATTTATAGCTGTTAGGCATGTGATGTCTAAGTATTTCATTTGATTAGGCATGCGATGTCTAAAGAGGTTGCGGATTCCAACTGTTGTAGTTTTACACTTTCTTTTCTGTGACCGTAAGTGTAGTATGTTCATATCGC
Source organism: Agapanthus africanus (assembly GCA_030015575.1). NCBI lineage: Eukaryota > Viridiplantae > Streptophyta > Magnoliopsida > Asparagales > Amaryllidaceae > Agapanthus > Agapanthus africanus. The sequence goes on along the minus strand of CM057342.1, from coordinate 661,970,273 downwards.
CGGTTTCGTTGCTATACGTCAACGACAATTGGGGTATGCATACTTACTTACGTTGATGACATGTGATGTTATGTGTTGCTGGATATGTTATATTGGATCGTCGTGTTCGAATAGCCGGGGTTTTTTATGTGAGATGAGTGTTTTTCATTTTCATTCATGTAAAAACTTGTATGTAATATTATTTTTATTTGGGGCACTTCCAGGTAGCGGAAGTTGTCACCTTTTGTATATTATTTACTTTTCCGCATTAGGATAGACCCAAGGAGGGGAGCACAAGTAACCGGGTTCTGGGGTTCAGTGGGAGACCAACTCGAGGAGTCGAGTCCGGGTCTCCTAACCCTAGAATTGGCAGGGTTGCTTGCCGCTCTCGTAGGGGTCTAGGGGTGTGGGATTGGCTATTCATCACGACCGTGGAATCCGTGTTTTATACTGGCTCGTATTGAAAACACGGACGTCCTAGTATATCCAATGTTTCATATGTTTCTTCTGCTGCGATATCTGTGATGTGATCATGTGATGTTCTGTGATGGATACAGTATATAGTAATATGATATATTATATAGACGTTACTTATGTTTTGCACCCGTACTAGCCCTGCCCTGCTCTGTCGTTAGTTACCTAACCTAACGGTGCATGAGGGGACATCGAGGCGAATGCGGATGGCATAAGTGTACGTCGTATTTATCTGTGATGTTTAGGTATTTAAATGATGAGACTTCATTAATGTGATTAATGAAAGAAAAGAAACCAAATGATGTTGTAGAATCAAATTTTAAATTAAACAGGTAGCTACAGTTCTTGCTTTGCATAGCGGTATATATGATATACCCTGCACCTTATTCGATGAGGAAAGGACCGAGATCCCTTCACCGGGAGTGACTCCTTTAGCAGTAACTGGCAGATGCTACACACTCGGTTTGCTTTTGATTGTTTTTGAGTTTTGCTTTGCACAGTGATATATATGATATATCCCGCACCTCATTCGACGAGGAAAGGGCCGACGATCCCTTCACCGGGAGTGACCCCTTTAGCAAAACTAGAAAAGCCTCAAAATAACTCCATTTTAAAAACTTCATTTGATTCTACGACGATATCAAGTTCATTACGCTCATGGTTTTCAGAAAAACCTGCGTAGCCCTCCGTCATTTCAGATAAGTACTAATTAGTATTCGTGCTACGGTAGTTTGGCCTCCGTCAAGGCATAGTGTACGGTAGCTAACTAGTGCTTATCTGCTAGCATATGATGCGATTGGATTAGGGTATTCGTACGGCGTTGTTTGGCCTCCGTCAAGGGTCGTGCGGGTGGGTTTAATTCAATCAGGAAATGACGGGTTGAACTTGACTAGCGGACTATGGGTTGTTTGGCCTCCGTCAAGGTCATAGGACGCTAGGGGCAAAATATTATCGGGAATTTCAAGTGTTGAAATTTGCAATGAGATTGCATACGTTCTATGAGATAGTTGGATCCCGATACCCACTGCGAGTAAGAGTTACTCCTGGGAGAGTTTTACACATTGCAATTAGCTGATCAAGTAGGTGTCTAGAAAGGTGTCAACGGGGTTACGCCTCTGGGAAAACGAGGTTTACATTAATTAGGTTCGTGCGAAAGCACGGGGGACCTCTCTCAAAGTACCGACACTGGCCTGGCTGAAAGATTGGCGAACTTGTAGTGTGTAATTAATCTCGGCTAATCTTTCCTTTTAGGGTTTGAAGAAAGATTTGATAAAAAGCAGTGGGAGCCATCCTGATTAGATAAGATAATAACCAATATGATCTTGCACGAGCATACGCTAAAGTGTTTTCTTCTCTCTCTCTCCAGGTAGCGACCATTTCATGCCCTAATGAAGATAATAATATGGATGTATTGACCGAACCCGCATGTTATACTGTGCAGGGGAACGTTGAACCCGTTCTATCTTATAAGTGTTATAAGAATGAACAGGAAACAGGAGAATATCTGGATTTTCACACCACCCAAAAGGAGAACATGCATGTTGATGCATCATCTTCGGGTGTGTTTGTCATTGAGAACTGTTTCTCAGTTCACCCTACGTCCTGGGTATTAGATACCGGATCAGGATCCCACATATGTAAGATGTTACATGGGCTGAGGAAAGGTAGAGAACTGGGAAAAGGTGATCATTCCGTTCAAGTAGGGAATGGGGCAAATGTTGCAGCCAAAGCAGTTGGCGAATATCACCTTGTATTACCAAGTGGTGATACACTGATTCTAAATGAATGCTATTATATACCGAACATGATGTGCAACATTATATCAGTTTCTTTATTAAGTAAAGAAGGATATAATTTTGTAGTAAAGGATAATGTTATGAACATATTCCTAGATCAAAAGTTGATTGCATCAGGCTCGTTACATAATGGCATATTCATTCTAAATCAAAATACAGTCCTCAATTTACAAAACACACACAAGAGGAAGAGTTCTGAACTGAACGAATCCTTCTTGTGGCATTGTAGACTGGGTCACATCAATACGACACGACTAGCTACGTTGCATAAGGATGGATATTTAAATCCGTTTGAATTTTCATCTTATGACACTTGCCAGTCATGTCTCAAAGGAAAGATGACCAAAACTCCGTTTACAGGACACGGAGAAAGAGTTACCGAACTCTTGGGACTAATACATAGTGATGTATGTGGTCCCATGTCTACACATGCCAGGGATGGTTCTTCGTACTTCATTACATTCACTGACGATCTCTCTAGATTCGGATATGTGTTCCTGATGAAACACAAATCAGAAGCTTTTGAGAAATTTAGAGAATATAAACAAGAAGTAGAGAACCAAACGGGCAAAAGTATTAAGATCCTTCGATCTGATCGAGGAGGAGAATACTTAAGTAACGAATTCAGAGATTATCTAAAAGAGAATGGGATTCTCTCTCAGCTTACTCCTCCTTATACACCACAGCATAACGGTGTATCGGAGCGGAGAAATCGCACCCTATTAGATATGGTGCGCTCTATGATGAGTACAGCTGAGTTACCTATTTCCTTCTGGGGATATGCACTGGAGACTGCTGCATACCTACTGAATAGAGTTCCGACCAAATCAGTGCCTACCACTCCATATGAGATATGGAATGGCAAGAGACAATGTCTTAATTTTATTCAGATATGGGGTTGTCTGGCCAATGTTAAAACACAAAATCCGGACAAGCTCGAGGCAAGGTCTGTTCTATGTAAGTTTGTTGGATATCCCAAGCATTCACGAGGGTATATCTTCTACCACTCCGAGGAACAAAAAGTGTTTGTTTCTCGACATGCCACTTTCTTAGAAAAAAGTTTTCTTATGAAACAGACAAGTGGCATTGAGGTAGAACTGGAAGAGGTTCCAGCGACACAAACTATAACAGAAGACTTGGTAGAACCAGAGAATTCAGTAGAACTCGACGAACCCCAGCCTCTCCGCCGATCTAGTAGGGTTTCTCGTCCACCTGAGAGATACTACGGTTTTCTCATTGACGGTGGAAGCGAGGATTGCATCATGGAGGATGATGACCCAACTAGCTTCGAGCAGGCCATCACGAGTAGGGACTCAGTGAAATGGCTGGATGCTATGCGGTCCGAGATGGATTCCATGTACACCAACAAAGTATGGACTTTGGAAGTTGCTCCTGAAGGGGTAAAACCCATTGGGAGCAAGTGGATCTTCAAGAAAAAACTTGGTGTAGATGGGAAAGTGGATACTTTCAAAGCTAGACTTGTAGCAAAGGGTTTTCGTCAAAGACCAGGTGTGGACTATGACGAGACCTTTTCTCCAGCGGCTATGCTCAAATCCATCCGGATCATGCTTGCCATCGCTGCATATCATGACTACGAAATCTGGCAAATGGATGTTAAGACCGCCTTTCTAAATGGTGATTTAGAAGAGTGCGTGTACATGACTCAGCCAGAGGGCTTCGTAGACAGTGGGAGCAGCGGGAAGGTGTGCAAGCTGCTTAAATCCATTTATGGATTAAAGAAAGTATCGCGGAGTTGGAATATCTGCTTTGACGTCGTTATCAAAGAGTTTGATTTCTTCAAAATCCAGATGAACCTCGTATTTACAAGAAGGTGGCAGAGAGTAAGGTTGTCTTCCTCGTATTGTACGTGGACGACATACTCTTGATAGGAAATGATATTCCTATGCTGCAATCGGTCAAGCTCTTCTTACACAAAGATTCTCAATGAAAGATCTTGGTGATGCCTCCTGCATATTGGGAATTAGGATCTATAGAGATAGATCCAAACGGATATTGGGATTGTCCCAATCCAGGTACATTGACACCATACTAAAGAGGTTTAGTATGGAAGAATCCAAGCGTGGGAATTTGCCCACGATCTCTGGACTCACTCTCTCCAAAGAGATGTCTCCCAAGACTGATTTGGAGAGAGCTCGCATGCAAGGGATACCTTATGCTTCGGCAGTAGGCTCTATCATGTATGCGATGCTATGTACCAGACCCGATGTTGCATACTCACTAAGTATAGTGAGTCGGTATCAAGCAGATCCTGGAGAGAGTCACTGGACAGCTGTGAAGAACATTCTCAAGTACTTGCGAAGGACTAGAGATATGTTCTTGGTGTATGGTAACGGAGAACTCCAAGTAGAGTCCTTTACCGATTCGAGCTTCCAGAGTGATAAGGACAACTCTAAGTCGCAGTCGGGTTTTGTCTTTACCCTTTACGGAGGGGCGGTTAGCTGGAAGAGTTCCAAGCAGGAAACTGTGGCAGACTCGACTATGGAGGCTGAATACATCGCTGCCAATGATGCTGCCAAAGAGGCTCTCTGGATCAAGAAGTTCATTACAGAACTTGGAGTGGTTCCATCCATTGAGCATCCAATACCTTTGTATTGCGATAACAATGGAGCGGTGGCTTTGGCCAAGGAACCCAGGTCCCATCAGCGGTCCAGGCATATTCTGAGGCGGTATCACCTGATCCGGGAGATAGTTGATCGCCGGGAGATCGAGGTCAGGAGGGTTGACACGAAGAACAACACGGCGGATCCACTCACGAAGGCCATTCCCCAGATACAGTTTGAGAGACTCTTCGGGATGCTCGGTATGCGATACTACAGCAGCTGGCCTAAGTGCAAGTGGGAGATTGTTAGTTGTATGTATGCCCTAGAGGCCAGTATTGTACAGATGATGTATATTATATTGGATGCTTGGACATATATAGAGATGACTTTCTTGCTCGATATGATAGTATGCTATCTGGTTACTCTTTATCTTAACATGTACACTTGTCTCTTTAAACTGTCTTATAGTTACATGTTGATAAAGCCCTTAGGATGTGTACTTGACTACCTGGACTATGATGCAGATCATACTAGTGGGGACATGGTAGTCCATAAGTACATCCTTCATGGTCCCTAGTCGTGGGTGTATCGAGACGGGGCATCCATATACCAGTGTAGACTAGCGTATACACTTCTCGACCTATGAGATGGGCGATGGATGATCCCATATCCATTGGTGTTTGACATCAGAGATGGTATACGGGTACTCAGTGGAGACTGGGTACACTGGACGGACTCGCCGAGAACTCCCAGATGGTATTATACCTCACGTTAGATGGCAGTTCTTAGGTGACACTTGTACAGGTTAGTCTGTAGACCCGAGATCGTCATAGAGTCTTGTGTGATCCCACTGTGCTTTGATCTCCACCTTACCATGTCCATGAGGGCGTGAAAAACGGTGGTCTTTGGGTACAGTCCCGAGTCACATGGAGGCAATGAGCGATAGGAGGGGTTTCGTCTCTCCCGGTATTGGGGGTTGATGTTGCGCTGTGCTCGATTGGCCGTAACAGGGAAGTCCCTGGCCAGGGCTGATCAGAGATTTGCTGGTAAGAGTTACCAGTTGTTTCTCGACCCGTTATGAGCCTCATATCGGCACGACTTATCGGTTATTGGGGTCTGACGTTTACCACCCCTAGACTTGATATGCGACATATCAGACGAACAGACCGGACTGTACGGTAAGTGTTACTGGTTGGATTCACAGGAGTGTGAGCGGGCTAGCTCGTCGATCTTCTGATCGCTCAATACCCGGATGGCCGTTACGTTTAGCAGACCGCTTGCGGCTTGTGGGTGCTTGATATGATCATCATCTGCTACCGGCGTATTGACGAGTCTTTAGAGTCCTACACAGAGGTTTCCTGGCTCAAGCGAAACGAAATAGGAGCGCATATGAGATATGTGCAGGACCGAGAATAATGCGTGTATGTAATACCGTATTTCATTCTCGCGATGGATGTATCGATTGGTTATATTCGATATAACCTAGATATCGAATCAAGGATTGATTCGATAAGCCGATACATAGGATACTAGTCAGTTATATGCGATATGACCGGATCGTTAAATCAAGTGTTGATTTAATGATTTAATGTATAATTATATATTTGATATATTACTTTGCATTAACTAGTATTGGTTCACTTTATATGGATTTTCTCACTTGATGTGCAAGAAGTATATGTGATATACTTTTGTGCACATTCTTGTATCATGTTTGATGATACTTGATAATGTGGTTAAGTGTAAAGGATTAAACCATGGTTAAATGATGATTAGGGTTTTGGTTTTTCATTTATTTATTTGGAAAGGATTTAGTTAAGAATGGTGGCTTATTTTGTTTCTATGCTGAAGCTTCTTGAAGCTTTGACAAAGTCCACCATCCTTATCTCATCCTTAACCCTAACCATTCCAACTAACCTTAGTTTAATCTCTACACTTGACCATGGTCAAGATATGATAAGTATTCATATTAGTTTCATTTTTAAAATGGAAGACTTATCATATTTTTCTTCTTTTCCTTCTTCTTCTTCAAGAAAAGCTTAAGGTCCATCAATGGCAACTTGAGCTAAAGTGAGAGAAATCCAATTCTAAAGTGAACCCACCTCCTATTTCTTCACCCTCTACCTCTTGCCAAGTTGTTTTGGGTGTTTTCTTCACAAGTTTCACAACTTTGTGAAATCGGAGCTTGAACTTGTGATGCCTCGACGTAGATCGTCTTTGACACGAAGCCGACGACCTAGCTCGCCCGTTTCTCCGATGAAGCCGATGATTGAGTTCGGGATTCATGATGGACAGCGAGAGGACACCCATGTGGAGCTAAGGAAGTGGAGAACCGGATCTACAAAGGTTGTAGTCTCTCTCCTTTAGTTAAAGTGTTAACTAGTTTCGTGTTTCGCCTAAATTTCTAGTTAACGATCCGTATTAGGGTTTCTCGGCACCCATAAAATTTGAAATTGGCATGGTTGATGCCTTGTGAGACTTCATTAGAGTGCCTAGGAACCCTACATCAAATCCTCCACGTGGCCGCGGAACCGCGGCACTAAGCCACCTTTGGCGGCGGTTCCGCGGCAGAAAAGGAGTATTGGGGACGGTTCTTTATGCACTAATATCCAGTACCATTCCTGCATCTTTCTGGGTATTTTTATTCTGACTCAAGTGTTGAGTATTTTGGGGTTTATTTTGTAATCGTCGATTCGATCGGAGAATTTAATTTTGTTTTGTTATTCCGGATAATTTAGAAAGTATTAAAATGTTTGAACGGATATCATTAACTCAATTTTTCCCGGCACGAAAAACATTCAAGTGTTGAATTTTTCTCGGGTTTAAATCTTTCGGAAAAACGTGCATGTGACTCGATGGACCCTCTAGAAGACAACAAATCTTAACTCGATTATGTGACCATCTTGAACTTCCTTTTGAACCATAGGGTTTGGGGCAGTACGGCGTGCCACATGTGAGGCGTTGGCTTGACCTTTCTACAGCTGGACCGTTGCTACTGTGACGTATTCTGGAATTTTTTGAACTCCGCTCAAGTGTTGAGCTATTAAGGAAATCTTGAGTATTTGATTATTCGATCGGAAAGTTTAATACTGTCTATTTATCTGGAATGTGATACAATATGTGGAATTCATATAGTTAGGCATGAAATGCGAAATATGTGATATTTCGGATTTACGATGTCTAAAAAGATTGTGGATTCCAAATGTTGTAGTTTTACACTTTCTTTTCTGCGACCGTAAGTGTAATATGTGATATCGCCGGTTTCGTTGTTATATGTCAACGACAATTGGGATGCGCATATTTACTTACGTTGATGACATGTGATGTTATGTGTTGCTGGATATGTTATATTGGATCGTCGCGTTCTGAATAGCCGGAGGGTTTTATGTGAGATGAGAGTTTTTATTTTCATTCATGTAAAATTAAATGTATGTAATATTCTTTTATTGGGGCACTTCCGGGATGAGGTCGATGTCACCATTTGTATATTATTTACTTTTCCGCACTAGGATAGACCCAAGGAGGAGAGCACAAGAAACCGGGTTCTAGAGTCCAGTGGGAGACTAACTCGAGGAGTCGAGTCCGGGTCTCCTAACTCTAGAATCGGTAGGGTTGCTTGCCACTCTCGTAGGGGTCTAGGGGTGTGGGTTTGGCTATTCATCGCGACCGTGGGATCCGTGTTTTATAAAGGCTCAAAATAAAACACGGACGTCCTAGTATATCCAATGTTTCATATGTTTCTTCTGCTGCGATATCTGTGATGTGATCATTTGATGTGCTGTGATAAATACTGTATATAGTATATATGATATATTATATAGACGTTACTTATGTTTTACACCCGCTCTAGCCCTGCCCTGCTCTGCCGTTAGTTACCTAACCTAACGGTGCACGAGGGGACATCGAGGCGAATGCCGATGGCATAAGTGTACGTCGTATCTATCTGTGATGTTTAGGTGACTTAAATGATGGGACTTCATTAATGTGATTAATGAAAGAAAAGAAACCTAAAAGATGTTGTAGAATCAAATTTTTCAAAAAGGGTAGCTACAGTTTTTGCTTTGCATAGCGATATATATGATATATCCTGCACCTTATTCGATGAGGAAAGAGCCGAGATCCCTTCACCGGGAGTGACCTCTTTAGCAAAACTGGCAGATGCTACAAAACTCAGTTTGGTTTTTGATTGCTTTTGGGGTTTTGCTTTGCATAGTGATATATATGATATGTCCTGCACCTTATTCGATGAGGAAAGAGCCGAGATCCCTTCACCGGGAGTGACCTCTTTAGCAAAACTAATGAAAGCCTCAAAATTACTCCATTTCAAAATTCACTCGATTCTACAACGATATCAAGTTCATTACGCAATAGGTTTTCAGAAAAACCTATCGTAGCCCTCCGCCATTTCAGATAAGTCCTACTTAGTATTCGTGCTACGTTTGTTGGCCTGTGTCAAGGAGTAGTGTGCGGTAGCTAACTAGTATTTATCTGCTTATGCATATGATGCAGATTGGATTAGGGTAGTCGTGCGACTTTGTTGGCCTGCGTCAAGGGTCGTACGGGTGGGTTTAATTCAATCAAGAAATAACGGGTTGAACTTGAATAGCACACTGTGGTTTGTTGGCCTACGTCAAGGTCATGGGACGCTAGGGGCAAAATATTATCGGGAATTTCAAGTGTTGAAATTTGCAATGAGATTGCTTACCTTCTATGAGATAGTTGGATCCCGATACCCACTGTGAGTAATTGTTACTCCTGGGAGAGTTTTACACAGGACAATTAGCCGATCAAGTAGGTGTCTAGAAAGGTGTCGACGAGGTTACACCTCTTGGAAAACGAGATTTACTTTAATTAGGTCCGTGCGAAAGCACGGGGAACCTCCCTCAAAGTACCGACACTGGCCTGGCTGAAAGATTGGCGAAATTGTAGGGTGTAATTAATCCCGGTTAGTTTTTCCTTTTAGGGTTTGAAGGAAGATTTGATAAAAACAGTGGGAGCCATCCTGATTAGATAAAATAAAAACCAATCTGATCTTGCAAGAGAATACGCTAAAGTGTTTTCTTCTCTCTCTCTCTCCAGGTAGCGACCATATCATGCCTTAATAAAGATAATAAAATGGATTTATTGACCGAACCCGCATGTTATACTGTGCTGAGGAACGTTGGTTCTGTTCTTTTTTATAAGAGTTATAGGACTGAACAGGATATAAGCGAATACCAGGATTCCCATGCCACCCGAATGAAGAAAGTACATGTTGATGCATTTTCTTCGGGTGTGTTCGTTACAGAGAACTGTTTCTCTATTTGCTCTACGTCCTGGGTATTAGATACCGGTCAGGATCCCATGTATGTAATCAGTTACATGGGCTTAGGAAAGGTAGAGAACTTGGAGAAGGTGATAAAAACATAAGGGTTGGAAATGGTGCAATTGTTGCAGCTAAAACCGTCGGGGAATATCACCTTGTATTGCCAACTGGTAATACATTGATTCTGAACGAATGCTATTACATGCCGAACCTGATATGCAACATTATATCGGTTTCTTTGTTGAGTAAAGAGGGATATAATTTTGTATTACAGGATAATGCTATGAACATTTTCCTTAACCAAAAGTTGATTGGATCAGGCACGTTATGCAATGGCATTTATGTTCTAAATCAATCAACAGTTCTGAGCATAACAAACACACACAAGAGGAAGAGTTCAGAACTGAACGAATCCTTCTTGTGGCATTGTAGACTGGGTCACATCAATGCGACACGACTAGCTAAGTTGCATAAGGATGGATATTTAAATCCGTTTGAATTTTCATCTTATGATACTTGCCAGTCATGTCTCAAAGGTAAGATGACCAAAACTCCGTTTTCGGGACACGGAGAAAGAGTTACGGAACTCTTGGGACTGGTACATAGTGATGTATGCGGCCCTATGTCTACACATGCCAGGAATAGTTCTTCGTACTTCATTACATTCACTGACGATCTCTCAAGATTCGGATATGTGTTCCTGATGAAACACAAATCAGAAGCTTTTGAGAAATTTAGAGAATATAAACAAGAAGTCGAGAACCAAACCAGAAAAAGTATTAAAATCCTTCGATCTGATCGAGGAGGTGAATACTTGAGCAATGAATTCTTGGACTTCCTAAAAGAGAATGGGATTCTCTCTCAGCTGACTCCTCCATATACACCACAGCACAACGGTGTATCGGAATGGAGGAACCGCACCCTATTAGATATGGTGCGCTCTATGATGAGCACAGCTGAGTTACCTTTCCTTCTGGGGGTATGCACTGGAAATAGCTGCAGATCTATTGAATATGGTTCCCACCAAATCTGTGTCAACCACTCCATATGAGATATGGAAAGGAAAGAGACCATGTCTTAATTATGTTAAGATATGGGGTTGTCCGGCCTATGTAAAAATGCAAAATCCGGACAAACTCGCGGCAAGGTCCATTCTGTGTAAGTTTATTGGATATCCCAAACATTCGCGCGGGTATATCTTCTACCATACCGAGGAACAAAAGGTGTTTGTTTCTCGACATGCCACCTTTTTAGAAAAGGAATTTCTTGAAAAAGAAATTAGTAGCAAGGAGGTAGAACTGGAAGAGGTTCTAGCAATACAGACTACGACAGAAGATTTGGTTGAACCGGAGAATTCGGTAGTTCCAAACGAACCTCTACCTCTCCGCCGATCTAGTAGGGTTCCTTACCCACCTGAGAGATACTACGGTTTTCTCATGGATGGTGGGAGCGAGGATTGCATCATGGTTGATGATGACCCAACTAACTTCGAGCAGGTCATCACGAGTGGAGACTCAGTGAAATCGCTGGATGCAATACGGTCCGAGATGGAATCCATGTACACGAACAAAGTATGGACTTTGGAAGTTGCTCCTGAAGGGGTAAAACCCATTGGGAGCAAATGGATCTTCAAGAAAAAACTTGGTGTAGATGGGAAAGTGAAGACTTTCAAAGCTAGACTTGTTGCAAAGGGTTTTCGTCAAAGACCAGGTGTGGACTATGACGAAACCTTTTCTCCAGTGGCTATGCTTAAATCCATCCGGATCATGCTTGCCATCGCTGCATGTCATGACTACGAAATCTGGCAAATGGATATTAAGACCGCCTTTCTAAACGGTGATTTAGAAGAGTGCGTGTACATGACTCAGCCAGAGGGCTTCGTAGATAGTAGGAGCAGCGGGAAGGTGTGCAAGCTGCTTAAATCCATTTATGGATTAAAGTAAGCATCGCGGAGTTGGAACATCTGCTTTGACGTCGTTATCAAAGAGTTTGATTTCGTCAAAAACGTAGATGAACCTTGTATCTACAAGAAGGTGGTAGAGAGTAAGGTTTTCTTCCTCGTATTGTACGTGGACGACATATTCTTGATAGGAAATGACATTCCTATGCTGCAATCGGTCAAGCTCTTCTTATCACAAAGATTCTCAATGAAAGATCTAGGTGATGCCTCATGCATATTGGGAATTATGATCTATAGAGATAGATCTAAAAGGATATTGGGATTGTCCCAATCCAGGTACATTGACACCATACTAAAGAGGTTTAGTATGGAAGAGTCCAAACGTGGGTTTTTACCCACGATCTCAGGGCTCACTCTCTCCAAAGAGATGTCTCCCAAGACTGATTTGGATAGAGCTCGCATGCAAGGGATACCCTGTGCTTCAGCAGTAGGCTCTATCATGTACGCGATGCTATGTACCAGACCCGATGTAGCATACTCACTAAGTGTAGTGAGTAGGTATCAAGCTGATCCTAGAGAGAGTCACTGGACAGCTGTGAAGAGCATTCTCAAGTACTTACGAAGGACTAAGGAGATGCTCTTGGTGTATGGTAATGGAGAACTCCAAGTGGAGTCCTTTACCGATTCGAGCTTCCAGAGTGATAAGGACGACTCTAAGTCGCACTTGGGATTTGTCTTTACCCTTTACGGAGGGGCGGTTAGCTGGAAGAGTTCCAAGCAGGAAACCGTGGCAAACTTGACGATGGAGGCTGAATACATCGCTGCCAACGATGCTGCCAAAGAGGCTGTCTGGATCAAGAAGTTCATTACTGAACTTGGAGTGGTTCCATCCATTGAGCATCCAATACCTTTGTATTGCGATAACAATGGAGCGGTGGCTTTGGCCAAGGAACCCAGGTCCCATCAGCGATCCAGGCATATTCTGAGGCGGTATCACCTGATCCGGGAGATAGTTGATCGTCGGGAGATCGAGGTCAGGAGGGTTGACACGAAGAACAACACTGCGGATCCACTCACGAAGGCCATTCCCCAGATACAGTTTGAGAGACTCTTCGGGATGCTAGGTATGTGATACTACAGCAGCTGGCCCTAGTGCAAGTGGGAGATTGTTAGTTGTATGTATGCCCTAGAGGCCAGTATTGTACTGATGATGTATATTATATTGGATGCTTGGACATATATAGAGAGGACTTTCTTGCTCGATATGACAGTATACTATCTGGTTGCTCTTTATCTTAACATGTATACTTGTCTCTTGATACTGTCTTATAGCTACATGTTGATAAAGCCCTTAGGATGTGTACTTGACTACGTGGACTGTGATGTAGATCATACTAGTAGGGCCATGGTAGTCCATAAGTACATCCTTTAATGTTCCTAGTCGCGGGTGTATCGAGACAGGGTATCGATATACAAGAGTAGACTAGCGTATACGCTTCTCGACCCATGAGATGGGCGATGGATGATCCCATATCCATTGGTGTTTGACATCAGAGATGGTATACGGGTGCTCAGTGAAGACTGGGTACACTGGACGGACTCGCCGAGAACTCGCAGATGGTATTATACCTCACGTCAGATGGCAGTTCTCTAGTGACACTTGTGCAGGTTAGTCTGTAAACCCGATATCGTCATAAAGTCTTGTGTGATTCCCACTGTGCTTTGATTTCCACCTTACCACGTCCAAGAGGGCGTGCAAAACGGTGGTTTTTGGGTACAGTCCCGAGTCACATGGAGGCAATGAGCGATAGGAGGGGTTTCGTCTCTCCCGATGTTGGGGGTTAATGTTGCGCTGTGCTCGATTGGCCATAACAGGGAAGTGCCTGGCCAGGGCTGAGTTAGAGATTTACTGGTAAGTGTTACCAGTAGTTTCTTTACCTGTTATGTGCCTCACATCGGCACAATTTATCGGTTATTGGGGTCAGACGTTTACCACCCCTAGACTTGATATGCGACATATCAGACGAGGAGACCGGACTGTACGGGAAGTGTTACCGGCAGGCTTTTACAGGAGTTGGAGCGGGCTTGCTTGCTGATCTTCTGATCACTCAATACCCGGGTAGCCATTACATCCAGCTAGTACCGCTGACGGCTTGTGGGTGCGTGATGTGATCATCACCTACTGCCGGCATATTGACGAGTCTTTAGAGTCCTACATAGAGGTTTTACTGGCTCAGGCAAAACGAAATAGGAGCGCATATGTGATATGTGCGGGACCGAGAATAATGCGTGTATATGATACCGTATTCTATTCTCGCGACTTCTTGTATCGGTCGGTTATATGTGATATAGCCGGGTTATCGAATCAAGTGTTGATTCGATAAATCGATACATTGAATGTTAGTCGGTTATATGTGATATGACCGGATTATTAAGTCAAGTGTTGATTTAATAATTTAGTGTATAATTGTATATTAGATATATTAATTTACATTAACTAACACTTGTTCATTTAGGGTTTTTTCTCACATGTACACAACTTCTATATATATACGATATATATTAAAATGTGTTTTCTTTTTGTATCTTGGTTGATGATACATCATTCATGGGTGTATGAGACTTAGACCATGCTATTTATTAGTTTGGGTTTTAATATTTAAAGTAATTACAAAATTAGTGGAGGATTAGAAAAATGCATGAAGCTTGTGGAAGTTTGTGGATGCATTGACTAAGTCCACTTGAGTTTGTTTTTACTATGGATATTTGTTAACCCAACCAAAAGAATTAGCCACGGGTTAAGTCTTTACATGAGTTAGTATATGATACTCACTCACCATGGTTAGCGTACTCACTTGATCATTATACTCATCTCTTTCTTTTGTTCATCTTCTTCTTCTTTGTTCAAAAGAAAAGCTTGCTAGGGTTTGATCCAAAGTGAGAAAGATTGTGAGAAATAAAATTCTAAAGAGAACCCACTTCCTATTTCTCCATCCTCTACTAGACTAGCACTTTAGTATAGGGTGTTTGCTTCACTAATTCTCTAGTTAGTGAAGTAGTAGCTTGAGTTGATATTCCCTCGACGTAGATCATCTTCGGCCTCGAAGACTTCAAGCAAGGACGCTTCTTTCGCCTCGTGAAGCCATGCAAGAGTCCGGGAGAACCACGATCGCAGCGAAGGGACTTCAACAAGGAGCTAATGAAGTGAAGGACCGATCTACAAAGGTTGTATTTCGTATTCACTTAGTGGCAAATGTGATTTACTAGCATGTGAAACCCTAATTCTCTAGCAACGATCTTGTTTGGGGTTATTCAGCGCTGCTAAAATTTTAAACGGGCATGGTTGATGCATTGTAGAACCTTATTAGAGTTCCTAGTAATCCTACATATGATGTATATTATAATGGATGCTTGGATATATATAGAGAGGACTTTCTTGCTCGTCATGATAGTATTCTATTTGGTTTCACTTTATCTTTACATGTTGACTTGTATTGGTTTACTGTCTTACTCTCACATGTTGATAAAGCCCTTAGGATCTGTACTCGACTACTGGGACTATGATGAGATCATACTAGTGGGGCCACGGTAGTCGATGAGTACATCCTATAACTGTTCCTAGTCGAGGGTATATCGAGACATGGCATCGATACACCAGAGTAGACTAGCGTATACGCATCTTGACCCATATGATGGGCGATGGATGATCTCATATCCATCGGTGTTTGACATCAAGGATGGTGTACGGGTGCTCAGTGGAGACTGGGTACACCGGACGGACTCGCCGAGAACTCCCAGATGGTGATATACCACACGTCAGATGGCAGTTCTTCGGTGACATTGGTACAGGGTAATCTGTAAACCCGAGATCGTCATAGAGTCTTATGTGATTCCTACTGTGCTTTGATTTCCACCTTACCACGTCCAAGAGGGCGTGCAAAATGGTGGCTTTTGGGTGCAGTCCCGAATCACATGGAGGCAATGAGCGATAGGAGGGGATTCGTCTCTCCCGGTATAGGGAGTTGATGTTGTGCTGTGTTCGATTGGCTATAACTGGATGTCCCTGGCCAGGACTGATATAGAGATTTAATGGTAAGTGTTACCAGTTGTTTCTCGACCCGTTATGAGCCTCACATCGACACGACTTATCGGTTACTGGGGTCTGACATATACCACCCCTAGACTTGATATGCGACATATCAGATGAACAGACCAGACTGTACGGGAGTGTTACTGATTGGATTCACAGGAGAACGTACAGGCTAGCTTATTGATCTTCTGATCGCTCAATACCTGGGTGGCTATTACGTTTAGCTGACCGCTTGCAGCTTGTGGGTGTTTGATATGATCATCACCTGCTACCGGCGTATTGACGATTCTTTAGAGTCCTACGCAGAAGTTTCTTGACTCAGGAAAAACGGAGTAGGGGCAGGACCGAGGATAATGCGATATGAGATACTGTATTATATTCTCGCGATATTTAGATATGAACCGGGTCATCGGATCAAGTGTTGATTCGATGAATCGGTACATGATATATTAGTCGGTTATATTCGATATAGCCGGATTGTCGGATCAAGTGTTGATTCGATGATTTAATGTATAATAATATATATGATATATTGCATTACATTATCTGATATTGGCTCGCTTTATTATTTCATTTTCTCACCGGATAATACATTGATATATATGCGATATATATTAATTGTATTATTTTCTTTTGTTATAAATATATAATATATATGTGATATATATTATTGTAACATGATATGATTACTAATGCAACTTGTTTAGTGGAGATTAATCAAGGTTAGGGTTTGAATTGGGTTAGTTTCTTCTTGCACCTTCTAGAAGCTTTTGTTTTGTCATGAGTTAGATATTATGGTTGATATTTTCTTATGACCCATTGTTTTAACTCAACCCAAACCCTAGCCTTACTTAATTCTCTATAAGAGTTATCCTTGTCATCCTTGACCATGGTTGCATTATTATTCATATATCATTTCATTATTCATCACAAAAGGAATTAACTCATTTTTTATCTTCATCTTCAACCTTGAGCTTTGAGAAAGCATACTAGGTTTTCCTTTTGTGATGTTTTCATGTGAGAATTTGATATAAAAAGAAAGCATAAATACTACTCCATCATCCTCATCTAATCTAGCCAATTAGATTAGGGTGTTCACCTCATTAGTGTAGGGTTACTGAGCACACTAACAAGGCTTTACAAGGCATCGACCATGCCGGATTAAAAATTTTAGGTGCTTAACAACCCTAAGCAAGATCGTTAACTAGAAAATTAGGGTTTCTATAGAAAGCTGAACTCTTTAACAACTAAAGTGAATACGAAATACAACCTTTGTAGATCGGTCCTTCACTTCATATGCTCCTTGATGTAGTCCCTTCGCTGCGATCATCCAATTCCCGGACTCTCGGATGGCTCCACGAGAAATTGCAACGGTATTGCTCGAAGTCTTCGAGGCCGAAGATGATCTACGTCGAGGGAATACGAACTCAAGCTTCTACTTCACTAACTAGAGAATTAGTGAAGTAAACACCCTAAACTAAAGTGCTAGTCTAGTAGAGGATGATGAGATAGGAAATGGGTACTCTTTAGATTTTGATTTCTTACTCTTAATCTTCACTTGAAAATTTCTAGCAAGCTTTTTCCTTTTCTTCATGAAGAAGAAGAAGAAAAGAAAAGGAATAAGAATAATAATAAAAATGAATTATCAAGTGAAGTCTATCATAATGCAACCATAGGTGAGATAAACCTCTGTAGAGACTAAACCCTAGTTTAAGTTAATGGGTTAGGTTAAGGAAAATCTCAAGCAAAACAAAATGGTTAGACTTTGTCAAAGATGCTTAAAAGCTTCATGAAGCTTCAAGCCCAAACAAAGAAAGCCACCATTTTGAATTACTTAATAAATAAAAACCTAATCCATTATCTTAAACATGGTGTAAGTCATACACACACCCAAGTTTGCATGTATCATCAAACATGATAAAAACTTGTGCACAAAAAAATATCACATATACAACTTGTGCACATCAAGTGAGAAAATCAATCTTAACTGAACCAATACTAGTTAATGTAAAGTGATATATCAAATATATAATTATACATTAAATCATTAAATCAACACTTGATTTAACGATCCGGTCATATCGTATATAACCGACTAATATCAATGTATCGACTTATCGAATCAACACTTGATTCGATAACCCGGTTATATCGCATATAACCGATCGATACAAACATCGCGAGAATTGAATACGGTATCACATACTCGCATCATTCTCGGTCCTACACATATTACATATGCGCTCCTATCTCGTTTTGCCTGAGCCAGTATAACCTATATATAGGACTCTAAAGACTCGTCAATACGCCAGCAGTGGGTGATGATCATATCAAGCACCCACAAGCCGTCAGCGGTACTAGCTGGACATAACGGCTACCCGGGTATTGAGCGATCAGAAGATCATCGAGCAAGCCCGCTCCAACTCCTGCAAAAAGCCTGACAGTGACACTACCGTACAGTCCGGTCTTCTCGTATGATATGCCGCATATCAAGTCTAGGGGTGGTAAACGTCAGACCCCAACAACCGATAAGTCATGCCGATACAAGGCGCATAACGGGTCGAGAAACTACTGGTAGCACTTACCAGTATATCTCTAAACCAGCCCTGGCCAGGGACTTCCCTGTTATGGCCAATCGATCATAGCGAAACATCAACCCCCAATACCGGGAGAGACGAAATCCCTCCTATCGCTCATTGCCTCCATGTGACTCGGGACTGTACCCAAAAACCACCGTTTTGCACGCCCTCTTGGATGTGGTAAGGTGGAAATCAAAGCATAGTGGGAATCACACAAGACTCTATGACGATCTCGGGTCTACAGACTAACCTGTACCAGTGTCACCAGAGAACTACCATCTGACGTAAGGTATAATACCATCTGGGAGTTCTCGGCGAGTCCATCCAGTATACCCAGTCTCCACTGAGCACCCGTGTATCATCTCTGATGTCAAACACCAATGGATATTGGATCATCCATCGCCCATCTGTATGGGTCGAGAAGATATACGCTAGTCTACTCTGGTATATCGATGCCCCGTCTCGATACACCCACGACTAGGGACCTTGATGGATGTACTTATAGACTACCATGTCCCCACTAGTATGATCCGCATCATAGTCCAGGTAGTCAAGTACACATCCTAAGGGCTTTACCAACATGCAACATAGAGACAAACAGTGTACACGTTAAGGTACAGAGTAACCAGATAGCATACTATCATGTCGAGCAAGAAAGTCTTCCCTATATATGTCCAAGCATCCACTACAATATACATCACATGTATAGTAATGGCCTCTAGGGCATACATATAACTAACAATCTCCCACTTGCACTAGGGCCATCTGATAACAGTGGTTGTAGTATCTCATACTCAACCATCCCATAAAAGTCTCTCTCTGGGAAATGGCCTTTGTGAGTCGATCCGCCGTGTTTTCCTCTGAGTCTACTCTCCTGACCTCGATCCCCTGGAGATCAAACATCTCCATGTTCAGGTGACACTGCCTTAGAACTTGTCTGGATCACTGATGGGACGGGCGTTCCTAGGCATAGGCCACAACTCCATTGTCACACAATGGAAGGAACTAAGTTCATCTCATGAACTTATATACACCCAGACTGCCTCTTTGGTAGTATCTTTGGTAGCGATGTATCAAGCCTTTATCGTCTAGTATGTCACGGTATCTAGCTTGGAACTCTTCCAACATACCGTCCCTCCACTGTGGGTAAAGACAAAGCCTGTGACTGACATTCAGTCGTCCTTATCACCCTGGAACCATTCCAGTGATTCTCCCCAGGATCGATTGAAACCATCTCACTACAACTAGTGAGAATCCTAACTTCCAATTAGATCTATTCTCATAGATCCAAAAACCAGGATTTAGTAGGTATCACTTTGATCCTATATGGAGAATCCTTGTGATAAGCGGAGATTGACCGAGCGTAGCATAGGAAACCTCTTCCCTATCAAAAGTATGGCATCCACGTACTCTACGAGGATCACCACCATACTCCCTACTACCTTTTTGTATATACAAGGTTTATCTACCATTTTGATGAAGTTAAACTTTTTGACTACCACATCAAAACAGACGTTCCAACTCCGCGATGCCTGTTTTATCACATAAAACATCTTGCACACGTTTCCGCTGCTCCCACTGACTACGAAGCTCTCTGGCTGTGTACTTATAGACGCTCTCTTCTAAAACATCATTTAGAAAAGCAGTCATGACACCCAATCACCAGATATCGTAGTCATGGTATGTAGCCATGGCAAGTAGGATCTGGATGGACTTAAGCATAAGCCCCAGAAAAGGTTTCATCATTAGCCACAACTGGTCTATGACGCAAACCTTTAACAAGTCTAGCTTTGAAAGTCTCAACTTTTCCATGTACACCAAGTAATCTTCTTAAGATATACTTGCTCCTGATGGGGATTTAACCCTTCAGATAAAGCAACCAAGGTCCATACTTTGTTGGTGTATAAGGATTCCATCTCAGATCGCTAAACATCCAGCCATTCTTACAGAGTCCCACTCCTGATGGCCAGCTCGAAACTAGTTGGGTCATCATCTCATGATGCAATCCTCACTCCCACTGTCATAGAGAAACCGAAGTATCTCTCAGGTGGGTGAGGAACCCTACTAGATCGGCGGAGAGGCTGAGGTTCGTTGGATTCTACTGAATCCTTTGGTTCTACCAAAACATCTGCTGTAGTTTGTATAGCTGGAACTCTTTCCAGTTCTACCTCATGACCAATAATTCCTTCCACAAGAAATTCCCTTTCACAAAGGTGGCATGTTGAGAAATAAAACACTTTTGTTTCTCGGTTTGCTAGAAGATATTCCCTTGCGAATGCTAGGGATATCCAACAAACTTCCACAGAACTGACTGTACCTCGAGCTTGTCCGGATTTTGTTTTTAGACATAGGCCGGACAACCCCAAATCTTAACTAACTTAAGAAATGGGCTCTTCCCTTTCCATATCTCATATGAAGTGGTAGGTAACTGATTTGATTTGAACCCTATTCAATAGGTATGCAACTTCTCAAGTGCATAACTCCCAAAAGGAAATAGGAAACTCAGTAGTACTCATCATACAGCACACCATATCACATAGGGTGCTATTGCTCCACCCCGATATACCAACGTGTTGTGGTGTATACGGAGGACTAATGCTGAGAGAGAATCTCATTCTCCTTTAGAATAGTCCAGGATTTCCGTGCTCAAGTATTCTCCTCCTTGATCTTATCAAAGGACATAATACTTATACCCGTATTTTGGTTCTCTACTTCTAGCTTATATTCTGTGAATATCTCAAAAGCTTCGGACTTGTGTTTCAACAGGAACATATGTCTGAATCTTGAGAGATCATCAGAGAATGTAATGAAGTACAAAGAACCGGTCTTAGCATGCGTAGACAGGGGACCTTCATATATCAACATGTATTATCCCAAAAGTTCACTAACTCTTTCTCTGTTTCCATTAAACAGAGCTATGGTCATCTTATCTCTGTGACATGACCAGCAAGTTTCATAAGATATAAATTCAAACTAATTTAAATATGCATCTATATGTAACTTCAGCTAGTCGGGTCGCATTGATATGACCTAGTCTACAATACCTCAAGAAGGATTCATTCATTTCTGAACTCTTCCTCTTGTGTGTGTTCTGTATACTAAGAACTGTAGTTCGATTTAGAACAACAATGCTTTTAGATAACGTGCCTGAACCGATCAACTTTTGATATAGGAAATGTTCAAAACATTATCCAACAATACTAAATTATATCCTTCTTTACTAATAAAGAGACTGATATGATTTTGTATATCAGGTTCGGTATCTAATAACATTCGTTCAGAATCAATGTATTCGGGTAATACAGGGTGACAGTGACCAACAGACTTGGTTGCAACACTTGCACCGTTTTCTGTCTCATGAAACTTATCACCTGTTCTCAGTTCTTTACCTATCTGTAGCCCATATAACAGATTACATATGCGGGATCCTGATTCGGTATTACATACCCAGGACGTAAATGATACTGAGAAACAGTTCTCTGTAATGAACACACCCGAAGAAGATGCATCAGTATGCACTTTCTTCGTTTGGGCGGCACGGGAAATCTGGTATTCCCCAAATTTCCTGCTCGGTCTTATAACATTTATAAGTTGGGCTCCCACTGTTTTAATCAAATCTTCCTTCAAACCCTAAAAGGAAAGACTAGCCGGGATTAATTACACGCTACAAGTTCGCCAATCTTTCAGCCAGGCCAGTGTCGGTACTTTGAGGGAGGTGCCACGTGCTTTCGCACGGACCTAATTAAAGTAAACTTTGTTTTCCTAGAGGCATAACCTCGTTAACACTTTTCTAGACACCTACTTGATCGGCTAATTGTAATGTGTAAAACTCTCCCAGGAGTAACTCTTACTCGCAGTGGGTATCGGGATCCAACTATTTCATAGAAGGTATGCAATCTCATTGCAAATTTCAACACTTGAAATTTCCGATAATATTTTGCCCCTAGCAGCTATATGATCTTAACATAGTCAACAAATCATAAGTGCTAGTCAAGTTCAACCCGTCATTTCCCGATTGAATTAAACCCACCCGCACGACCCTTAACATAGTCAACAAAGTCGCACAACTACCCTAATCCAATTGCATCATATGCTTATACAGATAAGCACTAATCAGCTACCGCACACTACGCCTTAACATAGTCAACAAACGTAGCACGAATACTAACTAGTACTTATCTGAAATGACGGAGGGCTACGTCAGGTTTTTCTGAAAACCTATTGCGTAATAAACTTGATATCATTGTAGAATCAAATGATTTTAAAATTGAGTGTTTTTTAGGCTTTTCTAGTTTTGCTAAAGGGGTCACTCCCGGTGAAGGGATCGTCAGCCCTTTTCTCGTCGAATGTGGTGCGGGATATATCGTATATATCACTGTGCAAAGCAGAAACTATAGAAGCAATCAAAAGACAAACCGAGTATGTAGCATCTGCCAGTTATTGCTAAAGGGGTCACTCCCGGTGAAGGGATCTCGGCCTTTTCCTCATTGAATAAGGTGCAGGATGTTCTACAAGGAACACCGCGATGCAAAGCAAGAACTGTAGCTACCTGTTTTTGAAAATTTGATTTCACAACATCTTTAGGTTTCTTTTCTTTCATTAATCACATTAATGAAGTCCCATCATTTAAGCACCTAAACATCACAGATAAATACGACGGACACTTATGCCATCCGCATTCGCCTCGATGTCCCCTCTTGCACCGTTAGGTTAGGTAACTGACGGCAGAGCGGGGCAGGGCTAGCGCGGGTGTAAAACATAAGTAAAGTCTTGTCACGACCCGCAGGGTACGGAACGTGACTGGCACTTAAGTTTACGAAACGTCTAAAGGCGTCCGTAAAATAAGTAAGCCAAAAGCCCAGAAAACAAAACCAATTAAGCAAAAGAGTGAAGAAAACCCAAACATTTGAAAGCAAGTTTATCAAATAAGTCATATAAAACCCCTTTTAAAAACAATACTAATTTTTCCGAAAATTTCGGCAGAGTCTCCTTTGTAAATACTGGCCCCCAAAAATGGGTACAACAAGAATATATGTAAAACCAACAAATAAGGCATCCCCAAGCGGGAGCTAGCTCTTCGCCATCAGGCGGTCACAAATCCCACGCAATGTAAATGACAGCAAGCATAATAATCATAAGGAAGTATAAAAAAAACATCATGTCGACTCAAGTGAGCTCGACCCCAAAATACAGCATAAAAGTCCCCAAACCTCACAGTCTCATCTCTAGGTCAATATACAATAAATCTGGTAGAAAACAGTAGATGGAGTACACTAGATACAAAGAATATACAAGGTGGTACAAAAATGATAACATAACCCACCTATGAGCAAATCTCGAGCTCAAGCAAAAGAGGCAAAAGAACAAGTGCGCCCGCTGCTACTGAACTGACGGAGCGGACCTGCAAAGGACTGTGGCACAACGGGGGTGAGTTGCCAACTCGTGAGTAATAAATAACATCTACAAAGGCTATCGTATGCATGCACACAAGCATCCTAGCATCTATAATGCAGGTATGACTGGATGCACTAGCAGGTGTGTATATAACATCAGTGTACTATTATGTATGCAACATGAATATCTGAGGTCTCAATAGGTATATATAAGAAATATTTTATCTCTTTTATTTTTGAAACTCTTTTAGAATGCCAGCATAATGTCAATGAATCGACGAAAATCGGTGTCCAGCAACGACACCCAAAAGCTGTCTCAAATCTCATAACTGTATCTCTGGCCTCAGCCGTCCGGCTGACCCATCTCAAATATCAATATCTCATCATCTAGCGGCCACGGTCGGTATCCTCTGGATATCCGCCGTCCCAAACAGTCACCGGTAGGTAATCCGTCCCCTGCCAGGCTCAACGTCATCACCACATTCCTCTTGCCCCGGGGTACCTTACCGGGCCCACCATGTACCCGTGCCGGTTCCTCCACTCCTCGACACGGATTTCCAAATCCACAGCAAACTCATGGTGGACGACACTTACATCACTAGAAAACCGCAATTTACATATTTTAAAAAAATATAATAAGTTTAGAAATTTTGCGGCTTTCCCCCGAAATCCAGCAATATCATAAAATCTCAAGAAATCCTCATAAGTGCATATATCAATGATAATGAATGCGTATGATATCAATAATCAAGTTGCGATGTGTGATTAATGTATTAAGCATGAACAATTAATATGATGAAGTACATGCACATGAATAGCAATACTACGGTTTCATTTTTAAAAGTTATCTAGTGTGGTGGCATGGCAATTACCAGGGTGTGTGTGTAAATATGAATAGTGCTCGTGCTGCATATAAAAACCCTGGTAATGGTGCAGGTGTCCTATGAAATGGTTTCGTATAGGTATGTCAATATAATGCATGGATGCAGCAAATAGTCAATTAAGTATTTCACCCCTAATTACTAACATTACTAAGGATTTGTAAGTTACTAAAACTATCGGGCGGCTTGCGCCATCCAACGATAGTCCCCCGTAGATGTTACATCTACTCACCGGGATCCCTGGCTAGCTGTGTCCAATCACCGCCTTTCCCTTTCGCGCCGCGTCTGACGTCTCCGCGACCGAACCTGGAATTTACATCAATACCAAATATAAGGTTACATATCAAGAACGACGCAAAACCCCAACGAAACTACTAAAGTTCGCTAGCTAGGTACAACGTGCACAAAGTGCGCGGAACACACGCGAAAATCGCAAAAACTGCCAAAAAACGCCGATTTGGTCGCCCGGCAAAACTAAAACCCGACTACCCAAAAATCCGCACTCACGCATCCTAAAAGTCGTAGGACAAGCCATTACAATCATCAAGATATCAAAATTAATCCATCACATAATTTATATAAAAATCTAGTAAGCATACACATTCCAAAAATCGGTGCAACAATTGCCGATTTGCGACAAAACGACTACAATCTAGCACAATCGCCCAACCACACTACAAGCAATCTACAAACACTAATTATAACACAACAACAATGATTCCAATCCTATTTTCCATAAACAACCATTCTTGAATTTATAACTTAGCAAAATCCAATCAGTTTCCTCACTTGAAACTTTAAATTAACACAACAAAGTCCACTTAAGAAAATTAACCTCTTAAGTTAGGTTAGCAAAATACTAGATAACAAGTTAGGTTTAATCAATTAAATAATGCTTTCTAAAACTTAATCCACTCACTAATCAAGCTTCACAAACCAATTCCATACAAAACCCTCTCTTGAAAATCCTAAAAAGCAATTTCACACTTCTAAATTTAATCAAATTAGCATAATTGAAAACTACATCAACAAGATAACTATATGGATTAGTTAATTAACCACTAGATTAACTATAAAACAATCTAATTAAGTATTATGGCTTCAAAACCCTAGCTAAAATTTTCAAGCAAAACCTAAGAAACTAGATTAAACTACACTAAATTAACACTAAACCATCTAACATAAGAACTTAAACAAAAGAATTTAACATGATAGAAATTATACCCTTTGATCTATGGATCAAGCAAGAAAATTTTGCTCCAAATGATGGCCTCAACACCAAGATCCAAGCAAGAATGGCTAAGGATAATGATAGCTTAAGGATTTTGTTTGGATTTTTGAATTAAATCATGGATTTTGATGTATTTTCTTGAAGAAATTGAAGAAAATGAAAAGAAAAGAGAGGAAGAAGAGGGTGTGCAGGATTTTCGGCCAGAGGAGGAATGGGGGAGGGTGTGGGCAAGTGGGGAAGGTCATGGGTCAAGTCCACAAAGTCAAATGCACCTTACTTTATTCATTTTAATTAAAATAAACCCAAAAAACCCCTTAAATCACTCAAGAAAGCAACTAAAGAAAAGAGATCAGAATTTTCTGGTCTCACACAAGGTGGGGCTGTCCTAGGGCTGAGGAAAAAGAGAGAGGGGTTTTACAAAAGAAATTTTATGCAAAAAGGCCCCCTACAACTCAAAAATTGCAAGTTTTAGCCCAAAATTCAATAAATTCGTTTCATATCATAAAAATTTGTTAAAAATCAAAATAAATTACTAAAAATTTATGTTATCACTAGATTATAATTATCATAATTTTAGAGATTAAAATTAGCCCGGAAAAATTTGTATTTATCGCTTATTTAATGTATTTTCTTACCGGCTTAAAATAATATTAAAAAATTGAAAAATTAGGGAAAATTTTTAAACGACCAGAATTTCATAATTAACTCATTAGCTACTAAAAACAAGTAATTACCTACCCATTTAAGGTATAATTAGCCCTAAACTGCAAAATATCGAGAAAGACGGTTTTCGGAAAAATACCGAATTTTCACCGAATTTCAGGAAAACACCAAAACGACTTTTCAAGACGCTACAATCTTCCCCCCTTAAAGAAATTCGGTCCCCGAATTTAAAAATATAGCTACGCGTACCTTCAAAGAGATGGGGATACTTCTTCCTCATCTCGCCCTCGGTCTCCCAGGTAACCTCCTCGCTGCTCGGGCTACGCCAAAGGACCTTGACGGTTGGTATAATCTTCGACCTCAACTTCTTCACCTGCCGATCCAGGATGGCCACCGGCTGCTCTGCAAAAGAAAGGTCGCGCTCTAGCTGGGCTGTCGGGTGCTGAATCGCATGCGAAGGGTCGTGAAGGTACTTGCGGAGCATCGAAACATGAAAAACGGGGTGAACATCGGGAAAGCTGGGTGGAAGAGCCAAACGATAAGCAACAGCGCCAACACGCTCGAGGATCTCGAAGGGACCTACGAATCTAGGGCTAAGCTTCCCCTTTCGCCCAAAACGCATCACGCCCTTCATCGGAGAGACCCTCAGAAAAACATGGTCGCCAACTGCGAACTCTAATCTGCGACGGCGCCTGTCAGCATACGATTTCTGCCTGCTCTGAGCCGCTCTCATCCGGTCTCGGATCAACTGGATCTTCGATGTCGTCTCCTCAACAAGCTGCGGCCCCAAAATGCTGCTCTCGCTGAGCTCTGTCCAACAAACGGGCGATCTGCATCTCCTCCCATACAATGCCTCGAAAGGTGCCATCTGAATAGTATCCTGGAAGCTGTTGTTGTAGGAGAACTCCACTAGAGATAAATGACGATCCCAGCTACCCCCAAAGTCTAACACGCATGCTCTGAGCATGTCCTCGAGAGTCTGAATGGTCCGCTCTGACTGTCCGTCTGTCTGCGGATGAAACGCTGTGCTGAAGCTCAAACGAGTGCCCAAATCCTCCTGAAGTCTCTGCCAAAGTCGGCTGGTGAACTGAGTGCCTCGATCTGACACGATACAAGTCGGTACGCCATGTAGTCGCACGATCTCGTCAATATAGAGCTGAGCATACTGAGTGAAGCTGAAAGTCGTCTTCACTGGCAGGAAGTGAGCCGCTTTCGTCAATCTATCCACGATCACCCAGATGGAGTCGTACCCTCGACTGGTCCTGGGTAGACCCACAACGAAATCCATCGAAATCTGCTCCCATTTCCACTCTGGAATGGGTAACGGCTGTAGCTCTCCTGCGGGCCTCTGGTGCTCGGCCTTGACTTGCTGACAAGTCAGGCATCTCGAAACGAACTCCGCAATGTCCCTCTTCATCCCGTCCCACCAGTAGGTCTCTCTCATATCATGGTACATCTTGGTGGAACCGGGGTGGACACTATACACTGATCGGTGTGCCTCCTCAAGAATGTCGCGCCGCAATCCATCAGCATCTGGTATGCACAGTCTAGATCCATATCGTAAAATCCCCTGATCGTCAACCACGAACTCGGAAAATCTGCCCTGTCCCACCTGTGCCATGATCTCTGAGCAACGGTCGTCACTGCGCTGTGCCTCATATATACGGTCAAGCAACTGTGGGCGTGCACGAACATGCGCGAGCTGTCCCCCTGTCTGAGTGAACTCGAACTCAACTCGGCTGTCGCATAACATCTGCCAATCTGCGGACGACTGCCTCTGCACTGCGCGCAAAAAGGATAGACTACCCCCGGGCCTCCTACTCAACGCATCTGCCACCACATTTGCCTTGCCGGGGGGATATAAGATCTCGCAGTCGTAGTCTTTCACCAACTCCATCCAACGACGCTGTCTGAGGTTCAGGTCTCGCTGCTGAAATATGTACTTTAAGCTCTTGTGATCGGTGAATATCTGACATGACTCGCCGTAAAGGTAATGTCGCCAAATCTTCAGTGCAAAGACCACTGCAGCCATCTCCAAATCATGAGTGGGGTAGTTCTGTTCATGCTTCTTCAACTGCCAAGAAGTATAAGCGATCACCCGGCCATGCTGCATCAATACGCATCCTAATCCCACTCGCGAAGCATCACAGTCGACAACAAATCCGCCTGATCCCGAAGGCAAAGATAATACCGGCGCCGTAGTCAAACAAGTCCGTAGCTGCTGAAAACTGCGCTCGCACTCCTCTGTCCAAACGAAAGGAACTCCCTTCCGGGTCAAACCGGTCAACGGTGCAGCTATACGGGAGAAGTCCTGAACAAAACGCCTGTAGTAGCCCGCCAAGCCTAGAAAACTACGGATCTCAGTAACCGATGTAGGTCGGGGCCACTGCTGAACAGCCTCAATCTTCTTCGAGTCCACACAAATGCCGTCTCTCGTAACCACGTGACCCAAGAATCCGACGCTGTCCAGCCAGAATGCACACTTGGAGAACTTCACGAACAGCTGGTGCTCCCTCAGAGTCTGTAACGTAATCCGCAAGTGCTGCTCGTGCTCCTCTCTGCTCCGAGAGTACACCAAGATATCGTCGATAAACACGATGATGAACAAGTCAAGATACGGCCTGAATGTACGGTTCATCAAATCCATGAATGCTGCTGGGGCGTTGGTGAGTCCGAACGACATCACCAAAAACTCGTAATGGCCATAGCGCGTGCGGAAAGCTGTCCTCGGTATATCCTCCTGTCGAACTCGCAGCTGATGGTATCCTGATCGCAAGTCGATCCTCGAAAAATACCCCGCACCCTGAAGCTGGTCGAACAAATCATCAATGCGCGGCAACGGATATCTGTTCCGAACGGCAACTTTGTTCAGCTGGCGGTAGTCGATACATAAGCGCAAACTTCCATCCTTCTTCTTGACAAACAGGACCGGAGCACCCCACGGAGAAACACTAGGTCGAATGAGCCCCTTATCTAACAAATCCTGCAACTGATCCTTCAGCTCTCGAAGCTCTGCCGGGGCCATTCGATAAGGCGGTATAGAAATAGGCCCCGAACCGGGAATCAAATCAATGCAGAACTCAACATCGCGCTCAGGCGGTAGCCCAGGTAGCTCATCAGGGAAAACATCAGGGAACTCACAAACTACCGGGACCCGGTCCAACGGAACCTCTGCAGCTCGAGTATCACAAATAAACGCTAAGAATCCCTGACATCCCTTCCGCAAGAGCTGACCAGCGCGAAGAGACGAAATTAAGCTGGGAAGGGTGACACTGCGGTCTCCCTGAATAACAAGGACTGGCTCTCCCGGAAAGCTAAATCTGACTGCCTTCTCACGGCAGTCCACCGAAGCATAACAAGTGGCTAGCCAATCCATGCCCAGAAGCACATCAAAGTCCAACATATCGAGGAGTATCAAATCAACTGATGAATCCCCCTCCCCGATACAAACGGAACACAAACGAAATACAAACCGAGCGACAAACGACTCGCCTACCGGAGTAACAACAATAAGCGGCTGATCTAACGACGACGACTCACGGCCCAACATCGGTGCAAAGTGTGTAGATACGTATGAATGTGTGGAACCTGGGTCGAATAATGCCCGTGCGTCGAAAGAACAAACTGGCAAGGTACCTGTCACAACGGCATTGGATGCCTGCGCATCCTGCGGTGTCAAAGCAAAAACTCGGGCCTGTCCTCCACCGATAGCGGGCTGACCTCGACCTCGGCCTCTGCCTCCTCGTCCTCTCTGAACAGGACCGCCGCGTCCACGGCCTCTCGGTGCACCTAACTGGCGTGGAGCATCGCCTGGGGTAGGAAGTAGGGCTCTCTGAGGAGGGGGTGGTGATGGTGGTAGGGTCACGTGCGGAACTGTCGCTGCTCCCTGTCGTCTCACCGGACAGTCTCTGACAAGATGGTGCAAACTCCCGCACCCAAAACATCCTGGCGACGGCTGCTGCCCCTGGGGATAAGAACCATATAACTGTCCCCGCCCAAATCCTCTGCCAGGCCTATCTCTCGGAAAGAATCTGGCGCGCTGCCTCTGAGGCGGTACATCGGTGCGCATCCTCTTCGGCCCAGAAACGGCCGAAGTCCGTGATATGCGTGCCTCCATCCGCAATGCCGTATCCATAGCAGCTGAATAAGTGTCGTAGTGCTGGGCGCCAATGGCAAGATATAGCTGGGCATCAAGTCCCTGTACGAACCTCTTCACCATCTTCTCTTCGGTATCCACCAAATACTGAGCATATCGGGATAACTGTGTAAACTGGATATCATACTCAGACACCGTCATCCCAGGTGTCTTGACTAAGGCCTCGAAGCTGCGAGCTCTGGCGTCACGAACGCTCTCTGGAAGGAAACGGGCTAGAAAGACCGCTGTAAACTCGACCCAAGTCATAGGCGGTAGATCTGCAGCTCGACCTCTCAAGACTGACTCCCACCATGTCTGCGCGAG
Organism: Agapanthus africanus; assembly: GCA_030015575.1. Lineage (NCBI taxonomy): Eukaryota > Viridiplantae > Streptophyta > Magnoliopsida > Asparagales > Amaryllidaceae > Agapanthus > Agapanthus africanus. Next base: position 661,938,962 of record CM057342.1, on the reverse strand, counting down.
ACCCTCTAGTCGGAAACTCGCAAGCTCTACCCATCGATCATCCGAACATCTCAGCGAACGGCAGATCCTGGCTAAACTGTCAAGGAACGTCTGTGGGTCCTCCGCTGCCTCGGTGCCGGTGAATACTGGAGGTCTCAGCCTCATGAAATCCTGTAGTGAAACCGGAATGGCCACGGTGGTAGTAGTAGGAGCAGGTATCATGGTCGTCTGTGATGTAGTAGGTACGTCATCCGGCCTCGGTGTACGACTGGCTGCAACTAGGGATCCTACCATCTGACGCAGCTCCTGCATGCCTCCCATCATCTGTCGCAACTCCTCCATACCGGTCTCGAGCCTATCCATACGGCCTGGGGAAGGTGGATCGGTCTGTCCCTGCGGCGTAGGCATACCACCCTGCTCAGTCCTAGTCTCGGACGAGCCAGCTCGAATCTCGTCTCTGGCGGCAGCCCTCTGTGCCCTCGTAGCCTTCGGCGGCATAGTGGCTGTTACAGGAAAACAGATAGTAAGGACAGTGCAATAGGATCATAGGATACACGGAATTGAAGAAGGAATTTTTCAAGCAAGTATATCCTAAAGTCACTTAGGCGGAGTACCGTATCGTAAGTATGCCGCGGACATACGCACGCTACGTTACCCTGCTTAAGTCACTTACTCCATCTACCAAGGGTCATCCTACACTCACAAAGGTAAAACCTATCGCTTTGATACCAACTTTGTCACGACCCGCAGGGTACGGAACGTGACTGGCACTTAAGTTTACGAAACGTCTAAAGGCGTCCGTAAAATAAGTAAGCCAAAAGCCCAGAAAACAAAACCAATTAAGCAAAAGAGTGAAGAAAACCCAAACATTTGAAAGCAAGTTTATCAAATAAGTCATATAAAACCCCTCTTAAAAACAATACTAATTTTTCCGAAAATTTCGGCAGAGTCTCCTTTGTAAATACTGGCCCCCAAAAATGGGTACAACAAGAATATATGTAAAACCAACAAATAAGGCATACCCAAGCGGGAGATAGCTCTTCGCCATCAGGCGATCACAAATCCCACGCAATGTAAATGACAGCAAGCATAATAATCATAAGGAAGTATAAAAAAAACATCATGTCGACTCAAGTGAGCTCGACCCCAAAATACAGCATAAAAGTCCCCAAACCTCACAGTCTCATCTCTAGGTCAATATACAATAAATCTGGTAGAAAACAGTAGATGGAGTACACTAGATACAAAGAATATACAAGGTGGTACAAAAATGATAACATAACCCACCTATGAGCAAATCTCGAGCTCAAGCAAAAGAGGCAAAAGAACAAGTGCGCCCGCTGCTACTGAACTGACGGAGCGGACCTGCAAAGGACTGTGGCACAACGGGGGTGAGTTGCCAACTCGTGAGTAATAAATAACATCTACAAAGGCTATCGTATGCATGCACACAAGCATCCTAGCATCTATAATGCAGGTATGACTGGATGCACTAGCAGGTGTGTATATAACATCAGTGTACTATTATGTATGCAACATGAATATCTGAGGTCTCAATAGGTATATATAAGAAATATTTTATCTCTTTTATTTTTGAAACTCTTTTAGAATGCCAGCATAATGTCAATGAATCGACGAAAATCGGTGTCCAGCAACGACACCCAAAAGCTGTCTCAAATCTCATAACTGTATCTCTGGCCTCAGCCGTCCGGCTGACCCATCTCAAATATCAATATCTCATCATCTAGCGGCCACGGTCGGTATCCTCTGGATATCCGCCGTCCCAAACAGTCACCGGTAGGTAATCCGTCCCCTGCCAGGCTCAACGTCATCACCACATTCCTCTTGCCCCGGGGTACCTTACCGGGCCCACCATGTACCCGTGCCGGTTCCTCCACTCCTCGACACGGATTTCCAAATCCACAGAAAACTCATGGTGGACGACACTTACATCACTAGAAAACCGCAATTTACATATTTTAAAAAAATATAATAAGTTTAGAAATTTTGCGGCTTTCCCCCGAAATCCAGCAATATCATAAAATCTCAAGAAATCCTCATAAGTGCATATATCAATGATAATGAATGCGTATGATATCAATAATCAAGTTGCGATGTGTGATTAATGTATTAAGCATGAACAATTAATATGATGAAGTACATGCACATGAATAGCAATACTACGGTTTCATTTTTAAAAGTTATCTAGTGTGGTGGCATGGCAATTACCAGGGTGTGTGTGTAAACATGAATAGTGCTCGTGCTGCATATAAAAACCCTGGTAATGGTGCAGGTGTCCTATGAAATGGTTTCGTATAGGTATGTCAATATAATGCATGGATGCAGCAAATAGTCAATTAAGTATTTCACCCCTAATTACTAACATTACTAAGGATTTGTAAGTTACTAAAACTATCGGGCGGCTTGCGCCATCCAACGATAGTCCCCCGTAGATGTTACATCTACTCACCGGGATCCCTGGCTAGCTGTGTCCAATCACCGCCTTTCCCTTTCGCGCCGCGTCTGACGTCTCCGCGACCGAACCTGGAATTTACATCAATACCAAATATAAGGTTACATATCAAGAACGACGCAAAACCCCAACAAAACTACTAAAGTTCGCTAGCTAGGTACAACGTGCACAAAGTGCGCGGAACACACGCGAAAATCGCAAAAACTGCCAAAAAACGCCGATTTGGTCGCCCGGCAAAACTAAAACCCGACTACCCAAAAATCCGCACTCACGCATCCTAAAAGTCGTAGGACAAGCCATTACAATCATCAAGATATCAAAATTAATCCATCACATAATTTATATAAAAATCTAGTAAGCATACACATTCCAAAAATCGGTGCAACAATTGCCGATTTGCGACAAAACGACTACAATCTAGCACAATCGCCCAACCACACTACAAGCAATCTACAAACACTAATTATAACACAACAACAATGATTCCAATCCTATTTTCCATAAACAACCATTCTTGAATTTATAACTTAGCAAAATCCAATCAGTTTCCTCACTTGAAACTTTAAATTAACACAACAAAGCCCACTTAAGAAAATTAACCTCTTAGGTTAGGTTAGCAAAATACTAGATAACAAGTTAGGTTTAATCAATTAAATAATGCTTTCTAAAACTTAATCCACTCACTAATCAAGCTTCACAAACCAATTCCATACAAAACCCTCTCTTGAAAATCCTAAAAAGCAATTTCACACTTCTAAATTTAATCAAATTAGCATAATTGAAAACTACATCAACAAGATAACTATATGGATTAGTTAATTAACCACTAGATTAACTATAAAACAATCTAATTAAGTATTATGGCTTCAAAACCCTAACTAAAATTTTCAAGCAAAACCTAAGAAACTAGATTAAACTACACTAAATTAACACTAAACCATCTAACATAAGAACTTAAACAAAAGAATTTAACATGATAGAAATTATACCCTTTGATCTATGGATCAAGCAAGAAAATTTTGCTCCAAATGATGGCCTCAACACCAAGATCCAAGCAAGAATGGCTAAGGATAATGATAGCTTAAGGATTTTGTTTGGATTTTTGAATTAAATCATGGATTTTGATGTATTTTCTTGAAGAAATTGAAGAAAATGAAAAGAAAAGAGAGGAAGAAGAGGGTGTGCAGGATTTTCGGCCAGAGGAGGAATGGGGGAGGGTGTGGGCAAGTGGGGAAGGTCATGGGTCAAGTCCACAAAGTCAAATGCACCTTACTTTATTCATTTTAATTAAAATAAACCCAAAAAACCCCTTAAATCACTCAAGAAAGCAACTAAAGAAAAGAGATCAGAATTTTCTGGTCTCACACAAGGTGGGGCTTTCCTAGGGCTGAGGAAAAAGAGAGAGGGGTTTTACAATAGAAATTTTTTGCAAAAAGGCCCCCTACAACTCAAAAATTGCAAGTTTTAGCCCAAAATTCAATAAATTCGTTTCATATCATAAAAATTTGTTAAAAATCAAAATAAATTACTAAAAATTTATGTTATCACTAGATTATAATTATCATAATTTTAGAGATTAAAATTAGCCCGGAAAAATTTGTATTTATCGCTTATTTAATGTATTTTCTTACCGGCTTAAAATAATATTAAAAAATTGAAAAATTAGGGAAAATTTTTAAACGACCAGAATTTCATAATTAACTCATTAGCTACTAAAAACAAGTAATTACCTACCCATTTAAGGTATAATTAGCCCTAAACTGCAAAATATCGAGAAAGACGGTTTTCGGAAAAATACCGAATTTTCACCGAATTTCAGGAAAACACCAAAACGACTTTTCAAGACGCTACAAGTCTATTTAATATATCATATATACTATATACAGTATCTATCACAGAACATCAAATGATCACATCACAGATATCGTAGCAGAAAATATCATATGAAATATTGGATATATTAGGACGTCCGTGTTTTGCTTTGAGCCTGAATAAAATGTTAGTGTCTATGCCCTAGAGGCCATTACTGTATCATACTAATTTGTATATTACTTGATGGAAGCTTGGGATATTCACAGTTGTATATACAATCTTGCTCGAAATGGTAGTATGCTACTTGGTTTGTCTCTACTTCAATATGTGCATGTGTTTCTTTTAGCATATCGCTTATATACATATTAGTAGAGCCCTTAGGATTTTTGCTTGATTACCAGCGTTGTGATGGCGCTCACACTCGTGGGGGCTGGGTAATCCATAAGCACATCCTTATACAGGTCCCTGGTCATTAGACTATCGAGACAGGGCATCGATACTCCGGAGTAGACTAGCGTATGCGCTTCTCATCCCAGCGTGGGAGACGGTCTGTCCCACAGCCGTCAGTACGTCGTACTTGAGATAGTATGCGGGTGCTCGTTAGGTTACGAGTACACTGGACAGGACTCGTCGGGAACTGTTGGTTGGTATTATACCTATCATCAGTTATCAGTTCCCAGGTGACATGAGTACAGCTTAGTCCGCTGACTTGACACTGTCACTTCGCCCCGAGTGTGTTCCCACTGCACTTTGATTACTACCCTACCACGGCTCAAAGGAGTCGTGCAAACAGGTAGTTTTTGGGTGCAGTCCCGAAGCACTTGGAGGCAGTGACGGTTAGACAGGATTCGTCTCTCCCGGTATTGGGGGTTGACATCGCGCTGTGTCCAGGAGAGCCATTACAAAAGTAGTCCCTGGCCAGGGCAAGCGAGATATACTGGTAGGTTTCCAGTGTTATCTCAGGGTGTTCTAGGCTACACTCCGACACGACTTGTACCGCTATTAGGGGACTGACGTTCACCGCCCCCTAGGCCCGCCATGCGATGTATCAGACGAACAGACCGGACTGTACGGAGACTGTCACATACAGGCTCAGTAGGAGTTCAGATGGGGTTACCTCGTCAGTCTTCTTATCGGCATCTACCTGGGGACCGTTACGTACAGCTAGTGCCGCTTGCGGTCTGTGGTTAAACCCACTGCTAGCGTAGTGTCGAGTCTTTAGAGTCCCACACAGAGAGCTATTCGCCTTTAGGTAAAATGAGTAGAGGTCGCATGGTTTTGCAACAAGGTTCGTTCACATCCGCGCACTTGTGCACGTTTGCTGTCCGGACAGCTTATACTAGCGGGCTTTGGTTTAAGCCAGATCCTAGTATATGATTTGGGAATGGTTTTATCTCTTTGTATTCGTGTTCCTCGGATCACGAATACGGGTGCGTATGCACAGTTGCTTGAGACAGAGGGAAAGGACTTTGATTAGGGTTAATGACCATTGTCATTTTATTAACCCTAATGCTTATGTGTGTATTATGGTTAATTGATATTAGTTTAATATAATTGTGCATGGTTATGGTTGTTGACCATTTGACATTCTTGACTTGTTGACCTAGGTTGACACTTTGACCATCATCATTTCATTTGGAAGATGCTCTTTGATCCTTGCAATTTGCATTAAAAATGAAATGATAATGGTCATGTCTTGATTAAGCCATGACAATTATCTCACTAATTATCAATTCACAATAATTCACACATATATGTGAGAATGCTTCATAATTCTCTCATTCTATCATATAGTTTCTCTCTCTTGCTCTTCCTCTTCCTCAAGTTCTCCCCTCTCATGTGTTGAGAAACACTTGAGCTTGAGAAAAACCATTCCATAGTAATCTCTACTCTCATCTAGGGTTCTAGGATTAGCACTTCTAGCACCCTAGTTACTTCTAGCTTGAAGTTGAAGCCAAAGGTTGAGGCTTTCGGGTGGATCCTTCTTCGACGTGAGAAGACGACAAAGGTGATCCCTTTCTACTACTCCAAGGAGCAAGGAGAGAAGGACATAAAGCCCTAGGTATAACCATTCTACCCTTTAGCTAGTTTCTAGTTAGCTTTTAGTTAGTTTTGTTTAGCAAAGATCCCGACTTTGTCTAGTCCATGTTGCCTAGAGTAGTAAAAATCCGATTTTTATTCCGTTTTCCGTCTCCCCGCAAGCACCGGGGTGGGCAACATGGACTTACAGTGGTATCAGAGCCTAACTAAACATAAACTAGCTAGGTAGTAAAGTGTATGGAAGTTCAATCGGAAAAAATCACAAAACTAAAAACGCAAAACCCTAACTTTCTGTTGAAATTTTTTCTGCTCAAAATAAAATAAATCTTACGTCAAAAATCATCTCAAGGTTTTGTGAAGAAAGCCACCAAAAACGATCCAGTGAATCGCTCAAAGCGCGGCGGTTCCGCGGCAAAAGCATGCCTATTGCCGCGGAACCGCCGCCGTTTTGACTCTTCTCTGGATCGAGTTTGGTGCAGTGTTCTTCTGACATGGTTTTGGGATTTTTAAGATGGTTTATTTGTGCCCAGGTTTTCCAGAAAAGAAATTTTCTTTTGGGGGCCTATAAATCCGTATTTTTGATCGAACTTCACTACACTTTGACTAAAGGGTTATATCTGTGATGTTTATATGTATTGAACGTCCGCTAATCGCTATACGTCGATTAATGGGGGTTATACATATCTGTGATCTGTGTTTGTTGATGGTATGTGTATATGAATGCGTTGGATTGTCGCGGGTGAATAGCCGGGGTGGATGTGAGATGAGTGTTTTTTTTCTTTCATTCATGTAATATGTAAATTGATGTATTATTATTTGTTTGGCCGCACAACCGGGTCGGGGTTGTAGCCGTCTTTGTATAATTATTTTTACTGTTTTTGCTCCTAGGATAGACCCATGGAGGGGGTGCACAAACTACCGGGTATCTCGAAGTGCCGAGTGGCCTACTCACGGTGTTGAGGGAGGTTGCTTCGCTTCGGGTACTTGGCGGGTAGTTTGCCGCACCCGTAGGGGTCTTGGGTGGGGTATTGGCTATTCACCGCGACCGTGTAATCCGTTTTTCGTTGCAAGCTCGAACGGATTGCGGGTTCCTAGTAATCCAATGTATTCATCTGTGATCTGTAATGTTTATCATTGCTATATATTTATATACTATAACTATTTAGGCGTTGCTTATGTTTTACAGCCGTGCTAGCCCATCCTCCGCTCTGTCATTAGTTAAGTAACCTAACGGGTGATGACGGGGCCCCGTGGCAAATGCGAATGGCATAAGCTTATGTCATATTTTGGTTGTTTTCTCCAATGGTAGGATTAAATGATGGGACGCATTAAAAGAACTAATGCAAGAAAATAAACCAAGTAAAAGTCGATTGGAACACTTTGAAAACCACTCGGTTCTTTTCAAAACTAAACTTTTAAACGCGGAGCTTGAACCACTCCTTTTAAAAGCTATCTCGTTCCATCGATTATATCAAGTTCACTACGTACACGGTTTCGCCAAAACCATTCGTAGCCCTCCGTCATTCCACATGAATGGTCAAAAAGTATTCAAGCTATGTATTTTGGCCAAAGTCAAGGCATAGTGATTGGTAGCTATTGGGTATTCATGTGCAGCATAGATAGATGCGTTGGTTTGGGACAGTCGTGCTGCCATTTTGGCCAAAGTCAAGGGTAGGTACGGGTGGGTCCAAATTAACCAGGAGAATGACGGGTAGAACTTGACATGTGACTTATGATATTTTAGCCAAAGTCAAGGTCATAAGAGCATGGGGCAAAAATCCACATCGGGAGTTTCATAAGTACTGAAACTTGCTAGCGCTGCATACCATTTGGAGTGTGATAATTCTGGTAGGATTCCTTCGGTTTTATCACGCGATGATATTTGGATCCCGATCCTACTGTGAGTATATGCTACTCCTCGGGAAAACTCTCACTTAACGATCAATGCTATAAACCTAGTAAGTGTCTAGAAAGGTGTTAGCGGGGCTACGCCCACAGGGAAAAGAGGTTACTTAATTAAAGAACTTCGCGAAAGCGTTGGAAAACCTCCCTCGATGTACCGACACTGGCCTGGCTGAACGGTTAAGCAAGTATTGTACGGTGAGATTGATCCCGACTAATCCTTTCTTTACGGTTTGAGAAGGGATTCGAGAGTCAGTGGGAGCCATCCTGTTTAGACAAACTAAAAACCACTCTAAACTTGCAAGAGCATCATGCTAAAGTGTTTCTTTTCTCTCTCCTAATTGCAGCGACCATTCAACATGACCGGACTTAAGTTATTACTCGATAAAAACATACTGACAGGGCCAAACTACAAAGATTGGCTCAGGAATGTCAAGATGGCAATCACTTACGACAAGTTGGGGTATGTCCTTACCACCAAAGCTCCCCTGTCCTAGGTCCCACCTCCATCGTCGCGGATAAAGAAATCCGTAAGACATGGGAGATCGATTGCGCGAAGGCCAAATGCCTCGTGCTTGCCTCGATGGACAACGAACATCAGAGGAGGCATGAGAATATGGACCTAGAGTCCATATTTCTCCATACAAAAGAACTGTATGGAGAGCAGTCTCGTATCGCAAGATACGAAGTGTCGAAGAAGCTATTTTCGGCAAGATTGGCCGTCGGATCATCGGTAGCGGAACACGTGCTTAAGATGATTGGCTACATAGAGGAGCTCGCGGACCTTGGGACCACGTTGGAGAATGAACTCTATACTGATTTGATTCTCCAGTCCCTTCCTTCCACTTACGCCCAGTTTATCCTTAACTTCAACATGCAAGGGAAGGAGGTTGAACTTTCCGAACTTCTGAACATGTTGAGGAGTGCTGAGGGCACCCTACAGAAAAGTAGGGAGACATCCACTTTGTTTGTAGGAGGATCTTCCTCTTCTAGATCCAGGGCGAAAGCCAAGGGTAAGAAGAAGAAAGCCCCCGCCAAACCAAGAGGCGGTGTCAGTAAAGTGGATACGAAGGGAAAAGGAAAGGCAACAGAGGTAGCGGGAAAGCTGGTGGGGAAGGAAGAATGCTTCTACTGTCACAAAAGTGGTCACTGGAAATAGGATTGCAAGGCTTGGAAGGCCAGAACCCAGGATCTGAAGCGAGTTGCGGCTTCAGCTTCAGGTGTGTATGTTATTGAAAACTGTCTATCAATAAACTCTACATCCTGGGTATTAGATACCGGATCAGGATCTCATATCTGTAATTCTTTGCAGGCGTTGAGAAAGCGTAGAGTTTTGAAGGCAGGTGACATGACCCTCAGAGTTGCAAACGGAGCTAGCACGGATGCTGAGGCCGTGGGGGACTATCACCTGGGATTGTCTGATGGACACTTTTTGGTTTTGCGTAGTTGTTATTTTGTACCAAATGCAACCTGTAATATCATTTCTGTATCTTTATCATCTAAAGAAGGTTATGAATTTGCATTTGTAAGTAATGTAGTGAACATTTACCTTAATCAAGTTTTGATTGTTTCAGGTACATTAAACAACGGTATATACGTATTAAACCAATCAAAGATTTTCAATGTCCAGAATACACACAAAAGAAAGTCTCCAGAAATCAATAAAACTTTCTTATGGCATTGTAGACTGGGTCACATAAATGAGAGAAGGTTGACTAAGTTACATGCAGAAGGATATTTGGATCCGTTCGAATATCAATCGTATACAACTTGTCAATCCTGTCTCAAAGGAAAGATGACAAAGACTCCGTTCACTGGACATGGAGCAAGAGCGAGCGAGCTCTTGGGACTCGTACACAGATACGTGTGCGGTCTAATGTCTACACATGCACGAAGCGGTTATTCTTACTTCATTACTTTTACGGATGACTTTTCAAGGTACGAATATGTCTTCTTAATGAAACATAAATCCGAGGCTTTTGAAAAGTTCCAGGAATATAAGAATGAAGTAGAAAAACAAACAGGCAAAAGTATCAAGGCACTGAGATCTGATCGAGGTGGTGAATACTTGAGTGCCGAGTTCCTGGGTTACTTAAAAGAGAATGGAATTCTCTCTCAGCTTAATCCTCCATACACTCCGCAACATAATGGTGTATCGGAGAGACGGAACCGAACCCTATTGGATATGGTACGGTCCATGATGAGTAACGCTGAGTTGCCGCGATCGTTCTGGGGATATGCGCTAGAATTAGCTGCATACCTTTTGAACCGAGTTCCAACTAAGACTGTGCCTACTACACCATATCAGATGTGGTGTGGGAAGAGACCCTATCTTAATCACATTAAGACATGGGGATGTCCGGCTTTTGTAAAAAAGCAGAATGCGGACAAGCTCGAGGCACGCTCAGTACAGTGCAAGTTTGTGGGATATCTAAAGAACCCCAAAGGATATTTCTTCTATTGCGAAGAGGAACAAAAGGTTTTTGTTTCTCGCCATGCCCACTTTCTAGAACACCAGTTCATAGAAAAAGAAATAAGTGTGAGCGCAATAGAACTGGAAGAAATTCCAGAACCACGAGCTATTACTGAAAGCTTAGTAGAACCAGAGGGTTCGAAAGATCAGGACATTCCCACGCCACTCCGCAGGAGTAGTAGGCAGTCTCATCCGCCCGAGAGATACTACGGTTTTCTCATTGACGGGGATAGAGAGGATTACATCATAGATTGTGATGAGCCTACTAGCTTTCAGCAAGCCATTCAGAGCGTCGACTCGGTAAAATGGCTGGATGCAATGCGGACCGAAATGGAGTCCATGTACACCAACAAAGTATGGACGTTGGACATTGCTCCAGATGGGGTAAAACCCGTAGGATGCAAGTGGATCTTCAAAAGGAAGATTGGTGTAGATGGACAGGTTAAGACCTATAAAGCTAGACTGGTTGCAAAGGGTTTTCGTCAGCGACCTGGTTTGGACTATGACGAAACCTTTTCTCTAGTAGCTATGCTGAAATCCATTCGGATCCTTCTTGCTATTGCTTCCTTCCACGATTATGAGATTTGGCAGATGGACGTAAAAACCGCTTTTCTAAATGGACATTTAGAGGAGTGTGTCTATATGGACCAGCCAGAGGGTTTCATTCAGAGTGGGAGCAGCGGAAAGGTGTGCAAGTTGCTTAAGTCCATTTATGGACTAAAGCAGGCATCGCGGAGTTGGAACATCTGTTTTGATGAGACGGTCAAGGAATTTGGCTTTATCAAAAATCCAGATGAACCATGCATCTATTGTAGATTTGTAGCGAGAACTGTAGTATTCCTCGTTTTATACGTGGATGACATTCTCTTAATAGGAAATGACATTCCTATGCTACAATCTGTCAAGGGGTTCTTGTCACACAGGTTCTCCATGAAAGACCTGGGTGATGCCTCTTACATTCTGGGTATCCGGATCTACCGTGACAGATCCAAGAGGATCTTAGGACTTTCACAGTCCAGGTACATCGACACCATATTGAAAAGATTCAGTATGGAAGATTCCAAGCGCGGTAATCTACCGGCTTGTCACGGGATCACCCTCTCCAAAGAGATGTCTCCCAAGACTGATTTGGAGAGGGATCGCATGCCTATTATACCCTACGCTTCTGCAGTAGGCTCTATAATGTATGCGATGTTGTGTACCAGACCAGATGTGTCTTATGCACTGAGTGTAGTAAGCAGGTATCAGTCAAACCCTGGGGAGAAACACTGGATAGCGGTAAAGAATATTCTCAAGTATCTGAGAAGGACTAAGGAGATGTTCTTGGTGTATGGCGGAAAAGACCTCCAGATTGAGGCCTTTACTGACTCCAGCTTCCAGAGTGACAAGGATGATTCCAAGTCCATGTCGGGTTTTGTCTTTACCCTCAATGGAGGGGCGGTGTGTTGGAAGAGCTCTAAACAGGAAACCGTTGCTGACTCGACTATGGAAGCGGAATACATCGCTGCATCTGATGGCGCAAAAGAAGCTGTCTGGATGAGGAAGTTCTTGAAAGAACTTCAGGTGGTTCCATCCATTATTGATCCAATACCTCTATATTACGACAACAACGGGGCTATAGCTTTAGCGAAGGAACCCAGGTCCCATCAGAAATCCAGACACATCTTAAGGCGGTATCACCTGATCAGGGACATCATGGATCGCCAGGAGATCGAGGTTCGAAGGGTTGCTTCAGAAGATAACACTGCAGATCCATTCACCAAGGCCTTGCCCCAGACTCAGTTCGAGCGGCTGATCGAGATGATAGGTCTTCGATACGCCAGTACATGGCCTTAGTGCAAGTGGGAGATTGTTAGTGTATATGCCCTAGAGGCCATTACTGTATCATACTAGTTTGTATATTACTTGATGGAAGCTTGGGATATTCACAGTTGTATATACAATCTTGCTCGAAATGGTAGTATGCTACTTGGTTTGTCTCTATTTCAATATGTGCATGTGTTTCTTTTAGCATATCGCTTATATACATATTAGTAGAGCCCTTAGGATCTTTGCTTGATTACCAGCGTTGTGATGACGCTCACACTCGTGGGGGCTGGGTAATCCATAAGCACATCCTTATACAGGTCCCTGGTCGTTGGACTATCGAGACAGGGCATCGATACTCCGGAGTAGACTAGCGTATGCGCTTCTCATCCCAGCATGGGAGACGGTCTGTCCCACAGCCGTCAGTACGTCGTACTTGAGATAGTATGCGGTTGCTCGTTAGGTTACGAGTACACTGGACAGGACTCGTCGGGAACTGTTGGTTGGTATTATAACTATCGTCAGTTATCAGTTCCCAGGTGACATGAGTACAGCTTAGTCTGCTGACTTGACACTGTCACTTCGCCTCGAGTATGTTCCCACAGCACTTTGATTACTACCCTACCACGGCTCAAAGGAGTTGTGCAAACAGGTTGTTTTTGGGTGCAGTCCCGAAGCACTTGGAGGCAGTGACGGTTAGACAGGATTCGTCTCTCCCGGTATTGGGGGTTGACATCGCGCTGTGTCCAGGAGAGCCATTACAAAAGTAGTCCCTGGTCTGGGCAAGCGAGATATACTGGTAGGTTTCCAGTGTTATCTCAGGGTGTTCTGGGCTACACTCCGACATGACTTGTACCGCTATTAGGGGACTGACGTTCACCGCCCCCAAGGCCCGCCATGCGATGTATCAGACGAACAGACCGGACTGTACGGAGACTGTCACATACAGGCTCGGTAGGAGTTCAGATGGGGTTACCTCGTCAGTCTTCTTATCGGCATCTACCTGGGGACCGTTACGTACAGCTAGTGCCGCTTGCGGTCTGTGGTTAAACCCACTGCCAGCGTAGTGTCGAGTCTTTAGAGTCCCACACAGAGAGCTATTCGCGTTTAGGCAAAATGAGTAGAGGTCGCATGGTTTTGCGACAGGGTTCGTTCACATCCGTGCACTTGTGCACGTTTGCTGTCCGGACAGCTTATACTAGCGGGCTTTAGTTTAAGCCAGATCCTAGTATATGATTTGGGATTGGTTTTATCTCTTTGTATTCGTGTTCCTCGGATCACGAATACGGGTGCGTATGCACAGTTGCTTGAGACAGAGGGAGAGGACTTTGATTAGGGTTAATGACCATTGTCATTTTATTAACCCTAATGCTTATGTGTGTATTATGGTTAATTGATATTAGTTTAATATAATTGTGCATGGTTATGGTTGTTGACCATTTGACATTCTTGACTTGTTGACCTAGGTTGACACTTTGACCATCATCATTTCATTTGGAAGATGTTCTTTGATCCTTGCAATTTGCATTAAAAATGAAATGATAATGGTCATGTCTTGATTAAGCCATGACAATTATCTCACTAATTATCAATTCACAATAATTCACACATATATGTGAGAATGCTTCATAATTCTCTCATTCTATCATATAGTTTCTCTCTCTTGCTCTTCCTCTTCCTCAAGCTTTCCCCTCTCATGTGTTGAGAAACACTTGAGCTTGAGAAAAACCATTCTATAGTAATCTCTACTCTCATCTAGGGTTCTAGGATTAGCACTTCTAGCACCCTAGTTACTTCTAGCTTGAAGTTGAAGCCAAAAGTTGAGGCTTTCGGGTGGATCCTTCTTCGACGTGAGAAGACGACAAAGGTGATCCCTTTCTACTACTCCAAGGAGCAAGGAGAGAAGGATATAAAACCCTAGGTATAACCATTCTACCCTTTAGCTAGTTTCTAGTTAGCTTTTAGTTAGTTTTGTTTAGCAAAGATCCCGACTTTGTCTAGTCCATGTTTCCTAGAGTAGTAAAAATCCAATTTTTATTCCGTTTTCCGCCTCCCCGCAAGCACCGGGGTGGGCAACGTGGACTTACATAAAACACGGATTCCACGGTCGTGATGAATAGCCAAACCTACACCCCTAGACCCCTACGAGAGCGGCAAGCAACCCGACCAATTCTAGAGTTAGGAGACCCGGACTCGACTCCTCGAGTTGGTCTCCCACTGGACCCTAGAACCCGGTTACTTGTGCTCCCCTCCTTGGGTCTATCCTAGTGCGGAAAAGTAAATAATATACAAATGGTGACATCTTCCGCAACCTAGAAATGCCCCAATAAAAGAATATTACATACAAGTTTTTACATGAATGAAAATGAAAAACACTCATCTCACATAAAAACCCCCCGGCTATTCAGAACGCGACGATCCAATATAACATATCCAGCAACACATAACATCACATGTCATCAACGTAAGTAAATATACGTATCCCAATTGTCGTTGACATATAGCAACGAAACCGGCGATATCGCATATTACACTTACGGTCGCAGAAAAGAAAGTGTAAAACTACAACAGTTGGAATCCGCAACCTTCTTAAACATCGCATGCCTAACAATTATAAACCCCGCATTTTAGTCTCCATATCAAAAACACTTTCAATATCAAGTCGGGCAATTCAACAAGATTCCCGATAAGTGATCGAATACTCGTCGCAAACTTTAGTAGACGGCCGCACCCCCGGATGCCGTCGACGAAGTGCACTAAGGCGGAACATCGCTGCCACGAGCACCCGAACGGATGCTTTTGGCGACGGCGTTCTCCTACAGTCACTTGGTCGAGGCTATGGGGCATGGCTGTCTATTAAGTTTACCCGGCGAGTATCCGCGTACGCTACGTGATTGCGACGGACTTTTGATCACATCAAAATCCCGTGGCAACCGATCAAATGAGACTAAACTGCTATGTTTATAACAATCAAATTAGTTATCTCATAACTAGATGTGGATTCCAATTATTGTATCACATTCCAGATAAATAGACAGTGTTAAACTTTCCGATCGAATGATCAAAACACCTAAGTTTTCCCAAAATAGCTCAACACATGAAATAAGTTTAAAAACATTCACTTCGTGCCACAGTACCAACGGTCCAGCCGTAGAAGGGTCAAGCCAACGCCTCACATGTGGCACGCCGTACTGCCCCAAACCCTAAGGTTCAAAGGGCAGTTTAAGACGGTCACATAATCGAGTTAAGGTTTGTTGTCTTCTAGAGGGTCCATTGCGTAATTTGCACGATCTAGACGTTCTTAAACAAACGGAAAAATCCAACACTTGGAAATTTTCCGGGTCGGGGAAAAAGTGAGTTATTGATATTGGATTGAACTTTTTAACAGTTTCTAAATATCCGGAAAACCCAACGAAATTAAATATTCCGATCGAAACAACAACTACAAAATAAACCCCAAAATACTCAACACTTGAGTCAGTATTATAAATACCTAAAAAAATGCAGGAATAACTAATGATATTACTGTACAGAAACCCGTCCCTAATTCCATTTTCTTGCTGCGGAACCGTCGCACAAAGTGGGTTATTGCCGCGGTTCCGCGGCCACGTGGAGGACTTAGGGGTACGGTTTTCATGGTAATTCTTAGAAAACCCTGCTGAATTTTTTAAGCATTTTTAATTCTGAAAAATCCCAGATATCAAAAAATGTACAGAGAGGGGTTTAAAGTGTAGTTTCCGGGTTCGATCGGGGTTTTAACTTCGTAAACACATCGCTTAATGTTCTAGCTAGGCTCTGATACCACTGTAGGGTTATTAGGCACACTAGCAAGGCACTACAAGGCATCGACCATGCCGGATTAAAATTTTTAGGTGCTTAACAACCCTAAGCAAGATCGTTAACTAGAAAATTAGGGTTTCTATAGAAAGCTAAACTCTTTAACAACTAAAGTGAATACGAAATACAACCTTTGTAGATCGGTCCTTCACTTCATATGCTCCTTGATGTAGTCCCTTCGCTGCGATCATCCAATTCCCGGACTCTCGGACGGCTCCACGAGAAATTGCAACGGTATTGCTCGAAGTTTTCGAGACCGAAGATGATCTACGTCGAGGGAATACGAACTCAAGCTTCTACTTCACTAACTAGAGAATTAGTGAAGTAAACACCATAAACTAAAGTGCTAGTCTAGTAGAGGATGATGAGATAGGAAATGGGTACTCTTTAGATTTTGATTTCTCACTCTTAATCTTCACTTGAAAATTTCTGGCAAGCTTTTTCCTTTTCTTCATGAAGAAGAAGAAGAAAAGAAAAAGAATAAGAATAATAATAAAAATGAATTATCAAGTGAAGTCTATCATAATGCAACCATAGGTGAGATAAACCTTTGTAGAGACTAAACCCTAGTTTAAGTTAATGGGTTAGGTTAAGGAAAATCTCAAGCAAAACAAAATGGTTAGACTTTGTCAAAGATGCTTAAAAGCTTCATGAAGCTTCAAGCCCAACCAAAGAAAGCTACCATTTTGAATTACTTAATAAATAAAAACCTAATCCATTATCTTAAACATGGTGTAAGTCATACACACACCCAAGTTTGTATGTATCATCAAACATGATAAAAACTTGTGCACAAAAAAATATCACATATACAACTTGTGCACATCAAGTGAGAAAATCAATCTTAAGTGAACTAATACTAGTTAATGTAAAGTGATATATCAAATATATAATTATACATTAAATCATTAAATCAACACTTGATTTAACGATCCGGTCATATCGCATATAACCGACTAATATCAATGTATCGATTTATCGAATCAACACTTGATTCGATAACCCGGTTATATCGCATATAACCGATCGATACAAACATCGCGAGAATTGAATACGGTATCACATACTCGCATCATTCTCGGTCCCACACATATCACATATGCGCTCCTATCTCATTTTGCCTGAGCCAGTATAACCTCTATGTAGGACTCTAAAGACTCGTCAATACGCCGGCAGTAGGTGATGATCATATCAAGCACCCACAAGCCGTCAACGGTACTAGCTGGACGTAACGGCTACCCAGGTATTGAGCGATCATAAGATCAGCAAGCAAGCCTGCTCCAACTCCTGCAAAAAGCCTAACAGTGACACTACCGTACAGTCCGGTCTCCTCGTCTGATATGCCGCATATCAAGTCTAGGGGTGGTAAACGTCAGACCCCAACAACCGATAAGTCATGCCGATATAAGGCGCATAACGGGTTGAGAAACTACTGTTAACACTTACCAGTATATCTCTAAACCAGCCCTGGGCAGGGACTTCCCTGTTATGGCCAATCGAGCATAGCGAAACATCAACCCCCAATACCGGGAGAGACGAAACCCCTCCTATCGCTCATTGCCTCCATGTGACTCGGGACTGTACCCAAAAACCACCGTTTTGCACGCCCTCTTGGACGTGGTAAGGTGGAAATCAAAGCACAGTGGGAATCACACAAGACTCTATGACGATCTCGGGTCTACAGACTAACCTGTACCAGTGTCACTAGAGAACTGCCATCTGACGTAAGGTATAATACCATCTGGGAGTTCTCGCCGAGTCCGTCCAGTGTACCCAGTCTCCACCGAGCACCCGTGTATCATCTCTGATGTTAAACACCAATGGATATGGGATCATCCATCGCCCATCTGTATGGGTCGAGAAGGTATACGCTAGTCTACTCTGGTATATCGATGCCCCGTCTCGATACACACACGACTAGGGACCTTGAAGGATGTACTTATGGACTACCATGTCCCCACTAGTATGATCCGCATCATAGTCCAGGTAGTCAAGTACACATCCTAAGGGCTTTACCAACATGCAACATAGAGACAAACAGTGTACACGTTAAGGTAAAGAGTAACCAGATAGCATACTATCATGTCGAGCAAGAAAGTCTTCCCTATATATGTCCAAGCATCCACTACAATATACATCACATGTATAGTAATGGCCTCCAGGGCATACATATAACTAACAATTAGAGTGAGAGAGCTTGAGTTATAGCAAGTTCGACGTAGATCATCGGAGAAAAGGAACACTACAAGCTAGCATGGATCGTTCGAGTCGTGGAGCCTCTCTTGAGTCCGGGAGATCGTGGATCGCGGCGAAGGGACTTCTACTCGGAGCTTATGAAGCGAAGGAGCGGACTACAAAGGTTTTAATCCCTCGCTTTTAGTTGTAAAGATGTTTACTTGCATGTTAAACCCTAATAATCTAGCAAAGATCCCGGCTTTGGGTTTTTCGGCACGTCCAAAATTTTATTCGGGCATGGTTGATACCTTATAGACCTTTATAAGAGTGCCTAGGAACCCTACAGTGGTATCAGAGCCTAGCTAGAGCATTAGGCGACATGTATACGAAGTTAAAACTCCGATCGAACCCCGAAACGTCGAAACGACCCCCTCTCTGGACAAATTTTAAAAATGTGATTTTTTCTGTATTAAAAATACCTAAAAAAATCTGCAGGTAAATATAAGTATTACTGTTGAAAACGAGCCTGCAATTCGTACGGACCGCCGTGGAACCGCGGCCATACCTTGCTTGGGCCGTGGATCTGCGGCCGTACTGTTCAATTGGGCTTTTGTTTTACAACAGTAATACCCTTAGCTGTTATTGCATATTTCTGGGTATTTTTAATCTGACTCAAGTGTTGAGTGTTCTGGGGATTATTTTGAATTCGTTGATTCGATCGGAAAATTTAATTTCGTTCTTTTTCCGGATAATTTAGAAACTATTAAAATGTTCGAACGGATATCATTAACTTATTTTTCCCCGACACGAAAAACTTTCAAGTGTTGAATTTTTCTCGAGTTTAAATCTTTCGGAAAAACGTGCAAGTAACGCGGCGGTCCCTCTAGAAGAACACAAACCTTAACTCGATTATGTGACCGTCTGAACCACCTCTACACCTTAGGGTTTGGGGAAGTACAGCGTGCCACATGTGAGGCGTTGGCTTGACCCTTCTACGATTGGACCATCGGTACTGTGACATATTCTGGGATTATTTAAACTCCGCTCAAGTGTTGAGCTATTTAAGAAATCTTGGGTATTTGATTATCCGATCGGAAAGTTTAATACTGTCTATTTATCTGGAATGTGATACAATATGTGGAATTCATATAGTTAGGCATGAAATGCGAAGTATGTGATATTTCGGATTTATGATGTCTAAAGTGGTTGTGGATTCCAAATATTATAGTTTTACAATTTCTTTTCTGTGACCGTAAGTGTAGTATGTAGTTGTATTGCCGGTTTTCGTTGCTATACATCAACGACGATCGGTATATGCATACTTACTTACGTTGATGATATGAGATATTATGTGTTGCTGTGATATGTTATATTGGATCGTCGTGTTCTGAATAGCCGGGGGTTTTATGTGAGATGAGGGTTTTTATTTTCATTCATGTAAAATTCATTTGTACATAATATTCTTTTATTAGGGCACTTCCGGGATAAGGTTGATGTCACCAGTGTATATTATTTACTTTTCCGCATTAGGTAGACCAAAGGAGGGGAGCATAAGTAACCGGGTTCTAGGGTCCAGTGGGAGGCTATCTCGAGGAGTCAAGACCGTGTCTCCTAACCCTAGAATTGGCAGTGTTACTTGCCGCTCTCGTAGGGGTCTAGGGATGTGGGTTTGGCTATTCATCACGACCGTGGAATCCGTGTTTTATACCGGCTCGTATTAAAAACACGGACATCCTAGTATATTCAATATTTCATATATGTTCTTCTGCTGCAATATTCTGTGATGAGATCATATTACTGCCTGAGACGAATGCCTATACTATATATACATGCTAATATATAAATATTACTGCTTTCGTTTCTTCTGTGATGCTTAGGAAGCATAAGCTGATGGGATTTATTAATTAGATTAATAAAAAGAAAAGAAACCTAAAAGATGTTGTAGAATAAAAACTTTATAAAAAGGGTAGCTACAGTTTTTCTTTGCATAGCGGTATATATGATATACCCTGCACCTTATTTGATGAGGAAAGAGCCGAGATCCCTTCACCGGGAGTGACCTCTTTAGCGAAACTGGCAGATGCTACAAACTCGCGGTTTAGTTTTTGACAGCTTATATAGTTCTTGCTTTGCACAGCGGTATATATGATATACCCTGCACCTTATTCGATGGGAAAAGAGCCGAGATCCCTTCACCGGGAGTGACCTCTTTAGCGAAACTAGAAGCCTCAAAAACACTCCTTTTCAAAAATCACTTGATTCTACGACGATATCAAGTTCATTACGCTCATGGTTTTCTTAAAAACCTGCGTAGCCCTCCGTCATTTCAGATAAGTACCACTTAGTATTCGTACTACGTTTGTTGACCATGTTAAGGCGTAGTGTGCGGTAGCTAATTAGTGCTTATCTGCTAATACATGTGATGTGATTGGATTAGGGTAGTCGTACGACTTTGTTGACCATATTAAGGGTCGTACGAGTGGGTTTAATTCAATCGGGAAATGACGGGTTGAACTTGGCTAGCGCTTATGATTTGTTGACCATGTTAAGGTCATGAGTTGCTAGGAGTAAAAGTATTATCAGGAATTTCAAATGTTGAAATTTGCAATGAGATTGCATACCTTCTATGAGATAGATGGATCCTGATACCCACTACGAGTAAGAGTTACTCCTGGGAGAGTTTTACACAGGACAATTAGCCGATCAAGTAGGTGTCTAGAAAAGTGTTAACGGGGTTATGCCTCTGGGAAAACGAAGTTTATTTTAATTAGGTCCGTGCGAAAGCACGGGGAACCTCCCTCAAGTACCGATACTGATCTGGCTGAAAGATTGACGAAATTATAGGGTGTAATTAATCCCGGCTAATCTTACCTTTTAGGGTTTGAAAGAAGATTTGATAAAAACAATGGGAGACATCCTGATTAGATAAGATAATAAACCAATCTAATCTTGCAAGAGCATACGCTAAAGTGTTTCCTTCTCTCTCTCTCCAGGTAGCGACCGTGTCAGGACTTAATCAAGATAATAATATGGATGTATTGACTGAACCCGATTATTATACTGAGCAAGGGAACGTTGGTTCCGTTCTTTCTTATAAGAGTTATAAGAATGAACAGGAAACGGGAGAATATCTGGATTCTCATGCCGCCCAAACAAAGAACATGCATGCTGTTGCATCTTCTTCGGGTGTGTTAGTTATTGAGAACTGTTTCTCAGTTCATCCTACGTCCTGGGTATTAGATACCGGATCGGGATCCCACATATGTAAATTTTTACGTGGGCTACGAAAAGGTAGAGAACTGGGAAAGGGTGATCATTCCGTACAAGTAGGGAATGGTGCAAGTATTGCAGCCAAAGCAGTTGGCGAATATCACATAGTATTACCAAGTAGTAATACACTGATTCTGAATAAGTGCTATTATATACCGAATATGATGTGCAACATTATATCAGTTTCTTTATTAAGTAAAGAAGGATATAATTTTGTAGTACAGGATAATGTTATGAACATCTTCCTAGATCAAAAGTTGATCGGATCAGGGTCGTTATATAATGGCATATTCATTCTCAATCAAAATGCAGTCCTTAATATACAAAACACACACAAGAGGAAGAGTTCAGAAATGAACGAATCCTTCTTGTGGTATTGTAGACTTGGTCATATTAATGTGACACGGCTAGCTAAGTTACATAAGGATGGATATTTGAATCCGTTCGAATTATCATCTTATGATACTTACCATTCATGTCTCAGAGGTAAGATGACCAATGCTCCGTTTAGTGGACACGGAGAAAGAGTTACGGAACTCTTAGGACTGGTACATAGTGATGTATGCGGTCCTATGTCTACGCATGCCAGGAACGGTTCTTCCTATTTCATTACATTCACTGACGATCTCTCTAGATACGGACATGTGTTCCTGATGAAACACAAGTCTGAAGCTTTTGAGAAATTCAGAGAATATAAGCACGAAGTAGAGAACCAAACGGGCAAAAGTATTAAGATCCTTCGATCTGATCGAGGAGGAAAATACTTGAGCAATGAGTTCCTAGATTATCTAAAAGAGAATGGGATTCTCTCTCAGCTTACTCCTCCTTATACACCACAGCACAATGGTGTATCAGAGCGGAGGAATCGCACCCTATTAGATATGGTACGCTCTATGATGAGTACAGTTGAGTTGCCTATTTCCTTCTGGGGTTATGCACTTGAGACAGCGGCATACCTATTGAATCAAGTTCCATCTAAATCAGTGCCTTCAACCCCATATGAGATATGGAGGGGAATGAGACCGTATTTTAAAAGATTTAAGATATGGGGTTGTCCGGCCTATGTCAAAAGGGGCAAAATCCGGAAAAACTCGAGGCACGATCAGTTCTTTGCAAGTTTGTGGGATATCCAAAGAATTCTCAAGGATATATTTTCTACCACGCTGAGGAACAAAAAATGTTTGTTTCTTAATATGCCACCTTTTTAGAAAATGAATTTCTTGCAAAAGAAATTAGTGGCAAAGAGGTAGAGCTGGAAGAGATTCCAGTGACACAAACTGCAACTGAAGATTCAGTGGAACCAGAGGATTCAGTAGTTCCCGACGAATCCCAGCCTCTCCGCCGATCTAGCAGGGTTTCTCATCCACCTGAGAGATACTACGGTTTTCTTATTGATGGTGAAAGCGAGGATTGCATCATGAAAGATGATGACCCGACTAGTTTCGAGCAGGCCATCACAAGTGGTGACTCTGTGAAACGGCTGGATGCAATGCGATCTAAGATGGAATCCATGTACACCAACAAAGTATGGACTTTGGAAAATGCTCCTGAAGGGGTAAAACCCATTGGGAGCTAGTGGATCTTTAAAAAGAAAATTGGTGTAGATGGAAAGGTTGAGACTTTCAAAACTAGACTTGTTGCAAAGGGTTTTCGTCAACGACCGGGTGTGGATTATGACGAAACCTTTTCTCCAGTGGCTATGCTTAAGTCCATCCGGATCTTACTTGCCATTGTTGCATACCATGACTATGAAATCTGGCAAATGGATGTTAAGACCGCCTTTCTAAATGGTGATTTAGAAGAGTTCATGTACATGACTCAGCCAAAGGGCTTCGTAGATAGTGGGAGCAGCGGAAAGGTGTGCAAACTGCTTAAATCCATTTATGGGTTAAAGCAAGCATCGCGGAGTTGGAACATCTGTTTTGATGTTGTAGTCAAAGAGTTTGACTTCATCAAAAATATAGATGAACCTTGTATTTATAAGAAAGTTGCAGAGAGTATGGTTGTATTCCTCGTATTGTACGTGGATGACATACTCTTGATAGGAAATGATGTTCATATGCTGCAATCAGTCAAGCTCTTCTTATCACAAAAATTCTCAATGAAAGATCTAGGTGATGCCTCCTGCATATTGGGAATCATGATCTATAGAGATAGATCTAAACGGATACTAGGATTGTCCTAATCCAGGTACATTGACACCATACTAAAGAGGTTTAGTATGGAAGAATCCAAGCGTAGGAACCAATCCACGATCTCTGGACTCACTCTCTCCAAAGAGATGTCTCCCAAAACTGATTTGGAGAGAGCTCGCATGCAAGGGATACCCTATGCTTCGGCAGTAGGCTCTATCTTGTATGCGATGCTATGTACGAGACCCAATGTAGCATACTCACTAAGTGTAGTGAGTCGGTATCAAGCAGATCCTGGAGAGAGTCACTGGACAGCTGTGAAGAACATTCTTAAATACTTGCGAAGGATTAAAGAGATGTTCTTGGTGTATGGTAATGGAGAACTCCAGGTGGAGTCCTTTACCGATTCTAACTTCCAAAGTGATAAGGACGACTCTAAGTCGCACTCGGGATTTGTCTTTACCCTCAATGGAGGGGCGGTATGTTGGAAGAGTTCTAAACAGGATACCGTTGCAGACTCGACGATGGAGGCTGAATACATCGCTGCCAACGATGCTGCCAAAGAGGCTGTCTGGATAAAGAAGTTCATAAGTGAACTTGGTGTGGTTCCATCCATTGAGCATCCAATACCTCTGTATTGCGATAACAATGGAGCTGTGGCTTTGGCCAAGGAACCCAGGTCCCATCAAAAGTCCAGACATATTCTGAGGCGGTATCACCTCGTCAGGGAGATAGTTGATCGCCGGGAGATCGAGGTCAGGAGAGTAGATACGAAGGACAACACTGCGGATCCATTCACGAAGGCCATTCCCCAGATACAGTTTGAGAGATTATTCGGGATGCTAGGTAGGAGATACTACAGCAGCTGGCCTTAGTGCAAGTGGTAGATTGTTAGTTATGTATATACCCTAGAGGCCATTGTTGTACATATGATGTATATTATAATGGATGCTTGGATATATATAGAGAGGACTTTCTTGCTCATCATGATAGTATGCTATTTGGTTTCACTTTATCTTAACATGTTGACTTGTATTGGTTTACTGTCTTACTCTCACATGTTGATAAAGCCCTTAGGATCTGTACTCGACTACTGGGACTATGATGAGATCATACTAGTGGGGCCACGGTAGTCGATGATTACATCCTATAACTGTTCCTAGTCGAGGGTATATCGAGACATGGCATCGATACACTAGAGTAGACTAGCGTATACGCATCTTGACCAATATGATGGGCGATGGATGATCCTATATCCATCGGTGTTTGACATCAAGGATGGTGTACGGGTGCTCGGTGGAGACTGAATACACTGGACGGACTCGCCGAGATGTAACATTTCAAAAAGATAAAATATTAATTTTTGGGAATTTTTAATAATTTAATGTTATTTTATTGAATATTTTAATATTTTAGTATTTTTAAATACAAATAAATAGGAAAAACGTTAGAAAAATTATGGAAAATTATAAAATAGGGTAAATTAGAGAATTATGCCATTTCTAAGTTTAATTGATTAGTTATATGCTAAATTAGTGCTAATCGCGATTAAAAATCGCTAATCGGTTTTTAACATTTTTGGGCAAAATATGCACATATCACTTTTTCACACTTGTGTTACATTTTTATTGCCATGGTTTGTTTTGGGGTTACTATTTGAGTGAGAAGGGTTTTAAAAAGGAAAAGAAAAGAGAAAAGAATAAAGAAATGGGTAGTTGGTGAGAGAGAGAGGTATGGGCTTCATTGACCCTAGACTTAGCCCTTCTCCTCCATTTTCAACACTCATTTCTCTCTCCCTCTTGCTTGCTTGCTGCTGCTGCCCCTCCTTCATCTCCCTCCCCTCTTCAACTCCTCAAAACACATCCAAAACAACTCCAAAACCCCACTCTCATTTCATTAAATGTGTGCACAATCCCTAGATCTACACTTGGAGCTAAAGAAGCAAGGATTTTGGCCACTAGGGGCAACTCAAGAAAATTCTTGAGTTGCCAAATGAGGTATTTTCTCAATCATTAACTTAGTTTTAGCATTTCCTTTACCCCCATGCTATGATTGAACCGATATTGTGTGATTTGGTGACTTGAGGTAAAACCTAGTTAGGGTTTGAGGGAAACTTGTGTTGTATTGTGAAATTAAGCTCAGTTGAGGTTATATAAACACCCTAGTGCATGAATTGAGACCCTAACCTGAAGCCTAAACCCAGAATACGGATTTTAGAAACCGATATCGGAAAATTTGTGAAATCTGTGAAGGTTAATTGGGATCTGCTATCACCCGGGACATCCTAAAATAAAATTGATTGGACAGTGGCATGTGCAGGCACCCAGGAAGCTACCACCAAGACCCTAGCCCCTAACTCCCTTACCCGGCCGCCAATTAATCCCAATTGGCCGCAATTTGCGGCCCGACCAGCACCAATTTGTGTCGTTTTGGTTCTGCAGCTCCTACATGTATAGATTAGACCCCTGGTATGTATAGATTTGTCTAATTTGACCTAGGGTGAAATCTGGAACATATTTCCTAAGTTGCTGTTTTGGATTCGTGTTTTCATATTCCGTATTTTTGATTCTGCAATTGTGTATTGTGTTTTACCTCGATTATTTGGCGTTTATACGACGATATAGAGGGTTTATTGATGGTTTTGAAGGCGTGCCATAGGTTCTAACCTATAGGCCTCTTATCGTATCGTTTCGGGTTTCGTATGCCGTTTTAGCTTTGATTTGGTTTTAATGCGCATATGCGACGCTTTGATGTGTAGGTACCCCATGAAGACTACGGGACGACAAGCAAGCGCGTGGTGACATCGAAAGATGGAGACGCAAGGTGAGTAGATTATATCTACTGGGGGAAGTCGGGTGGATGGCGTATAGCACCCCCGCAGTTCGTAGTTAGTATACTATATATTATGCTTGATAGTTATAGTGCGTCGTGGATATGATAGTTAGGTGTACTATAGATAGTGTAGGGTTAGAAGTAACTTGCGTAGTTCATAGTCGCGAACCCTAGAATAGATTTACACCTACACGCACACCCTTGCATATTCATTATACTTGCACTGTGTTGATGATATTGGATGACATTGGAGATGAGTCGATGATGTTGGGCTTTGTGCCGCAAGATCGGTGATTTGATGTGATTCGTATTTGGGATACGATACGTGATCTCTAGCGGGCCTTGGGACGTATGCTTGCATACGCAGTATATTGTTGGTATCAGTTGTACTAGACTTAGATCAGTACCCCAGATTATGTGATAGATGATAGTGATACCTGAGATGTGATGAGCTAGTGTGATATTGACCCGTACCCAGCTATTGGGATGCCGTACGACGATTTACCGTACGAGCTTTACATTGATGATAGATCCGCACTCATGACTTGAGGATGTCATATGATATACTGTATCGTACGCGATACTGTTGAGGCGGGATCACCGACTATTATATCTATATATATATCGACTCAGATTTAGGTGGTTTCCATACCCCTCCCGATTGGCTTGGTACTTAGATCTGTAGTTTGCATAGTAGATGTTAGACTAGACCCGAGTCATACCTATTTCAAAAACTACGAATCAGGAATATCTTAAAGACAAACAAAGGGATTCTACGGGTACTTTAAATGGCGTATCTTTCTTAAAAACACCGTACCCCTTATTTTTACTAAAACTCTGATTTGTCTTATTTCAAAAGGCATAACTGCATGACATATAAATATTGATGTAGTTTCTTCACTGTGGTGTTGATTATTTGATTTCCGCATATTCATGCTATTCACATTGATTGCATATGTTTATTGCTATATTATTATCATGCTGTTAGGACACCAGCACCATTATCGATGATGCGTATGTTCCACGTACACTATTTGCCGGCTCACACACTTCATCATCGATAATTGTCATGCCACTACACTGTAGTACTGTTGCATTCATGATATGATTCTTGCATGGCATATTGTACACTTATACCTGTACACAAACATAGATGATTCTGACTTGATTAGAGATTTGGGAACCGCATGATGTTCTTCAAAACTGATTCGTTTTAAAAGAGCGGGTTCCCTCGACATGTGCACATTACTATTCCATGTTGCATGACTTATGATATGCTTACCTTTCTTACATGTCGCATACATCATGTTTTGATTATACGCATTGAGATATGTTGTTTCCATGATATTTCTGGATTTGGGAACCGTGGGTATTTCAAAAGAGAATATATAATTTTGTTAAAAACCCGGTTACCCTTGATATGATATTTCAGTGCGTCCACCATGTGTTTTCTCGGTGCTAAGAGCGACATGTGAAACCCGATTCGAGGAGGCGGATGAGGCCGATTGCGGGTACATGGTGGACCCGGTATGGTACCCCGGGGCGAGAACGGTTTCGCTGTGTAGTAGACGGTGAGCCTGACGGAGGGACTACTACCTACCGGTGATTGTATTTGAGCTCGGCGGATATCTGGAGGATACCGACCGGAGTTGAGAGATGGACATGGGATGACCCGTACTGCCGGGGCCGAGGGCCGATACCGCAGACGGAGCCCCATATGGATGAGGACATGGGATAACCCGTACTGCCGGGGCCGAGGGCCGATACCGCAGACGGAGCCCCATATGGACGAGGATTTACGTGTCGATGCTAGGCACGGGTTTCATGATGTTTTTCCATGATTTTGTTTATATCCTCATATTTGCATACATGATGCTTATTTGTCATTGGGTGACGGGTGGACGGGTTCCACGTTTATACAGACTTGATCACATACAGACTGGATTTACATTGATCATACTTCATTTGTATATATAACAGGGTATGAGGGCGCTGTTATATATACCCTTACACCAATATTAGTGCTATGGGACGCTAATATATGTGTATTGATATCCATTTGATACTGCTTCATATTTACTTCATGCAGACATACCTTATACCGATGACATGTTATTACCTGAGTACTTGGCACTACATACTTGTTTAGATGTTACTTGCCACCTTATCATGCTTCAGACGTACTCTTGTGGGTTATATTATACTGATTGTTGACCTAGGATTATGTCTTGCATTCGGTTTCTTCTTGTAGATATTCTCTATTCACGAGTTGGCAACTCACCCCCGTTGTGCCACAGTTCTTGCAGGTTTTGCCGTACAGGTTTCTTGCGGCATTCCTGGCACACTACTTCCTTACGGGTGAATTGCATTTGGTAGGTGGATTCTTTTGCATCAAGAACCACCATTGTACTTGTATTATTCTTTGTATCTAGAATTTCCATCAACCAAAACTTGTATATTGTTTCAGACTTAGGCTTTAGTGATGTATTATTCGACCTTAGAGTCGCGCTTAGTAGTATTGCGGTTTTCATGCTTATTGAGTTTCTTTTGGATTTGACCCTCGCCATTCGGCGTTGTATATTATATTGCTTGCGTGGTTGTGACCGTCGATTGACGAAGAGCTAGCACCCACTTGGGGATGCCTTTATCATTGTATATATATATTGTTCTTGTTGTACCCCGTTCGGGGCCAGTATTTACAAAAGAAACTCTGCCGAAATTTCTAGAAAAGACTTTACATTTTAAAAATGCACATTCGGCTTAGTTATTTAAAAACCTTGACTTCAAACATGTTTTCCTTCACTTCTTTAAAAACCAGTTTTCTTTAATTACTCTTAAAATGGTTTTAGATTTCTGGGCTTTTGGCTTACTTGGATCAGATGGAGTCCTATAGACTTCATTTGGTTCAAGGGCCAGTCACGTGCTCTTTCGGGTCGTGACACGAGAACTCCCAGATGGTGATATACCACACGTCAGATGGCAGTTCTCCGGTGACACTGGTACAGGGTAGTCTGTAAACCGGAGATCGTAATAGAGTCTTATGTGATTCCCACTGTGCTTTGATTTACACCTTACCACGTCCAAGAGGGCGTGCAAAACGGTGGCTTTTGGGTGCAGTCCCGAATCACATGGAGGCAATGAGCGATAGGAGGGGATTCGTCTCTCCCGGTATAGGGAGTTGATGTTGTGCTGTGTTCGATTGGCTATAACTGGAAGTCTCTGGCCAGGGCTGATATAGAGATTTACTGGTAAGTGTTACCAGTAGTTTCTCGACCCGTTATAAGCCTCACATCGACACGACTTATCGGTTACTGGGGTCTGATGTATACCACCCATAGACTTGATATGCGACATGTCAGACGAACAGACCGGACTTTACGGGAGTGTTACTGATTGGATTCATAGGAGAACGTACGGGCTAGCTTGTTGATCTTCTGATCTCTCAATACCTGGGTGGCTGTTACGTTTAGCTGACCGCTTGCAGCTTGTGGGTGTTTGATATGATCATCACCTGCTACCGGCGTATTGACGATTCTTTAGAGTCCTACACAGAGGTTTCTTGACTCAGGCAAAATGGAGTAGGGGCACATATGTGATATGTGCAGGACCGAGGATAATGCGATATGAGATACCGTAATATATTCTCGCGATATTTAGATATGAACCGGGTCATCGGATCAAGTGTTGATTCGATGAATCGGTACATGATATATTAGTCGGTTATATTCGATATAGCCGGATTGTCGGATCAAGTGTTGATTCGATGATTTAATGTATAATAATATATATGATATATTACATTACATTATCTGATATTGGCTCGCTTTATTATTTCATTTTCTCACCGGATAATACATTGATATATATGCGATATATATTAATTGTATTATTTTCTTTTGTTACAAATATATAATATATATGTGATATATATTATTGTAACATGATCTGATTACTAATGCAACTTGTTTAGTGGAGATCAATCAAGGTTAAGGTTTGAATTGGGTTAGTTTCTTCTTGCACCTTCTAGAAGCTTTTCTTTTGTCATGAGTTAGATATTATGGTTGATATTTTCTTATGACTCATTGTTTTAACTCAACCCAAACCCTAGCCTTAGTTAATTCTTTACAAGAGTTATCCTTGTCATCCTTGACCATGGTTGCATTATTATTCATATATCATTTCATTATTCATCACAAAAGGAATTAACTCATTTTTTATCTTCATCTTCAACCTTGAGCTTTGAGAAAGCATACTAGGTTTTCCTTTTGTGATGTTTTCATGTGAGAATTTGATATAAACAGAAAGCATAAATACTACTCCATCATCCTCATCTAATCTAGCTAATTACATTAGGGTGTTCACCTCATTAAAGTGAGAGAGCTTGAGTTATAGCAACTTCGACGTAGATCATCGGAGAAAAGGAACACTACAAGCTAGCATGGATCGTTCGAGTCGTGGTGCCTCTCTTGAGTCTGGGAGATCATGGATCGCGGCGAAAGGACTTCTAATCGGAGCTTATGAAGCGACGGAGCGGACTACAAAGGTTGTAATCCCTCACTTTTAGTTGTAAAGATGTTTACTTGCATGTTAAACCCTAATAATCTAGCAAAGATCCCGGCTTTGGGTTGTTCGGCACGTCTAAATTTTTATTTGGGCATGGTTGATGCCTTATAGACCTTCATAAGGGTGCCTAGGAACCCTACAATTTCGTGAACGCGTCGTAAAACCTCCCTCGAAGTACCGACACCGGCCTGACTGAACGGTTAAGCAAGTATTGTACGGTGAGAATAGTCCTGACTAGTTCTTCCTTTTTGGTTTGAGGAGAGATTTGAGAAACAGTGGGAGCCATCCTGTTTAGATAAACTAAAAACCACTCTAAACTCGCAAGAGCATCATGCTAAAGTGTTCCCTCTCTCTCTCATTACAGAGACCCAGAACATGACAGGCCTTAAATTATTATTAGCCAAAAATATTTTGACAGGGCCAAACTATAAAGATTGGTTCCGGAATGTTAAGATGGTTATTACCTATGACAAATTGGGGTATGTCCTTACTACAAAGGCCCCTGTCGTCTCAGGTCCTGAATCCAGTGTCGCGGATAAGGAAATCCGCAAGACCTGGGAGTTAGACTGCGCGAAGGCCAAATGCATCGTGGTTGCCTCTATGAATAATGAACATCAGAGGAGGCACGAGAATATGGATCTAGAATCCATATTTCTCCACACCAAGGAACTGTATGGAGAGCAATCTCGTATAGCTAGATACAAGACCTCGAAGAACTTGTTTCAGTCGAGGATGGCCGTCGGATCATCTGTAGGGGAACATATTCTTAAGATGATTGGCTATATTGAAGAGCTCGCAAACCTCGAGACAACATTAGAGAACGAGCTGTATACATACTTGATTCTTCAGTCCCTTCCTTCCACCTACGCCCAGTTTATCTTGAATTTCAACATTCAAGGTGAAGAAGTTGAACTTCCAGAACTCCTTAACATGTTGAGGAGTGCAGAGAGCACCTTGCAGAAGGCAAGGGAAACACCCACTATGTTTGTTCGTGGTGCTTCCTCTTCCAGGTCTAAGGCAAGGGCCAAAGGAAGGAAGAAGAAGGCCGCTACCAAACCGAGAGGTGGTGTTGGTAAGGTGGAAGTCAAGGGAAAGGAAAAGGTTGTGGTGCCAGTAGTGGCAAATGACGAGTGCTTCCACTATCGTAGGAAAGGCCATTGGAAGAAAGATTGCAAAGCTTGGATTGCCAAGAATCAGGACCTGAGGCAAGTTGTGGCTTCGGCTTCAGGTGTGTTTGTAATTGAAAATTGTCTGTCAATCAACTCTACTTCCTGGGTATTGGATACCGGATCAGGATCTCATATATGCAATTCATTGCAGGCACTGAGAAACCGTAGAGTGCTGAAGGTTGGTGATATGACCCTCCAGGTTGCTAACGGAGCTAGCTTGAATGCTGTGTCCGTAGGGGATTATCACCTTGGATTGACGAGTGGACATATTTTGGTTTTGCGCAACTGTTTTTGTGTACCTAGTTTAAGGTGTAATATCATATCAGTATCGTTGTTATCAAAAGAAGGTTATGATTTCACGTTTGTAAGCGATATTGTTAACATCCACCTTAATCATGGTTTGATTTGGTTCGGTACACTAGATAACGGTATATACGTGTTAAACCAATTACAGATTTTCAATGTCCAGAACACACTAAAAAGAAAGTCTCCAGATATAAATCAGGCTTTCTTATGGCATTGTAGACTAGGTCACATCAATGAGACAAGGTTAACTAAGTTACATAGAGAAGGATATTTGGATCCGTTCGAATATCAATCTTATGTCACTTGTCAATCATGTCTCAAAGGAAAGATGACAAAGACTCCATTCTTTGGACATGGAGTAAGAGCGAGCGAGCTCTTAGGACTCATACACAGCGATGTATGTAGTCCAATGTCTACACATGCAAGAGGCGGTTTTTCGTGTTTCATTACTTTTACGGATAATTACTCTAGGTATGGATTCATTTTCTTGATGAAACATAAATCCGAGGCCTTTGAGAAATTCCGAGAATATAAGAATGAAGTAGAAAACCAAACCGGCAAAAGTATCAAGACACTGAGATCTGATCGAGGTGGTGAATACTTAAGTGCCGAGTTCCTGGGTTACCTAAAAGAGAATGGAATTCTCTCTCAGGTTACTCCTCCATACACTCCACAGCATAACAGTGTATCGGAAATACGAAACAGAACCCTATTGGATATGGTACGTTCCATGATGAGTAATGCCGAGTTACCGCGATCTTTCTGGGGTTATGCGCTAGAATCAGCTGCATATCTTTTGAACAGGGTTCCTACCAAGACTGTGCCTACTACACCATATCAGATGTGGAGTGGGAAGAAACCCTATCTTTAGTATCTGAAGATATGGGGATGTCCAGCTTTTGTTAAAAAGCAGCATGCGGACAAACTCGAGGCACGATCAGTGCAGTGTCAGTTTGTGGGATATCCAAAGAACTCCAAGGGGTTTTTTTTTCTATTACGCAGAGGAACAAAAAGTTTTTGTTTCTCGTAATGCCCATTTTCTAGAACAACAGTTTTTAGAAAAGGAAACAAGTGGATCTTCAAGAAAAAGATTGGTGTAGATGGACAGGTGGAAACCTATAAGGCTAGACTTGTTGCAAAGGGTTTTCGGCAAAGACCTGGTTTGGTCTATGACGAAACTTTTTCTCCAGTGGCTATGCTCAAATCCATTCGAATCCTTCTTGCCATTACCGCCTTCCATGATTATGAGATCTGGCAGATGGACGTAAAGACGGCTTTTCTAAATGGTAATTTAGAAGAATGCGTCTATATGGATCGGCCAGAAGGTTTCAATCAGAGTGGGAGCAGTGGGAAAGTGTGCAAGTTGCTTAAGTCCATTTATGGACTAAAGCAGGCATCACAGAGTTGGAACATCTGTTTTGATGAAACGGTCAATGAATATGACTTTATCAAAAATCCAGATGAACCATGTATATATAGTAAAATTGTAGCACGAACTTTCATATTTCTCGCCTTGTACGTGGATGACATTCTTTTATTAGGAAATGACATTCTTTTACTACAATCTGTCAAAGGATTCTTGTCACACAGGTTCTCCATGAAAGACCTGGGTGATGCCTCTTACATTTTGGGGATCCAGATCTATCGTGATAGATCTAAGAGGATGTTGAGACTTTCACAGTTCAGGTATATCAACACTATACTGAAAAGATTCAGTATGGAAGATTCTAAGCGCGGTAATTTACAGGCTTGTTACGGAATCATCCTCTCCAAAGAGATGTCTCCCAAGACTGATTTGGAAAGGGATCGCATGTCAGTTATACCCTACGCTTCTGCAGTAGGCTCTATAATGTATGCGATATTGTGCACCAGACCAGATGTAGCTTACGCACTGAGCGTGGTAAGCCGGTATCAGTCTGACCCAAGGGAGAAGCACTGGATAGCAGTAAAGAACATTCTCAAGTACCTGAGAAGGACTAAGGATATGTTCTTGGTTTACGGCGGAAAAGACCTCAAGATCGAGGCTTTTGCCGACTCCAGCTTCCAGAGTGACAAGGATGACTCCAAGTCCATGTCAGGTTATGTCTTTACCCTCAATGGAGGGGCGGTGTGCTGGAAGAGTTCCAAGCAGGACACCGTTGCTGACTCGACGATGGAAGCAGAGTATATAACTGCTTGCGATGCTGCAAAAGAAGCAGTCTGGATGAAGAAGTTCCTCACAGAACTTCAGGTGGTTCCATCCATTGTTGATCCAATACCTCTGTATTGTGACAACAACGGGGCTATAGCTTTAGCAAAGGAACCCAGGTCCCATCAGAAGTCCAGAAACATCTTAAGACGGTATCACCTGATCAGGGAGATCATTGATCGCCGGGAGATCGAGGTCCGGAGAGTTGCTACAGAGAACACTGCAGATCCATTCACAAAGGCCTTACCTCAGACACAGTTTGAGAGGCTATTCGAGATGATAGGTCTTCGATACGCCAATACATGGCCCTAGTGCAAGTGGGAGATTGTTAGTGTATATGCCCTAGGGGCCATTATTGTATCATACTAGCTTGTATATTACTTAATGGAAGCTTGGGATATTCACAGTTATATTAACAGTCTCGCTCAACATAGTAGTATGCTACTTGATTTTTATCTATCTTAATATGTGTATATGTTTCTTTTAGCATATCGCGAATACATATTGATAGAACCCTTAAGATCTTGCTTGACTACCAGCGTTGTGATGGCAGTCACACTAGTAGGAGCTGGGTAGTCTACAAGCACATCCTTTTTCAGGTCCCTAGTCGTAGGATTATCGAGACAGGGCATCAATACTCCAGAGTAGACTAGTGTATACGCTTCTCATCCCAGCAGGGGAGATGGTCTGTTCCACAGCCAACGTTGTACTGGAGATAGTATGCAGGTGCTCGTTGGGTTACGGGTACACCGAACAGGACTCGCAGGGAACTGTTGGTTGGTATTATACCCGTCGTCAGTTAACAGTTCCCAGGTGACATGAGTACAGCATAGTCCGCAGACCTGACACTGCTGCTTCGTCTCGAGTGTGTTCCCACTGTTCTTAGATTGCTACCCTACCATGGCTTAAAGGAGTCGTGCAAACAGGTAGCAGTTGGGTGCAGTCCCGAAGCACTTGGAGGCAGTAGCGGTTAGAAAGGATTCATCTCTCCCGGTATTGGGAGTTGATATCGCGCTGTGTTTGGAGAGCCATCACGCAAAGTCCCTGTCCAGGGCAAACGAGATTTACTGGTAGGATTTCCAATAGCTTCTTAAGGTGTAATGTGCTTCACTCCGACACGACTTATACAGCTATTAGGGGACTGACGCTTGCTGCCCCTAGGCCCGATATGCGATAGTCCTAGACGAACAGACCGGACTGTACGGAGATTGTCACATCAGGCTCAGTAGGAGTTCGGATGGGTTTCCTCATCGGCCTTCTTATCGACATCTACCTGGGGACCGTTACGTACAGCTAGTACCGCTTGCAGCCTGTGGTTAAACCCACTGCCAGTGTAGTGTCGAGTCTTTAGAGTCCCACACAGAGAGTTTCCCTGCTTCAAGCGAAACGATATAGAGGTCGTATGGTTTTACGACAGGGTTCGAACACATACGTGTATTTATGGACGTACGATGTTCGGACAGATAATACTGGCGGGTTTTAGTTTAATCCAGATTCTAGTATTGGATCATTGGATTTATACAGTCTCAGTATTTCCGTGTTTTTACGGATGGGAGGGCATTCTCATAATTACTCGAGAAGCTTCTAGAAGAAAGGTGACTCATTATGTTTTAATTCATTTATGAATTAAGCTTAATGAGGTGGAGGAGATGATGTGTAATTTTCATTAATTACATCATGAGTCATGAGGTGATTCACCTCAAAGTAATTAATGAAGCATGGTTAATAATTTTATATATTATTACTTAGATATTTTCATGCTTCATTATTTATCCAAATGACTCAAGATTTATATTCATTCTCACAAACACATTCTCTCTCCTCAAGCTCCCTCTCTTCAAACACATAACCATAATCCTCTCATGTGTTGAGATCCTAAGGGTTAGCAAGACTAATAGATCCCTAATCCATTTCTATATCCTCTAGGTTAGCTTAATTAGCGATCATAGCCACCTAGTTACCTCAAGTGAGAGGTTAAAACTTGGAGAAGGAACTCTCGGGTGGATCTTCTATCACATCAAGGAGGCCGACGAGGAGGTGAACAATAAGAACAAGAAGCACTAGAATCTTGATGTATAATCATCTATCATAGTAGTTAATCACTTCTGGATAGTTGTTAGTTAGGGTTTAGCAAAGATCTGTAAAGTTAGTCGATGTTAACTTAAACAAAATGATTGTTTTACCTATTCCGCCTCCCCGCATCATATGGGGTGTCTAACTTCGACTTACATATATATGATATAACCAGATTATTAAATCAAGAGTTGATTTGATAGTTTAGTGTATAATTTTATATTTGATATACTAATTTACATTAACTAATATTAGCTCACTTAAGCATTTATTATTCTTACATGTGCACACTTAATATATATGTGATATATATTAATGGTGTTTTATTTTGTATCATGGTTGTTGATACACACTACATGGGTGTATGAGACTTACATCATACTAATTATAATGTTGGGTTTTAAATATTTATAGTAAATCCAAATTAGTGCATAATTAGTCACATGCATGAAGCTTGTGGATGCTTTGACTAAGTCCACTAGTTTTGTTTTACTTAAGATATTTATTAACCTAACCATTATAATTTTGCCATGGTTATTTCTCTACATTAGTTAGTATATGATACAAACTCACCCATGTTTGTTTCTCTCACCTCATTAGTTCATTCTCATCTCTTGAGCTCTTCTTCTTCTTCCTTGAGCAAAAGCTTGCTAGGGTTTTAAAAAGAGAGAAAATATTGTGAGAAAAATAAAACTAAAGTGAGCCCACTTCCTACTTCATCATCCTCTATTAGATTAGCACTTTAGTATAGTGTGTTAGCTTCACTAATTTCTCAATTAGTGAAGTAGTAGCTTGAGTTAGTGTCTTCTCGACGTAGATCATCTTCGGCCTCGAAGACTTCAAGAAAGATCGTTCTTTTCACCTTGAGAAGCCATGCAAGAGTCCGGGACTTGGATCGCAGCGAAGGGACTTCAACTCGGAGCTTTAGAAGCGAAGGACCGGTCTACAAAGGTTGTATTCCGCAAACACTTAGATGTAAAGTAGTTTACTTTGTGTTTCGTATGATTCTCTAGTTATCGATTCTAGTTTAGGGTTCTTTAAAATGGCAAAATTTTGAAAATGGCATGGACGATACCTCCCGAAACCTTGCTGTCGTTCATAGGAACCCTACAGTGGTATCAGAGCCTAGTTATAGAATTAGACGGATTGTGTTAAATTACGAAACCGAAACAAACTCCGAAACTGGAAACACCAAATACGAGTTTCTGTCGATTATTAAATGACCCAGAAATTTTTTTCAAACAAGTGCAGAATGTTGTATGAGACAATATAAGAACACAGAACAAAATTGGTCACCTTTGGCCGGTTTTTGGCCGAGCCCTAGGCCCCTTTTTCCGAGCAGGCCGGCCGCCTATGGGTATTTTGGGTCCAATTTTTTGTGTTCTGGTCTTTGGGATTTGGTGTTTCAGGTGTTGTTTGATTTTGCTACTTTTTCATGTGATGATTAACTTACTGCAATGGCAACTCGGAGTGCTTCGTAGTCGTAATTCTAACTGTTTTCGGGTTACTTTAGACGGTGTTAAAAAGTTTGAACGGATATCAAATACCCACATTTTCCCTTGCCGGAAAATTTTCCAAGTGTTCGATTTTTTCTGTACTTAAAAAGCATTCAAATATCATGCAAGTTATGCGATGGACCCTCTAGAAGAACAAAACCTTAACTCGATTATGTGACCGTCAGGACCGTCTCTGAACCCTCGGGTTTGTGGTGGTTCAGCGGTGCCACATGTGAGGCGTTGGTTGACCCTTCTACGGTTGGTCCATTGGCACCGTGGCATGTGCTGAATAATTTTAAACTACGCTCAAGTGTTGAGCTTTCTGGGTAATTATGGGTGTTTGTTGATTCGATCGGAATGTTTAATATCATCTAGTTTTTTCTGCGACCGTAAGTGTAATATGTGGTGTATCACCGGTTTCGTTGCTATATGTCAACGATAATTGGGATACGCATATTTACTTACGTTGATGGCATGTGATGTTATGTGTTGCTGTATATGTTATATTGGATCGTCGTCTTTTGAATAGCCGGGGGTTTTATGTGAGATGAGATTTTTTATTTTCATTCATGTAAAATTCAATGTATATAATATTCTTTTATTGGGGCACTTCCGGGTTAAGGAAGATGTCACCGTTGTTGTATATTATTTACTTTTCTGCATTACGATAGACCCAAGGAGGGGAGCACAAGTAACCAGGTTCTAGATTCCAGTGGGAGACCAACTCGAGGAGTCGAGTCCGGGTCTCCTAACTCTAGAATTAGTAGGGTTGCTTTCCACTCTCGTAGCGGTCTAGGGATGTGGGTTTGACTATTCATCGCGACCGTGGAATCCGTGTTTTATACAGGCTCAAAATAAAACACGGACCTCCTAGTATATCCAATATTTCATATGTTTCTTCTGCTGCTTTGTGATGTGATCACTGTGGATTCTGAGATGAATGGATATACATTATATATGAGATATATAGTAGACGTTGCTTATGTTTTGCACCCCCGCTAGTCCCGTCCAGGTATGCCGTTAGTTAAGTAACCTAACGGTGCATAACGGGACACTGTGGCGAATGCGGATGGCATAAGCGTACGTTGTATTTTCGTTTCATTTTCTGTGATACTTAGGAAGCTTAAATGATGGGATTCATTAATATGATTAATGAAAGTAAAAGAAACCTAAAAGATATTATAGAATCAAATTTTCAAAAAGGGTAGCTACAGTATTTGCTTTGCATAGTGATATATGTGATATATCCTGCACCTTATTCGATAAGGAAAGAGCCAAGATCCCTTCACCGGGAGTGACCTCTTTAGCAATAACTGGCAAATGCTACAACACACGGTTTATCTTTTGATTGCTTTTGGAGTATTTTCTTTGCATAGTGATATATGTGATATATCCTGCACCTTATTCGATAAGGAAAGAGCCGAGATCCCTTCACCGGGAGTGACCACTTTAGCGAAACTAGAAAAAGCCTCAAAAGCACTCCTTTTCAAAATCACACAATTCTACAACGATATCAAGTTCATTACGCACGAGGTTTTCTGAAAAACCTGTCGTAGCCTTCCGTCATTTCAGATAAGCACTAGTTAGTATTCGTGCTACGTTTGTTGACCGTCGTCAAGGCGTAGTGTGCGGTAGCTGATTAGTACTTATCTGCTTATAGCATATGATACAGATTGGATTAGGGTACTCGTACGACTTTGTTGGCCTTCGTCAAGGGTCGTACGGGTGGGTTTAATTCAATCAAGAAATGTACGGGTTGAACTTGACTAGCGGCCTATGGTTTGTTGTCCTTCGTCAAGGTCATAGGTTGCTAAGGGCAAAATATTATCGGGAATTTCAAATGTTGAAATTTGCAATGAGATTGCATACCTTCTATGAGAGAGTTGGATCCCGATACCCACTGCGAGTAAGAGTTACTCCTGGGAGAGTTTTACACAGGACAATTAGCCAATCAAGTAGGTGTCTAGAAAGGTGTCAACGGGGTTATGCCTCTGGGAAAACGAGATTTATTTTAATTAGGTCCGTGCGAAAGCACGGGAAACCTCCCTCAAAGTACCGACACTGGCCTAGCTGAAAGATTGGCGAAATTGTAGGGTGTAATTAATCCCGGCTAGTCTTTCCTTTTAGGGTTTGAAGGAAAATTTGATAAAAACAGTGGGAGCCATCCTGATTAGATAAAATAATAACCAATCTGATCTTGCAAGAGCATACGCTAAAGTGTTTTCTTCTCTCTCTCTCTAGGTAGCGACCATGTCACGTCTTAATCAAGATAATAATATGGATGTATTGACCGAACCCGCATGTTATACTGTGCTGGGGAACGTTGGTTCCGTTCTTTCTTATAATTGATATAAGACTGAACAGGGAATAGGGACATATCCGGATTCCCACGCCGCCCAAACTAAGAATAAGCATGTTGATGCATCTTCTTTGGGTGTGTTAGTTGTTGAGAACTGTTTCTCGGTTCACTCTACGTCCTGGGTATTAGATACGGGATCGGGATCCCACACATGTAATATGTTACATGGGCTGAGGAAAGGTTGAGAACTAGGAGTAGGTGATCATTCCGAAAGAGTAGGGAAAAGGGCAAATGTTGCAGCCAAAGCAGTTGGCGAATATCAACTTGTATTACCAAATGGTAATATGTTGATTCTGAACGAATGTTATTACATTCCAACCCTGATATGCAATCTTATATCAGTTTCTTTACTGTGTAAAGAAGGATATAATTTTGTAGTACAGGATAATGTTATGAACATCTTCCTGAATCAAAAGTTGATTGGATCAGGCTTGTTAAATAATGGCATATACATTCTAGATCAAACCACAGTTCTTAATGTACAAAACACACACAAGAGAAAGAGTTCAGAAATGAACGAATCCTTCTTGTGGCATTGTAGACTAGGTCATATCAATGCGACACGACTAGCTAAGTTGTATGAGGATGGATATTTGAATCCGTTCGAATTTTCATCTTATGACACTTGCCAGTTATGTCTCAAAGGCAAGATGACCAAAACTCCGTTTACAGGACATGGAGAAAGAGTTACGGAACTCTTAGGACTGATACATAGTGATGTATGCGGTCACATGTCTACACATGCCAGGAATGGTTCTTCGTACTTCATTACATTCACCGACGATCTCTCAAGATACGGACATGTGTTCCTGATGAAACACAAATCTGAAGATTTTGAGAAATTCAAGGAATATAAATCCGAGGTTGAAAACCAAACGGGTAAAAGTATTAAAATCCTTCGATCTGATCGAGAAGGTGAATACTTGAGCACGGAGTTCCTGGACTTTCTAAAAGAGAATGGGATTCTCTCTTAGCTTACTCCTCCGTATACACCACAGCATAACGGTATATCGGAACGGAGGAATCGCACCCTATTAGATATGCTGCGCTCTATGATGAGCACTATTGAGTTACCTATTTCCGTTTGGGGGTATGCGCTTGAAACCGCCATACACCTATTGAATATGGTTCCTACCAAATTTGTGCCTACCACTCCATATGAGATATGTAAGGGGAAGAGACCGTGTCTTAATTATATTAAGATATGGGATTGTCCAGCTTATGTTAAAACGCAAAATCCGGACAAGCTCGAGGCAAGGTCAGTTCTGTGTAAGTTTGTTGGATATCTCAAAAATTCACGTGGGTATATCTTCTACCGTTCCGAGAAACAAAAAGTGTTTATTTCTCGCAACGCAACCTTTTTAGAGAAGGAATTTCTTGCGAAGGAAATTTATGGCAAGGTGGTAGAACTGGAAGAGGTTCCAGCAGCACAAACTACAACAGATGATTTGGTAGAACCATAGGATTTGATAGCTCCCAACGAACCCCAACCTCTCCGCCGATCTAATAGGGTTCCTCATCCACCTGAAAGATACTACGGTGTTCTCATTGATGGTGGAAGCGAGGATTGCATCATGGAGGATGTGACCCAACTAGTTTCGAGCAGGCCATCATGAGTGGGGACTTAGTGAAGTGGCTGGATGCAATGCGGTCCGAGATAGAATCCATGTACACCAACAAAGTATGGAGTTTGGAAGATGCTCTGAAGGGGTAAAACCCATTAGGAGCAAGTGGATCTTCAAGAAAAAACTTGGTGTAGATGGGAAAGTGGAGACTTTCAAAGCTAGACTTGTTGCAAAGGGTTTTCGTCAACGACCAAGTATGGATTATGACGAAACCTTTTCTCTAGTGGCTATGCTTAAATCCATCCGGATCATGCTTGCCATTGTTGCATACCATGACTACGAAATTTGGCAAATGGATGTTAAGAATGCCTTTCTGAATGGTGATTTAGAAGAGTGCGTGTACATGACTCAGCCAGAGGGCTTCGTAGACAGTGGGAGCAGCGGAAAGGTGTGCAAGCTGCTTAAATCCATCTACGGGTTAAAGCAAGCATCGTGGAGTTGGAAAATCTGTTTTGATGTCGTTATCAAAGAGTTTGATTTCGTCAAAAAACGTAGATGAACCTTGTATATACAAGAAGGTGGCAGAGAGTAAGATTGTCTTCCTCGTATTATACGTGGATGACATACTCTTCATAGAAAATGACATTCCGATACTGCAATCAGTCAAGCTCTTCTTATGACAAAGATTCTCAATGAAAGATCTAGGGGATGCCTCCTTCATCTTGGGGATTAAGATCTATAGAGATAGATCTAAACGGATACTGGGATTGTCCCAATCCAAGTACATTGACACCATACTAAAGAGGTTTAGTATGGAAGAATCCAAGCATGGGTTTTTACCCACGATCTCAGGACTCACTCTCTCCAAAGAGATGTCTTCTAAGACTGATTTGGAGAGAGCTCGTATGCAATAGATACCCTATGCTTCGGCAGTAGGCTCTATCATGTACGCGATACTATGTACCAAACCCGATGTAGCATACTCACTAAGTGTAGTGAGTAGGTATCAAGCAGATCCTGGAGAGAGTCACTGGACAGCTGTGAAGAGCGTTCTCAAGTACTTGAGAAGGACTAAAGATATGCTCTTGGTGTATGGTAACGGAGAACTCCAAATGGAGTCCTTTTCCGATTCGAGCTTCCAGAGTGATAAGGACGACTCTATGTCGCACTCGGGATTTGTCTTTTACCCTCAATGGAGATGCGGTATGCTGGAAGAGTTCTAAGCAGGAAACCGTGGCAGACTCGACGATGGAGGCTGAATACATCGCTGCCTACGATACTGCCAAAGAGGCTGTCTGGATGAAGAAGTTCATAATTGAACTTGGAGTGGTTCCATCCATTGAGTATCCAATATCTTTGTATTGTGATAACAATGGAGCGGTGGCTTTGGCTAAGGAACCCAGGTCCCATCAGCGATCCAGGCATATTCTGAGGCGGTATCACCTGGTCCGGGAGATAGTTGATCGCCGGGAGATCGAGATCATGAGAGTTGACACGAAGAATAACACCGCGGATCCACTCACGAAGGCCATTCCCCAGATACAGTTCGAGAGACTCTTCGGGATGCTGGGTATGCGATACTACAGCAGCTGGCCCTAGTGCAAGTGGGAGATTGTTAGTTGTATGTATGCCCTAGAGGCCATTATTGTACATGTGATGTATATTATATTGGATGCTTGGACATATATAGAGAGGACTTTCTTGCTCGACATGATAGTATGCTATCTGGTTGCTCTATATCTTAACATGTATACTTGTCTCTTGATACTGTCTTATGGTTACATATTGGTAAAGCCCTTAGGATGTGTACTTGACTACCAGGATTATGATGCAGATCATATTAGTGGGGCCATGGTAGTCCATAAGTTCATCCTTTAATTTTCCTAGTCTTGGGTGTATCGAGACAGGGCATCGATATACCAGAGTAGACTAGCGTATACGCTTCTCGACCCATGTGATGGGCGATAGATGATCCCATATCCATTGGTGTTTGACATCAGAGATGGTATACGGGTGCTCAGTGGAGACTGG
Source organism: Agapanthus africanus (assembly GCA_030015575.1). Lineage (NCBI taxonomy): Eukaryota > Viridiplantae > Streptophyta > Magnoliopsida > Asparagales > Amaryllidaceae > Agapanthus > Agapanthus africanus. Next base: position 661,894,481 of record CM057342.1, on the reverse strand, counting down.
GTACACTGGACGGACTCGCCGAGAACTCCTAGATGGTATTATACCAGACATCAGATAGCAGTTCTCTGATGACACTTGTACAGGTTAGTCTTTAGACCCGAGATCGTCATAGAGTCTTGTGTGATTCCCACTGTGCTTTGATTTCCACCTTACCACGTTCAAGAGGAAGTGCAAAATGGTGGTTTTTGGGTACAGTCCCGAGTCACATGGAGACATGAGCGATAGGAGGGGTTTCGTCTCTCCCGGTATTGGGGGTTGATGTTGCGCTGTGCTCGATTGGCCATAACAGGGAAGTCCCTGGCCAGGGCTGATTTAGAGATTTACTTGTAAGTGTTATCAGTAGTTTCTCGACCCGTTATGAGCCTCATATCGGAATGACTTATCGGTTATTGGGGTCTGACGTTTACCACCCCTAGACTGGATATGCGACATATCAGACGGGGAGACCGGACTGTACGATAATGTTGCTGACAGGCTTTACAGGAGATAGAGCGGGCTTGCTTGTTGATCTTCTGATCGCTCAATACCCGGGTAGCAGTTACGTCCAGCTAGTACCGCTGACGGCTTGTGGGTGCTTGATGTGATCATCACCTACTGCCGGCGTATTGACGAGTGTTTAGAGTCCTACATAGAGGTTTTACTGGATCAGGCAAAACGAAGTAGGAGCACATATGTGATATGTGCGGGACTGAGAATAATACGAATATGTGATACCGTATTCTATTCTCGCGATATTTGTACCGGATGGTTATATGTGATATAGCCGGATTATCGAATCAAGTGTTGATTCGATAAGTTGGTACATTTAATATTATTCGGTTATATGTAATATAGCCGAATTATTAAATCAAGAGTTGATTTGATAGTTTAGTGTATAATTGTACATTTGATATACTAATTTACATTAACTAATATTAACTCACTTAAGCATTTAGTATTCTCACATGTGCACACTTAATATATATGTGATATATATTAATGGTGTTTTATTTTGTATCATGGTTGTTGATACACACAACATGGGTGTATGAGACTTACACCATACTAATTATAATGTTGGGTTTTAAATATTTATAGTAAATCCAAATTAGTGCATAATTAGTCACATGCATGAAGCTTGTGGATGCTTTGACTAAGTCCACTAGTTTTGTTTTACTTAAGATATTTATTAACCTAACCATTATAATTTAGCCATGGTTATGTCTCTACATGAGTTAGCATATGATACAAACTCACCCATGTTTGTTTCTCTCACCTCATTAGTTCATTCTCATCTCTCGAGCTCTTCTTCTTCTTCCTTGAGCAAAAGCTTGCTAGGGTTTTAAAAAGGGAGAAAATATTGTGAGAAAAATACAACTAAAGTGAGCCCACTTCCTATTTTATCATCCTCTACTAGATTAGCACTTTAGTATAGTGTGTTAGCTTCACTAATCTCTCAATTAGTGAAGTAGTAGCTTGAGTTAGTGTCTTCTCGACGTAGATCATCTTCGACCTCGAAGACTTCAAGTAAGATTGTTCTTTTCACCTTGAGAAACCATGCAAGAGTCCGGGACTTGGATCGCAGCGAAGGGACTTCAACTCGGAGCTTTAGAAGCGAAGGACCGGTCTACAATGGTTGTATTCCGCAAACACTTAGATGTAAAGTAGTTTACTTTGTGTTTCGTATGATTCTCTAGTTATCGATTCTAGTTTAGGGTTCTTTAAAACGGCAAAATTTTGAAAATGGCATGGACGATGCCTCCCGAAACCTTGCTGTCATTCATAGGAACCCTACACCCGGTTCATGTGAAACGAAGTAGGAGCACATATATGAAATGTGCGGGACCAAGATTAATGCGCGTATGTGATACCGCATTCTATTCTCGTGATATATGATATCGGTCGGTTATATGTAATATAGCCGGATTATCGGATCAAGTGTTGATTCGATAGATTGTTACATTTGATATTAGCCAGTTGTATGTGATATAGACAGATTATTAAATCAAGTGTTGATTTAATAATTTAATGTATAATTATATATTTGATATTTTAACTTACATTAACTAATATTAGCTCACTTAAGAATTCTTTTTCTCACTTGTGTACACTTGGTATATATGTGATATATATTAATGTACATCTTTTGTATCATGCTAGATGCCACATGCTACATGGGTGTATGAGACTAACACCATGCTTATAATAATGTGAGGGTTTTGTTTATATAAATTGATCAAAATTAATGGTAATTAGTCATATGGTTGAAGCTTGTAGAAGCTTGTGGAACCATTGACCAAGTCTACTAATTTTGTTTTACTTGTAGATATTTATTAACCTAACCATTATTGTTTAGCCATGGTTTATTCTCTACCTGAGTTAGTGTATGACACTAACTCACCCATGGTTTCTATTCTCACCTCAACAGTTTGATTTCTCTTCATCACTTCATCTTCTTCTTCATTGAGGAAGCTTGCTAGCTTTTCTCAAGGTGAGAAAATATTCTGAGAAAAACAAATCTAAAGTGAGCCAATTTCCTATTTCATCATCATCTACTATTATCCATTTAGTTTAGTGTGTTTGCTTCACTAATTTCACCATTAGTGAAGAGGTAGCATGAGCTTGAGTCTCCTCGACGTAGATCATCTTCGGTCTCGAAAACATTGAGCAAGCTTGTTAATTTATTCATGTGAACCCTCTCTAGAGTCCGAGAGTTCATTACTAGGAGCGAAGGGACTACTACACGGAGCTTTAGAAGTGAAGGACCGGTCTACAAAGGTTGTATTCCTCATTCACTTGTATGTAAAGTTGTTTACATGCTGTTTCGTCTAAATCTCTAGTTAAGATTCTAGGGTTAGGGTTATTTAGTACGGAAAAAATTTGAAAACGACATAGACGATGCCTCCCAAAACCTTGCTGCCGCCCTAGGGAACCTAACACCTTCACGTGGATTTCGGATAACAAGGAAGAGCATGGAGACATCGACTTCGGCAAGCGAGGATCAAGGTGAGTAGATGTATATCTACGGGGGAAGTCGGGTGGATGGCGTATAGCACCCCCGCACTTTCGTAGGGTAGTATGTGAATATTATATATATACTTATGTGTTATTGTGAGACGTGTATACTTAGTAAGAAAGGCTTTAGGAGACCATTGGTTGGATTTAGTGTAATTGGAAGAAAATGCTTTTAGTTAGTTTTCTTAGTCGCGAAATCCTAGAGTAAAGGTTGACACACACACACACATGCACACACGTGGTATTGATTATGGGTGTATATGTTTATACATACACACACACACATACACACACACACACACGGATGTTGATCCCAGAATATGATACTTGGAGATGAGCCGATATGATCGGGCATGATGCCGTGAGATTATGATATGTGTTTGGGTCATGATATGATATACGACATGATATTTTAGCGGATCGTTGGGCGATGTGTTTTCATACACACGAGGATATATGTTTGATGATATAAGAATGTACTAGATTTTAGAACGGTGCCCCTAATTCATGATTTTACGATAATGATACTATATGAATAATGAGGTATATGTGATATTTGACCCGTACCCCGATTTTGGGATGCCGTACGATGGATTTCACCGTACGAGATATAGATATGATGATTGATCCGCACTCTTGACTCGAGAATGTCGTACTATGTATTTTACCGTACGTGACGCTATTGAGGCGGGATCGCCGACTACTAGATATATCAACTCGGACTTTAGGTGGATTTCCTTACCCTTTCGACTGTGCTCAAGGCATACTTATTTTCAAAACTAACAAATCGTGAGTATTTTAAAGACAGACCGAGAGATACTACGGATTTTTCAAAGTACGTATCTTTTCTTAAAGACCCCGTAGCCCCTATTTTTCTAAAACCACGATTCGTGCGATTTCAAATTCCAAAAACTGTATGACATGTATATAGAAATGTATATTCTTCAATATTGCGTTTACTATTCATTCTCCGTTATAATCATGTTCTCATTGCATTGCATGTTTATACATGTGTTTCCTTAACTATTATGAACTCGTTTGTTAGGACACCAGCACCATTACCGATGATGCGTATGTCCACAATCACTTGCTTGCCGGCTCACACACATCATCATTAAGAATTTCCATGTCACGTACGCTTTAGAGAATATTACTTTATTGATATAACTTGCTAGCTGATAGTTCCAATATTTCATTACTATGCTAGTTTAGATATTGCATTCTTTACTTAGATACCCATGCATGTATATATTCATTTGTCATGCAATATTATGGGGCTTTGTGCCGGTAATTCACTGTTTATTTACTCTCGAGTTTGGGATTTCGGATTTTCCATGAGATTTCTGGATTTGGAGAAACCGCAAGGATTTTATAAACTCATTATCATTTCTAAAGATAGAAATTTGTGGTTTTCTCGTGATATGATGTGAGAGGTGTCCACCATGTGTTTTCTCGGTTCTTGAGCGGTATCATACACCCGATTCGAGAAGGAGGATGAACCGTCTATGGGTGCATGGTGGACCCGGTACGGTACCCCGGGGCAAGATGGCCGCAGATGATGGCGTTAAGCCCGGCAGGGGAGCACTACCGACCGATTATTTGTGACGCGGCGGATATCCGGAGGATACCGACGGAGTCGTGAGATTTGATGATATGGGTCAGTTCGGATTGCCGAAGCCCGAGATATTGAGATATTGAGACATTAAGATATTGAGACATTGAGATATTGGGATATTTACTTTGTGTCGATGCTTGACATGGATTCTCTGTTGATTTCATTGATGATACTTCGGTTTTTTCACAAAAATTTCACCGAGATAAGAAAACAGTTTTCTCGTTCAAGATGTATTCTGCTTTCATTCTTAATGCATTTGTACATCATATATGTGACGTGTTGCTACCTGAGGCACAGACATGAGCACTTGGTATTTCACTTATATTTAGATGATTACCCTTACCATTATTAGATGTTTCAGGTTATATTATAAGGATATTATTGTATGACCTAGGAGAGAGTCATACATGCGATTTCTTCTCGGTGATATTTTCTACTCACGAGTTGGCAACTCACCCCCGTTGTGCCACAGTTTCTTGCAGGTTTGGCCGTACAGGTTTCGTTGCGGCTTGCTGGCACACTGCTTCCTTCCGGGTGATTGCTTTGGTAGGTGGGTTCACTTGTATCGTGACCACCGTTGTACTTGTATTTATTTCAGTTGTATCTAGTAAACTCCATCAATCAGAGTTGTATTAATTGATAGACTTAGAAAACTAGTTGTATATTCTTTCGACCTTAGAGTCGCGCGCTTGTATTATTTTGGTTCTTCTCTGGTTTTCTTGAGGATGTTGGTTTCCTTCTGAGTTTTGATCCTCGCCTTCGACGTTGTATATTGGTATTGCTTGTGTGGTTATTTCCGCCAATTGGCGAAGAGCTAGCTCCCGCTTGGGATGCCTTTATTTATTACTTATGTATATTCCTGTTTGTATCCGTTTGGGGTCAGTATTTACAAAGGAAACTCTACCGAAATTTTTGGGAAAGACTTAATGCTTTTAAAAATGCTTATTACGACTTTCAAAGTGAATTTATATGTTAACTTTTAAATAAGTATTTTTTCACTCTCTTTTTAAATGGTTTAGATTTTCTGGGCTTTTGGCTTACTTGAATTAGGTGGGTCCTATAGACTTCACATGATTCAAGTGCCAGTCACGTGCCATTTCGGATCGTGACACACACCAAAACTTAAGACATTTTGAGGTGATTTATTTTTAAGAGGAAATGAAAAATGAGTGGATAAATGAGATGGCTTGGATGCTTGTAGAAGCATGTAGAATCCATGATTCATTCGTTCGTTCATTTTTTACTCTTAGATATTTTCTCACCCAATATAATATCTTGAGCTCATGGTTCTCTCTCTCAAGAATTCAACACAACTCTCCTTTCACCCAAGTTCATCTTCTTCTTCCTCAAGAGCTCACTAAGGTTTTTCTTGAGTTAGAAATAAAAAGAGAAATGGATTTCTAAAGTGAGCAAATTCCTACTTCATCAACCTACACTTTACTAGACCTTTAGTTTAGGTTGTTTGCTTCACTAATTCCTTGATTAGTGAAGAGATAGCTTGAGTTAGAGAGATTTCAAGGTGGATCATCTTTGGCTCCGAAGATATCAAAGCAAGCTCGATCTTTTCTTCAAGTGGAGCCAAGAAGAGTTCTAGGGACTACTACTTGGAACTAAGAGCTACTACTTGGAGTTTTAGAAGTGAAAGACTTGGTTTACAAAGGTTGTAATCCTCTTCACTTGGTTATAGAACTATTTTGCTTGCATAAAATCCCAATTCTCTAGTTCAATTCTAGGTTAGTGTATCTTAGACCTCTAGACTTTTTAAAATTGCATACTTGATATATGTGGAAACCTAGTAAAGGTGCTAAAACACACTTTCATGGTATCAGAGCCAAAAGCTAGAGCATTTGGTAAGTTTTAGACGACGTTAAAGTGTTCGATCGAAGTTCAAAACCCGACATTTTACAAGTTTCTGTCCATTTTTTCAAAATTTGAAATTTTCCAGATTAAAAATTCTTAGAAAATCATACAGGTTATTGTATGGAGTCTCAAGAAATACGAGGTCCCAACTCTACTATCTGGCCACGGAACTGCGGCATAACCTAGGGTTTAGCCGCGGTTCCACCGCAACATTGGGGAGTTTGGGAATCATGTTTTATGTGCTGCTCCATTTTGTTCTTTTGGACTTTCTGGGAATTTTTAATGAGGCTCAAGTTGTTAAGATCTCTGTGATTTGTGGGTGTTTGATATATCGATCGAAAATTTTAATATCGTCTAGATTATTATGATATGTGATGCAATATTTGGAATCCACATTAATTAGTTTTGTGAAAACTAGTTTGTTGTTTGTAAATCTAGCATTTTATTCTCTTTTGATCGATTGCCATGGAGTTTCGATTCGGATCAAAACTCCGTCGCAATCTCGTATTGTACGCTAATAGTCACCGGGAAACACTACCAGATAGCCACGTCCTATAGTCCCGACCAAGTGACTATAGGAGAACACCATAACCAAAAGCATCCACTTAGGAGCTCGTAGCCGCGGTGTTCCGCCTAAATGCACTTCGTTGACGGCATCGGGGGTGCGGCAATCTACTAAAGTTCCCGACGAGCATTCGATCATTTTTTCGGGAATCTTGTTGAATTACCCGACTTGTTAATGAAAAGTGTTTTCAATTTGAGACTTAAATGCAATGTTTATAGAAGTTAGACATGAAATCCGGAGTATGTGATATTCCAGGTTTATGATGTCTAAACTATATGCGGATTCTAATTATTGTAGTTTTCATTTCTTTTCTACGACCATAAATGTAATATGTTGTGTATCCCCGATCTCGTTGCTATATGTCAACGACATTCGAGATACGCATATTTACTTACGTTGATGACATGTGATGTTATGTGTTGCTTCTGATATGTTATATTGGATCGTCGTGTTTGAATAGCCGGGTTTTTTACGTGAGATGGGAGTTTTTCTATTTTCATTCATATAAATTTGGTATGTAATATTATTTTATTAGGACACTTCCGAGTTGAGGATGATATCACCATTGATATATATAATTTACATTTCCGCATTAGGATAGACCCAAGGTGGAGAGCACAAGTAACCGGGTTCTAGAGTCCATTAGAAGAACATCTCGAGGAGTCGAGACCGGGTCTCCTAACTCTAGAATTGGCAAGGTTGCTTGCCACTCTCGTAGGGGTCTGGGGATGTCGGTTTGGCTATTCATCACGAACGTGGAATCTGTGTTTTTCATTACTGGCTTAATTTAAAATACGGACCTCCTAATATATCCTATATTTCATATGTTTGTTTCTGCTGCCTATGTTCTGTGATGTGATCATATAACTGCGTGAGACGAATGCTATATATATGATATATATAATAAACATTTCTCATGTTTTTCACCCGCGCTAGTTCTGCCCCCGCTCTGCCATTAGTTAAGTAACATAACGGTGCATGACGGGGACCTGTGGCGAATGCGGATGGCATAAGCGTACGTTCTATTTTCGTTTCTTCTGTGATGTTTAGAAAACATAAATGATGGGACGTCATTAATGAGATTAATGAAAAGAAAGAAACCTAAACATGTTGTAGAATCAAATTTTTTCAAAAAGGTAGCTCTAGTTATTGCTTTGCATAGAGGTATTCCATTATGAATATCCAGCATTTCATTCGATGAGGAAAGAGCCTAGATCCCTTCACCGGGAATAACCTCTTTAGCAAAACTAGCAGATGCTACAACCCACTTGGTTTGTTTTGAAAACTACTCGATTTTAAAAGCGGAGCTTAAACAACTTCTTTTTCAAATCACTAGATTCTACAACGATATCAAGTTCATTACGTTAAAGGTTTTTTATTCAAAACTAGTCGTAGCCCTCCGTCATTTCAGATAAGGACTATTTAGTATTCGTGCTACGTTTGTTGGCTTCCATCAAGGAGTAGTGTACGGTACCTTATTAGTGCTTATCTGCCACATATGATGCGATTGGATTAGGGTAGTCATACGGCTTTATTGACCTTGTTAAGGGTCGTACAGGTGGGTTTAATTCAATCACGAAATGACGGGTTGAACTTGACTAGCTCTTATGATTTGTTGACCTTGTTAAGGTCATAAGTTGCTAGGGGTAAAAACAGATATTGGAAATTTCAAGTGTTGAAATTTGCAATGAGATTGGATACCTTCTATGAGATAGTTGAATCCCGATACCCACTGCGAGTAAGAGTTACTCCTGAGAGAGTTTTCCACTTTATATTTAGCTGATCCAGTAGGTGTCTAAGAAAAGTGTTAACGGGGTCATGCTCCTGCGGAAACAAGGTAATTTAATTAGTTCCATGCGAAAGTATAGGAAGACTCCCTCGGAGTACCAATACCTTCCTGGCTGACCGATTGGCGAACTTATAGGGAGTAATTAATCCCGGCCAGTCTTAACTTTTAGGGTTTGAAGGAAGATTTGATAAAAACAGTGGGAGCCATCCTGATTAGATAAGATAATAACCAATCTAATCTTGCAAGAGCGCACGCTAAAGTGTTTTCTTCTCTCTCTCTAGGTAGCGACCATGACATGCCTTAATCAAGATAATAATATGGATGTATTGACCAAACCCGCTTATTATACTGGGCTGGAGAACGTTGGTTCTGCTCTATCTTATAATTGTTATAAGTCTGAGCAAGGAATAGGGGAATGCAAGGATTCCGATGCAACCTGAACGAAGAAAGAGCATGATGATGCGTCTTATTCGGGTGTGTTTGTTATTGAGAACTGTTTCTCAGTTTGCTCTACGTCCTGAGTATTAGATACCGGATCAGGATCCCATATTTGTAATATGTTACAAGGGTTAAGAAGAAGTAGAGAACCAGGAAAGGGTGATATGTCTCTCAAAATAGGGAACGGATCAATTGTTGCTGTCGAAGCTGTCGGTGAATATCACCTAGTATTGCCAAATGGTAATATATTGATTTTGAACGACTGTTATTTCGTACCATCGATGATGTGCAATATAATATCCGTCGCTTTATTAGATAAAGAAGGATATAACTTTGCACTATAGAAAAATGTTATGAACATTTTCCTAAATCAAGTGTTTATTGGGTTTGGTACGTTATGTAACGGTATATATGTTCTAAATCAAAATACAGTTCTAAATATACAGAACACACACAAGAGGAAAAGTTCAGAAATGAACGAAGCCTTCTTGTGGCATTGTAGACTTGGTCATATCAATGCGACAAGACTGGCGAGGTTGCATAGAGATGGATATTTAAATCCGTTCGAATTTACATCTTATAAAACTTGTGAGTCATGTCTTAAAGGCAAGATGACCAAAATTCCGTTTACTAGACACGGAAAAAGAGCTACTGAACTCTTAGGACTGATACATAGTGATGTATGCGGTCCTATGTTTACACATGCCAGGAATGGTTTCTCGTACTTTATTACATTCACCGATGATCTCTCAAGATTCGGACATGTGTTCCTGTTGAAACAAAAATCTGAAGCTTTTGAGAAATTCAAGGAATATAAGTATGAAGTAGAGAACCATACGGGTAAAAGTATTAAAGTCCTTCGATCTGATCGAGGAGGAGAATACTTGAGCATGGAATTCCGAGACTATTTAAAAGAGAATGAGATTCTCTCTCAGCTTACTCCTCTGTATACACTACAGCACAATGGAGTTTCGGAGGGGAGAAATCGCACCCTATTAGATATGTTGCGCTTTATGATGAGTGTTGCTGAGTTACCTATTTCATTTTGGGGTTATGCACTTGAGACAGCTGTATACCTATTGAATAAGGTTCCGACCAAATCAGTGCCTACCACTCCATATGAGATATGGGAAGGGAAAAGACCATGTCTTAATTTCATTAAGATATGGGGTTGTCCGGCTTATGTTAAAAAGCAAAATCCGGACAAGCTCGAGACAAGGTCTGTTCTGTGTAAGTTTATTGGATATCCCAAACATTCGCAATGGTATATCTTCTACCACACCGAGGAACAAAAGGTGTTTATTTCTCGGAATGCTGTCTTTTTAGAAAAGGAATTTCTTGTGAAAGAAATTAGTGGTAATGAGGTAGAACTGGAAGAAGTTACAGCTACACAAACTACAACTGATGATTTGGTAGAACCGAAGGATTCGATAGTCCTCGACGAACCTCAGCCACTCCGCAGATCTAGTAGAGTTCCTCATCCACCTGAGAGATACTACGGTTTTCTCATAGACGGTGGAAGTGAGGATTGCATTATGGAAGATGATGACCCAACTAGTTTTGAGCAGGCCATCACAAGTGGGGACTCTGAGAAATGGCTGGATGCTATGCGATCTGAGATGGAATCCATGTACACCAACAAAGTATGGACTTTGAAAGTTGCTTCTGAAGGGGTAAAACCCATTGGGAGCAAATGGATCTTTAGGAAAATTGGTTTAGATGGAAAGGTTGAGACCTTCAAAGCTAGACTTGTAGCAAAAGGTTTTCGTCAACGACCAGGTGTCGATTATGATGAAACCTTTTCTCCAGTGGCTATGATTAAGTCTATCAGGATCCTACTTGCCATTGCTGCATACCATGACTACGAAATCTGGCAGATGGACGCTAAGATCGCTTTTCTAAATGGTGATTTAGAAGAGAGCGTGTACATGACACAGCCAGAGGGCTTCGTAGATAGTGGGAGCAGCGGGAAGGTGTGCAAGCTGCTTAAATCAATCTACGGATTAAATCAGGCATCACGGAGGTGGAACATCTGTTTTGATGTAGCAGTCAAAGAGTTTGACTTCATCAAAAACGTAGATGAACCTTGCATATACAATAAGGTTGTAGAGCGTAAGGTTGTCTTCCTCATATTGTACGTGGATGGTATACTCTTGATAGAAAATAATGTTCTTATGCTACACTCGGTCAAGCTCTTGTTATCACAAAAGTTCTCCATAAAAGATCTGGGTGATGCCTCCTACATCCTGGGGATAAAGATTTATAAAGATAGATCTAAAAGGATGTTGGGATTGTCCCAATCCAGGTACATTGACACCATACTAAAGAGGTTTAGTATGGAAGATTCTAAGTGTGGTAATTTACCAGCTTGCTTAGGAATCACTCTCTCCAAAGAGATATCCCCCAAGACTGATTTGGAGAGGGCTCGCATGACCATGATACCCTATGCTTCTGCAGTTAGGTCTATCATTTACGAGATGTTATGTACCAGACTGGATGTAGCTTACGCACTTAGTGTGGTAAGCAGGTATCAATCAGATCCCAAAAAGAACCACTGGACAACTGTGAAGAACATTCTTAAGTACTTGAGAAGAACTAAAGAAATGTTCTTGGTGTATGGTAACGGTGAACTCCAGGTGGATTTCTTTACCGATTCGAGCTTCCACAGTGATAAGGATGACAGTAAGTCGGTCTCGGATTTTGTATGCACCCTCAATGGAGGGGCGGTATGGTGGAAGAGTTCCAAGCAAAATACCGTAGCAGGCTCGACGATGGAGGCTGAATACATCGCTGCCAACGATGCTGCCAAAAGAGCCGTCTTGATGAAAAAGTTCATTGCTAAACTTGGTATGGTTCCATCCATTGAGAATCCAATACCCTTGTATTGTGATAACAATGGAGCTATGGATTTGTCCAAGGAACCACGATCCCATTAGCAATCCAGACATATTCTTAGATGGTATCACCTGATCCGGGAGATAGTTGATCGCCGGGAGATCGAGGTCAGGAGAGTTGACACGAAGGATAACACCGTGGATCGACTCACGACGGCCCTCCCCTAGACACAATTTAAGAGACATTTTGGGATGTTGGGTATGAGATACTACAACAACTGACCTTAGTGCAAGTGGGAGATTGTTAGGAATATGTATGCCCTAGAAGCCATTATTGTATGATATAGTGGATGCTTGGACTTTCTTGCTTGACATGATAGTATGCTATCTGGTTGCTCTTTATCTTAGCATATACACTAGTATTATTATACTGTCTCTCTGATATATGTTGATAAAGCGCTTAGGATGTTAGCTTGACTACCAGGACTATAATATAGATCATACTAGTGGGGCTTGTATTGTCCGCAAGCACATCCTTTAACCGTTCCTAGTCGAGGGAATATCGAGACAGGGCATCGATATTTTAGAGTAGACTAGTGTGTATGTTTCTTAACCTTGTATGGGACGATGGTTGATCCCACAACCATTGGTGTTTGACATCAAAGATTGTACACATGTGCTCATTAGAGAATCGGTACACCGAACAGGACTCGCCGAGAACTCTTAGATGGTACTATACCTATCGTCAGATAGAAGTTCTCTGGTGACACTTGTACAGGTTAGTCTGTAGACCCGAGATCTTCATAGTATCTTGTGTGGTTCCCAACGTGCTTTGATTTCCTCTCTACCACGGCTTAAAGGAGTCATGCAAACAGGTGGATTTTAGGTATAGTCTCGAGTCACATGGAGGCAGTGAGTGATAGGAGGGGTTTCGTCTCTCCCGGTATAGCGAGTTGATGTTGCGCTATGCTCGATTGACTATAACAGAAAGTCCATTGTCAGGGCTGATGAGATTTACTGGTAAGTGTTATCAGTAGTTTTTCGAACGGTTATAGGCCACACATCGGCATGACTTATCAAGTTACTGGGGTCTGACGATTCCTCCCTTAGACTTGATATGCGACATATCAGACGAAGAGACCGGCCTATACGGTAAGTGTGGCTTATAGGCTCTACGAGAGTTTGGCCAAGCTTTCTTCTTGATCTTCTATTCGTTCAATACCTGGGTAGCCGTTATGTCCAGCTAGTACCGCTGACGGCTTGTGGGTGACTGATGTGATCATTACCTACTGCTGGCGTATTGACGAGTCTTTAGAGTCCCACACAGAGGTTTCCTAGCTCAAGCGAAACGAAATAGGGCACATATGGTGATATGTGCGGGAGCTTGATTAAATACGGGTATGTGATACCGTATTCTAATCTTGCGATATTTGATATCGGTTAGGATATATGTGATATAACCAGATTGTTGAATCAAGTGTTGATTCAATGATATGTTATATGTATATATATTTGATATTGGCCGGTTATATATGATATGACCGGATTATTGAATCAAGTGTTGATTTGATATAGTATATTGAATATTGTAGGTTATATATGATATAACCGAATTATTGAATCAAGTGTTGATTTGATAATTTGATATACGTATATATATGATATTAGTTGGTTATATATGATATAACCGGATTATTGAATCAAGTATTGATTTACTAATTTGATATATATTTATATTTGATATATTTATATATTAACTAATATTAATGCTCACTAAAGATTTTATTATCTTCTAATACATTTAATATTTATGTGATAAATATTAAAATATGTATTTATATATTGTGTCATGGTAGATGATATATAGAACATGGGTGTATGAGACTCACACCAAGACTTAGGATATTTTGAAGTGATTTATTTTTAAGAGGAAATGAAAAATGAGTGGATAAATGAGATGGCTTGGATGCTTATAGAAACATGTAGAAGTCATGACTCATCCATTCATTTTTGTTTTACTCTTAGATATTTTCTCACCCAATATAATATCTTGAGCTCATGGTTCTCTCTCTCAAGAATTCAACACAACTCTCCTTTCTCCCAAGTCCATCTTCTTCTTCCTCAAGAGCTCAGTAGGGTTTTTCTTGAGTTAGAAATAAAAGGAGAAATAGATTTCTAAAGTGAGCAAAATTCCTCATCAATTTACATTTTACGAGCCCTTTAGTTTAGGTTTTTGCTTCACTAATTCTTTGATTAGTGAAGAGATAGCTTGAGTTAGAGAGACTTCAAGGTAGATCATTTTCGGCTCTGAAGATATCAAAGCAAGCTCGATCTTTTCTTCAAGTGGAGCCAAGAAAAGTTCTAGGGACTAGTACTTGGAGCTAAGGGACTATACTTGGAGGTTTAGAAGTGAAGGACTTGGTCTGCAAAGGTTGTAATCCTTTTCACTTAGTTATAGAACTATTTTGCTTGCATAAAACCCTAATTCTCTAGTTCGAATCTAGATTAGTGTACCTTATGTTAGTGTATATGCCCTAGGGGCCATTATTGTATCATACTAGCTTGTATATTACTTAATGGAAGCTTGGGATATTCACAGTTATATAACAGTCTTGCTAAACATGGTGGTATGCTACTTGGTTTTATCTATCTTAATATGTGAGTATACGTATTGATAGAGCCCTTAGGATCTTGCTTGACTACCAGCTTTGTGATGGCAGTCACACTAGTGGGGACTGGGTAGTCTACAAGCACATCCTTTTCCAGGTCCCTAGTCGTAGGATTATCGAGACAGGGTATCGATACTCCGGAGTAGACTAGTGTGTACGCTTCTCATCCCAGTTGGGGAGATGGTCTGTCCCACAGCCGTCAGTACGTCGTACTGGAGATAGTATACAGGTGCACCGGACAGGACACGCGGGGAACTGTTGGTTGGTCTTATACCCGTCGTCAGTTAACAGTTCCCAGGTGATATGAGTATGGCATAGTCCGCAGACTTGACACTGCTACTTCGCCTCGAGTGTGTCCCACTGTTCTTAGATTGCTACCCTACCATGGCTCATAGGAGTCGTGCAAACAGGTAGCAGTTGGGTGCAGTCCCGAGCACTTGGAGGCAGTGGCGGTTAGACAGGATTTGTCTCTCCCGGTATCGGGAGTTGATATCGCGCTGTGTCAGAGAGCCATTACGCAAAGTCCCTGGCCAGGGCAAGCGAGATTTACTGGTAGGTTCCAGTAGTTTCTCAAGGTGTAATAGGCTTCACTCCGACACGACTTATACCGCTTTTAGAGGACTGACGCTTGCCGCCCCTAGGCCCGATATGCGATGGTCTTAGACGAACAGACCGGACTGTACGGAGATTTTCACATCAGGCTCAGTAGGAGTTCGGATGGATTTCCTCATCGGCCTTCTTATCAACATCTACCTGGGGACCGTTATGTACAGCTAGTGCCGCTTGCGGTCTGTGGTTAAACCCACTGCCATTGTAGTAGTCGAGTCTTTAGAGTCCCACACAGAGAGTTTCCCTGCTCCAGGCGAAACGATATAGAGGTCGTATGGTTTTACAACAAGTGTTCAGACGCATACGTGTGTTTACGCACGTACGACGTTCGGACAGTTTTTACTAGCCGGCTTTGGTTTAAGCCGAATTCTAGTATCGGATTATTGGATTTATACAGTCTAAAGTTTTTCCGTGTTTTCACGGATAGGAGGGGCGTTCTCGTAATTTGGCGGTAAGCTTCTAGAAGGATGATGACTTGGGGGTTTAGGTGGTATAAGCATTAAATGATTTAGTGACTCATTTGTGTGATTCATCCATGTCATTAATGCATCATTAAATGGTTAATGACTCATGTAGATGAATCACTCATATGAATAAATGAAGCATGATGATTAATCATTTTATTTATTTTATTTTGATAAATCATTATGCTTCATATATTCAACAGAGATCATTATGTCATTCTCATTCTCTTACTCACCTTCTCTCTCCTCAAGCTCTCTCTCTTGAAACCCTAATTCTCCCTTCTCATGTGTTGAGATCAAGGATTAGATAGACTAATTAATCCATAACCTCACTCTATATCACCTAGGTGCCTTTAATTAGCAACTAAAGAAACCTAGTTACCTCAAGATTAGAGGTAAAGCTTAGAATATAAGCTCTCGGGTAGATCGTCTATTACGTAGAGGAGGCCGAGGAAGAGGTGGATAACGAAAAGACGAAGGACTGGGTTCACTAGGTATAATCTCTTCTCATATTAGTTAACAACTCCTATGTATATGTTAGTTATAGTTTAGCAAAGATTCTTCGGTTAGTCGATGTTAATCCATAGAACAAGATTGTTTTTCATATTTCCGCCTCCCCGCAATTTCTGAGGTGTTGTACATCGACTTACAGTGGTATCAGAGCCTTTCTAAACAATAATTAACTCATTAGCAAAGTCATAAGAATTTTGAACGCAAAACGAACCGGAAAAAACATCGAAATCACATAGTTTCTGTCGAATTTAAAATGAGGCCTACAATTTTTTCAGGGGCCTCTAAAATTACAAGCAGGAAATTTTAAGGTTACTGGAGAATAATGGGTTCATGAATCGGCCAAACAGCCGCGGAACCGTGGTCGATCCCACCGATCCGCCGCGGATCCGCGGCCGAGTTGAAGCCGATTCAGCCCAGTTTGCCCCAATAACTCTTCTGTGATGTTTTTATATTTTCTGGAATGTTTATTTTCTGCTCAAGTCTCAGGCGCACAAAGAAGTTTTGGAGTAGAATCTAAAGTGTTTGCTCGATCGAAATTATACGATGTTTGCTAAATAGATTATATCTGTGAACTGTATTATGTGTTCGTAAACCTCCCCCAACTGCTAGTATGTCGGTTGGCAGGGGTTGCACATTTCTGTAATGATTTTACTGTTTGTGATTATGAACTTGATTGGATTGTTGTGATGATTAGCCGGGGTTTGAGATGAGTTGTTATATTCATTCATTCAAAGTAATTGTAATATGTTGTAATATTATTTTGCGGGGCACATCCAGGTTGCGGTTGTAGCCACCGTTGTATTATTTCATTTTACTGTTTTTGCTCCTAGGATAGACCCAAGGTGGGGTGCACAAACTACCGGGTACTTTGAAGTGTTTAGTGGCCGACTCACGTTGTTGAGGGAGACCGCTTCACTTCGGGTACTTGGCGGGTAGTTTGCCGTACCCGTAGGGGTCTAGGGTGGGGTAATGGCTATTCATCACAACTGTGTAATCCATCTTTCGTTGCAAGCTCAAAAGAAACGCGGATTGCTTGCATATCCAATAATGTTCATCTGTGATCTGGAATGCCTATTATTGCGTCTGACGAATGTACAATATCTATATATGATAGCTATTTAGACGTCACTTATGTTTTACACCCGCGCTAGCCCAGCCCCCGCTCTGTCGTTAGTTAAGTAACCTAACGGATGATGACGGGACCCAGTGGCGAATGCGGATTGCATAAGAGGACGTTGTATTTTCGTTGTTTTCTGCAATGATAGGTTAATGATGGGACGCATTATATTAATGCAAAGAAAATAAACCAAAGTTGAATCGCTGGAACAGTTTAAAAGAAACCACTCGGTTATTTTAAAACAGAGGATATTTTTTAATTGCGGAGCTTTAACCACTCCTTTAAAAGCTATCAGGTTCCTTCGGTCATATCAAGTTCACTACGTTCACGGTTTCACCAAAACCATTCGTAGCCCTCCGTCATTTCAATTGGGTATTCAGTAGTATTCAAGGTATGTATTTTGACCTAACGCCAAGGCATAGTGTTTAGTAGCTGCTGGGTATTCATTTGTTGCATAGATAAATGAGTTAGTTTGGGACAGTCGTATTATCATTTTGGCCGAACGTCAAGGATATGTACGGATGGGTTCAAATTAACAAGATAATGATGGGTAGAACTTGACATGTGACTTATGACATTTTGACCTAACGCCAAGGTCATAAGAGCATGGGGTAAAAATTTATATCGAGAATTTCTAAAGAAACTGAAATTTGCAAAGAGATGCATACCATTTGGAGTTTGATGAATGTTGGTAGGATTCCTTCAACATTATCATACGATGATAGTTGGATCCCGATCCTACTGTGAGTATATGCTACTCATCAGGAGATTCTTCACTTAACGATCAATGCTATAAACCAAGTAGGTGCCGAGAAAGGTGTCAGCGGGGCTACGCCCCAGAGAAAAGAGGTTATTTAATTAAGGAACTTCGCGAAAGCGTTGGAAAACCTCCCTCGAAGTACCGACACCGGCCTAGCTGAACGGTTAAGCAAGTATTGTACGGTGAGAATAGTCTTGGCTAGTTCTTCCTTTTTGGTTTGAGGAGGGATTCGAGAAACAGTGGGAGCCATCTAGTTTAGATAAACTAAAAACCACTCTAAACTTGTAAGAGCATCATGCTAAAGTGTTCTCTCTCTCTCTCTCCTAATTGCAGCGACCCTGAAAATGACTGGACTTAAGTTACTATTAGAAAAAATATACTGACAGGGCCAAACTATAAAGATTGGCTGCGGAATGTCAAAATGGCTTTGACTTATGACAGATTGGGGTATGTCCTCACCACTAAGGCACCTGCAGTCCCAGGTCCCAAATCCAGTAATGCGGATAAGGAAATCCGCAAAACCTGGGAGTTAGATTGCGCGAAGGCCAAGTGCATCGTGCTTGCCTCGATGAACAATGAACATCAGAGGAGGCACGAGGATATGGATCTTGATGCCATATTTCTCCATACAAAGGAACTTTATGGAGAGCAATCTCGTATAGCAAGATACGAGACCTCAAAGAACTTGTTTCGAGCGAGGTTAGCCGTCGGATCATCGGTAGGAGAACATGTCCTAAAGATGATTGGCTATATTGAAGAGCTCGCAGACCTTGGGACGACTTTGGATCATGAGCTTTATACAGACTTGATTCTCCAGTCCCTTCCTTCCACCTACGCCCAGTTTATTCTGAATTTCAACATTCAAAGAAAAGAAGTTGAACTTCCAGAATTCCTTAACATGTTGAGGAGTGCATAGGGCACCTTGCAGAAGGCAAGGGAAAAACCCGCTATGTTTGTTAGCGGTGCTTCTTCTTCTGGGTCCAAGGCTAGGGCCAAAGGAAAGAAGAAGAAGGCCACCACCAAACCTAGAGGAGGTGTTAGTAAGGTGGGAGCGAAGGGAAAGAAAAAGATTGCGGTGCCAGTAGTGGCCCAGGATGAGTGCTTCCATTGTCATAGGAAAGGGCACTGGAAGAAAGATTATAAGGCGTGGAACGCCAAGAACTAGGGACCGAAGCAAGCTGTGGCTTCGACTTCAGGTGTGTTTGTAATTGAGAATTGTCTGTCAATCAACTTTACTTCCTGGTATTGGATACCGGATCAGGATCTCATATATGCAATTCATTGCAAGCACTGAGAAACCGTAGAGTGCTGAAAGATGGTGATATGACCCTGATGGTTGCTAACGAAGCTAGCGTGGGAGCTGTGTCCGTAGGGGATTATCACCTGGGATTGACGAGTGGACACATTTTGGTTTTACATAACTGTTTTTGTGTACCTAGTTTAATGTGTAATATCATATCAGTTTCCTTGTTATCAAATAAAGGTTATGATTTCACGTTTGTAAGCGATGTTGTTAACATCCACCTGAATCATAGTTTGATTGGATCCGGTACACTGGATAACGGTATATATGTCTTAAACCAACTCTAGATTTTCAATGTCCAGAACACACTAAAAAGAAAGTCTCTAGATTTAAATAAGGCTTTCTTATGACACTGTAGACTAGGTCACATCAATGAGACAAGGTTAACTAAGTTATATAGAGAAGGATATTTGGACTCGTTCGAATATCAAACTTATGCCACTTGTCAATCATGTCTCAAAGGAAAGATGACAAAGACTCCATTCACTGGACATGGAGTAAGAGCGAGCGAGCTCTTAGGACTCATACACAGCGATATATGTGGTCCAATATCTACACATGCAAGAGCTGGTTTTTCCTATTTCATTACTTTTACGGATGATTACTCTAGGTACGGATTCATTTATCTAATGAAATATAAATCCGAGGCTTTTGAGAAATTCCAGGAGTATAAGAATGAAGTAGAAAACCAAACCGGCAAAAGTATCAAGACACTAAGATCTGATCGAGGTGGTGAATACTTAAGTGCCGAGTTCCTTGGTTACCTAAAAGAGAAAGGAATTCTCTCTCTGCTTACTCCTCCATACACTCCACAGCATAACGGTGTATCGGAGAGACGGAATCGAACCCTATTGGATATGGTGCGTTCCATGATGAGTAATGCTGAGTTACCGCGATATTTCTGGGGTTATGCGCTAGAATCAGCGGCATATCTTTTGAACATAGTTCCTACCAAAACTGTGCCTACCACGCCATATCAGATGTGGAGTGGGAAGAAACCCTATCTTCAGTATCTGAAGATATGGGGATGTCCAGCTTTTGTTAAAAAGCAGCATGTGGACAAGCTCGAGGCACGATCAGTACTGTGTAAGTTTGTGGGATATCCAAAGAACTCCAGGGGGTATCTATTCTATTACGCAGAGGAACAAAAGGTTTTTGTTTCTCGTAATGCCCATTTTCTAGAACATCAGTTTTTAGAAAAGGAAACAGGTGGGAGCGAAATAGAACTGGAAGAAATTCCAGAACCACAAACTACTACTGAAAGTTTGGTAGAACCAGTAGTTCAAGAAGAACAGGACATTCCCGCACCCCTCTGCAGAAGTAGTAGGCCGTCTCATCCGCCTGAGAGATACTACGGTTTTCTCATAGATGGGGATGAAGAGGATTGCATCATTGATGATGATGAACCTACTAGCTTCCAGCAGGCCATCCAGAGCGGCGACTCGGTATGATGGATAGATGCAATGCGGACCGAAATGGAGTCCATGTACACCAACAAAGTATGGACTTTGGACTTTGCTCCAGATGGGGTAAAACCCATAGGATGCAAATGGATCTTCAAGAAAAAGATTGGTGTAGATGGACAGGTGGAAACCTATAAGGCTAGACTTGTTGCAAAGGGTTTTCGTCAAAGACCTGGTTTGGATTATGCCGAAACTTTTTCTCCAGTGGCTATGCTCAAATCCATTCGGGTCCTTCTTTCTATTGCTGCCTTCCATGATTATGAAATCTGGCAGATGGACATAAAGACGGCTTTTCTAAATGGTAATTTAGAAGAGTGCGTCTATATGGATCAGCCAGAAGGTTTCAATCAGAGTGGGAGCAGCGGGAAAGTGTGCAAGTTGCTTAAGTCTATTTATGGACTGAAGCAAGCATCGCGGAGTTGGAACATCTGTTTTGATGAAACGGTCAAAGAATATGACTTTATCAAAAATCCAGATGAACCATGTATATATAGTAAAGTTGTAGCATGAACTGTCGTATTCCTCGTATTATACGTGGATGACATTCTATTGATAGGAAATGACATTCCTATGCTACAATCTGTCAGAGGATTCTTGTCACACAGGTTCTCCATGAAAGACTTGGGTGATGCCTCTTACATTCTGGGGATCCGGATCTATCGTGATAGATCCAAGAGGACGTTGGGACTTTCGCAGTCCAGGTATATCAACACTATACTGAAAAGATTCGGTATGGAAGATTCTAAGCGCGGTAATCTACCGGCTTATCACGGAATCACCCTCTCCAAAGAGATGTCTCCCAAGACTGATTTGGAAAGGGAACGCATGTCTATTATACCCTACGCTTCTGCGGTAGGCTCTATAATGTATGCGATGTTGTGCACCAGACCAGATGTAGCATACGCACTGAGCGTGCTAAGCCGGTATCAGTCAAACCCAGGGAAGAAGCACTGGATAGCAGTAAAGAACATTCTCAAGTACCTGAGAAGGAATAAGGAGATGTTCTTGGTTTACGGCAGAAAAGACCTCAAGATGGAGGCCTTTGCTGATTCCGGCTTCCAGAGTGATAAGGACGATTCCAAGTCCATGTCAGGTTATGTTTTTACCCTCAATGGATGGGCGGTGTGCTGGAAGAGTTCCAAGCAGGACACCGTTGCTGACTCGACGATGGAAGCGGAGTATATTGCTGCTTGCGATGCCGCAAAAGAAGTGGTCAGGATGAATAAGTTCCTAACAGAACTTCAGGTGGTTCCTACCATTGTTGATCCAGTACCTCTGTATTGCGACAACAATAGAGCTATAGCTTTAGCGAAGGAACCAAGGTCCCATCAGAAGTCCAGACACATCTTAAGGCGGTATCACTTGATCAGGGAGATCATAGATCGCAAGGAGATCGAGGTCCGGAGAGTTGCTACTGAAGAGAACATTGCTGATCCATTCACAAAGGCCCTACCTCAGATTCAGTTCGAGAGGCTACTCGAGATCATCGGTCTTCGATATGCCAGTACATGGCCCTAGTGCAAGTGGGAGATTGTTAGTGTATATGCCTTAGGGGCCATTATTGTATCATACTAGCTTGTATATTACTTAATGGAAGCTTGGGATATTCACAGTTATATAACAGTCTTGCTAAACATGGTAGTATGCTACTTTGTTTTATCTATCTTAATATGTGAGTATACGTATTGATAGAGCCCTTAGGATCTTGCTTGACTACCAGCGTTGTGATGGCAGTCACACTAGTGGAGGCTGGGTAGTCTACAAGCACATCCTTTTCCAGGTCCCTAGTCGTAGGATTATCGAGAAAGGGCATCGATACTCCGGAGTAGACTAGTGTGTACGCTTCTCATCCCAGTTGGGGAGATGGTCTGTCCCACAACCGTCAGTACGTCATACTGGAGATAGTATACATGTGCTCGTTGGGTTATGGGTACACCGGACATGACTCGCGGGGAACTGTTGGTTGGTATTATACCCGTCATCAGTTAACAGTTCCCAGGTGACATGAGTACAGCATAGTCCGTAGACTTGACACTGCTACTTCACCTTGAGTGTGTCCCACTGTTCTTAGATTGCTACCCTACCACGGCTCAAAGGAGTCATGCAAACAGGTAGCAATTGGGTGCAGTCCCGAGCACTTGGAGGCAGTGGTGGTTAGACAGGATTCGTCTCTCCCGGTATCGGGAGTTGATATCGCGCTGTGTCAGAGAGCCATTACGCAAAGTCATTGGCCAGGGCAAGCGAGATTTACTGGTAGGTTCCAGTAGTTTCTCAAGGTGTAATGGGCTTCACTCCGACACGACTTATACCGCTTTTAGGGGACTGACGCTTGCCGCCCCCCTAGGCCCGATATGCGATAGTCTTAGACGAACAGACCGGACTGTACGGAGATTGTCACATCAGGCTCAGTAGGAGTTCGGATGGGTTTCCTCATCGGCCTTCTTATCGACATCTACCTGGGGACCGTTACGTACAGCTAGTGTCGCTTGCGGTCTATGGTTAAACCCATTGCCAGCGTAGTAGTCGAGTCTTTAGAGTCCCACACATAGAGTTTCCATGCTCCAGGCGAAACGATATAGAGGTCGTATGGTTTTACGACAAGGGTTCGGACGCATACGTGTGTTTACGCACGTACGACGTTCGGACAGTTTTTACTAGCCGGCTTTGGTTTAAGCCGGATTCTAGTATCGGATTATTGGATTTATACAGTCTAAAGTTTTTCCGTGTTTTCAGAGATAGGAGGGGCAATCTCGTAATTTGGCGGGAAGCTTTTAGAAGGATGATGACTTAGGGGTTTAGGTGGAATAAGTATTAAATGATTTAGTGACTCATTTGTGTGATTCATCCATGTCATTAATGCATCATTAAATGGTTAATGACTCATGTAGATGAATCACTCATATGAATAAATGAAGCATGATGATTAATCATTTTATTTATTTTATTTTGATAAATCATTATGCTTCACATATTCAAGAGAGATCATTATCTCATTCTCATTCTCTTGCTCACCTTCTCTCTCATCAAGCTCTCTCTCTTCAAACCCTAATCCTCCCCTCTCATGTGTTGAGATCAAGGATTAGATAGACTAATTAATCCATAACCTCACTCTATATCACCTAGGTGCCTTTGATTAGCAACTTAAGAAACCTAGTTACCTCAAGATTAGAGGTAAAGCTTGGAATAGAAGCTCTCGGGTGGATCGTCTATTACGTAGAGGAGGCCGAGGAGGAGGTGGATAACGAAAAGATGAAGGACTAGGTTCACTAGGTATAATCTCTTCTCATAGTAGTTAACAACTCCTATGTATATGTTAGTTATAGTTTAGCAAAGATTCTTCGGTTAGTCAATGTTAATCAATAGAACAAGATTGTTTTTCATATTTCTACCTCCCCGCAATTTCTGGGGTGTTGTACATCGGCTTACACCTTAGACCTTTAGATTTTTTAAAATTGCATACTTGATGCATGTGAAAACCTAGTAGAGGTGCTAAGACACACTTTCAGCATGCATATTGATTTAGAATATTATATTATAGATATACACATAATCTTTTTGCAATTACTTATAATATATTTTTAATTGTCAAATTGTAGGTGGTGCATCCACATCTGGCGCAGAGGCCACTCTCGCCACTTCCGTACCCTCCGCGCAGTCTGCATGTTAGTATTCTTAAATATAAAATCTTTTTCATAAAAGAGAAGATGACTTAGACACACTAGCCTATCCAAAAGGCCCAAATGCAAATGATTTAAGCTCTCAATTAGTTTTACCTTTTTGGTGGATGTAGTCAGTCTTTATTTTTATGAAAATTAGTTTTTTTTTACTTTACATATCCTCTAAGAATAACCATGAATTTCATGTAATTTTATCGTCAATGTTTATTTTCTAGCTAGAGGGGATGCGTTCGCGTCTGGGTTACTGGCTGTTCTTTACTGGAGGAACTATCGTTCCGCTGGTGCTGCTGCCCGGGCCCAGGCTAATGTTGTTGTCGCCGGAAGTATATATCGCACTTCAATTTTCGTTAATCCTTAATTTCTAAATACCGTTTTGTCTTGATATTTCTTGTTTGATATTTTTTATAGATGCAGGGCAGCCCCACCCTGAGAGGGGGACTTGAGGGCCGAATCAGTCCCACAGGCTGATGCCCGATAGAGTTAGGGGGAGGCATCATTTCCCCTTTTCTTTACCCCCGATTATCGCTATACCGGAGATTATGCCGAAAGGTTCGGCCGGTATATGAAGGATGAGAGCCGTATCTAAAAGACGTATCCTCTTCATGTTGAGTGGGGCGATTAGCACCGGCGCTCTTTTGTCCTCTTCTGGGATCAGCTCGGGTATTAATATATATATATTTTTGACTTATCAAATAAATTTATTATTATTAAACACTTATAATTTAAATACATTATTTTTTTAAATTTGCAGTTGGATTATGACTTTCAGTCTGTACCCGACCTTGATCACCCTGACAGAGTGCTCGATCTTCACGCTCTTTATCTGGGCATCATGAAGACCATGCAATCTAAGGTCCGATATAATAGGAACGAGCTGAAAATCGATAGCTACACGCTATGGCTGGCGACCTCCGAGGCGAAGAAAGGGCTCTCCTATATTCTTCGGCCTTTGCCAGAGTCAACGTAAATAAATGGCCTCTCTTATGTCGGTATTATGAGTCTGAGCGTAAACAGATTTGTAATTTAAATGTAATTCATTATTTTGTATATATTATTCTTTTGTGTTACTTAATTAGAAAATTAAATCTGATTGTGTTGTGCAGAAATATGTCGATCGAAATAAGGAGAATAGGAAGTCGTTGAAAAGGGGTCGGCCCACTTACACATGTGTCTCGAGGATCATTATTCGTTCCATGGAGATATTGGTAAATTACAATAGATCTATTTTAATATAATGCAATATTAAGAGTTATTTTATAATATATGTAAATTTTTGGCGAATTGCAGAGAACTCAGACCCTGGCGCAGGGTGGTATACCGAGCGTGTTGACCACGTATCTTGCCGTCCATGGCATCTGGACAGATCCCGCCACAGGCGAGCTTCGATTTCCTGACACTGCTATCCAGGAGTATTGCGTAAGTGTTAATATTTATTCTAATTCGAATAAAAATTTTGTTTTGATAAGTTCAAATTTAAATTATATACTTATGTTTTAATGGTTAACGTGGGTGTAAGAGCGGGTGGTGGAGCAGGCGGATGCATCGGGGATCGATTTCAGTGGACAGACCGATTAGATCATACTGACCCCAGTCCTAAATGCCTCACACGAAGGGAACCACGGAGGTTGAGAAAGAGGCCGGGGACTTGGTCCTAGCAGAGCCCATATAGAGTTGGTCTCCACTCTGTTGGTTACTACGCCTACCCCCCGTGAGCGACGTCTAGAGTATGATGTTGCCGCATTGAAGACCGCCGTCGAGGAGTTGAAGAAGATGTTGGTACGTATATTACTTATTAGTAAAATATTATATTACATTATAGATAGTAGCATATGCAATATTAGTAGCCTGAGTTTATTTGGTTTTAGACTTAAGTTTGATTAATCAGACTTATATAAAACCATCTAATTAAACTGAACTCTATAGTCATAATCATACTACATCTTTCTTCATTTTAAAGTTTAAAAAGTTATGATTATTCAAACTCAAAACTTGAGAAGAAAATATTACATTGTAAATTAGATAACTCCAAAACCAAGTATCCAATCAAACCTAAATAATTAAGGAGAGATATGGGCTTACAAGTTAGAGTAAGCATCATTTCTATCTCCACTTAAAAAAAACTATGGTTTTCCAAACTAGATACCCAAACTAGGCCTAAGTCCCTAGGGATTCTTAGATTGGGGGAAAAAGTATAGCCCTGAATGTGTGGAATTTCAATATGTATAAATTCTCATACATAACTTATGAATTTCAACAGAACGTGAGGAATCTTAATAAAGCATATATAAATTCGCGGTTTCACAATAATCCGATAATGATACGAATTTGACTAAAATTTAATACATCGTTCTTACTCGTTTATTATACAAACAAAATTTTTTATAGATTCGGCAGGCTACTTCGGCTGCGGCTCTACATGCCTCTCCTTCAGCTGCGGCTTCGCAAGCCACTGTCTCGGCTGCAGCTGCGCTGGTCTCTCCTATAGCTCCACAACCTACTCAGACTCCTACATAGATCACTCAGACTTCTGCACATACCACCCCCTCATTAGTCGAGTTTTTGACGACCCAGGGCTGCACCGAAGAGCAAATGCACCAGATTACGACATTTATTAGAGCTAGAGGAGCTGGACTCTAACAACCTAGTTCATTTATACCAATTCCAGTTCCCGTATTTACTTATCTGTGATATTTTCTTGATTTATCGTGTTTTGGGTGCGAATGGTATTTTACATTTTACTTTGCATTCGACCCGACCCGCTTGCTTGAACCTGTTTGATTCATATTTATGAATTACCCTGACTTGTTACGTAAACTGTGCATTTTCATGTTTAGTGCATACTGGCATTTTATCTGGCATTTCATCTTTTATCATATAACATTTTAGGTCACGTAAAATAATTTAAAATTACTTAACATGGTCTGCATGATACCCCTAACCCCGTGGTAGTATCCGCGCATCTTGTTCTCGTCCCGTTCAGTGAAACGGACGTGTTTGGATAGCTACGCGCACGTACGTGCATCCGTTCTTGGGGGTAAGCATTTTCGTTACCTGAACATTCATTTTGAATTTTGAAAGTCGCATATATTTTTCGTATTTTAAATCTGAATTTTTAGATCTGACCCGGGCGTGTTTTGGAATATTTTTGTATCCCGCCTAAATTCAAACTTATTTAATATTTATTTTAAATTTTTACATTTAATCTCGTTAATTGTTAATATTTACCTAACAAACTAAAATCTTTTTTTAATTTAAAATTTTAAATCCTAACTAATAGCCAGCTCACTCCAGCTCTCTCCCTCTGTCTCGTAGCCCCCACCTTCTCTCTCCCTCTCTCAGCTTCTCTCTTTCTCTCTCTCTCTCTCACCCGCAGATCTCATTCTCTCTCTCCCCCTCGTAATCTTTCTCTCTCTTCTCTCTTTCTCTCTCCCTCGCTACGTGACAACTTTCTTTCTCCTCTTCTTTCTCTCTCCTCTCGCCCTCTCTCTATCTCTCTCATCTCGCACCTCTCTCTCTCTCATCTCGCAATGAGATGAATCCCGTCACCTCCCTCTGAATCCCGTCACCTCCCTTCATAATATCCCCATATATTCTTTCTCCCTCCTCCATTTTCTTTTAAAACCGAGCAGCCTCGCCACGAACCCATCATCTTTTCTCAAACCCTAACCCTAAGCCATCGCCTTTCTTCTCTCGATCTCGCCTCCACCCTCATCTCATCATCTTCTTCATTCTCCTCTGGCTTCTCCTTTAATTCCCGAGCCCACTGCACCCGAGAAACCAAAACCCACACCACCTCATCACCGTTCCTTCATCGCCGATGACCCTAGCCTCACACCACCATCATCACCATCTCCTTTCTCTCCATAACTCCTCTATTATTCCTCCTACAACCCAGACAACAAAACCCAAACCCTAACCGAAACCCTAACACCAAACCCTAGCTTCGCCGGAGGTCTTTCACAGCCGTCGACACCTTCACGACTCCTCTCTGCAACCACAGTGAGCTTTCTCTTCTTCTCATTCTTCTTCTTCCTCTTTCCTTTCTTCTCCTTCTGCCTTTCTTTCTTTTCTTTTCTTTTTTTTTAATTCTTGAGTTTTGTAGTTCGCCGGAGCCGTGACGACGCTGACGATCCAGACGACCCAGCGAACGTGCCTTGCTTGCGTGATCACCCTTGTGCATTGTTTGGAACCATTCTGTGTACCGTGCGCGCGTCGCGACATTTCGCTGACGTAGGACGTTCCGTACACATCCGTTTCTTGATCCATCGAGGCAAGTTAATGTTGCTACATGCTATATAACTCATTATATACCTATTTAAATAAATATCATACCTGTATTTTAAATCTAGGATCCCATGTTTCATATTATAGCTTTTCGATGTTCCGTTTGCATCCATTCATATCATTTCAGATCTAGGTCATGAAAACTTATTTTGTTACATACTAGATTACTATATATTGTATTCATATCAATATTTATATCACATATTGCTTAGTTGTACATCCCATATTACCATTTTATAGTTTTATAACTTTTCGGATACCCATTTGCATCCATCTCATTTAGAATATATATAATTGCATCCATAGATCATATTAATACATAATACTGTGAAATTAACACCCCATGTTTAATAAAGTGCATCCTAATTAGTATTGGAACTATAAATGTAACCCTAATCGATAATTGTGCATCCATATCTTTGAACTTATATCTATTGGCATACCACATCACATTATTCCATTTTATTGTTATATTAGTACTCCATACTTGATTTTATGTACCCACACTTATTACAGTTTGATTACGAGTACCCACTTGAAACCTGTGCACTACTTGACATGACTTGATACACCACTACTTGACATGACTTGATACATGTATACCACCTGACATGACCTGATGTACCACAGTTTGACATGTTACCTGATCTTGTTACTAATGCCGACAATCTTGACCTGTTGTCCCTATGGACATTTCCTGTTGCCAATTCAGACAAACCTTTACCTGCTTGATCCTGTGTTGGCATTAGCTCGAGATTTATCAATACCTGACTTGAACACATAACTTGGGGGTATGGGGAAATCAATGATGAAACCTGACTTATAACTCGACAGTTTGATGTCTTTACTGATCAGTCTTACGGGCTAGGCCAGCCCCGGAATGATGCTGCTGACATCTTTCGTCTTTACATACTACCTTTTACTGCTTAGCGACACGTCTCGGATTCAGCCCGAGAGTCTTGACCGTGGTCCCGGGCACGCACGGGATACTATTGAGTTATATCGATGATTCATCAAATTGATTTCAAAGACTTGAGAGTAGTTAACCCAGTAAACCAGTTTAGATTACTCACTGCACATCACCTGTGCCTTACCCTTCACTGTCCTTATTTATTTTACTGTTATACCTGTTTTACCGTTCATACTCATACCCGCATGACTTGCTACTCCTTGATGTATTATTGCTTGATATTATGACGCACTGACGTCTGGGTTTTGCATGGCCCAGATCCTTTACCTTTGCTGCAGGCCGAGCAGGAGCGTTTTAGTGAACAGGCCGAGCAGTAAGGACCTGTTATTAGTTTAGTTTAGTTTCCCTTTCAGTATTTTCATTCCTGATGTGAGCCCTCATTATGGGACGTACATTCTAGTTATTATTGTATTGGATCTTTTTGCTTCCGCATTATTTTATTCTTGACTCGTTATTCTGGCTCATGGACATGTATTAGATAGTTGTTTATTATTGTTCTTGATATCTCTACAGCCGTAATGTGACTGTGGAGGGATATTTCCTATCCACAAGTAGCATGGTTGGCTCTGTCACGTGCCTATCTTAGCGTACTCTGGGAAGCGGGGCATGACAGGGTTAGTTTGGTATCAGAGCCATAGGATCTAGGTTAATCGGGTTTGATTCTTTTGTAGTTGGGTATTGGACCCAATACACGAATCAGAATACTCGTGATTAGGAACATGTCCTACCACTTTACCATCTTGCCATTTTTGAATCTTAACTTCCTCCTGATTCTACCTTGACGATATGCAAACCTCTTGGCATCTTGACTTGAAACTTGGTTTCCTATTGTTTATCTCTAGAACTTAGGTGACTTGGATGGAGTTATGTGATTGTAGCTATGTACCGCGGCATGGTTATAATGTGGTACTCTATTTAAGTAACTTGGAGTTCTAGTCTTGATTCATATCCTTGATCTATATTTTGAATCCGTTATCATACCAATCCTTTCGGTATTTTGGTTTCAGGGACATGGCAGGCAGGAATTTGAAATGTACCAGAGGCGTGTTGATGAAGCTGCTTTGCTTGGGGTAATCCGTGGGATGCTGGAGAACCAGAAACGGCAGACCGAGCTGAACCAGCAACAAGCCGAAGCTTTTCAGGAAGGTTTGCGAACCGTCCAGCAGTCCATAAACAATGTTGTGGCCAGACTAGTTGATCGTGTGGGTACCATGGTGGATTTCAGGAGACTTGGTCCGTCCGTCTTTACTGGCCTGGAAGAGCCGTTGCCAGCAGAGCAGTGGCTGGTTGATACGGAGAATTTGCTCATTGCGGCACAGATTCTAGAGGATAAGAGAGTGGATGTGGTATGCATCCGGTTGGTGGACTATGCCCATGAATGGTGGCTTGTGGAAGAGACCCGCTTGCCCAAGCCGATCAGTTGGGCGGATTTTTCAAAGAGTTTCTTAGAGAAGTTCTTCCCGCAGACTGCACGGGAGGAAATGGAAGAAAAGTTTATCAATTTGAAGCAGAACGGTGCACCAGTGGATGTACATGCAGCTGAGTGGACGCGGCTCAGTAGATTCGCTGGACCTTTGGTTGCTAACGATGTTGATAGGGCAAGGAGGTTCATGCGCAGTTTGGATGTGGACATCCAGAGGCAAATTATATCCCTGGGTTTGACCACTTTCTCACAAGTACTTACAGCGGCCCGAGAGCAGCAGAGCCTATCTATGAAGACTGGGAGTACGCAGCAGCAAGCAGTTACAGTGCGGAAGCCGGCATTTGCACCGAACCGAGCGCATGTACGCAGAGGTATTCCGGTGAACCGACGTGGCGTAACACCTATAAAGAAGCCTGTCGTTGTTGATCAAAGAAGGAGCGTGATTTGTGACTACTGCCATTTACCTGGACACGTACAAAAAGAATGTCGAAGGATGCGGGGACTCTGTTTGGTTTGTGGATCGGCGAATCATACTATCAACACTTGTCCGTCAAAGCTTCGCACGAAAGATGATGTTCAGAGGCCACCGCAGAAGCAGTTTCAGGGACACAAGCAGCTGACTCAGGGACTCAAGCTCGAGCATTTACCCTGACGGCTGAGGAAGCTAAGGCTTCAGGAGAAGTTGTTTCAGGTATCCTACTTGTTCATGGTTTTCCCGCATTAGCGTTATTCGATTCTGGTGCATCCCATTGTTTTATGTCGTCCAAATTTATTGCTACACACTCGATTGCTTGTACGACCCTGTCTATTTGTTGGGACATACACACTGGGAATGGGAAGATCATAGCTAGTAGAGAATGTAAGGATTGTTCAGTTGTTGTTTGCGGATGGGAGTTATTTGCAGATTTCTTGGTGATTGATCCAGGCAGCTATGAAGTCGTCTTGGGAATGGATTTTCTCGGCACTTTCTACGCTCATATTGATTGTAGGGCAAAGAAAGTAATTTTCCAGATTCCCGGACATCCGGAGTTTATCTTTATTGGAGGAAGCAGTTCTGTCGGGCCAGTCGAGTTTAGGGCTAGGCCGACAAATAATGTTCTTTCGTCGATGGAAATTGATAAGTAAGAAGCACCAGCTATAGTTCGAGATTTCATGGACGTGTTCGAGGACATCTCAGGTTTACCTCCGAAACGGGACGTGGAGTTCGCGATCGATCTTGTTCCTGGTGCAGCACCAGTCTCAAAGGCATACTATCCAATGGCACCAGTAGAGTTGGAAGAAGTCAAGAAGCAGGTTACCGAATTACTTGAGAAGGGTTGGATTCGCAGCAGTAACTCACCTTGGGGAGCTCCAGTTCTTCTAGTCAAGAAGAAAGATGGCACAAGGAGGATGTGCATCGATTATCGAGAATTAAACCGGGTGACTATTAAGAACAAGTACCCGATCCCTCGCATTGGCGACTTATTCGAGCAGGTTAGTGGCGCGAGGGTATTCTCGAAGCTGGATTTGCGATTCTGATATCATCAAGTCCGAGTTAAATCAGAAGATATTTGCAAGACGGCGTTCGGAACTCGGTATGGACATTAGGAGTATTTAGTGATGCCCTTCGGAGTAACGAATGCACCGGCGATATTTATGGACTTGATGAACCGAATATTTTCACCATTCTGGGACCAGTTTATATTGGTGTTCATTGATGATATTCTGGTTTACTCGAGGAGCATAGAAGAGCATGCAGAACACTTGAAGATCGCACTGCAGACATTGAGGCAAGAAAGATTGTATGCAAAGATGAGAAAGTGCGAGTTTTGGCTTGAAGAAGTGATGTTTTCGGGGCATGTCATGTCCGGAGATGGAATAGCCGTTGATCCCGAAAAGATTGCAGCAGTTCGAGATTGGCCGATTCCGAAGAACGTTGCAGAGATCAGAAGCTTTCTTGGACTTGCCGGGTATTACAGAAAGTTCGTGGAGAACTTTGCTCATTTGGTTGAGCCTTTGACCATGCTTACGCGCAAGAACGTACTATTTGTGTGGACGGATAAGTGTGTGTCGGCTTTTGAGGTGTTGAAGCAGAGACTGATAACCGCTCCTATTTTAACCGTGCCAGACAGTTCCGGAGGATTGGTGATTCACAGCGACGCATCTGGTAAAGGATTGGGATGTGTTTTGATGCAGCATGGGAAGGATATAGCTTACGCATCGATACAGTTGAAGACCCATGAGAAGAATTACCCAACTCATGATTTGGAGCTAGCAGCTGTGATTTTCGCTCTGAAGATTTGGAGACACTACCTATTGGGCGAAAGGGTCGAAGTATTCACCGATCACAAGAGCCTAAAGTACGTGTTCATACAGAAGGAGCTTAATAAGAGGTAGCGTAGATGGTTGGAGCTGATGGCTGACTACGATCTTGATCTTAAGTACCATCCGGGGAAAGTTAATGTTGTGCCGGATGCGCTTAGTCGGTTGCCAGCAATTCAGATGTTGACTGCACAAAAGGAACTTATTGAAGACTTTCGAAGATTCGATTTGGAGATTGTGCTACCGCATTCTTCGGGACAGTTATTGCAGCTGCAAGTACAATCGTCGTTGATCGAGAATATTAAAGCAGCGCAATTGCAGGACCCTAGATTGCAAAAGTTTTGAGAACAAGTTGAAGCTGGACTTCGAACGGACTTGTTGATCCATGAAGATGGTTCGTTGTGATATGGTAGCCGATTGTGTGTGCCAAAAGGAGATATTCACGAAGAAGTTATGAAGGAGGCGCACAGTTCCGTATATTCCGTACATTCAGGAGGCACGAAGATGTACCGAGATCTACGACAGCATTTCTGGTGGGAAGGCATGAAACGGGAGATTGCCCGCTTTGTAGCAAAGTGCTTGGTGTGTCAGCAAGTTAAGGCTGAACATCAAAGGGTTGCTGGTGTAGGGTTACTAGGCACAGTCATAAGGGTCTATAAGGCATCAACCATGCCCGATTTAAATTTTTCATGTGCCGACCAACCCTAACCAAGATCTTAGACTAGAGATTAGGCGAAACATAGCAAGTAAACAACTTTACTTTTAAGAGTTTGGGATTACAACCTTTGTGTTAGTGTATATGCCCTAGAGGCCATTACTGTATCATACTGGTTTGTATATTACTTAATGGATGCTTGGGATATTCACCTTGTATATACAATCTTGCTCAAAATAGTAGTATGCTACTTGGTTTGTTTCTACTTCAATGTGTACATGTGTTTATTTTTGTATATCGCCTATACACATTAGTAGAGCCCTTAGGATCTTTGCTTGATTACCAGCGATGTGATGGCCGTCACACTAGTGGGGCTGGGTAATCTATAAGCACATCCTTATGCAGGTCCCTGGTCGCAGGACTATCGAGACAGGGCATCGATACTCCGGAGTAGACCAGCGCATGCGCTTCTCATCCCAGTGTGGGAGACGGTCTGTCCCACAGCCGTCAGTACGTCGTACTTGAGATAGTATGCGGGTGCTCGTTAGGTTACGGGTACACTGGACAGGACTCGTCGGGAACTGACTAGTTGGTATTATACCTATCGTCAGTTATCAGTTCCCAGGTGACATGAGTACAGCTTAGTCCGCTGACTTGACACTGTCACTTCGCCTCGGGTGTGTTCCCACTGTACTTTGATCACTACCCTACCACGGCTCAAAGGAGTCGTGCAAACAGGCGGTGGTTGGGTGCAGTCCCGAAGCACTTGGAGGCAGTGACGGTTAGACAGGATTCGTCTCTCCCGGTATTGGGGGTTGACATCGCGCTGTGTCTAGGAGAGCCATTACACGAGTAGTCCCTGGCCAGGGCAAACGAGATATACTGGTAGGTTTCCAGTGTTATCTCAGGGTGTATTGGGCTTCACTCCGGCACGACTTGTACCGCTATTGGGGGACTGACGTTTACCGCCCCCTAGGCCCGCCATGCGATGTATCAGACGAACAGACCGGACTGTACGGAGAATGTCACACTCAGGCTCAGTAGGAGTTCAGATGGGTTTCGCCTCGTCGGTCTTCTTGTCGGCATTACCTGGGGACCGTTACGCACAGCTAGTGCCGCTTGCGGTCTGTGGTTAAACCCACTGCCAGCGTAGTGTCGAGTCTTTAGAGTCCCACACAGAAAGCTTTTCGCCTTTAGGCAAAAGAGTAGAGGTCGCATGGTATTGCGACAGGTCGCATGGTTTTGCGACAGGGTTCGGTCACATCCGTGCACTTGTGCACGTACAGTGTCCGGACAGTTTACACTAGCGGGCTTTGGTTTAAGCCAGATCCTAGTGTACCTTATGGGATTGGATTTATCCAGTTTGCATTCGTGTTCCTCGGAACGCGGATGCGGGTGTGTATGCACAGTTGACAGGGAGGCACAGACAGCGGATTCTCATTAGGGTTGTTGACAGTTGACCGTTGACTTTTTGACTTTTTGCTCAACCCTAATGAGAATATGATATGTGATTAACTATTATATTAATTAAGTATTATGGTGATATGGTTGTTGACTTGTTGACTTTTGTTGACTTGTTGACTTTGGTGACTTGTTGACTTTTGTTGACTTGTTGACCGGTTGACTAGGCTTGACTAGTTGACCATCATGATAACCATGGTTATCATTTCATGCCAAAGACTTTTTCTTGCTTGTTCATTTGAGTAAAATGAGTGCATGACATGATAAGGTTATGGTTACTTCAACCATCACATAAGACTTTTGTTGATATGATGAGTTATCATTGCTTTGGATTATGAGAGGGTGAGAGAGAAAAGAGAGCCTCATTCTTTCTTGCTCATTCTCTCTCTTGTTCTTGAGCTCTCCTCTTGCTCTCACCCTCAACCTCTTCCTCCCTCTCTTGATCTATGGTTCTCTTGTCTCATGAGTTGAGAATCAAGAACCATAGATAAAATCCCATTCTAAATCATCTCTACTCATTCTAGTTCACTAGGTTTAGCAAACCAAGTGAACTAGTTTCTTCAAAGAACGAAGAAGGAGCTAAAGGTTGGAGCTTTCAAGTGGATCTATCTTCGGCGTACGGAGACAACGAGAAGGAGCCATCGAACCACCATCGGAGCTTGAAGAGAAGGAGTTCAAGTTTAGGTATAACCATCTTCATCCGAGTAGCTAAATATCTTTAGCTTAGTTTGCTAGTTTTAGTTTAGACAACGATCCCGACCATAGTTTAGTCCATGTTGCCTCTTGCGATAAAAATTCGTTTTTTATACCGTTTCCGCCTCCCCGTAAGAACCGGGGGTCGCAACGTGGACTTACAGTGGTATCAGAGCCTAACTAAACTTAAACTAGCTTGGTAGTGAAGTGTAACGAAGTTCGGAACCGAAAAAAATCACAAAACCGGATAATCACAAAAACTGAGTTTCTGTTGAAATTTTTTCTGCTCAAAATGAAAAACTTTATACTCCTAAATTCGGCTCAGGGTTTTGTGTGAACACCCAAGAAAAACGATACAGTGATTCGCCTAAAGTGCCGCGCTTCCGCCGCGTGATCCTTCTTAGACGCCGCGGAACCGCCGCGACTTGGTGTCTTCTCTGCATCGTTTTTCGTGCAGTGTGTTTGTGTGTTGGTTTTGGGATTTTTAAAATATATTATATGTGCCCAGATTTTCCAGAAAAGAAATTTCCTTTTGGGGTCCTATAATTCCGTATTTTTTCCGAACTTCACTGCACTTTGACTATGATGGTTATATCTGTGATGCTTGCATGTATTGAACGTCGGCTAATCGCTATAAGTCGATTAGTCGGGGTTATACATGATCTGTAATGTGCTGGAATGTGTATATGAATGTGTTGGACTGTCGCGGGTGAATAGCCGGGGTGGATGTGAGATGAGCTTTTGTTTTTCTTTCATTCATTGTAAATGTAAATTGATGTAATAATTATTATTTGTTTGACCGCACAACCGGGTCGGGGTTGTAGCCGTCATTGTATAATTCTTTTTACTGTTTTTGCTCCTAGGATAGACCCATGGAGGGGTGCACAAACTACCGAGTACTTGGCGGGTAGTTTGCCGCACCCGTAGGGGTCTTGGGTGGGGTATTTGGCTATTCACCGCGACCGTGTTATCCGCTTTTCGTTTCAGGCTCGAAAGGATTGCGGATTGCTAGTATATCCAATGCATTCATCTGTGATCTGTAATGTCTATCATTGCTTATTATTTAGGCGTTGCTTATGTTTTACAGACGCGCTAGCCCAGCCCCCGCTCTGTCGTTAGTTAAGTAACCTAACGGGTAATGACGGGGCCCAGTGGCGAATGCGAATGGCATAAGCGTACGTCATATTTTGGTTGTTTTCTGCAATGGTAGGGTTAAATGATGGGACGCATTAAAAGAACTAATGCAAGAATATCACGCATTAAAAGAACTAATGCAAGATAATAAACCAAGTTAAAGTCGTTGGAACACTTTCGAAAAACCACTCGGTTCTTTTCAAAACAAACTTTTAAAATACGGAGTTTGAGCCACTCCATTTAAAAGCTATCTCGTTCCATCGACCATATCAAGTTCACTACGTTCACGGTTTTGCCAAAACCATCCGTAGCCCTCCGTCGTTTCACATGAATAGTCAATAGTATTCAAGCTGTGTATGTTGGCCAAAGTCAAGGCACAGTGATTGGTAGCTATTGGGTGTTCATGTGTAGCATAGATAGATGCGTTGGTTTGGGACAGTCGTACTGCCATTTTGGCCAAAGTCAAGGGTAGGTACGGATGGATCCAAATTAACCTGGATAATGACGGGTAGAACTTGACATGTGACTTATGATATTTTGGCCAAAGTCAAGGTCATAAGAGCATGGGGCAAAAATCCACATCGGGAGTTTCATAAGTACTGAAACTTGCTAGATTTGCATACCATTTGGAGTGTGATGATTCTGGTAGGATTCCTTCAGTTTCGTCACGCAATGATATTTGGATCCCGATCCTACTGTGAGTATATGCTACTCCTCGGGAAATTTCTCACTTAACGATCAATGCTATAAACCTAGTAGGTGCCTAGAAAGGTGTTAGCGGGGCTACGCCCCCAGGGAAAAGAGGTTCTCTAATTAAGGAACTTCGCGAAAGCGTTGGAAAACCTCCCTCGAAGTACCGACACCGGCCTGGCTGAACGGTTAAGCAAGTATTGTACGGTGGGATTGATCCTGACTAATTCTTCCTTTATGGTTTGAGGAGGGATTCGAGAAACAGTGGGAGCCATCCTGTTTAGACAAACTAAAAACCACTCTAAACTTGCAAGAGCATCATGCTGAGTGTTTCTTCTTCTCTCTCCTAATTGCAGCGACCAATCAACATGACTGGACTTAAGTTACTCCTAGATAAAAACAAACTGACAGGGCCAAACTACAAAGATTGGCTCAGGAATGTCAAGATAGCAATCACTTATGACAAGCTGGGGTATCTTCTTACCACCAAAGCTCCCCCTGTCCCTGGTCCAACTTCCAGCGTCGCGGATAAGGAAATCCGCAAGACTTGGGAGATTGATAGCGCGAAGGCCAAGTGCCTCCTGCTTGCCTCGATGGACAACGAACATCAGAGGAGGCATGAGAATATGGACATGGAGTCCATATTGCTCCATACAAAAGAACTGTATGGAGAGCAATCACGTATCGCAAGATACGAAGCGTCGAAAAAGTTATTTTCGACAAGAATGGCCGTCGGATCATCAGTAGCCGAGCATGTGCTAAAGATGATCGGCTTCATTGAGGAGCTCGCTGACCTAGGGATCACATTGGAGAGTGAGCTATATACGGATATAGTTCTCCAGTCCCTTCCTTCCACTTACGCCCAGTTTATACTGAACTTCAACCTACAAGAAAAAGAGGTTGAACTATCAGAGCTCCTCAACATGCTGAGGAGCGCAGAGGGCACCCTACAGAAAGGTAGGGAAACATCCACTTTGTTTGTAGGAGGATCATCTTCTTCTAGGTCCAAGGCGAAAGCCAAGGGAAAGAAGAAGAAGGCCCCCGCCAAACCAAGGGGCGGTGTTGGTAAAGTGGATACGAAGGGAAAAGGCAAAGCAACAAAGATAGCGGGGAAGCTTGTGGATAAGGAAGAATGCTTCTATTGTCATAAGAAAGGACACTGGAAGAATGATTGCAGGGCCTGGAAGGCCAGAACACAGGAATTGAAGCAGGTTGCAGCTTCAGCTTCAGGTGTGTATGTTATTGAAAACTGTCTTTCAATAAACTCTACTTCCTGGGTATTGGATACCGGATCAGGATCTCATATCTGTAATTCTTTGCAGGCGTTGAGAAACCGTAGTGTTTTGAAAGCAGGTGACATGACCCTCAGAGTTGCAAACGGAGCTAGCATGGATGCTAAAGCCGTGGGGGACTATCACCTGGGAATGTCAGATGGACATGTTTTGGTTTTGCGTAATTGCTTTTTTGTACCCAACGCAACTTGTAATATCATTTCTGTATCTTTAGTTTCTAAAGAAGGTTATGAATTTGCGTTTGTAAGTAATGTTGTAAACATTCACCTTAATCAAGTTTTGATTGGGTCAGGTACATTGAGTAATGGTATATACGTGTTAAACCAACCACAGATTTTCAACGTCCAGAATACACACAAAAGAAAGTCTCCAGAAATAAATCAGACTTTCTTATGGCATTGTAGATTGGGTCACATCAATGAGAGAAGGTTGACTAAGTTACATACAGAAGGATATTTGAATGCGTTCGAATATCAATCGTATGCCACTTGTCAATCTTGTCTCAAAGGAAAGATGACAAAGACTCCGTTTACTGGACAAGGAGTAAGAGCGAGCGAGCTCTTGGGACTCGTACACAGTGACGTGTGCGGTCCAATGTCTACACATGCCCGAAGCGGACATTCTTACTTCATTACTTTTACGGATGACTTCTCAAGGTACGGTTATGTCTTCTTAATGAAACATAAGTCCGAGGCCTTTGGAAAATTCCAGGAGTATAAGAATGAAGTAGAGAAACAGACCGGCAAAAGTATTAAGATTCTAAGATCGGATCGAGGTGGAGAATACTTAAGTGCCGAGTTCCTGGACTATTTAAAAGAGAACGGAATTCTCTCTCAGCTTACTCCTCCATACACCCCGCAACATAACGGTGTATCGGAGAGACGGAACCGCACCCTATTGGATATGGTGCGGTCCATGATGAGTAACGCTGAGTTACCGCGATCATTCTGGGGGTATGCGCTAGAATCAGCCGCATACCTTTTGAACCGAGTTCCCACTAAGACTGTGCCTACCACGCCATTTGAGATGTGGTGTGGGAAGAGACCCCATCTTAATCACATTAAGATATGGGGAAGTCCAGCTTTTGTCAAAAAGCAGCATACGGACAAGCTCGAGGCACGCTCAGTACTGTGCAAGTTTGTGGGATATCCAAAGAATTCCAAGGGATATTTCTTCTACTGTGAAGAGGAACAAAAAGTTCTTGTTTCTCGACATGCCCACTTTCTAGAACACCAGTTCATAGAAAAAGAAATAAGTGGGAGCGCAGTAGAACTGGAAGAAATTCCAGAACCACAGACTGTTACTGAAAGCTTGATGGAACCAGAGGGTTCAACAGAACAGGACATTCCTACGCCGCTCCGCAGGAGTAGTAGGCAGTCTCATCCGCCCGAGAGATACTACGGTTTTCTCATAGACGGGGATAGAGAGGATTGCATCATAGATTATGATGAGCCTACTAGCTTCCAGCAGGCCGTTCAGAGCGTTGACTCAGTGAAATGGCTGGATGCAATGCGGACCGAAATGGAGTCCATGTACACCAACAAGGTATGGACGTTGGACATTGCTCCAGACGGGGTAAAACCCGTAGGATGCAAGTGGATCTTCAAAAGGAAGATTGGTGTAGATGGACAGGTTGAGACCTATAAAGCTAGGCTGGTAGCAAAGGGTTTTCGTCAAAGACCTGGCTTGGACTACGACGAAACCTTTTCTCCAGTAGCCATGCTGAAATCCATTCGGATCCTTCTTGCCATTGCTGCCTTCCACGATTATGAGATCTGGCAAATGGACGTAAAGACAGCTTTTCTAAATGGAAATTTAGAGGAGTGTGTCTATATGGACCAGCCAGAGGGTTTCATTCAGAGTGGGAGCAGCGGAAAGGTGTGCAAGTTGCTTAAGTCCATCTATGGACTAAAGCAGGCATCGCGGAGTTGGAACATCTGCTTTGATGAGACGGTCAAAGAATTTGGCTTTATCAAAAATCCAGATGAACCATGCATCTATAGTAGATTTGTAGCGAGAACTGTAGTATTCCTCGTTTTATACGTGGATGACATTCTCTTAATAGGAAATGACATTCCTATGCTACAATCTGTCAAGGGGTTCTTGTCACACAGGTTCTCCATGAAAGACCTGGGTGATGCCTCATACATTCTGGGTATCCGGATCTACCGTGACAGATCCAAGAGGATATTAGGACTTTCACAGTCCAGGTACATCGACACCATACTGAAGAGATTCAGTATGGAAGATTCCAAGCGCGGTAACCTACCGGCTTGTCACGGGATCACCCTCTCTAAAGAGATGTCTCCCAAGACTGATTTGGAGAGGGATCGCATGTCTATTATACCCTACGCTTCTGCGGTAGGCTCTATAATGTATGCGATGTTGTGTACCAGGCCGGATGTAGCTTATGCACTGAGTGTGGTAAGCCGGTATCAGTCTAACCCTGGGGAGAAACACTGGATAGCGGTAAAGAACATTCTCAAGTACCTGAGAAGGACTAAGGAGATGTTCTTGGTGTATGGCGGAAAAGACCTCCAGATCGAGGCCTTTGCTGACTCCAGCTTCCAGAGTGACAAGGATGATTCCAAGTCCATGTCGGGTTTTGTCTTTACCCTCAATGGAGGGGCGGTGTGTTGGAAGAGTTCCAAACAGGAAACCGTTGCAGACTCGACGATGGAAGCGGAATACATCGCTGCATCTGATGCCGCAAAAGAAGCTGTCTGGATAAGGAAGTTCTTGAAAGAACTTCAGGTGGTTCCGTCCATTGTTGATCCAATACCTCTGTATTGCGACAACAACGGGGCTATAGCTTTAGCGAAGGAACCCAGGTCCCATCAGAGATCCAGGCACATCTTAAGGCGGTATCACTTGATCAGGGAGATCGTAGATCGCCAGGAGATCGAGGTTCGGAGAGTCGCTTCAGAAGATAACACTGCTGATCCATTCACCAAGGCCCTGCCCCAGACTCAGTTCGAGCGGCTGATCGAGATGATAGGTCTTCGATACGCCAGTACATGGCCTTAGTGCAAGTGGGAGATTGTTAGTGTATATGCCCTAGAGGCCATTACTGTATCATACTGGTTTGTATATTACTTAATGGATGCTTGGGATATTCACCTTGTATATACAATCTTGCTCAAAATAGTAGTATGCTACTTGGTTTGTTTCTACTTCAATGTGTACATGTGTTTATTTTTGTATATCGCCTATACACATTAGTAGAGCCCTTAGGATCTTTGCTTGATTACCAGCGATGTGATGGCCGTCACACTAGTGGGGCTGGGTAATCTATAAGCACATCCTTATGCAGGTCCCTGGTCGCAGGACTATCGAGACAGGGCATCGATACTCCGGAGTAGACCAGCGCATGCGCTTCTCATCCCAGTGTGGGAGACGGTCTGTCCCACAGCCGTCAGTACGTCGTACTTGAGATAGTATGCGGGTGCTCGTTAGGTTACGGGTACACTGGACAGGACTCGTCGGGAACTGACTAGTTGGTATTATACCTATCGTCAGTTATCAGTTCCCAGGTGACATGAGTACAGCTTAGTCCGCTGACTTGACACTGTCACTTCGCCTCGGGTGTGTTCCCACTGTACTTTGATCACTACCCTACCACGGCTCAAAGGAGTCGTGCAAACAGGCGGTGGTTAGGTGCAGTCCCGAAGCACTTGGAGGCAGTGACGGTTAGACAGGATTCGTCTCTCCCGGTATTGGGGGTTGACATCGCGCTGTGTCTAGGAGAGCCATTACACGAGTAGTCCCTGGCCAGGGCAAACGAGATATACTGGTAGGTTTCCAGTGTTATCTCAGGGTGTATTGGGCTTCACTCCGGCACGACTTGTACCGCTATTGGGGGACTGACGTTTACCGCCCCCTAGGCCTGCCATGCGATGTATCAGACGAACAGACCGGACTGTACGGAGAATGTCACA
Organism: Agapanthus africanus; assembly: GCA_030015575.1. Lineage (NCBI taxonomy): Eukaryota > Viridiplantae > Streptophyta > Magnoliopsida > Asparagales > Amaryllidaceae > Agapanthus > Agapanthus africanus. Next base: position 661,850,970 of record CM057342.1, on the reverse strand, counting down.
CTCAGGCTCAGTAGGAGTTCAGATGGGTTTCGCCTCGTCGGTCTTCTTGTCGGCATTACCTGGGGACCGTTACGCACAGCTAGTGCCGCTTGCGGTCTGTGGTTAAACCCACTGCCAGCGTAGTGTCGAGTCTTTAGAGTCCCACACAGAAAGCTTTTCGCCTTTAGGCAAAAGAGTAGAGGTCGCATGGTATTGCGACAGGTCGCATGGTTTTGCGACAGGGTTCGGTCACATCCGTGCACTTGTGCACGTACAGTGTCCGGACAGTTTACACTAGCGGGCTTTGGTTTAAGCCAGATCCTAGTGTACCTTATGGGATTGGATTTATCCAGTTTGCATTCGTGTTCCTCGGAACGCGGATGCGGGTGTGTATGCACAGTTGACAGGGAGGCACAGACAGCGGATTCTCATTAGGGTTGTTGACAGTTGACCGTTGACTTTTTGACTTTTTGCTCAACCCTAATGAGAATATGATATGTGATTAACTATTATATTAATTAAGTATTATGGTGATATGGTTGTTGACTTGTTGACTTTTGTTGACTTGTTGACTTTGGTGACTTGTTGACTTTTGTTGACTTGTTGACCGGTTGACTAGGCTTGACTAGTTGACCATCATGATAACCATGGTTATCATTTCATGCCAAAGACTTTTTCTTGCTTGTTCATTTGAGTAAAATGAGTGCATGACATGATAAGGTTATGGTTACTTCAACCATCACATAAGACTTTTGTTGATATGATGAGTTATCATTGCTTTGGATTATGAGAGGGTGAGAGAGAAAAGAGAGCCTCATTCTTTCTTGCTCATTCTCTCTCTTGTTCTTGAGCTCTCCTCTTGCTCTCACCCTCAACCTCTTCCTCCCTCTCTTGATCTATGGTTCTCTTGTCTCATGAGTTGAGAATCAAGAACCATAGATAAAATCCCATTCTAAATCATCTCTACTCATTCTAGTTCACTAGGTTTAGCAAACCAAGTGAACTAGTTTCTTCAAAGAACGAAGAAGGAGCTAAAGGTTGGAGCTTTCAAGTGGATCTATCTTCGGCGTACGGAGACAACGAGAAGGAGCCATCGAACCACCATCGGAGCTTGAAGAGAAGGAGTTCAAGTTTAGGTATAACCATCTTCATCCGAGTAGCTAAATATCTTTAGCTTAGTTTGCTAGTTTTAGTTTAGACAACGATCCCGACCATAGTTTAGTCCATGTTGCCTCTTGCGATAAAAATTCGTTTTTTATACCGTTTCCGCCTCCCCGTAAGAACCGGGGGTCGCAACGTGGACTTACACTTTGTAGTCCGTTCCTTCACTTCTAAAGCTCCGTGTTGAGGTCTCTTCACTGCGATCATCAAGTACCCGGACTCTAGAGAGGCTCCATGAAGAGAAAAATGCAAGCTTGCTTCCGATCTTCAATAACAAAGATGATCTACCTTGAAGAAACTCAAACCCAAGCTCTTGCTTTGCTAATCAAGTATTAGCAAAGCAAACACCCTAATCTAAGTGGCAAGAATAATAGATGAGGATGATGAAGTAGGAATTTAGCTCTCATTTGTTTTCAATTTCTCACTCATTTTCATCACACATGAAAAAGCTAGAAAGCTTTTCATCAAAAATGAAGAAGGAAGAAGAAGATGAATCTCTTTTGTGATGAATAATGAATTGTTATTTTAATTACAATTGCAACCCATGGTTAATAATCAAAGGGCTAACCATTGTAGAGATTTAACTAGGGTAAAGGGTTTGGGTTGGGTTAGGAAATATCTTCAAAATATCAACACATAATATCTTAGCTTAAAACAAAATAAAAGCTTCTAGAAGCTTCATGAAAGAGCTAACCCAAATCAAATCCTAACTATGTTTAATCTCCACTAATCATGTTGCATTTGTAATCATAACTTGTTACAATATTATATATCACATATACAATATTTATTGTAACAAAATAAAATAATACAATTAACATATATCGCATATATATCAATGTATTATCCGAGTGAGAAAAAGAATCTTTAAGTGAGCTTATATTAGTTAATGTAATTTAATATATCAAATATATAATTATACATTAAATTATCGAATCAACACTTGACCCGATAATCCGGCTATTTCATAAATAACCGACTAATATAATCTGTATCAGTTCATCGAATCAACACTTGATCCGATGACCCGGCTATATCACATATACCCGGCCGATATCTCATATCGCGAGAATCTAATACGGTATCGCATACACGTATCATTCTCGGTCCCGCACATATCACATATGTGCTCCTACTCCGTTTTGCCTGAGCCAGGAAACCTCTGTGTAGGACTCTAAAGAATCGTCAATACGCCGGCAGTAGGTGATGATCATATCAAACACCCACAAGCTGCAAGCGGTCAACTAAACGTAATAGCCACCCAGGTATTGAGCAATCAGAAGATCAACAAGAAAGCATGTACATTCTTCCGTGAATCCAACCAGTAACACTCCCGTACAGTCCGGTCTCTTCGTCTGATATGTCGCATATCTCGCCTAGGGGTGGTAAACGTCAGACCCCAGTAGCTTTATAAGTCGTGTCGATATGAGGTCCATAACATTTCGAGAAACTACTGATAACACTTACCAGTAAATCTCAGCAACCCTGGTCAGGGATTTCCAGTTATAACCAATCGAACACAGCGCAACATCAACTCCCTATATCGGAAGAGATGAAACCCCTCCTATCGCTCATTGCCTCCATGTGATTCGGGACTGTACCCAAAAGCCACCTTTTTGCATGCCCTCTAGGATGTGGTATGATGAAATCAAAGCACAGTGGGAATCACACAAGACTCTATGACGATCTCGGATCTACAGACTAACCTGTACCAGTGTCACCAGAGAACTGCCATCTGACGTGAGGTATAATACCATCTGGGAGTTCTCGGCGAGTCCGTCCAGTGTACCCAGTCTCTACTGAGCACCCGTATACCTTCTCTGATGTCAAACACCAATGGATATGGGATCATCCATCGCCCATCATATGGGTCAAGAAGCGCATACGCTAGTCTACTCTGGAGTATCGATGCCCTGTCTCGGTACTCCCACGACTAGGTACATTTGAAGGATGTACTTGGCGACTACACTGTCCCCACTAGTATGATCTGCATCATAGTCCTGGTAGTCAAGTACTCATCCTAAGGACTTTATCAACATGTAACATAGAGACAATCAGAGTACATGTTAAGATAAAGAGTAACCAGATAGCATACTATCATGTCGAGCAAAAAATTCCTCACTATATAGGTCCCAGCATCCACTACAATATACAACGCATGTACAGTAATGGCCTCTAGGGCATACATATAACTAACAATCTCCTACTTGCACTAGGGCCATCTGTTGTGGTATCGCATACCCAACAATCAGCTGTGGTTGAAGTATCTCATACTCAACCATCCCATAAAAGTCTCTACTAGGAATTAGACCTTTGTGAGTGGATCCGCGCTGTTGTCCTCTGTGTCTTCTCTCCTAACCTTAATCTCCCTGGAGATCAGCCATCTCCATGATCAGGTGATACTGCCTTAGAATATGTCTGGATCTCTGATGGGACGGGGGTTCCTTGGCATAAGCCACAACTCCATTGTCACACAATGGCAGGAACGAAGTTCATCTCATGAACTAAAATATATCCAGACTGTCTCTTTGGTAGCATATTTGGTAACGATGTATCTTGCATTTAATCGTCTAGTAAGTCACGATATCTAGCTTGGAACTCTTCCAACATACCGTCCCTCTACTGAGGGTAAAGACAATGCCTGCGACTGACATTCAATCGTCCTTATCACTCTGGAACCTTTCCAGTGATTCTCCCCAGGATCGATTGATACCATCTCACTACAACTAGTGAGAATCCTAACATCCAATTAGATCTATCTCATAGATCCATAACCCAGGATTTAGGAGGTATCACCTTGAACCTATATGGAGAATGTTTGTGATAAGAGGAGATTGACCGAGTATAGCAAAGGAAACTCCTTCCTTATCAAGAGTATGTCATCCACGTACTCTACGAGGATCACCACCATACTCTCTACTACCTTTTTGTATATACAAGGTTCATCTACCATTTTGATGAAGTCAAACTCTTTGACTACCACATCAAAACAGACGTTCCAACTCCACGATGCCTGATTTATCACATAAAACAACTTGCACGCGTTTCCGCTGCTCCCACTGTCTACGAAGCCCTCTGGCTGTGTACTTATAGACGCTCTCTTCCAAATCACTATTTAGAAAAGCAGTCATGACACCCAACCGCCAGATATCATAGTCATGGTATGTAGCAGTGGCAAGTAGGATCTGGATGGACTTAAGAATAGCTTTAAAAGTCTCAACTTTTCCATGTACACCAAGTAATCTTCTCAAGATATACTTGCTCCTGATGGGGATTTAACCCTTCAGATAAAGCAACCAAAGTACATACTTTGTTGGTGTGTAAGGATTCCATCTCAGATCGCTAAGCATCCAGCCATTCTCACAGAGTCCCCACTCCTGATGGCCTGCTCGAAACTAGTTGGGTCATCATCTCATGATGCAATCCTCGCTCCCACTGTCATTAAGAAACCGAAGTATCTCTCAGGTGGATGAGGAACCCTACCAGATCGGTGGAGAGGCTGAGGTTCGTTGGAAACTATTGAATCCTCCGGGTTTACCAAATCATCAGCTGCGGTTTGTATAGCCGGAACTCCTTCCAGTTCTACTTCATGACCACTAATTTAATCATAAGAAATCCCCTTTTTCTCAAAAAATGGTATGCCGAGAAATAAAACATCTTTTGTTCCTCGGTGTGGTAGAAGATATTCCCTTGCGAATACTTGGGATATCCAACAAACTTCCACAGAACTGACCATGGCTCGAGCTTGTCCGGATTTTTCTTTTGACATCGGCCGGACAACCCCAAATCTTAACATATTTAAGAGATGGGCTCTTCCCATACCATATCACATATGGAATGGTAGGCATCTGATTTGGTTGGAACCCTATTCAATAAGTATGCAACTTCTCAAGTGCATAACCCCAAAAGAAAATAGGCAACTCAGTAGTACTCATCATAAAGCACACCATATCACATAGGGTGAAATTGCTCCGCCCCGATACACCGACGTGTTGTGGTGTATTCAGAGGAGTAATGCTGAGAGAGAATCTCATTCTCCTTTAGAATAGTCTATGAATTCCGTGCTCAAGTATTCTCCTCCTTAATCTCAACAAAGCACATAATACTTATACCCGTTTTTGGTTCTCTACTTCTAACTTATATTCATTGAATTTCTCAAAAGTTACAGACTTGTGTTTCAACAGGAATATATGTCCGGATCTTGAGAGATAATCAGTGAATCTAATGAAGTACAAAGAACCGGTCTTGGCATGTGTAGACAGGGGACCTTCATACATCAGCATGTATCAATCCCAAGAGTTCACTAACTCTTTCTCTGTTTCCAATAAACGGAGTTGTGGTCATCTTATCTTTGTGACATGACTGGCAAGTTTTACAAGATGTAAATCCAAACTAATTTAAATATGCATTTTTATGTAACTTCAGCTAGTCGGGTCGCATTGATATGACCTAGTCTACAATACCTCAAGAAGGATTCGTTCATTTCTGAACCCTCCCTCTTGTGTGTGTTCTGTACGTTAAGAACTATGGTTTGATTTAGAACGTCTATACTTTTAGATAACATGCCTGAACCTATGAACTCTTGATATAGGAAATGTTCAAAACATTATCCAACAATACAAAATTATATCCTTCTTTACTAATAAAGAGACTGATATGATGTTGTATATCAGGTTCGGTATCTAATAATATTCGTTCAGAATCAATGTATTCTGGTAATACAGGGTGATAACTGCTAACAGACTTGGCTGCAACACTTGCATCATTTCCAACTCTTGAAACTTATCACCCGTTCTCAATTCTCTACCTATCTGTAGCCCATGTAACAGATTAAATTTGCGGGATCCTGATCCGGTATCTCATACCCACGACGTATAGGATACTGAGAAATAGTTCTCGGTAATGAACATACCCGAAGAAGATGCATCAGCATGTACTTTATTCGTTTGGGCGGCACGGGAATTCTGGTAATTCCCTATTTCCTGCTCTGTCTTATAACAATTATAAGTTGGAGAGGGACCAACGTTCCTTAGCGCAGTATAACAAGCGGGTTCGGTCAATACATCCGTATTATTATCATGATTAAGGCGTGACATGGTCGCTACCTGGAAAGAGATAGAAGAAAACACTCAGCGTATGCTCTTGCAAGATTAGATTGGTTATTAATATATCTAATCAGGATGTCTCCTACTGTTTTAGTCAAATCTTCCTTCAAACCCTAAAAGGGAAGACTAGCCGGGATTAATTACACGCTATAAGTTCGCCAATCTTTCAGCCAGGCTAGTGCCGGTACTTTGAGGGAGGTTCCCCGTGCTTTCGCACGGACCTAATTAAAATAAACCTTGTTTTCTCAGAGGCATAACCCCATTGACACCTACTTGATCGGCTAATTTTAATGTGTAAAACTCTTCCAGGAGTAACTCTTACTCGCAGCGGGTATCGGGATCCAACTATCTCATAGAAGGTATGCAATCTCATTGCAAATTTCAACTCTTGAAATTCCCAATAATGCCTCTGCCCCTAACGTGCTATGACCTTGACGAATGCCAAACAACCCATAGTCTGCTAGTCAAGTTCAACCCGTACATTTCCTGATTGAATTAAACCCACCCGCACGACCCTTGACGAATGCCAAACAACGCCGTACGAATACCCTAATCCAATCGCATCGTATGCTAGCAAATAAGCACTAGTTAGCTACCGTACACTATGCCTTGACGAATGCCAAACTACCGCAGCACGAATACTAAGTAGTACTTATCTAAAATGACGGAGGGCTACGACAGGTTTTTAAGAAAACCCTTTGCATAATGAACTTGATATCGTTGTAGAATAGAGTTATTTTAAATGGAATGCGTTTGAGTCCATTTCTAGTTTTGCTAAAGAGGTCACTCCCGGTGAAGGGATATCGGCTCTTTCCTCATCGAATAAGGTGCAGGATATTTCACAAATATCACTATGCAAGCAAAAACTATAAAAATAATCAAAAGACAAACCGTGTTTGTAGCATCTGCTAGTTTCGCTAAAGAGGTCACTCCCGGTGAAGGGATCTTGGCTCTTTCCTTATCGAATAAGGTGCTGGATGTTCTACAAGGAACACCGCTATGCAAAGCAAGAACTAGAGCTACCAGTTTTTGAGACAAGTTTCTACAACATCTTTAGGTTTCTTTTAGTTTCATTAATCTTATTAATGAAGTCCCATTTTATTATGCTTCATAAGCATCACATTTGAAACAAAATCAGCAATATAACATATATATAATATATATAATATAAACATTCATCTCAGGCAGTAATATGATCTCATCACAGAACATTGCAGCAGAAGATAACATATGAAATATTGGATATACTAGGATTTCCGTGTTTTATGCGAGCCTGTATAAAACGCGGATTCCACGGTCGCGATGAATAGCCAAACCCACATCCCTAGACCCCTACGAGAGCATGAAGCAACACTGCCAATTCTAGGGTTAGGAGACCCGGTCTCGACTCCTCGAGATGGTCTCCCACTGGACTCTAGAACCCGGTTACTTGTGCTCCCCATCTTGGGTCTACCTGATGTGGAAAATTAAATAATATACAATGGTGACATCATCCTCAGCCCGGAAGTGCCACAATAAAAGAATATTATATACAATGAATTTTACATGAATGAAAATAAAAACCCTCATCTCACATAAAACCCCCGACTATTCAAAACGCGACGATCCAATATAACATATCATAGCAACATATAATATCTCATATCATCAACGTAAGCAAGTATGCGTATCCTCATTTTCGTTGATGTATAGCAACGAAACCGGCGATACACCACATATTACACTTACGGTCGCAGAAAAGAAAGTGTAAAACTATAACAGTTGGAATCTGCAACCTGCTTAGACATCGCATGCCTAACCAAATGAATTCCTTAGACATCTCGTGCCTAACAATTATAAACCCTGCATTTTATTCTCGATCTCGAAAACACTTTTCAATATCTAGTCGGGAAATTCAACAAGATTCCCAACATCCTGATCGAATGCTCGTCGCAAACTTTAGTAGACGTCCGCACCCCCGGATGCCGTCGACGAAGTGCACTAAGGCGGAACACCGCTGCCGCGAGCACCCGAACGGATGCTTTTGGCGACGAGGTTCTCCTACAGTCACTTGGTCGGGGCTATGGGGCGTGGCTATCTATTAAGTTTTTCCGGCGAGTATCCGCGTACGCTACATGATTCCGACGGACTTTTGATCTCATCAAAATCCCGTGGCAACCGATTAAATGAGACTAAATTGCTAGATTTATAACATTCAAATTAGTTATCTCATAACTACTTGTGGATTCCAAATATTGTATCACATTCCAGATAAATAGACAATGTTAAACTTTCCGATCGAATAAACAAACACCCAAGATTTCCCAAATAGCTCAACACTTGAGCGGAGTTCAAAAAGTATCCATCACATGCCACAGTACCAATGGTCCAGCCGTAGAAGGGTCAAACCAACGCCTCACATGTGGAAACACCGTACTGCCCCAAAGCTTAAGGTTTAGAGGTGGTTCAGACGGTCACATAATCGAGTTAAGGTTTGTGTTCTTCTAAAGGGTCCACCGCGTTATTTGCACGACTATGAATATTCTTTAATTAAGGAAAAAATCCAACACTTGGAAATTTTCCGGCAGGGGAAAAGTGAGTAATTGATATCCGTTCGAACTTTTTAACACGTTCTAAATTACCAGGAAAAACGTTAAACGTAGTTAAACTTTTCGATCGAATCAACGAATTCTAAAGGATCTCCAGAACACTCAACACTTGAGTAATATTAAAAATTCCCAGAAGCATCTAGAAATACATACGGATGTTACTGTGAAGTATGAGTCCCTAATACATATGTACGGCCGCGGAACCACCGCACAAGGAATGGTATTGCCGCGGTTCCGCGGCGCTTTAAGTGAATTAGGATCTCGTTTTTCACAGTAATCCTTAGAATTCCCTGCTTAATTTTCTGAGTATTTTTAATACATAAAAAATCAACATTTTAAAAAATTTCCAGAGAGGGGGTGTATTGCGATGTTTCGGGGTTCGATCGGACTTTAAATTTCGACTAGACTTCGCCTAAAACTCTAGCTTGGTTCTGATACCACTGTAGGGTTACTAGGCACAGTCACAAGGGTCTATAAGGCATCAACCATGCCCGATTTAAATTTTTCATGTGCCGAACAACCCTAACCAAGATCTTAGACTAGAGATTAGGCGAAACATAGCAAGTAAACAACTTTACTTCTAAGAGTTTGGGATTACAACCTTTGTAGTCCGTTCCTTCACTTCTAAAGCTCCGTGTTGAGGTCCCTTCGCTGCGATCATCAAGTACCCGGACTCTAGAGAGGCTCCATGAAGAGAAAGATGCAAGCTTTCTTCCGATCTTCAATAACAAAGATGATCTACCTTGAAGACACTCAAACCCAAGCTCTTGCTTTGATAATCAAGTATTAGGAAAGCAAACACCCTAATCTAAGTGGCAAGAATAGATGAGGATGATGAAGTAGGAATTTAGCTCTCATTTGTTTTCAGTTTCTCACTCATTTTCATCACACATGAAAAAGCTAGAAAGCTTTTCATCAAAAATGAAGAAGGAAGAAGAAGATGAATCTCTTTTGTGATGAATAATGAATTGTTATTTTAATTACAATTGCAACCTATGGTTAATAATCAAAGGGATAACCATTGTAGAGATTTAACTAGGGTAAAGGGTTTGGGTTGGGTTAGGAAATATCTCCAAAATATCAACACATAATATCTTAGCTTAAAACAAAACAAAAGCTTCTAGAAGGTTCATGAAAGAGCTAATCCAAATCAAACCCTAACTATGTTTAATCTCCACTAATCATGTTGCATTTGTAATCATAACTTGTACCAATATTATATATCACATATACAATATTTATTATAACAAAATAAAATAATACAATTAACATATATCGCATATATATCAATGTATTACCCGAGTGAGAAAAAGAATCTTTAAGTGAGCTTATATTAGTTAATGTAATTTAATATATCAAATATATAATTATACATTAAATTATCGATTCAACACTTGACCCGATAATCCGGCTATTTCACAAATAACCGACTAATATAATATGTATCAGTTCATCGAATCAACACTTGATCCGATGACCCGGCTATATCACATATACCCGGCCGATATCTCATATCGCGAGAATCTAATACGGTATCGCATACACGTATCATTCTTGGTCCCGCACATATCATATATGTGCTCCTACTCCGTTTTGCCTGAGCCAGAAAACCTCTATGTAGGACTCTAAAGAATCGTCAATACGCCGGCAGTAGGTGATGATCATATCAAACACCCACAAGCTGCAAGCGGTCAGCTAAACATAACAGCCACCTAGGTATTGAGCAATCAGAAGATCAACAAGCAACCCTGTACATTCTTCCGTGAATCCAACCAGTAACACTCCCGTACAGTCCGGTCTCTTCGTCTGATATGTCGCATATCTCGCCTAGGGGTGGTAAACGTCAGACCCCAGTAGCTTTATAAGTCGTGTCGATATGAGGTCCATAACATTTCGAGAAACTACTGATAACACTTACCAGTAAATCTCAGCAACCCTGGCCAGAGATTTCCAGTTATAGCCAATCGAACACAACGCAACATCAACTCCCTATACCGAGAGAGACAAAACCCCTCCTATCGCTCATTGACTCCATGTGATTCGGGACTGTACCCAAAAGCCATCTTTTTGCACGCCCTCTTGGACGTGGTATGATGAAAACCAAAGTACAGTGGGAATCACACAAGACTCTATGATGATCTCGGGTCTACAGACTAACCTGTACCAATGTCACCAGAGAACTGCCATCTGACATGAGGTATAATACCATCTGGGAGTTCTCGGCGAGTCCGTCCAGTGTCTCCAGTCTCCACTGAGCACCCTTATACCTTCCCTGATGTCAAACACCAATGGATATGGGATCATCCATCGCCCATCATATGGGTCAAGAAGCGCATACGCTAGTCTACTCTGGAGTATCGATGCCCTATCTCGGTACTCCCACGACTAGGAACATTTGAAGGATGTACTTGGCGACTACACTATCCCTACTAGTATGATCTGCATCATAGTCCTGATAGTCAAGTACTCATCATAATGACTTTATCAACATGTAACATAGAGACAATCAGAGTACATGTTAAGATAAAGATTAACCAGATAACATACTATCATGTCGAGCAAGAAAGTCCTCTTTATATATGTCCCAGCATCCACTACAATAAACAACGCATGTACAGTAATGGCCTCTAGGGAATACATATAACTAACAGCTGGTTTATTGCAACCACTTCCGATTCCTCAATGGAAGTGGGAACATATAACCATGGATTTCGTGACGGCTTTACCGCGGAGTCCAAAGGGCAACAATGCTGTTTGGGTGATTGTTGATCGTTTGACCAAGGCAGCTCATTTCATACCATTTCGAGTTGGTCAATCAACGGAAGCATTGGCAGAACGGTACATGCAGGAGATTGTAAGATTGCATGGAGTACCGGTGAGCATTGTGTCCGACCGTGACACCCGTTTCTTATCACACTTCTGGAGGAGCTTACAGGAAAGTTTGGGGACTCGATTGAAGTTTAGCACAGCTTATCATCCTCATACAGATGGCCAGTCGGAGAGAACGATCCAAACTCTTGAAGACATGTTGAGAGCTTGCATGGTAGATTTCAAGGGTTCATGGGAGGATCACCTACACTTGGTGGAGTTTTCTTACAATAACAGTTTCCAGGCGACTATTCAGATGGCTCCATTTGAAGCGTTGTATGGTCGCAAGTGTCGCTCACCCATTTGTTGGGATGATGTTGGAGAGCGAAGATTGTTGGGACCGGATTTGATCGTGCAAACAGTGGAGAAAGTTAATACTATCCGGAATCATATGAAGGCAGCGCAAGATCGGCAGAAGAGTTGGACCGACACATCGAGAAGACCTCTAGAGTTCGCTGTTGGTGATTTGGTATTCTTGAAGATATCACCGACTAGAGGAGTGATTCGCTTTGGGAGTCGAGGAAAGCTTAGTCCTCGATTCGTTGGACCTTTCGAGATTTTGGAGCGTGTTGGAGAAGTGGCTTATCGATTGGCGTTACCACAATCTTTGGCGAATGTTCATGACGTGTTTCATGTATCTCAACTCTGTAAATATGTTCGAGATGAAACACATGTGCTGGATCATTCAGAGCCGACTGTACGGGAAGATTTAACCTTTGAGGAACGACCGATGTCGATTGTGGATCGAAGGGAAAATATTCTTAAAAACAAGGTTATCCCTCTCGTACTTGTTTCTTGGGGAAATCGCTCGCATAGAGAATCAACTTGGGAACGAGAAGATGAAATCCGACAGAAGTTTCCACATCTATTCTTGTAGTTTCTTGATTGTTTATCCTTTCTTGTTCTTGGAATTTCGAGGACGAAATTCCTTTTGTAGTTGGGTATAATGTAACAACCTAGTTCATTTATACCAATTCCAGTTCCTGTATTTACTTATCTGTGGTATTTTCTTGATTTATCGTGTTTTGGGTGCGAATGGTATTTTACATTTTACTTTGCATTCGACCCGACCCGCTTGCTTGAACCTGTTTGATTCATATTTATGAATTACCCTGACTTGTTACGTAAACTGTGCATTTTCATGTTTAGTGCATACTGGCATTTTATCTGGCATTTCATCTTTTATCATATAACATTATAGGTCACGTAAAATAATTTAAAATTACTTAACATGGTCTGCATGATGCTCCTAACCCCGTGGTAGCATCCGCGCATCTTGTTCTCGTCCCGTTCAGTGAAACGGACGTGTTTGGATGGCTACACGCACGTACGTGTATCCGTTCTTGGGGGTAAGCATTTTCGTTACCTGAACATTCATTTTGAATTTTGAAAGTCGCATATATTTTTCGTATTTTAAATCTGAATTTTTAGACCCGATCCGGGCGTGTTTTGGAATATTTTTGTATCCCGACTAAATTAAAAACTTATTTAATATTTATTTTAAATTTTTACATTTAATCTCGTTAACTGTTAATATTTACCTAACAAACTAAAATCTTTTTTTAATTTAAAATTTTAAATCCAAACTAATACCCAGCTCACTCCAGCTCTCTCCCTCTGACTCGTGGCCCCCACCTTTCTCTCTCCTTCTCTCAGCTTCTCTCTTTCTCTCTCTCTCTCTCATCCACAGATCTCATTCTCTCTCTTGTTGGATATGGTGCCCTCAAAGTCAATTATTGGATCGCAGGTACGTGATTGCAATGATTGAAGCAGGACCTATACCGATATGACAGTCTTGCTCGAGATGATAGTATGCTATCTGGTTTGTCTTTATCATCGTATACATGTTTTAGTTCGCTATTGCATGTTGATAGAGCCCATAGGATTCTTGCTTGACTGCCAGCAGTATGATAGCGATCATATACGTGGGAACTGGGGTCTGTAAGCACATCTTTAAAAGTGTCCCTAGTCCTGGGAGTTTCGAGAAAGGGCATCGATACTCCAGAGTAGACTAGTGTATACAGTCGAGACCCCGACGAGGGGCGGTGGCCGGTCTCACAAGCCATTGGTGTCAGTTGGTTCACCTAAGATGTATACAGGTGCTCATTAGGTTATGAGTACACCGGACAGGACTCGCCGGGAACATGCTAGTTGGTATTATACATATCGTCAGATAGCAATTCGCTGGTGACATATGTACAGGTTAGTTTGTCGACCTGAGATCGTTATTTGTCTCGTGTGAGTTCCCACTGTGCTTTGATTCCTACCCTACCACGGCTCAAAGGAGTCGTGCAAACAGGTATTTTTTGGGTACAGTTCCGAGCCAGATGGAAACTAGTGAGCGAATCGTCGGGGATTCGTCTCTTCCGGTATTGGGGGTTGATGTCGTACAGTGCACGGGTGTCCATCACTAGAAATCCTCGGCCGAGATAGTGGAGAATTACTGATTTTGATCAGTAGTTTCTCAGGTGGTGATGGGCTTTATGCCGACACGATTTATCGCGTTATTAGGGGTCTGACTTTATCCATCTCCCTAGACTCGATATGCGATACTCTTTAGACGAACGGACCGGACTGTATGTATATTGTCACTGTTAGACTCAGTAGGGTTTATGGATGAGTTCGCTCGTCACCTTCCCTTCCAATCAATACATAGGCAAACGTTACGTACAGCTTGTACCTCTGACGTGCTAGAGCTTATACCCAGTGCCAGTGTGTTGATGAGTCATTAGAGTCCCCCACAGACAGTTTCCCAAGTTCGGGCGAAACGTTGTAGAGGCCGTATGGTTTTATGGCAGGGTTCGGAAAATGCACGTGCGTTTTCGCACGTGTCATTTTTCCGGCAGATAATACTGGTCAGCTTTGGTTTAAGCCGGATCCGAGTATTATACTGTGTAGATATAATATCTTTGTCTCAGATGCAATTGTATTCGGTCGTAATACAAATGCGGGTATGTTTATACCATTATGGGGTTATCCTGAAATTCATTTCAGGATCACTTTTGGAAGTTGCCAGTTTCCAGTTTTCTATCGCCCGTCTTTAACATTCGGTTAAAGACGGAATTATCTTTTCTTGAGATGAGTGTGGAAGCTTATAGATGGTGACTAGGATGATGAGGTGGCTTGTGACTCATTTGTTCATTAATGGTGCATTTATTAGTTGATGACTAAGGCTTATGAATCATAGTTTTCATTAATGAGTTCATACTAGATGTATCTTGACTCATGCTTTTCTTTGTGTGCTTATGGTCACCCTCTCCCCTCCTACACTCACCCCCACCTCTTCATATATGGCCGGCCACCCCTTGGTGGGGAATAATGGTTGCTTGAGAGAAAAAAGATGAGAGTTTAAGTGTATGGAAATTTGATAGATACTCATTTTACATTTCCACCCGATCCAAAAGGCAATTTCATTAACCGTTCGTCCATAACCTTGGACGTAACGAGACAAAGTGTTCTACTCATTCTCTACTTCATCTTGGTAGTCTCTTTTAGCAAACTTGACGACCGAGTTGCCTCGGTTCAGAGGCGGGAGCCCGTTTAAAGATCCGTCGACGTGGTGCCACCGGGACGACGAGACTGGAGATTTAGGAGATCGGAGCAGCCGCAACAAAGCGTGGGATGATGGTTGAAGACCGAAAGACTCGGATCGTTCGGTATAACATTTCTTCCCACTTTGTATTATGTTAGTTTAGCTTTAATGGCAGATCCAGGTTACGGTACGCGATAGCGCCAGTTATAAAAAGTTTTTGTTCCGCATTTGGCGTCTGTTAGACGGCCGGGGCGCTACCGTGGACTTACAGTGGTATCAGAGCCTCACCATTAAGCTTTACTAAGTTGTGCTAACAAGTTTAAAATATCGATCGAACGGATTTGCGAAAACCGCAAATTCCAAGTTCTGAGTTTCTGTCGATTTTAAAAGGGTTCTAAAAATTATTTTACATATCGCCGAAAACTAAGCAGGCTTTTATAAGCATTCTGGAAAAATATGGGCACGTGATCCCACAAGACCACCGCGGATTCGAGGTCAAACCTATGGTTTGACCGCGGAACCGCGGCGCTTCTGTGGGAACAGTGCTCCAACTTTTTCCAGAGAGCTTTATTTTGGAAATTATGGTTTTTGGTACTGTTCATTTGGGCCCAGATTTTATTACTGTACAGCAGATGTACGTGGGGCCCACTTCGAGAAGTTTATTCGATCGAAATTTTAAACTTGTTAGTATGCAGTATTTACATTATATCTCCGACCGGGAATGTTATTTGATCGGTAAACCGCGTCTGATTGCTATAGTTCTTTTAGACGGGTTTGCGAACGTGACATTCGCGTTGATATTCTGTGTTGTGCTGTGATGTTGCGGATATGTCATGGTGGATAGCAGTGTGCAATGGTAGTACTGTTTGGATTTATTTGTACATTTGATATTGCGGGGCGAGCGTCCAACATGTGGACTGCCGTCACTGCCTGTTTGTATAATATTCTTTTGGGGCACGACCGGGCTGAGGTCGATGTACCCGTTGTATATATTTTCTTTTATGTACTAGGATTACCCCGCGACGGAGTGCACGGATAGCCGGGTTCTGGAGGGCAACGGGTCCGTATCTCATGGCTTTGAGAGGCAGAAGGACTTCACTCTAGAATTGGCAGACTATTCGCAGCACTCGTAGGGGGTACAGGTTGGTCCAAGGTGGGGTGCTCAATTTACCGGATTCCGTGAAGTGCCGGGTGTTCCATTCACTATGCTGTGGGGGACTGCCTCGCTTCAGGTTTTGGCGGGTAACTTGCCGCACCCGTAGGGGTCTAGGTTTCATTGCACAGGCTATCCACACGACCAGGGGAACGTCGGATTTCAGTAGCGGCTCAACCCGGGGATCCCAGATTATCTGTATTGTTCTGTGATGCTTATTACTTTTCTGTAATGTTGCATATTATCACGCCTGGAGCGATTATTGTATATTGGTATATATACTATTAGATGTTGTATATGTTTTACACCCACGCTAGTCCAGCCCCCGCTCTGTCGTTAGTTAAGTAACCTAACGGGTGATGACGGGACCCAGTGGCGAATGCGGATAGCATATACGTACATTTTATTTTTTCGTTCTTTTCTGGTGTGATTTAATGATGGGATTGCGTTGATTCTTATCAATGCAAGGATAAAACAAACCTATATTTGATGTTGTTGGAACAAATTTTAAAAGGTGTTATTACAAAGATGTTTCCTTTTGTTATGCATAGCGGTATTCTGTTAGAATATCCTGCACCTCATTCGACGAGGCAAAGGCCGAGATCCCTTCACCGGGAGTGACCCCTTGGGCAGAAGTTTACGTCAGGGTAATAACTTTACTATAGTCGATTACAAGTTGCTTTGCATCGCGGTATTCAGTTGGAATATCCTGCACCTCATTCCACGAGGAAAGAGCCGAGATCCCTTCACCGGGAGTGACCTCTTTAGCAAAAGTTTTTCGCCACTATATTTTTATAAAAAACTATCAGGTTCCTTCAACGAGATCAAGTTCATTACGTTAAAGGTTTTTCGCCAAAAACCAGCCGTAGCCCTCCATCATTTCTTATGGATAGTCAGTAGTATTCAAGCTATGTTTGTTGGCCAAAGTCAAGGCATAGTGCTTGGTAGCTGCTGAATATTCATCTGTAGCATAGATAGATGCGTTGGTTTGGGACAGTCGTTCTGCCTTGTTGGCCAAACTCAAGGGCATGTGCGGGTGGGTTCAAATTAACATGGATAATGACGGGTAGAACTTGACATGTGACTTATGATTTGTTGGCCAAAGTCAAGGTCATAAGAGCATGAGGCAAAAATCACATCGGGAGTTTCAAACATACAGCAAACTTGCCAGGCATGCGCATACCTTCTGGAGTGTGATAACTTGAGTGGCTTCCATCAAGTTATCATGCGATGATAGTTGGATCCCGATTCTCACTGATGAGTTGGTTTACTCTCCGGGTGATCCCGACTAATTCTTCTTTCAGGTTTGAAGGAGAATTTGAGATTACAGTGGGAGGTTTCCTGATTAGATAAAGTGATAACCATTCTGATCTAGGTTAGAGTGCACGCAGAGTGTTTCTTTTCTCTCTCTCTTTGGAAGCAACCTTTGACCGACTCTAGACTATGACTCAGTGACCAAGTTGACCGAACCTTCTTAAAATACTGGCTTTTGGATTGTCTAAGTTGCATAAGTCATTGCAGCTCCTTCTTTTACCCTTTGCATTTCTCAGAACACCCCGTGTTACTACGGATATCCACTTCCATTGGATAGATCCATCGTATGGTTATATACGAACTCAAAGAGACTTCTTCGAGGATGGATCCAGGTTCAGGAGAAATAGAATAAGGCATTATTCAGTTGTCTTTTATTATCACCTTCTCTCAGGTTGCGAGGGCTCCTTAGTTTAGGAGAGTACACCTATTACGCTTATTGGATAGTCTTATTCGAAACCATAGGCAGGTGCCGAAAGGTAGGGAATGAAGAAAACCAATTAGCCTAAGTAGGGTGTACAGAAGGTAATATGTAAAGACAAAATAAAGGGATTAGAAAGAGGGCAAAGTAAATTACAACTGTTATCATTCACGACCAAACCGCGTACTTCATCGCCACTCCTATTTCACCTTTAAAAGAATAAGGTATTATTCAGTTGTCTTTTATCACCACCTTCTCTCAAGTTACGAGTACTCGTAGGATTAGGAGAGTACACCTATTATGCTTACTGGATAGTCTTCTTCTAAACCATAGGCTGGTGCTGAATGGTAGGGAAGGAAGAAAACCACTTAGCCTAACGATGGTGTACAGAAGGTAATGAATAAAGACAAATAAAGGGATTTGGAGAGATGGCAAAGAGATATACGGTTAAAGTTATGAATTGGATTATGGAAGAGGCATTACTAGGAATACCAGGATATCCCTACGAAACATTTTCATGTTTCAGTTTAACTGTGCATTGTTAATTGTAAACTGATTTCCCAATTAGACCCTTGTTCCATGGTATGTATTTACCAGGTTTCATTCTCATATCTGTATGGTTTTACAGATGATGAGTGGGAGTAATTTATTGGGAATTAGGTGATTATCCTCATTATATCGGAATTCGTTGTAATTGGTGATATTTGAGGAAATCGCCTGGGTACAGTTTTCAACCTACAATGCACAGGTTTTTGAGTTATTCAACTCAGCGGACTTATACAGAGTGTTGTATGTTGTCCAGTGTCCGTCATGACAAATGGATAGGTCTTCATACTATGTTCTGTTTACTTATGACTTCTCTAGTTTTTTGGCAAGTGTTTCGTACAAATACAATGTCTAAGTTTTGAAAAGTTGTGGGTATAGGAATAAAGTAGAGAACCAGGTGTCGCAAGTATCAGGATTCTTCAAAGAAATCGAAGATGTAGATTCTTGTGATTGGTATTCAGTTGATAGTAACGGTTTTTGAGAAACTTGTTTCTCTTTCGGGTTACTCATAATTGGATGTATTCCTAAGTTGAGTAATACTGATTAGCCTCTCTCCATTAAGTTGATATGCACTGGAGACAGTTGCATGGTTTGAATCTAGTTCCAGTTAAATTAGTGCCTCTATTTCTATATTGTATATAGAATGGTTCATATCTTAACGATGTTAAGATACGGGGAGTTGTCCGGCTTATGCTTAAAACCAGACACTGGACAACTCAAGGCATGTTTCTGTAATGGCGGTTTGTGGGTTGACCCTGGTTTTGACGAGGGTTGACATTTCTACCATCTGAAAGATCAATAGTGATATTATTCTTGACTCGCCACAGTTTTAGTAAAATGGATTTTTTCAGAAAACAATAGTGGGAGTATGGTAGAACTGGAAGAGATTCCAGAACCGCAAACGATTACGGAAAAATTTAATAGGACCTATATATTCAATCAGGTTTGACATTCCAATAGCCACTCCGCAGATATGGTGGGTAACCTCAGACACCCGAGAGGTACTCCGGTAGCCTCAAGGACGGTGACCGGGAGGTTCTTGTTTACCCAGACTTGACACTACTGTTGTTCTAGACTATGAGACCCGGCAAGAGGATAAGTATAACGTCGTTCTAAACTAGCTTTAGAAGTGTACGTAGATATTATTCTGCCAGAGGGTTATCGTAGTCAGTGGGAGCAGCGGAAGCATAGTGGGCAAGTAGCTTATGTCTATTTATAGGCTTGAGCAGATATAGCAGAGATAAGATCATCTAATTTTGATGTGACATTCATGGGTTTGACTTCATCAGAATAGGGGATGGATCTGTTAAGAAGGTAGTAAGGTGTAATGTCCTGGTATTTGGATGACATACACAGATTAGGAAGTAAAATTCCTATACTACGATCGGTTGTAGTTTGGTCGTCACACATTTGTTTCTCCACAAAGGACATGGATATAATATCAGACATTCTGGTTTCTAGATCTACGGTTTTAGATCTAGATTTGGGTAGTTTCCCAATGTGGGTACATTGACAGTATTCTAAAGGTATTTAGAATAGATGACTCCTGGTATGGTGGTGTACCTGCAAGTGATGGAGTCACCCTCTCTAAAGGTGTCTTACAGACTAAAGGAGAGAGGGATGTGCATGATTGGCAGATCACTTGCTTAGGCAATTGAGTCAATCGTAAGATGTCAAGTACCACACCAGATGTTGTATTTGCACTAGATGCGATAAGTTTATATTAATCCAATCCTGGAGAAACATAAGGAAGCAGTCTTAGAACGTAAGTGTATGTTCTACGGATTTGATGACGGCAGCCTCCTTCGGGAGACGGTTATCATTCCAGGCTTCAGAGGTGACATGGATGACAGAGTGATTGTCAGAGTTATATTTTTTCCTCTGACGAGGAACAGTATTATGGACAAGTGGTCCAAGAGGATACTGTGGGAGGCATGGTGCTGGATACTGATTAGGTTCAGTTATCAATAAAGTCTAAGAAGTTTGGATTTGGAGTTCATTTATGAACTAGGTCCCATCAGATATTCATACATATTATAAGACAGGTATTACTCGATTCGGGAGATGGCTTTTTCCGCGAATTTGAGATTTAGAGAGATATAGAAAGAAACATCAGTGAGCGGATCCACTCACTGAGGCTATTTCTCGAACACAAGAGTTTTACAAACTAGTTTTGTGAAACTGATTAGTAGAGGAGTTGGATGTTCTGTATCACACGGGCTGTGAGTATGCGACATCGCAATAATTAGCCTTAAGTGCAAGCGGGAGATTATTTGATATGGTGCCCTCAAAGTCATTTATTGGATCGCAGGTACGTGATTGCAATGATTGAGGCGGGACCTATACCGATATGACAGTCTTGCTCGAGATGATAGTATGCTATCTGGTTTGTGTTTATCATC
This sequence comes from Agapanthus africanus, assembly GCA_030015575.1. NCBI lineage: Eukaryota > Viridiplantae > Streptophyta > Magnoliopsida > Asparagales > Amaryllidaceae > Agapanthus > Agapanthus africanus. The sequence continues at coordinate 661,829,904 of CM057342.1, read as the reverse complement.
GTATACATGCTTTAGTTCGCTATTGCATGTTGATAGAGCCCATAGGATTCTTGCTTGACTGCCAGCAGTATGATGGCGATCATATACGTGGGAGCTGGGGTCTGTAAGCACATCCTTAAAAGTGTCCCTAGTCGTGGGAGTTTCGAGACAGGGCATCGATACTCCAGAGTAGACTAGTGTATACAGTCGAGACCCCGACGAGGGGCGGTGTCCGGTCCCACAAGCCATTGGTGTCAGTTGGTTCACCTAAGATGTATACAGGTGCTCATTGGGTTATGAGTACACCGGACAGGACTCGCCGGGAACATGCTAGTTGATATTATACATATCGTCAGATAGCAGTTCCCTGGTGACATGTGTACAGGTTAGTTTGTCGACCTGAGATCGTCATTTGTCACGTGTGAGTTCCCACTGTGCTTTGATTCCTACCCTACCACGGCTCAAAGGAGTCGTGCAAACAGGTATTTTTTGGGTACAGTCCCGAGCCACATGGAGGCAGTGAGCGGATCGTCGGGGATTCGTCTCTCCCGGTATTGGGGGTTGATGTCGCACAGTGCACGGGTGGCCATCTCTAGAAATTCTTGGCCGAGGTAGTGGAGAATTACTGATTTGGATCAGTAGTTTCTCAGGTGGTGATGGGCTTCATGCCGACACGATTTATCGCGTTATTAGGGGTCTGACTTTATCCACCCCCCTAGACTCGATATGCGATACTCTTTAGACGAACGGACCGGACTGTATATATATTGTCACTATTAGACTCAGTAGGGTTTATGGATAAGTTCGCTCGTCACCTTCCCTTCCAATCAATACATAGGCAAACGTTACGTACAGCTTGTACCTCTGACGTGCTAGAGGTTATACCCAGTGCCAATGTGTTGATGAGTCATTAGAGTCCCCCACAGACAGTTTCCCAAGTTCGGGCGAAACGTTGTAGAGACCGTATGGTTTTATGGCAGGGTTCGGAAAATGCACGTGCGTTTTCTCACGTGTCATTTTTCGGGCAGATAATACTGGTCGGCTTTGGTTTAAGCCGGATCCGAGTATTATACTGTGTAGATATAATATCTTTGTCTCAGATGCATTTGTATTCGGTCGTAATACAAATGCGGGTATGTTTATACCATTACGGGGTTATCCTGAAATTCGTTTCAGGATCACTTTTGGAAGTTGCCAGTTTCCAGTTTTCTATCGCCCGTCTTTAACATTCGGTTAAAGACGGATTTATCTTTTCTTGAGATGAGTGTGGAAGTTTCTAGATGGTGACTAGGATGATGAGGTTTTGTGACTCATTTGTTCATTAATGGTGCATTTATTAGTTGATGACTAACGGTTATGAATCATAGTTTTCATTAATGAGTTCATACTAGGTGTATCTTGACTCATGCTTTTCTTTGTGTGCTTATGGTCACCCTCTCCTCTCCTACACTCACCCCCACCTCTTCATATATAGCCGGCCACCCCTTGGTGAGGAATAATGGTTGCTTGAGAGAAAAAAGATGAGAGTTTAAGTGTATGGAAATTTGATAGATACTCATTTCACATTTCCATCCGATCCAAAAGGCAACTTCATTAACCGTTCGTCTATTGCCTTGGACGTAACGAGACAAAGTTTTCTACTCATTCTCTACTTCATCTTGGTCGTCTCTTTTAGCAAACTTGACGACCGAGTTGCTTCGGTTCAGAGGCGGGAGCCCGTTTAAAAATCCGTCGACGTGGTGCCACCTGGACGACGAGACTGGAGATTCAGGAGATCGGAGCAGCCGCAACAAAGCGTGAGATGATGGTTGAAGACCGAAGGACTCGGATCGTTCGGTATAATATTTCTTCCTACTTTGTATTATGTTAGTTTAGCTTTAATGGCAGATCCGGGTTACGTTACGCGATAACGCCAGTTGTAAAAAGTTTTTGTTCCGCATTTGGCGTCTGTTAGACGGCCGGGGCGCTACCGTGGACTTACATCTCTCCCCCTCGTAATCTTTCTCTCTCTTCTCTCTTTCTCTCTCCCTCGCTACGTGACAACTTTCTTTCTCCTCTTCTTTCTCTCTCCTCTCGCCCTCTCTCCATCTCTCTCATCCCGCACCTCTCTCTCTCTCATCTCGCGGTGAAATGAATCCCGTCACCTCCCTCTGAATCCCGTCACCTCCCTTCACAATATCCTCATATATTCTTTCTCCCTCCTCCATTTTCTTTTAAAACCGAGCAGCCTCGCCACGAACCCATCATCTTTTCTTAAACCCTAACTCTAAGCCATCGCCTTTCATCTCTCGATCTCGCCTCCACCCTCATCTCATCATCTTCTTCATTCTCCTCTGGCTTCTCCTTTCATTCCCGAGCCCACTGCACCCGAGAAACAAAAACCCACACCACCTCGTCGCCGTTCCTTCGGCCCATATCATCAAATCTCACGACAACGGTCGGTATCCTCCGGATATCCGCCGCGCCAGACATCACCAGTAGGTAGTCTTCCCCTGCCAGGCTCATCGTCTACAACTCGATCTTCTTGCTCCGGGGTACCATACCGGGCCCACCATGTACCCGAGACGGTTCATCCACTCCTCGAATCGGGTCTCGAAATCCAACAGAAAACATGAAAACTCATGGTGGACGACACATACATCACGAGAAAACCGCAACTTTGTTTTAAAAATGATAAATATAAGCTTTTGTTAAATTCTTACGGTTTTCCCCAAAATCCAGAAATCGCAGCAATACTGAAATCCTCAAGAAAATCATAATACCCAACATGTTGTATATGATAAATGTCTATGATATCAAGGTATGCAATGTGATTTGTGGCTAGAAATCTATGTAAGTATGATGATGATGCGAGGTATATACATGCTATACGATTTCATATATCATGTATGATACAAGTGGTGACACTAAGCTAAACAGGTTATATGGTGCTCGTGGCATGGCAATTACCAAAGGCGTGTGTGTCACATGAATAGTGCGTGTGCAACAGGAGCCAATGGTAATGGTGTTCGTGTCCTACGAAGTGATATCGCACATGTGTATATGAATATCCATGCAATCTAGCAGACGATTAGCTATAAGGGTATGCAATGTGAATGAGGGGGGTTAGCTAACTAACAATGCAAATCTTGCAAGAAATAAAGTAATCCTAACTAGGGGGCGCCTCACGCCATCCAGACGATTTCCCCATAGATGTATACATCTACTCACCTGAATGCCTCGGCTGGTCTGGTCTAACTATAGTTTTGCCTTTGCGCGCCGCGTCCGATGCCTCCGCAACCGATCCTAGAATTGGCACAAATGTAAAACGTAAGGCTAAAAACACAATATCAATACCATTCGAGAAAACTAGTGTCCCAAAGCTAAACGCGTGTACTCGGAACATCGACACGTGAGCGTTATCATCTGAAACCAACCCGATCTGCTGTGGCATGCAGCAACACCAAACCAAGACTTGGAATGCACATATCGCACAATATTCAAACGTCGTAATTAAAGCAAAATGGCTCCAGATTTTGATACGAGTATAATTTGACGATTTTTCATATACCAAGGATCTTAAATATATTTCAGACAACACTAGACTAAACATCACACTTAAACTTCCCAATCTGGCCGAAATTTGCGGCCAGAATGCATTAATTTGCAGCCTTTGAAAGGAATTTAGGACTCGGGCTTCATGGGTGAATTCCTAGACTAGTGAGAACCCTCCAGTAAAAGCAACTTATCATCACAACTTCTGGGTTGAAAGCAGATCTCGTTCGAACACCAATTTAAACTAAAATCGATAATTAAACACTAATTACACATTTAGTGGAAACTTGCTGTAGAAACTGAATTGTTTAACACTAATCACACCTAATTTTCCTACTCAAGTCAGATTCTAGGTGTGGTTAATTTTATTTATTTATTTTTTTTAAGAATTCCCTAGAAATGACCCCGAGGCCCTAATTACTTGTGTGGCCATACAAAATTTCTGATTGTCATCTATCACACAAAATAATCTAATCTAAAATATATGTATTATAAAATAAAGTTATTGGAGCTGTAGATGCTTCAATTTGATTAGTATGGGTACAAGGAGGGGATGATGATTTTGCCTGCAACCCCTCAGCGACGAGCAGTTGGATTTTCTGGTGGGTTATGTGTTCAAATAAATTGGTTTTCTTCGTATTATCACCAGTATTGGTCTCATTTTGTGTTTAGAATATCGGATCTTTTCAGTGTTTTGAAATTAAATGGTTTTAAAAACAAGTCAGTTTCAACATATAGTTACATTACAAACTCCAACTGACCCAAATTTTCACTTTAAACATCAAGTTAGCACTAATTTCAATACTAAACACTAAATTAACTAAATAAACTAAGAGTTTATAAAATTGGAAATCTAGTTTGGTTTAATACCTCAAGATAATAGAAAGTTGATCTGCACTTGGACTCCCAAAGATGGTCTCTCACTCCAAGTTCCATGTTAGAATAGGCTAAGAAGAAGAGATAAGAAATTTGCTTTGAATTTTTATTGAATAAATTTTGAGGATTTTGGAATGATTTGTGATGAGTTGGAGAATGAAAAGAAAAGGAGAATTGGGGGGTTTCCTGCAGGTTAGCTCTCGGCCAAAAGAGAGGGAGGAGAAAATGTGTGAGAGTGGGAAATGTGTGGAATTTTCTAGGCCAAGAAAACTCTCCAAGGATATTAAATGCTTTCACACCTTACTATATTATTTAATTCTTTTATTTTGTTTTATCTTTTCTGTGACCATGAAACTCACTAGGATAAATTTCATGTTGCCATTAGCTTTTTTTTTTTTAATTGTCACGGTTTATATTTATGTAATTAACACTAATGGAATATATACATGAAAGTTTATAATAATATAGATTAAGGAAAATATTTAGATGACTAGAAAATTATAAGTGACTAATTAACCGTATACTGAAAAATACTATAATTACGTTTTACGGAAATACTGTTTGTTTTACCAATTATCGAAAAATTTATCTAAACGATTTTTTTTTCCAAAGTGTTACAATCTTCCCCTCTTAAAGAAATTCGGTCCCCGAATTTAAAAATTTAACTACGCGTACCTTCAAAAAGATGGGGATCTCTTCCTCATCTCAACCTCGGTCTCCCAGGTGACCTCCTCGCTGTTCGGGCCACGCCAAAGGACCTTGACGGACTGTATAACCTTCGACCTCAATTTCTTCACTTACCGATCCAAAATGACGACCGGCTGCTCGGTGAATGAAAGATCACGCTCTAGCTGGATCGTCTGGTGCTGAATCGCATGGGAAGGATCATGAAGGTACTTGCGGAGTATCGAAACATGGAACACGGGGTGAACATCGGGGAAGCTGGGCGGAAGAGCTAACCGATAAGCGACTGGACCAATACGCTCTAGGATCTCGAAGGGACCAACATATCTAGGACTAAGCTTCCCTTTCCGCCCAAATCTCATCACACCCTTCATCGGAGAGACCTTCAGGAAAATATGATCGCCAACAGCGAACTCGAGCCGGCGACGGCGCCTGTCGGCATATGATTTCTGCCTACTCTGTGCCGCTCTCATCCTGTCCCTAATCAGCTGTATCTTTTCGGTCGTCTCCTGTACAATCTGCGGTCCCAAAATACTGCTCTCCCTGAGCTCTGTCCAACACACAGGCGATCGACATCTCCTCCCGTATAAAGCCTCGAAAGGTGTCATCTGAATCGTCCCCTGGAAGCTATTATTGTAGGAGAAATCGATCAAGGGAAAATGACGATCCCAGCTACCACCGAAATCTAAAACACAAGATCTGAGCATGTCCTCAAGAGTCTGAATAGTACGCTCTGACTGGCCGTCGGTCTGCGGATGAAAAGCTGTGCTAAAACTCAATCGGGTGCCCAAACCTTCCTGAAGTTTCTGCCACAATCGGCTGGTAAACTGGGTGTCCCGGTAGGACACAATGCACGTCGGAACGCCATGCAGTCACACGATCTCATCGATATAAATCTGGGCGTACTGAGAAAATCCAAAAGTGGTCTGTGAATATCTGGCATGACTCGCCGTATAGGTAATGTCTCCAGATCTTGAGTGCAAACACCACTGCAGCTATCTCTAAATCATGAGCGGGATAGTTCTGTTCGTGTTTCCTCAACTGCCGAGAAGCATACGCGATAACTCTGTCGTGCTGCATCAATACACAGCCTAGCCCCACTCGAGAAGCATCACAATATACCACGAAACCGCCTGATCCTGAAGGCAATGATAACACTCGTGCAGTAGTCAGACGAGTCTTCAACTGCTGGAAGCTATCCTCACATGCCTCGGTCCAATCAAAAGGAACCCCCTTCCGGGTCAACCCGGTCAACGGTGCAGCAATACGGGAGAAATCCTGGACAAAACGTCGATAATAGCCGGCCAGACCCAGAAAGCTGCGAACCTCTGTAACCGATACCGGTCTAGGCCAACGCTGAACTGCCTCGATCTTCTTCGGGTCCACACAAATACCATCTCTCATCACCACATGACCCAAGAAGTCGACACTGTCTAACCAGAATGCGCACTTGGAAAATTTGGCGAACAGCTGATGCTCCCTCAAAGTCTGCAATGTGATACGCAAGTGCTGCTCATGCTCCTCCCGGCTCTGAGAATAAACCAAGATGTCATCAACGAACATAATGATGAACTGATCGAGATACGGCCTGAACACACGGTTCATCAAGTCCATAAATGCTTCCGAGGTATTGGTGAGCCCGAACGACATCACCAAGAACTCATAATGACCATATCGAGTACGGAAAGCGGTCTTCGGAATATCCTCCTTCCGAAACCGCAACTGGTGATAACTTGACCGTAAATCAACCTTCGAGAAAAACCGTGCACCCTGGAGCTGATCGAATAAGTCATCAATGCGGGGTAGGGGATATCTGTTCCGCACAGTAACCCGGTTCAGCTGACGATAATCAATGCATAAGCGCATACTGCCGTCCTTCTTCTTAACAAACAGGACGGGAGCACCCCAGGGTGACACACTCGGTCGGATAAGCCCTTTGTCCAGCAAGTCCTATAACTGATCCTTCAGCTCTCTCAGCTCCGCCGGGGCCATCCGATAAGGCGGTATAGAGATAGACCCCGTGCCGGGGATCAAGTCGATGCAGAACTCAATCTCGCGCTCTGGTGGCAGACCAGGAAGCTCGTCAGGGAATACATCAGGAAACTCTCTCACAACAGGGACCTGGTCCAACGGAACCTCTGTGGAGCTAGTATCACAAACATAGGCTAAGAATCCCTGACACCCTTTCCGCAAGAGCTGACCAGCGCGAAGAGAAGAAATCGAGCTGGGAAGGGTAGCGCTACGATCTCCCTGAATAACAAGAACCGGCTCACCAGGAAAACTGAATCTGACTGCTTTCTCACGGCAGTCCACGGATGCATAACAGGTGGCTAGCCAGTCCATACCAATAAGAACGTCAAAGTCTATCATATCGAGGAGAATCAAATCAACGGAAGAATCTCTATCCCCGATACGAACGGAACATGATCGGTACACAAAACGGGCAACAAACGACTCTCCTACCAGAGTAATAACAACAAGCGGCTGATCTAACGAAGAAGACTCTCGGCCCAACCTTGGTGCAAAGTACGTGGATACATAGGAATGTGTGGATCCTGGATCAAATAATACCCATGCATCAAAAGAACATACTGGCAGAGTACCTGTCACGACGGCATTGGATGCCTATGCATCCTGAGGAGTCAACGCGAACACTCGGGCCTGTCCACCACTAATAGCTGGCTGTCCTCTGCCTCTACCTCTGCCTCTGTCTCCTCGTCCTCTTTGAACAGGACCGCTACGCCCACGACCTCTAGGAGCATCTGGCTGGCGTGGAGCATCATCAAGGGTAGGAAGTATAGCTCTCTGAGGAGGTGGTGAAGATGGTAAGGTCACATGCGGGACTGTCGCTGCGCCCTGGCGCCCCATGCTACAGTCTCTAATACGATAGTACTGACTCCCGCATCGAAAACATCCTGGCGACGACTGCTGGGTCTATGGATAAGAACCAAATAACCGACCCCGTCTCAATCCTCTGCCGCCACCATCTTCCGGAAATAATCTATCGCGGTGTCTACCTACCTGCCGCTGGGCTGGCGTATCAGTACGAATCCGCTTCGGCCTAGAAACGACCGAAGTCTCAGAAATGCGCTCCTCCAAAAGTAAGGCTGCGTCCATCGCGGCTGCTTATGTGTCAAAGTGCTGGGTGCCGATGGCAAGGAATAGATGTGTGTCAAGCCCTCGCACAAACCTCTTTATTCTCTTCTCTTCCGTGTCTACTAGGTACGGAGCATATCGGGACAACTGAGTAAACTGTATATCATACTCGGACACTGTCAAAACTACGGGCTCGAGCATCTCGTACACTCTCCGGAAGAAAACGGGCAAGAAATGCAGCTGTGAACTCGTCCCAAGTCATAGGAGGGTAGACCTGCAGCTCGGCCTCTCTCTACTGAATCGTACCATGTCTGGGCAAGACCCTCCAGACGAAAACTCGTAACTCCACCCATCTATCATCAGAACACCTCAACGAACGGCAAATCCTAGTCATCCTATCGAGAAATGCCTGCGGGTCCTCTGTCGCATCCGTACCGGTAAAAGCTGGAGGTCTCAGCCTCATAAACTCCTGTAGTGAAACAGGGATAGTCGTAGTAGCAGCAGGAATGACCATCTGTACAGCAGGTACTATCGTGGTCTGTGCGGTGGAAGGAACGTCCTCGGATCTCTGTGCCCGACTGGACTCAACTAAAGATCCCATCATCTGTCGCAACTCCTGCATACCGGCCTCTAATCTGGCAATATGTTCTGGATAACGCGGATCAATATGACCCTGAGGGGTAGGCGTATCATCCCGCTCGATCCTCGCCTCAGACGAGCCCGCTCGAAGCTCATCCCTAGCGGCAGCCCGCTAAGCTCTCGTAGTCTTTGGCGGCATCGAAGCTGGAATAAGAAACATGAGCGATATGAACATTGCAATTTAATCAAGGGATGCATGGAATCAAGGAGGAAATACAAGCAATTATGTCCTAAGGTCACTTAGGCGGAGCACCGTATCGTAAGTATGCCGCGGATCATACCCACGCTATGCCACTCTGCTTAAGTCACCTACTCCATCTACCAAGGTTGTCCAACACTCAGAAAGGTAAAACCTACGCTCTGATACCAACTTTTTCACGACCCGAAAATACGGAATGTGACTGGCACTTAGATTACGAGACGCCTAAAGGCGTAACGTAAACTAAGTCAGCCAAAACCCAGAAAATCTAAACCAAAACCAAAGAGAGTATAGGAAACCTTTCATGAAACGACTTGAAATCAATTTAGTTGCATTGAACCCCTTTTTAAAAACATCAAAAATTTCCGAAAATTTCGGCAGAGTCTCCTCTGTAAAAACTATCCCCCAAAATGGGTACAACAAGATATATAAACCTGTAATCACAAAACGGCATCCCCAAGCGGGAGCTAGCTCTTCGCCCAAGGCGGATCACAACCACACGCAATATATATATGTAACATCAAGAAAAAGAGCATAAAGAATGCAAAATATAAGAAAACACAACGTCGGCTCAAGTGAGCTCGACCCAAAAGAACAAACATATACACAAATCTCTCAGTCTCATCACTAGGTCGCATATACAAATAAGAAGTAGTAGATGGAGAATACTAGATACAAAAAAATAGTACAAAAAGAGATAAAAGTGCTCTCGCAACCCACCTACGAGCAATGTCGCGAGTCTGAGCAAAAGAAGTCACTAATAAGATAAGCCGCCGCTACTAGGCTGATGAGTCCAACCTGCAAGACACTGTGGCACAACGGGGGTGAGTTGCCAGCTCGTGAGTAGAATATAACATCTAGTAAGGCTATCGTAAGAATGCACGCAAATGCGTCGCAGCATGTATGTCCAGATGTGATGTAATACCTCTAGTATGCACGCACATGTATGCAATGTCAATACGAAGTCTTTAAGTGTTTTAAAATGCTATAAGCTCTGCATTCTTAACTTTAGAAAAAGAATATATGTGCAATAGCTAAGAACCATCATGAAATCATCTGAAAACCGTGTCAAACATCGACACCAAATATGGAAATATATCTGTCTCAATGTCTCACTGTACCAATGTCTCAAAACATCGGGCTCCGTCAGTCCGGATCGGCCCATATCATCAAATCTCACGACAACGGTCGGTATCCTCCGGATATCCCCGCGCCAGACATCACCGGTAGGTAGTCTTCCCCTGCCAGGCTCATCGTCTACAACTCGATCTTCTTGCCCCGGGGTACCATACCGGGCCCACCATGTACCCGAGACGGTTCATCCACTCCTCGAATCGGGTCTCGAAATCCAACAGAAAACATGAAACTCATGGTGGACGACACATACATCACAAGAAAACCGCAACTTTGTTTTAAAAATGATAAATATAAGCTTTTGTTAAATTCTTGCGGTTTTCCCCAAAATCCAGAAATCGCAGCAATACTGAAATCCTCAAGAAAATCATAATACCCAACATGTTGTATATGATAAATGTCTATGATATCAAGGTATGCAATGTGATTTGTGGCTAGAAATCTATGTAAGTATGATGATGATGCGAGGTATATACATGCTATGCGATTTCATATATCATGTATGATGCAAGTGGTGACACTAAGCTAAACAGGTTATATGGTGCTCGTGGCATGGCAATTACCAAAGGTGTGTGTGTCACATGAATAGTGCGTGTGCAACAGGAGCCAATGGTAATGGTGTTCGTGTCCTATGAAGTGATATCGTACATGTGTATATGAATATCCATGCAATCTAGCAGACGATTAGCTATAAGGGTATGCAATGTGAATGAGGGGGGTTAGCTAACTAACAATGCAAATCTTGCAAGAAATAAAGTAATCCTAACTAGGGGGCGCCTCACGCCATCCAGACGATTTCCCCATAGATGCTATATTCTACTCACAAGCTGGCAACTCACCCCCGTTGTGCCGCAGTGTCTTGCAGGTTGGACTCATCAGCCTAGTAGCGGCGGCTTATCTTATTAGTGACTTCTTTTGCTCAGACTCGCGACATTGCTCGTAGGTGGGTTGCGAGAGCACTTTTATCTCTTTTTGTACTATTTTTTTGTATCTAGTATTCTCCATCTACCACTTCTTATTTGTATATGCGACCTAGTGATGAGACTGAGAGATTTGTGTATATGTTTGTTCTTTTGGGTCGAGCTCACGTGAGCCGACGTTGTGTTTTCTTATATTTTGCATTCTTTATGCTCTTTTTCTTGATGTTACATATATATATTGCGTGTGGTTATGATCCGCCTTGGGCGAAGAGCTAGCTCCCGCTTGGGGATGCCGTTTTGTGATTACAGGTTTATATATCTTGTTGTACCCATTTTGGGGGATAGTTTTTACAGAGGAGACTCTGCCGAAATTTTCGGAAATTTTTGATGTTTTTAAAAAGGGGTTCAATGCAACTAAATTGATTTCAAGTCGTTTCATGAAAGGTTTCCTATACTCTCTTTGGTTTTGGTTTAGATTTTCTGGGTTTTGGCTGACTTAGTTTACGTTACGCCTTTAGGCGTCTCGTAATCTAAGTGCCAGTCACGTTCCGTATTTTCGGGTCGTGACAATAATACTATGAAATTAACACCCCATGTTTAATAAAATGCATCCTAATTAGTATTGGAACTATAAATGTAACCCTAATCGATAATTGTGCATCCATATCTTTGAACTTATATCTATTGGCATACCACATCACATTATTTCATTTTATTGTTATATTAGTACTCCATACTTGATTTTGTATACCCACACTTATTACAGTTTGATTACGAGCATCCACTTGAAACCTGTGCACTACTTGACATGACTTGATACACCACTACTTGACATGAATTGATACATGTATACCACCTGACATGACCTGATGTACCACAGTTTGACATGTTACCTGATCTTGTTACTAATGCCGATAATCTTGACCTGTTGTCCCTACGAACATTTCCCGTTGCCAATTCAGACAAACCTGTATCTGTTTGATCCTGTGTTGGCATTAGCTCTAGATTTATCAATACCTGACTTGAACACATAACTTAGGGGTATGGAGAAATCAATGATGAAACCTGACTTGTAACTCGACAGTTCGATGCCTTTACTGATCAGTCTTACGGGTTAGGCCAGCCCCGGAATGATGCTGCTGACATCATTCGTCTTTACATACTACCTTTTACTACCTAGCGGCATGTCTCGGATTCAGCCCAAGAGTCTTGACCGTGGTCCCGGGCACGCACGGGATACTATTGAGTTATATCGATAATTCATCAAATTGATTTCAAAGACTTGAGAGTAGTTAACCCAGTAGACCAGTTTAAATTACTCACTGAACATCACCTGTGCCTTTCCCTTCATTGTCCTTATTTATGTTACTGTTATACCTGTTTTACCGTTCATACTCATACCTGCATGACTTGCTACTCCTTGATGTATTATTGCTTGATATTATGACGCACTGACGTCTTGGTTTTGCATGACCCAGATCCTTTACCTTTGCTGCAAGCCGAGCATGAGCGTTTCAGTGAACAGGCCGAGCAGTAAGGACCTGTTATTAGTTTAGTTTAGTTTCCCTTTCAGTATTTTCATTCCTGATGTGAGCCCGCATTATGGGACGTACATTCCAGTTATTATTGTATTGAATCTTTTTGCTTCCGCATTATTTTATTCTTGACTCGTTATTCTGGCTCATGGACATGTATTAGATAGTTGTTTATTATTGTTTTTGATATTTCTACAGCCGTAATGTGACTGTGGGGGGATATTTTCTATCCACAGGTTGCATGGTTGGCTTTGTCACGTGCCTATCTTAGCGTACTCTGGGAAGCGGGGCGTGACATGGACCGAGTTAGGATAGGTTTATTTATATTTTTGAGGATGGATGTATTTATTTGATACATATTATATATTTTAGACAATTTCAGTGGTTGTTTGGATATTTACAATGATTTTAGATTGATTTCGTATTCTGTTTGTTTATTTCTTGTATATATCATGCGTGGGATATTGTTTATGAATATTTCTGTATCTGGCCATATAATATAATATATTATTGTGTACAAGACGGGGAAAAAAAGGATGCCCTTTTTTATAAAAAAAATACTGATATAATGTCCCTATGGATCAATCCGTAGGGGCAACTATTGCACATACAGATTAATCCGTAGGGACGTGTATTTCCTCTATACATTTATCTATAAGGACAAAATATTAGAATATATGATATTTTATTCTTATGGACTAAGTAATATGGGCAAAACTTGAGAAGGCTCTACGTATAACTCCGTAGGTACAATTATTGTATTTTTAAACAGATAAATTAAAAAAAGATTATATTCCTGCGGAATAATCCGTAGGGATACATGTCCCTACGGATTACGTTGTAGGAGCAATATTTACTTCATAGGGGTATGTTCAGGATAAAAGCTTGTACCTGCGGCCTTTGGACTTACGAGGATATTTTATGTCCTTACGGATTAATCCGTAAAGGCTATGGTTTGCCCTTACGGCTAAATTCGTAGGGACAAGTGGATATGGTAGCAGTGGAATGAGATGGGCAGAAAATGGGCCAAAAGTAAATATGCATGAAATCCAGTAGGCCGACTGAAATTTCATCTTTGTCTATGAATCCAAAGCTGAAGGGATCAAATACGAATTACCTTATAATCTAAGGGTCTAAGAATAATTTTCCAGGAAAAAATGCCAAAAATGGCTTGAACATGCCCCCAGATTCCTATATAATACCCCGTGCACACAAAGTTGTTTACGAAGTCGAGAAATATGTTATTGTAGAAATGACCAGCCTTTCAACTAAAATCTATTGTCTCACAAATCTTTGCAGCTTGACCCAATGTCTCTCAAAACAATTCTGAAAAATTTCTTTATTTTTTTTAAAACAATTTTCTAAAAGTCATTTTGAATTTACGTCTTTATCCATTTTCTGCGTTTTTTCAGTGAACACTATATCGTGTTTGAAAATTCCGAGGAAAGTCGACTTATCAAAGATGGAGATGTCAATTCTTTTTATATCAAGAAAAGGAAAAAAATCAAATATTATTATTTTTTAAATTTATTTTCAGACATCATTATTTTTTGAACAAATAACTTAAACTAAATAGCATGCATAAATTTCAATACAATGCTATGAGGTTTTATTATAAATAAAAAAAGGTACACATAGAAATTAGTTTTTTGAACATGATGCATGTGAAATTTAAGAAAAGAAATAATTTATAGGGCAAAAGTTATCCATGTGAAATTTATGAAAAGAAATATAAGATGCATAAGTTCTTATACAGTATGAGTTAAGAGATTCAGCCTATTATTTAATGAAACATCTCTTCTTTACTCTCACAGGGCAAAAGGAAGGGGTCTTTCAATATTGAAATTAATTGATGCCATGGCTTATTATTTATTTAGAGAAACCAAACAAAGAAAACACCATTGTGCATTAGAATGTTAAAGTGGCAAGAAAACTATAAGATATTTATATGCAAAAATGGTAAAACATTCATGTTTTTTATTAAGTAATTTATCCTTTCGTTTAGTCACCATCACAAATAAGTAAAATCAGAAAAAGATGTCCACAGTACAAACATTAAAATAAAAGAGGCAACATCTGATGAAAAATGTAAATTGGAAAATTAGTGAAATTTAATAAGAAAATCCAAAAAAACAATTGAAAAGCTGTCTATCTTAACTTCTGGAACCTGGAACCAGATTCACTTTAAATTGAAAGAAATTGCATGATCAGTAAAATCTTTGAAGCAAAAAGACTTGATAGGCATTATGTTATTATTTCTTTTTCTATCTTATAGCAAGCAAAATGCAAGGGGAAAAAATAGGTTAAAGCGGCTTTTCCCACTGCCAAGTGCAAACCCAAATGTCATGAGGAAAGACCGGAGCTCTCTCTAGAGGGGGGATTGCCAGGACACAAGGCAGACTTGGACGAGGGTTGAGAGGACCATAGAGGATTAATACTTCGGAAGACTGGGTGGGTCGCTTGGGAGGTTATGGCAGGAAGATTATGATGTGAGATACTATGGAGGTCCTTTACGGGTCTCCGTCAGATGTTGTCTTCCGTTGATCTACCGGTGGATTTCGGCGGTGATCTTCTGTTGCGTGTGGGTCTCAATGGGTTTTGAGGAGATTGGTGATTTGAGGAGTTTAGCGCCGAGCATCTGCAAAAAAGTCCCGGGGTGGTTTGGTACCACCGAGGACCCTCCGACGATCAATTTAGTACTAGATCCGAGCAGAGTAACGGCTAAATGGAATCAAGAATGGCTTACTTGACCCCTCTGTGATGGGGGTTTATATAGCGGCGGCGGCACGCAGCAGCAGGCGCGAGAATCTCGCCGGCAGTTACGCTCCCGACGTCACGCCCGCGTAAAGAGCGGATCGCCCATTAATGGGGATCATGATGGGGTGGAACGTGGGACGTTGCTGGCGGAAAATCTACGCGTGGCGAGATTTGCGGAGCGGTGGTTACGCCTGTGAGTGGTGGAGTTGGTCGGTCGGAGAGACCGAGGAAGACGGCCTCGGCTGGGGAGCTCAGAACCGAGCAAGAGAGCTGAGGAGTCTTGGTCCTGTGGCAGCTCGGGGCGAGCTAAGGGGCCGAGGAGGCAAATTTGCAGGGGGGCCCGAGGAGGGCCAGCTTATGCTCGCAGGTCGGGTACAAAGGTGGCCTGGTCGGCCTTTGTGGGCCCTTTCTTCTGGGTCTTGGGACATGACATCCGCCACGTGTCCTGATCTCGCATAGCCAATATTGAGCATCATCATTAGCCCCCCACTCTTGTCCCGACCAGCTAGCGAGTCGGGTCAGGAGTGGACTACCAGGCCTCCCGAGGTGAGCTCCTTCCTAAGGCTTCGTTGGGACGAGTCCTCGGGCTGTCAGCTGTCTTTTCTGCTAGCGAACCAGGGCGAGATCTCTGCATTTAAGGAAGGTACGCCGGTTCTTGCATTCTTCCACTGAAGCGACGGTCCACGTGTCAAGCGTCGATTGGCCAACGCGACGTATGCAGGACTGCGGCGTCTGATGGGATGCGGTCCAGCGCAGGATCGAAACGTGGAGCAATCGGAGCCGCTGGACGCAAGGAGTCGTTTTGGCGGGAGATGACGGGCGTCGTTGGATGAGGTCGTTTGCAGTAATAAACAAGGGTGGGGCCCGTCCTTGGGCCCCTACTCCTTCATATTTCCCTCTTCTAAGTCCTGCTTGCTCGGCGCTCATCTTCTTTCTCTCGCTTTCGGTTCCCGAGGATTTCCTTTTCCAAGGTTAGATGTTTTCCTTTGTAGAGTCAGTAGATGTTGTAGGAGTAGGTTCTAGGGACCCTTTAGTTGTGTCCGAGTCCTCCCGGGGAGCAGGGGTCGGATCCTCTCCCGGGGATCGTGCGGCGGGGGCAGCCCCCAGGGAGGAGGCAGCAGATGCGCCCCCCGGCTCCTCGTGTTGGGTAAGGCATGAGGACGAGCTCGCCAATTCTCGTGCTCGCTTCCACATCCCCTCGTGTTACATGCTCCGACTGGCCAAGGAGGGAGAGAGGACGGATCAAGTACGGGGCAGGAAGATCGCCTTGTATTTGGAAGCTTTTTGGGGCGGAATGCGCCTGCCTTTCTCTCCCGAGGTCGTCGCAGCGCTGAATTTTTTCGGCTTAGCCCCCGACCAGTTAGTGCCGAACTCGTGGAGGATCCTCCTCGGGTTCTTAATCCGCCTGAAGTTACAGGCGGTTCCCTTCAGCCTCTCCCTTCTTGATTCTTCTCTCGTTTTCAAAAATCACCCTGGTGGTCGAACGGGAGACCCGAGATGGGTCTGTCTTTCTTTTAGAAAGCGGCCGGGGGGCGCTGCCGAGACCGGAGTCGTGGCCTTACCCTTACCCTCTTCTATTCATGATTGGAAGAAGAAATTTTTCTTCGTTTCCCCTCCCGGGGGCGAGGATTGGCCTGTGCTTACCAAGTGGTCGAGGGAGAAATGTTTGTCGGGGAACCAGTCCAATGACCCCGCCGCGGTGAGAGTGGCGTCGTGGGAGCCCATCCCCCGACCTGACGTGCTGCTGTCTGAGAGGGTCCTGAGTTTGGCCGGGCTCAGCCCCGTTGAGTTCGTCGGTAAGTTAGGCTTGCTTTTTGGCTTGTGTTTTGCTTGTGTTTCTGACTTGTTGGGTATTTGTTTTGTGCAGGATCCATAGATTTCGACTCGCTTAAAGCCTCCATGCGCCAACCGAGGAAGGTTACGAATGCTGGGGGCACCATCTTTTCTCACGCGAAGCCCGCCCCGGCTCCTACTGCTCCGGTGGAGGTGTCCCGTGAGCGTTCGGGGGCGGATCCCGCCCCGGGTCCCAGCAGAGTGTCGGGCCGGAAGCGGGCCCTGGTTCTAGAGGACCCGGTCTCGGAGGAGGAGATCGGCTCTCCCTCGCAGCCGCTCAAGAGGAGCTCCCAGAGACCTTCCCGGGGCCGGTCCTCGCCGATCATGGTGGAGGAAGGGGGCTTCCGGTTCATGGTGCCATCGGGGCTATCCGTTGCGGATAGCCTTCTGGATGAGATAGAGGCCTCGGCCGGGGGTAGAGTTCCCGGGGGACCTTCAGGGCTCAGCTGGCGTCCATCGCCCAGGAGTCCGTGCTGGTAAGTGTTCGGTTCATTGTGAGATTCGGTGCCTCCTTCATCTTTCTGATCTCTTTCGTATCTCCCAGGTTCTCCAGCACGTTGCCATCGCCTTGCGTATGGAAGCCGAGGTGGTAGCCCCGGCGCTGGAGGCTGCGGGCCGGCTCGCCTCGCTGGAAGAGAGCTCCAGGAAGGAGCTGGAGGTGGTGACGGCGAGGGTTGCCGCCTTGGAAGGCGAGGTGGAGGTCGGGAAACGGGAGGTAGCCCGGTACCGCGAGGCTGCCGTGACTGCCGAGGCCAAGCTCGGGGATGCTCAGGTGCTTGCCGGCAACCTGAAGAGGACGGTGAAGACCTTCCGGAAGGAGCTTGGGGCGGTGGCCGAGGCGGCCAAGTCAGCCGACCTGAAGGCGGCGAAGGCGGTGGAGAGCTATAAGAAGTCGAAGGACTTCTATGATGACGTGGCTATGGCTATGACCCGCATCTGGCACGAGGCCCTCGATGCCGTTAAGGCCTGGATGTCAGAGTTTGCCGACGGAGATCTCCGGGCCGAATTCCCCCTCGCGGACGCTGATGAGCAGGGGGAAGAGGTTCCTGATGAGGAAACCGCCGAGGACCCCGCGCGTCACGTGGTGGATGTCGAGGACCCTGAGGTCGCACTTGGCCCCGAGGTCTAGAGCCCCCGTCTACCTCCTTTTATTTCTTTGTTTTTGGAATTTTGTAAGGATGGGGAGCCAAAAAATACTCTTTGTAAAGCATTTGTCTTTGGTAGTAATAAAATTTTTCTTTGGTTTCATCGAGTCGCGCTCTATCATCTGTTTGTGATGAATGCTCGTAAAATATCCCTGCTTGCACCGTTGTGTTTTCATGTCAGGTTGGCCATCTGTCTAGCGATCATCCGTCGAGTTGATTTCGACCACTTGCCGACGAGCGTGCCAAGCGCTGCCGAGGAGGTATCCCTATGGGCCCCGAAGTCGAGGGGGGATCGTTTAGACCTGGATAGACTTGATGCCCCTCACTGGGGTCTCGGATCCTCTGCGGGTGATGGGCAGAGCGCTGTTCGCCGTATTTGTGCCTAGCGTGAGTGGGAAGCTGCTCGGTGGCCCCATGGGGGGTGTCATCTTTTGACTTCTGGAAATGCGAGCATCGACCACCAGCCGGGGATGGTCGAGCTAGGGTCGGGCTCGACTGCCTCTGGGAGGATTTTGGGTCCTTAGCGTTGGAGGGGCTGTTAGAAGCCCGCTAAGGAAGACCGTGAAGTGAAGCTGCGCGGTCGTCATAAGCAGGCAACTACCATCCTGGGATGACCGAGCGGGGCAGCAGCTCAGATGCCCCTTGCGAGGGTTTTGACCCTTTGTGTTTGGAGGGGCTGCAAGAAGCCCACTAAGGATGACCGGGCAGTGAAGCCGCGCGGTCGCCTCTTGGCGAGGGTTTTAATCTCTGGTGTAATGGGTAGAGGGCTACCAGCCGGGAATGACCGAGCAGGGTAGCTACTCGATTGCCTCTTGCGAGGGCTTTGATCCTTCAGGACGGGGACCGAGCGGGGTTACTGCCCAGTGCCTCTTGGCGAGGACTTTGATCCCTGTCCGTTGTGGTATGAAGCTACCAGCCGGGGATAGCCGAGCAAGGACTCGACTGCCTATGGGAGGACTTTGGTCCTTAGCGCGGGAAGGGCTGTAAGAAGCCTGCCAAGGACCCTTGGTCGGGTAGGGTTTCTGCCCGGTGCCTCTTGGCGAGGGCTTTTGTCCTGACGGATAGCCGAGCGAGGGATCCTCAGGCTCGACTGCCTCTGGGAGGGCTTTCTGATCTCTGGCGTTGCGGTAGGGAAGCTACCCGCTGTTGGGGTAAAAATTTACACCCCGGTTGACCAAGTCAAAATCAAAGTCAACCCCAAGCCAAGTGGGCCCAAGCCCAGATCCAGTGGGCCCATGCCCGGGTCGACCCAGAACATGAAGCGGCCGGCCTTCCCCCATGCTAAGATAAAAATTTTGTAATAAATAATTTTGTTGCATTTCTTTTAGTTTATTTTATAGATAAATGTAAGAAAAATAGGCATAAAGCCAAATTTTTGTAAAGCCCGTGGCTTATGAGCAAAAAGAAATGGCACATGAGCCATGGGATAGGCAAAATGCCATTTTGTGAAGCCCAAGGGGCTATGTGTAAAGTGTATAGCCTATAAAGGCAAAAGATAATGAAAATATCTCATAACTTTTTCTCTCTCTAAAAAATTTTCTTCAGATCTGAGATCTTTTCTCCTTCTTCAAGGTTCCAAAACCTTCCTTTTTCTCTTGAATTAAATCAAGAGTTTTACTCTTCTTTTTATAAAACAAATTAGTTTTTCACCACAAAACCCATAAAGGGGAACTCAGATCTTCCATTAGATCTCAAAAAGAAGAGATTTTTAGAAATCCCACATCTCTTGATCTTCAAGATCCAGCCAACAGAGGAGGAGGAAGAAGAACATCGTTCATTAACCCAAAAAAAAACACTTAGGAGTCCAACTCCTTTCTAATTTCTCTTCCGGGAGTTTCTGGGGTTAAAAGCCCTCTTGTCCTCGCCGGCGCGCTAGCTCTCGAGCGCAAAGCACCTACGTGCCGACACGTGGCGCGTTTGCGCTCCAGCGCACTGCGCGCGAGCGCAAAGCGCCCACGTGCCGACACGTGGCGCACGCGCTTGCGCTCCTGCGCAGTGCGCCCGAGCGCAAAGCGCCCTCGTACCGACACGTGGCGCGCTTGCGCTCAAGCGCACTGCGCCCGAGCGCAAAGCGCCCACTTGCCGACACGTGGCGCACGCGCTTGTGCTCCAGCGCACTACGCCCGAGCGCAAAGCGCCCACGTGCCGACACGTGGCGCGCTTGCGCTCCAGCGCACTGCGCCCGAATGCAAAGCGCCCACGTGCCGACACGTGGCGCGCGCTTGCGCTCCTGCGCACTGCGCCCGAGCGCAAAGCGCCCACGTGGCGTGCTTGCGCTCAAGCGCACTGCGCCCGAGCGCAAAGCGCCCACGTGCCGACACGTGGCGCGCGCGCTTGCGCTCCATCGCCTTGCGTCCGAGCGCAAAGCGTCCACGTGGCGCGCTTGCGCCCGAGCACCCAGCGCTCATGCGCAAAGCGCCCACGTGCCGACACGTGGCGCGCTTGCGCCTGAGCGCACAGCACCTAAGCGCACAGCGCTCAAGACGCTGGCCCCACGCATCTTTTGGATGTCTTTTTCCCCATTTTTTGTTTATATATATATATATATATACATATGTACACATACACATATTCCGCAACATTCTCCCCCTCCAAAAAATTTTTGGGCCGGGGCGCTGCCCCGAACCCCGCAAGGGGGCTGCTAGCCCCCTTGACCCCCAGCCCGCTATCCGGGTAGCGGGACCCCCGTAAAAACTCTGCGTGGCTCCCGATATATCCAAAACCCCCTTTCAAAAAAAAAAACACACGTACACTGCATATTGAGTTCGCATGACCGGTTTAACCCGTTAATCGGAGGTTCCCTCGCCCCAAAGGCGAAGGGTAATTAACGGCAGCTTAGTCCGCGGTTGCCGGAGATTCGGATCCCCACAATTATTAAACCCCGGCCTACCCTAGGCAGGGGGAATCTATAGTACGCCTGAGAAGCGTGCGCGTATTCCCATCTCAATGGGGTGACGAAAAACACCCTACAGATTCTGGCACGCCCGGTGGGACCAATCTCTCCTCCCATATTTTGGGTTAAACGTTCATGCGAACTCAATCAATATACATATCGATTGCCTATACTGAAATGATGTTTTTTCATGCAGCAATCAACCTTCGACGACAATGTCTCTCCAGACGAATTCAGCTTCCAACGTGACCCCGATTCCATACGTGGTCAATATCAACGCTCGTGTGGTTCTCCCTGCAAGCCTCAGTCGACAGTGGGAGGAACCGCCCCGCCAGTTTGGCTCCATCATCATCTACCCTGCCGGAAGCGCTCATCTGGCGGAAATCCCGGCGGAACAGGTGGCCAAGCCGGTCCCAAGGGGCAAGAGGCCGAATGTTGTGATTGCTAAGGCACCACAACCGAAACTTAAGATGGTGTCTGAATGACTCCCTAGGGCTTCAGCTGGGGGCAAGACTTCCGGTGCGAAAAGCAACATCAAACGTCGCGGACGAGCTCAGGTGGTGACTCTAACAAATGCACAATCGAGCGTATCTCCAAGGCCTTCCATCGCCCGGTCTGCGGTGTCTTCCCAAAGAGCCGAAGTCTGCCAGGCGCTTAGAGCAGAAAAGTTAAGGCAGAAGCGGCTCAGGTATCGAGCCAACAAGAGGGCCAAAGCTTCGGCCAAATGGAATCGTGTGAAGTTCCAAGTGCAGGGTTGCCCCGCGACGACGGCTGAGTCGGACGTAGGAATCAGCAATTCCTTCGAGCCTCTGCAGTGGGTTCAGAAAAACGCCATGACCGCCAGAATCAAGAAGACAGCGGTCGGAACAGTGCCACAAAGAGACGTGTGCTGGCCCCAACAGAAAAAGTATGACACTGTCTCTTCAAAAGTCTATCAAGCACTCTGTGCCACACGAAAGCAGCGGGGCAAACCCAGAAAAGAAGCGCCAGCACCATTCAAGAACCGGGTTAGGCCAGCCGCCTTCAATCGACTACCAGCTACCGAAACAAGGGGGTCAAGGCAGCGATCCGTGAAATCAGCTTCCAATGATAGAAAGACGGCCGGATATATCATCCATACGGTCTATATGGCGGGCGGGCGCCCCAGCGACAACCTTCGCAGCAAAAGCAAGGATGGGGCCACCACATCCTAAGCCCAATCTGGCCTGAATGTAGTTGCCGCTGCCCAAGAACAGCCGCCCCCGCTGGATGAAGAAAACCCTCTCGATGAGGATGATAGGCAGAAAGACCCCTCGGTCCACACAGAGTCAAGCTCGGACAGCGAGGAAGAGCCGACTTTCCGCCCCAGGACTGCGGAGCAAGAGCTGCTTCAAGAGCTTCAAAAACAGCTCAGGAGCAAAGATAAAGAGATGGCCAAGCTCTATTCGAAGATTGACGACTTAACGAACGTGGTGATGCAGCTTACGGCTCAAATCGCTCGAGCGCCTCCCAACCAAGCACAAGCCACTACTAATCAGCCGGGTGATGACAATCCGAGGCAGCCAATGCCTGTTCCTTTAGGACCAAGACTGGTCGAGCCGCATGAAAGCCGGCCACATTCCGCTTCTGGGGACGCCTTGGCCCCAGATAATACTATCCCACTAACACAGGATCGGATAATGGATTTGGTCACCAGCAAGGTTAAAACATTGGTGGCCGAAGCTGAAGCTCAGAAAGAAATCGGCAGTAGTGGGCGGCCATATCCCGTGCAGTACGATCTGATTGAGTTCCCAAGCGGCTACGTCATTCCTAAGTTCGGAAGATTTGATGGAACGGGGAATGCAAATCAGCACGTCGCCCACTTCAAAGCATCGTGCGGAAATACAGGGGGCAATGACGCGCTCCTTCTTCGTCAGTTTGTCAATAGCCTGACCGGCGTCGCCTTCGACTGGTATGCGAGTATACCGGACGGGTCCGTCATTACCTTTGCCCAAATGGAGTCCCTGTTTCGGCAAAGGTTCATGAGTGTCAGTGATAAAATCTCCATTGCCGACCTTGTGAGGACCAAGCCGGGGAAGAATGAAAGCAACACCGACTTTATTGCTCGATGGCGTAATCTCACGGTTAAGTGCGAACCGCCGCTGGAGCAGGACCAGTCCGTCAGCCTTCTCATTGGGAACCTCAGCAATTGGATGGTCCCATTCTTGTGTACAGCAGGCCTCAAGACGTTTCAAGAGCTAACCAAGAAAGTCCAAATGCTGGAACGCTCGAAGCAAGAGTCCCCGCCGGACTCTCAGAGAGACAAAACTTGGAAAAGCAAGCGGGACGACAGCCGTAGAAGCGGGAGTTCCAGCAGTACCAATGTCTTCAATGCGTCTGACAATGAACAAAAGCGAAGGGCGGCCGAATCCAAAACTAACCGGTCTCGAAAGCCATTGTTGAGAGGAGATGGGCCTTCCCTAGAGGAGAAAAAGAACAAGGTTTACTCTTTCAGGAGGGACAAAGTCCGCAAGATATTTAAAGATGCCTTGAACAACGGCCTCCAATTGCCGGAGTCGAAAAGACCCCAAGAAGCAAAAATGACTGACAATCCTCTGTATTGCCCGTACCACCGAGTAGTGAGCCATGCGATCGAGGATTGCTATATCTTCAAAGATTGGGTCGAGAAGCAGTACAAGGCTGGAGAGATCGAACTGTCCAAAAGTGTGTTGGTGAATAATCAAGTTGCAACCACAACTTTATACAGACAGAAACTGAAGCCTTCTGGGAGCAGACAGCCGAACCTGCTGCCCTGAGAAATGAAACGGACTCATCGCGGCCTCCATGGAGTACGCACATATCTAATAAGACGAAGAAGATGATAAAGCTACTTCGGAAAGAACCCAGGACGGAATGGGAAGGGCAGAAGAAGCCTACCGGTCCAGCTGCCAATGCGGCTCCATCAGGCTCAAAATCCAAGAAGCTCAAGAAGAAGAAAAGTGCAGCTCGGCGCGAAAAAGAGTCTGCAGGGAGATCGACCATTCAAAAATATATCGATTCCCTCGAAGAATATGAACAAAGGGAAAGAACATTGATTCAATTGAAGGAGTTCTTCCTTGTACAAGCAGCTGAAATTCTGGGGGAGTTAGAAGAAGACTCCAATGAAGAGATCCCAGTAGTGACCTGCTACGCCATCCATCTTGGCAGCGACTCTGAGGATGAGCTCTGTTTTTCCGAAGAGGACGAGGAGCTCACCACAAAATACCAATCAAATCCAGCTCAGAAGCGGCAGGGCTCTACCGCAAAATCAGGGCAACACCCCAAAAGGGAAAGAAAAACAAGTCGCTAATGAAGAAGATGGAAAAGAACCGGCTGATGAAAACATAAGTCCTTCCTCAGTGGACTATAATATCTTGGCACATCTTCGAAAGCTTCCGTCTCTCCTGAGCATCTACGACGCCTTGGTCCTATCTAAGGAGCTTAGAGATGTTCTCATTCACGCTCTACAAAACTCCAAACGGTATCAGGCTCACTTTGCGGAAATTAACATGAAAGAAGCCCAGCACGCTTTGCATGCCGCCGCAGTCACATTTAAGGATGAAGACTTGCTACTGGGAACGGCTGAGCATAATCGGCCGCTTTACGTGACTGGGTACAGCGACGGAGATCGGATTAATCGCATATTGATTGATCCGGGGTCTTCAGTGAACATCATGAACTTGCGGACGCTGAAGAGTTTGTCAATGGACGTCCGACACCTGTCAAGGGAAAGGATTGTCATTCAAGGCTTCAACCAAAATTGCCAGCAAGTTCTGGGGTCCATAGCTCTGCCAATCAAATTCGGGGATCTGCAAACTGAAGCTAAGATATAAGTGATCGACGCCGACACGTCTTATAAGATTCTCTTGGGGCGGCCGTGGCTCCACGATTATGGCATCATTCCGTCAACTCTCCATCAATGCATGAAGTATACTAAAAATGGCGCAGAAAGACGTATTGACGGAGACATCCAGCCGTTCGGTGTGCATGAAGTCCGCTATGAAGATTCTCGGTACTTTATGAACCACCAAAATGCTAAGCCACAACTGACTGAGGATAGATCGGCCCCAAGACCCAAAAGCAAATCTGCGCCGGTTGTCACTTTCAAAAGTAAAAACGCCCAAGTGCGCCCACATTTCGGTAGCGACACTGATGAGTCCGACGCTGGAAGCCCGTCCTTCCGTAAAACCCGCCCTCGTTTCGACAGCGATACAGATGAATCTGTTACTGAAGGTCCATCTAGCAGCAAAGTCCGCCCTCATCTTGGCAGTGACACTGAAGAGTCAGAAGAAGAGGACTTGCCGTGCAGCAGCTGTATAGATTGGACCCCTATGCAGCAAGCGAAACTAAGAGAGACCTTCGAAGTTGCAGAAGGGTCCCTGGCCATCACAAGGGTGCCGGAACGAATGTGCAAAGAGCTCGACGCATTGTCAGTCTCTGCCGTGGACCAGCTGAAAACTTTCTACGTACACGGGAGGAAAAATGGACAGAAGGGCATCATGTTTTACAGGTCAAACCCCGTTGTGCACCCGGATGATCTTTCTGTCGCGTGCCTTCCCTATGAGAGAGGCATAAGAGCCGTCCTCAATCCCAGATACTATGCGCCCGAGATGCGGGAATACTTTAAGAAGTGCGGATGCCGGTTATATCAAATGGAGTCCGAAGCAAAGTTTTACGAAGGGCTATGGTATCCGTCCCAGGTCCGAGCACTCATCGATGGACGAATTCCAGATAGACGGGGCATAGACTACATTCAAACTGATTCTAAAGCGTGCTACATGATCCATGTTGGTGAGGCCAGCGAAAGATCAAATGTTGATGACGAGATAGCCGAGCCAGAAGAAGCTCCTCAAGAGCTCGAAGATGGTGGACAAGCAACCTTTGACGAGCTAACCGAGATTGACTTAGGAACGCCCGATAATCCAAGGCCGACCTACATCAGCTCGCTCTTGTCAGAGGAAATGAAAGCGCAGATAATTGCCCTGCTGCATGAGTTCGTCGACTGCTTCGCGTGGACATACAAAGAAATGCCTGGCCTTTCCCCTGAAGTGGCCGTATATAAGTTGGCTATATCTCCCGATGCTAAACCAGTCAAACAAGCTTCTCGAAGAATGAGAAGGGAGTTGGAAGAAAAGGTCATCGAGAAAACCAAGAAACTCATCGATGCCGGCTTCATCAGGGAAGAGAAATATGCGAACTGGATCGCATGCATAGTCCCAGTAAAGAAGAAAAATAGGCAGATCCGAGTTTGTGTCGATTTCAGGGACCTCAACAAGGCATGTCCAAAGGACGACTTCCCGCTACCGGTCATGGAAATGATGGTCGATGACACCTCAAATTACGAGTTGTTCACCTTTATGGATGGCTCGTCTGGATATAATCAGATCAAGATGTCGCCTGAGGATGAGAAGCACACAGCATTTCGAACCCCGATCGGAATATATTGCTACAAGGTGATGCCGTTCGGACTGAAGAATGCAGGTGCTACATATCAAAGGGCAATGACTAATATCTTTGATGACCTAATCCATAAAGTCGTCGAATACTATGTTGATGATCTGGTCGTCAAAACTAAGGCCAAGGCCGACCACATCCAAGATCTTAGGACCATTCTCACCAGACTGAGGGAATACGATTTGAAGATGAATCCTTTAAAGTGCGCTTTTGGCGTGTCATCGGGAAAATTTCTGGGCTTCATAGTTCGACATCGAGGGATCGAAGTTGACCCATCAAAGATAAAGGCCATCATGGAGATGCCCCCTCCGAAGAGTCTGACGCAGTTAAGATCTTTTCAAGGCAAGCTTGCTTATATACGGAGGTTTATCTCAAATTTATCGGGGAGATGTAGGCCCTTCTCAAAGCTCATGAAGAAAGGAGCTCCTTTTATCTGGGATGCCGAATGTCAAGAAGCATTCGAAAGCATCAAACAGTACTTGTTGCACCCTCCAGTGCTGGCCGCTCCCATTCCAAATAAACCGCTGATTCTCTACAGTGCCGCGCTGGATGAGTCACTCGGTGCGCTCCTTGCCCAGAATAGCGAGGAGGGAAAAGAAAATGCCCTCTACTACCTTAGTCGAACTCTAGTCGGGGCGGAACACAACTATTCCCCAATCGAAAAGCAATGCCTGGCTCTGATATTTGCAGTGAAGAAGCTGAGGCACTATCTGCTTGCTCATCGAGTTATGCTGATCTCCAAGGTTGACCCGCTCAAACACTTGTTGACCAGAGCGAGCCTAGCCGGCAGAATGGCGAGATGGGCTGTCATGTTACTTGAGTTTGACATAGTTTATACTCCTCAGAAAGCAGTAAAAGGGCAAGCCCTTGCAGACTTCCTCGCCGCTCATCCTATACCAGAAGGGTCGCCGCTAAATTGTGAGTTACCCGACGAACAAGTGCTGCACCTCGAGGGAGATGAGCCATGTTGGGAGCTCTACTTCGATGGGGCCTCATCGATAAGGACCTCCAGTAAATCAAGCGTCCCGGAGATAAAAGCAGGGATAGGATTGGTGTTCATCCCACCATCAATGGGAACCCTACGGCGTTCTTTCGCTCTCACCAAGCCTCGGGCAAACAATGAAGCTGAGTATGAAGCTCTGATAGCTGGTTTGGAGCTCGCCATAGAAATGGAAATCCGTCGGCTACGAGTTTACGGTGACTCCCAGCTCGTCGTCAACCAAGTAAGCGGTGATTATAAAATATACAAACCCGAGTTAGCTCGGTACAGAGGCCGAGTGGTGGAACTCATGAAACGGTTCACTCACATTGAACTAATGAGAGTCCCTAGAGCGTTGAATGGAAAGGCTGACGTACTCGCTCGCTTAGCCAAGGAGCTGGCTGATCCTGACATGGACGAAATTCTGATCGCAGTCAGGAGCCGACAAATTCTACCCCCAGTCTCTTTACGAAAAGAGGAAAGCGCGGAACAGAAGAGCAGTCCTGCCGAAGAAGCTTCGATCATCCAAGACGAGCCCGATTGGAGAGAACCCTTCATAGAGTACCTCCGATACGACAGGCTGCCCGAAGAAAAATCTGCGAGGATTCAGCTGAAGAAGAGAGCTTTCCGATACATGTTTGTAAATGATACGTTATACCGCAGGTCATATGACCAACTCTGGCTCAGGTGCCTGTCATCGGCCGAAGCCTAAAAAGTCATGAAAGAAGTTCACTCAGGCGTTTGCGGTGCTCACCAATCTGGCCCCAAGATGCGACTGCAGATTAAACGGCTTGGGTAATACTGGCCCACCATGATACGGGATTGCGGAGAGCATGCAAAGAAATGTTATATCTGCCAAATTCACGGTGATTTTATTCACAAGCATCCCAATCCATTGCATCCTACGGTGGCGTCGTGGCCCTTCGAAGTCTGGGGCACCGACATTGTTGGCCCAATTGATCCTCCGTCATCCAAAGGCCATCGGTTCATACTGGCCGCGACAGACTACTTCTCCAGATGGGCTGAATCTGTCCCATTAAAAGAAGTCAAGACAAAAGATATTCTGACATTCTTCCAGCATAATATTCTATACCGCTTCGGTACACCAAGAAGAATCATTTCCGACAATGGGCCTTCTTTCAAGAGCTTCAATGTCTCAAGGTTCGCTACTCAGCACAAGATAGACTGGAGATATTCCTCCATCTATAATCCAAGAGCCAATGGGCTAGCCGAAGCCTTCAATAAGACTCTATGCAAGCTCCTCAGGAAAAATGCTTCAGCCAACAAGAGAGACTGGAATCTCAAACTTCACGAGGCGTTGTGGACATATCGTACCACGCACCGTACTCCAACACAGTCCACTCCATACTCATTGCTCTTCGGAGTGGAGGCGGTCCTCCCCCTCGAAGTCGAAGTTCCAAGCTTAAGAATGGCCGTTCAGCACGAGTTGACGGAGGAGGAAAACGTTCTCCTTCGACTTGAAGAGCTCGATGCCCTCGAAGAAAAGAGGCTCGCGGTGCAGCAAAATCTGGAGCTATACCGAGCCCAAATGTCACGGGCTTATGACAAGATAACCCGTCTCCGCGCTTTCAAGAAAGGAGAATTGGTGTTGGTCCTCAAAAGACCAATTATCCCCAATCGACATGCCAAGGAAAAATTCGAGCCAAACTGGGAAGGACCATATGTCATCGAGAAAGTGTTCGACGGAGGATCCTACCAACTAATAAGTGCCGAGGGAGAAAGGCCCATGCCACCCATCAATGGCCGATATCTCAAGAAATACTACACGTAAATGCTCCAAGTCGCAGGCGAATTGAGCACATCAGCCCTACGGTCTGGATCATACATTCTGCAAAACCGTATACAATCCACGGGCATGAATGACCCCCATCTCTCCCAAATCCTGCCGGTGAGACTATTTTTAAAGTCCTACCAGCGGCAAAAAAATAAAAGAAAAAAAAATATAAAAGAAAAAATTTAAAAATAAAAGAAATAAAAAATAAACGGTATGTCCACAAGGAAAACGAGCACGGATGAAAACCCGAAAGGGCTCCGTGAGTAAAAACAGCAGGACTACCGGCGAGTCTGTGAAAACACGAAAGGGAGCAAACTCGTGAAAAGAGATGAAATAAACTCGCAAAGTCCTCTCGACCTAGTGAGGAGAAAACCCCTGCGTGAGATCTTTACGACTCACAAAGGAGCAACACACTTAGGAATCCTCACGATTCCTAAGGAGAAAATACACCTGCGGGATCCTTACGACTCGTAGAGAGAAAATGCTTTTATGGGACCCTCACGGCCCATAAAATTGAAAAGCCTTAGGTGATAGGGATCCAAACCTGTCTCCTAAGCCATCATCCCCCAACGGGCAACGGCAAATGATGAGTCGCTCCTGGCATTTCGCTTCAGTGTTAGCGGTGCTGATGCCGACCAAAAACCCAAATCCCAAGTCCTCCCAAGGCAAATGATGAGTTGCTCCTGGCATTATTCCAGTGCAGCAATGCTGAGGCCAAACAAGATCCAAATTCCAAGTCCCCAAACGGCGAATGATGAGTCGCTCCTGGCACCACATTCCAGTGCAGCGATGCAGACGCCAACCAAAATCCGATTTCTCAAAATTCTCCTGGCCCTACGGTAGGTCCCCAAATTGACCATCGTATACAATCCACGGGCTCAAATAATTCTCATCATACCCATGCCCCACCGTAATCACCAGTTATGCGGCCGGTCTCCGCTTTAGGAATGATGCTCCATTGATAAGACCCACTCATGTGTCCTCACGATATATGAGGAGAACAAACCTTTGTGGGATCCTTACGACTCATAAAGGAAAAACACACTTAGGAGTCCTCACGACTCCTGAGGAGAAAATACACCTGCGGGATCCTTACGACTCGTAGGGAGAAAATGGTTTTATGGGACCCTCACGGCCCATAAAATTGAAAAGTTTTAGGCGATAGGGATCTAAACCTGTCTCCTAAGCCATCGCTCCCCAATCCCCAAATGGCGAATGATGAGTCGCTCCTGGTACCATATTCCAGTGCAGCGATGCAGACGCCAACCAAATTCCAAATCTCATACCCCAACGGCGAATGATGAGTCGCTCCTGGTACCATATTCCAGTGCAGCGATGCAGACGCCGACAAAATCCCGAAATTTTTCCGGCCCTACGGTCTGGATCATACATCCTGCAAAACCGTATACAATCCACGGGCATAAAACAATCCCAAAATCCTCTCAATGACTGATGATGATTCGCTCCTGGTACCATATTCCAGTATAGCGATGCTGATGTCAACCCAAATCAAAATCAACAAGTCAACTTCCACTCCGACACCGCAGAAAGCGGAGCAAGTCAGAATCCAATCTCGACACCGCAAGAAGCGGAGCAAGTCAAGTCTACCCCTGACACTGCAAGAAGCAGAGCAAGTCAAATCAAGAACCGACCGTCCACGTCGCTAAAAGGGCAGCACCGACAGTCCAAGTCGCAAAAAGGGCAGAACCGACCGTCCAAGTCGCAAAAAGGGCAGCATCGACCGTCCACGTCGCTAAAAGGGCAGCATCGACCGTCCAAGTCGCAAAAATGGCAGAACCAACCGTCCACGTCGCTAAAAGGGCAGCATCGACCGTCCAAGTCACACAAATGGCAGAACCGACCGTCCACGTCGCTAAAAGGGCAGTACCGACCGTCCACGCCGCAAAAGGGGCAGAACCGACCGTCCACGTCGCTAAAATAGCGGCACCGACCGTCCACGTCTCTAAAATGGTGGCACCGACCGTCCAAGTCACAAAAATGGCAGAACCGACCGTCCACGTCGCTAAAAGGGCAGCACCGATCGTCCACGTCGCTAAAATGGCAGAACCGACCGTCCACGTCGCTAAAATGGCAGTACCGACTGTCCATGTCGCTAAAATGGCAGTACCGACCGTCCAAGTCGCAAAAATGGCTGCATCGACCGTCCAAGTCGCTAAAAGGGAAGCACCGACCGTCCAAGTCGCAAAAATGGAAGCATCGACCGTCCAAGTCGCTAAAAGGGCAGCATCGACCGTCCAAGTCGCAAAAAGGGCAGCATTGACCGTCCATGTCGTAAAAAGGGCAGTGCAGGATTCCTACAAAGCGGGAACCAGATTACTCCGGGCCAAGTAAACGTCTATCACGGACACTCCGTCTCGAAGACATGTCAAGCAACGACCGTCCATGTCGTAAAAAAAAGGGCAATGCCAGCTTCCCAAAAAGCGGGAATGCAATCAGGTTGCCTCCAAGTAAAAGAAGATCCATCAATTTCATGCACACGACCCACATATGTGGTGTGCATTTATTGATGGGGGGCAATTTGTTGGGGTAAAAATTTACACCCCGGTTGACCAAGTCAAAATCAAAGTCAACCCCAAGCCAAGTGGGCCCAAGCCCAGATCCAGTGGGCCCATGCCCGGGTCGAGCCAGAACATGAAGCGGCCGGCCTCCCCCCATGCTAAGATAAAAATTTTGTAATAAATAATTTTGTTGCATTTCTTTTAGTTTATTTTATGGATAAATGTAAGAAAAATAGGCATAAAGCCAAATTTTTGTAAAGCCCATGGCTTATGTGCAAAAAGAAATGGCACATGAGCCATGGGATAGGCAAAATGACATTTTGTTAAGCCCAAGGGGCTATGTGTAAAGTGTATAGCCTATAAAGGCAAAAGATAATGAAAATATCTCATAACTTTTTCTCTCTCTAAAAAATTTTCTTCAGATCTGAGATCTTTTCTCCTTCTTCAAGGTTCCAAAACCTTCCTTTTTCTCTTGAATTAAATCAAGAGTTTTACTCTTCTTTTTATAAAACAAATTAGTTTTTCACCACAAAACCCATAAAGGGGAACTCAGATCTTCCATTAGATCTCAAAAAGAAGAGATTTTTAGAAATCCCACATCTCTTGATCTTCAAGATCCAGCCAACAGAGGAGGAGGAAGAAGAACATCGTTCATTAACCAAAAAAAAACACTCAGGAGTCCAACTCCTTTCTAATTTTTCTTTCGGGAGTTTCTGGGGTTAAAAGCCTTCTTTTCCTCGCCGGCGCGCTAGCGCTCGAGCGCAAAGCACCTATGTGCCGACACGTGGCGCGTTTGCGCTCCAGCGCAGTGCGCCCGAGCGCAAAGCGCCCACGTGCCGACACGTGGCGCGCTTGCGCTCAAGCGCACTGCGCCCGAGCGCAAAGTGCCCACTTGCCGACACGTGGCGCGCGCGCTTGCGCTCCCGCGCACTGCGCCCGAGCGCAAAGCGCCCACGTGCCGACACGTGGCGCGCTTGCGCCCGAGCGCAAAGCGCCCACGTGCCGACACGTGGCGCGCTTGCGCTCAAGCGCACTGCGCCCGAGCGCAAAGCGCCCACGTGCCGACACGTGGCGCGCGCTTGCGCTCCTGCGCACCGCGCTCGAGCGCAAAGCGCCCACGTGCCGACACGTGGCGCGCTTGCGCTCAAGCGCACTGCGCCCGGGCGCAAAGCGCCCACGTGCCGACACGTGGCGCGCGCGCTTGCGCTCCAGCGCCTTGCGCCCGAGCGCAAAGCGTCCACGTGCCGACACGTGGCGCACTTGCGCCTGAGCGCACAGCACCTAAGCGCACAGCGCTCAAGGCGCTGGCCCCACGCATCTTTTGGATGTCTTTTTCCCTATTTTTTGTTTATATATACATGTATATATATATATATATATATGTATACATATGTACACATACACATATTCCGCAATATTCTCCCCCTCCAAAAAATTTTTGGGCCGGGGCGCTGCCCCGAACCCCGCAAGGGGGCTGCTAGCCCCTTTGACCCCCAGCCCGCTATCCGGGTAGCGGGACCCCCGTAAAAACTCTGCGTGGCTCCCGATATATCCAAAACCCCCTTTCAAAACAAAACACACGTACACTGCATATTGAGTTCGCATGACCGGTTTAACCCGTTAATCGGAGGTTCCCTCGCCCCAAAGGCGAGGGGTAATTAACGGCAGCTTAGTCCGCGGCTGCCGGAGATTCGGATCCCCACAATCATTAAACCACGGCCTACCTTAGGCAGGGGGAATCTGTAGTATGCCTGAGAAGCGTGCGCGTATTCCCATCTCAATGGGGTGACGAAAAACACCCTACACCCGCCAGGGATAGCCGAGCAGGGAAGCTGGTGAGCTGCCTCTAAGGAGGACTTTCTGGTCCCTGGCGTTGTGGTAGGGAGGCTACCCGCCAGAGATGATCGAGCAGGGTAGCTGCTCGGTTTCCTCTTGAGAGGGCTTTGATCCTTCAGGACGGGGACCGAGCAGGGTTACTGCCCAGTGCCTCTTGGCGAGGACTTTGATCCCTGTTGGTTGTGGTAGGAAGCTACCAGCCAGGGATAGCCGAGTAAGGACCCGACTGCCTCTGGGAGGACTTTGGTCCTTAGCGCGGGAGGGGCTGTAAGAAGCCTGCCAAGGACCCTTGGCCGGGCAGGGTTTCTACCCGGTGCCTCTTGGCAAGGGCTTTTTTCCTGGAGGATAGCCGAGCGAGAGATCCTCTGGCTCGACTGCCTCTGGGAGGGCTTTCTGATCGCTGGCATTGCGGTAGGGAAGCTACCCACAAGGGATAGCCGAGCAGGGAAGCTGTTGAGCCGCCTCTAAGGAGGATTTTTGGGTCCCTGGCGTTGCGGTAGGGAAGCTACCCGCCAGGGATAACCGAGCAGGGTAGTTGCTGGACTGATTCCACACGAGGTCTTGTCCGACCATTTAGTTGCAGGTACTGGGAACGGTCACGGCGAATGTGCGCGTAGCATATGCATTGAGCGCGGGGGGAGGCGAAGCGCCAGAACCGTGTCGTTTCGATTCCGCCGGAGAAGGCTCGGCGGTCGCCGCGTGGCAGCGACTTTTTAGGTGAAAGCGGGCGACTGTCCTTTTTGAATAAACGAGATTTTTCCTTCTTTTTTGCAATGTTCCATTGATCTTTATTAAATAGACAATAGACCCTAGGAAGAGTTTACATTGTTTTAAAAGAACAGTACATGGTAGTAGATGACCTTATTGGCTCGGCCCGAGATCCCTGAAGGATTGTTGGCCTCCGTGCTTGGCACAGGGTACGGGGCTCCCGGAGTTCCGTGCTAGCCGTCCGCTGAAACGAGCATGATCTGACCGACGGTCAGCTCAGCGGGAGGGTGATGCTACTCCTGCTCGCGGTCGGCCCGCTATTTGTCCCTCAAGTATACGGTGAGGTGTCCCGATCGGATGAGCTCCTCGATATAGTCCCTGAGTTACTTGCAATCCTCTGTGGCGTGGCCCAGTGTCCAGTGGAAAGCGCAGTAAGGGTCCCAGGTTCGCTTCGCGGCCTAACGCGGGATTGGAGGGAACTTGAAAAACCCCTCGTTCTGGGCCTCCTCTAGTAATACTGCGAGGGAGACGTTGAGTGGGGTATATGTTGGATACAGTGCCATCAAATTCAATTATTGGATCGCAAGCACGTGATTGCAATGATTGAGGGAGGACATATGCCGGAAGGACAATCATACTCAAGATGATAGTATGCTATCTGGTTTATCTTTATCATCGTGTACAGCTTTAGGTGACCTTACAAATCACTATTACACATTGATAGAGCCCTTAGGATTCTTGTTTGACTACCAGCAGTATGATGGCGATCATATACATGAGAGTTGGGCAGTCTATAAGCACATCCTTAAAGTAGTCCCTGGACGTGGGAGTTTCGAGACTGGGCATTGATACTCCATTAGTAGACTAGTGTATACAGTCGAGACCCCGACGAGGGGCGGTGGCTGGTCTCACAAGCCATTGGTGTCAGTTGGTTCACCTAAGATGTATACAGGTGCTCATTGGGTTATGAGTACACCGGATAGGACTCACCGGGAACATGCTAGTTGGTATTAAACCTGACATCAGATATCAGTTCCCTGGTGACATGTGTACATGTTAGTTCATCGACCTGAGATCGTCATTTTTCTCGTGTGAGTTCCCACTATGCTTTGATTACTACCCTACCACGGCTCAAAGGAGTCGTGCAAACAGGTTTTAGTTAGATACAGTCCCGAGCCACATGGAGGCAGTGAGAGGATCGGCAGGGGTTTCGTCTCTCCCGGTATTGGGGGTGAGATCGCGCTGTGTCTAGGAGAGCCATTACACGAAGTCCTTGGCCAAGGCAGGTGATTTACTGGTAGGTATTCCAGTAGTATCTCAGGGTGTTCTGAGCTACACTCCGACACGACTTGTATTGCTTTTGGGGGTCTGACTTTTACCAACCCCTAGGCCCGACATGCGATGCTCATAGACGAACGGACCGGACTATACAGATATTGTCACTGATAGGCTCAGTAGGGTGTCGGGATGAGTTCGCTCATCGACCTCCCTTTTGGTCAATACCTGGTAGCCCGTTACGTACAGCCAGTACCACTGACGTGCTAGTGGTTAAATCCATAGCCAGTGTATTGACGAGTCTTTAGAGTCCCCCACAGACAGTTTCTCAAGTTTCGGGCAAAACGTTGTAGAGGCCGTATGGTATTATGGCAGGGTTCGATCATACACGTGCAGTCGTGCACGGATCATGATCGGACGGATCATACTAGTGGGCTTTGGTTTAAGCCAGATTCTAGTATTAGATTTGTTGGATTACTTTAGTCTCATCGCATTTGCATTCAGTCGGAATGCGGATGCACGTATGTATATACAGGTGAGGGGTATTCTTGTGATCTGTCACGAGTTTACTTTAGATGATGCCTTTCTTTTTATTGGACTAAACATTTAGGTTAATGTTTACAAATGGTGGAAATTGTGAGTGGATTTCATCATGAGGTGCAATTAATGTGGCATGTTCAATTTGGTGACTCATGGTCTCTTTTCTTCTGAACATGTCATGTTAATTGAGTGATTATTGTGTTGAAATGAGAGGTGAAGAGAGAGAGGGCAGCTATATGAGTAGGGTTAGCTCTTGTATTATGATTCTTGCTCTCATTTTTTCTCATTGCAACACAATAACAAAAGGAAAAAGGCTCTTCTTCTTCTTCTTCTTCCTCTAGCTCACCATTTCCACTAATGGCATCATCTTCAACCTCCATCCATACACTCTCATGCGTTGAGAATCAATGTATGCTTGAGACAAAGTTATCACACACATTCTCTACTTCACCTTGGACACGTCGGCTAGCAAACTTCGTGTCCGAGTTGCTTCGGATGATGCGGGAGCCCGTAAAAAGAATCATTGATGTGGCGCCTTTCCGATGAGGAGACCGGAGATCGGAGATACCGCGAGGAGCTTGGGATGGTGGCCAAAGACCGAAGGACATGGATCGATCGGTATAGCCACTCTCACTTCTTAGTAGTTAGCTAGTTTAGCGTTAATGGTTCGATCCAGGTGAAAGACTAGATAGCGCCGGTTTCCTAAAAAGTTTTTGTTTCCGCATTTGGCTTTAGATTGACGGCCGGAGCGCTACCGTAGATTTACATGGTATCAGAGCCACGCCATTAAGCTTTAGTTCTAACATGTTTAAAATATCGATCGATCAAAATTTCTGAAACCACATTTCAATTTTCTAAGTTTCTGTCGAAATTTTTTTGTGGTCGAAAAATTATTTTGGGTATGTCAGAAAATCAGGCAGGCTTTTTTAAGACCTCTGTAGAAATTTAGTAGCATGAGTCCACAGTAACGCCGCGGAACCGCGGCAATACGCACGTTTTGGCCGCAGTTCCGCCGCAGTTATGTGGCTTCAGTGCACCATTTCTCTTGTGCTGGTCTTTTGTGTGGACTTGCGGTTTCTGGATTATTTTGTTTAGGCCCAGATTTGTTACGGTACTGGATTTGTGCTTGGGGCCTACTTCGGGAAATTTTGTCGATCGAAATTTAAATAAATTAGTTCGCAGTACTTACATTACTATCTGTGACCGTGAATGTCATTCGAGCGGTAAATCTTGTCTAATTGCTATAGCTCTTTTAGACGGATTTGCGAACGTGACATTCACGTTGATGTTCTGTGTTGTGCTGTGTTGTTGCGGATTTGTCGTGGCGGATAGCATGGTGCAATGTTAGTACAGTTTGGTATTATTTGTACAATTGATATTGCGGGGCGAGCGTCCGACATGTAGACTGCCGTCACTGCCTGTTTGTATATTATTCTTTTGGGCCACGACCGGGTTGAGGTCGATGTACCCGTTGTACATATTTTTACTTTCTGTACTAGGATTACCCCGCGGTGGAGTGCACGGATAGCCGGGTTCTAGAGGGCAACGGGCCCGCATCTCATGGCTTTGAGATGGAATGGGCTTCACTCTAGAATTGGCGGGCTATTCGCCGCACTCGTAGGGGGTATAGGTTGACCCAAGGAGGGGTGCTCAAGTTACCGGATTCCGTGAAGTGCTGGGTGGCCCATTCACTTTGTTGAAGGGGGCTGCCTTTCTTCAGATTTTTGCGGGTAACTTGCCGCGCCCGTAGGGGTCTAGGATTTCATTGCACAGGCTATCCACACGATCAGGGGAACGTCGGGTTTCAGTTGCGGCTCAAAGGAAACCCGGGGCTCCCAGTTTATTTGTATTGTTCTGTGAGGCTTATTACTTTTCTGTAATGTTGCATTTATCACGCCATGAGCGATTATTATATATTGCTATATATATACTATTAGATGTTGTATATGTTTTATACCCGCGCTAGTCCAATCCCCGCTCTAACGTTAGTTAAGTAACCTAACGGGTGATGACGGGACCCAGTGGCGAATGCAGATGGCATATACGTACATCATATTTTCGTTCTTTTGTGGTGTGATTAATTGATGGGATTGTATTGATTCGGATCAATGCAAGCTAAAGAAACCTGTTTGATGTTGTTGGAACAATTTTTCAAAAAGCTGTTATTACAAGGACGTTCTCTTTTGTTTTGCACAGTGGTATTCGGTTATGAATATCCAGCACCTCAGTCGACGAGGCAAGGGCCGAGATCCCTTCACCGGGAGTGACCCCTTGGGCAGAAGCTTGCGTCAGGGTAATAATTTCACTATAGTCGATTACTTTTTGCTTTGCATCACGGTATTCAGTTGGAATATCCCGCACCTCATTCTACGGGGAAAGAGCTGAGATCCCTTCACCGGGGATTTTTGCCACTATATTTGTAAAAAGCTATCCGGTTCCTTCAACGATATCAGGTTCATTACGTTAAAGGTTTTTCGCCAAAAACCATTCGTAGCCCTCCATCATTTCAGACGGGTAGCACTTAGTATTCATGCTATGTTTGTTGACCTTCGTCAAGGCATAGTGAATGGTAGCTGCTTGTTAATTTTCTGCTGCATAGATAGATGCGTTGGTTTGGGACAGTCGTACAGCCTTATTGACCTTCGTCAAGGGCCTGTACGGGTGGGTTCAAATTAACCTGGACAATGACGGGTAGAACTTGACATGTGACTTATGATTTGTTGACCATCGTCAAGGTCATAAGAGCATAGGGTAAAAATCACATCGGGAGTTTCTAAAGAAACTGAAACTTTCCAGACATGCGCATACCTTCTGGAGTGTGATAATGTGAGTGGATTCCATCACGTTATCATGCGATGATAATTGGATCCCGATTCCCACTGATGAGTTAGTTTACTCCTCGGGTGATCCTGACTAATTCTTCTTTCAGGTTTGGAGGAGAATTTGAGGTTACAGTGGGAGGTTTCCTGATTAGATAAAGTGATAACCATTCTGATCTAGATTAGAGTGCATGCAGAGTGTTTCTTTTCTCTCTCTCTTTGGCAGCGACCATGGCCCGACCATAGACTATGACTCAGTGACCAAGATTAACCGAACCTTCTTAAAACACTGGCTTTTGGATTGTCAGAGTTGCATACCTCATTGCCTCTCCTACTTTTAACCTTTTCTCTAGAACACCCCGTATTACTACGAACATGCACTTCCATTGGATAAAACCATCGTATGGTTATATACGAACTCGAAGGAACTTGTTCCAGATTCAAGGATGGTTTCCAGTTCTGGGAAAAATAAATAGGACTATTCAGTTGTCTTTTCCTTTTACCTTCTCTCATGTTGCGAGTGCTCCTTGGATTAGGACGGTACACCTATTACGCTAATTGGATAGTCTTCATCCAAACCATAGACAAGTGCCGAAGGGTAGAGAATGAAGAAAACCATTTATCCTAAAAGGTGTACAGAAGGTATTAAGTAAAGACAAATAAAGGGATCAGAAAAAGGGAAAAGTAAATTGCAACTGCTATTCACAACCAAACCAAGTATTTCATCGCCACTCCTACTTCACCTTTGTATTTCTCCAGAACACTCCGTATCACTATGAAGATCCACAGTTTATTGGATAATCCATCGTATGGTTATATACGAACTCGAAGGAACTTGTTCCAGTTCGGGGATGGATTCTGGTTCAGGAGAAATAGGAATAAGGTTTATTCAGTTGTCTTTTATCATTACCTTCTCTCAGGTTGCGAGTACTCCTAGGATTAGGAGAGTACACATATTATGCTTATTGGATAGTCTTCTTCCAAACCATAGGCTGGTGCCGAACGGTAGGGAAGGAAGATAACCATTTGGCCTAAAGGTGGAGTACAGAAGGTAATGACTAAAAACATATAAAGAGATTTGGAGAGATGGCAAAGAAATATACGGTTACAGTTATGAATCTGATAATGGAAGAAGCATTGCTAGGAATACCCGGATACCCCTTCGAAACATTTACATGTTCCAGTTTCACTGTGTATTGTTAAAAGAAAACTGATTTCCCAATTAGCCCTTGCTCCAGGTATGTATTTACCAGGTTTGATTCTCACATCTGTATGGTTTTACAGATGATGAGTGGGAGTAAATTATTGGGAATCGGGCGATCATCCTCATTATATCGGGATTCGTTGTAATTGGTGATATTTGAGGAAATCGCCTAGGTTTTTGCCGGACGGCAAATATTTGGTTTTGAATATCCGTAGTTATGCACCAATTTCAAACTGATATATTTGTACGTTTATTTTTATAAAGTAAGATATAACTTTATGAAATTATGTTCATAACATTTACTTATATCAGATGATGGTTAGGTAAGGAGCATTCAACAGTGGTGTAATTCTTCATAATCATAGTACAGTTTTCAACCTATGACGGACAGGGTTTGAGTTATTCAACTCAGGGTACTTATACAAAGCATTGTATATTGTCCAGTGTCCATTAGGACAGAGGGGTTGGTCCTCGTACTATATTCTGTTTACTTGTGACTTCTCTAGTTTTTAGACAATTGTTTTGTAGAAATGCAATATCTAAGTTTTGAGAAGTTATAGGTATAAGAATAAAGTAGAGAACCAGGTGTTGCAAGTATCATAATTCTTCAAGGTGATCGAAGATGTAGATACTTATATTCGGTATTCAGTTGATAGTAATGGTTTTGAGAAACTTGTTTCTCTTTCAGGTTACTCATATCTGGATGCATTCCTAAGTTGAGTAACGCTGATCGGCCTTTTTCCATTTAGTTTACATGCACTAGAGACAGCTGCATGATTTGAATCTGGTTCCAATTAAATCAGTGCCGCGGTTTCCATATTGGATATAGAACGGTTCATATCTTAACGATGTTAAGGTACGGGGAGTTGTCTGGCTTATGCTTAAAACCAGACTCTGGATAACTCAAGGCACGTTTCTGTAATGGTTGTTTGTGGGTTGACCCGGGCTATGACGAGGTTAACTTTCTACCATCTGGAAGATCAATGGTGATATTGTTCTTGACTCGCCACAGTATTCGTAAAATGGACTTTTTCAGAAAACAGTAAGTGGGAGTATGGTAGAACTGGAAGTGATTCCAGAACCACAAACGATTACTGAAAATTTAATAGGACCTAAACATTCAATCTGGATTGACATTCCATTGGCCACTCGGCAGATATGGTGGGTAACCTCAGGCACTCGAGAGGTACTTCGGTATGCTCAAAGACGGTGACAGGGAGGTTTTTGTTTACCCAGACTTGACACTACTGTTGTTTCAGGCTATGAGACCCGGCAGGAGGATGAGTATAGCGTCGTTCTGAACTAGCTTTAGAAGTGCACGTGTATATTATTCTGCCAGAGGGTTGTCGTAGTCAGTGGGAGCAGCGGAAGCATAGTGGACAAGTAGCTTA
Organism: Agapanthus africanus; assembly: GCA_030015575.1. Classification (NCBI taxonomy): domain Eukaryota; kingdom Viridiplantae; phylum Streptophyta; class Magnoliopsida; order Asparagales; family Amaryllidaceae; genus Agapanthus; species Agapanthus africanus. The sequence goes on along the minus strand of CM057342.1, from coordinate 661,788,163 downwards.
TGTCTATTTATAGACTAAAGCGGATATAGCGGAGATAAATCATCTATTTTTGATGTGACAGTCATGAGTTTGACTCCATCAAAATAGGGGATGGCTCTGTTAAGAAGGTAGTAGGGTGTGATGTCCTGGTATTTGGATGACATACACAGAGTAGGAAGTGAAGTTCCGATACTACGATCGGTTTTGCTTTGGTTGTCACACAGTGGTTTCTCCACATAGGATATAGATATAATATCAGACATTCTGGTCACTAGATCTATGGTTTTAGATCTAGATTTGGGTAGTTTCCCAATCTGGGTACTTAGACAGCATTCTACAGGTGTTTTAGAATGGACGACTCCTGGCACAGTAGTATACCTGCAGGTGATGGAGTCACCCTCTCTAAAGGTGTCTTATAGACTAAAGGGAAGAGGGATGTGCATGATTGACATGTCACTTGCTTAGGCAATTAAGTTGTAGGGTTCCTAGGCACACTAATGAGGTCTCACAAGGCATCAACCATGCCAATTTCAAATTTTACAAGTGCCGAGAAACCCTAATACGGATCGTTAGCTAGATTTTAGGCGAAACAATGAAACTAGTTAACAACTTAACCAAAAGAACGGAAATATAACATTTGTAGATCCGGTCCTCCACCTCCATAGCTCCATGATGAAGTCTCCTCGCTGTCCAAATAGAATCCCGGGCTCTAGCGTCGGCTTCATCAGAGAAATGGGCGGGCTAGGTCATCGACTACGATGCCGAAGATGATCTACGTCGAGGCATCACAAGATCAAGCTCCCACTTCACCAAGTCATGAAACTTGTGAAGAAAAACACCCTATACTACTTGGCCAGAGGTAGAGGATGAAGAAATAGGAGGTGGGTTCACTTTAGAATTGGATTTCTCACTCTTTTCATCAAATCACCATTGATGAAAGCTAGATTTTCTTCTTTGTAAAGATGAAGAAGAAGAAGAAGATGAATATGATAAGTTTATTATAATTCAAAAGAAAAATAATACTTATCATATAATTAACCAAGGTCAAGTGTAGAGAATGAATCATGGTTAAGTGGAATGGTTAGGGTTAAGCATGAGACAAAAATGGTGGACTAGTTCAAAGCTTCATGAAGCTTCAATATACAAACAAAGAAAGCCACCATTTTCTCTTTATGCTTATTATTTTCCAAAAAGAATAAATAAATTAATAATTAAGAAACCAAAACCCTAACCATTCATATAACCATGGTTTAATTTTTACACAAACCCAAGTTAGCATGCATCATCAAACATGATACAAACTTGTGCACAAAAATATATCACATATACAATGTGCACAAACAAGTGAGAAAAACCATTTAAAGTGAACCAATACTAGTTAATACAAAGTAATATATCAAATATATAATTATGCATTAAATCATTAAATCAACACTTGATTTAACGATCCGGTCATATCGCATATAACCGACTAATATCCAATGTGTCGGCTTATCGAATCAATCCTTGATTCGATAACTAGGTTATATCGCATACAACCATTCGATACATTCATCGCGAGAATGAAATATGGTATCACATACACGCATTATTCTCGGTCCCGCACATATCTCATATGCGCTCCTATTTCGTTTCGCTTGAGCCAGAAAACCTCTGTGTAGGACTCTAAAGACTCGTCAATACGCCGGCAGCAGATGATGATCATATCAAACACCCACAAGCCGCAAGCGGTCTGCTAAACGTAACGGCCACCCGGGTATTGAGCGATCAGAAGATCGACGAGCAAGCCCGCTCACACTCCTGTGAATCCAACCAGTAACACTCACCGTACAGTCCGGTCTCGTCGTCTGATATGTCGCATATCTCGCCTAGGGGTGGTAAACGTCAGACCCCAATAGCTCGATAAGTCGTGTCGATATGAGGTCTATAACAGTTCGAGAAACTACAGGTAACACTTACCAGTAAATCTCAGCAACCCTGGCCAGGGATTTCCGGTTATAGCCAATCGAACACAGCGCAACATCAACCCCATATACCGGGAGAGACGAATCCCCTCCTATCGCTCATTGCCTCCATGTGATTCGGGACTGTACCCAAAAGCCACCGTTTTGCATGCCCTCTTAGACGTGGTAAGGTGGAAATCAAAGCACAGTGGGAACCACACAAGACTCTATGACGATCTCGGGTCAACAGACTACTCTGTACCAGTGTCACCAAAGAACTGCCATCTGACGTAAGGTATAATACCATCTGGGAGTTCTCGGCGAGTCCGTCCAGTGTACCCAGTCTCCACTGAGCACCCGTATATCATCTCTGATGTCAAACACCAATGGATATGGGATCATCCATCGCCCATCTGTATGGGTCGAGAAGGTATACGCTAGTCTACACTGGTATATCGATGCCCCGTCTCGATACACCCACGACTAGGGACCTTGAAGGATGTACTTATGGACTACCATGTCCCCACTAGTATGATCTGCATCATAGTCCAGGTAGTCAAGTACACATCCTAAGGGCTTTACCAACATGTAACAGAGAGACAATCAGTATACACGTTAAGGTAAAGAGCAACCAGATAACATAATATCATGTCGAGCAAGAAAGTCCTCCCTATATATGTCCAAGCATCCACTACAATATACATCTTATGTATAGTAATGGCCTCTAGGGCATACATATAACTAATAATCTCCCACTTACACTAGGGCCATCTGATAGTAGTGGTCGCAGTATCTCATACTCAACCATCCCATAAAAGTCTCTCTTTGGGAAAAGGCCTTTGTGAGTGGATCCGCCGTGCTGTCCTCTGAGTCTACTCTCCTAACCTCGATCTCCTTGGAGATCAACCATCTCCATGATTAGGTGATACTGCCTTAGAATATATCTGGATCATTGATGGGACGGACGTTCCTTGGCATATGCCACAACTCCATTGTCACACAATGGGAGGAACTAAGTTCATCTCATGAACAAATATATATCCAGACTGCCTCTTTGATAGCATCTTAAGTAGCGATGTATCCAGCCTTTATCGTCTAGTATGCCACGGTATCTAGCTTGGAACTCTTCCAACATACCGTCCCTTTACTGAGGGTAAAGACAATGCCTGTGACTGACTTTCAGTCATCCTTATCACCCTGGAACCCTTCCAGTGATTCTCCCCAGGATCGGTTGATACCATCTCACTATAACTAGTGAGAATTCTAACATCCAATTAGATCTATCTCATAGATCCAAAACCCAGGATTTAGGAGGTATCACTTTGATCCTATGTGGAGAATCATTGTGATAAGCGGAGATTGACCGAGCGTAGCATAGGAAACTCCTTCCCTATCAAGAGCATGTCATCCACGTACTCTACGAGGATCGTCACTATACTCCCTACTACCTTTTTGTTTATACAAGGTTCATCTACCATTTTGATGATGTCAAACTCTTTGACTAAACCATCAAAACAGATGTTCCAACTCCGTGATGTCTGCTTTATCCTATAAAGCATCTTGCACACGTTTCCGCTGCTCCCACTGTCTACGAAGCCCTCTGGCTGTGTACTTATAGACGCTCTCTTCTAAAACATCATTTAGAAAAGCAGTCATGACACCCAACCACCAGATATCGTAGTCATGGTCTGTAGCCGTGGCAAGTAGGATCTGGATGGACTTAAGCATAGATTTTTAGAAAAAAAAGTTTCATCATGATCCATACCTGGTTAATGATGCTAACCTTTAACAAGTCTAGCTTTGAAAGTCTCAACTTTTCTATGTACACCAAGTAATCTTCTCAAGATATACTTGCTCCTGATGGGGATTTAACCCTTCAGATAAAGCAACTAAAGTCCATACTTTGTTGGTGTATAAGGATTCCATCTCAGATCACTAAGCATCCAGCCATTCTTACAGAGTCCCACTCCTAATGGCCAGCTCGAAACTAGTTGGGTCATCGTCTCATGATGCAATCCTAGCTCCCACTGTCATAGAGAAACCGAAATATCTCTCAGGTGGGTGAGGAAACCTACTAGATCGGCGAAGAGGCTGAGGTTCGTTGGAATCTACTGAATCCTTTGGTTCTGTCAAATCATCAGCTGCAGTTTTGTATAGCTGGAACCTTTCCAGTTCTACATAACAGACCTTGCCTCGAGCTTGTCCGGATTATGCTTTTAGACATAGCCCGGACAACCCCAAATCTTAACCAACTTAAGATATGGGCTCTTCCCTTTCCATATCACATATGAAGTGGTAGGCAACTGATTTGATCGGAACCCAATTCAATAGGTATGCAACTTCTCAAGTGCATAACTCCCAAAAGGAAATAGGAAACTCAGTAGTACTCATCATAGAGCACACCATATCGCATAGGGTGTAATTGCTCCGCCCCGTTATACCATCGTGCTATGGTGTATACGGAGGAGTAATGCTGAGAGAGAATCTCATTCTCCTTTTAGAATTGTCCAGGATTTCCGTGCTCAAGTATTCTCCTCCTTGATCTCATCATAGGACATAATACTTATACCCGTATTTTGGTTTTCTACTTCTCTCTTATATTCTGTGAATATCTCAAAAGGTTCGGACTTTTGTTTCAACAGGAACATATGTCTGAATCTAAAGAGATCATAAGAGAATGTAATGAAGTACAAAGAACCGGTCTTGGCATGTGTAGACAGGGGACCTTTATACATCAACATGTATCATCCCAAGAGTTTACTAACTCTTTCTCTGTTTCCAATAAACAGAGCTATGGTCATCTTATCTCTGTGACATGACTAGCTAGTTTCATAAAATGTAAATTCAAACTGATTTAAATATGCATCTATATATAACTTCAGTTAGTCTGGTCGCATTGATATGACCTAGTCTACAATACCTCAAGAAGGATTCGTTCATTTCTGAACTCTTCCTCTTGTGTGTGTTCTATATACTAAGAACTGTAGTTTGATTTAGAACATTAATGCTTTTAGATAACGTGCCTGAACCGATCAACTTTTGATATAGGAAATGTTCAAAACATTATCCAACAATACAAAATTATATCATTTCTTTACTAATAAAGAGATTGATATGATTTTGTATATCAGGTTCGGTATCTAATAACATTTGTTCAGAATCAATGTATTGGTAATACAGGGTGACAGTGACCAACAGACTTGGCTGCAACACTTGCCCCGTTTTCTGCCTCATGAAACTTATCACCCGTTCTTAGTTCTCCACCTTTCTGTAGCCCTATGTAACATATTACATATCTGGGATCCTGATCCGGTATCACATACCCAGGACGTAAAGGATACTGAGAAACGGTTCTCTGTAATGAACACACCCGAAGATGATGCATCAACATGCACTCTCTTCGTTTGGGCGGCACGGGAAATCTGGTATTCCCCAATTTCCTGCTCTGTCTTATAACAATTATAAGTTGGAGCGGGACCAACGTTCCCCAGCTCAGTATAACAAACGGGTTCGGTCAATATTCCGTATTATTATCTTGATTAAGGCGTGATATGGTCGCTACCTGGAGAGAGAGAGAAGAAAACACTCAGCGTGCGCTCTTGCAAGAATAGATTGGTTTTTATTTTATCTAATCAGGATGGCTCCCACTGCTTTTTATCAAATCTTCCTTCAAACCCTAAAAGGAAAGACTAGCCGGGATTAATTATACACCACAAGTTCGCCAATCTTTCAGCCAGGCCAGTGTCGGTACTTTGAGGGAGGTCTCCCGTGCTTTCGCACGAACCTAATTAATGTAAACCTCGTTTTCCCAGAGGCGTAACCTCGTTGACACCTTTCTAGACACCTACTTGATCGGCTAATTGTAATGTGTAAAACTCTCTCAGGAGTAACTCTTACTCGCAGCGGGTATCGGGATCCAACTATCTCATAGAAGGTATGCAATCTCATTGCAAATTTCAACACTTGAAATTCCCGATAATATTTTGCCCCTAGTGTCCTATGACCTTGACGGAGGTCAACAAACCATAGGCTACTAGTCAAGTTCAACCCGTCATTTCTTGATCGAATTAAATCCATCCGCACGACCCTTGACGGAGGTCAACAAGGCCGCACGACTACCCTAATCCAATCTGCATCATATGCATAAGCAGATAAATACTAGTTAGCTACCGCACACTACGCCTTGACGGAGGTCAACAAACGTAGCACGAATACTAAGTAGGACTTATCTGAAATGACGGAGGGCTACGACAGGTTTTTCTAAAAACCTATTGCGTAATGAACTTGATATCGTTGTAGAATCAAATGATTTTAAAATGGAGTGTTTTTTAGGCTTTTCTAGTTTTGCTAAAGGAGTCACTCCCGGTGAAGGGATCGTCGGTCCTTTTCTCGTCGAATGAGGTGCGGGATATATCATATATATCACTGTGCAAAGCAGAACTCTTAAAAGCAATCAAAAGACAAACCGAGTGTGTAGCATCTGCCAGTTATTGCTAAAGGAGTCACTCCCGGTGAAGGGATCTCGGTCCTTTCCTTATCGAATAAGGTGCAGGATATATCATATATACCTCTGTGCAAAGCAAGAACCGTAGCTACCTGTTTTAATTTTGAAATTCGATTCTACAACATCTTAGGTTTCTTTTACTTTCATTAATCACATTAATGAAGTCCCATCATTTACGTACCTAAACATCACAGATAAATACGACGTACACTTATGCCATCCGCATTCGCCTCGATGTCCCCTCGTGCACCGTTAGGTTAGGTAACTAACGGCAGAGCGGGGCAGGGCTAGCGCGGGTGTAAAACATAAGTAATGTCTATATAATATATCAAATATACTATATAAAGTATCCATCACAGAACATATCACATGATCACATCACAGATATCGCAGCAGAAGAATCATATGAAATATTGGATATACTAGGACGTCCGTGTTTTCAATACGAGCCAGTATAAAACACGGATTCCACGGTCGCGATGAATAGCCAAACCCACACCCCTAGACCCCTATGAGAGCGGCAAGCAACCCTACCAATTCTAGAGTTAGGATACCCGGACTCGACTCCTCGAGTTGGTCTCCCACTGGACTCCAGAACCCGGTTACTTGTGCCCTCCTCCTTGGGTCTATCCTAGTGCGGAAAAGTAAATAATATACAAACGGTGACATCTTCCGCAACCTGGAAGTGCCCCAATAAAAGAATATTACATACAAGTTTTTACATGAATGAAAATGAAAAACACTCATCTCACATAAAACCCCCCCGGCTATTCAAACACGACGATCCAATATAACATATCCAACAACACATAACATCACATGTCATCAACGTAAGTAAATATGCACATCCCAATTGTCGTTGACATATAGCAACGAAACCGGCGATATCACATATTAACTTACGGTCGCAGAAAAGAAAGTGTAAAACTACAACAGTTGGAATCCGCAATCTGTTTAGACATCGCATGCCTAATCAAATGAAATACTTAGACATCACATGCCTAACAATTATAAACCCCGCATTTTAGTCTCATTATCGAAAACACTTTTCAATATCATGTCGGGCAATTCAACGAGATTCCCGACATCCTGATCGAATGCTCGTCGCAAACTTTAGTAGGCGGCCGCACCCCCGATACCGTCGACGAAATGCACTAAGGCGGAACACTGCTACCGCGAGCACCCGAACGGATGCTTTCGGCGACGGGGTTCTCCTACAGTCACTTGGTCGGGGCTATGGAGTGAGGCTGTCTATTAAGTTTACCCGGCGAGTATCCGCGTACGCTACGTGATTGCGACGGACTTTTGATCACATCAAAATTCCGTGGCAACCGATCAAGTGAGACTAAACTGCTACGTTTATAACATTCATTCAGTTATTTCATAACTTCTTATGAATTCCAATTGTTGTATCACATTCCAGATAAATAGAAAATGTTAAACTTTCCGATCGAACATTCAAACACCCAAGTTTTCCCGAAACAGATCAACACATGAAACAAGTTTAAAAACATCCAGTTCATGCCTCAGTACCAACGGTCCAGCCGTAGAAAGGTCAAGCCAACGCCTCACATGTGGCACGCCGTACTGCCCCAAACCCGAAGGTTCAAAGGGCAGTTCAAGACGGTCACATAATCGAGTTAAGGTTTGTTGTCTTCTAGAGGGACCATCGCGTTACTTGTACTACTTAGAACGTCATTAAACTACGGAAAAATCCAACACTTGGAAATTTCCCGACAGGGGAAAAATTGGGTATTTATATCCGGTCGAACTTTTTAACATATTCAAAAATTATCCGGAAAAACACATAGACAAAGTTTGATAATCCGATCGAATCTACGAACTCCCAATACAACTCAAAAAATTCAACTCTTTAATAAATATTAAAAATTCCAAGGAAAACCAGTACTGAAAAATAAGAATTACTGTACAAAATTCAATGCAGGAGGAGACTAAAGGGCCGCGGAACCGCCGCATTAGCATGCTAATGCCGCGGTTCCGCCGCGCTTTGATGGAATTATGAGTACGGGCTCCACAGTAATTCTTCAAATTCCCTGCTGATTTTTCTGCATATTTTTAATTCTCAGAAAACCACAATTTTCAAAAATGTACAGAGAGCAATATTTGGGTTAGGGTTTCGGTTCGATCGGACTTCTAACTTCGTTTACGCATCGCCTAAGGCTCTAGCTAGGCTCTGATACCACTGTAGGGTTCCTAGGCACACTAATGAGGTCTCACAAGGCATCAACCATGCCAATTTCAAATTTTACAAGTGCCAAGAAACCCTAATACGGATCGTTAGCTAGATTTTAGGCGAAACAATGAAACTAGTTAACAACTTAACTAAAAGAACGGAAATACAACCTTTGTAGATCCGGTCCTCCACCTCCATAGCTCCATGATGAAGTCTCCTCGCTGTCCAAATAGAATCCCGGGCTCTAGCGTCGGCTTCATCGGAGAAATGGGCGGGCTAGGTCATCGACTACGATATCGAAGATGATCTACGTCGAGGCATCACAAGATCAAGCTCCCACTTCACCAAGTCATGAAACTTGTGAAGAAAAACATCCTATACTACTTGGCAAGAGGTAGAGGATGAAGAAATAGGAGGTGGGTTCACTTTAGAATTGGATTTCTCACTCTTTTCATCAAATCACCATTGATGAAAGCTAGGTTTTCTTCTTTGTAAAGATGAAGAAGAAGATGAATATGATAAGTTTATTATAATTCAAAAGAAAAATAATACTTATCATATAATTAACCATGGTCAAGTGTAGAGAATGAATCATGGTTAAGTGGAATGGTTAGGGTTAAGCATGAGACAAAAATGGTGGACTAGTTCAAAGCTTCATGAAGCTTCAATATACAAACAAAGAAAGCCACCATTTTCTCTTTATGCTTATTATTTTCCAAAAAGAATAAATAAATTAATAATTAAGAAACCAAAACCCTAATCATTTATATAACCATGGTTTAATCTTTACACAAACCCAAGTTAGCATGCATCATCAAACATGATACAAACTTGTGCACAAAAATATATCACATATACAATGTGCACAAACAAGTGAGGAAAACCATTTAAAGTGAACCAATACTAGTTAATGCAAAGTAATATATCAAATATATAATTATGCATTAAATCATTAAATCAACACTTGATTTAACGATCCGGTCATATCGCATATAACCGACTAATATCCAATGTGTCGGCTTATCGAATCAATCCTTGATTCGATAACTAGGTTATATCGCATACAACCATTCGATACATTCATCGCGAGAATGAAATACGGTATCACATACACGCATTATTCTCAGTCCCGCACATATCTCATATGCGCTCCTATTTCGTTTCGCTTGAGGCAGGAAACCTCTGTGTAGGACTCTTAAGACTCGTCTATACGCCGGCAGCAGATGATGATCATATCAAACACCCACAAGCCGTAAGCGGTCTGCTAAACGTAACGGCCACCCGGGTATTGAGCGATCAGAAGATCGACGAGCAAGCCCGCTCACACTCCTGTGAATCCAACCAGTAACACTCACCGTACAGTCCGGTCTCGTCGTCTGATATGTCGCATATCTCGCCTAGGGGTGGTAAACGTCAGACCCCAATAGCTCGATAAGTCGTGTCGATATGAGGTCTATAACAGTTCGAGAAACTACAGGTAACACTTACCAGTAAATCTCAGCAACCCTGGCCAGGGATTTCCGGTTATAGCCAATCGAACACAGCGCAACATCAACCCCCTATACCGGGAGAGACGAATCCCCTCCTATCGCTCATTGCCTCCATGTGATTCGGGACTGTATCCAAAAGCCACCGTTTTGCACGCCCTCTTGGACGTGGTAAGGTGGAAATCAAAGCACAGTGGGAACCACACAAGACTCTATGACGATCTCGGGTCAACAGACTACTCTGTACCAGTGTCACCAGAGAACTTCCATCTGACGTAAGGTATAATACCATCTGGGAGTTCTCGGCGAGTCCGTCCAGTGTACCCAATCTCCACTGAGCACCCGTATATCATCTCTGATGTCAAATACCAATGGATATGGGATCATCCATCGCCCATCTGTATGGGTCGAGAAGGTATACGCTAGTTTACACTGGTATATCGATGCCCCGTCTCGATACACCCACGACTAGGGACCTTGAAGGATGTACTTATGGACTACCATGTCCCCACTAGTATGATCTGCATCATAGTCCAGGTAGTCAAGTACACATCCTAAGGGCTTTACCAATATGTAACAGAGAGACAATCAGTATATACGTTAAGGTAAAGAGCAACCAGATAGCATACTATCATGTCGAGCAAGAAAGTCCTCCCTATATATGTCCAAGCATCCACTACAATATACATCCTATGTATAGTAATGGCCTCTAGGGCATACATATAACTAACATGAGTCAATCACGAGATGTCAAGTACTACACCAGATGTTGTTTTTGCACTAGATGCAATAAGTTGATATTGATCCAATCCTGGAGAAACATTCGGAAGCAGTTTTAGAACATAAGTGGATGTTCTAGGGATATGATAACGACAGCCTCTTTCGGGAGACGGTTATCATTCCAGGCTTCCAAGGTGACCTGGATGACAGAGTGACTGTCAGAGTTATAGTTTTCTCTCTGACGAGGGGCAGTTGTTTGGACAGGAAGTCCAAGCGGATACTGAAGGAGGCATGGCGCAGGATACTGATTAAGTTCAGTTGACGATATAGTCTAAGAAGTTTGGATTTGGAGTTCATTTATGAACTAGGTCCCATCAGATATCCAGACATATTCTAAGACAGGTATTTCTCATTTCGGGAGATGGCTTTCTCCGCGAACTTGAGATTAAGAGAGACATAGAAAGAAACATCAGAGCGGATCCACTCACTGAGGCTATTCCTCAAACGCAATAGTTTCACAAACGGGCTTTGTGAGACTGATCAGTAGAGAAGTTGGGTGTTCGGTATCACACGGGCTGTGAGTATGCAACATCGCAATAATTAGCCTTGAGTGCAAGTGGGAGATTGTTGGATATAGTGCCCTCAAAGTCAATTATTGGATCGCAGGCACGTGATTACAATGATTGAGAAAAGACCTATGCCGGAAGGACAGTCTTACTCAAGATGATAGTATGCTATCTGGTTTATCTTTATCATCGTGTACAGCTTTAGGTGACCTTACAGATCACTATTACACATTGATAGAGCCCTTAGGATTCTTGCTTGACTACCAGCAGTATGATGGCGATCATATACGTGAGAGTTGGGTAGTCTATAAGCACATCCTTAAAGTGCTCCCTAGTCATGGGAGTTTCGAGACTGGGTATCGATACTCCATTAGTAGACTAGTGTATACAGTCGAGACCCCGACGAGGGGCAGTGGCCGGTCTCACAAGCCATTGGTGTCAGTTGGTTCACCTAAGATGTATACAGGTGCTCATTGGGTTATGAGTACACCGGACAGGACTCGCCGGGAACATGCTAGTTGGTATTATACCTGACGTCAGATAGCAGTTCCCTGGTGACATGTGTACAGGTTAGTTCATCGACCTGAGATCGTCATTTGTCTCGTGTGAGTTCCCACTGTGCTTTGATTACTACCCTACCACGAGTCAAAGGAGTCGTGCAAACAGGTTTTAGTTGGGTACAGTCCCGAGCCACATGGAGGCAGTGAGCGGATCGACAGGGGTTTCGTCTTTACCGGTATTGGGGGTGAGATCGCGCTGTGTCTAGAAGAGCCATTACACGAAGTCTTTGGCCAAGGCAGGAGATTTACTGGTAGGTATTCCAGTAGTATCTCAGGGTGTTCTAGGCTACACTCCGACACGACTTGTATCGCTTTTGGGGGTCTGACTTTTACCAACACCCTAGGCCCGACATGCGATACTCATAGACTAACGGACCGGACTGTACGGATATTGTCACTGGCAGGCTCAGTAGGGTATCAGGATGAGTTCGCTCATCGACCTCCCTTTTGGTCAATACCTGGTAGCCCGTTACGTACAGCTAGTACCACTGACGTGCTAGTGGTTAAATCCACAGCCAGTGTATTGACGAGTCTTTAGACTCCCCTACAGACAATTTCTTAAGTTTCGGGCAAAACGTTGTAGAGGCCGTATGGTATTATGGCAGGGTTCAATCATATACGTGCAGTTGTGCACGGATCATGATCGGATGGATCATACTAGTGAGCTTTGGTTTAAGCCGGATCCTAGTATTAGATTTGTTGGATTACTTTAGTCTCATCGCATTTGCATTCAGTCGGAATGCGGATGCAGGTATGTATATACAGGTGAGGGGTAATCTTGTGATCTGTCACGAGTTTACTTTAGATGATGTCGTTCTTTTTATTGGACTAAACATTTAGGTTAATGTTTACAAATGGTGGAAATTGTGAGTGCATTTCATCATGAGGTGCAATTAATGTGGCATGTTCAATTTGGTGACTCATGGTCTCTTTTCTTGTGAACATGTCATGTTAATTGAGTGATTATTGTGTTGAAATGAGAGGTGAAGAGAGAGAGGGCAGCTATATGAGTGGGGTTAGCTCTTGTATAATGATTCTTGCTCTCATTTTTTCTCATTGCTGCACAATAACAAAAGGAAAAAGGCTCTTCTTCTTCTTCTTCCTCTAGCTCACCATTTCCACTAATGGCATCATCTTCAACCTCCATCCATACACTCTCAAGCGTTGAGAATCAATGGATGCTTGAGACAAAATTATCACACACATTCTCTACTTCACCTTGGACACGTCGGCTAGCAAACTTCGTGTCCGAGTTGCTAAGGATGAAACGGGAGCCCGTAAAAAGACTCATTGATGTGGTGCCCTTCCGACGAGGAGACCGAAGATTGGAGATGTCGCGAGGAGCTTGGAATGGTGGCCATAGACCGAAGGACATGGATCGATCGGTATAGCCATTCTCACTTCTTAGTAGTTAGCTAGTTTAGCGTTAATGTTTCGATCCGGGTGAAAGACTACGATAGCGTCGGTTTCCTAAAAAGTTTTTGTTTCCGCATTTGGACTCGGATCGACGGCCGGGGCGCTACCGTAGACTTATAGTATACTCCTAGAATTTCGGGTGATAGGGCTGCTGACGCCCCGGTTTCTCCTCCCGAGCCTTCTTCTTCTGATCGGATCGTTCTGCTCGGGGGAGGTTTGCGTTCACCTCGGATTCCAGCTGAACCTCGCGCTCGGTCTACGCCTTGACCTCGGCCATGGTCTTAGGTTGTGCTAACGCAAAGGAGCGCAACCACTCCTTGTGCCTCAGACCAGATCTGAGCGCCGTGATGACGGTCTCGTCCCGGTGCTCGGGGACCTCGAGAAGGGCGTTGTAGAAGCGGGTAATGTAGGCCTTGAACGTCTCTTTGTCCCTACTCTTAACCGTGAAGAGGTAGTCGACCGTGCGCTTCTGCCGACGGTTCCCAACGAAGTGGCCGAGGAACTGAGTAGCCAGCTCGTCGAAGGTCGAGATTGAGCGGGGCTCGAGCCCTCGGAACAAGTCCCGACCTGTGCGGATGAGGGTGGCCGGGAAGGCCCTGCACTGGGCGGCGTCGGAGTGGTCCTGGAAGCTCATCCCCGCGGTGAAAGCGTCCAAATAGTCCTTCGAGTCAGTTTTACCGTCGAACAGAGAGACCTTTGGGGGCTTGTTGCGTGAGGAGACGTGGACGGTGAGAAATTCCTCGGTGAACGACTTTGTGAGCGAATCGGAGGCGTACTTAGCCCCGTCGCACGAGAGGTGAGCCTCCCGGCGCATGCCCTCGATCTTCTTCTCGAGGGCGTCGAGTCGACCGTGGTATCCCGAGGAATCGGCGCCTTAGTTTTCCTGGTCTCTGCTGCGGGTGACCTGCGTCTGGGAGTGGCCCCGGTTTCTCTAGATGAGGTGCCTCAGATCCCTGGGCGAGGTGGGTCTCGAGCCGCCGAGGTGAACCCCTTCTGTGCGACTCCACCGAGGGAAGTGGTGTCGACCATGCCTGTGGACAGGCGAGGTGACTGACACCTCCTTAGGGGGATAAGGGTCGTGAGAAGGCTTGAGGCGAGGCGTTCTGGCGGCGGACCTTGGTATGGAGCCGTGGGGTGCCCAGCGGGCCTTAGGGAGTATCGGCCTGAGAGATCTGTGGCCAGGAGTCGTAGCCTGCTGGTGGTCAGTCGTCCCGATGGGGGCAGAGCCTTTTGGAGGCGGTGGAGCGGCGATCTGGGGCCCAGGCCCGGCCGCTTAGACGCGGACGAGCGCCTCCACGAGGGACTGTAGCCGATCTATCCGGCTGGCGAGGGCGTTGATGATGGTCGCTGGAGGAGGCCCATCCACGCCTCCGGTGAGAGGAAGGCGGCGGCTGGTACCGGGATCTTCAGGATAGTTGCTCGCCATGCGGACGAAGATCGGAAGGCCAACTTTGTTTTTGTGGAGTTTGCTTTCCCACAGACGGCGCCAACTGATGGAGGTCCTTTTCGGGTCTCCGTCAGATGTTATTTTCCGTTGATCTCCCGGTGGATTTCGGCGGTGATCATCTGTTGCGTGTGGGTCTCAATGTGTTTTGAGGAGATTGGTGATTTGAGGAGTTTAGCACCGAGTACCCGCAAAGAAGTCCCGGGGTGTTTTGGTACCACCGAGGACCCTCTGACGATCAAGTTAGTACTAGATCCGAGCAGAGTAACGATTAAGTGGAATCAAGAATGGTTTACTTGACCCCTCTGTGATGGAGGTTTATATAGCGGCAGCAGCACGCAGCAACAAGCGCGAGAATCTCCCCGGCAGTTACGCTCCCGACGTCACGCCCGCGTAAAGAGCGTATCGCCCATTAATGGGGATCGTGATGGCGTGGAACGTGAGACGTTGCTGGTGGAGAATCTGCGCGTGGCGAGATTTACGGAGCGGCGGTTACGCCTGTGAGTGGTGGAGTTGGTCGGTTGGAGGGACTGAGGAAGACGGCCTCGGCTGGGGAGCTCGGAACCGAGCAAGAGGGCTGAGGAGTCTTAGTTCTGTGGCAGCTCGGGGCGAGCTGAGGGGCCGAGGAGGCAAATTTGCAGAGGTCCCAAGGAGGGCCAGCTTGTGCTCGCAGGTCGGGTACAAGGGTGGCTTGGTCGGCCTCTGTGGGCCCTTTCTTCTGGGTCTTGGGACATGTCATCCGCCATGTGTCCTGATCTCGCATCGCCAATATTGAGTATCATCAGATACGCTCGTCTGGATTTGTAGGGGTTTGTTCCTGATGATTTTTGTTGTTTCGTTTACTTTTATTTTATTGTTTTCTTTTTATTTTGAGGTAATTTCGTTAAAGTTCTTTTCAATGAAAAGCAGAGCCATTTGGAAGAGAGAGAGAGAGAGACAAGGTGCAAACCAAAAAGCCAAGGTCATTATACGTGTCCAAATGCAAATTTTAGTACAAACCAATCCACTTTGCTGTAAAGCTAGTATACAAACAAATCTTAATTTATAAAAAAAAGGTAAAGCTAGTATGAGTTGTGGGCATAGATGGCAGTTAAACAAAATTGAGGGCAAATTAGGAAAACCCAAAAGCTTGAATTCCAAGCACAAGATCTTGAAGTATGGCTTTATATTATATAAATCAATAAAGGTTGTAACTCCTTTGCAGCAAGTTGTCCGCCTCTCCATTATATATAAGGAGCTTAATGCTAATAAACTCAGTTGTATTAATAACTCCCCCCTTAATCTTCCTAGACATGCCCCCTTGCCATGTGAAAAAATGATAAAGAATGATGTTCAAAGCCTGGGCATGTGAAGTGTGAATGTCATTAAAAATTTTATTGTTCCTAATTTTCCGGATGTTCCAACATATAGAATACAAGAGAATAAGCCACATATGATCAATACTTTTATGAATGTTGGTTTTTCTCTGGATAGTAATAGCATCAATGAAAGAATTAGGATGTAAATGTACCTGGAGAGCTTGCATAACGTCCTTCCAAAAATTGAGTAATATTTTTCCTACCGGTGTGGTGGAATCTATGTTGACTACGTAGATTCCCATTGGATACAAAATGGGATATATGATACAAGTACTTTAGTACTGGATAACATGCCTCTTATCTTATATCTAATGGGAATCCATGTAGCCTACATGGATTCCACCGCACCGGTAGGAAAAGTATTACTCTTCCAAATTAGCGTGACCACTTTACACTCAAAAAATAAATGATTACAAACAAACATGCTGCGTTGTTAAACCAGCCTCTTATAACCAGATTGTCCTAAGTTAAGATCATATTATTACTAGCTAATAACCACACTCAGATTTTGATCTTAAGAGGGGTAGTGTTAGTCCAGATGGTTTTGTAGTAAGGATCAATTTGTTTGGTAGAGTTAATGATATTGTATGCAGACTTAACACTGAAAGCCCAGCCCAGTTTAGGGTATCATTAGTGGTAAGGTTAATAGAAAAGGTGGAAATAGGTTCAAAATATTTTGGCATAAGCAAGCAAACACTGAAACAAATAACAAAGTGAAACCCACAAGCACTCCTGCGCGCGGCTATGCCAATCAAGGTCGAATCCTAAGTGATCCTTGACGTATGATTTGATTGGATTGGCTGGGGAAGCCGGAAACCATAATAATATCTTCTAACTCGCCAAAATGCCAAGTTACGAGAGCCAAAATATTTAATTTGCGATTAAATCATCACTAAGGCCATTAAGAGGCCATGAGCTATGAACATTTTCCAGATAAATACCAGGATCTTTGTAATTTGCAACCGTATATTTAGCTGCAAATTATAACTACAGCAGGTTTTCAGTGCTCAATTTGATACCATATACCGTGTCTTCACTTGCAAATGTTTTTATGGTGTTAGATTGAAGGCTAGATTGAAAAGCAACTTATAGTTCATATAAATTCATGTTATTTGCTTGTGCATGACTAAGTTCATGTTTTCTTTTTCATTTTTTATATTTTAGGGTATTTATTTAATGTTGCGACAAACACGATCACGAAAACAAAACAAACGATATAAGAAAGAAGTAATCAAAACCATAGGTAAATTGAAAATAAAGAGTACTTACCACAAAACCAAATAGGCGAAGGCGAAACTTTATTAATAACCAAAGTAGAGAAGTACCGATGGAGGTCGGAATCTTCCTCGGATATTGTCTTCTGTCGATCTTGTGGCCAGCGGGGGCTGAACGGTCGAGATTTGTGATGGAGGTTGGGTATGGATATTAACGGGTTGTTGATTGTTGTTGACACCGAGCTACCTGCAAAGAAAGTCCCGGAGTGGGAAACCACCGTAGGACCCTACGACGATCAAGTAATTACCGGGGAATATTTGGGCATAGCAGTGGCGTATTGGAATCAATTTGAGTTACCTGAATCGTCTGGAGGATGGGTTTATATAGGGGTCACATCGGAGCGATTCGTTGCGCGATTATCGTCGTCAGTTCCGCCCAGGAGTAACGTCTGCATTAATGGTGAGATACGCTGGTGCGGAATGCAGGACATGGAGAGGCGGAGATCTTACCGTGGCGAGATACACGGAGCCGTTACGAGGACGCTCATGCTCCATGCTCCCTGCCAAACAAGGGCACTGAGAAATCTCAGTTATAGGATAGCTCGAAGACGAGAAAGAAACCCGAGAAAGCTCAACTCTATGGTTGCTCGGAGACGAGCTATTGGCTGGTGGTTTAGGCGAAGAGGGAGCGTACTCAGGGAGTCCCCCAAAAGGTCTGGTGATACCTTAGAGAATAAGCGCCGAGAAATGTCCCTTTTGCATCATACTTATTCCAGCTCCACAGCCTCCAGAAATCTAGTGGGCTTACATGGACGACACGTCATTTGCTACGTGTCATGATTTGGGGAATCCCCATTTATGAATATCATCGTTAGCCCACTACACTTGTCCCGACCTTTTTTATAGGTCGGGTCGTGGATGGATTGTTTGGTCTTCTACCTCCAACCTTTTGCCGAGGAATCTACGTGGTGGAACGTTCGGGAACAGCACAGCGTTCGGAGTTCGCATCTCCCCGACATCTGGGTCGACGTGGCCTTCACCGTGAGCCTTGATTTCCGTGCGTATTCTCGATGACGTCAACGGATCGCTGAAAGGACGGTGCCATCATGGAGACGTCACTTCGCTTGCTCGGGCTGTCGTGACGACAGGCCAACCGTCAATTTCGTGCCATGTGGCTGCATTTGGATAGCGGACTGTGAGACATCGCTTCAGCCGATCGGATCCGCATGAGGGGGCAGCGTCCAATAGTTGGCTACCGCGTGGCGCCATCTGGATCGTTGGGCGCGACGCTACGTTTTTGCAGGAGTGGATCTGGGCCGCTAGATGGCCTTTGTTGAGTGTATAAATAAGGGCAGCTTGTCCCCAGTAAACACCTTTACTTCGCTTGCCTTCTGTTGCCTGTAGATTGCTTGGTGCTCCCACTCTTAGGTCGGATCTACAGTTCAAACTCTTATTCAGCTTCCCTTCTTTTGAATCATGTCAGATGTCTTCCTCTAAACCTCTAGTAGATGTAGTTAGGGTAGAGTCAGACGATGAGACTTTGATCTTTGAAGCCGAGTCTAGTAGGACTTCTTCGGCTTCTGATAGCCGAGGAAGTTCTTCTTTCTCTGTGTCGGGTTCGCCCCCAAGGGGAGGCTATTTCCTTGTTCCCCGTCGTTGGGGGGCCAAGAAGGCCCCTAAGGTGCGTATCGAGAATACTCATGATGGTGCCTCGATATTGAACAGGTCGGATGAGCTTTCCAACATACGGGATTGTTTCCACATTCTCAATGGATACACACTCGGTCTGGCCAGGGAGAGTGAACGGGCAAACTAGGTATAGGGTAATGAGATTGCCCTGTACTTGGAAGCGTTTTGAGCATGGATGCATCTGCCATTTTCGCTCGAGATTTATGCAGTCCTTCATTGTTTTCAACTCGCCCTAGACCGGCTAGCACTGAATTCATAGAGGATTCTCCTTGGATTCCTGGTCCGGCTCAAGATTGATCGGACCCCCTTCAATATAGGGCTCATCTTGTCCTTTCTTCGCTATGAGAACCATCCGGGTACCCATAAGGATGAGCCGGGTTGGGTTTACTTTTCTTTTAAGAAGCACAAGGGTAGGATGGATGGATCGGGGGTAGAAGTCGTCCCTTCTTCCATCCATGAGTGGAAGGAGAAGTTCATCTTCATCGGTCCTTTGAAGGAAGAGGAGTGGCCAGTGCCCACTGAGTGGCATAGGGCAGATTGCCCGAAGGCCAAGCAGTCGAATTCCCTGAAGGCGGGGATCACGTCTCGACGGGAGTCGATCCAGCACGCAGACGCCTTGCTTTCCGAGCAGGCCCTGAGATGGACGCGATTCAGCCCCGCGCGCCTTATTGGTATGTTAGATCTTAGCCAATCAATTTAGACTTGGTATATTTTGCTGCTTCTGTTGCTAATCCAAGCCTACGTTGAACGTGGCTCCTCTCCAGGGGCCCTCAGCAAAGACCGCTGCTGCTCCGCCTGTCCCCGAGAAGCCCAGGAGTGGGGGGGCAGAAACAAGCCCGGGAACAGGTTCCCCGGGTAAGGCCGGAGGCGCCTTCTTCTGCCGAGTCTCCAGCCAAAAGGCTCAAGAAGGTGGTTTCCTGACCGTCTCCAGCCGGGATACACATACAGGAGGGCGACTTCTGCCTCGAGGTGTCGTCGGGGCTATCCGTGGCCGACAGCCTACTGGCAGATAAAGAGAAAGCGGCAGGGCCAAGATACCTCGGGGCACCATGAAAGCCCAGGTTGCGGCGATAGCCCAGGAGGCCGTCTAGTTGGTGTTTTCTCCATATATTTTTCAAGTAATTTTCCCCTGTTTAGTCCTTGACGAATGCTGTCTGCCTTTTTTCTGCAGGCTCTTCAATACTGTGCCCTCCGGGCCTCCATGGAGGTCGAAAAAGTTGTCCCGGCAATAAAAAATGCCGGGGAGACATCTTTGCGTGAGGAAGAACTCCTTGCCAGTATGTAGAACGCCGACGATAATGCCGCCTCCCTCGAGTCATGGATGGTCTCATAGGGGGTGAAAGCCATGAGGTTGAAGGAGTCCCACCGGGTTTTGACTGAGTCCAACCGGGCCCTCCACGCCTAGGTCGGCGAAGTCAACGAGCACTTTGATGCCATGAGGAAGCAAAGAGACTTGTTCAACGGGGATGCCCGGACGGCCAACGAGGCCGCGAAAAGGGCCGAAGAGAAGGCATAGAAGGCTGTGGAGGACTACAAGGTGTCCGACTAGTTCTATGCTGACATCACCGACTCTGTGGCTATTGGGTGGCATAATTCCCTCGACGCCGTTAAGGAGATATTTCCCGGGTTCGATGACTAGGAGCTCCGCGCGAGGTACCACTTCCCGGAGGAAGAGTCAAAAGACGAAGGCGCCGGACAGGAGGGCGGCGAGGAGACCTTGGCCGAGAAGACGACTTGAAACCGCTGCTCTCCCTGCTCTCTTTCTTTATCTTTGTAAGTGCACGGCGGCGTCCCGGCCGTCAATCCGACGCCGGAATGCGGAAACGAAACATTTCTAAAAACTATGAACCGGCACCACCGCGCACTAAATTCCCGGATCGGGCCATTAACCTAACTCTAGAAAACTAGAAAAAGGGAAGGAAGCTATACCGAGCGATCCGTGTCCTTCGGTCTTCGGACTCTACTCCGATCTCCTCGCGGAATCTCCGGTCTTCATCTTCTCGTCAGAACGGGCACCACATCGCCGGGTTCTTTTACGGGCTCCCACCTCTGGACCGAGGCAACTCGGGCACGAAGTTGATGAGCCGACGTGCCCAAGAAATGTTGTAGGCTAAGTGTAGTAGCTTTGTCTCATTGGGGTTGAAGTTACCTTGTGATGGAGGTGAAGAAAAACTTTGGAGAGAGAGGTAAGGAATTTGTAGTAAGCCTAAGATGAGATGAAGAAAATTCCCACATCAAGAAAATGAACCCCTCCCTCTCATATTGTGTGGCCGGCCCTCTAGCAAGGAGGAGAAAAAAAATCCCATGGAATAATGCAAAAGGAGAATGTACGATAAATGAGAAGAAAATGGTCACACCAAGATCAAACCCAAATCCAACTCAATCCTATCTCCATTAATGCAAAGGATAAGATTAAAAAGGAATCTAATGATGAAAGTGTTATCATAATGCCTCATTTGCAAGAAACCCCTCCACAATACAAATTTGCACAAATGCAAATAACCCCCTCCATCGGAAAAGTCCGGCCGTGAAGGAACAAAGGAAAACTGGCCGAAACGGAATGCAAACTGGCAACTCCAAAAACTGATCCTGTAATAAATTACAGGAAAACCCCACGACTGTATATACATACCCGCATTTGTATTGCGACCGAATACAAATACAAAGAGACAAAATCTACACAGTACAATACTAGGATCCGGCTTAAAATAAAGCCCGCTAGTATTATCCGTCCGATCATGATCCGTGCAATACCGCACGTATCTGATCGAATCCTGCCATATCTCCATACGACCTCTACAGCGTTTCGCCTGAAACTTGAGTAACTGTGTGTGAGGGACTCTAAAGACTCGTCAATACTATGGCTGTGGATTTAACCACTAACACGTCAGAGGTATCAGCCATACGTAACGGGCTACCAGCTATTGACCAAAAGGGACGTCGATGAGCAAACTCATCCTGACACCCTATTGAGCCTGTTAGTGATAATATCCGTACAGTCTGGTCCGTTCGTCTATGAGCATCGCATGGCGGGCCTAGGGGATTGGTAAAAGTCAGACCCCCAGAAGCGGTACAAGTCATGTCGGAGTGTAGCCCAGAACACCCTGAGATACTACTGGAATACCTACCAGTAAATCTCCTGCCTTAGCCAAGGACTTCGTGTAATGGCTCTCCTAGACACAGTGCGACCTCACCCCCAATACCGGGAGAGACGAACCCCTGAAGATCCGCTCACTGCCTCTATGTAGCTCGGGACTGTACCCAACTAAAACCTGTTTGCACATCTCCTTTGAGCGTGGTAGGGTAGTAATCTAAGTACAGTGGGAACTCACACGAGACAAATGACGATCTCAGGTCGATGAACTAACCTGTACACATGTCACCAGGGAACTGCTATCTAACGTCAGGTATAAGACCAACTAGCATGTTCCCGGTGAGTCCTGTCCGGTGTACTCATAACCCAATGAGCACCTGTATACATCTTAGGTGAACCAACTGACATCAGTGGCTTGTGAGACCGGCCATCGCCCCTCGTCGGGGTCTCGACTGTATACACTAGTCTACTCTGGAGAATCGATGCCCTGTCTTGAAACTCCCACGACTAGGGACCTTTTAAGGATTTGCTTATAGACCCCAGCTCCCACGTATATGATCGCCCTCATACTGCTGGCAGTCAAGCAAGAATCCTAGGGGCTCTATCAAAGTGCAATAGTGACCTGTAAGGTCATCTAAAGCAACACACGATGATAAAGATAAACCAGATAGCATACTATCATCTTGAGTAAGACTGTCCTACCGGCATAGGTCCTCCCTCAATCATTGCAATCACGTGCCTGTGATCTAATAATTTACTCTGAGGGCACTATATCCAACAATCTCCCACTTGAACTCAAGGTTAATTATTGCGATGTCGCATACTCACAGCCCGTGTGATACCGAACACCGAACTCCTCTACCAGTCAGCCTCACAAAGCTCGTTTGCAAAACTATTGCGTTCGAGGAATAGCCTCAGTGAGCGGATCCGCTCTAATGTTTCTTTCTATGTCTCTCTTTATCTCATGTTCGCGGAGAAAGCCATCTCCCGAAATGAGCAATACCTGTCTTAGAGTATGTCTGGATATCTGATGGGACCTAGTTCATAAATGAACTCCAAATCCAAACTTCTTAGACTGTATCGTCAACTGAACTTAATCAGTATCCAGCGCCATGCCTCCCTCAGTATCCACCTGGACCATCTGTCCAAAATACTACCCCTCGTCAGAGGGAAAACCATAACTCTGACAGTCACTCTGTCATCCAGGTCACCTTGGAAGCCTGGAATGATAACCGTCTCCTAAAGGAGGCTGCCGCTATCATATCCCTAGAACATCCACTTATGTTCTAAAACTGCTTCCGAATGTTTCTCCAGGATTGGATCAATATCAACTTATTGCATCTCCTGCAAAAACAACATCTGGTGTGGTACTTGACATCTCATGATTGACTCAATTGCCTAAGCAAGTGATCTGCCAATCATGCACATCCCTCTATACTTTAGTCTATAAGACACCTTTAGAGAGGGTGACTCCATTACCTGCAGGTACACTACCGTGCCAGGAGTCGTCCATTCTAAAACACCATTAGAATGCTGTCTAAGTACCCAGATTGGGAAACTACCCAAATCTAGATCTAAAACCATAGATTCAGTAACCAGAATGTCTGATATAATATCCAAGTCTTATGTGGAGAAACCGCTGTGTGACAACCAAAGAATAACCGACCGTAGTATAGGAATTTCACTTCCTACTCTGTGTATGTCATCCAAATACCAAGACATCACACCCTACTACCTCCTTAACAGATCCATCCCCTATTCCGATGAAGTCAAACCTATGACTGTCACATCAGAAATAGATGATCTATCTCCGCTATATCTGCTTTAGTCTATAAATAGACATAAGCCACTTGTCCACCAATGCTTCCGCTGCTCCCACTGACCATGACAACCCTCTGGCAGAGTCATATACACGTACACTTCTAAAGCAAGTTTAGAACGACGCTATACTCATCCTCCTGCCGGGTTTCACAGTCTAGAACAACAGCAATGGAAAGTCTGGGTAAACAAGAACCTCCCTGTCACCGTCCTTGAGGCTACCGGAGTACCTCTCGGGTGCCTGAGGTTACCCACCATATCTGCAGAGTAGCCAATGGAATGTCAATACAAATTGAATCTTTAGGTTCTTATCAAATTTTCAGTAATCGTTTGCGGTTCTGGAATTACTTCCAGTTCTACCATACTCCCACTACTGTTTTCTGAAAAAAAATCCATTTTTGTTAAAACTGTGGCGAGTCTAGAACAATATCACTATTGATCTTCCAGATGGTAGAAACTCAACCCTCGTCATAGCCTGGGTCAACCCACAAACAGCCATTACAGAAACGTGCCTTAAGTTATCCAGAGTCTGGTTTTAAGCATATGCCAGACAACTCCCCGTACCTTAACAATGTTAAGATATGAACTGTTTTATATCCAATACAGAAACAGAGGCACTGATTTAATTGAACCAGATTCAAATCATGCAGCTGTCTCCAGTGCATGTCAACTAAATGGAAGGAGGCCGATCAGCATTACTCAACTTAGGAGTGCTTCCAATTATGAGTAACCTGAAAGAGAAGCAAGTTCTCTTAATCATTACTATCAACTGAATACCATACACAAGTATCTACTTCTTCGATCACCTTGAAGAATCCTGATACTTGCAACACCTGATTCTCTACTTTACTCTTATACCTATAACTTCTCAAAACTCAGACCTTGTGTCTCTACGAAACACATGTCTAAGAACTAGAGAAGTCACTAGTAAACAGAATATAGTACGAGTACCAACCCCTCTGTCTTAACGGACACTGGACAACATACAATACTCTGTATAAGTCCCTTGAGTCTAATAACTCAATCCCTATGTGCGGTAGGTTGAAAACTGTACTTATGGTTAAGAAGAATTACACCGCCGTTTAATGCTCCTTACCTAACCATCCACTGATATAGGTAAATGTCATAGACATAATTTCAAAAAGTTATATCTCACTTTATAAAAATAGACGTACAGATATATCAATTTGAAATTGGTGCATAACAACGGATATTCAAAACCAAATATTTGCCGTCCGGCAAACAACCCAGGCGATTTCCTCAAATATCACCAATTACAACGAATTCCAATATAATGAGGATAATCACCTAATTCCCAATAACTTACTCCCACTCATCATCTGTAAAACCATACAGATGTGAGAATCATACCTGGTAAATACATACCCTGGAGCAAGTGTCTAATTGGGAAATCAGTTTTCTTTTAACAGTACACAGTGAAACTGAAACATTGAAATGTTTCGTAGGGGTATCTGGGTATTCCTAGTAATGCCTCTTCCATTATCCAGATTCACAACTGTAACCGTATATTTCTTTGTCATCTCTCCACATCCCTTCATATGTCTTTAGTCATTACCTTCTGTACACCCCTTTAGGCCAAATGGTTTTCTTCCTTCCCTACCGTCCGGCACCAGCCTATGGTTTGGAAGAAGACTATCCAATCAGCATAATGGGTATACTGTCCTAATCCTAGGAGCACTCGCAATGCGAGAGAAAGTGAAGATAAAAGAAAACCGAATAAACCTTATTCCTATTTCTCCTGAACCAGAATCCATCCCCGAACTGGAACAAGTTCCTTTCGAGTTCGTATATAACCATACGATGGAGTATCCAAATAACTGTGGATCTTCATAGTGATACAGAGTGTCCTGGAGAAATACAAAGGTGAAGTGGGAGTGGTAATGAAATACTTGGTTTGGTCGTGAATACCAGTCGCAATTTACTTTGCTCTCCTTCTAATCCCTTTGTTTGTCTTAACTTAATACCTTCTGTACACCGCACTTAGGCTAATCGGCTTTCTTCCTTCCCTACTGTTCGGCACCAGCCTAAGGTTTGGAAGAAGACTATCCAATAGGCGTAACGGGTGTACTATCCCCTAATCCAAGGAGCACTCGCAACCTCAGAGAAGGTAAAAGGAAAAGACAACTGAATAGTCGTATTCGTTTTCTCCAGAACCAGAAACCATCCTCAAATAAATTCCTTCGAGTTCGTATATAACCATACGATGGTTTTGTCCAATTGAAGTGGACGTTCGTGGTAATACGGGGTGTTCTGGAGAAAAGGGTAAAAGTAGGAGTGGCAATGAGGTATGCAACTCTGACAATCCAAAAGCCAGTCTTATAAGAAGGTTCGGTTAATCTTGGTCACTGAGTCATAGTCTAAGGTCGGGTCAATGGTCGCTGCCAAAGAGAGAGAGAAAAGAAACACTCAGCGTGCACTCTAACCTAGATCAGAATGGTTATCACTTTATCTAATCAGGAAACCTCCCACTGTACCATCATATTCTCCTCCAAACCTGAAAGAAGAATTAGTCGGGATCACCCGAGGAGTAAACCAACTCATCAGTGGGAATCGGGATCCAACTATCATCGCATGATAACGTGACGGAATCCGCTCACGTTATCATACTCCAGAAGGTATGCGCATATCTGGCAAGTTTCAGTTTCTTTAGAAACTCCCGATGTGATTTTTGCCACATGCTCTTATGACCTTGACTAAGGCCAACAAATCATAAGTCACATGTCAAGTTCTACCCGTCATTGTCCAGGTTAATTTGAACCCACCCGTACAAGCCCTTGATTAGGGCCAACAAGGCTGTACGACTGTCCCAAACCAACGCATCTATCTATGCAGCAGAAAGGTAACAAGCAGCTACCATACACTATGCCTTGACTAAGGCCAACAAACATAGCATGAATACTACGTGCTACCCGTCTGAAATGACGGAGGGCTATGAATGGTTTTTGGCGAAAAACCTTTAACGTAATGAACTTGATATCGTTGAAGGAACTGGATAGCTTTATAAAAATATAGTGGCGAAAACCTTTGCTAAAGAGGTCACTCCCGGTGAAGGGATCTCGGCTCTTTCCCCGTAGAATGAGGTGCAGGATATTCCAACTGAATACCACGATGCAAAGCAAAAGTAATCGGCTATAGTGAAGTTATTGTCCTGACGCAAACTTCTGGCCAAGGGGTCACTCCCGGTGAAGGGATCTCGGCCCTTGCCTCGTCGACTCAGGTGCTGGATATTCATAACCGAATACCACTGTGCAAAACAAAAGAGAAAGCCCTTGCAATAACAGCTTTTTGAAAAATGTTCCAACAACATCAGAATAGGTTTGTTTAGCTTGCATTGATCCGAATCAACGCAGTCCCATCAATTGATCACACCAATAACGAATGAAAATAATGATGTACGTATATGCCATCTGCATTCGCCACTGGGTCCCGTCATCATCCGTTGAGTTACTTAACTAACGACAGAGCGGGGACTGGACTAGCGCTGATGCAAAACATATACAATATCTACTAGTATATATATCAATATATAATATTTGCTCAAGGCGTGATAAAATGCAACATCACAGAAATGTAATAAGCATCACAGAACAATACAGATATCTGGGATCTCCGGGTTTCATAGAGCCGCTACTGAAACCCGACGTTCCCCTGGTCGTGTGGATAGCCTGTGCAATGAAACCCTAGACCCCTACGGGCGCGGCAAGTCACCCGCCAAAACCTGAAGCGAGGCAGCCCCCTTCAGCAACTTGAATGGACCACCCAGCACTTCACGGAATCCGGTAACTTGGGCACCCCTCCTTTGGTCAACCTGTACCTCCTACGAGTGCAGCGAATAGCCCGTCAATTCTAGAGTGAAGCCCCCTTCGTCTCAACACCATGAGATGCGGGCCCGTTGCCCTCTAGAACTCGGCTATCTGTGCACCCCTCCGCGGGGTAATCCTAGTACAGAAAGTAAAATATACATACAATGGGTACATCGACCTCAGCCCGGTCGTGCCCCAAAAGAATAATATACAAACAGGCAGTGACGGCAGTCCACATGTCGGACGCTCGCCCCGCAATATCAAATGTACATATAAAATCAAAACTGTACTACCACTGCAACCAGGTTATCCCCCACGACCAATCCGCAACATCACAGCACAACACAGAACATCAACGTGAATGTCACGTTCGCAAATCCGTCTAAAAGGGCTAAAGCAGTTAGACAGGATTTACCGATCAAATGACATTCACGGTCGCAGATATAATGTAAATACTGTGAACTAACATGTTTAAAATTTTCGATCGATCAAATTTATCGAAGTGGGCCCCAAGCACTACTGTAGCACTCAAAGAAAATCTGGGCCCAAAAAGAATATTCCAAAACCCTATTTCCATGTAGAAAGCCCTCTGTAAAATTTTTGTACGGCGTTGACTTGTTTCCACCGCGGAACCGCGGCCAAACCAGGGGTTTGGCCGCGTTTCCGCGGTCATACTGAAGCAACACCCAACCAAATTTTTGCAGAATGCTTAAAATTTCCTGCACGTATTTCTGCAACACACTGAAAAAATTTTCGAGCCAAAAAAAATTCGACAGAAACTTATGCAAGAAAATACGGTTTTTGGAAAATCCGATCGGTCGAAGTTCTAAACTCATTAGAGCAAGCTAGACTAGGTTAATGGCGTGGCTCTGATACCAATGTAAGTGCACGGCGGCGCCCCGGCCGTCAATCCAACGCCGGAATGCGGAAACGAAACATTTCAAAAAACTATGAACCGGCACCACCGCGCACTAAATTCCCGGATCGGGCCATTAACCTAACTCTAGCAAACTAGAAAAAGGGAAAGAAGCTATACCGAGCGATCCGTGTCCTTCGGTCTTCGGCCTCAACTCCGATCTCCTCGCGGAATCTCCGGTCTTCATCTCCTCGTCGGAACGGGAACCATATCGCCGAGTTCTTTTACGGGCTCCCACCTCTGGACCGAGGCAACTCGGGCACGAAGTTGGCGAGCCGACGTGCCCAAGAAATGCTGTAGGCTAAGTGTAGTAGCTTTGTCTCATTGGGGTTGAAGTTACCTTGTGATGGAGGTGAAGAAAAACTTTGGAGAAAGAGGTAAGGAATTTGTAGCAAGCCTAAGATGAGATGAAGAAAATTCCCACATCAAGAAAATGAACCCCTCCCTCTCATATTGTGTGGCCGGCCCTCTAGCAAGGAGGAGAAAAAAAATCCCATGGAATAATGCAAAAGGAGAATGTATGATAAATGAGAAGAAAATGGTCACACCAAGGTCAAACCCAAATCCAACTCAATCCTATCTCTATTAATGCAAAGGATAAGATTAAAAAGGAATCTAATGATCAAAGTGTTATCATAATGCCTCATTTGCAGGAAACCCCTCCACAATACAAATTTGCACAAATGCAAATAACCCCCTCCATCGGAAAAGTCCGGCCGTGAAAGAACAAAGGAAAACTGGCCGAAACGGAATGCAAACTGGCAACTCCAAAAACTGATCCTGTAATAAATTACAGGAAAACCCCGCGACTGTATATACATACCCGCATTTGTATTGCGACCGAATACAAATGCAAAGAGACAAAATCTACACAGTACAATACTAGGATCCGGCTTAAACCAAAGCCCGCTAGTATTATCCGTCCGATCATGATCCGTGCAATACCGTACGTATCTGATCGAATCCTGCCGTATCTCTATACGGCCTCTACAGCGTTTCGCCCGAAACTTGAGTAACTGTTTGTGGGGGACTCTAAAGACTCGTCAATACTATGGCTGTGGATTTAACCACTGGCACGTCAGAGGTATCAGCCATACGTAACGGGCTACCAGCTATTGACCAAAAGGGACGTCGATGAGCAAACTCATCCTGACACCCTACTGAGCTTGTCAGTGACAATATCCGTACAGTCCGGTCCGTTCGTCTATGAGCATCGCATGGCGGGCCTAGGAGGTTGGTAAAAGTCAGACCCCCAGAAGCGGTACAAGTCGTGTCGGAGTGTAGCCCAGAACACCCTGTGATACTACTGGAATACCTACCAGTAAATCTCCTGCCTTGGCCAAGGACTTCGTGTAATGGTTCTCCTAGACACAGCGCGACCTCACCCCCAATACCGGGAGAGACGAACCCCTGAAGATCCGCTCACTCCCTCCATGTGGCTCGGGACTGTACCCAACTAAAACCTGTTTGCACGTCTCCTTTGAGCGTGGTAGGGTAGTAATCTAAGTACAGTGGGAACTCACACGAGACAAATGACGATCTCAGGTCGATGAACTAACCTGTACACATGTCACCAGGGAACTGCTATCTGACGTCAGGTATAAGACCAACTAGCATGTTCCCGGCGAGTCCTGTCCGGTGTACTCATAACCCAATGAGCACCTGTATACATCTTAGGTGAACCAACTGACACCAGTGGCTTGTAAGACCGGCCACCGCCCCTCGTCGGGGTCTCGATTGTATACACTAGTCTACTCTGGAGAATCGATGCCCTGTCTCGAAACTCCCACGACTAGGGACCTTTTAAGGATTTGCTTATAGACCCCAGCTCCTACGTATATGATCGCCCTCATACTGATGGCAGTCAAACAAGAATCCTAGGGGCTCTATCAACGTGCAATAGTGACCTGTAAGGTCACCTAAAGCAGTACACGATGATAAAGATAAACCAGATAGCATACTATCATCTTGAGTAAGACTGTCCTACCGGCATAGGTCCTCCCTCAATCATTGCAATCACGTGCCTGTGATCCAATAATTGACTCTGAGGGCACTATATCCAACAATCTTTGTAAGCCTTCGGGCAATTTTGTAGCGATTTTGTAAAGCTGAGAAGCTCATAATACCTTGTACATAATTTTGAAATTAATGAAGTATTTTTGCTTGTCTGTAATGTGTCTGTTTGGAAAATTTTTGTTTTTATTTTTATTTTCCAAGTATGGATAGACCGGTGCCTCTCCTCTGCCTGGAGACGACGTAACGTGAGTCGGGCGAACACTAGGTTTACTCTTCCAAGTATAGATAGATTGACCCCGGAGATGTGGTAACAAGAGTCGAGTGAACACTAGGTTTATTCTTCCAAGTGTAGATAGACCTGTATCCTCATGGAAAATCTAGGAACTTGGACTGAACTTTGCAAAGCTCGGCGATATCTCCTCTTCGGATTCAAGTGGAATTAGAGTTGGGTCGGCTATCGATTGTGGGTGAGCTTTCTTTACTTGGGTTATACTGGAGACTGCCTACTTCGAGTATGCATGCCGGGTATGGGTTTGTCTTCTAGTTTAATGCAAGGTCTTAGGATCCACCATTTAGGCCGAGCAGGAATCTATTCTTCATGAATAGGTGTGCCTCGGCGTCAAGCAGGAATCTACCCGTGCGGGGACTTAGGATTCATAGTTTAGGCCGTGCGGGAATCTACTTGATGTGAATTAGCCAGGAAGGAAGCTACCCATCAGTCTCGTGAGAGGGCTTCTGACTTGCAGTTCAAGCCGAGCAGGAAACTACTCAATGCGAGTTGGCTGGGCATGAAACTACCCAGCGGCCTCGTGAAAGGGCTTCTATAACACCTTAGGATGTGTTTAGTGGTTAATTATACCTTAATATACGGTTTTGAATAAAAAGATTACCAAATCGATTTTCAAATATTTTATCCTATTTAAGGAATATTTTATTAGATTTTTCCTAGGCTTGCACACACTTGTGCATGACAACTAGGGTTAAAATGGGGTTAGACCATGATTAGCAACCATGGTGGGTTAAACCTTTTTCCTTAAGCTAATTTTAAAATTTGTATTTAGTGTTTTGGAGTTATTGTTTTTTTTAAACAATTGGAAATGGTTTGAATTTTCTTTTGTTGACTTGGAGGGAGAAAGAGAGAGAGGGGGAATGGGCTTCATGGCATGAGCCATGCTCATTAAATGAAGAAAGAGAGAGAGAGAGATAGGGGGGTTGACTTGTTTACACTCATTTCTCATTCTCACTCTCACTTCTCTCACTCTCACTCATACACACACACTCACACAACAGCAGCAGCACCAGCTGCAAGCAGCAACAACAACCACCACAACAAGAAGCAGCAGCAGCAACAGAGACAGCAGCAGCATCAGAGGCAGTAGCAACAACAGCATCAGCATCTTTATCATCATCAGCAGCAGTGCAACACCTCTTCTTCTTCCTCTTCTTCCTGCACACTAGACCTAGAGAGTGAGGTATTATTGCCTAGCCCAACTTCCTTGCTTGCTAAACTAGTGGTTGTTAAGCTTAATTAGTGTTAAAAGTGAGATTTAATGCTTGAAATGGTGCATTGTATGGAGTTTTGGTTAAGAGATGTTTTTATTGGTTAGCCTAGCCTAGTTAAGTGTTATTAGGGCCACTTAAACCTAATTAAACCCCAGATTTCACTAAAATACCATAGGGTTTCAATTAGTGCTAAAATTAACGTTTTAAAGTAAATTCTTGGCTTTCTATGATCTGCTCTTGACCCGGGTACTTCAGGAAAAAGTTGCTGATACTGTAGCATAGTGACCAAGCCAGAGACACACACACAAAGCACGGGGCCCCCTCTCCCTCTTTAGGCCGCAGATTTATTCTGTCTGGCCGCAATTTGCGGCCAGAAGGTAGGTGTGGGTGTTGGGTTTTGGTCTGTAGGAGTCTGCTATATAATTAGGGTTGTTGGTATATGCAACTTTTTATATTTTCACTCGAGTCAAAATCTGGAGCTTAAAACCCTTTTTCGATACTTTTTAACTCGTGCGACACGTGTGTTTTGTGTGTTGGGTCTGTGGTGCACTGCGCGACACAGTGAGTCGGGCTGGTTTCTGGTGAGGTTACACATGCTTTGACGTATCGAGTGCACGCGCGTTTAGTTTCCAACGCAAGTTTTTCCTTTGATCGTGATATCGCGTTTTGCAGGATTTTTGCCTTACGTGTGTTACTTTGTGTAAATTCTAGGTTCGCAGGCGGGGACTTCGAGCGCCACGGAGAAAGGGAAGCAGGTGGTCGGATACACCTAGCACGAGATCACTAGTGAGTAGATTTAACATCTACGGGAAAATCGCCCGTATGGCGTTAAGCGTCAGGGCGTGGTAGGATATTTAGCCGTAGATGTTCATATGGACTATTGTAGCATACCTTCTTGTTGCATATAGAATTGATAGTATATAACACTTCACTGACACTAACGGTTAAAACTGCACGGGCACTATTTGTATGATACATTCACACCGTTAGTGATTGCCATGACACTTGCACTATAGGATTGCTACGAACTACATATCGTTTGATTGCGCACATGTATACTGTATATTCACATTAGTGCATACCTTCATTGATACATCACTACTTGCGCACATGTACACTGTATATTCACATTAGTGCATACCTTCATTGATACATCACTATTTGCGCACATGTACACTGTATATTCACATTAGTGCATACCTTTATTGATACATCACTACTTGCGCACATGTACACTGTATATTCACATTAGTGCAAACCTTCATTGATACATCACTATTAGTGCACATGTACATTGCCACACTCACATTGCGTATATATTCATTTGCACATTCATACCTATATATATACATATGTTACATACATGGATGATATTGTCATGATTTAAAAACTAAGGGACCGCACATGATATTTTCAAAACTGGATCTTTTTAAAAGAGCGGTTTTCCCTTTTTACTCTTAATGTCATACGACACATTGCATGGATTTACGCATTTACTTTGGATTTATGTGATTTCTGGATTTGGGAACCGGGGTATTATTTTAAGAAAATACGCACTGTTTTAAAAACCCGGTTTCCCTTGATATGATATTTCAGTGTGTCCACCATGCGTTTTCTCGGTTCTGAGACGTGTGACATGTGAACCCGAATCGAGGAGCTGGACGAGGCCGATTGCGGGTACATGGTAGACCCAGTATGGTACCCCGGGGCAAGAAAGGGATGCTGTGTATACAGACGGTGAGCCTGGCAGAGGGACTACTATTTACCGGTGATTGGTTAGATCTGGTGGTTATCCGGAGGATACTGATCAGAGTCGATAGATGGATACGGGATGACACGTACTGCCAGGGCCGAGGGCCGATTCCACAGACGGAGCCCGATACTTGAGGATTTGCGTGTCGATGCTTGGCACGATGATTTGTGATATTTTCGAATGCCGATGCTAGGCATTCACAATTCCATGAGCTGTACAGGATTTGAGGGCCGATCAGAGTGACAGCGCCTGAGTTTTATTGGGTTTTGGGTGCATTGATAGACATCGGTTATTCTTCCACGTTGACATTCCGTGTAGATGATATTTATCCCCATGCTAGCATTCATCATTTTGCATCTCATCCTGTAGCTATAGTACCTGATAGAGTACTTTTGTATGATTATTGCATACCATGCTCATCATATATAGATACTATTAGATTTCACCTATTATGCACAATTATTGCATATCCTGCTTATCATATAGAGATGTTATTAGATCGCACTTATTGCATGATTATTGGTCATATAGCTCATCATATAGATGTTATCTGTTGGTATAGGTTAGAGTATCGCAGCACGTGCATACTCGCGATTACCTTTATATGTTATCTACTACTCACGAGTTAGCAACTCACCCCCGTTGTGCCACAGTGTTTGTAGGTTTCCCCTCAGAGTAGTCGCGGCAGGCTGCTTTCTTGCATCTTTTGATACAGATACCACTGCAGTTAGCGTGTTAGCCCTTTTGCTGATAGGTTGGTTTTTGTGCGGTATCTGTTTATTTTCCAGTTGTCTACATTGTTGTATCTAGTACTCTCCATCTACATTCATGTATTGACTTAGAGACCAGTTGTGAGGATGATGTATATTATTTTGTATTCTGGTATCGAGCTCGTTGTGAGCCGACTTTATTTATGCAGTTTTATATTTCATGTCGTTTTTCACTTATATTGCTCATTTCTTCGCTACGGCGTCATATATTTTTATTGTGGTGATTGTTCCGCCGTTGGGCGTGATTGCTCCCGTTTGGGATGCTTTATTTTTATTGTATATCATTTTATTCATATATTGTCTTGTACCCGATTTCGGGGCTAGTTTTTACAAAGGAAATGCTGCCAAATTTTTTAAGATAATAACTTTAACTTTAAAGAATTTTTTTAAATTATTTAAGGTTTTCTAAACGTTTTAACAAATGTTTCTATTAAATATTTAAAACACTCAATACATTTATTGGTTTTGATTTCTGGGTTTCGGCTTACTTAGTCGCGTTACGCCTGTAGACGTTACGCGGTTAAGTGTCGGTCAAGGGCCAAACTTTGGGTCATGACAAAGTTGGTATCAGAGCGTAGGTTTTACCTTCGGAGTGCAGGATGACCCTGGTATGATGGAGTAGGTAGCTGAAGCAGAGTGGCGTAGCGTGCGTTTGTTCCGCGGCATACTCACAACATGGTACTCCGCCTAAGCGACCTTAGGACTTATTGATTGAAATTTTTTCATGATTGTATACATCCTTGTGATTCGATTTTCGTATCCTCATCGAATACTACTTCTTTTCAGCCATTATGCCGCCAAGGACTACGAGGGCGCAGAAAGAGGCCGTGAGAGCCGAGATTAGAGTTGACTCATCCGAGACGAGGACTGATCCGGGTAGTACACCCGTTGTACCAGTGCAGTCTGTTCCACCTCCGACAGACCAGATCGCTAGACTAGTGGCAGAGATGCAGGACTTGCGCTAGATGATGAGCTCATTGGTTGAGACCGTTCGACCGCAGCGACAGGAGGTTGTCACCCATGTTATCCAGTTGTTCCTTGCGATCAGCATGCAGCATTCCGTCACCTACATAGCACCAGTAGATGCAGCCCCAGTTTATGAGACACGTCTTCCAGAGACTTTGAGAGTTCCAGAACAGTGGAGGAATCGTACTGGTGTACCAACGCAGAGCAGAGGCTTAGGATGAGGACAGTCGTTCGGCTCTCTTCCCCAGGAGGGTCAGCAGTCAGCGCGTGGATGTTTTCGATGCGGAAGCCTTCAACACTTCGTCAGACATTGTTCCTTAGCACCACGTCAGGGTCATATTCTGAGACGTCATGGACGTGGAGGGTTCACTCAGAGGGGTCAGTCTAGCAGAGGAGGAGTTCGGCCTGTTGCGGGTAGAGGGCAGACACAAGAGTTTGCTTCTACTCATCGGGACGTGAGGGCGTCCAATGCAGAGTTTTCAGGTATCCTTAATTCGTATGTTCTTTTGATGTATTTGTTTGTTTTTCACACTTGTGCCGTAGTTGGGACGAGAGTCGTGTTAGGTAGATCATCTGTTTGTTGTGTTAACTTCTGTCGGCGATTCTTTTGTTGCGCGACACGTAATTCGGTCGTGTGCCAATCGGATAGGAGATAGAGATTCGTCTGTCATTTAGATCCTTCTAGAGATGTTAGATTTGGCATTCTCCTAGGCACGGACTGGTTAGCTACATGCTAGGCATTTGTGGACTACCGTGAAGAAACAGTCAGGTTTTGTTTTCCCCGGCGAGTCAGTTCTTGTTGTACAGGTGGATAGTTGTGCCGCCTCTCACAGCTTGAATTCAGCCTTTTTCGCTAGTTGGCTTTTGAGAGATGTCATGGATTCTTGGCATTCATTCGTGATACCGTAGCCACAGTTGGTTTGTTGGACCGGTTTTCTTTCGTACGAGAGTTTTCCGACGTTGTTCCAGATGAGCCGGCAAAGCTTAAGGAGCTTAAGGATCTGCTGCAGAGTTGTTTGTTGGGGGAGTTTCGTACGTCTGAGTGTTTCGCATTAGGAAGCTTCTATTTCTGTTCGTCAAGGAGAAAGACGACAGATTGAGGTTGTGTATTGATGGATCGTCAATTGAACCGGCTTACGGTGCGGATAGGTATCCTTTACCTCGCATTGGCGATTTCTTCGATCAGCTCCAGAATGCGAGACATTTTCTAAGTTTTTTTGGGATCAGGTCATCATTGTTGCGGGTTTGGAGTGAGGATATTCCGAAGACTGCCTTGTGCGTGCTACGGGCTTTGTGTGTATTGGTGTGTCATTGGATTCACCAATGCTCTAGCAGCATTCGTAGATGTGATAAACCGGATTTCTTCAGGATGTTCCTCGACTAGTTATTGTTGTGTTATTTACGACATTCTGTTCTATTTAATGTGTCTTGAGGGACAGGAGTAGCACTTGAGGATTTGTTTTGCAGATACTGGGAGAGCCCCAGCGGTTTGCTAGATTCTCGGAGTGTTCCTTCAGGCTTGTTTGTGTTGACTCCTAGGTCTTGTAGTTACGGGAGACGGTTTTGTATGGTTCCGAGGAAAATCGTGGCCGTACAGCTTAGGCCCAGACTTGTGAGCAGGATGGAGGTTCGCAGATTTTTGGGCTTAGCAGGTTTTTACCGCCGTTTCGTGCAGGATTGCTAGTGTAATGCTGCACCGTTGACTAAATTGACCGGAATGGAGGTTTCTTTTCTTTGGGCTGAGGCATGTGTGCGGAGTTTCGGCAGTTGAAGATTCGGTTAACAACTGCATCAGTTCTTTCTTTGCTTTTTGGTTCGGGCGACTTTGTAGTTTTACTGTTATGTTTCGTGAGTGGGGCTCGAGTGTGTACTGAGGTGACACTACAGAGTTATCACTTTTGCTTCCCTACATTTGGAGGAAGTACGAGAAGGATATCCCACTCGTGATCTGGAGATGGCCGCGGTGGTTTTGCGTTGGAGATTTGGAGACACTACTTGTTCGAGAGTGTGTCAGATTTTCACGGACCACCAGAGCTTAATGTACATCTTCCTGTAGCGGATTTTGATTGTTGTGATAGTCCTCTGCAGATTTACAGTTCTTGTGCGATCATTGAGTACAGCTTAAGTTCGTCTCTACTGAGGGGACAGCTTGCTCATGTCCGCGCCCGACCACTTTTCTTTAATCGCTTTCACGAGACACTGCCCGCCGACGCTCGTTCGTCAGAGATACTTGAGCCTATTCGGCTGGGTAATGATTCAGAGTCCTTGATTTGTGACGAGGGTGTGCTAAGTTTAGGGACGCGTTTGTGTACCTGATATTATTGGGTAGAGATGTGAAATCCTAGAGCAGGCACATCGGTCAACTCTCTGTACTCATTCAAGCTCCACCAACATTTAATGTGACTTGTGAGATAGTTACGGGTGGGCAGGGATGTAAAGAGAAGTCTCGGGTTTCGTTTCAAGGTGTCTGTCTTGTTGTGTGCTTGGGTTGAGCTACTGAGACCGGCTGGAGAGTTGCAACCTTTAACCGTTCCAAAGGGGGAATGGGAGCAGGTCTCCATGAATTTCGTTATGGTGTCTACCTAGGTTTAAGTCAGGGTGTGACTCCATTCAGATGCTTGTCGTCCGGTTATACTCAGTTTGCTCAGTTGTTCTTTGTTAAGTTTGTGCGTAAGTATTAATTGTTGTCGGCAGTTGGGGATCGTCACTCGCCGTTGTTAGGGTTCTCTTTTGATAGCTGTTATCGGGAGACACTCCAATTGGCAACCTTTAGGTTTAGGGGTTAGGTCGTGTCGATCACCAGTCTGTTTTTCTGACTCTGCGTTGTAGGATTTTTGGACCCCATCTAGTCAAGAGACTTCGGAGATGATCCAGTTGTTTTAGGTCAGGATGAGAATTGTCCATTTTGGACAGAGGTCATATGCCGACCGAGTTGGTCGCAAATTCGAGTTCGCAGTGGTAGATCATGTATTCCTACGGATTTTTCCGATAAATGACGTGTTGAGTTTTGGGAAGCTTATCCCAGGATTGTAGGTCTTTTAAGATCCTTAAAGCGAGTTAGTTTCGTTGCCTTTAATTTGGCACTTCCGTCCAGATTATTGAGTATTCATCCCGTATTTTTTTTGTCGATACTTTGCAATTAGCTTCATGATCTTTCTCACATGATTCAGTACTAGACTATTCAGCTCGAGCGTGATCTTTCGTTCACCGAGCGGCCAGTCGTGATATTAGACTGGCAGGTGAAGAAACTTCGATCGAAGGCCTTGCTATCAGTGAAGGTGTTTTGGCGCAGCCTGAATGGTGAAGAGATCACTTGGGAGGTCGAGGGCGAGATGCAGAAGAAATTCCCTCATCTCTTTGAAGGTATATGTAGCTTTATATTTTTAAATTCGGGGACGAATTTCTTTAAGGGGGGAAGATTGTAACACCTTAGGATGTGTTTAGTGGCTAATTATACTTTAATATATGGTTTTGAATAAAAAGTTTACCAAATCGATTTTCAAATATTTTATCCTATTTAATGAATATTTTATTAGATTTTTCCTAGGCTTGCACACACTTGTGCATGACAACTAGGGTTAAAATGGGGTTAGACCATGATTAGCAACTATGGTGGGTTAAACCTTTTTCCTTAAGCTAATTTAAAATTTTGTATTAAGTGTTTTGGAGTTATTTTTTTTTTTAAACAATTGGAAATGGTTTGAATTTTCTTTTGTTGACTTGGAGGGAGAAAGAGAGAGAGAGGGAATGGGCTTCATGGCATGAGCCATGCTCATTAAATGAAGAAAGAGAGAGGGGGGGTTGACTTGTTTACACTCATTTCTCATTCTCACTCTCACTTCTCTCACTCTCACTCATACACACACACTCACACAACAGCAGCAGCACCAGCAGCCTCAGTAGCAGCTGCAAGCAGCAGCAACAACCACAAGAACAAGAAGCAGCAGCAACAACAGAGGCAGCAGCAGTAACAGCATCAGAGGCAACAGCAGCATCAGCATCAGCATCTTTATCATCATCAGCAGCAGCAGTGCAACACTTCTTCTTCTTCCTCTTCTTCCTGCACACTAGACCTAGAGAGTGAGGTATTATTGCCTAGCCCAATTTCCTTGCTTGCTAAACTAGTGGTTGTTAAGCTTAATTAGTGTTAAAAGTGAGATTTAATGCTTGAAATGGTGAATTGTGTGGAGTTTTGGTTAAGAGATGTTTTTGTTGGTTAGCCTAACCTAGTTAAGTGTTATTAGGGCCACTTAAACCTAGTTAAACCCCAGATTTCACTAAAATACCATAGGGTTTCAATTAGTGCTAAAATTAACGTTTTAAAGTAAATTCTTGGCTTTCTGTGATCTGCTCTTGACCCGGGTACTTCAGGAAAAAGTTGCTGATACTGTAGCATAGTGACCTAGCCAGAGACACACACACGAAGCACGGGGCCCCCTCTCCCCCTTTAGGCTGCAGATTTATTCTGTCTGGCTGCAATTTGCGGCCAGAAGGTGGGTGTGGGTGTTGGGTTTTGGTCTGTAGGAGTCTGCTGTATAATTAGGGTTGTTGGTATATGCAACTTTTTATATTTTCACTCGAGTCAAAATCTAGAGCTTAAAACCCTTTTTCGATACTTTTTAACTCGTGCGACACGTGTGTTTTGTGTGTTGGGTCTGTGGTGCACTGCGCGATATAGTGAGTCGGGGTGGTTTCTGGTGAGGTTACACACGCTTTGACGTATCGAGTTCTCGCGCGTTTAGTTTCCAACGCAAGTTTTTCCTTTGATCGTGATATCGCGTTTTGCAGGGTTTTTGCCTTACGTGTGTTACTTTGTGTAAATTCTAGGTTCGCAGGCGGGGACTCCGAGCGCCGCGGAGAAAGGGAAGCAGGTGGTCTGATAAATCTAGCGCGAGATCACGAGTGAGTAGATTTAACATCTACGGGGAAATCGCCCGTATGGCGTTAAGCGTTAGGGCATGATAGAATATTTAGTCGTAGATGTTCATATGGACTATTGTAGCATACCTTCTTGTTGCATATAGAATTGATATTATATAACACTGCACTGTCACTAATGGTTAAAGCTGCACGAGCACTATTTGTATGATACACTCACACCATTAATGATTGCCATGACACTTGCACTATAGGTTGCTACGAACTACATATCGTTTGATTGCGTACATGTACACTGTATATTCACATTAGCGCATACCTTCATTGATACATCACTATTTGC
The DNA here is from genome assembly GCA_030015575.1 of Agapanthus africanus. Lineage (NCBI taxonomy): Eukaryota > Viridiplantae > Streptophyta > Magnoliopsida > Asparagales > Amaryllidaceae > Agapanthus > Agapanthus africanus. The sequence continues at coordinate 661,747,208 of CM057342.1, read as the reverse complement.
GCACATGTACACTGTATATTCATATTAGTGCATACCTTCATTGATACATCACTACTTGCGCACATGTACACTGTATATTCACATTAGTGCATACCTTCATTGATACATCACTACTTGCGCACATGTACACTGTATATTCACATTAGTGCATACCTTTATTGATACATCACTATTAGTGCACATGTACATTGCTATACTCACATTGCGTATATATTCATTTGCACATTCATACCTATATATATACATATGTTACATACATGGATGATATTGTCATGATTTAAAAACTAAGGGACCGCACATGATATTTTCAAAACTGGATCTTTTTAAAAGAGCGGTTTTCCCTTTTTACTCTTAATGTCATACGACACATTGCATGGATTTACGCATTTACTTTGGATTTATGTGATTTCTGGATTTGGGAACCGGGGTATTATTTTAAGAAAATACGCACTGTTTTAAAAACCCGGTTTCCCTTGATATGATATTTCAGTGCGTCCACCATGCGTTTTCTCGGTTCTGAGACGTGTGACATATGAACCTGAATCGAGGAGCTGGACGAGGCTGATTGCGGGTATATGGTGGACCCAGTATGGTACCCCGGGACAAGAAAGGGATGCTGTGTATACAGACGATGAGCCTGGCAGAGGGACTACTACTTACCGGTGATTGGTTAGATCTGGCGGTTATCCGGAGTATACTGACCAGAGTCGATAGATGGATACGGGATGACACATACTGCCGGGTCCGAGGGCCGATTCCGCAGACGGAGCCCGATACTTAAGGATTTGCGTGTCGATACTTGGCACGATGATTTGTGATATTTTTGAGTGCCGATGCTAGGAATTCACGATTCTATGAGCTGTACAGGATTTGAGGGCCGATCAGAGTGACGGCGCCTGAGTTTTATTGGGTTTTGGGTGCATTGATAGACATCGGTTATTCTTCCACGTTGACATTCCGTGTAGATGATATTTATTCCCATGCTAGCATTCATCATTTTGCATCTCATCATGTAGCTATAGTACCTGATAGAGTACTTTTGCATGATTATTGCATACCCTGCTCATCATATATAGATACTATTAGATTTCACCTGTTATGAACAATTATTGCATACCTTTCTTATCATATAGAGATGTTATTAGATCGCACTTGTTGCATGATTATTGCTCATATAGCTCATCATATAGATGTTATCTGTTGGTATAGGTTAGAGTATCGCAGCACGTGCATACTCGCGATTACCTTTATATGTTATCTACTACTCACGAGTTGGCAACTTACCGCCGTTGTGCCACAGTGTTTGCAGGTTGCCCCTCAGAGTAGTCGCGGCAGTCTGCTTTCTTGCATCTTTTGATACAGATACCACTGCAGTTGGCGTGTTAGCCCTTTTGCTGATAGGTGGGTTTTTTTGCGGTATCTGTTTATTTTCCAGTTGTCTACATTGTTGTATCTAGTACTCTCCATCTACTTTCATGTATTGACTTAGAGACCGGTTGTGATGATGATGTATATTATTTTGTACTCTGGTGTCGAGCTCGTTGTGAGCCGACTTTATTTATGCAGTTTTATATTTCATGTCGTTTTTCACTTATATTGCTCATTTCTTCGCTACGGCGTCGTATATTTTTATTGTGGTGATTGTTCCGCCGTTGGGCGTGATTGCTCCCATTTGAGATGCTTTATTTTTATTGTATATCATTTTATTCATATATTGTCTTGTACCTGATTTCGGGGCTAGTTTTTACAAAGGAAATAATGCCAAAATTTTTAAGATAATTACTTGAACTTTAAAGAATTTTTCTAAATTATTTAAGGTTTTCTAAACGTTTTAACAAATGTTTCTTTTAAATGTTTAAAACACTCAATACTTTTATTGGTTTTGATTTCTGGGTTTTGGCTTACTTAGTCGCGTTACGCCTGTAGATGTTACTTGGTTAAGTGCCGGTTACGGGCCAAATTTTGGGTCGTGACAGCTTCACATCCACAGTTTGGACCGAGCAGGAATCTACTCGCTACGAATTGGCCGGGCAGGAAGTTACCCAGCGGCCTCGCGAGTGGGCTTCCGAGCAGGAATCTACTCGTTGTGAATTGGCTGGGCAGGAAGCTACCCGGCGGCCTTGTAAGAGGGCTTATGATCCACTGTTTGGGCCGAGCAAGAATTTGCTCGCTGCGAATTGGCCGGGCAGGAAACTACCTAGCGGTCTTGTGAGAGAGCTTTCGAGTAGGAATCTACTCGTTGTAAATTGGCCGGGCAGGAAGGTACCCGGCATCCTCATGGGAGAGTTTCTGATCCACAGTTTGGGCCGAGCAGGAATCCACTCGCTGTGAATCGGTCGGGCAGGAAGCTACCTGGCGGCCTCGTAAGAGGGCTTTAGATCAATGGAAGATAGGATCGCCATGACGTTGACATTTGCACCTCCCCGATTTCCGGTGCCACGTGGCGCATGGCAGGTATCTTGAGATCCGCGTGTATCTCCTGACAGCGTCGTTCAATCTTCCCGGATCCGCGTAAAAGGGAGGCGGCCAATGGCCAGAAACCGTGTGGCGACGTCTTATCCGATGGATGCGATACTCCATAATTCATGCCTTGGTGGAAGAGAATCTCAACCGTTGGGGAATTTTCATTGAGGCTATAAATAGAGGATCCTTGGCCTCCTCTTAGACACTTACATTGATTCGCTTTTACTTATCTCCGTCTCCTGCCTTTTTCTTTCTTCGACCTTCGTAGTCAATCGTTTTCCTATGGCCGACAATACGTACAACATCCGAGATATCGTATCCCGCGATAACATCTACTACTACGACTATGACAGTTCCGAGGCAACATACAAGGCTGTGATAGGTCGGCCGGAACGTCATTATGGGCGGTTACTCCCATGCCGATCATCTCTTCTGAAGGTGCTCGTCTACGCGATCTGAAGGTCTTCCCCCGGCCTTTTCAAGGCGTTATCCCAACAAGCACTAGAGGAAGCCGTCGACAAGATGCGCATGACCCATGAGTTGGGCCTAATCTCGAAGAGCAAATGAGATCGCTCGATAGATATCCTGCGTCGGTCTTTCCAACAGATATTGATCATAGTTTCATGCGTGACGGCGGGAGTCCCCGACGGAACCATAGATGCTCGGGTCTATGGACATAGGCAGAGGGAACGATGGGACGCTGTCTGGGATCGGCTGTTGAAACTCTGCTTTGAGTACTACGATCAATATTTTCAAGACCCACTCCATCCTTTGCTGTAATCATTAAGCGATAAAATAATGTTTTTCTTTTACGAGCCCCCGGGCACTTTTATAAGGCTGAGGAGCCGAGAATAATTCTTATTAATAAAATTTTCTTTTGCTCATGAATTTTTCTTTGCTTAGAATGTTAGAACATCGAAATTTTTTGTTTCTATTTTTCCAAGTGTAAGCAGATTGGTACCCTTCCTTCACCCCGGAGTCGAGGTAAAATAGGCGGAGCGAGACTTAGGTTAGCTACTTACAGGCGCACCTGCATTTTACTTACCCGAGTCAAGGGCTGGCCTGGGATACTTCTCTTGCCTCCGAGCAGGATGGAGACAGCCTGTGGGCTCGTGAGAGGGCTTCAGACTCTTAGTTAGGTCGGGCAGAAAACTACCCGTTTTGAATGGGCGAAATAGACGGGAGGCTGCCCGTCGGCCTCGCACAGTGTCTTGGTTTGGAATCGAGAGAAACAGTCCGGATTGCTGAGAAGCGAGAAGTTTTATTATTAAAGGGAGTACAAGTTTAGCAATACAATTTAAGTTTTTCGGTATTATACGGCCGTGGAAGGTGACGTCCTAAGGAATCTTGGAGACGGTGTGCTTCCCCGAGCAATACCTCGGTCACGGGGAAGGGGTCGTCCCACTTTGGGGAGAACTTGTGCAATTTCCCTTGGTCCTCGATTTGGTTGTGTCGGAGGACTAAGTCTCCTGATTTGAATGCTCGGTGTTTGACCCAAGCATTGTAGTACCGGATGGTTTGCTGCTGATATGCGGCCATCCTTATTTATGCCTGGTCTCTTTTCTCCAGCAGGATGTTGAGGTTGCTTCGAAGGGCTAAGGCATTGGCTTCGTCGTCGAAGTGTTCGACTCGATAACTAGGTAGACTGAATTCTGCGAGGACCATTACCTCGGTACCATAATAGAGACTGAACGGGGTTTCCCCCGTGGGTGTCTTCTTCGACGTTTGTAATGCCCACAGTACCCATAGCAGTTCTTTGACCCATCCACCCTGAATTTCATCTAGGCAGGCTCTGAGCCCCCAGATGACACCTCGGTTTGCTATCTCGGCTTGCCCGTTGCACTGGGGATGAGCAACCGTGAAGAACTTCATCAGTATGTGTTAGTCGCTAAAGAATTCTCTGACTTTGTGATTCTCGAAGTTGGTTTCGTGGTCGGTGATGATGCGCCTAGGAATTCCAAATCGTGCAATTATGTTGTTCTACTGGAACTTCACTATAGAGGCGGCATCCGGTTTTCTAATTGGCATGGCTTCGATCCATTTTGTAAAGTAGTCTATAGCGATGAGGATAAATTTGTGCCCCCCTGTGCCCATGTGGAGCTGGCCAACCATGTCCATCCCCCATTGTATGAATGGACAAGAGGAGCTCAGCAGCGTTAGCTCTGTAGCTGGTAACTGAGGAATGTTGCCGAAAAGTTGACATGCTTTGCACCTCCGTACGAGATTTTTTGCATCGGCATGGATAGTTGGCCAATAATAGCCCTGCAGCAGTGTCTTTCGGATCAGATTGCGAGCCTCCTGATGTGCTCCTCTGAATCCTCCGTGTATCTCCTGGAGAATGAATTCAGCTTTATCGGAATCGACGCACCTGAGAAGAGGTTGGGTGTATGATTTTTTATACAAGTTTCATTTGCTCCATACGAAGTGACGGGCTTTCACGCGGAGCCTGCGCACTTCCGTTCGGTCTTTGGGGAGCGTTCCATCTTTGAGGAATTCCACTATGGGCTTTCTCCAATTCGGGATACTCCCTTTAGTGGTGTAGACTCTGTGTATCACTTCGGTATTTTCGATGCTGGGTCGCGGCAGGATTTCGAAGAGGATATTCCTTTTGTGATTGGTCAAATAAAAGGAGGCGAGCTTGCCCAATGCGTCGGCTTCCGCGTTCATACTCCGGGGAACTTGCTCCACTTGGACTTTGTCGAAATTTTTCCGTAGCCTTTTCACCCCGGCGAGATATTTCATCATGAGAGGTTCTCGGGCTTCGAATCGCCCGGTCATTTGGCCAACGACCAACGTGGAATCACTGCAGATTTTGATTTTCCTTAGCCTCGCCCCGTGGCAATTCGTAGACCGGCCAATAAGGCTTCAAACTCCGCGGCGTTGTTCAAGGTCTTGAAGTCGAACTGTAGAGAATACTCCATTTCAGCTTCATTGGGTCCGTGGATGACCAGCCCAGCCCCACTTCCTTCCTCTATGGAGGAATCGTTCATATAGAGTACCCAGTCCGGAATCGGACCGAGTTTTTCTTCGACTGAATGTTGTGGGTTCGGATCTCGTGTTGGCACATCTTCTCTGTTGGGAATGGTGCATTCGACCATGAAATCGGCTAGGGCTTGGGCTTTAATAGCTTGCCTTGGTCGGTATTGGATGTCAAATTGCAACAACTCCCATCTCCACTTCTCCAAGTGGCTCGACAACTCAGGCAAACCGAAGATATTTCCCAGGGATTGGTCGGTGAGAACAATGATTGTATGAGCCTAGAAATAGTGCCGAAGCTTCCTGGAGGCGACCAAGAGCTCCAGGACTATCTTTTCGATGGTCGGGTACTTTTTCTCCGCGTCTTTGAAAACGTGGTTGATGTAGTAAACTAGTCTTTGTATTCCCTCAGATTCTTTGATGAGTACGGAGCTAGTTGTCTGGTCGGAGATGGCCAGGTACAATAGTAGCTCGTCTTCTTCAGCTGGTCGGATGAGTAGCGGTGGCGTTGACGGATGCGCCTTGAGCTGGTCGAAGGCGACCTGACACTCCTCGGACCACTTGAACCCTGGGATCTTCCTTAAAGTTTTGAAGAAAGGTAGGCACTTTTCCCCGGATCTGGACATGAACCGACTCAGAGTGGCCACCTTGCCTGTGAGTTGCATGATTTATACATTGCTCTTGGGTGTCGTCATGTTAATGATGGCTTTGATTTTCTCCGTGTTTGCCTCAATTCCTTGGTGGGTAACCATGAATTCGATGAATTTTCCGCCCGTGACGCCGAATGTACGCTTTCTTGATTCAGTTTCATTTTGTACTTTCGTAGGACCTCGAAGGTTTCGCCAAGGTACATAGTATGCCAGACTGACTGGGTAGAATTCACAAGCATGTCATCGACGTAGACTTCCATATTCTGCCCGATTTATGGCTTGAACAGCTTGTTGACTAGCTGTTGATAAGTTGCCCCAGCATTTTTAGGCCAAAGAGCATTACCTTGTAGCAGTAAACCCCTCGATCAGTGGTGAAAGCGGTGAGCTCTTCGTCGGCAGGGTCCATCTGGATTTAATTATAACCAGTGAAGGCATCCATGAAGCTCAGCAGCTCGTGACCAGCCGAGCTATCCACCAGCTGATCTTTCCGTGGGAGCGGATAATTATCTTTTGGGCAGGCCTTGTTCAAATTGGAAAAGTCGACGCACATGCGCCACTTCCCATTTGCTTTCTTGACCATGACTACATTGGCTAGCCAAGACGAGTTGTCTGGGTTTATGATGAAGGCTGTTGCGGGTAGTCGGTCCACTTCCTCCTCAATCGCCTTCTGTTTGGAAGGCGCGAAACTTCTTTTCTTTTGTCAGACCGGCCGGGCTTTTGAGTCAACTCCGAGCTTGTGGGAGATCACCTTAGGGTCAATCCCTGGCATGTACACAGGAGTCTAAGCGAACACATCGGAATTGTCTCGGAGGAACCAGATAAGGTTGTCTCGAGCTTCCCCGGTTAATAGGGAGCCAATCTGGATAGTTCGGCTGCTATCCCCTTATTTGAGGGGAACTTCGGACAAGGCTTCTACCGGGGAACCCCGGATCTCTTTCTTATCATCAGATGTATACAATGATTCCCGAAGATCACACGGTCCATCGGTCAGATCAACTTCTTCATCCTCAAGTACTGTTATGGCGAGACATACCCTAGCGATTTGTTGATCTCCATAGGCCCGACCTATCCCCCATTGATCGGAGGAAACTTGAGTGTGAGGTGGTAGGTCGAGATCTGAGTTTGAAGGGCATTTAAGGTGGTGCAACCCAAAAGGATGTTATAAGACGAAGGAACCCGGGCGATGAAGAAACTCACCAACATTGTTCGGGTTCTTCTGGCCTCCACAATGTTGAAAGGGAGAGTGATCGTTCCCTCAGCTTGGATGAAGTGGTTGGTAAACCCAGAGAGAATGTGCGAGGTAGGTTGGATGGGTTTAATCCTATACATTGGAAACAATCATAGAATATAATGTCCACCTAGCTTCCTGAGTCAATAAGGATTCTCCTGACTTCATATCGATTTACCCGGGCCATGATCACTAGAGGATTATTGTGTGGGATGGATATGCCATGTAGGTCCTCATTTGTGAAGGTGATGGGAGTAACCTTCTTGTGCTTCTTAGAGGGGGAGAATCCAAGGTCATGACCGGCTGGATACGGCGGGTGTTTTTGTTGTTTGGAGGCGAGCCAACGGAGACGACCATGATCTGTCCGACCGTCAACTCTCCGATGGGAGGTTGGTCCACTTGCTCCCTATCTGCTTGGCGTTTTTCTCGCAGGTACTTTTCTAAGTGACCGGAGCGAATCTGCTCCTCGATATAATCGCGCAGCTGCTTGCAGTTCTCGGTTGAGTGTCCCTGCGACTGATGAAAGGCGCAATATGAGCCGCGGAGTCGCTTGCCCGGCCTTTGTATCATCGGCGGGAGCTTGAAGAATCTCTCGCTCTTTTCCTTCCCTAGAAGCTCGGCCTGAGAGAAGTTCAGGGGAGTGTACTCATGAAACCTCGGAGAATAGGGTTTCAAATCATCGGTCTTCTTCTTCTTTTCTCGGTCCCATTTCTTTTGGTCGGTCCGGTCTCCACGGGGAAGGTTAGCGTTCACCTCGGACTCGAGTTGGATTTCCCATTTAGTCCAGACTTTTACCTCGGCCATAGTCTTTGGTTGCGCCAATGCAAAAGAGCGGAGCCACTGTTTGTGCCTAAGACTGGATCTTAGGGCGGCGATGACTGTCTCATCCCGGTGCTCGGGTACTTCCAGGAGAGCGTTGTAGAACCGGCTTATATAGCCCTTGAAAGATTCTTTGTCCTCACTCTTGATGGTGAATAGGTAGTCAACCGACCTCTTCTGTCGTTAGTTGCCAACGAAGTGGCTGAGTAACTGAGTAGCTAGCTAGTCGAAAGTTGAGATTGAGCGCGGGGTCAGGCTGCGAAACTAGTCTCGCCCGGCCCAGATGAGAGTGGTGGGGAAAGCTCGGTACTGTTAAGGATATGTATGCCGTAGAGGCCATTATTGTATATTGATGTATATTATAGTGGGTGCTTGGACATATATATAGAGGACTTTCTTGCTCGACATGATAGTATGCTATCTGGTTGCCCTTTATCTTAACATGTACACTTGTATTATTATACTGTCTCTCTGATACATGTTGATAAAGCCCTTAGGATGTTTGCTTGACTACCAGAACTATGATGCAGATCATACTACTGGGACTTGTGTAGTATACAAGCACATCCTTTAACAGTTCCTAGTCGAGGGAGTATCGAGAAAGGGTATCGATATTCCAGAGTAAACTAGTGTGTACGTTTATTGACCCTGTATAGGGCGATGGTTGATCCCATATCCATTGGTGTTTGACATCAAATATTGTACAAAGGTGCTCATTAGAGAATGGGTACACCGAACAGGACTCGCCGAGAACTCCTAGTTGGTACTATACCTATCGTCAGATAGCAGTTCTCTGGTGACACTGGTACATGTTAGTCTATAGACCCGAGATCGTCATAGAGAATTGTGTGGTTCCTACTGTGCTTTGATTTCCTCCCTACCATGTCTCAAAGGAATCATGCAAACAGGTGGATTTTGGGTACAGTCCCGAGTTATATGGAGGCAGTGAGCGATAGGAGAGGTTACGTCTCTCCCGGTATTGGGAGTTGATGTTGCGCTATGCTCGATTAGCTTTAACAGGAAGTCCCTGGCCAGGGTTGCTGTTGAGATTTACTGGTAAGAGTTATCAGTAGTTTATCTAACCGTTATGAGCTACACATCGGCATGACTTATCAAGTTATTGGGGTCTGACGATTCCACCCCCAGACTCGATATGAGACATATCAGACGAAGAGACCAGACTGTACGGTAAGTGTTACCTATAGGCTTCATGAGAGTTTGGACAAGCTTGCTTGTTGATTTTCTAATCGCTCAATACCTGGGTAGCCGTTACGTCAAGCTAGTACTGCTGATGGCTTGTGGGTAACTGATGTGATCATTACCTACTGCTGGCGTATTTACGAGTCTTTAGAGTCCCACACAGAATTTTCCTAGTTCAAGCGAAATGAAATAGGGCACATATGATGATGTGCGGGGGCCTGATTGAATACGAGTATGAGATACCGTATTCTAATTTGGCGGTTATCTGTTATCGGTCAGGTTATATGTGATATAATCGGATTATCGAATCAAGTGTTGATTTGATAATGTGGTATACAGATAAATGATATTAGTAGATTTTATGTATTATAACCGCATTATTGAATCAAGTGTTGATTTAATAATATAAAATATATTTATATTTGATATAATTATTTATTAACTAATATTATTGCTCACTAATTATTTGCTTATCTTCATTATATATATATATATATATATATATATATATATATGAGGCATGGTTGAAAATGGAAAATTGAGGTGGAAATTGAGGTATGGTTGTGAAGCATGGTTCATGAATTATTATATTACTCTTGACTTACTATTGAAGTATGGTTCCATTTTTATTATTGGGAAATATTGATGCTTCAATTAGTGAGTTCATTTGATGAACCATTTTACACTTGAGTTATTTTTGAGGAGCTCATTTTCTTTTACACTCTCTAGCTCTCTCCATTTTCTTCACCTCCACCTCCAAGCACATGAGTTGTGAACCCTTGAGCTTGTAAGAATCCTAGTGAGCAAACAAAACCCCTACTTCCCCATCCTACACTTGATTAGTAACTAAGTGTAGAGTGTTTCCTTCACTAAAGATTTTAGTGAAGAGGTAGCTTGGATTAGCGGACTTCGGGTGGATGATTTTTGAGACGAAGGTCATTGAAGCAAGTTCGTTCAACCTTCAAGTGGAGCTTAGTGGAGTCGCGTGGACTACTACACGGAGCTTGAGAAGAGAAGGACACTATCTACAAAGGTTGTAACATCCTTCACTTAGTTAAAGTTTTTATTATATCATTGTTAAACCCTAATCATCTAGTTTCGATTCTTGTTTAGTGTTAATTAGCATCCCAAAATTTTTAAAATGGCATGCTTGATGCTAGTAAAACCCAGTGGTGGTGCTAACAAACGCTTTCATGGTATCAGAGCCAAAACTAGAAGATTATACGATGTTAGATAAATCACGAAACCGAAACAACTCTGAAACTGCAACCCGAAACCCCAAGTTTCTGTCGTTTTTAAAATGGTCTCTGAAATTTTTTTAAACAAGTACAGAATGTTACATGTGATGTAACTAGAACACCAGAGAAGTTCGAGGCCAAATCTCTAAATTTAACCCGGCGAGAATTGAGAAATGCCCGGCCTCGCCGGCCTCCATTGCAATGTTTGGTCTTGTACTTGTTTGGTGTTCTGTAGGTTTGGTTTTGGGGTTTCAGGTTATATTTGATTAGCCCAAAATTGCATGTGATGTTAATTTTGTTAAGGGGCTAATACGGAGTGTTTCTTTGTCGTAATTTTTTACATCGTTTCGGGTTTAAGTTTGATATGTGATACAGTAGTTGGAATCCGCATTAAATTAGTTTTATGAAAACTAGTTTGTTTGTAAATCTAGCATGTTAGTCTCTATTGATCGATTACCACGAAGTTTCGATTCGGATTGAAACCCCGTCGCAATCACGTATCGTACGCGAATACTCGCCAGATAGCTTTACTAGGTAGCAATGCCCTATAGCCCCGACCAAGTGACCTTAGGAGAACCCCGTTGCCAAAAGCGTCCACTCGGGTGCTCGTAACCACGGTGTTCCGCCTAAGTGCACTTGGTCGACGGCATCGGGGGTGCGGCCATCTACTAAAGTTCCCGACAAGTATTCGATCGGGTAGTCGGGAATCTTGTTTAATTACCCGACTAAGTTATTGAAAAGTGTTTTCAATATGAGACTAAATTGTAAGGTTTATAGGTTAGGCATAAAATTTAGAATATGAGATATTCCGGGTTTATGATGTCCAAGGGAATGTGGATTCTAATTATTGTAGTTTTTCATTTCTTTTCTGCAACCGTAAGTATAATATGTGTTGTATCTCCGATCTCGTTGCTATATGTCAACGGAATTTAGGATACACGTATTTACTTACGTCGATGACTTGTGATGTTATGTGTTGCTGTGATATGTTATATTGGATCGTCATGAATGAATAGTTGGGTTTTTTTTTGCGTAATATGAGAGTTTTTCAATTTTCATTCATGTAAAAATTTGTATGTAATATTCTTTTATTGCGACACTTCCGGGTTGAGGATGATGTCACCATTGATGTATATTATTTACTTTTCCGTATTAGGATAGACCCAAGGCGGGGAGCACAAGTAACCGAGTTCTGGAGACCAGTGGGAGACCATCTCGAGGAGTCGAGACCGGATCTCCTAACACTAGAATTGGAAGGGTTGCTTGCCGCTCTCGTAGGGGTCTAGGAATGTGGGCTTGGCTATTCATCATGACCGTGGAATCCATGTTTTCATTACTGGCTGAATTTAAAAACACGGACCTCCTAGTATATCCAATATTTCATATGTTGACTTCTGCTGCTATGTTCTGTGATGTGATCATATAACTGCGTGAGACGAATGCTATATATATATGATATATATATAATAAACGTTGTTTATGTTTTGCACCCGTGCTAGTCCAGCCCCCGCTCTGCCGTTAGTTAAGTAACCTAACGGTGCATGACGGGGCCCGTGGCGAATGCGGATGGCATAAGCGTACGTTTTATTTTCATTTCTTTTATGTAATGTTTAGGGAAACATAAATGATGGGACTTCATTAATGATATTAATGAAAAGAAAAGAATCCTAAAGATGTTGTAGAATCAAAAGTTTTTAAAAGGTAGATCTAGTTCTTCCTTTGCATAGTGGTATTCCTTGATGAATATTCAGCACCTCATTCGATGAGGAAAGAGCCGAGATTCCTTCACCGGGAGTGACCTATTTAGCAAACACCCACTCGGTTTATCATCATAGCTTCTGTAGTTCTTTCTTTGCACAGTGGTATTCCTTGATGGATATCCAGCACCTCATTCGATGAGGAAAGAGCCGAGATCCCTTCACCGGGAGTGATCTGTTTAGCAAAAGCTAGTAAAAACTATTCGGTTTGTTTTTGAAAACTACTCATTTTTAAAAGCGGGGATTAAACCACTCCTTTTCAAAATCACTAGATTCTACAACGATATCAAGTTCATTACGTTAAAGGTTTTCTTAAAAACCAGTCGTAGCCCTCCGTCATTTCAGATAAGTGCTATTTAGTATTCGTGCTGCGTTTGTTGACCTTGTCAAGACGTAGTGTACGGTAGCTGATTAGTGCTTATATGCCGCATGTGATACGATTGGATTAAGGTAGTCGTACGACTTTATTGACCTTGTTAAGGGTCGTACAGGTGGGTTTAATTCAATCACGAAATGACGGGTTGAACTTGGCTAGCGCTTATGATTTGTTGACCTTGTTAAGGTCATAAGTTAATAGGGGTAAAAACAGATATTGGGAATTTCAAGTGTTGAAATTTGCAATGAGATTGCATACCTTCTATATGATAGTTGGATCCCGATACCCACTGCGAGTAAGACTTACTCCTGGGAGAGTTTTCCACTTTAAAATTAGCCGATCCCTTAGGTGTCTAAGAAAGGTGTTAACGGGGTGATGCCCCTGCGGAAACGAGGTTATTTAATTAGTTCCATGCGAAAGCATGGGGAGGCTATCTCGGAGTACCAATACCTGTTTGGCTGACCGATTGACGAACTTTTAGGGTGTAATTAAACCTGGCTAATCTTACCATTTAGGGTTTGAAGGAAAATTTGATAAAAACAGTGGGAGCCATCCTGATTAGATAAAATAATAATCAAAATAATCTTGCAAAGAGTGGACGCAAAAGTGATTATCATTCTCTCTCTTCTGGTAGCGGCCAATGATACACCTTAATCAAGATAATAATATAGATGTATTGACCGAACCCACTTGTTATACTGGGCTAGGTTCCACTCTATCTTATGACTGTCATAAGTTTGAGCAAGGAATAGGGGAATATCTGGACTCCCAAGCCACCCAAAATGAAGAAGGAGCATACTGATGTATCTTCTTCGGGTGTGTTCGTTACAGAGAACTGTTTCTCAGTTTGCTCTATGTCCTGGGTATTGGATATCGGATCAGGATCCTGCGTATGTAATTTATTACATGGGTTAAGTATAGGTAGAGACCTGGGAAAAGGTGATATGTACCTCAGAGAAGGGAATGGTGCAATTGTTGCAGCCAAAGCAGTTGGGGAATATCATCTTGTATTACCAAGAAGTAACACAGTGATTCTGAGCGACTGTTATTTCGTACCAAAAATATTATGAATGTTTTCCTAAATCAAGTGTTGATTGGGTTTGGTACGTTGTGTAACGGTATATACGTTCCCAATCAAACCACAGTTCTAAATATACAAAACACACACAAGAGGAAAAGTTCAGAAATGAACGAAGCCTACTTGTGGCATTGTAGACTAGGTCATATCAATGCGATAAGACTAGCTAAGTTGTATAAAGATGGATATTTGAATCTTTTCGAATTTACATCTTATGAAACTTGCGAGTCATGTCTCAAAGGCAAGATGACCAAAACCATGTTTACTGGAAACGGATAAAGAGCTACTGAACTCTTGGGACTGATACATAGTGATGTATGCGGTCCTATGTCTATACATACCAGGAATGGTTTCTCGTACTTTATTACATTCACCGATGATCTCTCAAAACTCGGACATGTGTTCCTATTGAAACACAAGTCTGAATCTTTTGAGAAATTCAAGAAATATAAGTATGAAGTTGAGAACTAGATGGGTAAAAGTATTAAAATCCTTCGATCTGATCGGGGAGGAGAATATTTGAGCAAGGAGTTCCGAGACTATTTAAAAGAGAATGGGATTCTCTCTCAGCTTACTCCTCCGTATACACCACAGCACAACGGAGTATCGGAGCGAAGGAATCGCACCCTATTAGATATGGTGCGCTCTATGATGAGTGTTGCTGAGGTACCTATTTTCTTTTGGGGTCATGCACTTGAGACAGCTGCAGACCTATTGAATATGGTTCCCACCAAATCCGTGCCTACCACTCCATATGAGATATAGAAAGGAAAGAGTCCATGCCTTAATTGCTGGGTTCCTTAACACTCTCACTATGTTTTCTAAGGCATCAAGCATGCAACTTTATAAAAATCTAGTGTGCTAAGCAACCCAAACCAAGGATCTAACTAGATAATTAGGGTTTACAAAGTAAACAACTTTACTTTAAGTGAACAAGGAGTACAACCTTTGTAGACCGGTCCTTCACTTCTAAAGCTCCGTATAGTAGTCCCTTTGCTCCAAATAGTGGTCCTCCGGACTCTCGTTAGACTCCACTAGGCAAAAGGAACAAGCTTGCTTGAAGAACTTTGAGGCCGAAGATGATCTACGTCGAGAAATCTCCAACTCAAGCTACCTCTTCACTAATTGAGAATTAGTGAAGCAAACAACCTATACTAAATGGTTAGTCTAGTGTAGATTGATGAAATAGGACTTTTGCTCACTTTAGAATAATTTTTCTCTCTTTTTTTCTTTTCCCACTCAAAGCTAGAGAGCAAATGGAGGAGATGAAGAAAAATGATCAAGTGATCCAAGTGTGAACCATGGGTGAGAAAATATCTCATATAACTCATGTAGAGATTAAACCATGGCTAAACATAATGGTTAGGTTAATAAATATCTAGAGTAAAACAAAATTAGTGCATTTTAGTCAAAGCTTCTCCATGCTTCCACAAGCATCTTAGCCATGCTAATTTCCACCTAATTTTGATTTTTCCCTTAATATTTAAATACCTAAATTATCTCTAGTTAGGTATGAGTCTCACACATCCAAGTCCAATGTATCATCTAGCATGACACAAAATAAATACATTAACTTATATCACATATATATTAAATGTATAAAGAGAAAATATTTTCTTAAGTGAGCTAATATTAGTTAATGTATATCAATATATCAAATATATAATTACACACTAAATTATTAAATCAACACTTGATTTAATAACCCAGCTGTATCGCATACAACCGACTAATATCTTTTATATGCATATCACATATACATATAATATATCATTGAATCAACACTTGATTCAACAATCCGGTTATATCATATATAACCTATATCGCGAGATTAGAATGCTGTATCACATACACGTATTAATCTCGGTCCCGGAGATATCACATATGTGCCCTACTTTGTTTCGCTTGAGCTAGGAAACCTCTATGTATGACTCTAATGACTCGTCAATACGCCGGCAGTAGGTGATGATCATATCAGTCATCCACAAGCCGTCAGCGGTACTAGCTGGACGTAACGGCTACCCGGGTATCGAGCGATCAGAAGATCAACATGCATGCTTGTCCATACTCCTGTGAATCCAACAACAACACTACCGTACAGTCCGGTCTTTTCGTCTGATATGTCGCATATCGAGTCTAAGGATGGTAAACGTCAGACCCCAGTAACTTGATAAGTCATGCCGATATAAGGCTCATAACGGGTTGAGAAAATACTGATAACAATTACCAGTAAATCTCTATATCAGCCCTGGCCAGGAACTTCCTGTTATGGCCAATCGAGCACAGCGCAACATCAACCCCCAATACCGGGAGAGACGAATCCCCTCCTATTGCTCATTGCCTCCATGTGACTCGGAACTGTACCCAACTCATGGGTGAGTTAAGGCTATCATGCCTAACTCATGTAGAGAATAAACCCAAGGCTAAGGTTAAGGTTTGGGTTAAGGAAAATATCCTAAGGAATGACAAAAGAGTGGACTTTGTCAAAGTTCTACGAGCTTCATTCAAGCTTGATAACTTTGACCAAGTTTATTCTCTTTTGTTAAATCTTAAGACATAAACAAAACCCTAATTTAACCTAATCATGGTATAACTCTCATACACCCATCTTGTATGTATCATCAAGCATAATACAAACATGTACACTTGCATATATCACATATAAACAATGTGCACAATCTAGTGAGAAAATAAATCATAAGTGAACTAATACTAGTTAATATAATGTGATATATCAAATATATAATTATACATTAAATTATTAAATCAACTATTGATTTAATAATCCGGCTATAACCGACCAATATCAAAAGTAACAACTTATCGAATCAACACTTGATCCGATAACCCGGCTATATCTCATATAACCGATCGATATCACAAATCACGAGAATAGAATACGGTATCTCATATCGTATCAATCTCGGTCACGCACATATCACATATGTGCTCCTACTCCGTTTCGCTTGAGCCAGGAAACCCCTGTGTAGGACTCTAAAGACTCGTCAATACGCCGGCAGTAGGTGATGATCATATCAAACACCCACAAGCTGCAATTGGCCTGCCAAACGTAATGGCCACTCAGGATTGAGCGATCAGAAGATCAACAAGCAAGCCTACTCACTCTCCTGCGAATCCAATCAGTAACACTACCGTACAGTCCGGTCTCTCCGTCTGATATGTCGCATATCTCGTCTAGGGGTGGTAAATGTCAGACCCCAGTAACTCGATAAGTCGTGTCGATATGAGGCTCATAACGGGTCGAGAAACTACTGATAACACTTACCAGTTTATCTCTAAACCTTCCTTGGCCAAGGACTTCCTGTTATAGCCAATCGAGCACAGCGCAACATCAACTCCCAATACCGGGAGAGACGAAACCCCTCTCATCGCTCATTGCCTCCATGTGACTTTGGACTGTACCCAAAAGCCACCGTTTTGCACGTTCTGTTGAACATGGTAAGGTGGAAATCAAAGCACAGTGGGAATCACACAAGACTCTAAGACGATCTCGGGTTTACAGACTAACCTGTACCGGTGTCACCAGAGAACTGCCATCTAACGTGAGGTATAATACCATCTGGGGGTTCTCGGCGAGTCCGTCCAGTGTACCCAGTCTCCTGTTGGATATAGTGCCCTCAAAATCAATTATTGGATCGCAGGTACGTGATTGCAATGATTGAGGGAGGACCTATACCGGTAGGACAGTCTTACTCGAGATGATAGTATGCTATCTGGTTTGTCTTTATCATCGTATACAGGTTTAGGTGACATGATCACTATTACACGTTGATAGAGCCCTTAGGATTCTTGCTTGACTACCAGCAGTATGATGGCGATCATATACGTGAGAGTTGGGTAGTCCATAAGAACATCCTTAAAAGTGGTCCCTAGTCGTAGGAGTTTCGAGACAAGGCATCGATACTCCAGAGTAGATTAGTGTATACAGTCGAGACCCCGAAGAGGGGAGGTGGCCGGTCTCACAAGCCACTGGTGTCAGTTGGATCACCTAAGATGTATACAGGTGCTCATTGGGTTATGAGTGCACCGGACAGGACTCGCCGGGAACCTGCTAATTGGTATTATACCTAGCGTCAGATAGCAGTTCCCTGGTGACATGTGTACAGGTTAGTTCATCGACCTGAGGTCGTCATTTGTCTCGTGTGGGTTCCCACTGTGCTTTGATTACTATCCTACCACGGCTTAAAGGAGTCGTGCAAACAGGTTTTAGTTGGGTACAGTCCCGAGCCACATGGAGACTAGTGAGCGGATCGGCAGGAGATTCGTCTCTCCCGGTATTGGGGGTGAGATCGTGCTGTGTCTAGGAGAGCCATTACACCAAGTCCTTGACCAAGACAGGTGAGAATTACTGGTAAGTATTCCAGTAGTTTCTCAGGGTGTTCAGGGCTACTCTCCGACACGACTTATACCGCTATTGGGGGTCTGGCGTTACCAGCCCCCTAGGCCCGATATGCGATGCTCATAGAAGAACGGACCGGACTGTACGTATATTGTCACTGATAGGCTCAGTAGGGTTCCAGGATGAGTTAGCTCATCGGCTTCCCTTTCGGTCAGTACATGGGCAGCCGTTACGCACAGTTAGTGCCGCTGACGTGCTTGTGGTTAAACCCACTGCCAGGGTACTGACGAGTCTTTAGAGTCCCCCACAGATAGTTTCCCAAGTTCGGGCGAAACGTTGTAGAGGCCGTATGGTTTTATGGCAGGGTTCGGACATGCACGTGCATTTGTGCACATGTCATATTTCGGACAGATAATACTGGTGGGCTTTGGTTTAAGCCGGATCCAAGTATTATATTGAGTCGGAATATTTTAGTCTCTCGTATTCGTATTCGGTCGGAATACGGATATAGGTATGTATATACAGGTGAGGGGTATATTCGTAATCCGTTACGAGAATATTTAGAAGATGCATTTCTTTTTGGTTAATCATTTTAGTTTAAATGATTAAATGGATATTGGAAAGTGTGACTCATTAGTGTGACTCATTGATTCTTGAATGTTCACTAATGACTCATGTAATGAGTCATCTAGTGAGTCATTAGAGAATTAATTGAGTTTGTTTTGGGTGAGATATTTTAGGGTTGAGTTGGAGATATTTTTATAAGATATTTTCTTTGTTTCTCCAAAACAAAACCATATATATATCATACCCAAAAGTTTTGGGCAGCCAAGGGTTAATTTTTGGGACTTGGTTTTTGCTCACTTGATTCATTTCTTGAGCTCACACTCTCCAATCCTTAGCCTCTTCTTCAACCTCCACTCTTACCCTCTCATGTGATGAGAACCAAAGAGTGTATTGAGACAAAGTATTCTACTCATTCTCTACTTCATCTTGGTCATCTCTTTTAGCAGACTTGATGTCCGAGTTGCCTCGATATAGAGGCGGGAGCCTGTTTAAAGATCCGTTGACGTGGTGCCACCTCGATGAGGAGACAAGAGATCGGAGTTGCCGCGAGGAGCGTGGGATGATGGCTAAAGACCGAAGGACTCGGATCGATCGGTATAGCCTTTCTATCTCTTTACAGTTTGTTAGTTTAGCGTTAATGGCAAGATCCGGGTTATAGTATGCGATAGCGCCAGTTGTAAAAGTTTTTGTTCCGCGTTTGGCGTCAGAATGACGGCCGGGGCGCTACCGTATACTTACATCTCCACTGAGCACCCGTATACTATCTCTGATGTCAAACACCAATGGATATGGGATCATCCATCGCCCATCTATATGGGTCGAGAAGCTATACGCTAGTCTACTCTGGTATATCGATGCCCTGTCTCGATACACTTACGACTAGAAACATTTGAAGGATGTACTTAGCGACTACACTGTCCCCACTAGTATGATCTGCATCATAGTCCTGGTAGTCAAGTACTCATCCTAAGGGCTTTATCAACATGTAACATAGAGACAATATGAGTACAAGTTAAGATAAAGAGCAACCAGATAGCATATTATCATGTCGAGCAAGAAAGTCCTCCATATATATGTCCAAGCATCCACTACAATATACATCGTATGTACAGTAATGGCCTCTAGGGCATACATATCACTAACAATCTCCCACTTGCACTAGGGCCATCTGTTATGGTATCTCATACCCAACAATCAACAGTGGTTGAAGTATCTCATACTCAACCATCCGATAAAAGTCTCTACTGGGAAATAGGCCTTTGTGAGTGGATCCGCGCTGTTTTCCTCTTTGTCTACTCTCCTAACCTCGATATCCCTGGAGATCAACCATATCCATGATCAGGTGATACTGCTTAAGAATATGTCTGGATCTCTGATGGGATGGGGGTTCCTAGGCCAAAGCCACAACTCCATTGTCTCACAATGGTAGGAATGAAGTTCATCTCATGAACTAATATACATCCAGACTACCTCTTTGGTGGCATCCATGGTAGCAATGTATCCAGCCTTTATCGTCTAGTATGTCACTGTATCTAGCTTGGAACTCTTCCAACATACCGTCCCTCCACTGAGGGTAAAGACAATGCCTGTGACTGACATTCAGTCGTTCTTACCACCCTAGATCCTATCCAGTGATTCTCCCCAGGATCGATTGACACCATCTCACTACACCTAGTGAGAATCCTAACATCCACTTAGATCTATCTCATAGATCCAAAACCCTGGATTTAGGAGGTATCACCTTGATCCTATATGGAGAATCTTTGTGATAAGAGGAGATTGATCGAGCGTAGCATAGGAAACTCCTTCCCTATCAAGAGTATGTCATCCACGTACAATACGAGGATCACCACCATACTCCCTACTATCTTTTTGTATATACTTTGTTCATCTACTCTTTTAATGAAGTCAAACGCTTTGACTACTACATCAAAACAGATGTTCCAACTCCGCGATGCCTGTTTTAACTCATAAAGCAACTTGCACACGTTTCCGCTGCTCCCACCGTCTACGAAAATCTCTGGCTATGTACTTATAGGCGCTCTCTTCTAAATCATCATTTAGAAAAGCAATCATGACACCCAACTTCCAGATATTGTAGTCATGGTATGTAGCAATGGCAAGTAGGATCCGGATGGACTTAAGCACAGGCACTAGAAAAGGTTTCATCATTATCCACACCTAGTCAACGACGAGAGCCATTTACAACTAGTCTTAGCTTTGAAAGTCTCAACTTTTCCATGTACACCAAGTAATCTTCTCAAGATATACTTGCTCCTGATGGGGATTTAACCCTTCAGATAAAGTAACCAAAGTCCATACTTTGTTGGTGTATATGGATTCCATCTCAGATCGCTTAGCATCCAGCCATTCTCACAGAGTCACCACTCTTGATGGCCTGCTCGAAACTAGTTGGGTCATCATCTCATGATGCAATCCTCGCTCTCACTGTCATAGAGAAAACCGAAATATCTCTCAGGTGGATGAGGAACCCTACCAGATCGGCGGAGAGGCTGAGGTTCGTTGGAAACTATTGGATCCTCCGGGTTTACCAAATCATCAGCTCCACACCTGGTCAATGACGAGAGCCATTTACAACTAGTCTTAGCTTTGAAAGTCTCAACTTTTCCATGTACACCAAGTAATTTTCTCAAGATATACTTGCTCCTGATGGAGATTTAACCCTTCAGATAAAGCAACCAAAGTCTATACTTTGTTGGTGTATATGGATTCCATCTCAGATCGCTTATCATCCAGCCATTCTCACAGAGTCACCACTCTTGATGGCCTGCTCGAAACTAGTTGGGTCATCATCTCATGATGCAATCCTCGCTCTCACTGTCATAGAGAAAACCGAAGTATCTCTCAGGTGGATGAGGAACCCTACCAGATCGGCGGAGAGGCTGAGGTTCGTTGGAAACTATTGAATCCTCCGGGTTTACCAAATCATCAGCTGCAGTTTGTATTGCTGGAACTCCTTCCAGTTCTACCTCATGACCACTAATTTCTTCACAAGAAATTCGCTTTCCCAAAGGTGGCATGCTGAGAAACAAAACACCTTTTGCTCCTCAGTGTGGTAGAAGATATTCCCTTGCGAATGCTTAGGATATCCAACAAATTTCCACAGAACTGACCTTGCCTCGAGCTTGTCCGGATTTTGCTTTTAGACATAGGCTGGACAACCCCAAATCTTAACATCCTTAAGAGATGGGCTCTTCCCATACCATATCACATATGGAGTGGTAGGCACCTGATTTGATTGGAACCCTATTCAATAGGTATGCAGCTTCACAAGTGCATAAGCCCCAAAAAGAAATAGGCAACTCAGTAGTACTCATCATAGAGCACACCATATCACATAGGGTGCATCTGCTCCTCCCCGATATACCAACGTGCTGTGGTGTATATGGAGGAGTAATGCTGAGAGAGAATCTCATTCTCCTTTAGAATAGTCCAGGAATTCCGTGCTCAAGTATTCTCCTCCCTGATCTCATCATAGGACATAATACTTATACATGTTTTGGTTCTCTACTTCTGACTTATATTTTATGAATTTCTCAAAAGTTTCAGACTTGTGTTTCAATAGGAACATATGTCCGAATCTTGAGAGATGATCAATGAATGTAATGAAGTATACAGAACCAGTCCTGGCATATGTAGACAGGGGACTTTCATACATCAGCATTGTATCAATCCTAAGAGTTCACTAACTCTTTCTCTGTTTCCAATAAACGGAGCTATGGTCATCTTATCTTTGTGACATGACTGGCAAGTTTCACAAGATGTAAATTCAAACAGATTTAAATATGCATCTAAATGTAACTTAGCTAGTCGGGTCGCATTGATATGACCTAGTCTACAATGCCTCAAGAAGTATTCGTTTATTTCTGAACTCTTCCTCTTGTGTGTGTTCTATACGTTAAGAACTGTAGTTTGATTTAGAACGTATATGCTTTTAGATATCGTGCTTGAACCAATCAACTCTTGATATAGGAAATGTTCAAAACATTATCCAACAATACAAAATTATATCCTTCTTCACTAATAAAGAGACTGATATGATGTTGTATGTCAGGTTCGGTATCTAATAACATTCGTTCAGAATCAATGTATTTGGTAATACAGGGTGATAACTGCCAACAAACTTGGCCGCAACACTTGCACTATTTCCCACTCTTGAAACTTATCACCCGTTCTCAGTTCTTTACCTATCTGTAGCCCATGTAACATATCACATATATGGGATCCTGATCTGGCATCTCATACCCAGGACGTAAAGGATACTGAGAAACAGTTCTCGGTAATGAACACACCCGAAGAAGATGCATCATCATGCACTTTCTTCGTTTGGGCGGCACAGGAATTCTGGTAATCCCCTATTTCCTGCTCGGTCTTATAACAATTATAAGTTGGAGCGGGACCAACATTCCCCAGTGAAGTATAACAAGCGGGTTCGGTCAATACATCCGTATTATTATCTTGATTAAGGCGTGACATGGTCGTTACCTGGAGAGAGAGAAGAAAAACACTCAGCGTATTCTCTTGCAAGATCAGATTGGTTATATATTTATCTAATCAGGATGGCTCCCACTGTTTTAGTCAAATCTTCCTTCAAACCCTAAAAGAAAAGACTAGCCGGGATTAATTACACCCTACAAGTTCGCCAATCTTTCGACCAGGCAAGTGTCGGTACTTTGAGGGAGGTTCCCCGTGCTTTCGCATGGACCTAATTAAAATAAACTTCGTTTTCCCAGGGGCGTAACCCCGTTAACACCTTTCTAGACACCTACTTGATCGGCTAATTGTAATGTGTAAAACACTCCTAGGAGTAACTCTTACTCGTAGTGGGTATCGGGATCCAACTATCTCATAGAAGGTATGCAATCTCATTGCAAATTTCAACACTTGAAATTCCCGATAATATTTTGCCCCTAACCTCCTATGACCTTGACAAAGGCCAACAAACCATAGGATGCTAGTCAAGTTCAACCCGTCATTTCCTGATTGAATTAAACCCACCCGCACGACCCTTGACAAAGGCCAACAAGGTCGCACGACTATCCTAACTCAATCGCATCATATGCTTATACAGATAAGCAGTAATCAGCTACCGCACACTACACCTTGACAAAGGCCAGCAAACGCAGCACGAATACTAACTATTACTTATCTGAAATGACGGAGGGCTACGACAGGTTTTTAAGAAAACCCTTTGCGTAATGAACTTGATATCGTCGTAGAATCGAGTGATTTTAAATGGAGTGTTTTTTAGGCTTTTACTAGTTTTGCTAAAGAGGTCACTCCCGGTGAAGGGATCTCGGCTCTTTCCTTATCGAATAAGGTGCAGGACATTTCACAAATACCACTATACAAAGAAAAAACTATAAAAACAATCAAAAGACAAACCGAGTTTGTAGTATCTGCTAGTTTCGCTAAAGAGGTCACTCCCGGTGAAGGGATCTCGTCTCTTTTCTTATCGAATAAGGTGCTAGATATTCTATAAGGAATACCGCTACGCAAAGCAAGAACTAGAGCTGCCAGTTTTCGAGACAAGTTTCTACAACATCTTTAGGTTTCTTTTATTTCATTAAACTCATTAATGAAGTCTCATTTATTATGCTTCACAAGCATCACATTTGAAACGAAATCAACAATATATAATATATATATCATATATATAATATAAACATTCGTTTCAGGCAGTAATATGATCTCATCACAGAACATTGCAGCAGAAGAACAACATATGAAATATTGGATATACTAGGATTTCCGTGTTTTATTTTAAGCCTGTATAAAACACGGATTCCACGGTCGTGATGAATAGCCAATCCCATACCCCTAGACCCCTACGAGAGCAGCAAGCAACCCTACCAATTCTAGAGTTAGGAAACCCAGTCTCGACTCCTCGAGCTGGTCTCCCACTGGACTCCAGAACCCGGTTACTTGTGCTCCCCGCCTTGGCTCTATCCTAATGCGGAAAAGTAAATAATATACAATGGTAACATCATCCTCAACCCGGAAGTGCCCCAATAAAATAATATTACATACAATGAATTTTACATGAATGAAAATGAAAAATTCTCATGTCACATAAAACCCCGGCTATTCAAACGCGACGATCCAATATAACATATCACAGCAGCACATAACATCACATGTCATCAACGTAAGTAAATATGTGTATCCCAATTGTCGGCATATAGTAACGAAATCGGCGATACACCACATATTACACTTACGGTCGCAGAAAAGAAAACAAAAAACTACAACAGTTGGAATCCGCAACCTCCTTAGACATCGCATTCCTAACCAAATGAATTCCTTAGACATCGCATGCCTAAAAATTATAAACCCCGCATTTTAGTCTCAATATCGAAAACATTTTTCAATATATAGTGGGGCAATTCAACAAGATTCCCGACATCCTGATCGAATGCTCCTTGAAAACTTTAGTAGACGGCCGCACCCGTGATGCCGTCGACAAAGTGCACTAAGGCGGAACACCGCTGCCGCGAGCATCCGAATGGATGCTGTTGGCGACGGGGTTCTCCTACAGTCACTTGGTCGGGGCTATGGGGCGTGGCTATCTATTAAGTTTACCCGGCGTGTATCCGCGTACGCTACGTGATTGCGACGGACTTTTGATCACATCAAAATCCCGTGGCAACCGATCAAATGAGACTAAACTGCTAGATTTCTAACATTCAAATTAGTTATCTCATAACTACTTGTGGATTCCAAATATTGTATCCTATCACATAATATCCGGACAACATTAAACTCTTTGATCGATTCATCAAAGTCCCACAATTTCCCGACAGCTCAATGATTGGTCGTTCTTTTGCGTGCGTTTTAAAATCAAAGAATAGAATACCGCAATCAATAACGGTGTCGCTTGGTAGCTAGCCGATTGAGTACGGGTCGGGTCACAGGGAAAACGTGTTCTTTTCTAATTGTTCTAACGAGTTAATTCCTATTTTTGGTAGGTTTTGAATTTTATAAAAACTAAGATTGAATTTAATTTGGATTAAAACCTTTCTAGGGTTAGGATTAAGTTAGTTTGGAAAGTTAATTCTACTCACTGCTTCCTTTGCCCTAATTAAGAACATAGGTGTTAGGGTAACAATTAACAAAGGGGATTAGCACGATAAGGAAGAAACATAGTTTCTTCCTTTTGGTCCTTGGCCATCCTTTCTTAACTCTTAGCCCTAATCTCTATGTAAATCAACCACTACCGGTCTAACTAGGAAATCACCGCTATCTCGTAAGATAGGGTGCCGTAGTGAGCGGTGGGCGTTTGATTTACATCGAGTCCTAATTTATAAAGTTATGAGGGCAAGAAAGGAGTGAGAGATTTCCATCTCTCAAACCTACCCAATCCTAACCCTAACAAGTGAGGAACTACTCACTCATTAGGGAAATTACGAAAAAATTCATTTTTATAAATTTTCTTTTTAATTAACTAATGAACTTGCAGATAAATAAAGACAGGTAAAAAAAATGCAGAGGAATAAAATTGCAATTAAGAAGAACACAAGATAAAAAAAAATAACTTACTTTATTGATGCACTCTTGACGATTACAAAGCAATTGAAATTTAATCTAGAATTAAAAAGTGGCATGCCCCAAAAGAGGCTGTAGGCTTTCCTATTTATAGATAGGAGAAACCATAGGGTTTACATCTGATCCACATTTGAAATTACAAGACTACCCTAAGAAAGCCGGGTCAAAGCACCGAGACCACCGACACTTTGCACCGACACGTGCACTGCACGGCCGCGAAACCGCGGCCAGCCTTGTTTGGCCGCGGTTGCGCGGCCATCTTGAAGGATCTCTGGCTCGTTTTCTCAGGTATTCTTCATGTTGCATTTTACTTCTGGTTTGTTCACTTGGTTCCTCAGAATCTATTCTACTTTCTTCCAGATTTCCAACAGTGCAGAATTTGTGGACTTTTACCGTTAGCTTCGTGTTGAAGTCTTGAATCTTTATGCCACCCTCGTACTTTGTGCAATCGAACTGTTCATTGATCTTCATTTGTTCTTTAAACTGTAGGCGGTATCATACAGATTCATCTATTTATTGGTCGCAGTCTCACATTTGTAGCGTCTTTTCCTTAATTTCACTGTATTGTTCTGAGAACCTGTAACCTGCAACTATTAAGCAGACATGGATCAAAAGCACCTATTTATTTGCAATATGATTATGAATGGGAAATATAATAATGCAAAATTCTGACATGAACAAATACCCCCAAACTTATCTTTTGCTCGTCCCGAGCAAAATTATTTATTCTCAAAAAATCCTAACCTCGCTTTCGCAGGGAATCGCGATTGCACTGAGCTCGTGTAACAAGCCGTTAAACCTCTAGGTGTCCCTAATAAGAGAAGTGTTGTGTCCTGAGGGTTTTCAGCAGATACTACCCACAAAATCCGATCAATTTGGCCTATTGACTTTCATTCTTTAATTCGGTGTTCTAGCAAGAAATTCTATTATCTTCAATTTAGAAATCATCAACCCGTATTTATCACACTCGCTTTTCATTTAATTTAAAATAGTATATGTTTTGCAAATTTATTAAGCTTTCAGCATCTTTTGAATTTTCCTTCTAAGGTTCCATCTCAACTTAGAAATTTTTATCATCTCTACTGAAAATATATGTCCTATTTTTCATTCCTATCTCTCATCCAAACCCAATCATATACCCCTATGTGTGTGTATGTATCACCCCTACACTTGGAAATTCAATTCAAGCTATCATACTCTTGTCCATTGTCCAAAGTACTTTTAGTTGGTGAATTTTAGATGAAATTGCTCACACATTCTTCATACGACCGTTAATACTTCTTGAGGTACTAACGACCGATTACAAAATGTGTTTGCGCATTAAAGCGTAATTCATCGTCTTGTAATACCTAAGGGTTTAGCAGTGACTCCCAAACTAGTTGGTCTAAGGCACTAGGTGATAAAGAACCCTCGCTATATATTTTTATTTTACATAGCCTTAAGTAATTACAAAACCAGTGTTCATTTTTTTATATCTCTTTATTCAAACTTATACTTTTATTCAATTTTTTCTCATACTAAGGATTTTAGACAAGAGCACTTCAAGGTATCCTCTACTATCCCAAGTTTCAAGGTGCGTGTATGTGCGAGTTGTAGGGTATATACTTTCAGAATTTAGACTTAAGGTTCAGAATTATTTTTCAGACTTACACTTCAATAAAAATTTCAATACTCTTCCCTTATTTTGACTTATCCCAAGAACTGAACTCAAAATTTGCCTATCTCTAAATAAACTACAAGGACATATATTTTCTACCGTTAAACTTTAAGAAAGGTTATTTTTAGGGTTTTTAATTTACTAAGTTTAGGATCTAGTTTTTCCTAACTAGTTAACTGTCTTGTCAAACTTAAGTCAAATATGGCCAATATTGAATTTTTCAATTTTTATACTTTTTAAAAAAATTCAATTTTTTATTTGATTTTTTTTTATTTTCATTTTTGATAATTTTTATAATTTTTTTATAAAGATGCAATGCAGAAATTAACATGCAAAAGAAAGAAGAAAAATATATACAAAAATTAAAATATGCAATGCAATGATAATTATTTACAAACTACCTCCTCCCCCAAACTTACCAAAAGCTGCGCCCTCACTGCTCAGGCCCTCGGCGTCCCCTTGAACATGAACAGGAACGCTCCTTCGCGCCAGCATTGTAGATACGCCATGTTCAATTTCCGTCACCCGGTGATCCAAGTTGGTCACCATCCACACCAAATTATCAATCCCCCTAATGGCTCTTCTAAGAAGACGTGCATGTTCTATAGGAGTAAGCTCTTCCTCGCTCGCGGTCGAGCTGGAGCTAGGTGTTCTGGCGGGTATATGTTCGGCCGGTTCTCTTTGCGACCATACATCAGTTAGGAGGGTATAGGACGTGGATACACCCTCAATAAGAGGCCTGATGGATATACCTCCATGCATGTAAAACTCAAATTCCTCTACAGGGAGGAAATAGCGACACAGTTATGCCACTAACATAGGACATGGGTAATTTGCAGCCCTTTTTCCAGCACCAATTGAATTGAGTAAAACCGTGCACATGTCAAATCTAGGATTCCTAGTCATTAAGGTGTGCACGATATGAAGAGATGGGGTGAAAAATGTTGTATTATGTGAACTGTCAAAAATGTTGTTTTGTGCCCAACGGCACACGGTTAATACATTAGCAAAGAGGGTTCTAGCCTGTATGCCTTTCCTAGGTTCTCTCGAACAGTCATCACCCATTAAGGATAAGTAATCTTCAAATTGAAGGGGTTGGTCGTGAACAGGTAATCTAGGAATTAAGGTGACTTCATGGATGAAGTCCATATCAATGATTATTTCCCTATCGCCCCAAAGTAATTTTATAAAACCGTATTGTGTTAGGCACCCTTCCTCCATGCACTCGTAAAAACGAGTGACTAGATCTGGAAGAGCGTAGGCATTGGGATGATTAAAAATTAAAAAGTTCCACCCTCGCCGTGTGATCTCCTAACCAAAATAACTTCCGTAAATTGTGTGTGAAAAGATTTGTGAAAAATCTCGTTCTAATTACATGTTTGGTGCCATCACAGAGAGTTAAAATGCAGAATTTGTAATTTAACAGAGAAGAGTTTAGAGATCGAACCACCTCTGAAATTTTCAGAGGGAGAAGAAACAGAAGCGCGACGGATCAGCGGTGGAAATGGGGCTTCGGCGGCGGTTGTGCGGCGGGATGGGGAGATCTCTCTGCAAAAACTTGAGCGGCGGCTAGGGTTTTCAGAGAGATGAAATTAGGGTTTGGTAAAAACAGAGAGGGGTCAGGTTTTATTTATAGGGGGGATGTGTTGGTTATTTGCAAAAAACTCCTCCTGAAAAGAGGAAATTATTTTGAAATAAAATTTTTATTTTTTTATTAAAACTGGAAATTTACAAAAAGACCCAAAAAAATTTTATTTTCAAATTTTCATTTTTTTAATTTTGTTTTTATATAATTACAAATGATACATACCCCAAAACTTGTTTGAAACAGTGTTTTGGCTAGATAATCGAAATTTATGGGTAAACGGAAGAAGATCAGTCAATGTAGATCAGCTCCTTCAAAAACAGGAGCTCCTCCGAAGGGTCCGCAGTGAGAAACGGTTTAAGTCTATGTCCGTTCACTTTAAATAGTGAACCGTCCCCCGGGTTTTCTAGGTCGACCGCACCGTGCGGATATACGGTGCGTACCCAAAATGGCCCTTTCCATCGAGATCTGAGCTTGCCGGGATGGAAATGTAACCGAGTGTCGTAAAGTAAAACCTGTTGACCATGTTTGAAAGTCTTGCGCATAAGGTGTTTATTGTGGAACAACTTCGTTCGGTTTTTAACAACTACTGCGTTCTCATAGGTTTCATCCCGCAGCTCGTTTAATTCGTTCAACTGCAGCTTTCTATTGCTGCCCGCATCTCACAAAAATAGGTTCAACTCTTTTATTGCCCAAAATGCCTTATGCTCTATTTCAACTGGAAGGTGGTAAGCCTTTCCATAAACAAGCCTATATGGAGACATGCCAAGATCGGTCTTATAGGCAGTACAGAATGCCCAAAGGGCATCAATAAGTTTTGATGACCAATCTTTACGGTTTTTGGAAACCGTTTTCTCCAATATCTGTTTAATTTGCCGATTCGAAATCTCAGCTTGCCCATAAGTTTGGGGATGATAGGGCGTCGATAGCTTGTGAGTAATGGAGTATTTCCTCATTAAGGACTCGAAAGTCCTATTACAAAAGTGAGATCCATTATCACTGATAATCGCACGAAGATGCCCAAACCGAGAAAAAAGGTTTTCATTGAGAAATCTTACGACAACCTTGTTGTCATTAGTTCGGCTGGGCACAGCCTTGACCCATTTAGAAACATAGTCAACAGCGAGTAGAATATATATGTTCCCAAAGGAATTGGGAAATGATCCCATAAAGTCTATCCCCCAAATATCAAAAATTTCAACAACCAAAATTGGTTGGAGCGACATTTCATTTCTCCGAGATATTCGGCCCAAGTGTTGGCACCGGGAGCATGTCTTGCAGTACTCATATGCGTCTTTAAAAAGTTGTGTCCAGTAGAAGCCACACTGCAAGATCTTTTCTGCTGTCTTTTTAGGGCCAAAATGCCCGCCACACGCTTGATCGTGGCAAAAAGACAGCACGCTCTTAAACTCGTTGTCGGGGACACACCAACGAATGATTTGGTCGGGACAGTATTTGAATAGATATGGTTCATCCCAGTAAAAATGTTTTACCTGGGAAATAAATCTGAGTTTGTCCTGATTCGACCATTCGTTTGGTATAAGTGCGGTGGCCAAATAATTTACGATATCTGTGAACCAAGGTTCGCATGACACAGTTAAGAGCTGCTCATCTGGAAAAACGTCTTTTATAGGAATTTGAAGTGTAGGCGAAGAAGGGAGGCGTGAAAGATGGTCGGTGACTACGTTTTCACATCCTCTCTTGTCTCTGATGACAAGGTCAAACTCTTGTAGTAAGAGGATCCAACGTATCAGCCGAGATTCAGCATCTTTTTTTGCGAAAAGATGGCGAAGAGCTGAGTGGTCAGTATAAACGATGACTGGAGAGCCGATTAAATAGGGCCTGAATTTTTCTAGTGCAAACACAACAGCTAAGAATTCTTTTTCAGTTGTTGTGTAATTCAATTGAGCCTCGTTTAAGGTTCGGCTAGCGTAATAAATTACATGCGGCATCTTATTAATGTGCTGCCCAATGACAGCACCAATGGCAAAATCAGATATATCGTACATAATCTCAAATGGATGCGTCCAGTCAGGAGATGAAAGAATGGGAGCGAAAATGTGTGAGTTTTTCAATGATTCGAACGCCTTCATGCAGGTTGGGTCAAAATCAAAAGTGGTGTTCTTGGCCAACAAAAGAGTCAAGGATCTAGCTATCTTGCTAAAATCCTTAATGAACCGTCTATAGAAACCGGCATGGCCAAGGAAGGCTCGAATGTCTTTGACGCACTTGGGAGGAGGAAGATTGGAAATGACTTCAATCTTAGCTTTATCTACCTCAATTCCATTTTGGGAGATAATATGTGCTAAGACAATACCTTCTCGTACCATAAGGTGGCATTTCTTCCAATTTAAAGTGAGGTTCTTATCTCTACACCGGGTAAGAACTGTGTCTAAATGTAGCAAACACTCGTCAAAGGAGTCGCCGAAAATGGAGAAATCGTCCATAAAAATCTCCAAGAATTTTTCAACCATGCCAGAACAAATCCCCATCATACACCGCTGAAAAGTAGCGGGTGCATTGCATAACCCAAAGGGCATGCGACGGTAAGCAAACGTACCGAAAGGACAAGTGAATGTGGTCTTTTCTTGGTCCTTTTTGGTGATGGGAACTTGATTATAGCCGGAGTAGCCATCCAAAAAGCAGTAAAATTCTTGCCCAGCCAATCGTTCTTGCATTTGGTCAATAAAAGGTAATAGAAAGTGGTCTTTCTGTGTCGCGGCGTTGAGTTTTCTATAATCGATGCAAACTCGCCACCCAGTTTGGGTGCGAGTAGGTATTAACTCATTCGCCTCATTAGTTATGACCGTTATGCCTGATTTCTTAGGGACAACGTGAATGGGGCTAACCCACTGGCTATCAGAGATAGGGTAAATGATACCACTATCAAGACATTTTACAATCTCCTTTTTAACAGCCTCCTTCATGATTGGGTTGAGGCGTCTCTGTAGAACTCTGGCTGGCTTGGCATCATCCATCATATGAATATGATGTTCAACTATTAGGGGACTAATCCCCTTGATGTCCGCTATATTCCAGCCAAAAGCTTGCCGATTATTTTGCAAGACCGTTAAAAGGGCTTTCTCTTGCTCGGTGGCTAGAGAGGCCGAGATGATAACAGGAAGGGTCTCATTCTCACCTAAGTAAGCATATTTAAGGTGAGACGGCAATAGCTTTAGTTCGAGTTTTGGAGGCGAAACAATTGAAGGTAAAATTGGTGAAACTGTCTCAAACTCGAAGGATTCCAATAGAGGTTCGAAGCGAGTGTAAGCAACCGAGTCGGATGGTTCAGCTAACTCATCCGAAAATTCAAAGGACTCAAACTCGGGTGTTGATTCTTCAAAATCGTTCGAAAAGGTGAAACACTCGTAATCGTTATCGTGTGTGAAAGCAGTGTCAGATTCAAGGAGGAACGCACTATTGGCGTCAAAATTGTTGTGATCGAACAAAAAATTTTCAAACTCACAGTCCTCCTGAGTGATCTCTTGGATCGAGCAAACATCAAGTATATTAGCATTAGGCTCGGAGGGTTGATTCCCCAACTTCAAAATGTTGAGTTCAATTGTCATGTTTCCAAAAGATAGGTTCATCAAACCATTTCGACAATTGATCACCGCATTAGAAGTTGCAAGGAATGGTCGACCGAGTATTACCAGAATATGACTCCGGGGGTTAGCTACAGGCTGTGTGTCCATGACAATGAAATCAACAGGGAAGATGAAGTCCCCTACTTTAATCAACACATCCTCTAACTCACCCCTAGGATGGGTGATGGATCGGTCAGCCATTTGGAGAGTACAATGTGTTGGTTTCAGCTCTCCAACGCCTAATTGTTCATATACTGAATAGGGAAGTAAATTAACACTGGCACCAAGATCTAAAAGTGCGCGGTTGATGTTCTTATCCCTAATAGTTATTGAAATTGTAGGACAGCCAGGGTCCTTGCGTTTTTGAGGTAAAGGTTGGGTAAGAGCATCACTTACTGCACTAGCCAAGAAAACTTTCTTAGGTACCTGTGATTTCCTTTTCTTGGTGCATAAGTCCTTCAAGATTTTAGCGTAAGAAGGGACTTGTTGGATTGCATCCAAGAGAGGTATGTTAATACTAACCTGTTTGAATAACTCCACAATCTTCTCCATTTGTGGAGTTTGTTTATTGGATCTCAACCAGTTTGGAAATGGGATATTTTGAAAAAAATTTGAGTCCAATGTTTGTGGAGTAGATTGCGGAGTTGGAACGGATCCCAGTGTTGGTATTTTCATGGAGTGAGATGTGGGTCCGTTCGAATGAGTAGAAGAAGTAGAGCCTTGTGAAGAATGAAGAACAGGCTCGGAAGAAGATGAAGAAAATGAAGAAGAAGAAGAAGAAGTGGCAGCCGGGGTGTTATTATTATTGCCAACGTTGTTGTGCAATACCTTTCTAGATCTCATTGCAGTCACGGCACTCACATTATGATTTTGTTGTTCATGAGCAACATGTGCATTTTGTGTGTGATCGGGATTTGGCAGTGGTTGAGATGGAAGTTTCCCCTTCTCTCGCTCGCTTAGAGCAGCATTCAGTTGTGCAATTTGAGCTTTAATGGTTTTGATGCTTTGCTCATGTGAAGCAGTGTGTTGCACCAAAGACTGAATGGAAGATTGGATGTTGGCTGAGGATTGCGTAGATTGTTTTAAAAATGCATCCAGATTTCGTTCTAGAGAGGAAACCTTATCGTTATTTGGTTGAACAAAATTATTTTGAGGAAAAGAGTTGTTTGGTGCAAAATTGTTCATTTGATTTTGGTAAGGTTGAGGTTGTAAAGGTTGCTGATATTGAGTTTGTTGAGGGGCTTGTTGTTGTGGAGGAGGCCTCTGAAAATTGTTATTGCCTTGGAATTGTTGTTGATTTTGATTCCAGGGGAAATTTGGGTGGCTCCTTGATTGAAACGATTTCCGATTGTGTATGTTTATGAAAATTGTATAGAAATCACAACCAAAAATTATTTGACCGCAATCAATAACGGCGTCGGATGTAGCGCGTTAGTAAGTGCGGATCGTCCACAGGGAAAGTGTAATCGTTCGTGCTTCGAATTAGATGAGTCGAAACTTTAAGGAAAAGAAAAGAAAACAATACATGATTTATAAAATTGAATTTCAAGAAAGAGAAATATCTAGATCTAAGAAAGCATTAAAATCAAGAAGTGATAATTTGTGATGATTTCCAACCAACAATCAAGATTAGAAGTATGGCTTGTAGGAGTAGATCGGATCTATAGATGTGATGAGATCTAAAGATTTCATATTCTTATCCATTAACGAATTGATACTAGATCGATGATAATTCATCGAGGTTAAGGATTTTGCGAAGAAGCTAGGGTTTCCTCGTCTTATCCTTTATCCTTTCGATGAATCTCATTCAAATTCTAGCTTCTAGTTAATCAAATGATCAATCGTTGATCCCTAGTTTAGAGTGAACACAATCAAGAAAGGATCATCCCGAAACTAGGTCATTGATTATTTGATTCACAAGAATTTACAATCGTTATAGGATTTAAGAATTGTAAAAAGATCTAAATCATCATCATTCTATTGATCGTCACAACTCCTATACGAGCGGAGTTTACTCAAACATCATAATATCAAACGCAATCACAAATTGAGATCGAATCATAATGTTGAATCAAAAGATAAGCAAGATATAGAAATTTCACCTTTATTTATCGACAAATTTCGTTACAACTCTTTTGAAATTTACAAAAGGAAGGAACTAGATCGTCGATTTCGGCTTCGCTCGGCTCCTTGAGTCACTGATCGGCTTAGATCTCTTGCTCCGTTGAAATCCGGCGTCGCTTCTAAAGGTTGAAGGCTCTCTTGCTTGAATTGCACTCGGGATCTTGATCTTGATTTTGAATTGGAATTAGGGTTAGGGTATGAAAGGCACAAGTTGTGTCACTCAACTTGTGGGAGGAAGAAGATGGGTGATTCTTGAATAAGCTCAACCCTAGATCTAGGCTCCTTTTTATAGACCTAAAAACCCTAGATCTAGGATTTCGAATTTGAAGTTTCCCTCCAAAAGTTTGTTAAGAGAGCCTTCTAGAAATAGTTTGTTAAGCCGAGCCTTCTAGATGCGCCATGTCTAGCTTATGGGGTCTTCTGGAAGCTTTGGCCGTTAGAAGTAAGCATGTAGCAAAATTGGGAGCTTTGATCACTTAATAAGGCCGCGGATCCGCGGCGCCAAGAGGGTTTGGGCCGCGGATCCGTGGTCCTTTGAGGGCCCCATTGCGTGATTCTTCTTCTGTGGACTTGGGCTGATATTTGGGCTCTTGTCTGATATTTTAAATTTTATTTGGCCTTCTGTATCACTACCAGATCTTACATCTTGGAGTTGGCGTATCTTTTATCAGCTCGTTTCCCAATTTTGGGCTTTGCTTCTGGAATTTCCTGCATTAAACCCCAAGACAAGAGTTGCGCAATATAAGGATGATGCGATGCTATGAAACACAGTCAATTTCCCTTAAAATGCCGGTTTAAAAGTCTAACACATGCAATCTGGTATTTCAGAGATGTTTTGCTAATATGTGCAATATAAATACCGAACACTTCTATATGAGTGCAAATGATAGGGAAATTGCCGTGTTAAAAATGCAGAATTTTCGACTGATCAAATTCCCCCAAACTTATTTTCGATCGTCTCGATCGAACTGTTTTATTAAAAAGAGAAGGAGAAAATAAAGAGAGAAAAGCACACTTTCGTAGGCAACACGATTGCACTGAGCACGTGCAACAAGCCTTTAAATCTCTAGGTGTCTCTAGTAGGAGGAGTGTTGTCTCCTGAGGGTTTTCAGCGGATTGCACCCACAAAATCCAATAATAAAAGGAAGATCATGAATATTACATTTAAAGACAAGAATTGTAAAAGAAAAGCCTTGAAAATTAGGGTTTCCAACTAAGCTAGCTTTTCGGTTGTCATGAGCCCTATCTTAATGGTCATGAAAAGATGTCAGAAATCACGTCTTCCCTCAATAAAACATCGTCTTATTCTTCATTCCTATCTTTCTTCCAAACATCGATCATATCACCCTGCGTGTGTGTAAAGGACATCCCTACACCCGGAGAATTCAATTCAAGCTATCATACTCTTGCCCATCAGCCTCAGTACATTTTGATTAATGAATATTTAAATGAATTTGCTCACACACTTTCATGCGACCATTAATACTTCTTGAGGTACTAACCGACCGATTACTCATGTGCTTACTTATTTGGTGTATTTTCCTCGTCTTGCACCACCTCAGGCATAGCAGTGACTCCCAGACCAGTTGGCCTTAGGGCACTAGGTGAAGAGGCACCCTCGCTATAAATTTTTTATTGCCCTCGGCGATAACAAAACCAGTGTCCATTTTTCTCACCACTTTATATTTTCTTCATTTTTTTATATTTCCTTCATACATCGGCTTTAAGACAAGAGCATTTCAAGGTATCCTCTACTATCCTGGATTTCAAGACATGTGTAAGTGCGAATAGCAGGGTATCAACGTTCAAAATGTTTGGCTTCCAGAATAGAAACTATTTTTCAGACTTATTTTTATCCTCAGATTGGTGACTTCCTTCATCTTACTAACCCTTGGGACAACGGCTCATAACTACTTATTACTAGTTCGTATAAGAAAACTTCTAATTTTCTTAGTTTTCTTAAATTTTTCTAATCTCATGGATGTAATTTTTCACTATCTAATCTTTTATTATCTTAAATATTAAATATTTTTATATTTTAAAAATTTTTAAATTTTTATAGGTTTTGAAATTTTTTAAATTTTTGTGGATTTTGAAATATTGTTTACAAAATGATGAGCCAAAACTTTTTACACAAAATTTTTATGGGTTTTAAAATTTTTTAAATTTTTATGGTTTTTAAAGAAATGTTTTGTGCTTATGCAAATGATATACACATGATGCAAAACTAAGCACAAACCTCCCCCAAACTTGTTTTCAACAGTGTCCTCACTGTTGCCAACCGCTATATCTACAAAACCTGTAAGCCTGGGAGGAATTTATTAGTGGGGGCAAAATATATAAGTGAAGATCCTCCCCCAAACTTATTCTTTTCACTCACCTCCATTCAAAAAATGATGCAGTAATATACAGGACATGGAGGTGAGACGGAGGAATTTTAATCACGATAAACTGGCTCCTGTAAGAACAGGAGCTCCTCCGTGGGGTCAGTGGAAAAATACGGCTTTAGTCTATGTCCATTCACTTTGAAAAATGTGCCGTTTTTAATATTTTCTATCTCTACTGCCCCGTGCGGGTATACAGACCGCACAACAAAAGGTCCCTTCCACCGAGATCGAAGCTTACCCGCGTGAAGGTGTAGTCGTGAATCATAAAGAAGGACTTGCTGACCAGGTGAAAATGTTTTCCTCAAAATGTTTTTATCATGAAAAACCTTGGTCCTATTCTTTACGATTACAGCGTTATCATCAGCTTCATCACGGAGTTCGCTTAGCTCATTTAGTTGCAGCTTCCGAAAGTTGCAGGCTAGGTTTAAGTCAAAGTTGATTTCCTTAATAGCCCACAATGCTTTATGCTCTATCTCGACTGGCAAGTGACATGCCTTCCCAAACACTAACCTATATGGAGACATCCCTAGGTCGGTTTTAAATGCAGTTCTTAATGCCCAAAGAGCATCCGTCAGTTTGGTCGACCAATCTTTTCTATTCTTAGCAACAGTCTTCTCCAGGATTTGTTTGATCTGTCTATTCGAAATCTCAGCCTGCCCGCTCGTTTGGGGATGATAGGGTGTGGAAAGTCTGTGGTTGATTCCGTATTTCCGCATCAGAGTCTCGAAAGACTTGTTGCAGAAATGTGTCCCGTTATCGCTAATGATAGCGTGTGGGTGTCCAAATCGCGAAAAGATGTTTTCTTTTAAGAACTTAATGACAACCTTCTTATCATTAGTGCGACATGGTATGGTTTCAACCCACTTCGAGACGTAATCAACCGCTAGCAGTATGTACAAATTTCCAAAGGAGTTGGGAAAGGGACCCATAAAGTCAATGCCCCAAACATCGAAAATTTCAACCGCTAGGATGGGTTGCTGAGGCATTTCATTTCTCCGGGAAATCCTACCCATGTACTGACATTGTGTACAGGTTTTGCAATAGTCAAATGCGTCCTTGAATAAGGTCGGCCAATAAAATCCGCATTGCAAAACCTTCTCCGCCGTCTTTTTAGGACCAAAGTGACCCCCACAGGCCTGATCATGACTAAAAGATAGAACACTCTTGAACTCTTCATTCGGGACACACCGGCGAATGATCTGATCAGGACAATACTTAAACAGATAGGGTTCATCCCAGTAAAAGTATTTTACTTGGGATAGAAAATGATATTTGTCCTGTTTTGACCAATCGCTGGGTATCAGTCCCGTAGCAAGATAGTTCACAATATCCCTGAACCAAGGTTCAACGGATACGCTCAAGAGTTGTTCGTCTGGGAAGGAATCATTGATCGGCAGGGTCACAGGGGAAGAATAGATGCGTGAAAGATAGTCGGCTATAACGTTTTCACATCCTTTCTTATCTTTGATAACAAGATCAAATTCTTATAATAGAAGGATCCAACGTATGAGCCTACCTTTTGGATCTTTCTTCGCCAAAAGATGTTTCAAGGCGGAATGGTCTGTGTACACAACTATTGGTGAGCCAATCAAGTAAGGCCTGAATTTTTCTAGTGCAAATACAACCGCCAAAAGCTCTTTTTCAGTAGTTGTATAATTGATTTGCGCATCATTCAGGGTCTTACTCGCATAATAGATCACGTGTGGCATCTTATCAATGTGCTGTCCTAAGACTGCACCTATTGCAAAGTCTGATGCATCACACATAAGCTCAAAGGGGTAGTCCCAATTTGGAGACGATAGAACGGGGGATGTAGTGAGGGAGTGTTTGAGTGAGTCGAATGCTGCCTCACAATCCGAGTCAAAGTGGAAGGTCGTATCCTTGGCCAAGAGAAGAGTTAAAGGTCTAGCAATCTTGCTAAAATCCTTAATGAATCTCCTATA
The DNA here is from genome assembly GCA_030015575.1 of Agapanthus africanus. Classification (NCBI taxonomy): domain Eukaryota; kingdom Viridiplantae; phylum Streptophyta; class Magnoliopsida; order Asparagales; family Amaryllidaceae; genus Agapanthus; species Agapanthus africanus. Next base: position 661,707,647 of record CM057342.1, on the reverse strand, counting down.
AAAGCCTGCATGGCCAAGAAATGATCAGATATCCTTAACGCTTTTGGGATGAGGAAGGTTTTGAATGACATCTATCTTAGCTCTGTCAACCTCAATGCCTTTTTCTTGAAATAACATGTCCAAGCACAATTCCCTCTTGGACCATGAAGTGGCATTTTTCCCAATTCAAGGTTAAGTTCTTCTCTTTGCAATGAGAAAGAACCGCGTCAAGATTCGTTAGGCAGTCGGAAAAAGAGTCTCCGAAAATCGAGAAATCGTCCATGAAAATCAACAAAAAAATTCTCGACCAAGTCAGAGAATATCCCCATCATACACCGCTGAAAGGTAGCGGGTGTAGGGCTCCTAGGCACGCTAATGAGGTCTCACAAGGCATCGACCATGCCAATTTCAAACTTTACAAGTGCCGAGAAACCCTAATACGGATTCGTTGACTAGAGTTTAGGCGAAAAGTGAAACTAGTTAACAACTTAACTAAAGGAAAGAGGCTACAACCTTTGTAGATCCGGTTCTCCACTTCCTTAGCTCCACGTAGACGTCCCCTCGCTGTCCATATCGGATCTCGGACTCTAGCATCGGCTTCATCGGAGAAATGAGCGGACTAGGTTGTCGACTTCGATGCCGAAGAAGATCTACGTCGAGGCAACTCAAGATCAAGCTCCAACTTCACCAAGTTGTGAAACTTGTGAAGAAAACACCCTATACTACTTGGCAAGAGGTAGAGGATGAAGAAATAGGAGGTGGGTTCACTTTAGAATTGGATTTCTCACTCTTTTTCTCAAGATGCCATTAATGGTGGCAAGCTTTCTTCTTGAAGATCAAGAAGAAGAAGAAGATAGAATATGATAAGTCTCATCTTTAAAAAAGGAAATAATATGAATACTTATCATATACTAACCATGGTCAAGTGTAGAGAGTAAACTAGGGTTAGGTGAATGGTTAGGTTAAGAGAAGAAAACAAAAATGGTCAAGGTTTCAACCCTTCATGAAGCTTCATGAAAGAAACAAGAAAAGCCACCATTTCCATTTTCTTTTCAAAAATCAATAATCAAAATAAATAAATGAATAAGTAAACAAAACCCTAACCATTCATATAACCATGGTTTAATCTTTACACAAACTCAAGTTAACATGTATCATCAAACATGATACAATCAAGTGCACACAAAAATATATCACATATACAATGTGCACATCAAGTGAGAAAATCCTTTCAAAATGAACTAATACTAGTTAATGCAAAGTAATATATCAAATATATAATTATACATTAAATCATTAAATCAACACTTGATTCAATGATCCAGTCATGTCGCATATAACCGACTAGTATCCAATGTATCGACTTATTGAATCAATCTTCGATTCGATAACTAGATTATATCGCATACAACCAATCGAAACATTCATCATGAGAATGAAATACGGTATCACATACACGCATTATTCTCGGTCTCGCACATATCTCATATGAGCTCCTATTTCGTTTCGCTTGAGCCAGGAAACCTCTGTGTAGGACTCTAAAGACTCGTCAATACGCCGGCAGCAGATGATGATCATATCAAGCACCCACAAGCCGCAAGCGGTCTGCTAAACGTAACGGCCACCCGGGTATTGAGCAATCAGAAGATCGACGAGCAAGCCTGCTCACACTCCTGTGAATCCAACCAGTAACACTTACCGTACAGTCCGGTCCGTTCGTCTGATATGTCGCATATCAAGTCTAGGGGTGGTAAACGTCAGACCCCAGTAACCGATAAGTCATGCCGATGTGAGGCTCATAACGGGTCGAGAAACTACTGGTAACACTTACCAGCAGATCTCTGATCAGCCCTGGCCAGGGACTTCCCTGTTACGGCCAATCGAGCACAGCGCAACATCAACCCCCAATATCGGGAGAGACGAAACCCCTCCTATCGCTCATTGCCTCCATGTGACTCGGGACTGTGCCTAAAAACCACCGTTTTGCATGCCCCCATGGACATGGTAAGGTGGAGATCAAAGCACAGTGGGAATCACACAAGACTCTATGACGATCTCGGGTCTACAGACTAACCTACACAAGTGTCACCTGAGAACTGCCATCTGACGTGAGGTATAATACCATCTGGGAGTTCTCGGCGAGTCCGTCCAGTGTACCCAGTCTCCACTGAGCACCCGTATACCATCTCTGAAGTCAAACATCAATGGATATGGGATCATCCATCGCCCATCTCATGGGTCGAGAAGCGTATACGCTAGTCTACACTGGTATATCGATGCTCCGTCTCGATACACCCACGACTAGGGACCTTGAAGGATGTACCTATAGACTACCATGTCCCCACTAGTATGATCTGCATCATAGTCCAGGTAATCAAGTACACATCCTAAGGGCTTTACCAACATGTAACTATAACAAAGTTTAAAGAGACTAGTATACATGTTAAGATAAAGAGCAACCAGATAGCATACTATCATATCGAGCAAGAAAGTCATCTCTATATATGTCCAAGCATCCAATATAATATACACCATCTGTACAATACTGGCCTCTAGGGCATACATACAACTAACAATCTCCCACTTGCATTAGGGCCAGCTGCTGTAGTATCGCATACCGAGCATCCCGAAGAGTCTCTCAAACTGTATCTGGGGAATGGCCTTCGTGAGTGGATCCGCCGTGTTGTTCTTCGTGTTAACCCTCCTGACCTCGATCTCCCGACGATCAACTATCTCCCGGATCAGGTGATACCGCATCAGAATATGCCTGGATCGCTGATGGGACCTGGGTTCCTTGGCCAAAGCCACCGCTCCATTGTTATCGCAATACAAAGGTATTGGATGCTGAATGGATGGAACCACACCAAGTTCAGTAATGAACTTCTTGATCCAGACAGCCTCTTTAGCAGCATTGTTGGCAGCGATGTATTCAGCCTCCATCGTCGAGTCTGCCACGGTTTCCTGCTTGGAACTCTTCCAGCTAACCGCCCCTCCGTAAAGGGTAAAGACAAATCCTGACTGCGACTTAGAGTCGTCCTTATCACTCTGGAAGCTCGAATCGGTAAAGGACTCCACTTGGAGTTCTCCGTTACCATACACCAAGAGCATCTCTTTAGTCCTTCGCAAGTACTTGAGAATGCTCTTCACAGCTGTCCAGTGACTCTCTCCAGGATCAGCTTGATACCTGCTCACTACACTTAGTGAGTATGCTACATCAGGTCTGGTACATAGCATCGCGTACATGATAGAGCCTACAGCCGAAGCATAGGGTATCCCTTGCATACGAGCTCTCTCCAAATCATTCTTGGGAGACATCTCTTTGGAGAGAGTGACTCCAGAGATCGTGGGCAAGTTCCCACGCTTGGATTCTTCCATACTAAACCTCTTTAGTATGGTGTCAATGTACCTGGATTGGGACAATCCCAATATCCGTTTGGATCTATCCCTATAGATCCTAATTCCCAATATGCAGGAGGCATCACCAAGATCTTTCATTGAGAATCTTTGTGATAAGAAGAGCTTGACCGATTGCAGCATAGGAATATCATTTCCTATCAAGAGTATGTCGTCCACGTACAATACGAGGAAGACAACCTTACTCTCTGCCACCTTCTTGTAGATACAAGGTTCATCTGGGTTTTTGACGAAATCAAACTCTTTGATAACGACGTCAAAGCAGATGTTCCAACTCCGCGATGCTTGCTTTAATCCATAAATGGATTTAAGAAGCTTGCACACCTTCCCACTGCTCCCACTGTCTACGAAGCCCTCTGGCTGAGTCATGTATACGCACTCTTCTAAATCACTATTTAGAAAGGCGGTCTTAACATCCATTTGCCAGATTTCGTAGTCATGATATGCAGCGATGGCAAGCATGATCCGGATGGATTTAAGCATAGCCACTGGAGAAAAGGTTTCGTCATAGTCCACACCTGGTCTTTGACGAAAACCTTTTGCAACAAGTCTAGCTTTGAAAGTCTCCACTTTCCCATCTACACCAAGTTTTTTCTTGAAGATCCACTTGCTCCCTATGGGTTTTACCCCTTCAGGAGCAACTTCCAAAGTCCATACTTTGTTGGTGTACATGGATTCCATCTCGGACCGCATAGCTTCCAGCCATTTCACTGAGTCCCCACTCATGATGGCCTGCTCGAAGCTAGTTGGGTCATCATCCTCCATGATGCAATCCTCGCTGCCACCATCCATGAGAAAACCGTAGTATCTCACAGGTTGGCGAGGAACCCTACTAGATCGGCGGAGAGGCTGAGGTTCATCAGGAACTACTGAATCCTCTGGTTCAACCAAGTCTTCTGTCGTAGTCTGTATTGCTGGAACCTCTTCCAGTTCTACCTCCTTTCCACTAATCTCTTTATCAAGAAATTCCTTTTCTAAAAAGGTGGCATGTCGAGAAACAAACACCTTTTGTTCCTCGGTGTGGTAGAAGATATACCCGCGCGAATGTTTGGGATATCCAATAAACTTACACAGAATGGACCTTACCGCGAGTTTGTCCGGATTTTGCGTTTTTACATATGCCGGACAACCCCATATCTTAACATAATTAAGACATGGTCTCTTTCCTTTCCATATCTCATATGGAGTGGTTGGCACGGTTTTGGTGGGAACCATATTCAATAGGTCTGCAGCTGTTTCCAGTGCATATCCCCAGAAGGAAATAGGTAACTCAGCTGTGCTCATCATAGAGCGCACCATATCTAATAGGGTGCGGTTCCTCCGTTCTGATACACCGTTGTGCTGTGGTGTATATGGAGGAGTCAGCTGAGAGAGAATCCCATTCTCTTTTAGGAAGTCCAGGAATTCATTGCTCAAGTATTCACCTCCTCGATCAGATCGTAGGATTTTAATACTTTTTCCGGTTTGGTTTTCAACTTCTTGTTTATATTCTCTAAATTTCTCAAAAGCTTCTGATTTGTGTTTCATCAGGAACACATATCCGAATCTAGAGAGATCGTCAGTGAATGTAATGAAGTACGAAGAACCATCCCTGGTATGTGTAGACATGGGGACCGCATACATCACTATGTATCAGTCCCAAGAGTTCGGTAACTCTTTCTCCGTGTCCCGTAAACGGAGTTTTGGTCATCTTGCCTTTGATACATGACTGGCAAGTGTCATAAGATGAAAATTCGAATGGTTTCAAATATCCATCCTTATGTAATTTAGCCAGTCGTGTTGCATTGATGTGACCCAGTCTACAATGCCACAAGAAGGATTCGTTCAGTTCAGAACTCTTCCTCTTGTGTGTGTTTGCTATGCTCAGAACTGTTGATTGATTTAGAACATAAATGCCATTGCACAACGTGCCTGATCCAACCAACTTTTGGTTACGGAAAATGTTCATAACATTATCCTGTAATACAAAATTATATCCCTCTTTACTCAACAAAGAAACCGATATAATGTTGCATATCAGGTTCGGCATGTAATAGCATTCGTTCAGAACCAATGTATTACCAGTTGGTAATGCAAGGTGATATTCCCCGACAGTCTTAGCTGCAACAATTGCACCATTTCCAACTCTAATGTCTTTATCACCTTCTCCAAGTTCTCTACCTTTCCTGAGCCCATGTAACTGATTACATATATGGGATCCTGATCCGGTATCTAATACCCAGGACGTAGAGCAAATGGAGAAACAGTTCTCTGTAACGAACACACCCGAAGAAAATGCATCAACATGTACTTTCTTCAATCGGGTGGCATGGGAATCCTGGTATTCCCCTATATCCTGTTCAATCCTATAACTCTTATAAGAAAGAACGGAACCAACGTTCCCCAGCACAGTACAACATGCGGGTTTGGTCAATACATCCATATTATTATCTTTATTAGGGCATGAAATGGTCGCTACCTGGAGAGAGAGAGAAGAAAACACTTTAGCGTATGCTCTTGCAAGATCAGATTGGTTATTATCTTATCTAATCAGGATGGCTCCCACTAGTTTTTATCAAATCTTCCTTCAAACCCTAAAAGGAAAGACTAACCGGGATTAATTACACACTACAAGTTCGCCAATCTTTCAGCCAGGCCAGTGTCGGTACTTTGAGAGAGGTCCCCCGTGCTTTCGCACGAACCTAATTAATATAAACCTCGTTTTCCCAGAGGCGTAACCCCGTTGACACCTTTCTAGACACCTACTTGATCGGCTAATTGTAATGTGTAAAACTCTCCCAGGAGTAACAATTACTCGCAGCGGGTATCGGGATCCAACTATCTCATAGAAAGTATGCAATCTCATTGCAAATTTCAACACTTGAAATTCCCGATAATATTTTGCCCCTAACGTCCTATGACCTTGACAAAGGCCAACAAATCATAGGATGCTAGTCAAGTTCAACCCGTCATTTCTTGATTGAATCAAACCCACCCGCACGACCCTTGACAAAGGCCAACAAGGTCGTACGACTACCCTGAAACAATCTGCATCACATGCACAAGCAGATAAGCACTATTCAGCTACCGCACACTACGCCTTGACAAAAGCCAACAAACGCAGCACGAATACTAAACAGTTCTTATCTGAAATGACGGAGGGCTACGTCAGGTTTTTCTGAAAACCTATTGCGTAATGAACTTGATATCGTTGTAGAATCAAGTGAAGTTTTGAAATGGAGTGATTTTGAGGCTTTTCTAGTTTCGCTAAAGGGGTCACTCCCGGTGATGGGATCGTCGGCCATTTCCTCGTCGAATGAGGTGCAGGATATATCATATATATCGCTGTGCAAAGCAAAACTCCAAAAGCAATCAAAAGCAAACCGAGTGTGTAGCATCTGCCAGTTATTGCTAAAGGGGTCACTCCCGGTGAAGGGATCGTCGGCCCTTTCCTTATCGAATAAGGTGCAGGGTATATCATATATACCGCTATGCAAAGCAAAACTGTAGCTACCTTTTTTGTTTAAAATTTGATTCTACAACATCTTTTACGTTTCTTTTCTTTCATTAATCACATTAATGAAGTCCCATCATTTAAGTCACCTAAACATCACAGATAAATACGACGTACACTTATGCCATCCGCATTCGCCTCGATGTCTCCTCGTGCACCGTTAGGTTAGGTAACTAACGGCAGAGCGGGGCAGGGCTAGCGCGGGTGTAAAACATAAGTAACGCCTATATAATATATCATATATACTATATAAAGTATCCATCACAGAACATATCATATGATCACATCACAGATATCGCAGCAGAAGAATCACATGAAATATTGGATATACTAGGACGTCCGTGTTTTTAATACGAGCCAGTATAAAACACGGATTCCACGGTCGTGATGAATAGCCAATCCCACACCCCTAGACCCCTACGAGAGCGGCAAGCAACCCTACCAATTCTAGGGTTAGGAGACCCGGACTCGACTCCTCGAGATGGTCTCCCACTGGACCCTAGAACCCGGTTACTTGTGCTCCCCTCCTTGGGTCTATCCTAATGCGGAAAAGTAAATAATATACAAAGGGTGACATCTTCCGCAACCTGGAAGTGCCGCAATAAAAGAATATTACATACAAGTTTTTACATGAATGAAAATGAAAAACACTCATCTCACATAAAAACCCCCGGCTATTCAAACACGACGATCCAATATAACATATCCAGCAACACATAACATCACATGTCATCAACGTAAGTAAGTATGCATACACCGATTGTCGTCGACGTATAGCAACAACAATTGGCAATACCACTACATACTACACTTACGGTCACAGAAAAGAAAGTGTAAAACTACAACAGTTGGAATCCGCAATCTCTTTAGACATCTCATGCCTAATCAAATGAAATACTTAGACATCACATGCCTAACTATTATAAACCCCGCATTTTAGTCTCATTATCGAAAACTCTTTTCAATATTAAGTGAGACTAAACCGCTAGATTTATAACATTCATTCAGTCATCTCATAACTGTTTGTGAATTCCAATTATTGTATCCCATTCCGGATAAATAGAAAATATTAAACTTTCCGATCGAACATTCGAACACCCAAGTTTTCCCGAAACCGTTCAACACATGAAATAAGTTCAAAGACATTCACTTCATGCCTCAGTACCAACGGTCCAGCCGTAGAAGGGTCAAGCCAACTCCTTACATGTGGCACGCCGTACTGCCCCAAACCCTAAGGTTCAAAGGGCAGTTCAAGACGGTCACATAATCGAGTTAAGGTTTGTTGTGTTCTAGAGGGACCATCGCGTTACTTGCACTACTTAGAACGTCATTAAACTACGGAAAAGTCCAACAATTGGAAATTTCCCGGCAGGGGAAAGATTGGGTATTTACATCCGGTCGAACTTTTTAACATATTCTAAAATATCCGGAAAAAAACATAGACGAAGTCTGATAATCCGATCGAATCTACGAATTCCCAATACAACCCAAAATACTCAACTCTTGGGTGCAAATTAAAAATTCCCAGAAAACTCAGTACCTGAAAACATGAATTACTGTGCAAAAATTGAAGGCAAATCCCGTCATTTGGCCGCGGAACCGCGGCAGAAGCCTGAACCGCCGCAGAAGCAAGGCTTCTGCCGTGGTTCCGCCACGCATTAGACACATCATGAGGTAATTTTTGCACCGTAATTCTTAGAATTCCCTGTTGAATTTTTTAAGCATTTTTAATCTGGAAAAAACCCAGTTTTTGAAAAAAGTCCAGAGAGCAATTTGGGTTAGGGTTTCGATGTTCGTTCGGATTTCAAACGTCGTCTACACTTCGCCTAAGGCTCTAACCTGGCTCTGATACCACTGTAGGGTTCCTAGGCACGCTAATGAGGTCTCACAAGGCATCAACCATGCCAATTTCAAACTTTACAAGTGCCGAGAAACCCTAATACGGATTCGTTGACTAGAGTTTAGGCGAAAAGTGAAACTAGTTAACAACTTAACTAAAGGAAAGAGGCTACAACCTTTGTAGATCCGGTTCTCCACTTCCTTAGCTCCACGTAGACGTCCCCTCGCTGTCCATATCGGATCTCGGACTCTAGCATCGGCTTCATCGGAGAAATGAGCGGACTAGGTTGTCGACTTCGATGCCGAAGAAGATCTACGTTGAGGCAACTCAAGATCAAGCTCCAACTTCACCAAGTTATGAAACTTGTGAAGAAAACACCCTATACTACTTGGCAAGAGGTAGAGGATGAAGAAATAGGAGGTGGGTTCACTTTAGAATTGGATTTCTCACTCTTTTTCTCAAGATGCCATTAATGGTGGCAAGCTTTCTTCTTGAAGATCAAGAAGAAGAAGAAGATAGAATATGATAAGTCTCATCTTTAAAAAAGGAAATAATATGAATACTTATCATATACTAACCATGATCAAGTGTAGAGAGTAAACTAGGGTTAGGTGAATGGTTAGGTTAAGAGAAGAAAACAAAAATGGTCAAGATTTCAACCCTTCATGAAGCTTCATGAAAGAAACAAGAAAAGCCACCATTTCCATTTTCTTTTCCAAAATCAATAATCAAAATAAATAAATGAATAAGTAAACAAAACCCTAACCATTCATATAACCATGGTTTAATCTTTACACAAACTCAAGTTAACATGTATCATCAAACATGATACAATCAAGTGCACACAAAAATATATCACATATACAATGTGCACATCAAGTGAGAAAATCCTTTCAAAATGAACTAATACTAGTTAATGCAAAGTAATATATCAAATATATAATTATACATTAAATCATTAAATCAACACTTGATTCAATGATCCGGTCATGTCGCACATAACCGACTAGTATCCAATGTATCGACTTATCGAATCAATCTTCGATTCGATAACTAGGTTATATCGCATACAACCAATCGAAACATTCATCGCGAGAATGAAATACGGTATCACATACACGCATTATTCTCGGTCCCGCACATATCTCATATGCGCTCCTATTTCGTTTCGCTTGAGCCAGGAAACCTCTGTGTAGGACTCTAAAGACTCGTCAATACGCCGGCAGCAGATGATGATCATATCAAGCACCCACAAGCCGCAAGCGGTCTGCTAAACGTAACGGCCACCCGGGTATTGAGCGATCAGAAGATCGACGAGCAAGCCCGCTCACACTCCTATGAATCCAACCAGTAACACTTACCGTACAGTCCGGTCCGTTCGTCTGATATGTCGCATATCAAGTCTAGGGGTGGTAAACGTCAGACCCCAGTAACCGATAAGTCGTGCCGATGTGAGGCTCATAACGGGTCGAGAAACTACTGGTAACACTTACCAGCAGATCTCTGATCAGCCCTGGCCAGGGACTTCCCTGTTACGGCCAATCGAGCACAGCGCAACATCAACCCCCAATACCGGGAGAGACGAAACCCCTCCTATCGCTCATTGCCTCCATATGACTCGGGACTGTGCCCAAAAACCACCGTTTTGCACGCCCTCATGGATGTGGTAAGGTGGAGATCAAAGCACAGTGGGAATCACACAAGACTCTATGATGATCTCGGGTCTACAGACTAACCTGCACAAGTGTCACATGAGAACTGCCATCTGACGTGAGGTATAATACCATCTGAGAGTTCTCGGCGAGTCCGTCCAGTGTACCCAGTCTCCACTGAGCACCCGTATACCATCTCTGAAGTCAAACATCAATGGATATGGGATCATCCATCGCCCATCTCATGGGTCGAGAAGCGTATACGCTAGTCTACACTGGTATATCGATGCCTCGTCTCGATACACCCACGACTAGGGACCTTGAAGGATGTACCTATAGACTACCATGTCCCCACTAGTATGATCTGCATCATAGTCCAGGTAGTCAAGTACACATCCTAAGGGCTTTACCAACATGTAACTATAATACAGTTTAAAGAGACTAGTATACATGTTAAGATAAAGAGCAACCAGATAGCATACTATCATATCGAGCAAGAAAGTCATCTCTATATATGTCCAAGCATCCAATATAATATACATCATCTGTACAATACTGGCCTCTAGGGCATACATACAACTAACAGCGGGAACATTGAATAACCCAAAGGGCATGCGTCTATAAGCAAAGGTACCAAAAGGACAAGTAAAAGTGGTTTTATCTTGATCCTTTTTGGCTATGGGGACCTGATTATAGCCAGAGTATCCGTCCATAAAGCAATAATACGCACGTCCAGCTAAGCGTTCCAGCATCTGATCAATGAAAGGTAGAAGAAAGTGGTCTTTCCTCGTGGCGGCATTGAGTTTTCGGTAATCAATACATACACGCCACCCAATTTGGGTGCGTGTCTGAATCAACTTATTTGCCTCATTGGTAATAACAGTGATGCCAGATTTCTTAGGGACGACATGTATTGGACTCACCCATTGGCTATCGGAGATAGGGTATATAATACCATTATCTAGGCATTTGACGATCTCTTTCATCACCGCTTCCTTCATGATGGAATTCAACCGTCTCTGTGGTCTCGGGTTGGTCTGGCATCATCCATCACATGTATATGATGTTCTACAATCAAGGGACTAATCCCTTTGATGTCCGCCATGGTCCAACCAAACGCCTCCTTGTTAGATCTCAATACCGATAAGAGTGTATTCTTTTGCTCTGATACTAGAGAAGCGGAAATGATAACCGGTAAAGATTCATTCTCACCTAAATCTGCATATTTAAGATGAGAAGGTAAAATTTTGAGATCTAATGCTGGCGGAGAAATAATAGAAGGTGGGATCATCGAATGATTTTCGGAGTCACAAAGAAGCTCATAGCCTGTAAAAGATACAGACTCGGATGGTGATGAGTCAGGAGTGGCAGACTCAAGCGTGGAAATGGTGTCCTCACTAAGATCATGTGTCAGGTCAAACAGTGATGTGGTAGTGTCGTCGAGATCTGTAAAGCAAAGTTTCTCAACTCCGCAACTTTCGGGATCGATCTCGTGGACAGAGCACACATCGAGAATATGAGCAGAGGGTTCTGATGGCTGACTTCCAACTTTGTAGATGTTTAGTTCAATGGTCATATTTCCAAAGGATAAGTTCATTGAACCATTTCTACAGTTAATGACAGCATTGGAAGTGGCAAGGAATGGTCGACCCAAAATCACCGGAATTTGGCTCCGGAGGTTCGCTACAGGTTGTGTATCAAGTACAATGAAGTCCACGGGGAATACAAATTCCCCGACCTTTATCAACACATCCTCTAGTTCACCTCGAGGTTTGGTGATTGACCGGTCTGCCATTTGGAGAGTGCAGTGAGCAGGTTTCAACTCTCCAATCCCTAGCTGCTCGTATACAGAATATGGAAGTAGGTTAACACTTGCGCCAAGGTCTAAAAGAGCACGGTTTATGTTTTTACCCCCAATAGAAATTGATATCATAGGACATCTTGGGTCCTTACGTTTCTTTGGTAGCTGGGAGATAAAAGCAGTGCTAATATTATTAGACATGAAGACCTTCTTCGGCACTTGAGTCTTCCTCTTCCTAGTGCACAAGTCCTTAAGAATTTTCGCATAAGCGGAGACTTGTTGAATCATATCTAGGAGAGGGATATTGATGTTAACCTGCTTGAATATTTCTAGAATTTTCTCCATATGTGGACTCGATTTATTAGCCCTTAACCGATTCGGGTAAGGTGCTTTAGCAATGAGCGTTGGGTCCATCATTGGAGAAGGAAGTGGGGGTAGACGTGATCCCAAAAGAGGAGTGGGGATCGTCTTTGGAGAACTAGAAGAGGGTTGCTGAGGTGTCGAGCCTGGTGGGAAATGGAGAATAGGCTCGTGAGAAAGCGGTGGGGTAGCAGAACAAGGATCAGAATTAGAAGTGTGTGTGTGAGGAAAGGTCTCAGCTGGGGTGTTGATAGGATTTTCAATATCATCAACTTCTTCCCTAACATGGTTATCCAACACTCTTCCTGATCTCAACGTTGTGACAGCATTTACATTGTAATGCTCAGGATTCGGTAGGGGTTGAGACGGAAGTTTCCCTTTTTCTCTCGCACTCATTTCGGCCTTAAGTCGTGCAATTTCAGCTTCCATCGTTCTGATACTCTCAGCTTGGGACGCTGAGTTTTTCTTTATCTCACCGACGGAAGACCTAACCTCGGCCGACACTTCTATGAAATTTGACAGGAGTGATTTCATGGTTTGAGCGAATTGAGAGAACTCGTCAGAACAGATCGACTGCATAGGATTAGAAGGTGTAGGAGGGTTAACCTGGTTTTGGAAATTTTGTGACTGGTAAGGGTGCTGGGTGAGTTGAAGTGGTTGCTGTTGTGGAGGAAGGACCCTTTGGAATTGATTCGGGTTTGGAACCGTATTTTGGGATTGGTTCCAAGCAAAATTCGGGTGATTCCTCCAACCCTGATTGTATGTGGAAGAAAAAGGGTCGTTTCTAGGTCTTTAAAATGCGGCATTGGTAAGCTCGAGACCTTGAAACTGAGAGTTTAATGGACATTCTTCCGTTAAGTGAGAAGGATCAGAACAGCACCCACATACAGTTTTGGGGAGTGACATCGGGTTTAGGGAGGCTGCTAAGAATTTGTGTTCCATAGCGTCGAGCTTCTTTTGCATTGCTGCCATCTCAGCTCGAACACCTATGGACACATCTATTTGGTGTACGCCACCCCTATTCAATGATTGGGTTCCACTCTCCCACTGTAAGGATTTTTCAGCGAACTCTTCTAAAAATTTCCATGCTTCCCCATCATCCTTGGTCATAAAGGTGCCTTGACACATGTTTTCATGGTTTTGTTTAGTGGTAGGGTTAATGCCCTCTTATATGATTCGGCAAAGGTCCCATCTCGGGATGCCGTGATGTGGGCATGGAACCAAAAGATCCTTGAATCGTTCAAAGAATTTTGAGAATGGTTCAGCCGGAAGCTGGGTGAATTGATATAGTTCGCTACGGATTCGAGCTGTCTTTTGCATAGGGTAGAATTTCTTAAGGAATGCCATAACGAATTCTTCCCAATTCGTAATGGAATGTGCGGTGGTGTTATACAGCCACTTCTCGGCTATATCGCACAAGGTAAATGGAAGAAGTCGTAGACGCATGGCATCCACAGAAAGTTGTGACGTACCCATCATCGCGCATACGTTTTCAAATTTGGTGATAAAGACATATGCGTCTTCAGACTCGAGACCGTGGAATTTGGGTAGAAGGTTGATGTACTGGGGTTTAATCTCAAAGTTATCCCCATTGGCTGGTGGAATGGATAAGCAGGTCGAAAGAGGACCTCGCAAAGGATAGCACCTCTCTTGGAGAGAAATGCGGGGAGGATTCTGCGCACCAACGGACGGCGGCAGAGCAGCGGTAAAGAGGTTCGATGGAGACGGATCCATCGGTGTGGGTGTGGTGGTGGGTAAAAGAGAGGTAAATGGAGAAATACCGACTTCGGAGTCGATCGAGAGGACACGGACAAGTCGGGCACTAGAATCCCGTGTCCAGCCTATCTTGCACTAAAAGGGTTAGTACAAGTGGCAGTGTGATTTATAATTAGGGGAATGAATGAATGCGGTGTTTGTTTTGAAAAATGATACGGATTTTGAAAATATGATGCGATCACAACAAATGCAATAAGCAACCCTAAAATCTATGGTCACCTAGGTCAAAGCTCTAGACCACTCCTAACTTCCAAAGGACAAGTCGCAGGATAAAATCCTCCACTGCTTCTTTGTCTCTCCTGTGGCCAGGTAAGTGCCAGGTAAGTGGGAGGTTCTCCACTACGCAAGTAGTGGGCCTAATTAAGTAACCACTAGCCTTCGACACACTTGCCTTAGACACCACAAAAGAAACGCGGATAAGCAATGAATTACCCATGACCTTCTTCTGTCCTAAGTGAGCGCGACGGTCCTTAGAGTCATCTCTAGATATTTTTTAGTTAATGAGGGTAATGCGGATGCAAGTTTGTGATTTTTAGGGCTTAGGAAGGGTAATGAACTCCCCACCTAATCTGGATTTGGCCGTGCCCCTTAATGTCCGTATTAATTATGCAAACAACCACAAAATAAAAAACAAGCACAATTTATTTTGCTTTTTTACGGTGCTGCGATTTTTGCAAAGAAGCCTGCAACAAATTGTTAATTGGAGCAGATTCAGGAAGGAGATAAGAAAGATAGAGGTTACCTGACAAAAATTGTACAGAGATCCTCCTGAACTACCGCGATTCCGCCGCAGGAGTCAAGTAATGCCGTGGTTCCATCGCGCCTCAAGCTCCTCTCTGCACAAAAATTTACCAGAGCGCTCCTGATCACTTCCTTAGCTCTCTGGAAATCTCCAAATATTTTTCCAATTGCACAGCAAGCTCCAGATTTCCTTGCAATTAACCACAACAACTCGTTTAGTGTTTTGCGCGAGTTTTGATCACAAAATTTTAGATGGAATAAACTTTTCAACTCAAATTTCAAAAAATTGAACAAATTAGCACACGATCTCCGGCAACGACGCCATTTGATTGAAACGATTTCCGATTGTGTATGTTTATGAAAATTGTATAGAAATCGCAACCAAAAATTATTTGACCGCAATCAATAACGCCGTCGGATGTAGCGCGTTAGTAAGTGCGGATCGTCCACAGGGAAAGTGTAATCGTTCGTGCTTCGAATTAGATGAGTCGAAACTTTAAGGAAAAGAAAAGAAAACAATTCATGATTTATAAAATTGAATTTCAAGAAAGAGAAATATCTAGATCTAAGAAAGCATTAAAATCAAGAAGTGATAATTTGTGATGATTTCCAACCAACAATCAAGATTAGAAGTATGGCTCGTAGGAGTAGATCGGATCTATAGATGTGATGAGATCTAAAGATTTCATATTCTTATCCATTAACGAATTGATACTAGATCGATGATAATTCATCGAGGTTAAGGATTTTGCGAAGAAGCTAGGGTTTCCTCGTCTTATCCTTTATCCTTTCGATGAATCTCATTCAAATTCTAGCTTCTAGTTAATCAAATAATCAATCGTTGATCCCTAGTTTAGAGTGAACACAATCAAGAAAGGATCATCCCGAAACTAGGTCATTGATTATTTGATTCACAAGAATTTACAATCGTTATAGGATTTAAGAATTGTAAAAAGATCTAAATCATCATCATTCTATTGATCGTCACAACTCCTATACGAGCGGAGTTTACTCAAACATCATAATATCAAACGCAATCACAAATTGAGATCGAATCATAATGTTGAATCAAAAGATAAGCAAGATATAGAAATTTCACCTTTATTTATCGACAAATTTCGTTACAACTCTTTTGAAATTTACAAAAGGAAGGAACTAGATCGTCGATTTCGGCTTCGCTCGGCTCCTTGAGTCACGGATCGGCTTGGATCTCTTGCTCCGTTGAAATCCGGCGTCGCTTCTAAAGGTTGAAGGCTCTCTTGCTTGAATTGCACTCGGGATCTTGATCTTGATTTTGAATTGGAATTAGGGTTAGGGTATGAGAGGCACAAGTTGTGTCACTCAACTTGTGGGAGGAAGAAGATGGGTGATTCTTGAACAACCTCAACCCTAGATCTAGGCTCCTTTTTATAGACCTAAAAACCCTAGATCTAGGATTTCAAATTTGAATTTTCCCTCCAAAAGTTTGTTAAGAGAGCCTTCTAGAAATAGTTTGTTAAGCCGAGCCTTCTAGATGCGCCACGTAGAGCTTCTGGGTTCTTCTGGAAGCTTTGGCCGTTAGAGGTAAGCACGTGGCAAAATTGGGAGCTTTGATCACTTAATAAGGCCGCGGATCCGCGGCGCCAAGGGGGTTTGGGCCGTGGATCCGCGGTCCTTTGAGGGCCCCATTGCTTGATTCTTCTTCTGTGGACTTGGGCTGATATTTGGGCTCTTGTATGATATTTTAAATTTTATTTGGCCCTCTGTATCACTACCAGATCTTACATCTTGGAGTTGGCGTATCTTTTATCAGCTCTTTTCCCAATTTTGGGCTTTGCTTCTGGAATTTCCTGCATTAAATGTTAGTTATATGTATGACCTAGAGGCCATTACTGTACATTGGATGTATATTGTAGTGGATACTGGGACATATATAGGGAGGACTTTCTTGCTCGACATGATAGTATGCTATCTGGTTGAACTTTACCTTAACGTGTACACTGATTGTCTCTCTGTTACATGTTGGTAAAGCCCTTAGGATGTGTACTTGACTACCTGGACTATGATGCGGATCATACTAGTGGGGACATGGTAGTCCATAAGTACATCCTTCAAAGTCCCTAGTCGAGGGTGTATCGAGACGGGGCATCGATATACCAGAGTAGACTAGCGTGTACCTTCTCAACCCATACAGATGGGAGATGGATGATCCCATATCCATAGGTGTTTGACATCAGAGATGATATACGGTTGCTCAGTAGAGACTGGGTACACTGGACGGACTCGCCGAGAACTCCCAGATGGTATTATACCTTACGTCAGATGGCAGTTCTCTGGTGACACTAGTACAGAGTAGTCTGTTGACCCGAGATCGTCATAGAGTCTTGTGTGGTTCCCACTGTGCTTTGATTTCCACCTTACCACGTCCAAGAGGGCGTGCAAAACGGTGGTTTTTGGGTACAGTCCCGAGTCACATGGAGGCAATGAGCGATAGGAGGGGATTCGTCTCTCCCGGTATAGGGGGTTGATGTTGCGCTGTGTTCGATTGGCTATAACCGGAAATCCCTGGCCAGGGTTGCTGAGATTTACTGGTAAGTGTTACCAGTAGTTTCTCGAACTGTTATAGACCTCATATCGACACGACTTATCGAGCTATTGGGGTTTGAAGTTTACCACCCATAGGCGAGATATACGACATATCAGACGATCAGACCGGACTGTACGGTAAGTGTTACTGGTTGGATTCACAGGAGTGTGAGCGGGCTTGCTCGTCGATCTTCTGATCGCTCAATACCCGGGTGGCCGTTACGTTTAGCAGACCGCTTGCGGCTTGTGGATGTTTGATATGATCATCATCTGCTGCCGGCGTATTGACGAGTCTTTAGAGTCCTACACAGAGGTTTCCTGGCTCAAGCGAAACGAAATAGGAGCGCATATGAGATATGTGCGGGACCGAGAATAATGAGTGTATGTGATACCGTATTTCATTCTCGCGAACAATGTGTCGAATGGTTGTATGCGATATAACCTAGTTATCGAATCGAAGATTGATTCGATAAGCCGATACATTTGATACTAGTCGGTTATATGCGATATGACCGGATCGTTAAATCAAGTGTTGATTTAATGATTTAATGTATAATTATATATTTGATATATTACTTTGCATTAACTAGTATCGGTTCACTTTAAATGGATTTTCTCGCTCGGATGTGCGCATTATATATGTGATATGATTTTGTGCACATGCTTGTATCATGTTTGATGGTGCATGTAAAATTGGTTAAGTATAAAGAATTAAACCTTGGTTAATGAAATGGTTAGGGTTTATTATTTGCTTATTCATTTTATTCATTTATTTATTCTTTTGGAAAAAGAAAAGGAAATGATAAAATGGTGGCATTCTTTGTTCTTTCATGAAGCTTCATGAATACTTTGACTTTGTGACCACTTTGTCTCATCCTTAACCCTAACCATTCCACTTAACCCTAATTAATTCTCTACACCTAACCATGGTTCTATTATGATAAGAATTCATTATTCTTTTCATTTTAGAATTAACTTATGATAATAAGATGCTTCTTCTTCTTCATCTTCTTTCATGAAGAAAACCTTTCTTCATCAATGGTGATTGATGAAAAAGAGTGAGAAATCAAATTCTAAAGTGAACCCACTTCCTATTTCTTCATCCTCTACCTCTTGCCAAGTAGTAGAGTGTGTTTCCTTCACAAGTTTTCTTGACTTGGTGAAGTTGGAGCTTGATCTAGCGATGCCTCGACGAGATCATCTTCGGCATCGTCGTCGATGACCTAGCCCGTCTTTTCTCCGATGAAGCCGACACTTGAGCCCGGGATTTGATTTGGACAGCGGAGAGGACTTCATCACGGAGCCGTGGAGGTGGAGTACCGGATCTACAAAGGTTGTATTTCCGTATTCTCTTAGTAAAGTAGTTTACTAGTTGCTTATTCGCCTAGATTTCTAGTTAACGATCCGTATTAGGGTTTCTCGGCACCGTAATTTTTGATATTGGCATGGTTGATGCCTTGTGAGACCTCTTAAGAGTGTCTAGGAACCCTACAGTGGTATCAGAGCCTAGCTAGAGCCTTAGGCGAAGTCCCGACGGAATTAGAACTCCGATCGAATCAAAACCCAAACCCTAATATTGCTCTCTGTACTTTTTTGAAAATTGAGGAATTTTTAGAATTAAAAATATGCAGAGAAATGTGCAGGAAATTCTAAGAAAAACTGCAGAAAACGACAGCCTAATTCTACAGTACGGCCGCTGAACCGCGGCGTTGACCCCCCTTTTGCGGCGGTTCCGCGGCCGTCTGTGATGATCAGGCTGTGAGTCTTCTTCAGTTGTTTCTGTTGGTGTTTCTTGTGTGTTCTGGATGTTTTTAATATTGTTCAAGAGTTGAATTTTCTGGGTTGTATTGGGGACTCGGTTTATCGATCGGATTGTCTAATTTTGTCAGTGTGCTTTTCCGGATAATTTTAGAATATGTTAAAAAGTTCGACCGGATATAAATACCCAATTTTTCCCCTGTCGGGAAATTTCCAAGTGTTGGATTTTTCCGTAGTTTAACGACGTTCTAAGTAGTGCAAGTAACACGATGGACCCTCTAGAAGACAACAAACCTTAACTCGATTATGTGACCGTCTTGAACTGCCCTTTGAACCTTCGGGTTTGGGGCAGTACGGCGTGCCACATGTGAGGCGTTGGCTTGACCCTTCTACGGCTGGACCGTTGGTACTGAGGCACGAACTGAATGTTGTTAGACTTATTTCATGTGTTGATCTATATCGGGAAAACTTGGGTGTTTGAATGTTCGATCGGAAAGTTTAACATTTTCTAATTATCTGGAATGTGATACAACAATTGGAATTCACAATAAGTTATGAGATAACTAAATGAATGTTATAAACATAGCAGTTTAGTCTCAATTGATCGGTTGCCACGGAATTTTGATGTGATCAAAAGTCTGTCGCAATCACGTAGCGTACGCGGATACTCGCCGGGTAAACTTAATAGACAGCCTCGCTCCATAGCCCCGATCAAGTGACTGTAGGAGAACCCCGTCGCCGAAAGCATCCGTTCGGGTGCTCGCGGCAGCGGTGTTCCGCCTTGGTGCACTTCGTCGACGGCGTCAGGGGTGCGGCCGCCTACTAAAGTTTGCGACGAGCATTCGATCAGGGTGTCGGGAATCTTGTTGAATTACCCGACTTGATATTGAAAAGTGTTTTCGATTTTGAGACTAAAATGCGGGGTTTATAATTGTTAGGCATGCGATGTCTAAGGAATTCATTTGGTCAGGCATGCGATGTCTGAGGTGGTTGCGGATTCCAACTGTTGTAGTTTTACACTTTCTTTTCTGTGACCGTAAGTGTAATATGTGATATCGCCGGTTTCGTTGCTATATGTCAACGACAATTGGGATGCGCATATTTACTTACGTTGATGACATGTGATGTTATATGTTGCTGGATATGTTATATTGGATCGTCGTGTTTGAATAGCCGGGGGTTTTTTATGTGAGATGAGTGTTTTTCATTTTCATTCATGTAAAAACTGGTATGTAATATTCTTTTATTGGGGCACTTCCAGGTTGCGGAAGATGTCACCCTTTGTATATTATTTACTTTTCCGCACTAGGATAGACCCAAGGAGGGGAGCACAAGTAACCGGGTTCTGGAGTCCAGTAGGAGACCAACTCGAGGAGTCGAGTCCGGGTCTCCTAACTCCAGAATTGGTAGGGTTGCTTGCCGCTCTCGTAGGGGTCTAGGGGTGTGGGTTTGGCTATTCATCACGACCGTGGAATCCGTGTTTTATACTGGCTCGTATTGAAAACACGGACGTCCTAGTATATCCAATATTTCATATGATTCTTCTGCTGCGATATCTGTGATGTGATCATGTGATGTTCTGTGATAGATACAGTATATAGTATATATGATATATTATATAGACGTTCTTATGTTTTACACCCACGCTAGCCCTGCCCCGCTCTGTCGTTAGTTACCTAACCTAACGGTGCACGAGGGGACATCGAGGCGAATGCGTATGGCATAAGTGTACGTCGTATTTATCTGTGATGTTTAGGTACTTAAATGATGGGTCTTCATTAATGTGATTAATGAAATAAAAGAAACCTAAGATGTTGTAGAATCGAATTTCAAAAAAAAATAATAAAAACAGGTAGCTACAGTTCTTGCTTTGCACAGCGGTATATATGATATATCCCGCACCTTATTCGATGAGGAAAGGACCGAGATCCCTTCACCGGGAGTGACTCCTTTAGCAATAACTGGCAGATGCTACACACTCGGTTTGTCTTTTGATTGCTTTTAAGAGTTTTTGCCCTGCACAGTGATATATATGATATATCCCGCACCTCATTCGACGAGGAAAGGGCCGACGATCCCTTCACCGGGAGTGACCCCTTTAGCAAAACTAGAAAAGCCTCAAAAACTCTCCATTTTAAAATCATTTGATTCTACAACGATATCAAGTTCATTACGCAATAGGTTTTCAGAAAAACCTGACGTAGCCCTCCGTCATTTCAGATAAGTTGTATATAGTATTCGTGCTGCATTTGTTGGCTTTCGTCAAGGTGCAGTGTGCGGTAGCTATATGCTGCTTATCTGCCAGCATACGATGCGATTGGATTAGGGTAGTCGTGCGGCTTTGTTGGCTTTCGTCAAGGGTCGTGCGAGTGGGTTTAATTCAATCAAGAAATGTACGGGTTGAACTTGACTAGCGGGCTATGGTTTGTTGGCTTTCGTCAAGGTCATAGCACGTTAGGGGCAAAATATTATCGGGAATTTCAAGTGTTGAAATTTGCAATGAGATTGCATACCTTCTATGAGATACTTGGATCCCGATACCCGCTGCGAGTAATTGTTACTCCTGGGAGAGTTTTACACATTACAATTAGCCGATCAAGTAGGTGTCTAGAAAGGTGTTAACGAGGTTACGCCTCTGGGAAAACGAGGTTTACATTAATTAGGTTCGTGCGAAAGCACGGGGGACCTCCCTCAAAGTACCGACACTGGCCTGGCTGAAAGATTGGCGAACTTGTAGTGTGTAATTAATCCCGGCTAGTCTTTCCTTTTAGGGTTTGAAGGAAGATTTGATAAAAAGCAGTGGGAGCCATCCTGATTAGATAAAATAATAACCAATCTATTCTTGCAAGAGCGCACGCTGAGTGTTTTCTTCTCTCTCTCTCCTGGTCGCGACCATATCACGCCTTAATCAAGATAATAATACGGAATATTGACCGAACCCGCTTGTTATACTGAGCTGGGGAACGTTGGTCCCGCTCCAACTTATAATTGTTATAAGACAGAGCAGGAAATTGGGGAATACCAGATTTCCCGTGCCGCCCAAACGAAGAAAGTGCATATGATGCATCTCCTTCGGGTGTGTTCGTTACACAGAACTGTTTCTCTGTATCCTCTACGTCCTGGGTATGTGATACCAAATCAGGATCCCAGATATGTAATCTGTTACATAGGGCTACAGATAGGTAGAGAACTGAGATCGGGTGATAAGTTTCATGAGGCAGAAAACGGGGCAAGTGTTGCAGCCAAGTCTGTTGGTCACTGTCACCTTGTATTCCAAATACATTGATTCTGAACGAATGTTATTAGATACCGAACCTGATATACAAAATCATATCACTCTCTTTAATAGTAAAGAAATGATAAAATTTTGTATTGTTGGATAATGTTTTGAACATTTCCTATATCAAAAGTTGATCGGATCAGGCACGTTATCTAAAAGCATTGATGTTCTAAATCAAACTACAGTTCTTAGTATATGGAATACACATAAGAGGAAGAGTTCAGAAATGAACGAATTCTTCTTAAGGTATTGTAGACTAGGTCATATCAATGCGACCTGACTAGCTGAAGTTACATATAGATGCATATTTAAATCAGTTTGAATTTACATCTTATGAAACTTGCCAGTCATGTCACTGAGATAAGATGACCACAGCTCTGTTTATTGGTAACAGAGAAAGAGTTAGTAAACTCTTGGGACTGATACATGATGATGTATGTAAGGTCCCCTGTCTATACATGCCAGGACTGGTTCTTTATACTTCATTACATTCTCTGATGATCTTTCGAGATTCAGACCTATGTTCCTGTTGAAACACAAGTCCGAACCTTTTAAGATATTCACAGAATATAAGGCAGAAGTAGAGAACCAACACGGGTATAAGTATTATGTCCTTTGATGTGATCAAGGAGGAGAATACTTGAGCACGGAATTCCTGGATTATTCTAAAGGAGAATGAAATTCTCTCTCAGTATTACTCCTCCGTATACACCATAGCACGATGGTATATCGGGGCGGAGCAGATACACCCTATTTGATATGGTGTGCTCTATGATGAGTACTACTGAGTTACCTGTTTCCTTTTGGTAGTTATGCACTTATGAAGTTGTATGCCTATTGAATAGGGTTCCAATCAAATCAGTTGCCTACCGCTTCATATGTGATATGGAATGGGAAGAGCCCATGTCTTAAGTTAGTTAAGATTTGGGGTTGTCCGGCCTATGTCTAAAAGAAAAATCCGGACAAGCTCGAGGCAAGATCAGTTATGTAGAACTGGAAATATTCCAGCTATACAAACTGCAGTTGATGATTTGAAAGAACCAAAGGATTCAGTAGATTCCAACGAACCTCGGCCTCTCCGCCGATCTAGTAGGGTTCCTCACCCACCTGAGAGATATTTCGATTTCTCTATGACAGTGGGAGCGAGGATTGCATCATGAGATGATGACCCAACTAGTTTCGAGCTGGCCATCAGGAGTGTGACTCTGTAAGAATGGCTGGATGCTTAGCGACCTGAGATGGAATCCTTATACACCAACAAAGTATGGACTTTGGTTGCTATATCTGAAGGGTTAAATTCCCATCAGGAGCAAGTATATCTTGAGAAGATTACTTGGTGTACTTGGAAAGGTTGAGACTTTCAAAGCTGGACTTGTTAAAGGTTTTCGTCATCGACCAGGCGTGGATAATGATGAAACCTTTTCCAGTACCTATGCTTAAGTCCATCCAGATACTACTTGCCACGGCTACATACCATCACTACGATATCTGGCGGTTGGGTGTCATGACTGCTTTTCTAAATGATATTTTAGAAGAGTGCGTCTATAAGTACACAGCTAGAGGGCCTCGTAGACAGTGGGAGCAGCGGAAATGTATGCAAGATGCTTTATAGGATAAAGCAGGCATCGCGGGGTTGGAACATCTGTTTTGATGAGATAGTCAAACAGTTTGACATGATCAAAATGGTAGATGAACCTTGTATAAACAAAAAGGTAGTAGGGAGTATGGTGACGATTCTCGTAGAGTACGTGGATGACATACTCTTGATAGAGAAGGAGTTTCCTATGCTATGCTCGGTCAATCTCCGCTTATCACAATGATTCTCCATATAGGATCAAAGTGATACCTCCTAAATCCTGGGTTTTGGATCTATGAGATAGATCTAATTGGATGTTAGGATTCTCACTAGTTGTAGTGAGATGGTATCAATCGATCCTAGTGAGAATCACTGGAAGGGTTCCAGGGTGATGAGGACGACTGAATGTCAGTCACAGGCATTGTCTTTACCCTCAGTAAAGAGACGGTATGTTGGAAGAGTTCCAAGCTAGATACCGTGGCATACTAGACGATAAAGGCAGGATACATTGCTACTTCTGATGCTACCAAAGAGGATGTTTGGGTGTATATTGGTTCATGAGATGAACTACGTTCCAACCATTGTAAGACAATGGAGTTGTGGCTTATGCCAAGGAACGCCGGTCCCATCAGTGATCCAGACATATTCTAAGGCAGTGTCACCTGATCATGGAGATGGTTGATCTCCAGGGGATCGAGGTCAGGATAGTAGACTCAGAGGACAACACAACGGATCCACTCACAAAGGCCTGTTCCCAGAGAGAGATTTTTATGGGATGGTTGAGTATGAGATACTACAACCACTGCTATCAGATGGCCCTAGTGCAAGTGGGAGATTGTTAGTTATATGTATGCCCTAGAGGCCATTACTGTACATTGGATGTATATTGTAGTGGATGCTGGGACATATATAGGGAGGACTTTCTTGCTCGACATGATAGTATGCTATCTGGTTGAACTTTACCTTAACGTGTACACTGATTGTCTCTCTGTTACATGTTGGTAAAGCCCTTAGGATGTGTACTTGACTACCTGGACTATGATGCGGATCATACTAGTGGGGACATGGTAGTCCATAAGTACATCCTTCAAAGTCCCTAGTCGAGGGTGTATCGAGACGGGGCATCGATATATACAATAGTAGACTAGCGTGTACCTTCTCGACCCATACAGATGGGCGATGGATGATCCCATATCCATCGGTGTTTGACATCAGAGATGATATACGGGTGCTCAGTAGAGACTGGGTACACTGGACGGACTCGCCGAGAACTCCCAGATGGTATTATACCTTACGTCAGATGGCAGTTCTCTGGTGACACTAGTACAGAGTAGTCTGTTGACCCGAGATCGTCATAGAGTCTTATGTGGTTCCCACTGTGCTTTGATTTCCACCTTACCACGTCCAAGAGGGCGTGCAAAACGGTGGTTTTTGGGTACAGTCCCGAGTCACATGGAGGCAATGAGCGATAGGAGGGGATTCATCTCTCCCGGTATAGGGGGTTGATGTTGCGCTGTGTTCGATTGGCTATAACCGGAAATCCCTGGCCAGGGTTGCTGAGATTTACTGGTAAGTGTTACCAGTAGTTTCTCGAACTGTTATAGACCTCATATCGACACGACTTATCGAGCTATTGGGGTCTGACGTTTACCACCCCTAGGCGAGATATGCGACATATCAGACGATCAGACCGGACTGTACGGTAAGTGTTACTGGTTGGATTCACAGGAGTGTGAGCGGGCTTGCTCGTCGATCTTCTGATCGCTCAATACCCGGGTGGCCGTTACGTTTACCAGACCGCTTGCGGCTTGTGGATGTTTGATATGATCATCATCTGCTGCCGGCGTATTGACGAGTCTTTAGAGTCCTACACAGAGGTTTCCTGGCTCAAGCGAAACGAAATAGGAGCGCATATGAGATATGTGCGGGACCGAGAATAATGAGTGTATGTGATACCGTATTTCATTCTCGCGAACAATGTGTCGAATGGTTGTATGCGATATAACCTAGTTATCGAATCGAAGGTTGATTCGATAAGCCGATACATTTGATACTAGTCGGTTATATGCGATATGACCGGATCGTTAAATCAAGTGTTGATTTAATGATTTAATGTATAATTATATATTTGATATATTACTTTGCATTAACTAGTATCGGTTCACTTTAAATGGATTTTCTCGCTCGGATGTGCGCATTATATATGTGATATGATTTTGTGCACATGCTTGTATCATGTTTGATGGTGCATGTAAAATTGGTTAAGTATAAAGAATTAAACCTTGGTTAATGAAATGGTTAGGGTTTATTATTTGCTTATTCATTTTATTCATTTATTTATTCTTATGGAAAAAGAAAAGGAAATGATAAAATGGTGGCATTCTTTGTTCTTTCATGAAGCTTCATGAATACTTTGACTTTGTGACCACTTTGTCTCATCCTTAACCCTAACCATTCCACTTAACCCTAATTAATTCTCTACACCTAACCATGGTTCTATTATGATAAGAATTCATTATTCTTTTCATTTTAGAATTAACTTATGATAATAAGATGCTTCTTCTTCTTCATCTTCTTTCATGAAGAAAACCTTTCTTCATCAATGGTGATTGATGAAAAAGAGTGAGAAATCCAATTCTAAAGTGAACCCACTTCCTATTTCTTCATCCTCTTCCTCTTGCCAAGTAGTAGAGTGTGTTTCCTTCACAAGTTTTCTTGACTTGGTGAAGTTGGAGCTTGATCTAGCGATGCCTCGACGTAGATCATCTTCGGCATCGTCGTCGATGACCTAGCCCGCCTTTTCTCCGATGAAGCCGACACTTGAGCCCGGGATTTGATTTGGACAGCGGAGAGGACTTCATCACGGAGCCGTGGAGGTGGAGGACCGGATCTACAAAGGTTGTATTTCCGTATTCTCTTAGTAAAGTAGTTTACTAGTTGCTTATTCGCCTAGATTTCTAGTTAACGATCCGTATTAGGGTTTCTCGGCACCGTAATTTTTGATATTGGCATGGTTGATGCCTTGTGAGACCTCTTGAGAGTGCCTAGGAACCCTACATTAAACCCCAAGACAAGAGTTGCGCAATACAAGGATGATGCGATGCCATGAAACACAGTCAATTTCCCTTAAAGTGCCGGTTTAAAAGTCTAACACATGTAATCTGGTATTTCAGAGATGTTTTGCTAACATGTGCAATATAAATACCGAACACTTCTATATGAGTGCAAATGATAGGGAAATTGCCGTGTTAAAAATGTAGAATTTTCGACTGATCACTCTTCCAACCAGGATTATAAGTTGAAGAGTATGGATCATTTCTTTGTCTTTGCTGAAAGGCAGCATTGACTTGATCCTTTCCTTGAGCAAGTGAATTATAAGGACACTCTTCCGTAAGATGTGATGGATCTGAATAACAAGCGCATATAGTGCGAGTGGGTAAAGCAGGGGTAGGAGAAGGCGATGAGAATTTGCTCTCAATTGCCTTTAGTTTTTTCGTGAATGCAGCCATTTCAGCCTTCATTGCAATCGACATATCAAGTTGATGTATGCCTTGTTAGTTATGTATATGCCCTAGAGGCCATTGTTGTACATATGATGTATATTATAATGGATGCTTGGTTATATATAGAGATGACTTTCTTGCTCGTCATGATAGTATGCTATTTGGTTTCACTTTATCTTAACATGTTGACTTGTATTGGTTTACTGTTTTACTCTCACATGTTGATAAAGCCCTTAGGATCTGTACTCGACTACTGGGACTATGATGAGATCATACTAGTGGGGCCACGGTAATCGATGAGTACATCCTATAACTGTTCCTAGTCGAGGGTATATCGAGACAGGGCATCGATACACCAGAGTAGACTAGCGTATACGCATCTTGACCCATATGATGGACGATGGATGATCCCATATCCATCGATGTTAGACATCAGAGATGGTGTATGGGTGCTCAGTGGAGACTGGGTACACTGGACGGACTCGCCGAGAACTCCCAGATGGTGATATACCACACGTCAGATGGCAGTTCTCCGGTGACACAGGTACAGGATAGTCTGAAGACCCGAGATCGTCATAGAGTCTTGTGTGATTCCCACTGTGCTTTGATTTCCACCTTACCACGTCCAAGAGGGCGTGCAAAACGGTGGCTTTTGGGTATAGTCCCGAATCACATGGAGGCAATGAGAGATAGGAGGGGATTCGTCTCTCCCGGTATAGGGAGTTGATGTTGTGCTGTGTTCGATTGGCTATAACTGGAAGTCCCTGGCCAGGGCTGATATAGAGATTTACTGGTAAGTGTTACTAGTAGTTTCTCGACCCGTTATGAGCCACACATCGACACGACTTATCGGTTACTGGGGTCTGACGTATACCACCCGTAGACTTGAAATGCGACATATCAGACGAACAGACCGGACTGTACGGGAGTGTTACTAGTTGGATTCACAGGAGAACGCACAGGCTAGCTTGTTGATCTTCTGATCGCTCAATACCTGGGTGGCTGTTACGTTTAGCTGACCGCTTGCAGCTTGTGGGTGTTTGATATGATCATCACCTGCTACCGGCGTATTGACGATTCTTTAGAGTCCTACACAGAGGTTTCTTGGCTCAGGAGAAACGGAGTAGTGGCGCATATGTGATATGCGCATGAGCGTGAATAATGTGATATGGGATACCGTATTATATTCTCGCGATATATGGATATGAACCGGGTCATCGGATCAAGTGTTGATTCGATGAATCGGTACATGATATATTAGTCGGTAATATTCGATATAGCCGGATCGTCGAATCAAGTGTTGATTCGATGATTTAATGTATTATAATATATATGATATATTGTATTACATTATCTAATATTGGCTCGCTTTATTATTTCATTTTCTCAGTAGATGATACATTGATATATATGCGATATATGTTAATTGTATTATTTTCTTTTGTTGCAAATATATAATATATATGTGATATATATTATTGTGACATGATATGATTAATTGTTAAACATGTTTAAGGATGATTAATTGAGGTTAAGGTTTGATTAGGGTTGGATGCTTCAAGTTCCTTCTAGAAGCTTTCTTCTTTTGTCATTCTTAAGATATTTAGAATGACACATTCTTTTAACCTAACCAAACCCTAACCCTAGTTGTTTCTCTACACATTCTTATCCATTCATCCTTGACCATGGTTTACATATCAATCATATACTTTATTTTCTATTCATCACAAAAGGATTAATTCATATTATCATTATCCATTATCTTCTTCTTCTTCTCTCTTGAAGAAGCTCTCTTGAAAATCCTAAAGTGATGATAAAATATGAGAAAATGATATAAAAAGAAAGCAAAAATACTACTCCCTCATCCTCATCTCATCTAGCCCATGGGATTAGTGTGTTCACTTCTTTAAGAGTGAGAAAGCTTGAGTCGTAGCAATTTCAAGGTAGATCATCGGAGATTTGGAATACGACAAGCTAGAATGGATCGTTCGAGTCGTGGAGCCTCTCATGAGTCCGGGAGATCGTGGATCGCGGCAAAGGGACTTCTACTCGGAGCTTGTGAAGTGAAGGAGCGGACTACAAAGGTTGTAATCCCTCACACTTAGATAAAAGTTATCTTATTGCATGTTTAACCCTAATAATCTAGCAAAGATCCTGGCTTTGGGTTGTTCGGCACGTCTAAAATTTAATCCGGGCATGTTTGATGCCTTTTGAACCTTCACAAGAGTGCCTAGGAACCCTACAGTGGTATCAGAGACTAGCTAGAGCATTAGGCGATGTGTTTACGAAGTTAAAACTCCGATCGAACCCGAAACGACGAAACTTGACCCCTCTCTGGAAATTTTTTAAATTTTGGGATTTTTCTGAATTAAAAATATATAAAAAAATCAGCAGGGAATTCTAAGAATTACCATAAAACCCGAGCCCCTAATTCGATTAAACGGCGGAGGAACCGCGTCGAAAGCAAGCCTTTCGCGGCGGTTCCGCGGCGGATTGATGAGATCATGACACGTGGATTTTATGGTAATGACCGTAGGTACTTGCTGACTATTCTGGGTATTTTTAATCTGTTCCAGGTGTTTAAAATTCTGGGGTTTGTTTTGTAATAGTAGAGTCGATCGGAAATTTTAAATTCGTATTTTTTCCGGATATTTAGAAACTGTTAAACTATTTGATCGGATATCATTAACTTACTGTTTCCCGGTACGGCAAATTTTCAAGTGTTGAAATTAATTCGGGTTTAAATCTTTCGGAAAATTGTACAAGTTAAGCGGTGGACCCTCTAGAAGACAACAAAGCTTAACTCGATTATGTGACCGTCTTGAACTGCCTTTTGAACCTTCGGGTTTGGGGCAGTACGGCGTGCCACATGTGAGGCGTTGGCTTGACCCTTCTACGGCTGGATCACCGGTACTGTGACATATTCTGGGATCATTTGAACCCCGCTCAAGTGTTGAGCAGTTTAGGAAATTTTGGGTGTTTGATTATCTGTTCGAAAATTTTAATACTGTTTATTTATCTGGAATGTGATACAATATGTGGAATTCATAGAGTTAGGCATGAAATACGAAGTATGTGATATTTCGCATTTACGATGTCTAAAGTGATTATGGATTCCAAATATTGTAGTTTTACACTTTCTTTTCTGTGACCGTAAGTGTAATATGTGATATCGCCGGTTTCGTTGCTATATGTCAACGACAATTGGGATGCGCATATTTACTTACGTTGATGATATGAGATATTATGTGTTGCTGTGATATGTTATATTGGATCGTCGCGTTCAGAATAGCCGGGGGTTTTATGTGAGATGAGGGTTTTTATTTTCATTAATGTAAAATTCATTTGTAATGTAATATTCTTTTATTTGGGGCACTTCCAGGTTGCGGTTGCTGTCACCAGTGTATATTATTTACTTTTCCGCATTAGGTAGACCCAAGGAGGGGAGCATAAGTAACCGGGTTCTAGGGTCCAGTGGGAGGCCATCTCGAGGAGTCGAGACCGGGTCTCCTAACCCTAGAATTGGCAGTGTTACTTGCCGCTCTCGTAGGGGTCTTGGGATGTGGGTTTGGCTATTCGTCGCGACCGTGGAATCCGTGTTTTATACAGGCTCGTATTGAAAACACGGACGTCCTAGTATATCCAATATTTCATATATGTTCTTCTGCTGCAATGTTCTGTGATGAGATCATATTACTGCCTGAGACGAATGCTTATACTATATATATATGCTGATATATAAATATTACTGCTTTCGTTTCTTCTGTAATGCTTAGGAAGCATAAGCTGATGGGATTTTATTAATGAGATTAATAAAAGAAAAGAAACCTAAAGATGTTGTAGAATCAAAAACTTTATAAAAAAGGGTAGCTACAGTTTTGCTTTGCACAGTGATATATATGATATATCCTGCACCTTATTCGATGAGGAAAGGACCGAGATCCCTTCACCGGGAGTGACTCCTTTAGCAAAACTGGCAGATGCTACAAAACGCGGTTTGTCTTTTGATTGCTTTAAGTGTTTTGCTTTGCACAGCGGTATATATGATATATCCTGCACCTTATTCGATGAGGAAAGGGCCGACGATCCCTTCACCGGGAGTGACCCCTTTAGCGAAACTAAGAAAAGCCTCAAAAACACTCCTTTTCAAAACTTCACTCGATTCTACGACGATATCAAGTTCATTACGCTCAGGGTTTTCTGAAAAACCTGCGTAGTCCTCCGTCATTTCAGATAAGTAATATTTAGTATTCGTGCTACGGTAGTTTGGCATGCGTCAAGGCGTAGTGTACGGTAGCTGATTATTACTTATCTGCAGCATGAGATGCGATTGGATTAGGGTATTCGTACGGCGTTGTTTGGCATGCGTCAAGGGTCGTACGGGTGGGTTTAATTCAATCACGAAATGTACGGGTTGAACTTGACTAGTGGACTATGGGTTGTTTGGCATGCGTCAAGGTCATAGCACACTAGGGGTAAAAGCTTTATCGGGAATTTCAAGTGTTGAAATTTGCGATGAGATTGCATACCTCCTATGAGATAGTTGGATCCTGATACCCACTGCGAGTAAGAGTTACTCCTGGGAGAGTTTTACACAAGACAGTTAGCCGATCAAGTAGGTGTCTAGAAAAGTGTTAACGGGGTTACGCCTCTGGGAAAACGAGGTTTACTTTAATTAGGTCCGTGCGAAAGCACGGGGAACCTCCCTCAAAGTACCGACACTGATCTGGCTGAAAGATTGACGAAATTGTAGGGTGTAATTAATCCCGGCTAATCTTACCTTTTAGGGTTTTAAGGTAGATTTGATAAAAACAGTGGGAGACATCCTGATTAGATAAGATAATAACCAATCTAATTTTGCAAGAGCATACGCTAAAGTGTTTTCTTCTCTCTCTCTCCAGGTAGCGACCATATCATGCCATAATCAAGATAATAATATGGATGTATTGACTGAACCTGATTATTGTACTGAGCAAGGGAACGTTAGACCCATTCTTTCTTATAAGAGTTATAAGACTGAACAGGAAACAGGAGAATATCTGGATTCTCACACCGCCCAAAAGAACATGCATGTTGATGCATCTTCTTCGGGTGTGTTAGTTATTGAGAACTGTTTCTCAGTTCACCCTACGTCCTGGGTATTAGATACCGGATCAGGATCCCACATATGTAAACAGTTACATGGGCTACGTAAAGGTAGAGAACTGGGAAAAGGTGAACATTCCGTTCAAGTAGGGAACGGTGCAAGTATTGTAGCCAAAGCAGTTGGCGAATATCACCTTGTATTACCAAGTCGTAATACACTGATTCTAAATGAGTGCTATTATATACCGAACATGATGTGCAACATTATATCAGTTTCTTTATTGAGTAAAGAGGGATATAATTTTGTAGTACAGGATAATGTTATGAACATATTCCTAGATCAAAAGTTGATTGCATCAGGCTCGTTACATAATGGCATATTCATTCTAAATCAGAATACAGTCCTGAATATACAAAACACACACAAGAGGAAAAGTTCAGATATGAACGAATCCTACTTGTGGCATTGTAGACTTGGTCATATCAATACGACACGACTGGCTAAGTTGCATAAAGATGGTTATTTGAATCCGTTCGAATTATCATCTTATGATACTTGCCATTCATGTCTCAAAGGAAAAATGACCAAAGCTCCGTTTAGTGGACACGGAGAAAGAGTTACCGAACTCTTAGGACTGGTACATAGTGATGTATGCGGTCCCATGTCTACGCATGCCAGGAACGGTTCTTCCTACTTCATTACATTCACTGACGATCTCTCAAGATTCGGATATGTGTTCCTGATGAAACACAAGTCTGAAGTTTTTGAGAAATTCAGAGAATATAAGCAAGAAGTAGAGAATCAAACGGGCAAAAGTATTAAGATTCTTCGATCTGATCGAGGAGGTGAATACTTAAGCAGTGAGTTCCTAGATTATCTAAAAGAGAATGGGATTCTCTCTCAGCTTACTCCTCCTTATACACCACAGCACAACAGTGTATCTGAGCGAAGAAATCGCACCCTATTAGATATGGTGCGCTCAATGATGAGTACAGCTGAGTTTCCTATTTCCTTTTGGGGGTATGCGCTTGAGACAGCCATAGACCTATTGAATAGAGTTCCTACCAAATCTGTGCCTACCACTCCATATGAGATATAGAAAGGGAAGAGACCACATCTTAATTACATTAAGATATGGGGTTGTCCGGCCTATGTCAAAAGACAAAATCCGGACAAACTCGAGGCAAGATCTGTCTTATGTAAGTTTGTAGGATATCCCAAAAACTCACAAGGGTATATCTTCTACCACCCCGAGGAACAAAAGGTGTTTGTTTCTCGACATGCCACTTTCTTAGAAAAAGGTTTTCTTATGAAACAGAACAGTAGCATTGAGGTAGAACTGGAAGAGGTTCCAGCAGAACAAACTACAACAGATGATTTAGTGGAACCAGAGGATTCAGTAGTACCCGACGAACCCCAGCCTCTCCGCCGATCTAGTAGGGTCTCTCGTCCACCTGAGAGATACTACGGTTTTCTCATTGATGGTGGAAGCGAGGATTGCATCATGGATGATGATGACCCGACTAGTTTCGAGCAGGCCATCACGAGTGGTGACTCTGTGAAATGGCTGGATGCAATGCGATCTGAGATGGAATCCATGTACACCAATAAAGTATGGATTTTGGAAAATGCTCCTGAAGGGGTAAAACCCATTGGGAACAAGTGGATTTTTAAAAGGAAATTTGGTGTAGATGGAAAAGTTGAGACTTTCAAAGCTAGACTGGTAGCAAAGGGATTTCGTCAACGACCAGGTGTGGATTATGACGAAACCTTTTCTCCAGTGGCTATGCTTAAGTCCATCCGGATCTTACTTGCCATTGCTGCATACCATGACTACGAAATCTGGCAAATGGATGTTAAGACCGCCTTTCTAAACGGTGATTTAGAAGAGTGCGTGTACATGACTCAGCCAGAGGGCTTCATAGATAGTGGGAGCAGCGGAAAGGTGTGCAAGCTGCTTAAATCCATTTATGGGTTAAAGCAAGCATCGCGGAGTTGGAACATCTGTTTTGATGTTGTAATCAAAGAGTTTGACTTCATCAAAAATATAGATGAACCTTGTATCTATAAGAAGGTAGCAGAGGGTAAGGTTGTCTTCCTCGTATTGTACGTGGATGACATACTCTTGATAGGAAATGATATTCCTATGCTGCAATCAGTCAAGCTCTTCTTATCACAGAGATTCTCAATGAAAGATCTAGGTGATGCCTCCTGCATATTGGGAATCATGATCTATAGAGATAGATCTAAAAGGATACTGGGATTGTCCCAATCCAGGTACATTGACACCATACTAAAGAGGTTTAGTATGGAAGAATCCAAGCGTGGAAACCAACCCACGATCTCTGGACTCACTCTCTCCAAAGAGATGTCTCCCAAGACTGATTTGGAGAGAGCTCGCATGCAAGGGATACCCTATGCTTCGGCAGTAGGCTCTATCATGTATGCGATGCTATGTACCAGACCCGATGTAGCATACTCACTAAGTGTAGTGAGTCGGTATCAAGCAGATCCTGGAGAGAGTCATTGGACAGCTGTGAAGAACATTCTCAAGTACTTACGAAGGACTAAAGAGATGTTCTTGGTGTATGGTAACGGAGAACTCCAGGTGGAGTCCTTTACCGATTCCAGCTTCCAAAGTGATAAGGACGACTCTAAGTCGCATTCGGGTTTTGTCTTTACCCTCAATGGAGGGGCGGTATGTTGGAAGAGTTCCAGACAGGATACCGTTGCAGACTCAACGATGGAGGCTGAATACATCGCTGCCAACGATGCTGCCAAAGAGGCTGTCTGGATCAAGAAGTTCATTAGTGAACTTGGTGTGGTTCCATCCATTGAGCATCCAATACCTCTGTATTGTGATAACAATGGAGCTGTGGCTTTAGCCAAGGAACTCAGGTCCCATCAAAAGTCCAGACATATTCTGAGGCGGTATCACCTGATCAGGGAGATAGTTGATCGCCGGGAGATCGAGGTCAGGAGAGTAGATACGAAGGACAACACTGCGGATCCATTCACGAAGGCTATTCCCCAGATACAGTTTGAGAGATTATTCGGGATGCTAGGTATGAGATACTACAGCAGCTGGCCTTAGTGCAAGTGGGAGATTGTTAGTTATGTATATGCCCTAGAGGCCATTGTTGTACATATGATGTATATTATAATGGATGCTTGGTTATATATAGAGATGACTTTCTTGCTCGTCATGATAGTATGCTATTTGGTTTCACTTTATCTTAACATGTTGACTTGTATTGGTTTACTGTTTTACTCTCATATGTTGATAAAGCCCTTAGGATCTGTACTCGACTACTGGGACTATGATGAGATCATACTAGTGGGGCCACGGTAATCGATGAGTACATCCTATAACTGTTCCTAGTCGAGGGTATATCGAGACAGGGCATCGATACACCAGAGTAGACTAGCGTATACGCATCTTGACCCATATGATGGGCGATGGATGATCCCATATCCATCGATGTTAGACATCAGAGATGGTGTACGGGTACTCAGTGGAGACTGGGTACACTGGACGGACTCGCCGAGAACTCCCAGATGGTGATATACCACACGTCAGATGGCAGTTCTCCGGTGACACAGGTACAGGGTAGTCTGAAGACCCGAGATCGTCATAGAGTCTTGTGTGATTCCCACTGTGCTTTGATTTCCACCTTACCACGTCCAAGAGGGCGTGCAAAACGGTGGCTTTTGGGTACAGTCCCGAATCACATGGAGGCAATGAGCGATAAGAGGGGATTCGTCTCTCCCGGTATAGGGAGTTGATGTTGTGCTGTGTTCGATTGGCTATAACTGGAAGTCCCTGGCCAGGGCTGATATAGAGATTTACTGGTAAGTGTTACTAGTAGTTTCTCGACCCGTTATGAGCCACACATCGACACGACTTATCGGTTACTGGGGTCTGACGTATACCATCCCTAGACTTGATATGCGACATATCAGACGAACAGACCGGACTGTACGGGAGTGTTACTAGTTGGATTCACAGGAGAACGCACAGGCTAGCTTGTTGATCTTCTGATCGCTCAATACCTGGGTGGCTGTTACGTTTAGCTGACCGCTTGCAGCTTGTGGGTGTTTGATATGATCATCACCTGCTACCGGCGTATTGACGATTCTTTAGAGTCCTACACAGAGGTTTCTTGGCTCAGGCGAAACGGAGTAGTGGCGCATATGTGATATGTGCAGGAGCGTGAATAATGCGATATGGGATACCGTATTATATTCTCGCGATATATGGATATGAACCGGGTCATCGGATCAAGTGTTGATTCGATGAATCGGTACATGATATATTAGTCGGTAATATTCGATATAGCCGGATCGTCGAATCAAGTGTTGATTCGATGATTTAATGTATTATAATATATATGATATATTGTATTACATTATCTAATATTGGCTCGCTTTATTATTTCATTTTCTCAGTAGATGATACATTGATATATATGCGATATATGTTAATTGTATTATTTTCTTTTGTTGCAAATATATAATATATATGTGATATATATTATTGTGACATGATATGATTAATTGTTAAACATGTTTAAGGATGATTAATTGAGGTTAAGGTTTGATTAGGGTTGGATGCTTCAAGTTCCTTCTAGAAGCTTTCTTCTTTTGTCATTCTTAAGATATTTAGAATGACACATTCTTTTAACCTAACCAAACCCTAACCCTAGTTGTTTCTCTACACATTCTTATCCATTCATCCTTGACCATGGTTTACATATCAATCATATACTTTATTTTCTATTCATCACAAAAGGATTAATTCATATTATCATTATCCATTATCTTCTTCTTCTTCTCTCTTGAAGAAGCTCTCTTGAAAATCCTAAAGTGATGATAAAATATGAGAAAATGATATAAAAAGAAAGCAAAAATACTACTCCCTCATCCTCATCTCATCTAGCCCATGGGATTAGTGTGATCACTTCTTTAAGAGTGAGAAAGCTTGAGTCGTAGCAACTTCAAGGTAGATCATCGGAGATTTGGAATACGACAAGCTAGAATGGATCGTTCGAGTCGTGGAGCCTCTCATGAGTCCGGGAGATCGTGGATCACGGCAAAGGGACTTCTACTCGGAGCTTGTGAAGTGAAGGAGCGGACTACAAAGGTTGTAATCCCTCACACTTAGATAAAAGTTATCTTATTGCATGTTTAACCCTAATAATCTAGCAAAGATCCTGGCTTTGGGTTGTTCGGCACGTCTAAAATTTAATCC
The DNA here is from genome assembly GCA_030015575.1 of Agapanthus africanus. NCBI lineage: Eukaryota > Viridiplantae > Streptophyta > Magnoliopsida > Asparagales > Amaryllidaceae > Agapanthus > Agapanthus africanus. The sequence continues at coordinate 661,669,572 of CM057342.1, read as the reverse complement.
GGGCATGTTTGATGCCTTTTGAACCTTCATAAGAGTTCCTAGGAACCCTACATGCCTGCCCTAGATTGACCTGATGAAGTAGATGAAGTGGTTTGTCTAGTGCTTTCCCACTGAAGTGTTTGTTCAGCAAGATCGTCGAGAAATTGCCAAGCTTCCTCGCTCGATTTTGTAAGAAAATGACCTTGACAAATAGTTTCCAACAACTGCTTAGTTGCTGGGTTCAGTCCTTCGTATAAAGTTTGGCAAAGTTGCCATCTCTCGATACCGTGGTGAGGGCACTGAACAAGAAGGTCCTTAAATCTTTTGAAACACTTCCAAAAAGGTTCGAAAGGAAGCTGGGAAAATTGATTAATTTCATTGAGAATTCTCGCGGTCTTGTGGTGTGGGTAAAACTTTTTAAGAAAAGCCTTAACAAACTCTTCCCAATTTTTTATGGAATGCGATACTGTACTATATAGCCACTTTTCATCTAGGTCACATAAAATGAAAGGAATGACACGTAGCCTTATAGCATCATCGGAAAGTTGGATGGTCTTCATCATTGCGCAAACATTATGGAATTTATTAATGAAGATATAGGCATCTTCGGATTTCAGCCCGTGAAATTTGGGCAACATATTGATGAAGTGGGGCTTAATTTCAAAGTTATCCCCATTAGCCGGCGAAAGTGAAAGACAAGTGGGAAGTGCGGTGCGGGTTGGATAGAAAAGATCCTGGAGCGCGATTCGTTGGGGCGCTTCAATAGGCGGTAAAGGGTTGTTAGGATTGAATCCTGACAACTCCTTAGAAGATGATGAATTTGAAGATGAAGGTAAAGAAGTGGAGGGAATTTCGACTGCGGAGTCGAACGCGTCGTCAGTAGGCACTAACGAGACACGGACTAAATGGGCGCTAGTGTCCCTAGTACAACTGGACATACACTAAATGAAGTGTAGTGTAGTCAAAAAGTAGAAGGTGGGGGTAAGAAAACGTCAATGAGAGAATGTGGGTGCAAGTTGGGTGCAATGAAATTCTATCGACAAATGCAAGTTTTTTTTTATAAAAATTTCTGTTTTTTTATAAGGATATGTGTGCAAAAATTTGTACGGAATTAATTTTAATCAACCACAATTAAACATGCACAATCAAGCCTAGATCTAGCGTCTCCTAAGTCAACTAGATTTCTCCTAACTGGTCTAAAGCGACAAGTTGTGAGATATCTCTCAAATTGCCTCTTCACCGCCAATTGTGGACAGGTAAGCACAAGTAAAGAAAGGAGGGATCCGCTCACGAATCACCGTGAGACGGGCCTTTTAAAATTACCTTTCCCACCTGTCTAGCCTAGGCACCACAAAGTCAGATTTAGATAAACGACCGATTTCCCATAACCTTCCTTTGTCCTAATGAGCGCGACAGTCCTTATTGGCTGAGTCTAGATATTTTTTAATTAACTAAAGGGTTGATGCATATGCTTTTTGTGATTTCTGGGGTCCTAAGAAGGGTAATGAAATCTCCACCCAATCTGGATTGGTGTTATAGCCCCTTGAAAGTCCGTTTTAAAAAATGCAAAGCAGTAAACACACAAAAATCTAAAACACTTGCCAAAATTTTGTTCTTTTATTTGCGGCGCAAATAATCCTGCACAAAATTGATTTATTGGAGAGGGAGAAGAAGTTTTGCGCAAAGAACACTGTAGGAAAATTTTTCAGAGGAGCACAGAGGGTAGAAAGGAGGAAAAAAATACTTACAGAGAATTTTGGGAAGCTGACGTAAGCAGTTGACCGCGGTTCCGCGGTCAAACTCTGGAATCCGCTGTGGTTCCGTGATGGGTTAGGTGGTTCAAGCCTTCGAGATTTTTCTGTTTGCTGTTAATGTTCTCCTCTACCTGTTCTGATCTTCTGTTTTTGGATTTGTTCACCGAGCTTGCTCCAGATCTGAATCTTTTCGTCTTTCCGTTCCTACACAATTCGCACAAAAACCCTTCAAAAAATAACGAGATGAATTTTTTTTTTGGTTTTTATATTTTCAATTTTTATGTCTTTTCAATTTTAACTAACCCAAAATTACAAAAAGAAAATAACTACCGTTATCCCCGGCAATGGAGCCATTTGATTGGTCGTTCTTTTGCGTGCATTTTAAAATCAAAGAATAGAATACCGCAATCAATAACGGTGTCACTTGGTAGCTAGCCGATTGAGTACGGGTCGGTCCACAGGGAAAACGTGTTCTTTTCTAATTGTTCTAACGAGTTAATTCCTATTTTTGGTAGGTTTTGAATTTTATAAAAACTAAGATTGAATTTAATTTGGATTAAAACCTTGCTAGGGTTAGGATTATGTTAGTTTGGAAAGTTAATTCTACTCACTGCTTCCTTTGCCCTAATTAAGAACATTGGTGTTAGGGTAACAATTAATAAAGGGGATTAGCACGACAAGGAAGAAACATAGTTTCTTCCTTTTGGTCCTTGTCCGTCCTTTCTTAACTCTTAGCCCTAACCTCTACGTAAATCAACCACTACCGGTCTAACTAGGGAATCACCGCTGTCTCGTAGGATAGGGTGCCGTAGTGAGCGGTGGGTGTTTGATTTACATCGAGTCCTAATTTATAAAGTTATGAGGGCAAGAAAGGAGTGAGAGATTTCCATCTCTCAAACCTACCCAATCCTAACCCTAACAAGTGAGGAACTACTCACTCATTAGGGAAATTGCGACAAAATTCATTTTTATAAATTTTCTTTTTAATTAACTAATGAACTTGCAGATAAATAAAAACAGGTAAAAAAATGCAGAGGAATAAAATTGCAATTAAGAAGAACACAAGATAAAAAAAATAACTTACTTTATTGATGCACTCTTGATGATTACAAAGGAATCGAAATTTAATCTAGAATTAAAAAGAGGCATGCCCCAAAAGAGGCTGTAGGCTTTTCTATTTATAGATAGGAGAAACCCTAGGGTTTACATCTGATCCACATCTGAAATTACAAGACTACCCTAAGAAAGCCGGGTCAAAGCATCGACACCACCGACACTTTGGACCGACACGTGCACTGCACGGCCGCGGAACCGCAGCCATAAGCCTTGTTTGGCCGTGGTTCCGCAGCCATCTTGAAGGATCTTTGGCTCGTTTTCTCAGGTATTCTTCATGTTGCATTTTACTTCTGGTTTGTTCACTTGGTTCCTCAGAATCTTTTCTACTTTCTTCCAGATTTCCAACAGTGCAGAATTTGTGGACTTTTACCGTTAGCTTTGCGTTGAAGTCTTGAATATTTGTGCTGCCCTCGTACTTTGTGCAATCGAACTGTTCATTGATCTTCATTTGTTCTTTAAACTGTAGACGGCATCATACAGATTCATCTATTTATTGGTCGTAGTCTCACATTTGTAGCGTCCTTTTCTGAATTTCACAGTATTGTTCTGAGAACCTGTAACCTGCAACTATTAAGCAGACATGGATCAAAAGCACCTATTTATTTGCAATATGATTAAGAATGGGGAATATAATAATGCAAAATTCTGACATGAACACTCAACACTTGAGCACAGTTTTAGTAATACCCAGAAGATGCCTCGGTAATTATGAACCAGCCGTAGAAGGGTCAAACCAACGCCTCACATGTGAAACGCTAAACTGCCACAAACCCTAGGGTTCAAGTGGCGGTTTTGACGGCCACATAATCGAGTTAAGGTTTACGTTCTTCTAGAGGGTCCAAAAAATCACTTGCACGTTTTTCCGAGTACATTAAACTTGGAAAAATGGGTTTTTAACATTTGATCGAACCTTTTAATTTCGTCTAGACAATACGTGAAACACCAGAAACAATGTTAAAACTACGAATACGAAACACTCCGATTTGCTTATATTGTAAAATTACATCACATGCAAAATTAGCAAAAATAAACAACACCTGAAAGACCAAAACCAAGTCACTGGAACACAGGAAAAAATTCAGGGGGTGCTCGGTTTTGGCCGATATGGCATAGGTGGTGTAAGTGCACGGCGGCGCCCCGGCCGTCAATCCGACGCCGGAATGCGGAAGCGGTGAATAACTAAAATTTTGCGGACTTTGCAAACCGGCACCACCGCGCACTAAACACCGGATCGTTACCATTAACTAGTCTAAGCTACTTAACAAGATGGGAAAGAGATATACCGACGATCCAAGTCCTCCGGTCTTCATCTCCAATCCGATCTCCTCGCGGGATCTCCGTCCGTCTCATCCTCGTCGCCGGAAGTGCACCACGTTGCCTACATCGTTTACGGGCTCCCACCTCTATGCCGAGGCAACTCGGGCACGAAGCCGGCTACTCGACGTGCCCAAGATTCGTTGTAGAATATCTAGAGAAGAAGTCTCATTTGGGTTTTTGTGGAGTTGCCTTTGTGGTGGAGGAAAAAGATCTTAGAGAGGGGTGAGGAAAAATGTAGCATACAAAGGGAAATGAGAGTAACATTTTTCTCCACATGAAAATGAATCCCCATTCCTCCTCTTAGGAATGGCCGCCCCCCCCCCCCCACCATGTGTGATTGGAGAGAGAAAAAGTAAGGTCAAGAGAGTGGTTGGATAGCAATGATGCAAGCAAGAGATGATGAAAGAAAAACCAATGATCACAAGAAAACCCTCACTCCAACACCACCATCATCAACAACCATGATGGTTACATAAAGTCAAGCCATCATGAAGATATGAAGTCAAATGATGGGACAAGTATCATGACATGATAATATACAAAGACCCCCTCCATAAAAGCTTATTTGCAACAATGCAAATAAACCCTCCTCCACCAATCTTCGGCCAATGAACGGAACAATGGAAATCGGCCGAAACGGAAAGCAAACTGGCAACTCCAGAAAACTGGTCCCGTAATAAATTACAGGAAAACCCCGATACTGTGCATACACACCCGCATTTGTATTCCGACCGAAATACAAATGCAATGAGACAAAATCTCCACTGTACTATACTAGAATCCGGCTTATACCAAAACCGGCTAGTAATATCTGTTCAATCCTGATCCGTGCAATACCGCACGTATCTGATCGAACCCTGCCATATAACCATACGGCCTATAGTACAAACTGTCCGATCCTGATCCGTGCAATACCGCACGTATCTGATCGGACCTTGCCATATCTCCATACGGCCTCTACAACCTTTCGCCCGAAAGCTGAGTAACTGAAAATGTGGGGGACTCTAAAGACTCGTCAACACCTTGGTTGTGGATTTAACCACTAGCACGTCAGAGGTATAAGCCAATACGTGACGGGCTACCAGGTACTGACCAAATGGGACGTCGATGAGGAAGCTCACCCCGACACCCAACTGAGCCTGTCAGTGACAATATCCGTGCAGTCCGGTCCGTTCGTCTATGAGTATCGCATGGCGGGCCTAGGGGGTTGGTAAAAGTCAGACCCCCAAAAGCGGTACAAGTCGTGTCGGAGTGTAGCCCAGAACACCCTGAGATACTACTGGAATACCTACCAGTAAATCTCCTTGCCTTGGCCAAGGACTTTGTGTAATGGCTCTCCTAGACACAGCACGACCTCACCCCCAATACCGGGAGAGACGAACCCCTGAAGATACGCTCACTGCCTCCATGTGGCTCGGGACTGTACCCAACTAAAACCTGTTTGCACGACTCCTTTGAGCCGTGGTAGGGTAGTAATCAAAGTACAGTGGGAACTCACACGAGACAAATGACGATCCCCAGGTCGATGAACTAACCTGCACACATGTCACCAGGGAACTGCCATCTGACGTCTGGTATATGACCAACTAGCATGTTCCCGGCGAGTCCTGTCCGGTGTACTCATAACCCAATGAGCAGCTGTATACATCTTAGGTGATCCAACTGACACCAGTGGCTTGTGAGACCGGCCACCGCCCCTCGTCGGGGTCTCGACTGTATACACTAGTCTACTAATAGAGTATCGATGCCCGGTCTCGAAACTCCCACGACTAGGGACCTTTTAAGGATATGCTTGTAGACCCCCAGCTCCCACTTATATGATCGCCCTCATACTGCTGGTGGTCAAGCAAGAATCCTAGGGGCTCTATCAACGTGTAATAGCGACGTGTCATGTCACCTAAAGCAGTACACGATGATAAAGGTAAACCAGATAGCATACTATCATCTCGAGTAAGACTGTCCTACCGGGATAGGTCCTCCCTCAATCATTACAATCACGTACCTGTGACCTAATAATTGACTCTGAGGGCACTATCTCCAACAATCTCCCACTTGCACTCAAGGGTAATTATTGCGATGTCGCATACTCACAGCCCATGTGATACCGAACATCCAACTCCTCTACTAGTCAGTCTCACAAAGCTCGTTTGCGGAACTATTGCGTTCGAGGAATAGCCTCAGTGAGTGGATCCGCTCAGTTGTTCCTTTCTATGTCTCTCTATATCTCAAGTTCGCGGAGAAAGCCATCTCCCGAAAAGAGCAATACCTGTCTCAGAATATGTCTGGATGTCTGATGGGACCCAGCTCATATATGAACTCCAAATCCAAACTTCTTAGACTGTATCGTCAACTGAACTTAATCAGTATCCTGCGCGCCATGCCTCCCTCAGTATTGCCTTGGACCACCTGTCCAAAATACTGCCCCTCATCAGAAGGAAAACTATAACTCTGACAACCTCCTTGTCGTCCATGTCACCTTGGAAGCCTGGAATGATAACTGTCTCCTGAATGAGGCTGTCGTTATCATATCCCTGAACATCCACTTATGTTCTAAAACTGCTTCCGACTGTTTCTCCAGAATTGGATTAATGTCAACTTATTGCATCTAGTGCAAGAACAACATCTGGTGTGGTACTTGACATCTCATGATTGACTCAATTGCCTTGGCAAGTGATCTGCCAATCATGCACGTCCCTCTCCCCTTTAGTCTGCAAGACACCTTTGGAGAGGGTGACTCCATTACCTGCAGGTACACTGCCGTGCCAGGAGTCGTCCATCCTAAATACTCTTAGAATGCTGTCAAGTACCCTGATTGGGAAACCACCCAAATCTAGATCTAAGACCATAGATCTAGTAACCAGTATGTCTGATATAAAATCCATTTCCATTGTGGAGAAACAACTGTGTGACGACCAAAGTATAACCGATCATAGTGTAGGAGTTTCCTTTCCTACTCTGTGTATATCATCCAAATACCAGGATATCACACCCTACTACCTTCTCAACAGATCCATCCCCCATTCTGATGAAGTCAAACCCATGACTGTCACGTCAGAAATAGATGATCTATCTCCGCTACATCTGCTTTAGTCTATAAATAGATATAAGCCTGATGTCCACCAATGCTTCCGCTGCTCCCACTGACTACGACAACCCTCTGCCAGAGTCATATAGACGTGCACTTCTAAAACTAGTTTAGAACGACGCTATACTCATCCTCCTGCCGGGTCTCGCAGCCTGGAACAACAACAATGGCAAGTGTGGGTAAACAAGAACTTCCCTGTCACCGTCCTTGAGGCTACCTGAGTACCTCTCGGGTGCCTGAAGTTACCCACTTTATCTGCGGAGTGGCCAATGGAATGTCAATCCAGATTGAATCTTTAGGTTCCTTATCAAATCTTCAGTAATCGTTTGTGGTTCTGGAATCACTTCCAGTTCTACCATACTCCCACTACTGTTTTCTGAAAAAATCCATTTTTATTAAAACTGTGGCGAGTCTAGAACAATATCGCTATTGTTCATCCAGATGGTAGAAAGTCAACCCTCGTCATAGCCTGGGTCAACCCACAAACAGCCATTACAGAAACGTGCCTTGAGTTGTCCAGTGTCTGGTTTTAATCATAAACCGGACAACTCCCCGTACCTTAACATCGTTAAGATATGAACTGTTCTATATCCCATATAGGACCAGAGGCACTGATTTAATTGAACCAGATCCAAATCATGCAACTGTCTCCAGTGCATGTCAACTAAATGGAAGGAGGCCAGATCAGCGTTACTCAACTTAGGAATACTTCCAATCATGAGTAACCTGAAAGAGAAGCAAGATCTCTTTATCATTACTATCAACTGAATACCATACACAAGTATCTACATCTTCGATCTCTTTGAAGAATCCCGATACTTGCTATACCTGGTTCTCTACTCTATTCAAATACATATAACTTCTCCAAATTCAGACCCTGTGTTTCCACGAAACACCTGTCTAAAAATTAGAGGAGTCATAAGTAAACCGAATATAGTACGAGGACCATCCCCTCTGTCCTGATGGACTCTGGACAACATACAATACTCTGTAAAAGTCCCTTGAGTCTGATTACTCATTCACTGTGTGTCGTAGGTTGAAAACTGTACTTATGGTTAAGAAGAATTACACCGCTGTTTAATGCTCCTTACCTAACCATCCACTGATATAGGTAAATGTCGTAGACATAATTTCAGAAAGGTATATCTCACTCTATGAAAATAGACGTACAGATATATCAATTTGAAATTGGTGCATAACAGCGGATATTCAAAACCAAATATTTGCCGACCGGCAAACAACCCAGGTGATTTCCTCTAATATCACCGATTACAACGAATCCCGATATAATGAGGATAATCACCCAATTCCCAATAACTTACTCCCACTCATCATCTGTAAAACCATACAGATGTGAGAATCGTACCTGGTAAATACATACCCTGGAGTAAGTATCTAATCGGGAAATCAGTTTTTCTTTTAACAGTACACAGTGAGACTGAAACATTGAAATGTTCCGATGGGGTATCCTGGTATTCCTAGTAATGCCTCTTCCAGATTCACGATTGTAACCGTATAATTCTTTGCCATCTCTCCAAATCCCTTCATATGTCTTTAGTCTTTACCTTCTGTACACCCCTTTAGGCCAAATGGTTTTCTTCATTCCCTACAGTTCGGCACCAGCCTATGGTTTGGAAGAAGACTATCCAATAAGCATAATGGGTGTAATGTCCCAATCCTAGGAACACTCGCAATGAGAGAGGGTGAAGATAAAAGACAACCGAATAAACCTTATTCCTATTTTTCCTGAACCAGAATCCATCCCCGAACTGGAACAAGTTCCTTTCGAGTTCGTATATAACCATACGATGGAGTATCCAATAAACTGTGGATCTTCGTAGTGATACGGAGTGTTCTGGAGAAATACAAAGGTGATTTGGGAGTGGTAACGAAATACCTGGTTTGGTCGTGAATATCTGTTGCAATTTACTTTGCCCTCTTACTAATCCCTTGCTTTGTCTTAACTTAATACCTTCTGCACACCATCGTTATGCTAATTGGTTTTCTTCATTCCCTACCGGTCGGCACCAGCCTAAGGTTTGGAAGAAGACAATCCAATTTGCGTAATAGGTGTACTACCCCTAAACCAAGGAGTACTCGTAACCTGAGAGAGGGTAAAAGGAAAAGACAACTGAATAATCCTATCCGTTTTCTCCAGAACCGGAAACCATCCTCGAATAAATTCTTTCGAGTTCGTATCTAACCATACGATGGTTTTGTCCAATGGAAGTGGACGTTCGTAGTAATACGGGGTGTCCTGGAAAAAAGGGTAAAAGTAGGAGTGGCAATGAGGTTTGCAACTCTGACAATCCAAAAGCCGGTGTTTAAGAAGATTCGGTCAACTTGGTCACTGAGTCAAAGTCTTAGGGTCGGGTCAATGGTCGCTGCCAAAGAGAGAGAGAAAAGAAACACTCAGCGTGCACTCTAACCTAGATCAGAATGGTAACCAATTTATCTAATCTGGAAACCTCCCACTGTACCTCAAATTCTCCTCCAAACCTGAAAGAAGAATTAGTCGGGGTTACCCGAGGAGTAAACTAACTCATCAGTGGGAATCGGGATCCAACTATCATTGCATGATAACGTGACGGAATCCGCTCACGCTATCACACTCCAGAAGGTATGCGCATATCTGGCAAGTTTCAGTTCTTTTGAAACTCCCGATGTGATTTCTGCCCCATGCTCTTATGACCTTGACTTTGGCCAACATATCATAAGTCACATGTCAAGTTCTACCCGTCATTCTCCAGGTTAATTTGAATCCACCCGTACATACCCTTGACTTTGGCCAAAATGGCAGCACGACTGTCCCAAACCAACGCATCTATCTATGCTGCATATGAATACCCCAATAGCTACCAATCACTGTGCCTTGACTTTGGCCAACATACACAGCTTGAATACTATTGACCACCCATATGAAACGACGGAGGGCTACGAATGGTTTCTGGCGAAAACCTTTAACGTAAAGAACTTGATATCGTCGAAGGAACGGATAGCTTTTAAAAATATAGTGACGAAAACCGTTGCTAAAGAGGTCACTCCCGGTGAAGGGATCTCGGCTCTTTCCCCGTAGAATGGGGTGCAGGATATTCCAAATGAATACCGCGATGCAAAGCAAAAGTGATCGGCTATAGTGAAGTTATTGCTCTGACGCAAACTTTTGTCCAAGGGGTCACTCCCGGTGAAGGGATCTCGGCCCTTGCCTCATCGACTGAGGAGCAGGATATTCCAATGAATACCACGATGCAAAACAAAAGTAAACGTCCTTGCAATAACAGCCTTTTGAAAAATGTTCCAACAACATCAGATAAGGTTTGTTTTTAACTTGCATTGATCCGAATCAACGCAGTCCCATCAATTGATCACACCACAAAGAACGAAAATATACTGATGTACGTATATGCCATCCACATTCGCCACTGGGTCCCGTCATTACCTGTTAGGTTAGCTTACTAACGACAGAGCGGGGACTGGACTAGCGCGGATGCAAAACATATACAACATCTACTAATATATATACCAATATATTATATTTCGCTCAAGGCGTGAATAAAATGCAACATCACAGAAATGTACAGCATCACAGAAACAATACAGATATCTGGGATCCCCGGGTTTCACAGAGCCACTACTGAAACCCGACGTTCCCCTGGTCGTGCGGATAGCCTGTGCAATGAAATCCTAGACCCCTACGGGCGCGGCAAGTCACCCGCCAAAACCTGAAGCGAGGCAGCCCCCTTCAGCGCCGTGAATGGACCACCCAGCACTTCACGGAATCCGGCAACTTGGGCACCCCTCCTGGGTCAACCTGTACCCCCTACGAGTGCGGCGAATAGCCCGCCAATCCTAGAGTGAAGCCCCCTCCGTCTCAATGCCATGAGATGCGGGCTTGTTGCCCTCCAGAACCCGGCTATCCGTGCACCCCTCCGCGGGGCAATCCTAGTACAGAAAGTAAAATATACATACACCGGGTACATCGACCGCAACCAGGTCGTGCCCCAAAATAATAATACAATCCGGCAGTGACGGCAGTCCACAAGTCGGACGCTCGCCCCGCAATATCAAATGTACATAATACAACATCACAGTACTAGCATTGCATCCAGGCTATCCCCCACGACCGATCCGCAACATCACAGCATAAACAAAGAACATCAACGTGAAAGTCACGTTCGCAAATCCGTCTAACCGGGCTATAGCAGTTAGACCGGATTTACCGATCGAGTGACATTCACGGTCGCAGATATAATGTAAATACTGTGAAAAATGTGTTTAAAATTTTCCGATTGACCAAAAATTAACAAGTGGGCCCCCAAACAAAACTGTAGCACTCACAGAAAACCTGGGCCCAATTTTAATATTCCAAAAGCCCTAGAAATAGCCCATAAGACTACAGAGAAAATTTGATGCATTGGAGAGTTCAATGTGCGGCGGAACCGCGGCCCGAGGGGGGTTTTGGCCGCGGTTCCGCGCTCCAAACATTGACTGAACGCATCGAATTTTTCCAGTAGTCTTATAATCGCCTGCACATAATTCTGAGATCACCAGAAAAATTTTTGGACACCAAAAAATCTTAACAGAAAACTGATGTGCACAAAAACATAGATTTTGGAATTTTGGTCGATCGGAAAAGCAAAACACATCAAACGAAAGCTAGACGAAGTTAATGGCGAGGCTCTGATACCACTGTAAGTGCACGGCGGCGCCCCGGCCGTCAATCCGACGCCGGAATGCGGAAGCGGTGAATAACTAAAATTTTGCGGACTTTGCAAACCGGCACCACCGCGCACTAAACACCGGATCGTTACCATTAACTAGTCTAAGCTACTTAACAAGATGGGAAAGAGATATACCGACGATCCAAGTCCTCCGGTCTTCATCTCCAATCCGATCTCCTCGCGGGATCTCCGTCCGTCTCATCCTCGTCGCCGGAAGTGCACCACGTTGCCTACATCGTTTACGGGCTCCCACCTCTATGCCGAGGCAACTCGGGCACGAAGCCGGCTACTCGACGTGCCCAAGATTCGTTGTAGAATATCTAGAGAAGAAGTCTCATTTGGGTTTTTGTGGAGTTGCCTTTGTGGTGGAGGAAAAAGATCTTAGAGAGGGGTGAGGAAAAATGTAGCATACAAAGGGAAATGAGAGTAACATTTTTCTCCACATGAAAATGAATCCCCATTCCTCCTCTTAGGAATGGCCGCCCCCCCCCCACCATGTGTGATTGGAGAGAGAAAAAGTAAGGTCAAGAGAGTGGTTGGATAGCAATGATGCAAGCAAGAGATGATGAAAGAAAAACCAATGATCACAAGAAAACCCTCACTCCAACACCACCATCATCAACAACCATGATGGTTACATAAAGTCAAGCCATCATGAAGATATGAAGTCAAATGATGGGACAAGTATCATGACATGATAATATACAAAGACCCCCTCCATAAAAGCTTATTTGCAACAATGCAAATAAACCCTCCTCCACCAATCTTCGGCCAATGAACGGAACAATGGAAATCGGCCGAAACGGAAAGCAAACTGGCAACTCCAGAAAACTGGTCCCGTAATAAATTACAGGAAAACCCCGATACTGTGCATACACACCCGCATTTGTATTCCGACCGAAATACAAATGCAATGAGACAAAATCTCCACTGTACTATACTAGAATCCGGCTTATACCAAAACCGGCTAGTAATATCTGTTCAATCCTGATCCGTGCAATACCGCACGTATCTGATCGAACCCTGCCATATAACCATACGGCCTATAGTACAAACTGTCCGATCCTGATCCGTGCAATACCGCACGTATCTGATCGGACCTTGCCATATCTCCATACGGCCTCTACAACCTTTCGCCCGAAAGCTGAGTAACTGAAAATGTGGGGGACTCTAAAGACTCGTCAACACCTTGGTTGTGGATTTAACCACTAGCACGTCAGAGGTATAAGCCAATACGTGACGGGCTACCAGGTACTGACCAAATGGGACGTCGATGAGGAAGCTCACCCCGACACCCAACTGAGCCTGTCAGTGACAATATCCGTGCAGTCCGGTCCGTTCGTCTATGAGTATCGCATGGCGGGCCTAGGGGGTTGGTAAAAGTCAGACCCCCAAAAGCGGTACAAGTCGTGTCGGAGTGTAGCCCAGAACACCCTGAGATACTACTGGAATACCTACCAGTAAATCTCCTTGCCTTGGCCAAGGACTTTGTGTAATGGCTCTCCTAGACACAGCACGACCTCACCCCCAATACCGGGAGAGACGAACCCCTGAAGATACGCTCACTGCCTCCATGTGGCTCGGGACTGTACCCAACTAAAACCTGTTTGCACGACTCCTTTGAGCCGTGGTAGGGTAGTAATCAAAGTACAGTGGGAACTCACACGAGACAAATGACGATCCCCAGGTCGATGAACTAACCTGCACACATGTCACCAGGGAACTGCCATCTGACGTCTGGTATATGACCAACTAGCATGTTCCCGACGAGTCCTGTCCGGTGTACTCATAACCCAATGAGCACCTGTATACATCTTAGGTGATCCAACTGACACCAGTGGCTTGTGAGACCGGCCACCGCCCCTCGTCGGGGTCTCGACTGTATACACTAGTCTACTAATGGAGTATCGATGCCCGGTCTCGAAACTCCCACGACTAGGGACCTTTTAAGGATATGCTTGTAGACCCCCAGCTCCCACTTATATGATCGCCCTCATACTGCTGGTGGTCAAGCAAGAATCCTAGGGGCTCTATCAACGTGTAATAGCGACGTGTCATGTCACCTAAAGCAGTACACGATGATAAAGGTAAACCAGATAGCATACTATCATCTCGAGTAAGACTGTCCTACCGGGATAGGTCCTCCCTCAATCATTACAATCACGTACCTGTGACCTAATAATTGACTCTGAGGGCACTATCTCCAACAGGTGGTGGCCGACCCAATTTCTATAGAATGCCCTGAAATTTTGCCAGTGTTCATGATATATCCCATACATAACTTTGTACTTGTTTGCAAAATTTTTTGACAACCTTTAAAAATCGACAGCAAGCAGGTTTTCCGTTTCAAGTTTCGGAGTTGTTTCGGTTTCGTAATCTTAACAAAATCCGTATAAATTTCTAGCATGGCTCCGATACCACTGAAGGGTTACCTACGACGGCAGCAAGGTTTTGGGAGGTATCGTCCATGCCAAATTTAAATTTTGCCGTTTTAGCTATCCCTAACAAGAATTGTTAACTAGAAACAATATGGAATATGAAAAGCAAACACATTGCAATCTAACTGAGCAAGGAATACAACCTTTGTAGACCGGTCCTTCACTTCAATAGCTCTGTGTAGAAGTCCCTTCCGATGCGATCGTGAACTCCGGACTCTAGAGAAGCTCCACAAGAAGAACGAACGTGCTTGCTTCGATGACTTTGAGGCCGAAGATGATCTACGTCGGGGAGACACTAACTCAAGCTATTCCTTCACTAGGTCATGAACTTTGTGAAGAGAACACCCTATACTACATGGAAAGTAGTAGAGGATGATGAAGTAGGAAGTAGGCTCAGTTTAGAATTGATTTTCTCACACTTTTTAACGTACTTCCATTGGAGCTAGAAAAGCTTGAGAGGAAGAAGAAGAAGAAAGAATAATTCATCATATGAATTAATCCTCATCCAAAAGAAATATGTAACCATGGGTGAGTTAAGGCTATCATGCCTAACTCATGTAGAGAATAAACCCAAGGCTAAGGTTAAGGTTTGGGTTAAGGAAAATATCCTAAGGAATGACAAAAGAGTAGACTTTGTCAAAGTTCTACAAGCTTCATTCAAGCTTGATAACTTTGACCAAGTTTATTCTCTTTTGTTAAATCTTAAGACATAAACAAAACCCTAATTTAACCTAATCATGGTATAACTCTCATACACCCATCTTGTATGTATCATCAAGCATGATACAAACATGTACACTTGCATATATCACATATAAACAATGTGCACAATCTAGTGAGAAAATAAATCATAAGTGAGCTAATACTAGTTAATGTAATGCAATATATCAAATATATAATTATACTTTAAATTATTAAATCAACTATTGATTTAATAATCCGGCTATAACCGACCAATATCAAAAGTAACAACTTATCGAATCAACACTTGATCCGATAACCCGGCTATATCTCATATAACCGACCGATATCACAAATCGCGAGAATAGAATACGGTATCTCATATCGTATCAATCTCGGTCCCACACATATCACATATGTGCTCCTACTCCGTTTCGCTTGAGCCAGGAAACTCCTGTGTAGGACTCTAAAGACTCGTCAATACGCCGGCAGTAGGTGATGATCATATCAAACACCCACAAGCCACAAGCGATCTGCCAAACGTAACGGCCACCCGGGTATTGAGCGATCAGAAGATCAACAAGCAAGCCTGCTCACTCTCCTGCGAATCCAATCAGTAACACTACCGTACAGTCCAGTATCTCCGTCTGATATGTCGCATATCTCGTCTAGGGGTGGTAAATGTCAGACCCTAGTAACTCGATAATTCGTATCGATATGAGGCTCATAACGGGTCGAGAAACTACTGATAACACTTACGAGTATATCTCTGAAGCTGCCTTGGCCAAGGACTTCCTGTTATAGCCAAACGTGCACAGCGCAACATCAACTCCTAATACCGGGAGAGACGAAACCCCACCTATCGCTCATTGCCTCCATGTGACTCGGGACTGTACCCAAAATCCACCGTTTTGCACGTTCTCTTGAACATAGTAAGGTGGAAATCAAAGCACAGTGGGAATCATACAAGACTCTATGACGATCTCGGGTCTACAGACTAACCTGTACCAGTGTCACCAGAGAACTGCCATCTGACATGAGGTATAATACCATCTGGGAGTTCTCGGCGAGTCCGTCCAGTGTACCCAGTCTCCACTGAGCACCCATATACTATCTCTGATGTCAAACACCAATGGATATGGGATCATCCATCGCCCATCTACATGGGTCGAGAAGCTATACGCTAGTCTACTCTGGTATATCGATGCCCTGTCTCGATACACCTACGACTAGGAACATTTGAAGGATGTACTCTGAGACTACACTGTCCCCACTAGTATGATCTGCATCATAGTCCTGGTAGTCAAGTACTCATTCTAAGGGCTTTATCAACATGTAACATAGAGACAATCAGAGTACAAGTTAAGATAAAGAGCAACCAGATAGCATACTATCATGTCGAGCAAGAAAGTCCTCCATATATATGTCCAAGCATCCACTACAATATACATCGTATGTACAGTAATGGCCTCTAGGGCATACATATCACTCACATTTACCCAATTCTTAAAGCAATTTGACTTAGGGATCAAGACATGAAAAAAATACGGTTACTATGAATAACCATCCAAATACCAGTCATAACCCAATAGCAATAATAATTAAACTGCCCCACACATTTAAAATATATAAACAAAAATATCGTACGATCATGCTAGGGTGTTATATTATACCCAACTACAAAACAATTTCGTCCTCGAAATTCACGAAGAACAAAAGGAAAAAAACAAGGAAAAGAACAAGAACAACGGATGTAATAAGAACAATCAATCTTATATTCACAGGAACAGGAATCGAATAATAATAAGGAAAGCACAAGATCAAAGAAACTCGGATTCACGGGAAACAAGTTTGAGAAGTTGTGCACGTAAATTAATGTGAAAAACACGTGCTGTAGGTGTATAAGAATACCGAAAGGTAATCATGTAGAAAGTAACAGTGCACAAAAATAAGATGGTGTCAAGTCGAATATCAATAATTAAGTCAGGATAATGTCAAACTGAAAATCAATCTGGAGGTCAAGTCATGTCTGGTATCAATATAGGAGTCAAATTAGGTCAAACAAGGTGTGTATTGATAGAATTGACTGGTGAATATACTTTTATCCTCGGAGTATCCCATGACTAGCTGGAAGCACTATGAGCAGGGCAGTCGTGCTCGGGACGACAGCAATATCATGAATCAGGTCAGTAGTGTGAACATCCTCGAGAGGTGTCACATGATTATGATGGAGTTTTTTCTAGCGTGAATATCACTCGAGTATACCGGTATTTTCACCCTTCAGTTTTCCAATGAACAACAAGTCTTGATTGGTAATATAACGATCACAAATCCAAGATGATAACTAAACTATTCACAAGCCATATCGCTGCAACACTGAAAGATGTCAAAAGTCAGATACATACATGTCATAACACGAATACTCCAACTGATCCATGTTCAACTATAGAGTAATGATGTTAGAAGTCAGATACATATAGATACACTTTTGACCAGAACATAGATGCCCACTCGACCATAATTCAGATGTCCTCTTTTGACCATAATTCAGATGTCCACTCGACCATAATTCAGATGTCCCCTTTTTGACCATAATACAGATGTCGCGCTTAGACTAGAATACAGATGTCACGCTTAGACCAAAATACAGATGGCGGGATGGACAAACAAGTCAAACGATTTATCGGGGAGATATGCATGTACCAATGTATACTAAACTAATCATGATACACTATATCGATCTAAACCATGCTAGTGAATAGAATGAAACCAAACGAGTACGGTAACAAGGAGAATCAAACCGTGCCAAGCCATCAATCTTTAGCAAGAAAGTACCACACAAACTCCCAGTCTCCGGCATATGCTTCTCTATTTACGCCTACCGAATGTAACAAGCATGCCAAACTATGTGCCCTCTTCATAATTTCTTCATGAATTTCCCGTTTTGGAACACACATGTTGTTCCCATACCATAAGAACCTAGCTCCTTGAATTAGAAAATCTGCCTTAAGCCTTGTGGGTCATGGTTCTACCACGCTTCCACTGCGCTACTTTGATAAGTTTAGGTAAGTCTTCACAAGCTCTTCAATTGAGTATACTACGCTCGAGCAGCCTTGATGCGATCTATCAATGATAACTATACTTGTAGTCGCTTTAACTCCCTGAAGAATTTGGTAAAACTAATTCTAACTTAAGTCTCCGACAATCGGTTATCAGCTCCTCTTGCAATGTCAATATCATTTCGGCTAGCAACCGCCATACAGCATCCGGCACTACACCTTCCTGTTCGTATGATAGTTCTAAATTCAGGATGTAGTGAGTCACTAGATCCAACTCCTTCCAAGTGAACACGTACTTTTAAGCTTTTACGATCAGTGGATGTCTGGACCTTCTCATCTAAAGAGTAGTGTCTTCATAACTCCAATGCGAATATCACTACAGCCAATTTCCGAGTAATGCGTCGACAATTCTTCTCCAACGTCTTCAGTTGTTTGACGCATAGGCCATCATCAGTCCTTACTGCCTCAATGCATTGCCCAAAACCTTTTCCGACACGTCACTGTGAATCTACTATCCTTGGAGCAAAAACAGTAAATGAAATAATACAACGGTGGCTACAATCTCAGCCCGGATGTGCCCCGCAAAATAATATTACACCACTTTACAAATTTACACGAATGAAAGAAAGAAAACTCTCTTCTCATATCCCCCGGCAATTCATCCACGATGATTCAATATTCCATATACACACCACAACAGATCACATATATGTGCAACCCTCACTAATCGACGTATAGAGAATAGTAGACGTTAAGCTTCATATATCCAAACACAGAAAACCCGATTAGCCAAGTGAATTAAGAATTTCGATCGAACATATTTTCCGTGTCTACCCCATGTACAAACTAGCACACAAACAATACCGGGTAGAAACCAAATATACAAGAAATCACAATTCCACGAAATAGACCCACAGAAGAAAATCGGTGTAACTCGGCCGCGGAACCGCGACGAAACGCACTATTTCGCCGCGTTTCCGCGGTGGTCTTGGTGAGTTACGATATCGTTTTTCTTCTGTGTTCTTAAAATACCCTGCTTGTATTTTTAAGGCCTCTAAAATAATTTTTAGACCGGTTTTTAAAAAAGACAGCAAGCAAGGGTTTGAAGTTATGATTTCGGGTTTTTCCGACGATCGAAATTCTAACTACTTGCTAACTAGCTAGTTAAGATTTAGTAGGCTCTGATACCACTGTAAGTCTATGTCGCGCACCCTGCGGGTTCGCAGGGAGGCAGAATCTGCAAAAAATGATTTTTACAAGCTTCGCAATACCGACTAAATTCTAGGATCTTTACTTGAACCTTAACTAACAAACTACAAGAGGTTTAACTACTATGTAAGAGTGTTATATCTCCATGTACTAGTCCTTTGAGTCTTTTTGTCCTCCTCTCCTTGGTTCCTCGAAGTGTGCAGATCGCGCTTGATCATCGTCCTCCTCAAGTCAAAGACGATCCACCTGAGAGTCTATAGTTCGAGCTCCAACCTCTAAACCGAGGTAACTAAGGTACCTAGTTCGCTAAACTAGATAGCCTAGAGGATGTAGCGAGTGATGATGGATTAATTTGTCTCAAAATACCCTAGGTTTCTCAACACATGAGACGTTTAGGGTTGAGGAAGAAGAAGAAAACTTGAGGAGATGAGAGTGTTGTGGATAGAATGATGAGAAGAATGGCTAATGTTGATAACTATAAAGCAAAATAATAATTCAACAATAATAATAACATAATACATCATGCCTCAATAGTCATCCATGAGTCACCAAGTAGCCATGCTTCATTTATTGTAAATCTACACCTCATACCTCCACCTCATTAACCATTTAACAAAATGGTTTATACAACAAAGGATGTGTCTTATTCTAGAAGCACTCTTGCACAAGTTACAAGAATACCCATCACCGTATATACATACCCGTATCCGTATTCTGAAAAATATGAATATAAAGAGACGAAAATAATCCAATAATCTAATACTAGGATCCGGCTTAAACCAAAGCCAACTTGTATTATCCATCCGAATCATGATCCGTGCACAAGTACACGTATATGATCGAACCCTGTTGTAAAACTATGCGGCCTCTACATCATTTCGCCCGAAGCAGGGAAACCCTCTGTGTGGGACTCTAAAGACTCGACAGTATGCTGGCAGTGGGTTTAACCACAAGCACGTTAGCGGTACTAGCTGCACGTAACGGATAACCAGGTATCTATCGATAAGAAGACTGATGAGTAAACTCATCCGAACAGACCGGACTGTACGAAGATTGTCACAGATAGGTAGTTCGATACAGTCCCGAAGCACTTGGAGGCAGTAGCGGTTAGATAGGATTCGTCTCTCCCGGTATTAGGGGTTGAAGAATACCTATTTGCACGACTCTTTTGAGCCGTGGTAGGGTAGTAATCTAAGAACAGTAGGAACACACTCGAGACGGAATAGCGGTGTCAAGTCGACGGACTAAGCTGTACTCATATCACCTGGGAACTATTTCCTGACGATAGGTATAATACCAACAAGCAATTCCCCACGAGTCCTGTCCAGTGCAACTCATAACCCAATGAGCACCTGTATTCTATCTCCAGTACGATGTACTAATGGCTGTGGGACAGACCATCTCCCATGCTGGGATGAGAAGTGTATACACTAGTCTACTCTGGAGTATCAATACCCCGTCTCGACAATCCTACGACTAGGGACCTGTATAAGGATGTGCTTATAGACTACCCAGCCCCCACTAGTGTGACTGCCATCATAATGCTGGTAGTCAAGCAAAGATCCTAAGAGCTCTATCAATATGTATTAGCGATACGTTAAAAGAAACATATACACATATTAAGATAGAATCAAACCAAGTAGCATACTACCATATTGAGCAAGAATGTTATTATATCCGTGTATATCCCAAGCTTCCAAAATGTAATATACAAACCAGTACTATACAATAATGGCCTCTAGGGCATATATCACTAACAATCTCCCACCTGCACTAAGACCATGTATTGGCATATCGCAGACCTATCATCTCGATCAGCCTCTCGAACTGTGTCTGAGGGATGGCTTTTGTGAGTGGATCTGCAGTGTTGTTCTCCATATCTACTCTCCGCACCTCGATCTCCCGGCGATCAACGATCTCCCTGATCAGGTGGTACCGCCTCAAGATGTGTATGGACTTTTGATGGGACCTGGATTCCTTCACTAAAGCTATAGCCCCATTGTTGTCATAATACAGCGGTATTGGATCAACAAAAGACAGAACCACCTGAAGTTCTGTTACGAACTTCCTCATCCAGACTCCTTCTTTTGCGGCGTCATAAGCAGCGATATACTCCGCTTCCATCGTCGAGTCAGCAACGGTGTCCTTCTTGGAGCTCTTCCAACAGACCGCCCTTCCATTGAGGGTGAAGACATAACCCGATATAGACTTGGAGTCATCCTTATCACTCTGGAAGCTGGAGTCAGCAAAGGCCTCGATCTGGAGGTCTTTTCTGCCGTACACCAAGAACATCTCCTTAGTCCTTCTCAGGTACTTGAGAATGTTCTTTACTGCTATCCAGTGCTTCTCCCCTGGGTTTGTCTGATACCTGCTTACAACGCTCAGTGTGTAACCTACATCTGGTCTGGTACACAACATCGCATACATTATAGAGCTTACCGCAGAAGTGTAGGGTATAATTGTTATGATATCCCTTTCCAAATCAGTCTTGGGAGATATCTCTTTGGAGAGGGTGATTCCGTGACAAGCCGGTAGATTACCGCACTTTGAATCTTCCATACTAAATCTTTTCAGTATGGTGTTGATGTACCTGGACTGTGAAAGTCCCAACATCAGTTTAGATCTATCACGATAGATCTGGATCCCCAGAATGTAGAAGGTATCACTCAGGTCTTTCATAGAGAACCTTTGTGATAAGAATTTTTTGACTGATTGTAGCATAGGAATGCCATTTCCTATCAAGAGAATGTCATCCACGTACAAAACGAGGAATACCACAGTTCTCGCTACAATCTTACTATAAATGCATGGTTCATCTGGATTTTTGATAAAGAAGAATTTTTTGACCGTCTCATCAAAACAGATGTTCCAACTCCACCATATCTGCTTTAATTCATAAATAGATTTAAGCAACTTGCACACTCTTCCGCTGCTCCTACTCTCTATGAAACCTTCTGGCTGATCCATATAAACACACTCTTCCAAATTTCCATTCAGAAAAGCGGTCTTTACTGTAAGTCCACGTTGCTCACCCCGGTTCCTACGGGGAGGCGGAAACGGCGAAAAACGATTTTTTGGCACAAAGGCAACATGGACTAAAAGAAGGATCTTTGCTAAACTACAAACTAGCAAACTACTTGAGGTACTATCTACTATTCCATAGAAATTATACCTCACGATACCGGTTCTTCGGATCTTCATTCCGCTGTCCTTCTCCTCCATCCACGCTCCGTGGGTCGATCCGGATCTTGATCACCTCCGCGGCCTTCTTGAGTCGAAGACGATCCACCCGAGAGTTGTACTCCGAGCTCCACCTCGAGCCGAGGCAACTAGGGCAACAAGATCGCTAGGCTTGATGTCCTAGGTTGTGTAGAAGCAGTAGATGGATGTGTTTTTCTATTTGGATCCTTTTTCTCTCAACACATGAGATCAAAGGAAGAATCAAGAGGAGGAAGAAGAAGGAACAACCATGGAGCTTTTTCTTTTCTTCTCACAAGAGAGAGAATGAGAAATGAATTATGAGCTAAAGAAAATGAACCATGGTTGCAATAATACACCGCTATCATTATTACTAATCTTTTCAAGATTAAGTTGATGGCAACAATTGACTTGACCATTTTCATAATCCAAAAAAAAAAAGAAATCCAAAGAATACTCTAGACCTCTCATGAAGGTCCAAGTCAACTTTGGTCAAACGGTCAACAAAGTTAAGTATGGTCAAATGGTCAAAACAATCAGCCATCACACAATAATCACTAAAATGATTAGTAAATAATGTCCCCGGCTCATAATGGTTTTGACCGAACCAACTGCCAAAACCCTAATGAGTCCGCCTCAAAATGGTTTTGACCGAATCAACTGTCAAAACCCTAATGAGGCACCTCCTCCTTCTTCTCTCCTCAAAACTGTGCATACACACCCGCATCCGCATTCCGTAGAATGCGAATGCACAGAAGACAAAACAAATCCATCCATGCAATACTAGGATCCGGCTTAAACCAAAGCCCACTAGTATTACGCACACAAGTGCACTTAAGTGATCGTAGCCTTACCGTAAAACCATACGGCCTCTACACGTTTCGCTCAGTACAAGGAAACTCTCTGTGTGGGACTCTAAAGACTCGACACTATGCTGGAAGTGGGTTTGACCGCAAGCGGCACTAGCTGTACATAACGGTCCCCAGGTAAATGTCGATAAGAAGGCCGATGAGGTAAACCCATCCGAACTCCTACTGAGCCTGTATGTGACAATCTCCGTACAGTCCGGTCTGTTCGTCTAAGAGTATCGCATGGCGGGCCTAGGGGGGCGATAAACGTCAGTCCCCTAATAGCGGTACAAGTCGTGTCGGAGTGTAGCCCAGAACACCCTGAGATAACACTGGAAACCTACCAGTATATCTCACTTGCCCTGGACAGGGACTTTGTGTAATGGCTCTCCTAGACACAGCGCGATATCAACCCCCAATACCGGGAGAGACGAATCCTGTCTAACCGTCACTGCCTCTAAGTGCTTCGGGACTGCATCCAACTGCTACCTATTTGCACGACTCCTTTGAGCCGTGGTAGGGTAGCAATCTAAGAACAGTGGGAACACACTCGAGGAGAAGTGACAGTGTCAAGTCAACGGACTAAGCTGTACTCATGTCACCTGGGAACTGATAACTGACGATAGGTATAATACCAACCAACAGTTCCCGACGAGTCCTGTCCAGTGTACTCGTAACCTAACGAGCACCCGCATACTATCTCCAGTACGGCGTACTGATGGCTATGGGACAGACCACCTCCCCTGCTGGGATGAGAAGCGCATACGCTAGTCTACTCCGGAGTATCGATGCCATGTCTCGATAATCCTATGACTAGGGAGCTGTATAAGGATGTGCTTATAGATTACCCAGCCCCCACAAGTGTGACTGCCATCACAACGCTGGTAATCAAGTAAAGATCCTAAGGGCTCCACTAATATGTATATAAGCGATATGCTAAAAGAAACACATGCACATATAGCATACTACCATTTTGAGCAAGATTGTCTATACAACTGTGAATATCCCAAGCTTCCATTAAGTAATATACAAGCTAGTATGATACAGTAATGGCCTCTAGGGCATATACACTAACAATCTCCCACTTGCACTAAGGCCATGTACTGGCATATCGAAGACCTATCATCTCGATCAGCCGCTCGAACTGTGTCTGGGGTAGGGCCTTCGTGAGTGAATCTGCAGTGTTATTCTCCGAATCTACTCTCTTCACCTCGATCTCCCGGCGATCAACGATCTCCCTGATCAGGTGGTACCGCCTCAAAATGCGCCTGGATTTTTGATGGGACCTGGGTTCCTTCGCTAAAGCTATAGCGCCGTTGTTGTCGCAATACAGCGGTATTGGATCAACAATGGTAGGAATCACCTGAAGCTCCGTGAGGAACTTCTTCATCCAGACAGCTTCCTTTGCGGCATCGCAAGCAGCTATGTACTCCGCTTCCAAAGTTGAGTCAGCAACGGTTTCCTGCTTGGAACTCTTCCAGCAAACCGCCCCACCATTGAGGGTAAAGACATAACCCGATATGGACTTGGAGTCATCCTTGTCACTCTGGAAGCTGGAGTCAGCAAAGGCCTCGATCTGGAGGTCTTTTCCGCCATACACCAAGAACATCTCCTTAGTCCTTCTCAGGTACTTGAGAATGTTCTTTACCGCTATCCAGTGTTTCTCCCCTGGGTCCGACTGATACCGGCTTACAACGCTCAATGTGTATGCTACATCTGGTCTGGTACATAACATCGCATACATTATAGAGCCTAGCGCAGAAGCGTAAGGTATAATTGACATGCGATCCCTTTCCAAATCAGTCTTGGGAGACATCTCTTTGGAGAGGGTGATCCCGTGACAAGTCGGTAAATTACCGCGCTTGGAATCTTCTATACTGAATCGTTTCAGTATGGTGTCAATGTACCTGGACTGCGAAAGTCCCAACAATCTCTTAGATCTATCACGATAGATCTGGATCCCCAGAATGTAGTTGGCATCGCCCAGGTCCTTCATGGAGAACCTCTGTGACAAGAATCCTTTGACTGACTGTAGCATAGGAATATCATTTCTATTAGGAGAATGTCATACACGTACAAGACGAGGAATACCACAATTCTTCCTACAATCTTACTGTAAATGCATGGTTCATCTGGGTTTTTGATAAAGTCGAATTCCTTGACAGTATCATCAAAGCAGATGTTCCAACTCTGCGATGCCTGCTTCAGTCCATAGATGGACTTTAGCAACTTGCACACTTTACCGCTGCTCCCACTCTGAATGAATCCCTCCGGCTGATCCATATAGACGCACTCTTCCAAATTTCCATTTAGGAAAGCCGTCTTTACGTCCATCTGCCAGATTTCATAATCGTGGAAAGAAGCAATGGCAAGAAGGATCCGAATGGATTTGAGCATAGCCACTGGAGAAAAGGTCTCGTCAAAGTCCAAACCAGGTCTTTGATGAAAACCCTTTGTAACAAGTCTAGCTTTATAGGTTTCAACCTGCCCATCTACACCAATCTTCTTTCTGAAGATCCATTTGCAGCCTACGGGTTTTACCCCTTCTGGAGCAAAGTCCAAAGTCCAAACTTTGTTGGTGTACATGGACTCCATCTCGGTCCGCATTGCATCTAGCCATTTTACCGATTCACCGCTCGGAATGGCTTGCTGGAAGCTAGTAGGCTCACCATAGTCAATGGTGCAATCCTCTCTATCCCCGTCTATAAGAAAACCGTAGTATCTCTCAGGCGGATGAGACTGCCTACTACTCCTGCGGAGTGGCGTTGGGATGTACGGTTCTCTTGAAACTTCTGGTTCTTCCAAGCTTTCAGTAATAGCTTGTGGTTCTGGAATTTCTTCCAGTTCTATTGCACTCCCACTTATCTGATTTTCTAAAAATTCAGTTTCCGAGAAGTGGGCATGCTGAGAAACAAAAACCTTTTGTTCCTCTGCGGAATAGAAAAGATACCCTCTGGAGTTCTTTGGGTATTCCACAAACTTACACAGTACTGAGCGTGCCTCGAGTTTGTCCGCATGCTGCTTCTTTACAAAAGCTGGACATCCCCATGTCTTAAGATACTTAAGACAGGGTTTCTTCCCACTCCACATCTGATAAGGGGTGGTAGGCACAGTCTTGGTTAGAGCCTTGTTTAAGAGATATGCAGCTGTTTCTAGTGCATAACCCCAGAAAGATCACGGTAACTCAGCCTTACTCATCATGGAACGAACCATATCCAATAGGGTTCGATTCCGCCTTTCCGATACGCCATTGTGTTATGGTGTGTATGGAGGAGTAAGTTGAGAGAGAATTCCATTCTCTTTTAAGTAGTCCAGAAACTCGGTACTCAAGTATTCACCACCTCGATCAGATCTCAGTGTCTTGATACTTTTGCCTGTTTGTTTTTCAACTTCATTCTTGTATTCCTGAAATTTCTCAAAGGCCTCGGATTTGTGCTTCATTAGGAAGACATATCCATACCTAGATAAATCATCTGTGAAAGTAAAGAAATATGAATAACCACTTCGCGCATGTGTAGACATTGGACCACATACGTCACTGTGTATGAGTCCTAAGAGCTCGCTCGCTCTTACTCCGTGTCCAGTGAACGGAGTCTTTGTCATCTTTCCTATGAGACATGATTCACAAGTGGCATAAGATTGGTACTCGAACGGATTCAAGTATCCCTCTTTATGTAACTTTGTCAACCGTGTCTCATTAATGTGACCCAGTCTACAATGCCATAAGAAAGCCTAATTTGTTTCCGGTGACTTTCTTTTAAGTGTGTTCTGGAAACTGAAAACCTGAGCTTGATTTAATACGTATATCCCGTTTTTCAATGTACCTAACCCAATCAGAACTTGATTTAGGTGGATGTTGACTACATAGCTTACAAAAGTAAAATCATATCCTTCCTTAGAAAGTAAGGATATAGATATGATATTACAAGTCGCACCTGGTACATAAAAACAGTCACGCAGAATCAATATCTGCCCAGTTGTCAGTCCAAGATGATATTCCCCTACGGATTCAGCGTACATGCCCATTCCGTTAGCAGCCCTGAGAGTCATATCACCTATCTTGATAACCTTACGGTTTCTCAGAGCCTGTAACGAATTACAGATGTGAGATCCTGATCCGGTATCCAATACCCAGGAAGTAGGGTTAACTGACATACAGTTCTCTATTACAAACACACCCGAAGCCGAAGCCACAACATACTTCGAATTCTGGCTACTGGCTATGCTAGCCTTGCAATCCTTCTGCCAATGTTCATTCCTGTAACAATAGGAACGTCCCTCTTTTACTACATCCAGTCCCGAAACTTTTGCCCTTCTCTTTCCTTTTAATTCCCTGGTTTCCTTCAGGGTAGAAGGCAGAGACTGTAGAATCAAGTCAGCACCTGACCCATTCTTCAACATGGTCTTCAGGTCCGTGAGCTCAAAATAGCTGGTCTCTGTAAGGACGTTGCCCCCTACAGATGACCCGATAGCCAACTTCGTGTGAAGCAATTCGTTCGAGGTCTCATATCTTGCGATACGAGATTGCTCTCCATATAAATCTTTGTTATGGAGGAAGATAGAAACTAAGTCCATCTTCTCGTGCTGCCTCTGGTATACATCATCAACTGAGGCTAACACGAGGCACTTGGCCTTCGCACATTCTTTTTCCGATGTCTTGCGGATATCAATATCCGAGACAGGGGAAACTGGACCTGAGACGGCAGGGGCTGGATTAGTTAGGAGGTGTTCCAGCTTGTCATGGGCAATGGACATCTGGACAGACCTTTGCCAATCATAATAGTCAGATTCAGTCATTTTATTATCTAGATGTAACCTATGTCTGGTCACTGGGTCACTGCAATTAAGAGAGAGAGAAGAAAACACTTAGCATGATGCTCTTGCAAGTTTAGATTGGTTTTTAATTTATCTAAACAGGATGGCTCCCACTGTCTCTCGAATCCCTCCTCAAACCATAAAGGAAGAATTAGTCGGGATCAATCTCACCGTACAATACTTGCTTAACCGTTCAGCCAGGCCAGTGTCGGTACTTCGAGGGAGGTTTTCCAACGCTTTCGCGAAGTTCCTTAATTAAGTAACCTCTTTTCCCTGTCGGCGTAGCCCCGCTAACACCTTTCTAGACACTTACTTGGTTTATAGCATTGATCGTTAAGTGAGAAAGTTCCCGAGGAGTAGCATATACTCACAGTAGGATCGGGATCCAAAAATCATCGTGTGATAAAACTGAAGGAATCCTACCAGAATCATCACACTCCAAATGGTATGCAGCACTAGTAAGTTTCAGTTTCTTTAGAAACTCCCGATGTGGATTTTTGCCCCATGCTCTTATGACCTTGACGAAGGTCAACAAATCATAAGTCACATGTCAAGTTCTACCCGTCATTGTCCAGGTTAATTTGAACCCACCCATATATACCCTTGACGAAGGTCAACAAGGTAAGACGAAGGTCCCAAACCAACGCATATATCTATGCTATATATGAACACCCAACAGCTACCAATCACTATGCCTTGACGAAGGTCAACAAACTTAGCTTGAATACTATTGAATATTCATATGAAATGACGGAGGGCTACGATGGTTTTGGCGAAACCGTGAACGTAGTGAACTTGATATAATCGAAGGAACGAGATAGCTTTTAAAAGGAGTGGTTCAAGCTCCGCATTTAAAAGTTGGTTTTTGAAAAGAACCGAGTGGTTTTGAAAGTGTTCCAACGACTTTTACTTGGTTTATTTTCTTGCATTAAATTTAATGTGTCCCATCATTTAATCCTACCATTGCAGAAAACAAAGAAAATATGACGTACGCTTATGCCATCCGCATTCGCCACGGGCCCCGTCATCACCCGTTAGGTTACTTAACTAACGACAGAGCGGGGGTTGGACTAGCGCGGATGCAAAACATAAGCAACGCCTAAATAGATATCATATATAGATATATTCATTCGTCAGATGCAATGATAGCCATTCCAGATCACAGATGAACACTTTGGATATACTAGGAATCTGCGATTCGTTCGAGCCTGCAACGAAAAGCGGATTACACGGTCGCGAGAATAGCCAAACCCCACCCTAGACCCCTACGGGTGCGGCAAACTACCCGCCAAGTACCCGAAGCGAAGCAACCTCCCTCAACAACGTGAGTAAGCCACTCGGCACTTCGAGATACCCGGTAGTTTTTGCACCCCACCTTGGGTCTATCCTAAGAGCAAAAACAGTAAAAGAAATTATACAATGGCGGCTACAACCTCATCCCGGATGTGCGGCCATAAAATAATATTACATCAATTACAAATTTTACATTTGAATGAAAGAAAAAGAAACTCTCATCTCACATCCACCCGGCTATTCATCCGCGACAATCCAACGAGTTCATATCCACAAACCATCAACATTACAGATCACAGATATGTATAACCCCCACTAATCGACGTATAGCGATTAGCAGACGTTCAATACATATAACACATCACAGATAATATCCATTAGCCAAAGTCTACGGAATTTCGATCAAAATACGGATTTGTAACCACCCCAAAAACAAATTTGTTCTCTGGAAAATCTGGGCAGAAACAAACTATATTAAAAATCCCAAAACCTCCAACTAAGTACACTGCAGCAAAAATGGTCCACGGCCGAGTCAACTCGGCCGCGGATCCGCGGCAAGAAGTATGTTTTTGCCGCGGATCCGTGGCGATTTGACCGACTCACTGGATCGTTTTTGTTCTGTGTCTTTAGAAAACCCTGAGCCAATTTTTCATATATGTCAAATTATTTTTAGAGCAGTATAAAAATCGGCAGAAAGTTGGTTTTTACGGACGTGTTTCGCGATTTTTTTCCGATCGAAATTCTAAATACTTTGCTAACTTGCTAGCTTATGTTTAGCTAGGCTCTGATACCACTATAAGTCCACGTTGCTCACCCCGGTTCCTACGGGGAGGCGGAAATGGTGAAAAACGATTTTTTGGCACAAAGGCAACATGGACTAAAAGAAGGATCTTTGCTAAACTACAAACTAGAAAACTACTTGAGGTACTATCTACTATGCCATAGAGATTATACCTCACGATACCGGTCCTTCGGATCTTCATTCCGCTGTCCTGCTCCTCCATCCACGCTCCGAGGGTCGATCCGGATCTTGATCACCTCCGCGGCCTTCTTGAGTCGAAGACGATCCACCCGAGAGTTGTACTCCGAGCTCCACCTCGAGCCAAGGCAACTAGGGCAACAAGATCGCTAGACTTGATGTCCTAGGTTGTGTAGAAGTAGTAGATGGATGTGTTTTTCTATTTGGATCCTTTTTCTCTCAACACATGAGATCAAAGGAAGAATCAAGAGGAGGAAGAAGAAGGAACAACCATGGAGCTTTTTTTTTTCTTCTCACAAGAGAGAGAATGAGAAATGAATTATGAGCTAAAGAAAATGAACCATAGTTGCAATAATATACCACTATCATTATTACTAATCTTTTCAAGATTAAGTTGATGGCAACAATTGACTTGACCATTTTCATAATCCAAAAAAAAATAAGAAATCCAAAGAATACTCTAGACCTCTCATGAAGGTCCAAGTCAACTTTGGTCAAACGGTTAACGAAGTCAAGTATGGTCAAATGGTCAAAGCAATTAGCCATCATACAATAATCACTAAAAAGATTAGTAAATAATGTCCCCGGCTCATAATGGTTTTGACCGAACCAACTGCCAAAAACCCTAATGAGTCCACCTCAAAATGGTTTTGACCGAATCAACTGTCAAAACCCTAATGAGGCACCTCCTTCTTCTTCTCTCCTCAAAACTGTGCATACACACCCGCATCCGCATTCCGTAGAATGCGCATGCACAGAAGAAAAAATAAATCCATCCATGCAATACTAGGATCCGGCTTAAACCAAAGCCCACTAGTATTGCCTGCCCGAACAGCATACGCACACAAGTGCACGTAGCCTTGCCGTAAAACCATACGGCCTCTACACGTTTCGATCAGTGCAGGGAAACTCTCTGTGTGGAACTCTAAAGACTCGACACTACGCTGGAAGTGGGTTTAACCACAGACCGCAAGCGGCACTAGCTGTACGTAACGGTCCCCAGGTAGATGTCGATAAGAAGGCCGATGAGGTAAACCCATCCGAACTCCTACTGAGCCTGTTTGTGACAATCTCCGTACAGTCCGGTTTGTTCGTCTAAGAGTATCGCATGGCGGGCCTAGGGGGGCGGTAAACGTCAGTCCCCTAATAGCGGTACAAGTAGTGTCGGAGTGTAGCCCAGAACACCCTGAGATAACACTGGAAACCTACCAGTATATCTCGCTTGCCCTGGCCATGGACTTTGTGTAATGGCTCTCCTAGACACAGCGCGATATCAACCCTTAATACCGGGAGAGACGAATCCTGTCTAACCGTCATTGCCTCCAAGTGCTTCGGGACTGCACCCAACTGCTACCTGTTTGCACGACTCCTTTGAGCCGTGGTAGGGTAGCAATCTAAGAACAGTGGGAACACACTCGAGGCGAAGTGACAGTGTCAAGTCAACGGACTAAGCTGTACTCATGTCACCTGGGAACTGATAACTGACGATAGGTATAATACCAACCAACAGTTCCCGACGAGTCCTGTCCAGTGTACTCGTAACCTAACGAGTACCCGCATACTATCTCCAGTACGACGTACTGATGGTTGTGGGAGAGACCACCTCCCCTGCTGGGATGAGAAGCGCATACGCTAGTCTACTCCGGAGTATCGATGCCCTGTCTCGATAATCCTACAAGTAGGGACCTGTATAAGGATGTGCTTATAGATTACCCAGCCCCCACAAGTGTGACTGCCATCACAACGTTGGTAATCAAGCAAAGATCCTAAGGGCTCCACTAATATGTATATAAGCGATATGCTAAAAGAAACACATGCACATATTGAAGTAGAGACAAGCCAAGTAGCATACTACCATTTTGAGCAAGATTGTCTATACAACTGTGAATATCCCAAGCTTCCATTAAGTAATATACAAGATAGTATGATACAGTAATGGCCTTTAGGGCATATACACTAACATTTATGTACATCTGCCAAATTTCATAATCGTGGATGGCAGCAATGGCAAGAAGAATCCGAATGGATTTGAGCATAGTCACTGGAGAAAAGGTTTCATCATAGTCCAAACCAGGACTTTGACGAAAACCTTTTGCAACAAGTCTAGCCTTATAGGTTTCAACCTGTCCATCTACACAAATCTTCTTTCTAAAGATCCATTAGCAGCCTACGGGTTTTACCCCTTCTGGAGCAATGTCCAAAGACCATAGTTTGTTGGTGTACATGGACTCCATTTTGGTCTGCATTGCATCTAGCCATTTTACCGAGTCTCTGCTCTGAATGGCTTGCTGGAAGTTAGTTAGCTCATCATCGTCGATGATACAATCCTCTCTATCCCCATCTATGAGAAAACCATAGTATCTCTCGGACGGATGAGACTGCCTACTAGTCCTGCGGAGTGGCGCAGGGATGTTCGGTTCTTTCGAAACTTCTGGTTCTACCATGCTTTAGTAATAGCTTGTGGTTCTGGAGTTTCTTCCAGTTCTATTGCGCTCTCATTTATCTCTTTTTCTAAAAATTGAGTTTCTAAAAAGTGGGCATGCCGAGAAACAAAAACCTTTTGTTCCTCTGCGTAATAGAAAAGATACCTCCCGGAGTTCTTTTGGTATCCCACAAACTTACACAGTACTGAGCGTGTCTCGAGCTTGTCCGCATGCTGTTTTTTTACAAAAGCTGGACATCCCCATATCTTCAGATACTGAAGATAGAGTTTCTTCCCACTCCACATCTGATATGGTGTGGTAGGCACAGTCTTGGTAGGAACCTTGTTCAAAAGATATGCAGCTGATTCTAGTGCATAACCCCAGAAATATCGCGGCAACTCAGCGTTACTCATCATGAAACGTACCATATCCAATAAGGTTCGGTTCCTCTTTTTTGATACACCGTTGTGTTGAGGTGTGTATGGAGGAGTAAGCTGAGAGAGAATTCCATTCTCTTTTAAATAATCCAGGAACTTGGCACTCAAGTATTCACCACCTCAATCAGATCTAAGTGTCTTGATACTATTGTCGGGTTTTTTTTCCACTTCATTCTTATAATCCCGAAATTTCTCAAAGGCCTCGGATTTGCGTTTCAGCAAGAATACATGTCCATACCTTGAGAAATCATCCGTAAAAGTAATGAAATAGGAATAATCACTTCTTGCATATGTAGACATTGGATCACACACGTCACTGTGTATGAGTCCCAAGAGCTCGCTCGCTCTTACCCCGTGTCCAGTGAACGGAGTCTTTGTCATCTTTCCTTTGAGACATGATTGACAAGTTGCATAAGACTGATATTCGAACAGATCCAAATATCCCTCTTTATGTAACTTCGTCAACCGTGTTTTATTGATGTAACCCAGTCTACAATACCATAAGAAAACCTGATTTAATTTTGGAGACTTTCTTTTAAGTGTGTTTTGGACGATGAAAACCTGAGCTTGATTTAATACGTATATACCGTTATCTAGTGTACCTGACCCAATCAATGCTTGATTAAGGTGGATGTAGACCACATCGCTTACAAATGTAAAATCATAACCTTCTTTAGAAAGTAAAGATACAGAAATGATATTACATGTCAAACTAGGTACACACAAACAGTTACGCAAAATCAAAATCTGCCCACTTGTCAATCCTAGGTGATATTCCCCTACGGATACAGCATCCACGCTCATTCTGTTAGAAACTCTGAGAATCATATCACCTGCATTGATAACTCTACGGTTTCTCAGAGCCTATAATGAATTACAGATATGAGATCCTGATCCGGTATCTAGTACCCAGGAGGTAGAGTTAATTGAGAGACAGTTTTGAATCATAAACACACCCGAAGCCGAAGCCACAACGTGCTTTGAATCCTGGTTTTTGGTTTTCCAAGCCCTGCAGTCATTCTGATAATGGCCTATCCCGTGACAATAGAAATATTCCTCCTTCTCTACCGTTAGCCTCGAAACTCTTACCCTGCCCTTTCCCTCTACCTTACTGACACCGCCTGTCGGCTTGGTGGAGGCCTTCTTCTTCTCTCCCTTGGCTTTCACCTTGGATCTAGAAGATGAAGATTCTCCAATGAGTAGAGCGGGTGTCTCTCTGGATTCCTGCAGGGTGCCCTCAGCGCTCCTATACATATTGAGCAGTTCTGGAAGTGAAACTTCCTTCCCTTGAATGTTGAAATTCAAGATAAACTAGGCGTAAGTAGAGGGGGGACTATAGAATCAAGTCAGTATATAACTCGTTATGCAACGTGGTCCACAGGTCCTCGAGCTCTTTAATATAGCTAATCATCTTAAGGATGTAGTCCCCTACAGATGACCCGACAGCCAACCTCGCCTGAAACAATTCCTTCGAGTTCTCATATCTTGCGATACGAGATTGCTCTCCATATAAATCTTTGGTATAGAGAAAGATGGAAGCTAAGTTCATCTTCTCGTACTGCCTCTGGTGTTCATAATCTATTGAGGCTAACACGAGGCACTTGGCTCCCGCACTGTCTTTTTTCGATGTCTTACGGATATCAACATCCGTGACGGTGGAATCTGGACCTGGGACGGCGGGGGCTTTAGTAGTAAGAAGGTAGCCCATCTTGTCATAGGTAATGGCCATCTGGACATTCCTTAGCCAATCATAATAGTTTGGCCCAGTCAATTTGTTTTTATCTAGCAGTAACTTAAGCCCAGTCATTTTCGTCGCTGCAGTCAAGAGAGAGAGGAGAAACACTCAGTATGATGCTCTTGCAAGTTTAGATTTGTTGTAAGTTTATCTAAACAGGATGGCTCCCACTGTTTCTCTAATCCTTCCTCAAACCATAAAAGAATAATTAGTTAGGATTAATCTCACCCTACAATTCTTGCTTAACCTTTCGGCCAGGCTGGTGTTGGTACTTTGAGAGAGGTTTTCCAACGCTTTCGTGAAATTCCTTAATTATATAAGCTCTTTTCTCTTCAGGCATAGCCCCGTTAACACCGTTCTAGACACCTACTTGGTTTATAGTATTGATTATTTAGTGAAAAAATCTCCAGAGAAGTAGCGGATACTCATAGTAGGATCGGGATCTAAATATCATCGTGTGATAACCTTGAAGGAATCCTACCAAAATCATCACACTCCAAATGGTATGAAACACTAGCAAGTTTCAATTTCCTTAGAAACTCCCAGTGTGGATTTTTGCCCCAAGCTCTTATGACCTTGACGAAGGCCAACATATCATAAGTTGCAAGTTAAGTTCTACCTGTCATTGTCCAGGTTAATTTGAACCCACCCGTACATACTCTTGACAAAGGCCAAAATAAAAGTATGACTGTCCCAAACCAACGTATCTATCTATGCTACAGATGAATACCCAGCAACTACCAATCAATATTCCTTGGCGAAGATCAAAATACATAGCTTGAATACTACTGAATACCCATCTGAAATGACAGAGGGCTACGAATGGTTTTGGAAAAACCGTGAACGTAATAAACTTGATATAATTGAAGGAACCATGATAGCTTTTAAAGGAGTGGTTTAGGCTCCGTATTTAAAAGTTTGTGTTTTGAAGAAAACCGAGTGGTTTTGAAACTGTTCCAACGATTCAGCTTTGGTTTGTTTTCTTTACATTAATCAATTAATGATGTCCTATCATTTAATCATATCATTGCAGAAAGAAACGAAAATACAACGTATGCTTATGCCATCCGCATTCGTTATGGGGCCTCGTCATACACCATTAGGTTACTTAACTAATGGCAGAGCGGGGGCTGGACTAGCACGGGTGCAAAATATAAGCAACGTCTACTATATATCATATATATATATCCATTCATCTCACGCAATAATAGGCATTCAATATCACAGATGAATATATTGGATATACTAGGAATTCCGTGTTTCGTATAAGCCTATAATGAAAAACGGATTCCACGGTCGTGATGATTAGCCAAACCCCACCCTAGACCCCTATGGGTGCGGAAAACTACCCGCCAAATTCCCGAAGTGAAGCAACCTCCCTTAGAAAATGAGTAGGCCACTTGGCACTTCAAGAATCCGGTAGTTTGTGCACCCCGCCTTGGGTCTATCTTAGGAACAAAAACAGTAAATGAAATAATACAACGGTGGCTACAAGCTCAACCCAGATGTGCCCCGCAAAATAATATTACATCACTTTACTAATTTACATAAATGAAAGAAAGAAAACTCTCTTCTCACATCCCCCGGCTATTCATCCAAGACGATCCAATATTCCATATATATAAACCACAACAGATCATAGATATGTGCAACCCCCACTAATCAACGTATAGCGATTAGCAGACGTTAAGCATCATATATCCAAACACAGAAAACCCGATTAGCCAAGTGACTTAAGAATTTCGATCGAACATATTTTCCGTGTCTACCTCATGTACAAACCAGCACACAAACAATACTGGGTAGAAACCAAATATACCAGAAATCACAATTCCACAAAATAGACCCACAGAAGAAAATCAGTGTAACTCGGTCTCGACTCGGCCGCGGAACCGCGGCGAAACGCACTATTTCTCCGCGATTCCACGGTGGTCTTGGCGATTTACGATCTCAATTTTCTTTTGTGTTCTTAAAATACCCTGCTTGTATTTTTAAGGCCTCCGAAATAATTTTTAGACCAGGTTTTAAAAAAGACAGCAAGCATGGGTTTGAAATTATGATTTCGGGTTTTTCCGACGATCAAAATTCTAACTACTTACTAACTAGCTAGTTAAGGTTTAGTAGGCTCTGATACTACTGTAAGTCGATGTCGCACATCCCGTGGGTTCGCGGGGAGGCGGAATGTCCAAAAAACGATTTTTACAAGCTTCGCAACACCGACTAAACACTAAGATCTTTACTTGAACCTTAACTAACAAACTACTAGAGGTTTAACTACTATGTAAGAGTGTTACACCTCCGTATACTAGTCCTTCGAGTCTTCTTGTCCTCCTCTCCTTGGCTCCTCGAAGTGTACGGATCACGCTTGATCGTCGGCCTCCTCAAGTCAAAGACGATCCACCCGAGAGTTTATAGTTCGAGCTCCAACCTCTAAACCGAGGTAACTAGGGTACCTAGTTCACTAAACTAGATAGCCTAGAGGATGTAGAGAGTGATGATGGACTAATTTATCTTCAAATACCCTAGGTTTCTCAACACATGAGACATTTAGGGTTGAGGAAGAAGAAGAAAGCTTGAGGAGATGAGAGTGTTGAGGATAGAATGATGAGAAGAATGGCTAATGTTGATAACTATGAAACAAAATAATAATTCAACAATAATAATAACATAATGCACCATGCCTTAATAGTCATCCATGAGTCACCAAGTAGCCATGCTTCATTTATTGTAAATCTACACCTCATATCTCCACCTCATTAACCATTTAACAAAATGGTTTATACAACAAATGAGGTGTCTTCTTCTAGAAGCACTTTTGCACAAATTACAAAAATACCCCTCACCGTATATACATACCCGTATCCGTATTCCGAAAAATACGAATACAAAGAGACAAAAATAATCCAATAATCTAATACTAGGATCCGGTTTAAACCAAAACCCACTAGTATTATCCGTCTGAATCATGATCCGTGCACAAGTACACGTATATGATCGAACTATGCCGTAAAACCATACGGCCTCTACATCGTTTCGCCCAAACCAAGTAAACCCTCTGTGTGGGACTCTAAAGACTCGACAGTACGCTGGCAGTAGGTTTAACCACAAGCGCGTCAGCGGTACTAGCTGCACGTAACGGCTACCCAGGTATCTGTCGATAAGAAGGCCGATGAGTAAACTCATCCGAACTCCTACTGAGCCTATCTGTGACAATCTCCGTACAGTCCGGTATGTTTGTCTAAGAGTATCACATATCGGGCCTATGGACGGTAACCGTCAGACCCCTAATAGCGCAATAAGTCATGCCGGAGTAGAGCCCAAAACACCCTAAGAAACTACAGGAGCACCTACCAGTAAATCTTGCTTGGACTTTATGTAATGGCTATCCGAACACAGCGCGATATCAACCCACAATACCGGGAGTGACGAATCCAATCTAACCGCTACTGCCTCCAATTGCTTCATGAATGCACCCAACTACTACCTGTTTGCACGACTCCTTTGAGCCGTGGTAGGGTAGTAATCTAAGAACAGTGGGAACACACTCGAGACGGAATAGCGGTGTCAAGTCGACGGACTAAGCTGTACTTATGTCACCTGGGAACTATTGCCTGACGATAGGTATAATACCAACCAGCAGTTCCCCACGAGTTCTGTCCAGTGTAACTCATAACCCAATGAGCACATGTATACTATATCCAGTACGACGTACTAATGGCTGTAGGACAGACCATCTCCTTTGCTGGGATGAAAAGCGTATACACTAGTATACTCTGGAGTATCGATACCCTGTCTTGATAATCCTACGACTACGGACCTGTATAAGGATGTGCTTATAGACTACCCAGCACCCACTAGTGTGACTGCCATCACAACGCTGGTAGTCAAGCAAAGATCCTAAGGGCTCTATCAATATATATTAGCGATACGTTAAAAGAAACATATACACATATTAAGATAGAATCAAACCAAGTAGCATACTACCATATTGAGCAAGCCAGTTATTATATTCGTGTATATCTCAATCTTCCAAAATGTAATATACAAACCAGTACTATACAATAATGTCCTCTAGGGCATATACCACTAACAGATGTGGCGCGGATGCAATTCTCGGGGAAGAGGGAGTCGGCGGTCGTAGGTTAAAGGTGTGAGTGGCTCGGTATAAGGAGGAAGAAGGAGGCATGAGGGTTTTCTAGGGTTCGGCTAGGCTTCAGTTTTGAGGGGGAGGTAAATTGTTCAAGAGAGAGAGGGACAAATCATATATTTATATATAGAAAGAGGATAGATGTAAACTTTCAAATGAACCCCCCCCCCCAAAACTATATCTTCTCATAATACCCCTAAAACTGTTTCGAAAGATTATCTAAAGATTTTAATAACTTATCATATCTTTTCTTTAAAACTAACCAACTAAAATATATCTTGGATTAAAGCTAATGTTAGACAAAAATTATATGTATATATAAAACAGATATTATAGATTAGCAGACAAATATTAAATGCTCACAAAATATTAAAGTTTAAACAGTATAGGTTGACATGCATGCATGTGGGTTATTTAATCAAATCTTAAAGCAATTTAACTTAGGGATCAAGACACGAAAAAAAACGGTTATTATGAATAACTATCCAAATACCAATCATAACCCAATAGCAGTAATATTTAAACTTCCCCACACATTATTTATATAAACAAAAATATCGTACGATCGTGCTAGGGTGTTATATTATACCCAACTACAAAACAATTTCGTTCTCGAAATTCATGAAGAACAAAAGGAACAAAACAAGGAAAAGAACAAGAACAACGGATGTAATAAGAACAATCAATCTTATATTCACGGGAACAGGAATCGAATAATAACAAGAAAAGGACAAGATCAAAGAAACTCGGATTCACGGGAAATAAGTTTGAGAAGTTGTGCACGTAAATTAATGTGAAAAACACGTGCTGTAGGTGAATAAGAATACCGAAAGGTAATCATGTAGAAAGTAATATTGCACAAAAACGAGATGGTGTCAAGTCGAATATCAATAATTAAGTCAGGATAGTGTCAAACTGAAAATCAATCTGGAGGTCAAGTCATGTCTGGTATCAATATAGGAGTCAAATTAGGTCAAACAGGGTGTGTATTGATGGAATTGACTGGTGAATATACTTTTATCCTCAGAGTATCCCATGACTAGCTGGAAGGACTATGAGCAGGGCGGTCGTGCCCTGGACGACAACAATATCAAGAATCAGGTCGGTAGTGTGAACATCCTCGAGTGGTGTCACATGATTATGATGGAGCTTTTTCTAGCGTGAATATCACTCGAGTATACCGGTATTTCCACCCTTCAGTTCTCTAATGAACAATAACTCTTGACTGGTAATATAACGATCACAAATCCAAGATGCTAACTAAACCATTCACAAGCCATATCGATGCAACACTGAAAGATGTCATAAGTCAGATACATACATGTCATAACACGAATACTCCAACTGATCCATGTTCAACTACAAAGTAATGATGTTAGAAGTCAGATACATATACATACACTTTTGACCAGAACATAGATGCTCACTCGACCATAATTCAGATGTCCTCTTTTGACCATAATTCAGATGTCCACTCGACCATAATTCAGATGTCCCCTTTTTGACCATAATACAGATGTCGCTCTTAGACTAGAATACAAATGTCATGCTTAGACCAGAATACAGATAGCAGGATGGCCAAATGTAATACCCTAGTTCATTTATACCAGTTCTATTTTGAGTATTTCTTTATCTATAGCTATTTCTTGATTTACTGTGTTTTGGGTACGAATAATGTAGTTGATATATGTATTTTCATCCGACCCGACCCGCTTGCTGGAAACCCCTCTTGATTCCTGTTTATGATTTATCCCGGCTATTAACGAGGATCCGTGCACTTTCATATTGTTTATACTACATACTGGCATTATATCTGGTATCTGCAATTTTTTTTAATAAAACAAGTAAAGTCAAATAAAATATTTTAAAAATATCTATCATGGTTTGCATCATACCCCTAACCCTGTCGTAGTATCCATACATCTGGTTCTCGTTCCGTTCAGTGAAACGGACTCGTTTGGATAGCTACGTGCACGTTACGTGTATCCATTCTTGGGGGTATGCATTTTAATGACCCGGATATCCTACTTTTGTTTTGATTGATACGTATATTATCCGTATTTTAAAACTAGATTTTTAGACCCGACCCGGGCGTGTTTGGACTATTTTTGTAATTAGCCAAAAATCTCAAATATATATAATATTATATTCCTTGCTAAACTGTTGATATTTTATATGCATAAGATTTTTTTTATAACAAAATATATTAAAATATATATTTTAAAGTTATATCCTAACTCTAAATCACAACAGACTCTCTCTCCCTCTTCCTTTTACTATATATATATTAATTATATACATTGTTTTTACAAAGGAAACCCACGTTCTCTCTCTCTCCTCACTTCTTCTTCTCAAAATTTTCTTTCCCGCCTCGCGAAACTCGTCCGCGCCCCTCTCCGCCCCACGTCGCCGATCCTCGACCTCGTCACCTTCCTTTCCTACTCGTCCTCACCTCCACGCACCTCTCTCTTCTCCCGAGTCCATGCAAACCCACAATCCCGCAAGAGACCCGACCAAAGAACCCACGACACCCATCGCCTCCCATTGCCGGTGACCCCTCGCCGTCACCACCATCCCGTCGCAACCACCACCTCTTGTTACCCTCATCTCCCTCTCTCTCTTTCCTCCTTCACCCTATACCCGAGCTCATCCCCTGCAAGAACCCCGATGAACCCACTGCGAGAACCGCAGCCCACTTGCCTCGCTGTGAAACCTCGCCGGAGTTCCGACCCATCTCCGTCGTTGCCCCCTTGCCACCTCCTCTGACCCCAGAGCACCCAAGTCCTGAGAGAAACACTCTTCTCCTTCTTCCTCCTTCTTCTTCCTTCTTCTTCTTCTCTTTTCTTCTTCTTGTTTCTTGATTGTCCGGTCATCGCCGGAGCTGCGCCGTCGCTGTCGATCAGGCCGACCCAGTGGGCATCCTCAACCAGCGTAGTCACCTTCCTAGTTCTGCGTCGTCGCCGTCGCTGTTTCTTGATTGTCCGGCCTTGCCTAGTTATGTTCTGTACGCCGTGTGTGTATCGCGATGTTTACCTGACGTCGGACGCAGCGCATCCTACCGTATGATCCGTTCAGGCAAGTTCATCTTGCTACATGCTATGATACATATTTTGCATCCATGTGAATAAAAATATTACATGTTTATTACATTGTGCATCCATATTACAAATTTACAGTTTTTCGATACCCGTATGCATTCATATCGTTATTTACATATCTAGTCGCATGCAAGTTCATCTTGCTACTTGCTATGATTCATATTTTGCATCCATATGAATAAAAATATCACATGTTGATTGCATTGTACATCCATATTAATGTTTTTCTGTTTTCGGATACCCGTGTGCATCTGTATCATTTATTATACATCTAGTTGCATGCCATGTCATATTAATTCATATTACTATTACATTAGTACCCCATGCTTGATAATGTGCATCCTACATAGTCATAGAGCTGTAGATGTAACCCCTGATAGATATTTGTGCATCCGTGTTTTATTGTGTATCCATACCATTAATTATATATCTAGTTGCATGCCATGTCACATTATTTCATGTTACTATTATCTTAACACCCCATGCTTGATAATGTGCATCCTACATAGTCATGGAGCTGTAGATGTAACCCCTGATAGACATTTGTGAATCCGTGCTTTTAGCATGAACCCGTACTTGCTACAGTTTTATTATGAGCATCCGTTTGATACTTGTGCACTACCTGTCATGACCTGATATACCACTACTTGACATATTACCTGATCCTGTTTCTAATGCCGACAATCTTGACATGTTGTCCTGACGGACGTATCCTATTGTCTGCATAGAAAAACATGTACCTGCTTGATCCTGTGTTGGAATTAGCTCCAGATTTATCAATACCTGACTTGAACACATAACTTAGGGGTAAGGGGAAATCAATGATGAAACCTGACTTGTAACTCAACAGTTCGACGCTTATACTGATCGGTTTTACGGGCTAGGCCAGCCCCGGGATGCTGCTGCTGACATCATTCGTCTGTACATGTTACATGTTTACTGCCTTGCGGCACGTCTCGGATTCAGCCCGAGAGTCTTGACCGTGGTCCCGGGCATGCACGGGATACTATTGAGTTACATCGATGATTCATTAAATTGATTTCAAAGACTTGAGAGTAATTAACCCAGTAGCATAGATTACTCACCGCATGCACATACACTTCACTGTTCCATATTCGTGTTACTGTTATACACTCATTAATGTTCATACTCATGCCTTCATATCTTGTTACCTCCTGATTATATTTTTATTGTTTGATATTATGACGCACTGACGTCTGGGTTTTGCATGGCCCAGATCCTCTGTCTCTTTCGCAGGCTGATCAGGAGTATTTCCGCCATCAGGCCGAGCAGTAAGGATCCTGATCATGGCGGATAGAGAACTGCGATCGTACCAGAGGCGTGTTGATGACGCCGCATTGCTTGGAGTAATTCATGGGATGCTGGAGAAGCAGAAGCGGCAAACCGAGCTGAACCAGCGGCAAACCAAAGCTTTTCAGGAGGGTTTGCGGATAGTCCAGCAGTCCGTAAATACTGTTGCAGCCAAACCAGTACAGCGTGTGGGTTCCGTGGAGGATTTCTGGAGACTTGGTCCATCCACTTTCACTGGTTTGGAAGAGTCGTTGCCAGCTGAGCAGTGGCTAGTCGATACGGAGAATCTGCTCATTGCAGCACAAATTCCGGAGGACCAGAGAGTGGATGTTGTACGCATCCAATTGGTGGACTATGCCCATGAGTGGTGGCTTGTGGAAGAGATCCGTTGGCCCAAGCCGATCAGTTGGGCAACTTTCTCGCAGAGTTTCTTAGAGAAGTTCTTTCCACAGACTGCACGGGAGGAAATGGAAGAAAGATTTATCAGTCTGAAGTAGAATGGCGGATCTGTGGATGCGCATGCGGCTGAGTGGACACGGCTCAGCCGATTCACGGGACCTTTGGTGGCCAAAGAAGCTGATAGGGTACGAAGGTTTATGCGCAGTTTGGACGTGGAAATCCAGAGACACGTTATATATCTGGGATTGACCACTTTCTCGCAAGTTCTTAAAGCAGCCAGAGAGCAGCAGAGCTTATCAGTGAAGACAAAGGGTACGCAGCAGCAGGCAGTTGTGATACGGAAGCCGGCGTTTACACAGAACTGAGCGCCTATGTGTAAAGGTAGTCCAGTGAACCGACATGGCATTGTACCGATGAAGAAGCCTATCGTGCCCGAGCAGAAAGGAAGGTTGTTTTGTGACTTCTGCCGTCTATCTGGACACTTGCAGAGGGAGTGTCAAAGGAGGCTTGGACTCTGTTTGGTTTGTGGATCAGCGGATCATACTATCAATACTTGTCTGTCGAAGC
Source organism: Agapanthus africanus (assembly GCA_030015575.1). NCBI lineage: Eukaryota > Viridiplantae > Streptophyta > Magnoliopsida > Asparagales > Amaryllidaceae > Agapanthus > Agapanthus africanus. Next base: position 661,624,963 of record CM057342.1, on the reverse strand, counting down.
TTTGTTTGAAGGATGATGTTCAGAAGCCACTGCAGAGGCAGATTCAGGGGCAGAAGCAGATAACTCAGGGACCTAATCAAGCTCGAGCCTTTACTCTGACGGTCGAAGAGACCAAGGCTTCAGATGAAGTTGTTTCAGTATCCTACTTGTTCATGATTTTCCCGCATTAGCATTATTCGATTCTGGTGCATCTCATTGCTTTATGTCGTCCAAGTTTATTGCTACACACTTGATTGCTTGCACGGCCCTGTCTTGTTGCTGGGATATACACACTGGGAATGGGAAGATCATATCTAGTAGTGAGTGCAAGGATTGTTCGGTTGTGATCCGCAGACGAGAGTTATTTGCAGATTTCTTGGTGATCGATACTCGCAGTTATGATGTTATCTTGGGAATGGACTTTCTTGGCACTTTCCACGCTCACATTGATTGTAGGGCAAAGAAAGTGATTTTCCAGATTCCCGGGTATCCGGAGTTTGTTTTTGTTGGAGGTAGCAGTTCTGTCGGGCCAGAAGAGTTTAGGGCTAGGCCGACAGGCGTCATTCTTTCGTCAATGGAAGTTGATAAGGAAGAAGCACCAGCTGTAGTTTGAGAGTTCATGGATGTGTTCGAGGACATTTCGGGCTTACCGCCAAAGCGAGATGTGGAGTTCGCGATTGATCTTGTTCCTGGTGCAGCACCAATCTCAAAGGCGTACTATCCGATTGCACTAGTGGAGTTGGAAGATGTAAAAAAAGCAGGTTACTGAATTGCTAGAGAAGGGTTGGATTCGCAGCAGCAATTCACCTTGGGGAGCTCCAGTTCTTCAAGTCAAGAAGAAAGATGGCACAAGGAGGATGTGCATCGATTATCGAGAATTAAACCGGGTGACTATTAAGAACAAGTACCCTATCCCTCGCATTGGTGAATTATTCGAGCAACTCAGTGGCGCGAGGGTATTCTCGAAGCTGGATTTGCGATCCGGATATCATCAAGTTCGAGTTAAATCAGAGGACATTTGCAAGACTGCGTTCCGAACTCGATATGGACATTACGAGTATTTAGTGATGCCATTCGGAGTCACGAATGCACCGGCGATATTTATGGACTTGATGAACCGAATCTTTTCACCGTTCTTAGACCAATTTATAGTGGTGTTCATCGATGATATTCCGGTCTACTCAAGGAGCCGAGAAGAGCATGCTGAACACTTGAAGATTGCACTGCAGACGTTGAGGCAAGAAAGATTATATGCAAAGATGAGCAAGTGCGGGTTTTGGCTTGAAGAAGTGAAGTTTTTGGGGCATGTCATATCCGGAGATAGAATCGCCGTTGACCCTGAGAAGATTGCAGCAGTTCAAGAATGGCCGATTCCGAGGAATGTAGCAGAGATCTGAAGTTTTCTGGGGCTTGCAGGATACTACAGAAGATTCGTGGAAAATTTTGCTCGATTGGCTGAGCCTTTGACCAAGCTTACATGGAAGGAGGTACCGTTCGTGTGGACGGATAGTTGTGGATCATCTTTTGAGGCGTTGAAACAAAGATTGATAACCGCTCCTATTTTGACCGTAACAGACGGTTCCAGAGGGTTGGTGTTTCACAGCGACGCATCTGGGAAAGGTTTGGGATGCGTTTTGATGCAGCATGGGAAGGTTATAGCCTACGCATCAAGACAGTTGAAGACCCATGAGAAGAATTACCCAACTCATGATTTGGAGCTTACGGCAGTGATTTTCGCTTTGAAGATTTGGAGACACTACTTATTGGGCAAAAGGGTCGAAGTATTCACCGATCACAAAAGCCTAAAGTATGTGTTCACGAAGAAAGAACATAATATGAGGCGGCGTAGATGGTTGGAGCTGATGGATGGCTATGATCTTGATCTCAAGTACCATCCGGGGAAAGTTAATATAGTGCCGGATGCGCTTAGTCGGTTGCCAGCAATTCGGATGTTGACGGCACAGAAGGAGCTTATCGAGGATTTTCGGAGATTTGAGTTGGAGATCGTGTTACCGCATTCTTCAGGAAAGTTGATGCAGATATAAGTACAGTCGTCATTGATCAATAATATTAAGGCAGTGCAGTTACAGGACCCAAGATTGCAGAAGTTTCGAGAACAGGTTGAGGCGGGACTTCGAACAGACTTGTTAATTCATGAAGATGGTTCGTTGCGTTATGGTAGCCGTTTGTGTATGCCGAAAGGAGACATTCATGAAGAAGTGATGAGGGAGGTGCACAGTTCCGCATATTCTATACATCCAGGGAGCACGAAGATATACCGTGATCTAAGACAGCATTTCTGGTGGGAAGGCATGAAAAGGGAGATCACCCGCTTTGTAGCAAAGTGCTTGGTGTTTCAGCAAGTTAAGGCTGAACATCAAAGGGTAGCTGGTTTATCGCAACCACTTCCGATTCCCCAATGAAAGTGGGAACACATAATCATGGATTTCGTGACAGCTTTACCGTGGAGTCCAAAGGGCAACAATGCAGTTTGGGTGATTGTTGATCGATTGACCAAGGCAGCTCATTTCATACCGTTTCGAGTTAGTCAGTCAACGGAAGCACTAGCGGAGCGGTACATGCAGGAGATTGTGAGATTGCATGGAGTACCTGTGAGCATCATTTCCGACCGTGATACCCGATTCTTATCCCACTTCTGGAGGAGTCTACAGGAAAGTTTGGGGACGCGATTGAAGTTTAGCACCGCTTATCATCTTTAGACAGATGGCCAGTCGGAGAGAACGATCCAAACTCTTGAAGATATGTTGAGAGCTTACATGTTGGACTTCAAGGGTTCATGGGAGGATCATCTATACTTGGTGGAGTTTTCTTACAATAACAGCTTTCAGGCGACTATTCAGATGGCTCCATTCGAAGCGTTGTATAGTCGCAAGTGTCGCTCACCCGTTTGTTGGGATGATATTGGAGAACGAAAATTGTTGGGACCGGATCTTGTCGTGCAAACAGTAGCGAAGGTTAATACTATCTTGAATCACATGAAGGCAGCACAAGATCGGCAGAAGAGTTGGGCCGATACGTCGAGAAGACCTCTAGAGTTCGCTGTTGGTGATTTTGTATTCTTGAGGATATCACCGACTAGAGGAGTAATTCGTTTTGGGAGCCGAGGCAAGCTTAGTCTCCGATTCGTGGGGCCTTTCGAGATTATTGAGCGTGTTGGAGAAGTGGCTTTACCACCATCTTTTGCGAGTGTTCATGACGTGTTTCATGTATCTCAACTCCATAAGTATGTTCGATATGAAACACACGTGCTAGATCATTCGGAGCTGACAGTAAGGGAGGAGCTGACATATGAAGAACGATCGATGTCAATTATTGATCGAAGAGAAAAGGTCCTTAAGAACAAGGTTATCCCTCTCGTACTTGTTTCTTGGGGGAATCGCTCGCACGGAGAATCGACTTGGGAACGAGAAGACGAGATTCGACAGAAGTTTCCACACCTCTTCTCGTAGATTCATGTTTGTTTATCTTTTCTTATTCCGGGAATTTTGAGGACGAAAATCTTTTTGTAGTTGGGTATAATATAACATCCTAGTTCATTTATACCAGTTCTATTTTGGGTATTTCTTTATCTATGGCTATTTCTTGATTTACTGTGTTTTGGGTGCGAATAGTGTAGTTGATATCTGTATTTTCATCCCACCCGACCCGCTTGCTGGAAATCCATCTTGATTCCTGTTTATGATTTATCCCGGCTATTAACGAGAATCCGTGCACTTTCATATTGTTTATACTGCATGCTGGCATTATATCTGGCATCTGCATTTTTTTTAATAAAACAAGTAAAGTCAAATAAAATATTTTAAAAATATCTATCATGGCCTGCATCATACCCCTAACCCTGTCGTAGTATCTATACATCTGGTTCTCGTTCCGTTTAGTGAAACGGACTCGTTTGGATAGCTACGTGCAGTTTACGTATATCCAATCTTAGGGGTATGCATTTTCGTGACCCGGATATCCTACATTGGTTTTGGTTGATACGTATATTATCCGTATTTTAAAACTAGATTTTTAGACCCGACCCGGACGTGTTTGGACTACTTTTGTAATTAGCCAAAAATCTCAAATATATATAATATTATATTCCTTTGCTAAACTATTGATATTTTATATGCATAGGATTTTTTTTATAACAAAATATATTAAAATATATATTTTAAAATTATATCCTAACTCTAAATTACAACAGACACTCTCTCCCTCTTCCTTTAACTATATATATATATATATATATATATATATATATATATATATATTAATTATATACATTGTTTATACAAAAGAAACCCACGTTCTCTTTCTCTCCTCACTTCTTCTTCTCAAAATTTTCTTTCCCGCCTTGCGAAACTCGTCCGCGCCCCTCGCCGACCTACGTCGCCGATCCCCGACCTCGTCACCTTCCTCTCCTACTCGTCCTCACCTCCACGCACCTCTCTCTTCTTCCGAGCCCATGCAAACCCATAACACTGCAAGAGGCCCGACCCAAGAACCCACGACACCCATCGCCTCCCATAGCCGGTGACCCCTCGCCATCACCACCATCATGTCGCAACCACCACCTCTCATTACCCTCATCTCCCTCTCTCTCTCCTTCCTCCTTCACCCTAAACCCGAGCTCATCCCCTGCAAGAACCCCGACGAACCCACCGCGAGAACCGCAACCCACTTGCCTCGGTGTGAAACCTCGCCGGAGTTTCGACCCATCGCCGTCGTTGCCCCCTTGCCACCTCCTCTGGCCCCAGAGCACCCAAGTCCTGAGAGGAACACTCTTCTCCTTCTTCTTCCTTCTTCTTCCTCTTCTTCTTCTCTTTTCTTCTTATTGTTTCTTGATTGTCCGGTCATCGCCGGAGCCGCGTCGTCGCTGTCGATCAGGCCGACCCAGTGGGCATCCCCAGCCAGCGTGGTCACCTTCTTGCCTTGCCTAGTTCTGTTCTGTACGCCGTGTGTGTATCGTGACGTTTACTCAACGTCGGACGCAGCGTACGCATCCCTTCATGTGATCCGTTCAGGCAAGTTCACCTTGCTACATGCTATGATACATATTTTGCATCCATGTGAATAAACATATTACATGTTTATTATATTGTGCATCCATATTACAAATTTACATTTTTTCGATACCCGTATGCATCCATACCGTCATTTACATAACTAGTCGTATGCAAGTTCATCTTGCTACATGCTATGATACATATTTTGCATCCATATGAATAAAAATATTACATGTTGATTTCATTGTCGACAATCTTGCTACTTGACATATTACTTGATCCTGTTTCTAATGTCGACAATCTTAACATGTTGTCCTGACGGACGTATCCTGTTGTCTGCATAGACAAACCTGTACCTGCTTGATCCTGTGTTGGCATTAGCTCCAGATTTATCAATACCTGACTTGAACATATAACTTAGGGGTAAGGGAAAATCAATGATGAAACCTGACTTGTAACTCAACAGTTCGACGCTTATACTGATCAATTTTATGGGCTAGGCCAGCCCCGGGATGCTACTGCTGACATCATTCGTCTGTACATGTTACCTGTTTACTGCCTAGCGGTACGTCTCGGATTCAGCCCGAGAGTCTTGACCGTGGTCCCGGGCATGCATGAGATACTATTGAGTTACATCGACGATTCATTAAATTGATTTCAAATACTTGAGGGTAATTAACCCAGTAGCATAGATTACTCATCACATGCACATACACTTCACTGTTCCATATTCGTGTTGCTATTATACACTCATTACTGTTCATACTCATGCATGCATATCTTGTTACATCCTGATTATATTTTTATTGTTTGATATTATGACGCACTGACGTCTGGGTTTTGCATGGCCCAGATCCTCTGTCTCTTTCGCAGGCTAATCAGGAGTATTTCTGCCGTCAGGCCGAGCAGTGAGGATCATGTTAGTATCCAGTTTAGTTTAGTTTCTTTCCGTACTTTCATTTCCTGATGTGAGCCCGTATTTGGGACATACTTTCCAGATGTTATTGTTTATTGGATTTATTGCTTCCGCATATTATTTCTTGACTCGTTTATATTGGCATATGGACATGTACTAGATAGTTTATTTTTTATTTTCCTGTTCTTGATATCTTCTAGACAGCCGTAATGTGACTGTGGAGGGATGTTTCCTAGCCACAGGCAGCATGGTTGGCTCTGTCACGTGCCGATCTTAGCGCACTCTGGGAAGCGGGGCGTGACACCAAACAAGTCAAACGATTTATCAGGGAGATATGCATGCACCAATGTATACTAAACTAATCATGATACACTATTCGATCTAAACCATGCTAGTGAATAGAACGAAACCAAATGAGTACGGTAACAAGGAGAATCAAACTGTGCCAAGCCATCAATCTTTAGCAAGAAAGTTCCACACAAACTCCCGGTCTCCTGCATATGCTTCTCTCTTAACGCCTACCGAATGTAACAAGCATTCCAAACTATGTGCCCCCTTCATAGTTTCTTCATGAATTTCCCGTTTTGGCACACACATGTTGTTCCCATACCATAAGAACCCAGCCTCTTGAATTAGCAAATCTGCCTCAAGCCTTGTGGGTCATGGTTCTACCATGCTTCCGTTGCGCTACTTTGATAAGTTTAGGTAAGTCTTCACAAGCTCTTGAATTGAGTATACTACGCTTAAGCAGCCTTGATTCGATCTATCAATGATACCTATACTTGTAGGCGCTTTAACTCCCTGAAGAATTTGGTAAAACTAATTCCAACTTAAGTCTCCGACAATCGGTTATCAGCTCCTCTTGCAATGTCAATATCATTCCGGCTAGCAACCGCCATACGACATCCGGCATTACACCTTCCTGTTCGGATGATACTTCTAAATCCAGGATGTAGTGAGTCACTAGATCCAACTCCTTCTAAGTAAACACGTACTTTTAAGCTTTTACGATCAGTGGATGTCTGGACCTTCTCGTCAAAAGAGTAGTGTCTTCATAACTCCAATGCGAATATCACTACAGCCAATTTCCGAGTAATGTGTTGGCAATTCTTCTCCAACGTCTTCAGCTGTTTGACGCATAGGCCATCATCAGTCCTTACTGCCTCAATGCATTGCCCAAAACCTTTTCCGACACGTCACTGTGAATCTACTATCCTTACGAAACCATTCGGCGCAGTTAGAACAGGAGCGGCCGTTAACATATATTTCAATGAGTCGAAAACTTGTGCGAACTTCTCAGACCAACCAACTGGTCATCCTTTCTAGTCAACTTGGTCAACGGCACTGCTATGCACACGAAATCTTACATGACTCTTCGATAATAACCAGCGAATCCCACTTATGTTTATTTCGACATTCCCTCAAACTTAGCCAAACTCAAGTTGTCGCAGCCCTTCCGATATACTACGATCTCATCTCCTGATATGTTATCACCCAATCACTTAACTTCACGGATTCAAAATGCGCATTTGCCCAACTTGGAATACTGTTTCTCTTGCCATTGGACTTCAAAAGAATCGAAAAAAGGAGTTGGATTCAACTTTCAAGGTAAGACATAGGTTTGGAAATAATTGAGCAGAGAAAAAACAAAGTAGTGCAATAAAATCAAGGAATGGATCAAGAGTAGGACTCGAAGTTACTTTAATAGAGTACCGCATTGTAATCATGCCGCGGTACATAATTAAAATCACATAACTCCATCTAAGTCACCGAAACCCTACTATTAGAGTCAATAGAGTACGATTTAAGAATACAGAATCAAGAAAATTACAGGATACGATTAATGGCGATGAAAGGTTCGCAATTTCGTTTTCCTTCCGTCGAGATACGATCGTTAGGAGGTGTAGGAAGGAATTCAAGGAATAGGATTTAGGGATGAATCATGGTGCAAACTTTACAGTCTTGCTCTAATAACAATTTGGGCATAAAAGGTATCAAGACAATCTATATCTAAACCACCTCGCAGCTGCCGCAAACAAGTCCCAGCCACCAACTACGATGGGACACTCCTGGCAATTCCTTCCAGAAACAATCTTCCCATTCCTGTGTAAGTCCCGGATCAGATCTAGAAATAATGTGCTACAATCGATGTCGAGTCTATCTGGAGGGTAGACTAGCTAGTATAGGAGACCTAAGTGATGGGATGACATAAAATTAGTTGACAATACTACTAGGAAGGAGTTAAACGAGAAGAATACCTAATACCATCTCCGTAGAAGTCTTTGCTTCTACAGTACAAATGGTGCTCACGGAACATCACTTCTCAACTGATATCTCGACGGACAGGTGTCGATTTGGTGGTCCGTACCTCTATAACCAAAACACCGCCACCTTTCTTTTCAACAATACCACTAAGTATGGCCTGGCCGCCGGTAGTAGTTACAGATCACGATCTTATTCTAAGCTGAAATAAATGGCCGCTTCCTGGGGTTGTTTCCTATCTCCACCGGAACACCCCTACGTGCTTGAACTCTGGTTGTCGTCGGTACTACCATACACGCAGGAACATCCTGCTGATGACCACCTCTCCCAGTGTCCGTGGGTCTATGTTGCCCACTCAATGGAAACAACAGCAGTCTGTTGGACCACCTTCAACTCTCCTGAAACGCCATATCTTAGGTTGATGATGGAAGATGAGTTTAACAAGGAATACAAGATTAAATCGAAGTAAGGAATTCAATGGAATCGGTATTCGATAAATACAAGGATTCAAGAATTTGAATGGTAAGGCAATAGTGTGGCAGGACATGTTCCTATATCCTAGGATTTAAGGTCAATGAATTGGGTAGAATACCCAACTAAAAATTGAACCAAGCCCAGTTAACCTAAGCCTAAGCTCTGATACCACAAAATCTTGGCACGCCCCACTTCCCAAGATACCAAAATTTTGAGAAGTAACTCGGCCAGCCATGCTACCTACGGTAAGGAAATATCCTTCCATAGTCACATTAAGGCTATCAATCAGTAATCAAGAATAATAATATAAATATCTATCTTTAAACATGTCCAATAGCCATGATAAACAATAACCGGAAACGATAGCGGAAGGAATAAAGATCCAAGAAAGAAGTAAGAATACATAAACTATAATAAGGACTATACCAGTGGAATACTCCTCACTGATCCGCAATCCTATCAATTTACTCACGATCCTCCTGTACTAAGGCCAATACATCTGGGCCATGCAAAACTTAGACGTCAGTGCGTCAAAAATATCATAATAATAATATAAACAATAAATGATTAGTATGCTATGTGCAAGAACAGGATGTCATGAGTATAAACAATACACAATAGCAATAACCGGTGATGTAACAATCAAGATATCAGTATCAATCATATCATGTGTATCCTATAGGTTCATGTCGCTATGTTTTCTATCCTAAAGTTATTTGAAACCAATCAATAGAATTCTTGATGTAACTCAATAATATCCCCTGCGTCCCCGGGACCACGGTCATGATTCTCAGGGCTGAATCCGAGACATGCCACTAGGCAGTAAAGTAATGTCATGTATAGATGAATGATGTCAGCATCATCATTCCGGGGTCCAAAGCTTGTATCGATCGATTAGTCTCTGGAAAGTAGTGAACTGTTGAGTTACAAGTCAGTTTTCATTCTTGATTTCCCCCTTTTCCCCATGTTTTCATTTCATGTCAGGTATAAAAATAATATCTATCTAATGCGAACATGGAAACAAGAAAGTACATGATACTTCCATCAGGACAACAGGAATACGTCCATCAGGACAACTGGTCAAGTCAATCAAGTCAAGTCAATATAGGGATTGTCGGCATTGGTAAACATTACGAGCAAGTGTGTACTAGCAAGATAACAGTAACAGGATAACAGAATGTCGTGAATCATTGTACAAGCATGTCGGGGATGATATAATCAGTCAGGTAAGGTGTGTGTATCATAATCGAATATCACAAACAAGTCATGTATAGTAAGCAATATAGTCATAACTGTATAAAGGTAATCGTTAACTGATTTAGACTAACAAGCGTTTAATAACTGGGTAAATATTGTTAACTAGACATCATATGTTTTCTTGTAATGAGATTTACACGTTAAATGTGTAGTTATGATACTTATCTAGATGCAATAACGGCCATGATTATATCAATGACTATAAATCATTATATCAATCTAACCATATTAAATATAATCTTTTGTTTAATGTATAATGTTACTTGATCATATCTAAATAAATTATCATAAACCAACTTATTATTAAATAACTGTAACATAAAAATGATACGATAAATATAATAATATTACTTACTAGCGTGAAATGATAGAATAATAGTATTATGGCAGTATATGTGTATATATTCCATAATTATAGCATGTAGGAGGTTAAAAACTTTCCTGGAGATAATGCAAACACGCAAACATGAACGGAGAAAAAACGGAACTTGATCTCGTCTCAAGACAACGTACAGCTCGGGTATGGTTCCAAATTGGCTCGAGGATCAACAAAAAGAGCTCGGCTACGGTGAAGAAAGTTAGGTTGCTGCTGTGATGAGGGATCTCGGATCCGGTCGAGTAGGTGCAGCGATGACGAGATGAGGGTGCTCGAGTTTCAACGGAGTTAAGAGTTGTGCTCGAATATGAGAGGTGCTCGGTGATGGTGACAGTTGCAGGTGATGGAGGCCAAGGGTCATGGCTTGCAGGCGAGGTTGATGGGTTTAATGGAGACGATGATGGTGTTGGTGAAGTAGGCGCAAAAGGTGCTTGGCTATGGTCTGTTGCTCCGGTTTTGATGGTCTGGGTTGGTTTGTTGCTCGACGACAGCAAGGGTGAAGGCGACGGTGAGCTACCGGCGGTGGGGTAGGGCTAAGAGAGATGGGTCTTAAGTGTTTTGGAGAGGAGAAGAAGATGAAGATAGAGGCAATGAAGATGATTGGTTCTCAGTTGATGATGGGTGTTCAGGGAAGATGGGTTGCAGCAATGGAGATGGGGCAAAGGTCGAAGAAGAAGGAAGTCGGTGGCTATTGGTGGGAGATGGGTTAGGCCACGAAGGCGAGGTGATGGGTTCTAAGGAAAAGGCTTCACGGTGAAGGTGAGTTAGGAGGTGATCTGTTTCGGGTTTGGGTTTGAAGGGAAGAGGAAGATGGGTTCTTGGTATTGAAGGAAGAGGAAGGAAGAGGAAGGAAGAAGAAAATGATGAAGATGTGGCGCGGGTGCAAGTCTCAGGGAAGAGGGAGTCAGCGGTCGAAGGTTAAAGGGGTGAGTGGCTCGGTGTAAGGCGGAAGAAGGAGGCATGGGGGTTTTCTAGTGTTCGGCTAGGCTTCAGTTTTGAGGGAGAGGAAAGTTATTCACGAGAGAGAGAGAGAGAGAGAGAGACAAATCATATATATGTATATAAAGAGAGAGAGGATTGATGTAAACTTTCAAATGAAACCCCCCAAAACTATATCTTCTCATAACACCCCTGAAACTGTTTTAAAAGATTATTTAAAGATTTTAATAAATTATCATATCTTTTCTTTAAAACTAACCAACTAAAATATATCTTGGGTTAAAGCTAATGTTTGACAAAAATTATATGTATATATAAAAACATATATTATAGATTAGCAAACAAATATTAAATACTAACAAAATATTATAGTTTAAACTGTATAAGTTAACATGCATGCGGGTCGGATATTTACCCAAATCTTAAAGCAATTTGAATTAGGGATCAAGACAAGATAAAAATACGGTTGTTATGAATAACCATCCAAAAACCAATCATAACCCAAAAGAAATAATAATTAAACTACCCCACACATTTATTTAATATAAACAAAAATATCATACGATCATGCAAGGGTTTATAATGTACATGAAATATTATATGTGACATATACATATATATGTATGGGCAAAAAATTACAGGAGCCCAATATGTATTAAGATATAATTAGTTAGTTTTTTAAAGTTGTTAAATGAATTGATTAGTTATAAAGATTTAAATTACCTAAACTATATGCCTATAAATAGCCTTCTAATGTGTAAAAAATCCTAACCCTAATTTCCTCCCCCTTAATAGTTTCGGCCCCCCTTTCTACTCTTGGCCAAAATTATTTTGGAAGAAATAAAATTAAAATTGTTTTCATTTATCTTCTTTAGTGCTTCTCTTTAATTAATTAGATTAGCTGATTTATTAATTAGAGTTCATAAATCTTGGAGATTTGTGTGAAGGCAAGTAAGGAGATCATCAAGGTGTAATCAAGTAGCTTTGATTGTAGTATGAATCACTAGCACAACAAACGAAACACAAATCCGATTTTGCGCAAAGCTATAATTCTTCTTAAATCGATTATGTGCTAATTGTTTCATTATTAATTAACGTGGTTTATAAACCCTAATTGGTGTTGATGTAAAAAAAATATTTTACCTTCCGCGGCGTCTACACCAATTTAACCAACAGTGGTATTAGAGCGAAGATTTATAAATCAAGTTAATTAATTTTTATCTCTAAAATTTGTTTTTTGATATTCTAAGCATTAGGATAAATATAAAGTGCATATGTCAAAATATATAAAGAAAATTTAATAGGATTAATTTTGATAAGTTTGACGTTTTTAATGAGATTAAAAATGTAATTTTTTAAAAAAAATTATTGACCCATAAAAATTTGGAATAATATAGCAATTTTTTTCAAAATTTGGGTTTACCCCTATATGGGGCCAGCTGATTTTTTTTTAAATAATTTTTTTCTTTTTCATATTCCAAATTAGTTAGAATTTATTGAAAATCCTATTTCAAATATATTCTAGGTTTGTTGGAGTTTGTTGACAATCCTTTTTCAAATATTTTCCAAGTTTGTTGAAGTTTGTTGATAATTCTATTTCAAATATATTCTAACTTTATCGGAGTTAGTTGAAAATTAGGGTGGATCATCTTCGGTAAGGGCAATCGCCTTTCAAACTTGTTCCCGACGGTCTATGAGAAACTTGGAGAGGTCTTCCACGATTGGGTGGTGATTGATGTTAAAAATTGAGTTTTTATGTGTCCAACTTACCACAATCATTAACGGTGTAGCAATAGCTAACCGATAGTGAGTATGGGTCATCCATAGGGAAATAGTAAACTATCCTTGTTTTAGACGAGTTAATAGAAGAAATGTTGGATTTTTATCGTTTTATACTAAAGAGATATGAAAACTTTATAAGAGAAGGGCTTGTGGGGTTTTTCGGATTCAGTAGTTAAAAGATGGAGTTTTAAAAATAATTCTTTTTATCTTAATTATTTAATACTAAAGAAGTAGCGATGAATGTGGATTAGGGTACTTGGAGGGATTAGGGATTCTCTCTACTGACCCTTGTCCTTCTATCGATCCCTATTGATTTCAAGCCATCAACAAAGCAAGTATTAACAAATCTCAAATCGAGGTCGCATCTATCATGAATTGGTAGCATGCCCGAATAAAAGGCTTAAAACTCCCTTTGTTAAAATTTATAAAAATTAAAACATAAGAAGAAGATAAAGGATTTTTTCATCCATTATACTACCCTTTGCTACAAATCCTAACAAGCGAGAATTTACCCGCTCATTGGAAAAAACGAAATAAAAGAAGAAAGGTAGAAGAATAAAGAACGCATAAGAAAAAAAAGTGCCGAAAATAAATGCAGAAAGTAATGCGGAAAGTAATGAGATAAAATTAAAAGAGAAACTACTTTTTATTAAAAATTTGCATTACAAAATTTGATTGGATAAAAAACTAAAAGAACTATTAGATTGCTTGCTAGATAGATAGATAGGTAACCCTATATTGTTGCTCGGTCTTTTATATAGGTTCAAGAACTTGAAACTCTAGACTTCATCTCAATGTATGTGAAAAGACGATCATGCCCCTGAAATTTCACATCGAACGGCCACTATTGAACCGCGATACCGCCGCTTATTGGTGTTATCGCGCCTCTAGATTTTTTGTGTTTTCTTCTCGTGGTGTTAGAAAATTTTTCTGATGAAAATATTTCTTTATCTCTCCAGTTGCAAGAATCTTCAATTTGGTCCTAAAATTGGGCCGATTTGGTTTGCTAACTTGAAAGGTTTACCTAGCACCTCAAGAAGGGTTTGGAAGCATCACATGTACCAAAGGTGGAGTCTTTAGGGTGCTAAGTTAACAAACATCGGATTGTTCCTAGAAAATTAGGGTTTCTAAAACTTGCATATCAACATATGAAAGAAAAGCTAGGGTTTAGAGAGTACAACCTTTGTAGCTCCCTACGCTAGACTCCTCGGCTACTTGGGGTTTGGAAAAGCTCCGCTTGAACTCCTCTAGGTCACTGATGATCCACCCAGAGTCCGCTTTGTCCAATCTAGCGACTTCGCAAGATCAAGAATGAAAATCGAAGCTAACACTCTAAACAAGTGGGCAAAGACTTATGTAGAATGATGTTGTGGTGGTTTTTCTCACTTCAAGATCCTAACTTGATGCATATTTTGCTCACTTGAAAATTCAAGAGAGCAAGAGCTCAAGGTTGAAGAAGATGATGGATATTTTTCAAGAAGAGAATAATAACTCATAAGAGAAAAAGAAAAACATATGAATATATATATTTTTCTTTCTTCATCTCAAACCATGGTTATCTCTTTATGAATATTTAATTTTACTTTAGTTAAACACAAGAGAAAGATTAAACCATGGTCAAAAGTTAGGTGCAAATGGTTAGGTCACAAGAAGAGTGTAGAAACTTTGACCATGATTCAATCTTATCTCATTTCTTTTGTTTTAGCAAAAATAGAAATAAATATCCATAAAATAAACCATGATGTGAGTCTTATATATCCACAATTTTCTATGTATAAATAACCATGATAGATGATGTATGTATGTATGTGTGCATGCACATCCATATGTGCATGAATCAACAAGGAATGCATACATGCATCCATACATCCAAAGATACAAGAAAAGATTTCTAGTGAGAATCTAATGGTTAAATGATAAATCAACACTTGATTTATCAATCCGGCCATATCACATACGACCCTAACCAAAAGCAAGCCTCTCGATCAATATACGGTATCCTATACACGCATTTTAATCGGGTCCATGCGCATATCGCATACGCGCACCACAACGTTTCTCCTGGACTAGGTAACTCCATTGTGGGACTCTAAGACTCGTCAATACGCCGGCAGTGGGTGATGATCATATCAAGTACCCCCAAGCCGCAAGCGGTCAGCTAAACGTAACGGCCACCCGGGTATTGAGCGATCAGAAGAGAACAAGCGAACCTGCTACAACTCCCGTCGAGCCAACCAGCAACACTTCCCGTACAGTCCGGTCTCCTCGTCTGATATGTCGCATATCAAGTCTAGGGGTGGTAAACGTCAGACCCCAATAACCGATAAGTCGTGCCGATGTGAGGCTCATAACGGGTCGAGAAACTACTGGTAACACTTACCAGCAAATCTCTGAATCATCCCTGGCCAGGGACTTCCCTGTTACGGCCAATCGAGCACAGCGCAACATCAACCCCCAATATCGGGAGAGACGAAACCCCTCCTATCGCTCATTGCCTCCATGTGACTCGGGACTGTACCCAAAAACCACCGTTTTGCACGCCCTCATGGACGTGGTAAGGTGGAAATCAAAGCACGGTGGGAATCACACAAGACTCTATGACGATCTCGGGTCTACAGACTAACCTGCACAAGTGTCACCTGAGAACTGCCATCTGACGTGAGGTATAATACCATCTGGGAGTTCTCGGCGAGTCCGTCCTGTGTACCCAGTCTCCACTGAGCACCCGTATACCATCTCTGATGTCAAACACCAATGGATATGGGATCATCCATCGCCCATCTCATGGGTCGAGAAGCGTATACGCTAGTCTACACTGGTGTATCGATGCCCCGTCTCGATACACCTACGACTAGGGACCTTGAAGGATGTACTTATGGACTACCATGTCCCCACTAGTATGATCCGTATCATAGTCCAGGTAGTCAAGTACACATCCTAAGGGCTTTACCAACATGTAACCATAAGACAGTATAAAGAGACTAGTATACATGTTAAGATAAAGGGTAACCAGATAGCATACTATCATATCGAGCAAGAAAGTCATCTCTATATATGTCCAAGCATCCAATATAATATACATCATCTGTACAATACTGGCCTCTAGGGCATACATACAACTAACATAACTTAATTTGATGTGGATCTCCTACTTATGTTTGTAGCCCTGAGCTGATTTGTTATTTTAATACCTGCACAATATTTCAAATCAAATCATTAGTAGCATTTATTTTATTTGAGATAATATTCCAACCAATTTGAGTTAAATTACTTAATGGATATGATATGATATGCACATCTTAATAATAATGGTTAAGAATCACATGGTTATTTTATTTAAATATGATATGCATATATTACCCCCAATTATATTAATTATACATTAAGAAACATATGACAAAATCTTTTTACACATAAACCCACATATGTTCTTAAATTATAAATAACACCATTTAGTAATTAATAATAATAGGAAAACGACCGTACAAATGTGCAATAAATATGACTGATCAAATACCCCCCAAACTTATCTTTTGATTGTCTCGAGCAAACTGTTTTATTTTTTAAAAGAAAATGAAAAACCTAGCACACTTTCGTAGGCAACACGATAGCACTTAGCTCGTGCAACAAACCATTAAATCTCTAGGTGTCCCCAATAGGAGGAGTGTTGTCTCTTGACGGTTTTCAGCGGATTACACCCACAAAATACCAAAATTTTTAGAAAATAAAGGAAACAAAACGAAAATTACATGTAAAGATAAGGAACATATAAAAGAAAAATCTGAAAATAAGAGTTTTAAACTACACTAACTTTTAGTTGTCATGTGACACATCTTAATAGTCTTGAAAAGATACCAGAAATCACATCTCCCCTCAACAAAACATTGTCTTTAGTCTTCCTCCCTACCTCTCTTCCAAACATTGATCATATACCCTTACGTGTGTGTAAAAGTCATCCCTACACTTGGAGAATTTAATTCAAGATATCATACCCTTTGTCCATATTCCTTAGTACTTTTTTAGTCGGTGATGTTTTAGATGGATTTGCTCACACATTTTTAATGCGACCGTTAATATTTCTTGAGGCACTAACCAACAGATTACCGAATGTGTTCACTTTTTAAGGCGTACTTAGCAATATCCTAATCTTGTAACACCTATGGCTTAGCAGTGATCTCCAAACCAGTTGGTCTAAGGAACTAGATGATAAGGCACTCTCGCTGTATTTTTTTATATACCGCCTTAAGTAATTACAAAATCAGTGTTCATTTTTCTTTTAAATTTTATTTTATGTGTCATTTATATTTTGTTGATTTTTTTACTAAGGTTTTCAGGCAAGAGTATTTCAAGGTATTCTCTACTATCCCAAATTTCAAGACGTGTGTAAGTGCATATAATAGGGTATCAACATTCAGAAATTTGGACTCAAGAATAGGGACTATTTTTCAAACTTATTTCTATCCGCAGACTAGTAATTTTTTCATCTTACTAACTCTTGGGACAACAGCTTATGACCACGTATTACTAGCTTCATTTTAAAACATCTAATTTTCTTGCATTTTTTAAATCTTTTCCTCTCTTTCATATGTATTTTTCACTTTCTAACTTTTATTTTCAAATTTTTTTTATATAGTGCAAAATGATACGTGAATAAATACAAACCTCCCCCCCAAACCTATTTGCAGCAGTTTCCCTATTGATGCTGTCGTTTGAGCTTAAAAACCTATAGATTTGGATGGAGAATGATAGGGTCAATAGTTAGTCAAAGGGAAAACCTCCCCCAAACTTGTTTTTAGCGCACACACATTTTTTTTGGATCTACTAATATACACACCTCCATTCTTAGTTGAAACAGTGTTGCCACTGTTTATGGCTGAAAAACCGAAGCATGGAGGAGAGGCGGAGGAAAGTTAGTCGTGATAAAGCGGCTCCTGAAAGAACAGGAGCTCCTCCGATAGGTCAGCAGAAAATTACGGTTTTAATCTATACCATTTATTTTGAAAAGGGAACTGTCTTTAGGATTTTCTACATCCACTGCTCCTTATAGGTATACATACCACACCATAAAAGGTCCCATCCAACGAGATCTCAGCTTACCCGGATGAAGATAGAGACGGGTATCGTAAAGAAGGACTTGTTGTTCCGGTGTGAATATTTTTCGCAAAAGCTGTTTGTCGTGAAACACCTTCTTCTGGTTCTTTACTATAACCGCGTTATCATAGGCTTCATCACGAAGCTCGTTCAGCTCATTTAATTGCAGCTTCCGATAGCTGTCCGTTTGGTCAAAATCGAAATTAAGCTCTTTAATTGCTCACATTGCCCTATGTTCGATCTCGACAGGGAGGTGGCAAGCCTTCCCAAACACAAGCCGATAAGGAGACATGCCAAGATCGGTCTTATATGCAGTACGAAATGCCCAAAGAGTATCAGTCAGTTTAGAGAACCAATCTTTACGGTTCTTAGAAACCATTTTCTCCAAAATTTTCTTGATCCGTCGATTGGAGATCTCAACTTGCCCTCTCGTTTGGGGATGATAGGGCATAGAAAACTTGTTGTTGATTGAATATTTCCGCATCAAAATCTCGAAAGACCGATTGCAGAAATGTGTCACATTGTTGCTAATGATAGCACGAGGGTGTCCGAACCGAGAAAAGATAGTTTCTTTAAGGAACTTAACAACAACCTTGTTATCATTAGTACGTCTCGGTATTGCTTAATCCATTTAGAGACATAATTAACCGCTAAGAGAATGAATAAGTTCCCAAAAGAGTTGGAAAATGGGCCCATGAAATCAATTCCCCACACATCAAATATCTCAACAACCAAGATTGGTTGGAGCGCCATCTCATTCCTTCGTGAAATACGGCCTAAGTGCTGACACCGTGAACAACTGTTGCAATAATCATGTGGATTTTTGAATAACGTTGGCCAATAAAAGCCGCATTGTAAAACGTTTTCCGTAGTTTTTCTTGGGCCAAAATGACCGCCACATGCTTGATCATGGCAGAAATACAATGCACTCCTGAACTCATTATTATGGACACACTGACGAATGATCTGATCGGGACAATACTTGAACAAATAAGGTTTGTCCCGGTAAAAGTATTTTACCTGGGATAAAAATCTGTGATTGTCTTGATTTGACCATTCACTGGGGATAAGTTCCGTTGCTAAATAATTCACAATATCAGCGAATCAAAGTTCACAAGATAAGGTCAAGAGATGTTCATCCGGAAAAGAGTCGTTTATTGGCAAGGTCAACGTTGGTGAAAAAGAAAGTCGTGAAAGATGGTCGGTTACGACGTTTTCACTTCCACTTTTGTCTCTTATGACAAAGTAAAATTCTTGCAGTAAGAGGATCCAATGTATTAGCCTAAATTTAGCATCTTTCTTTGATAAAAGATGTCTTAAGGCGGAATGATCGGTGTAAACTACGACCGTTGAGCCAATTAGGTAGGGCCTGAATTTTTCTAATACAAAGACAACTGCCAAGAGTTCTTTCTTGGTGGTTGTATAGTTCATTTGGGCAACGTTCAAGATCCTATTCGCATAATAAATGACATGTGACATCTTATCGATGTGCTATCATAAGACTGCACCGATAGCAAATTCGGATGCATCACACATAAGCTCAAAAGGGTGATTCTAGTCTGGAGATGATAGAACGGTGTTGGGAATCCACCCGCGCACGCAAACGCGTATGTTATGGAAATGTGTACATTTTTATGGAAAACAGAATGCGCGCACGAGATCGTTCTCGTTTTACTATTTATAACCGCAAGTGCACGGCGCGTTGTAGCAAGCCGGCAAGCACGGGTCGATCCGCAGGGAGTTGAGTATTAGGTATCGTTGTTTAAGGTTAACAAATTAACGAAATGGTTGGTTGTTACAAATAAAAAGAAAGAAAGAAAAGCAAGAAAACAAGTGTAAGGAAAGAATGGTTGTGGCATGGTTCGGAAGCTTGAATCGCGACGTTTACCTCTACGCTCGCTTGGTTATGAGTTGTTCGGCCTTACCTTGATTCCGGCATGAAGTACGACTTGTCAACGCGGTTGCGGAGCACAAACCGTCAAAATCCGATATTCGCCGCAAAGCGCGGAATGAGTCCGTTTTGGTCACTTACCGTTTGTATGTCCGCGCTTGGGGTATCAACACTAAACACGAGGTTTTGCAAGCATACCGCAACAATGAAAACCCAAAGAGGTTAGTGAGAGCAAAAGATATTGGTGTTGACTTTGCTAAGGGTTTGTGAAGGTATATAGTATATGAAACAAAGAGTTTGTCAAGCTTTTTATCACAACATACCATATCCTAGCTTAGCAAACTTAACACCAAATGGAATTTAAGCACATTAAACATAATCAAGAGGTGGAAGCAAAGCTTTTCATCTCACTTCCTCACGCACACCACAACCAAAATGAAGATTAGTTAAGCATGGTAATAAAAAGAAAGCAAGAAAAGAGAGCAAGTAAATAAAAGAAACAACAATGTATTAATCACTTGAGAAGAAGATACAAGATTTGGTAACTTGTTCAACCTCCTTAATGAAGCTCTCCAAAGTGAGCTTCAAGAGGGAAGATGAAGAAGCACACTCACCCTCAAGCTAAACAAAAACAAAGCAAAACAAAATTATGAAATGGTATATACATTGTAGTCTCTCTCCCTTGCCCACTGATCTGTATTTATAGGCTCAAAAGAAAAATAAATAAACAATAAAAATGAGCTGACGTGGCATCAGGGAAGGCACAGGAGAAAGATAGGGCCCACAGGAGGAAGTGGGGCCGGCGTCGCCGGTTTTTATGGGATGGTCACCAGGTCAAATCCGAGGAGTGGGGATCGTATTGGGTCTGTGGGTTTGTGTGCACTCCAATAAGCCTCTGATGCTGTTTGCTTGGTCTTATTTCACCTGTTTTGTATGCAGAGAATTGGAGGGAAATGAGATGCTTCAAATCACATCATATCTTTATGCATTCAATGCCCATTAATGCACATCACACTAACACATGCCCACTTTCTTAAGCCATCATGCCATGGCTGCCCCCACATGGTCCTAGCTCAAGAGTTTGGTGTGTACACTTGCTTTGTGTTGGACCATTTATAAAAAATGTGTGTACACATCAATTTATTGCAAACGAACTCTTGGGATATCGGTCGGTTTTCAGTTCCGGTTGCAGTGTCGGCTCACAAATGATATATCCGTGATTTTGAATGTGTTTCCAGTATTTTATCACGAATACCTGTAAACTGTAATTACAGAGCAGACACTGATTAATAGCACCGATATATGACAAAAGAGATAACGAATGAGCGATATTAAAATGCAGTTTTCAGTGATGATCAAATACCCCCAAACTTATCTATTGCTTGTCCCGAGCAATACAAAAAATCTTAGCCTCACTTTCGCAGGGAACGCGATTGCACTGAGCAGTGCAACAAGCCGTTAAACCTCTTGGTGTCCCTAGTAGGAGGAGTGTTGTCTCCTGAGGGTTTTCAGCGGATTACACCCACAAAATCCAGTCAAGTTAGTTTCATAAGTTAACGTCAATTTTACTCCTACAGCTTAGTATCTACGTTAGAAATTCTATCATCCTAAGTAAGAAATATTCAACCCTTATGTTTCACGCCTCCTATCTATTTATCCCTAGATCCTATACGCATTTACAGTTTAGAAAGATGTCGGTAACTTCTAAGTTTTCCTTCTAAAAGTGCGGTCTCAAGTCAGGAATTTTTATCAACTTTACAGAAACATAAGTCTTATTCTTCGTTTTTATCTTTCCTCCAAATATCGATTGTATACCCCTACGTGTGTGTAAATTTGCACCGCTACACTTAAGAATTCAATTTAAGCTATAGTACCCTTGCCTTAATACCTAATACTACTTCTTTTCATTAATGGATGGACGGTGTTGCTTATACACCTTTCATGCGACCATTAATACTTCTTGAGGCACCAACAGTCGATTACTGAATGTATGAGCATTAAAGCGCAAATAGCAGTCTCCAGGTCTTGACTTTATTTTTTTCTTTTTTCTTTTATTTTTCTTTTTCTTTTCAAGACCGGATATATTTTTCAATGATGCTCTTTTTTGGTGTTTAGCTTTAAATACCGATTTTTCTTTCATACTAGGCTTTCAGGCAAGAGTATTTCTAGGTATCCTCTACTATCCAAAGTTTCAAGGTGCGCGTATGTGCAATTTGTAGGGTATATACTTTCTAAATTTGGACTCAAGAACATAAACTATTTTTCAGACTTATCTTCAGTAAAACTTCAATTCTCTCCCTTCATCTTGACTTAACTAAAGAACTGAACTCAAGGTTACCTATTTCTCAAAAAAAAACTGTAAAGACGTATAATTACCAAGTTTAAACAGAACGAGGGTTATTTTTAGGGTTTTCAATTCCTAAGCCTAGGATTTAGTTACATCTAACGTATCAACTAAACTTTCGGAATAAAATCTAAGTTGCCTTATTAGCTAACTTGACGAAAAAGTTTTTATATTTTTGTAAAAATTTTCAATTTTTATGGGTTTTCTTTTTAATATATATGCAATGCAAAATATACACATGATGCAGTGCTCACCCCCAAACCTGAGTTTTACGATGTCCTCATCGTTGCCCCGCGTCCGGTAGCTAGAATTAGACACCAGGGTGAGAATTTTACTCAAGAAAAAAAAAGGAAAAAAAACCTAAGATTAATTACAACATTTACAAGTTAAAAGACTGGGTTAGTGCAGAAATTAATACCAGCCACAAAAAGATTTTGTCTATATAATGTAGAGGCTGGTAAAAAAATGTGTATAAAAAGAAGAAGAAGAAAAAGAATATGTATATGTTAGTTGTTAGTGAAGGGCATGGGTGTGAAAAGATAGTGGTCAGAAGACGCTGAAGGTGAAGATAAAATTTTGAGGAACTCAAAGAATTGTTTTGTGAATGAATTATATGTTCAATAAGCGTATGTGGGGTTCCGCAGTCAAGTTCGTGTAAAAACTGGAGTTCATCCGCAAAAAGTTCAGAAAAGGAAATGTTCAAAAGATGATCCCAAAATGATCCTGACTCCGACTCACCTAAAATATCAAGTTCATCAGCAAAAATTTCCTCAAAACTCGGTATAAAAGAATATTTATCGGAACTGTCTTCCTCCCGATTATTTTTCACTATCTTACTTACATTATTCACACTCTCTCCCAAATCAATTTTTCCCTTATCACATTCATAACTGGGTAGGTTCATATCATCTAAAAAAGTAGGTTCCCACCCTATTGTTTCTTTCGAAACAATATCAACAAGTGATACAAAAATTGTGGGTTCTCGATCATTGATCTCTTCTAATCTATCCCAACCATACCCGACAAATTCACAAGGTTCCTCCTCTAAAATTGGAAAGCAGAAATCAGTCGGTTCAAGAATTTCCTCATCAAGTATTATTTCAGTTAAATCAATCTCTAAAGTGACAAGAGGTTCAGTGGATACTTGAAAGCTAGTGGTGGACTGACTTAGAGGGTTTTCTTGTGTGTCCTGGTAGCACTCAGTCAATTCAATCGTATCATCATCTAAGAAATCATCAAAGTTTGATTGATCATTTACCTCACTTGGGTGACTCCCTAGATGACAGACATTAACATTATCGGGTTCTGATTGACTGTGCTCACTCCATAGGATCCTCTCAGCTAAATGTTTCACTTGTTCCTCTATGTTAGCCAAAGATTGGGCCTGAGCAAGAAATAATTGCTAAGACTGCTGTATGAATAGGGCTAACGTAGAAGCTGTTCGATTCTTGACCGCAGTCATTACGTCAATACCTTTTTCTAGAGCGGTCAACCTAGCATCCATCTCACTATCATACCCTACAGATGGTTCAATGGTTTCGGGTTGGAGGGGTTGTGATGGTGGTGATGCTATACCAGTCAGTCTGTCGACCTCTTTCTCTAGATTTGCAATCAATTGGTCAATGTTTGAAGTGGTACTGGGTTCAGGAGTGCTAGGGGGTTGACTGTTAAGAATTTGGAACGGTTGGTCACCCCCTAGGAAAGGACAATCAACATGAATGTGGGAAGAATTTTGGCAATTTGAACAAATAATTTGGGATTGAGTATAAACAAAACAATAGGAATCGTGAAAAATTGAATTGAATTGTGTGTCACCCATTTTAACAAGAATGCACAAATATCACAAAAGAATATCACACCCCTAGCAGTCTACGGTTTTCTAAGTCAACTAGACCAGCTCAAGAACCTGATTGACGAAGTAAAACTGTGTCGAGAAATAGGCTCAAGATATACAGATCACGAAGCCAGGTAAGTGCAAGAGAGAAGGGGGGGTTTTACAACGCTTTCGCGAATTTCCTTAATTAAATAACCCTTTCTCTTGAACACTTGCTTAGACACCCCGTGAACAATATACCGTTAAGCAAAGTTCTACACACAGTTAACTTCTCCTAATGAACGCGAAGTCCTTAAAGTCGAAGTCTAATTGATTTTAATTTACTGAGGGTATGCAAGAATGCAGTTTTGTGATTTGTGGGCTACGAAGAAAAGGTGATAAAATCCTTTACCGTATCTTGTTTGGTCATTTTGCCCTTAAAATCTGTATTTAATATGCAATGCGCAATTAAATAAAAGAATTCAAGAAGCCATGAAATTTAAATAATTCTTTTTCGGTTAAGTATTATGCGCTGCAACAAATACGGTTAGTTCTCTTGTTCTATTGGCGGCAAAATTTTGCAAAGAATCCTGCAAAAGATAAAAAATTGGATTGCGTCGGATTCGAGAGAAGGTGTTAGGAAATACGTACCAAATGGATTTGGTTTAAGAAAACCCTTTGAAGGTGATCCGAGTCGTTGAATGTTCGCATGCGCGGGTCAAACTACCCGGATCTTTGGCACTAATCTTCCCCAACGTCTTGAAATTGCAATTGAACCTCACTCCGCACAATCGCTGGTCGTAATTACGCAAAAAAAAACCTAAAATGTCGGAAAATACGATATTTAGTGTCAAAAGCGATACGTGTGCCCCAATTCCTGCACACTTAAAATTACAAAAATCAAACAAGACCAAAAGAGTACAAACACAGAACTAAAGATCACACAAAAACAAAAAATCAAAAATCCCAAAACTTAGCCGAGGTCGCCGGAAAAGGAGGGTGCGTCGCCGGCCAAATTCCGAGATGATGGGGTGAATTTTTGTGTGGGTTCTTTAGGCTATATTAGTGTCCCAATGGTCTTACTAGATTTTTAAATTGAATTGCAGAGTGATTGCAGGTCTTAACAACAGAGAACAATTGAAAAAAGTCACAAAAAATCGTATTTTGTTAGTTTTTGGAAAAAATGAATTAGAAGTTAGTTTAGTTAGTAGAACCAGAAATAACAATATCTAATAACTACAACTCCCCGGCAACGGCGCCAAAAACTTGTTGGGAATCCACCCGTGCACGCAGACGCGTATGTTTTGGAAATGTGTACGTTTTGATGGAAAACGGAATGCGCGCACAAGATCGTTCTCGTTTTAATATTTATAACCGCAAGTGCACGGCGCGTTGTAGCGAGCCGGCAAGCACGGGTCGATCCGCAGGGAGTTGAGTAATAGGTATCGTTGTGTAAGGTTAACAAATTAACGAATTGGTTGGTTGTCACAAATAAAAAGAAAAAGAAAACAAGAAAAGCAAGAAAACAAGTGTAAGGAAAGAATGGTTGTGGCATGGTTCGGAAGCTTGAATCACAACGTTTACCTCTACGCTCGCTTGGTTATGAGTTGTCCGGCCTTACCTTGATTCCGGCATGAAGTACGACTTGTCAACGCAGTTGCGGAGCACAAACCGTCAAAGTCCGATATTCGCCGCAAAGCGCGGAACGAGTCCGTTTTGGTCACTTACCGTTTGTATGTCCGCGCTTGGGGTATCAACACTAAACACGAGGTTTTGCAAGCATACCGCAACAATGAAAACACAAAGAGATTAGTGAGAGCAAAAGATATTGGTGTTGAGTTTGCTAAGGGTTTGTGAAGGTATATAGTATATGAAACAAAGAGTTTGTCAAGCTTTTTATCACAACATACTATATCCTAGCTTAGAAAACTTAACACCAAATGGAATTTAAGCATATTAAACATAATCAAGAGGTGGAGGAGGCAAAGCCTTTCATCTCACTTCCTCACGCACACCACAACCAAAATGAAGATTAGTTAAGCATGGTAATAAAAAGAAAGCAAGAAAAGAGAGCAAGTAAATAAAAGAAACAACAATATATTAATCACTTGAGAACAAGATACAAGATTTGGTAACTTGTTCAACCTCCTTAATGAAGCTCTCCAAAGAGAGCTTCAAGAGGGAAGAAGAAGAAGAAACCAAGAAGAAGCACATTCACCCTCAAGCTAAACAAAAACAAAGCAAAACAAAATTATGAAATGGTATATACATTGTAGTCTCTCTCCCTTGCCCACTGATCTGTATTTATAGGCTCAAAAGAAAAATAAATAAAAAATAAAAATGAGCTGACGTGGCATCAGGGAAGGCACAGGAGAAAGATGGGGCCCACAGGAGGAAGTGGGGCCGGCGTCGCCGGTTTTTATGGGATGGTCACCGGGTCAAATCCGAGGAGTGGGGCTCGTATTGGGTCTGTGGGTTTGTGTGCACTCCAATAAGCCTCTGATGTTGTTTGCTTGGTCTTATTTCACCTGATTTGTATGCAGAGAATTGGAAGGAAATGAGATGCTTCAAATCACATCATATCTTTATGCATTCAATGCCCATTAATGCACATCACACCAACACATGCCCACTTACTTAAGCCATCATGCCGTGGCTGCCCCCACATGGTCCTAGCCCAAGATTTTGGTGTATACACTTGCCTTGTGTTGGACCATTTATACAAAATGTGTGTACACATCAATTTATTGCAAACGAACTCTTGGGAAATTGGTCGGTTTTCAGTTCCGGTTGCAGTGTCGGCTCACAAATGATATATCCGTGATTTTGAATGTGTTTCCGGTATTTTATCATGAGTACCTGTAAACTGTAATTACAGAGCAGACACTGATTAATAGCACCGATATATGACAAAAGAGATAACGAATGAGCGGTATTAAAATGCAGTTTTCAGTGATGATCAAACGGGGGCGGTAGTGAGGGAACGTTTAAGCGATTCAAAAGCAGCCAAGCAATCCTAGTCGAAATGAAATGTTGTACTCTTGGCCAAGAAAAGAGTTAAGGGTCTAGCAATCTTGCTAAAGCCCTTAATGAACCGTCTATAAAAACTGGCATGGCTAAGAAAAGATCGTATATCTTTGACGTATTTGGGAGCAGGAGGGTTGGAAATGACATCTATTTTAGCTTTGTCTTCTCAATGCCATTTCGTGAGATGATATGCCTTAAGAAAATACCTTCTTGAACCATGAAATGATATTTTTCCCAATTAAAAATTAGATTCTTGTCCTTACAGCGGGTAAGAACAGCGTCAAGATGACGTAAGCTTTCCTCGAAAGAATCCCTAAATATGGAGAAATCGTCCATGAATATTTCCAGAAAATTCTCGACCATGTCAGAGAATATCCCCATCATACACCGCTGAAATATAGTGGGAGTATTACATAACCCAAAGGGCGTGCGTCTATAAGAGAAAGTGCTGAAAGGACAAGTAAAAGTTGTCTTATCTTGATCCTTATCGGTGATGAGAATCTGGTTGTAGCCTGAGTAACCGTCCAAGAAATAATAGAACTCATATCCATCTAAGCGTTCCAGCATTTGGTCAATGAAGGGTAAAGGGAAGCGATTTTTCCTCGTCGTGGCATTGAGTTTTCTATAATCAATACATACCCGCCACCCGATTTGGATGCGAGTTGGAATCAACTCATTTGCCTCATTAGTTATGACCGTGATGCCAAACCTTTTAGGGACGGCGTGAATATGACTCACCCACTGGCTATCAGATATTGGGTAAATTATACCATTATCTAAGCATTTGATAATTTCCTTCTTCACCGCCTCTTTCAGACAGGATTCAACCATCTTTGTGGGTCACGGGTTGGTTTGGCCTCATCCATCATATGTATATGATGTTCAACAATTAAGAGGCTAATCTCTTTGATGTACGCCATTGTCCAACTGAAAACTTGCTGATTTGATTTCAAGACAGACATAGAGCTTTCTCTTGCTCTAAGGCTAAAGAAGCTCAGATGATGACGGGCAAATACTCATTCTCACCTAAATATGCATACTTAAGATGAGACGACAACAGCTTGAGATTAAGTGTAGGCGGAGAGACGATAGAAGGTAGGATAAGGGATCGATGCTCGAACTCAACGGACTCCATGAGAGGTTCATAGCTAGCGTAAGAGACTGACTCAGATAGATCAACTAACTCGTCCGAAAAGTCAAAGGATTCGAACTCGGGGGGTGACTCGTTGATAGAAGGGTTCCGTGAATCAAGATCATCAAGGAAAGTGAACCCTTCGTATTCCCTATTCGTGTAAGAAGCGGGTGGATCAAACAATAATGCACCAGTGGCGTCGAGATCGTTGTCATAGAACAAAAACTCATCAAATTCACAACTTTCGGAAGCTATCTCATGGATGGAACATATATCTATTATATGAGCAGAAGGTTCGGAAGGTTGACTTCCTACCCTGAAAATATTAAGTTCAATTGTCATCTTCCCAAAGAATAGGTTCATAGAACCGTTACGACAATTGATTACCATATTTGAGCTTGTGAGAAATGGTAGACCAAGAATCACTGGGATTTGGTTTCGTGGATTCGCCACAGGCTGTGTATCTAAAACTATAAAGTCCACAGGGAATATAAATTCCTCGACTTTAATCAACACGTCCTCTAGCTTACCCCTAGGGTGGGTGATAGATCGATCGACCATTTGAAGAGTATAGTGCATGGGTTTCAACTCTCCTATATCTAATTGCTCGTACACATAATAAGAGAGCAAGTTAACGCTAGCACCAAAATTGAGAAGAGCGCGATTGATGTTTTTACCCCCAATAGTTATAGAAATTGTAGGACAACCGGGGTCCTTATGTTTCTTGGGAAAATTTTAGGTAAGAGCATCACTCACATTACTCGCTAAGAAAACTTTTTTAGGTACTTGAATTTTTCTTTTCTTAGTACACAAGTCCTTAAGAATTTTTGCATAGGATGGAACTTGTTGGATAGCTTCTAAGAGAGAAATATTAATGTTAACTTGCTTAAACATTTCCAAAACCTTCTCCATTTGTGGACTTGGTTTGTTGGGCTTCAACCGGTTTGGAAAAGGAGCTTTATTAAAAGGGGTTGGTTTCAACACTTAGGGAGAAGTTTGTGGAGATGGAATAGATCCCAAAACTGGAGTTGGGGTTAGCATAAGAGGGTAATCCAAAAAAGGAAGTGGACGAAGAGTTCGAGCGCAATGGAGAACGGAGAATGGGCTCGGAAGAAGATGATTGGTTATAAGAAGAAGAAGAAGTAGTAGCCGGGGTGTCATCGAAGTCATCAACTTGTTCTCCAACATGGTTGTTCAGCATTCTTCACGATCTCAACGTAGTTACGGCACTTATATTATGATTTTGTTGGTTAAGAATAGCGTTAGCGTTTTTTGGGTGGTCGGGATTTGGTAGAGCTTGAGATGGAAATTTCCCTTTCTCTCTTTCACTCAACGTTGCGTTTAACTGTGCAATTTGTGCTTCGATAGATTTGATGCTTTCACCGTGGGAAGCAGTGTGTTGTACTAATGATTGGATAGAAGAAGTTAAACTAGCCAACGTTTGTGTGGATTGTTTAATAAAAGCTTCTAACCTTCTCTCGAGTGCAGAGACTTTGTCGGTACCCTCAAGAAGAACATTATTTTGTGGTTGGAAAGAATTATTATAAGGGCCAAAGTTGTTGACCGGATTTTGGAATGGTTGCGGTTGAAAGGGCTGCTGAATTTTTTATGGTGGTTGTTGTTGCTGTGGAGGAAGCCTTTGGTAGTTGTTTTGACTTTGGAACTGATTTTGATTTTGGTTTTGAGTTTGGTTTTGGTTCCAAGCAGATGATTCCTCCATCCCGGCTTATATATAGATAAATAAGAATCGTTTCTAGGTCGTTGCTGAAAAGCAGCATTAGTTTGTTCTTGACCTTGAGACGGAGGATTCAAAGGACATTCTTCAGTTAAATGTGACGAGTTATAACAGAAACCACATACGGTTTGAGTAACTTGGTTTAGGAAGGCTGAAGAGAATTTGCTCTCATTAGCTTCGAGTTTCTTTTGCATTACAGCCATTTCGGCTTTTATTGCAATGGAAGCGTCGAGCTGATAGATACCCGCCCTAGATGAAGACGAAGATGAAGTTGTCGATCTTATACTCTCCCACTGTAGTGCTTGTTCAGCGAGATCTTCAAGAAATTGCCGCATCTTCTCATTGGATTTTGACATGAAATGACATTGACAAATGGTTTCTAGCATTTGTTTTGTCGCTGGATTAACACCCTCATACATAATTTGGCAAAGTTGCCATTTTTTGAATCCGTGATGAGGGCATTGGACAAGAAGATCTTTGAACCTTTCAAAACATTTTCAAAAGGGTTCGTTAGGAAGTTGGGCAAACCGATTAATCTCGCTCCTAATGCGGGTAGGCTTATGATTAGGATACATTTTTTTAAGGAATGCTTTAACAAATTCATCCCAATTGGTGATGCAATGTGAGGAGGTGCTATAAAGACACTTCTCTGCAAGATCGCACAAGTTAAAAGGGAGAATACATAATCGCATAGCATCCCTCGAAAGTTGGGTGGTGCTCATCATTACACATACGTTTTGAAATTTGGTTATAAAAATGTAGCCATCCTCAGATTCAAACCCGTGAAATTTAGGCAACAAGTTGATGAAGTGGGGTTTAATTTCGAAGTTATCCCCATTGGCTGGTAGAAGAGACAGACGCGTAGGAAGGGATCCGCGTGTAGGGTAGCATCAGTCTTGGAGAGCGATGCGTGGTGGATTTTGAATTTGCGCACCTAGAGGTGGTGGCATCGTGGTGTTGTTAAAACACGATAGAGATCCGTCCATCTCGGGAGACATGGTAGGTGGAGGAGAAAAAGAAGGTGAAAAAATATCGACCTCGGAGTCGACAGCGAAAACGCGGACTAAACGGGCGCTAGAATCCCTTGTCCAACCGAACATGCACTAAGTGAGTTTAGTGCACGTAGTAGCATATGAGAAAGTGATGAGAATGATCTTAAGAACGCTTTTCTTTGACAAGAATGACAAGAGCAAGACTTGACTCAACCAATCACAAAATGTACAAACAGTCCCTAGAGCTAGGGTCACCTAGGTCAAATCACTAGACCGCTTCTAGACTTCCAAAGGACAAGACGTATGATAAATCCTCTATCACCTCCTTATCAATCTTGCAGTCAGGTAAGCCAGATAAGTGGGAGGTATCCGCTATACGAATTACCGAAATAGCGGGCCTAATTAAGTAAACCACTTTCTTTAGTCACACTTGCCTTAAACGCCATAAGAAAAATGCGGATAAGCAATAAATTACCCACGACCCTCCCTTGTCCTAGTTGAGCGCGACTGTCCTTTAAGGCTTGGTCTAGATATTTTTTTATTAATGTAGGGTGATGTGTATACTTTTTTATGATTTGTGGGGCCTAGGAGGGGTGATGAAATCCCCACCTAATCTGAATTTGGGTTTCTTATCCCTTAATCTCCGTTTTCAATATGCAAAACAATCCAAAATCCAAAACACGCAAAAAGATTTTTTTTAGTGGTGTTGTTTGCAAAGAATCCTACAAGTAAAACAGTTTATTAGAGCTTCAGAGGAGAGAAGAAGAAGAGGAAATGATACCAGAAAGATTTGGGGGCCTGAATCCACTATTCGGCCACGGTTCAGCCGCCAAATGCCCTATTCGGCCGCAGTTCCGCCGTCGTATGGTGCAATCTGCTCTCCAAATTTTGGCACTGCACTCCAATACTCCTCTGCTCCTATTTGACAATCTCTGAATCTCTGTTGGTTCACTCCAAGTGCTCCAGATTTCTTGCAAAACTTGCACAAGAATCGTCAAAAATACAAAATGCGATTTTTATTTTTATTTCTAAAAAAATCAACCCGGATAATAAGAAAAATATTACTACCGTTTCCCCGGCAACAGCGCCATTTGATTGATATTAAAAATTGAGTTTTTATGTGTCATAGTTACCACAACCAATAACGGTGTCGCAATAGGTGGCCGATAGTGAGTATGGGTCATCCACAAGGAAATGGTAAACTATCTTTCTTGTTTTAGACGAGTTAATAGAAGAAATGTTGGATTTTTATCGTTTTATACTAAAGAGATTTGAAAACTTTATAAGAGAAGGGCTTGTAGGGGTTTTCGGATTGAATAGTTAAAGGATGGAGTTTTAAAAATAATTCTTTTTATCTTTTAATTATTTAATACTGGAGAAGTAGCGATGAATGTGGATTAGGATACTTGGAGGGATTACGGATTCTCTCTACTGACCCTTGTCCTTCCATTGATCCCTATTGATCTCAAACCCTCAACAAAGCAAGTATTAATGAATCTCAAATCGAGGTTGCAACTATCATGAATTGGTAGCATGCCCGAATAAGAGGGTTAAGACTCTCTTTGTTAAAGTTTATGAAAATTAAAACATAAGAAGAAGATAAGAGATTTTTTCATCCATTATACTACTCTTTCCTACAAACTCTACCAAGCGAGAATTTACTCGCTCATTGGGAAAAACAAAGTAAAAGAAGAAAGATAGAAGAATAAGGAACCCATAATGAAAAAAGAAGAAGAAAAGTGTGGTAAATAAATCCAGAAAATAATGCGGAAAGTAATGAGACAAAATTAAAAGAGAAACTACCTTTTATTGAAAATTTGCATTACAGAATTTGATTGGCTAACAAACTAAAAGAACTAAAAAAATCCTAGATTTCTCGATAGATAGATAAATAACCCTAAATTGTTGCTCGGTCCATTATACAGGCTCAGGAACTTGAAACCCTAGACGCCATCTCAATGCATGTGAAAAGACGATCATGCCCCTGAAATTTTATATCGAACGACCACTATTGAACCGTGGTTCCGCCACCTATATCCTTATTCCACCGCGGTTCTACCGTCTATTGGTGTTATCGCGCCTTCAGATTTTTTGTGCTTTCTTGTCCTGATGTTAAGAGATTTTTCTGATGAATATATTTTGAAAATATTTCTTTCTCTCTGCAGTTACGAGAATCTTCAATTTGCTCCTAAAATTCGGCAGATTTGGTTTGCTAACTCGATTCGATATGGATCTCCTACTTATGTTTGTAGCCCTGTACTGATTTGTTATTTTAATACCTGCACAATATCTCAAATCAAATTATTAGTAGCATTTATTTTATTTGAGATAATATTCCAACAAATTATAATTAAATTACTTAATGGATATGATATGATATGATATGCACATCTTAATAATAATGGTTAAGAATCATATGGATATTTTATTTAAATATGATATGCATATATTACCCCCAATTATATTAATTATACGTTAAGAAATATATGACAAAATATTTTTACACATAAACCCACATATGTTCTTAAATTATAAATAACACCATTTAGTAATTAATAATAATAGGAAAAATGACCATACAAATGTACAATAAATATGACTGATTAGGTGGACACACGACAAAGGTTGTAGTCTCTACAAACTTTATATGTTAGTTGCTGGTTAAGTGTATGGAATGATTCTATGGTTTGAAATTCTCTCGTGTTTGCTAGAAATTTTTGTTCGTAATTCGTTTCCGCTATATCCGCGAGCACTAGGGAACCCAGCAGTGATATAGTGCCCTATTGTAATTGCAGGTAGGCGATTATGATAATTGAAGGAGGACTTATACAGGTAGAACAGTCTTACTCGAAATGATAGTATGCTATCTGGTTTGTCTTTATCATTGATGTGTATATGTTTTACTTATTATTACGTGTCGCTAATACATAATGATGAAACCCGTAGGATTCATGCTTGACTACCAGCATTATGATGGCGATCGTATACGTGAGAGCTGGGTAGTCCATAAGCACATCCTTAAATGTCCCTAGTCGAGGCAGTATCGAGACTGGGCATCGATATTCCGGAGTAGACTGGTTTAGGCGTTTCTAGACTTCGAAGAGGGGAGGTGGTCAGTCTCACAAGAAATTGGTATTGTGTCACCTAAGATAGTATCAGGTGCTCACTGGAGATGAGTACACTGAACGGACTCGCCGAGAACTTCTAGATGGTATTATACTTATCGTCAGATAGCAGTTCTCTAATAGCATGAGTATAAGTTAGTCCTTTGACCTGAGATCGTAATTTGTCTCGTGTGAGTTCCCAATGTACTTAGATTACTACCCTACCATGGCTCAAAAGAGTCGTGCAAACAGATTTTAGTTGGGTACAGTCCCGACCCATATAGAGGCAGTGAGCGATTGTCTGGGATTCATTTCTCCTAGTATTAGGAGTCGATGTCGCGGTGTGTTCGGTTGGCCATCACCCAAAATCTGTGGCCACGGTGGATGAAATTTACTGATAGGAGTTCGTTAGTTTCTCGGTTGGTGATGAGCTTGACTCCGACACAACTTATTGGGTTATTAAGGGTTTAACGTTATCTATCCCCTAAACCCGGTATGTGATACTCTTATACGAAGAGACTGGACTGTACGGAGATTGTCACATTCAGGCTCAGTAGGATATGAACGGACTTGATCGTCGACCTTTCTTTCGGTGGATACCTGGGTAGCTGTTATGTACAGCTAGTGCCGCTGTAATACTTGTGGTTTTGGATTTATCTAGTAAATCACTATCTGCGTATTGTCGAGTCTTTAAACTCCCACACAGAGTGTTTTCCCGGTTCAAGCAATATGATATAGAGGCCGTATATGGATACATGCAGGGGTCCGATTAAATACATGTACTTGTTACACGGATTTTAATCGGACAGTTGATAATACTAGCCGGCTTAGGATTAAGCCGGATTATTAAATAAAGTATTGGTTTAGTAATATATATATATATATATATATATATATATATATATATATATATATATATATATATATATTCTAGTATTATATTAACTATTCATTTTCTCTCTCTTGACTATTTGTATTTTTATACGGATACGCGTATATGTATTTCGATATATAAACCGGGTTGCATATTTTATTTATACGGAATACTTTTAGAAGGAGGACACATCATTATTGATTTTCTTTTTAGAAAATCAATTGAAAATGAGGTAGAGGGTGAGGTGGATTTTGGTTTAGTTGAGGGCATGAAGAGAGGGATGTGCTTCATTTGTTTATAGAAAAGCTTTGATATTTTTATTGGATGGTTGAAAATATATGAAGCAATTCCTCTCTCTCATTCATACACAACACTTAGCTCTTTTCCATGGATAGCTCTTCACTCTTCTCCTCCCTTTTGCTCTCATGATCTTGGAAAATGAGAGAAAATGATAGTGGAAAAATCCTACATCTCCACACTCCATTTCTAGCAAGGTTGGAGCGTCGGTTGCTTCACTAGGTGAAGCTGAAGCTTGGACCGGTTCCCTCGGGTGGATCATCATTGGTAAGGACGGCCGCCTCTCAAGTTTGTTCCCGACGGCCTATGAGGAGCTTGGAGTGGTCTTCCATGATTGGGTGGACACGCGACAAAGGTTGTAACCCATAAACCTTACATGCTTTGTTTACTAGTTTAGTTTTTGGAACGATCGTTAGGGATTAATTTCTAGTACTCCCCGTAAAAATTTTGTTTTTCAATTCCTCATTGGCCGCAGTTGTAGCGGCAAGGGAACTAGGAATTTTCAATGGTATCGGAGCCACCCAAACGCTAGAACTAGTTGTAAACAATGTTTTAGTTTCGACGCCGAATGTTTTGCCAGATCGAGTTTCGAATTCCATGTTTCTAATCCATTTTTGAAAACGAACCTGAAATTTTTTTTGAGTATGTCAGAAGACTTTTTTGAGGTATGAAAACATGGCACAAAACCTGAGGACCTAATTACTAAATCTGACTGCTTATTTATTCTTTTTGGCCGCTTTTTACACCCCAAAATTCGAATTAGGTCCTTAGGTTTTTGTGGTGGCTTGGAAATTGGGAAACTTGATTTTTGGTATACTTATTTTTTTCCCCAGATTTTAGTTAAGGTTATCTTTGTATTCGGGCAAGTTCAGAAAAATTTCGGTCGAAATTTTTACATCGTTTATGATCCGTATTTTGAGTGTGTGTGTTACTAAATGTCGTCTAATTGCTATATGTTCGATTAGATGAGGTTGTACACTTCCTTGTGTTGCTTGCTGTTGTATATATATCTCTATGATGGTTTAACCGGATTGTCGTGTCGGATAGCCCCTCGTGCGATTTGCTTATATAGTTTTTTTTATAATTGTTGTATTCATTTGTTCGGGACGAGCTCCAACTTATGTCCGCCGTTTCCATATTATGTATATTCTTTCATTAGGGCTCGATCAGGATGCAGTCATTTTTCACCCTTATATATATTTTATTTCTGTACTAAGATTAACCTAGGAGTGTAAGTCTACGGTAGCGCCCCGGCCGTCTACAGACGCCAAATACGGAACAAAAACTTTTTAACTGGCGCTATCGTATACTTTAACCCGGATCTGCCATTATTGCTAAACTAACAAACTGTAAAGAGAGTAGAAAGGTTATACTGAACGATCCGAGTCCTTCGTTCTTTAACCATCATCCCATGCTCCGTTGCGGCTGCTCCGATCTCGTCGATCTCCGATCTGCTCGTCCAGGTGGCACCACGTCAACGATTCTTTAAACGGGCTCCCGCCTCTGACTCGAGGCAACTCGATCGTCAAGTTTGCTAAAAGAGACGACCAAGAATGATGTAGAGAATGAGTAGAAGACTTTGTCTGGTTACGTCCAAGGAAATGGACGAACGGTTAATGAAGTTGCCATGGGAATCGGGTGATGGAATGAAATGAGCTGTGAAATTCCATACACCCCAAAATCTATCATAATCTTTTTACCAAAATGAAACATCAAGTGAGAGTGAGAGAGGAGGGGGCCGGCTATCTTATAGGAATGGGGGGGTGAGTGTAGGAGAGAGGAGAGTGACCACAAGAGAAAATATCTAGTGTGAACACAAATAAATATCTAGTGTGAACACAAATAAATATCTAGTGTGAACACACAGTGTGAACACAAAGAAAGCAACCAATGAAACAATAACACCTCACCGCTTCTAGAACCTTCTAAAAGCATCCACACTCTTCCAAAGAAAAGATAAATCCGTCTTTAACCGATTGTTAAAAGACGGCTGATAGAAAACTGGAAACTGGCAACTTCCAAAAGTGATCCTGAAACGACTTTCAGGATAACCCCGTAACTGTATAAATATACCCGCATTTGTATTACGACCGAATACAAATGCAACTGAGACAAAGATATTATTTCTACTCAATATAATACTTGGATCCGGCTTAAACCAAAGCCGACCAGTACCATCTGCCCGAAAAATAACACGTGCGTAAACGCACGTGCATTTTCCGAACCCTGCCATAAAACCATACGGCCTCTACAACGTTTCGCCCGAACTTGGGAAACTGTCTGTGGGGGACTCTAATGACTCGTCAGTACCCTGGCAGTGGGTTTAACCACAAACCGTCAGCGGCACTAGCTATGCGTAACGGCTGCCCATGGACTGACCTCAAGGGAGGCCGATGAGCGAAATCATCCGGAAACCCTACTGAGCCTAACAGTGACAATGTATATACAGTCTGGTCCGTTCGTCTATGAGTATCGCATATCTGCCTAGGGGGCTAGTAACGTCAGACCCCCAATAGCAGTATAAGTCGTGTCGGAGTGTAGCCCAATAACACCCTGAGATACTACCGGAGTACCTACCAGTAAATCTCCTACCACGGCCGTGGGCTATGTGTAATGGCTCTCCTAGACACAGCACGATCTCGCCCCCAATACCGGGAGAGACGAATCCCCTGCCGATCCGCTCACGTGCCTCCATATGGCTCGGGACTGTACCCAAAAACTACCTGTTTGCACGACTCCTTTGAGCCGTGGTAGGGTAGAAATCAAAGCACAGTGGGAACTCACACGAGACAAATGACGACCTCAGGTCGATGAACTAACCTGTACACATGTCACCAGGGAACTGCTATCTGACGATATGTATAATACCAACTAGCAGATTCCCGGCGAGTCCTGTCCGGTGTACTCATAACCCAATGAGCACCTGTATACATCTTAGGTGATCCAACTGACACCAGTGGCTTGTGAGACCGGCCACCGCCCCTCGTCGGGGTCTCGACTGTATACACTAGTCTACTCCGGAGTATCGATACCCTGTCTCGATACTCCCACGACTAGGGACCACAATTAAGGATATGCATATAAACCACCCAACTCTCACGTATATGATCGCCATCATACTGTTGGTAGTAAAGCAAGATCCTAAGGGCTCTATCAAAGTGTAACATGCAATCAGTCACCTGAACATGTACACGACTGATAAAGGCAAACCAGATAGCATACTATCATCTTGAGTAAGACTGTCCTACCGGTATAGGTCCTCCGCAATCATTGCAATCACGTACCTGCGATCCAATAATTGACTCTGAGGGCACTATCTCCAACAATCTCCCACTTGCACTCAAGGCTAATTATTGCGATGTCGACTACTCACAGCCCGTGTGAAACCGAACATCCAACTCCTCTACTAATCAGTTTCACAAAGCCCGTTTGTAAAACTATTGTGTTCGAGAAATAGCCTCAGTGAGTGGATCCGCCTAGATGTTTCTTTCTATATCTCTCTTAATCTCAAATTCGCGGAGAAAGCCATCTCCAAAATTGAGTAATACCTGTCTTAGAATATGTCTGGATATCTGATGGGACCTAGTTCATAAATGAACTCCAAATCCAAACTTCTTAGACTGTATCGATCACCTAACTTTCTATATCTCCCACAGTATCCTCTTGGACCATCTGTCCACAATACTGTCCCTCATCAGAGGGAAAACTATAACTCTGACAATCTCTCTGTCAACCATGTCACCTTTGAAGCCTGGAATGATAATCGTCTCCCGAAGGAGGCTGCCGTCATCAAATCCGTAGAACATGTACTTATGTTCTAAAACTGCTTCCTTATGTTTCTCCAGGATTGGATTAATACAAACTTATTGCATCTAGTGCAAAAACAACATCTGGTGTGGTACTTGACATCTCATGATTGACTCAATTGCCTAAGCAAGTGATCTGCCAATCATGCCCATCCCTCTCCCCTTTAGTCTGTAAGACACCTTTAGAGAGGGTGACTCCATCACCTGCAGGTACACCACCATGCTAGGAGTCATCTATTCTAAAAACCATTAGAATACTGTCAAAGTACCCACATTGGGAAACTACCCAAATCCAGATCTAAAACCATAGATCCAGAAACCAGAATGTCAAATATTATATCCATATCATGTCTGGAGAAACAACTGTATGACGACCACAGTACAACCGATCGTAGTATAGGAATTTTACTTCCTACTCTGTGTATGTCATCCAAATACCATGACATCACACCCTACTACCTTCTTAACAGATCCATCCCCTATTCTGATTGAAGTCAAACACATGACTGTCACATCAAAAATAGATGATCTATCTCCGCTATAACTGCTCAAGTCTATAAATAGACATAAGTATCTTGCCCACTATGCTTCCGATGCTCCCACTGACTACGACAACCCTCCTCCGGGTCTCATAGCCTGGAATAACAGTAGTGTCAAGTCTGGGTAGATAAGAACCTCCCTGTCACCGTCCTTGAGGCTACCGGAGTACCTCTCGGGTGTCTGAGGTTACCCACCATATCTGCGGAGTGGCTATTGGAATGTCAAACCTGATTGAATATATAGGTCCTATTAAATTTTCCGTAATCGTTCGCGGTTCTGGAATCACTTCCAGTTCTACCATACTCCCACTACTGTTTTCTGAAAAGAAAAATATTTTACTAAAACTGTGGCGAGTCAAGAACAATATCACTATTGATCTTCCAAATGGTAGAATATCAACCCTCGTCATAGCCAGGGTCAACCCACAAACAGCCATTACAGAAACGTGCCCTGAGTTATCCAGAGTCTGGTTTTAAGCATAAGCTGGACAACTCCCCGTACCTTAACATCTTTTAAGGTACGAACCATTCTATATCCAATATAGAAACTTTGGCACTTATTTAATTGGAACCATATTCTAATCATGCAGCTGTCTCCAGTGCATATTAACTTAATGGAAAGAGGCTAATCAACATTACTCAACTTAG
The DNA here is from genome assembly GCA_030015575.1 of Agapanthus africanus. Lineage (NCBI taxonomy): Eukaryota > Viridiplantae > Streptophyta > Magnoliopsida > Asparagales > Amaryllidaceae > Agapanthus > Agapanthus africanus. Next base: position 661,584,673 of record CM057342.1, on the reverse strand, counting down.
GAATCCATCCAATTATGAGTAACCTGAAAGAGAAACAAGTTTCTCAAAACCATTACTATCATCTGAATACCAATCACAAGAATCTACATCTTCGATCTCTTTGAAGAATCCCGATGCTTGTGATATCTGGTTCTCTACTTTATTCTTATACCCACAACTTCTCAAAACTTAGACCATGTATTTCTACGAAACACTTGTCTAAAAACTAGAGAAGTTATAAGTAAACAGAACATAGTACGAGGACCTACCCCTTTGTCCTGATGGACACTTGGACAACATACAATACTCTGTATAAGTCCGCTGAGTTGAACAACCCAAAACCTGTGCGTCGTAGGTTGAAAACTGTACCCTAGCGATTTCCTCAAATATCATCAATTACAACGAATTCCGATATAATGAGGATGATCACCTAATTCCCAATAACTTACTCCCTCTCATCATCTGTAAAACCATACAGATATGAGAATGAAACCTGGTAAATACATACCCTTGGAGTAAGTATCTAATCGGGAAAACAGTTTTGCTTTAAACAATGCACTGAAACATGAAAATGTTTCGTAGGGGTATCTTGGCATTCCTAGTAATGCCTCTTCCATAATCCAATTCATGACTTCAACCGTATATTTTATTGCCATCTTTCCAAATCCCTTTATTTGTCTTTAGTCATTACCTTCTGTACACCATCGTTAGGCTAAATGGTTTTCTTCCTTCCCTACCGTTCGGCACCAGCCTATGGTTTGGAAGAAGACTATCCAGTAAGCATAATAGGTGTACCCTCCTAAACCAAGGAGTACTCGTATCTTGAGAGAAGGTGATGATAAAAGACAACTGAATAATACCTTATTCCTTTAAAGGTGAAATAGGAGTGGCGATGAAGTACTCGGTTTGGTCGTGAATGATATCAGTCGCAATTTACTTTGCCCTCTTTCTAATCCCTTTATTTTGTCTTTACATATTACCTTCTGTACACCCTACTTAGGCTAATTGGTTTTCTTCATTCCCTACCTTTCGGCACCTTCCTATGGTTTGGAATAAGACTATCCAATAAGCGTAATAGGTGTACTCTCCTAAACCAAGGAGCCCTCGCAATCTGAGAGAAGGTGATAATAAAAGACAACTGAATAAACCAATTCTATTTCTCCTGAACCTGGATCCATCCTCGAAGAAGTCCCTTCGAGTTCGTATATAACCATATGATGGATCTATCCAATGGAAGTGGATGTCCATAGTAATACGGGTGTTCTGAGAAATGCAAAGGGTAGAAGAACGAGTGGCAATGACTTATGCAACTCGGACAATCCAAAAGCCAGTATTTTAAGAAGGTTCAGTCAACTTGGTCACTGAGTCATAGTCTAGGGTCGGTCAAAGGTCGCTGCCAAAGAGAGAGAGAAAAGAAACACTCTGCGTGCACTCTAACCTAGATCAGAATGGTTATCACTTTATCTAATCCGGAAACCTCCCACTGTTCTGTCAAATTCTCCTCCAAACCTAAAAGAAGAATCAATCGGGATCACCCGAAGAGTAAACCAACTCATTAGTGGGAATCGGGATCCAACTCTCATCGCATGATAACGTGATGGAATGCATCCACGTTACTCATACTCCAGAAGGTATTCGCATACTAGGCAAGTTTCAGTTTCTTTAGAAACTCCCGATATGATTTTTGCCCCATGCTCTTATGACCTTGGCTTTGGTCAAAATATCATAAGTCACATGCCAAGTTCTACCTGTCACTATCTTGTCAATTTGAACCCACCCGCACATGCCCCTGACTTTGGCCAATCGGCAGAACGACTGTCCCAAACCAACTCATCTATCTATGCAACAAATGAATACCCAGCAGCTACCAAACACTATGCCTTAACTTTGGCTAAAATGCATGGCTTGAATACTACTGAATACCCAAAAGAAATGACGGAGGGCTACGGCTGGTTTTTGGCGAAAAACCTTTAACGTAGTGAACTTGATATTGCTGAAGGAACCTGATACCTTTTTATAAAAATATAGTGGCGAAAACCTTTGCTAAAGAGGTCATTCCCGGTGAAGGGATCTCGGCTCTTTACTCGTGGAATGAGGTGCAGGATATTCCACTGAATACCGCTATGCAAAGCAACATGTAATCGACTATAGTGAAGTTATTACCCTGACGCAAACTTCTGCCCAAGGGGTCAGTCCCGGTGAAGGGATATCAGCCCTTGCCCCGTCGAATGAGGTGCAGGATATTCCACTGAATACCGCTATGCAAAACAAAAGGAAACGTCTTTGCAATAACACTTTTTAAATTTGTTCCAACAACTGCAAACAGGTTTGCTTTACTTTGCATTGATCAGAATCAACGCAGTCCCATCAATCAATCACACCAGAAAAGAACGAAAATAAAATGTACGTATATGCCATCCGCATTCGTCACTGGGTCCCGTCATCACCCGTTAGGTTACTTAACTAATGACAGAGCGGGGACTGGACTAGCGCGGGTGTAAAACATATACAACATCTAATAGTATATATACCAATATACAATAATCGCTCCAGGCGTGATAATATGCAACATTACAGAAAAGTAATAAGCATCACAGAACAATACAGATAATCTGGGATCCCCGAGTTTCACAGAGCCGCTGCTGAAACCCGACGTTCCCCTGGTCGTGTGGATAGCCTGTGCAATGAAACCTAGACCCCTACGGGTGCGGCAAGTTACCCGCCAAAACCTGAAGCGAGGCAGCCCCTTACAGCAAAGTGAATGGACCACCCTACACTCCACGGAATCCGGTAGCTTGAGCACCCCTCCTTGGGTCAACCTGTACCCCCTACGAGTGCGGCGAATAGTCTGCCAATTCTTGAGTGAGGCCCCTCTGCCTCTCAAAGCCATGAGATGCGGACCCGTTGCCCTCCAGAACCCGGCTATCCGTGCACTCCATCGCGGGGCAAAACCTAGTACAGTAATGAAAAATAGTACAACAGGTACATCGACCGCAACCTGGTCGTGCCCCAAAAGAATATTATACAACAGGCAGTGACAGCAGTCCACATGTTGGACGCTCGCCCCGCAATATCAAATGTACAAATAAATCCAAACTGCACTACCATTGCACACTGCTATCCACTACGACAAATCCGCAACATCACAGCACAACACAGAACATCAACGCGAATGTCACGTTCGCAAACCCGTCTAAAAGAACTATAGCAATCAGACGCGGTTTACCGATCAAATGACATTCCCGGTCGGAGATATAATGTAAGCACTGTAAACTAACGTGTTTAAATTTCGATCGACTAAATATCATGAAGTGGGCCCCACGAACAACTGGTGAACAGTAACAAAATCTGGGCCCAAAAGATATATACCAAAAACCCCAAATTCCAACAGAGAAGACACTGTGCAAATTTGGTGCACTGATTCAATAGAACGGCCGCGGATGCGCGGCCAAACTATGGGTTTAGCCGCGATTCCACGGCAGTTTGGTGGAATTACGTGCTCAAATTTGGTCGGTGTGCTTCTAAAACCCTGCACAACTTTCTGTGATATGTAGAATAATTTTAGGACATCATTTAAAATCTACAGAAACTGTGAAATTGTAAAATGCGGTTTTTTGATTTCCGGTTCGATCGATGTTTTAAACACCTTAGCACAAGTTAGTATAGCAAAATGGTGAGGCTCTGATACCACTGTAAGTCTACGGTAGCGCCCCGGTCGTCTACAGACGCCAAATACGGAACAAAAACTTTTTAACTGGCGCTATCGTATACTTTAACCCGGATCTGCCATTATTGCTAAACTAACAAACTGTAAAGAGAGTAGAAAGGTTATACTGAACGATCCGAGTCCTTCGTTCTTTAACCATCATCCCACGCTCCGTTGTGGCTGCTCCGATCTCGTCGATCTCCGATCTGCTCGTCCAGGTGGCACCACGTCAACGATTCTTTAAACGGGCTCCCGCCTCTGACTCGAGGTAACTCGATCGTCAAGTTTGCTAAAAGAGACGACCAAGAATGATGTAGAGAATGAGTAGAAGACTTTGTCTGGTTACGTCCAAGACAATGGACGAACGGTTAATGAAGTTGCCATGGGAATCGGGTGATGGAATGAAATGAGCTATGAAATTCCATACACCCCAAAATCTATCATAATCTTTTTACCAAAATGAAACATCAAGTGAGAGTGAGAGAGGAGGGGGCCGGCCATCTTATAGGAATGGGGGGGTGAGTGTAGGAGAGAGGAGAGTGACCACAAGAGAAAATATCTAGTGTGAACACAAATAAATATCTAGTGTGAACACAAATAAATATCTAGTGTGAACACACAGTGTGAACACAAAGAAAGCAACCAATGAAACAATAACACCTCACCGCTTCTAGAACCTTCTAGAAGCATCCACACTCTTCCAAAGAAAAGATAAATCCGTCTTTAACCGATTGTTAAAAGACGGCTAATAGAAAACTGGAAACTGGCAACTTCCAAAAGTGATCCTGAAACGACTTTCAGGATAACCCCGTAACTGTATAAATATACCCGCATTTGTATTACGACCGAATACAAATGCAACTGAGACAAAGATATTATTTCTACTCAATATAATACTCGGATCCGGCTTAAACCAAAGCAGACCAGTACCATCTGCCCGAAAAATAACACGTGCGTAAACGCACGTGCATTTTCCGAACCCTGCCATAAAACCATACGGCCTGTACAACGTTTCGCCCGAACTTGGGAAACTGTCTGTGGGGGACTCTAATGACTCGTCAGTATCCTGGCAGTGGGTTTAACCACAAACCGTCAGCGACACTAGCTATGCGTAACGGCTGCCCATGGACTGACCTCAAGGGAGGCCGATGAGCGAACTCATCCGAAATCTGAGCCTAACAGTGACAATGTATATACAGTCCGGTCCGTTCGTCTATGAGTATCGCATATCTGCCTAGGGGGCTAGTAACGTCAGACCCCCAATAGCAGTATAAGTCGTGTCGGAGTGTAGCCCAATAACACCCTGAGATACTACCGGAGTACCTACCAGTAAATCTCCTACCACGGCCGTGGGCTATGTGTAATGGCTCTCCTAGACACAGCACGATCTCGTCCCCAATACCGGGAGAGACGAATCCCCTGCCGATCCGCTCACGTGCCTCCATATGGCTCGAGACTGTACCCAAAAACTACCTGTTTGCACGACTCCTTTGAGCCGTGGTAGGGTAGAAATCAAAGCACAGTGGGAACTCACACGAGACAAATGACGACCTCAGGTCGATGAACTAACCTGTACACAAGTTACCAGGGAACTGCTATCTGACGATATGTATAATACCAACTAGCAGATTCCCGGCGAGTCCTGTCCGGTGTACTCATAACCCAATGAGCACCTGTATACATCTTAGGTGATCCAACTGACACCAGTGGCTTGTGAGACCGGCCACCGCCCCTCGTCGGGGTCTCGAATGTATACACTAGTCTACTCCGGAGTATCGATGCCCTGTCTCGAAACTCCCACGACTAGGGACCACAATTAAGGATATGCATATAAACCACCCAACTCTCACGTATATGATCGCCATCATACTGTTGGTAGTAAAGCAAGATCCTAAGGGCTCTATCAAATTGTAACATGCAATCAGTCACCTGAACATGTACACGACTGATAAAGGCAAACCAGATAGCATACTATCATCTTGAGTAAGACTGTCCTACCGGTATAGGTCCTCCGCAATCATTGCAATCACGTACCTGCGATCCAATAATTGACTCTGAGGGCACTATCTCCAACAAGGAGAAGTGCTCGAGTAGCCGGATTCTATAGTGCGGTAGGTGGCCTTCTCATGGTGTTTGAGACCGGATCGTCTCGCTCTAGAATTGGCGGGTTGCTCGCCGCACTTGTAGGGGTTATAGGATTGACCCGCGGAGAAGTGACCAAGTTACCGAATTATAGAAAGCAATGTACAGGTGACGGACTTATGATATTGAGAGTGGGTTACCCAGTTTGTAGAATTTTCATATCGTTTGCCGCACTCATAGGGGTCTAGGATCGATATATACGGGCTATCCACACGACCGGGGAACATCGCGTTTTATTTGCGGCTCAAATGAAATGTATGGCTTATAGTTTATCTGTTATTCCATTTTGTTTGTTGCATGCATATGATGTTTGATGATGTATATATTATATATATTAGATGCTTATATATGTTTTGCATCTGCGCTAGCCCTGTCCCCCCTGCCGTAAGTTAAGTAACCTTACAGTGAAGACCCAGGACACCATGGCGAATGCGGATGGCATATAAAAGCATGCTATTTTGGTTGTTTCTGGTGTGGCTTAGAAACTTATAATGATGGGAATGTATTATATACAAGGAAAACAAACCTAAATGATGTTGTTGGAACCAAATTTTAAAACTATAGTTATATTCTTTTGCTTTGCATAGTGGCATTCGATTAGAATATCATGCACCTCATTCGATGAAGAAAGAGCCTTGATCCCTTCCTAGGGAGTTCGCTCTTAAGCAAAATTTTATGTTACTATAACCACTCAGTTTTCTTCAAAACCACTTGCTTTAAAAGCGGAGCCTAAACCACTCTTTTTCAAAGCCACTCGAGTTCCTTTAACGATATCAAGTTCATTACGTTAAAAATTTTTCGCCAAAAAACAGCCGTAACCCTCCTTCATTTCAGATGAGTAGTACTTAGTATTCATATTGCGTATGTTAACATAGTCAAGGCGTAGTGTACGGTAGCTAAGTGGTGCTTGTTTGTAGCATTGTGATGCGATTATTTAGGACAATCGCATAGCCATGTTGACTTAGTCAAGGACTTATGCAGGTGGGTCTAAATTGATCCAGGATAATGATGGGTTGAACTTGAGTAGCGGTTTATGATATGTTGACCTAGTCGATGTCATAAGCCGTTAGGGATAAAAACCATATCAGGAGTTTCAAATATAAGGAAAACTTGCCAAGTTTGCGCATACCTTCTGGAGTGTGGTAATTTTGGTTGGCTACCGTCAAGATCATCACACACGATGATAGCTAGGTCCCAATTCCCACTGATGAGTAGGTATTACTCCTCGGGAGATTTTCACTTCACAATTACCTAACATATTATATGTCTAGAAAGTGTTAACGAGATTACGCCTCTGCGAAAACGGGGTTATTAAATTATTTCTATGTGGCATAGGGGATCTCCCTCGGAGTACCAACACTGGCCTGCCTGAACGGTTAGCGAACTTGTAAGGTGTATATGATCCCAACTAGTTCTCCTTTTAGGGTTTGAAGAAAAATTAGAGAAAATAGTGGGAGCCATCCTGATTAGATAAAGTGATTAATCAATCTAATATTGATAGAGTGCATGCTGAGTATTTCTTTTCTCTCTTTGGTTTGCGACCATAACTTACCTTAAACTAAAACTCATTAACCAAGTTAACCAAACTTTCTTACAGACTCTAGCTTTGGATTGTCAAGACTCACAACAAAGTCGTATATGTCCTTACCGCTCCTACTATCCTTTTGCTTTCTCTAGAACAGTCTGTATCAATACAGAGATCCATATTGCTTGGGAAGGCCATCTTATAGTTACATACGAACTCGATGAAATTATTTCAGTCGAAGATGGTCACTGATTCCGAAGAAATTGAATAGAATTATTCGGTTGTCTCTTCCCTTTACCTTCTCTCAGGTTACGAGAGCTCCTTGTATTAAGAGAGTACGCCTATTACGCTTATTGGATAGTTTTCTTCCAAACCTTAGGCTAGTGCCGAAAAGTAGGGAAGGAAGAAAACTAATTAGCCTAAGTGCGGTGTACAGAAGGTAAGATGTAGACACATATAAAGAGATTGAAATGAGGGCAATAGAAATTGCGACTACTGTCATAAATCTGGATAATGGAAAAGGCATTACTAGGAATATCCGGCCACCCCTAGAAACATTTTCATGTTTCAGTTTTTCTGTATAATTGTTACTGAAAACTGTTTTCCCAATTAATTCTGATTGCAGGGTATATATTTACCAGATTTGGATCTCATATCTATAGGGCATTACGGATACTGAGAAGGAGTAGAATATTAGGAAATGGGCGATTTGATCCTCAATATCGGAATTCGTAGCAATTAGTGTTGTTGGATTAAATTGCCTGGTTTTGCTTAATGACAAATATTTGGTTTTGAATAAGCATTGTTATACACTAATTTTTAAAATGATATATCTGTATCTTTATTTTATAAAGTGAGATATAAATTTTGAAAATTATGTTCAAAACATTTACCTTTATCAGTTGAGGATATTATAAGGTGCATTGAATAACGTTGTAGACATTCTTAACTAGAATACAGTTTTCAACTTACGACACATGGATTTTGAGTTAGTACACTCTTGGGAATTATACATAGTAATGTATGCCGTCCGGTGTCCTTAAGGACAAGGGGTTGGTACTCTTACTTCATTCAGATTTACCTATAAGTTCTCTAGTTTTAGACACGTATCCGTTAAATGTAAGGTCCAAAGATTTTGAGAAGTTTATAAGTATAAGAATAAAGTAGAGAACCATAAGTTGGAAGTAACAGGATTCTTCAAAGTGATCGAAAATATAGATACTTATGCTAGGAATTCCATTATAGTAATATTGAGAACTTGATTCTCTTACAGATTACTCATCTGTGGGTGCGCTCCTTAGTGAGTAATGTTGTATAACCTTTTTCCATTTAGGTGACAAGCATTGGAAATAGTTGCATAACATTTGAATCATGTTCCATCTAAATTAGTGCCTTTGATTATATATGGACATATATTGGTTGCCTATCTCGAGATTGTTAAGATATAGAGTTATTCGGTTTCTGTTTAAAAGCAGAATACGGACAAACTCAAGACACGCTTCGGTAATGGTAGTTTTTGGATTATCCCAAGCATTTGCAAGAGCTTTGCTTCTACCATTTTGAAGATAAAAAAAATTGGTATGTTCTTGACTCGCCACCTTTTTTATAAAAAGAATATTTTTTGCAAAACAAACTAGTAGGAGTATGGTAGAACTGGAAATGATTCAAGAATCACAAACAGTTACTGAAAATTTAGTAGAACCTGAGAATTCAATTGGACTCGACAAACCTTAGCCGCTCCGCAGATTTAGTAGGTGATCTCGGCCAACCGAGAGATACATCGGTTTCTTCATATACGGTGACAGGGAGGTCATCATCATGGTGATGATGGCCCTATTAGTTATCAGCAGGCCATGAGAAATTGTGACTTTCGGATGATGGCTGAATGCTTTATATCCAATTTGGACTCCACTCACTTCAGCAAATTATGGAATTTGCTGGATGCTCCTGAAGGGGTAAAACCCATTAAGAGCAAGTAGATCTTTTGAGATCTGTGCAGGTGGAAATGTATTAACCTAATAAAGATAGACTTTTTGTAAAGATCTTCATCAAATACCCGGTGTGGATTATGATGAGACTTTTACTTCAGTTCTACGCTACAGTCCATACGGATATAACTTGGCACTGCTGCTATTCATGACTATAAGATCTGGCAAGTAGATGACTATAACGGCTTTCTAAATAGGAATTTAGAATTGCAAGTGTATATGACTCTGCCAGAGGGTTATCGTAGTCAGTGGGAGCAGCGGAAGGTGTGCAAGTTTCTTATGTCTATTCGTAGACTAAAGCATGCATAGCGGAGACGGATCGTTTGTTTTGATGTGACAGTCAAGGTGATTGACTTCATCAAAACAACAGATGAACCTAGTAAGAAAGATGTAGGGAGTTATGTCATGAGATTTGGATAACATACTCCTGATAAGAAGTGATGTTCCTATATTACAATCGGTCAAACTTTAGTTGTCACAGATATTTCTCCATATAAGATCTGGATAAGATATGAAGAATTCTGATGACTAGATCTACGGTTTTAGATCTAGATTTGGGAAGTGTCCTAATCCGAGTACTTAGACGCCATTCTAAAAGTTTTTTAGAATAGACAACTCCTGGCGTGGTGGTGTACCCGTAGGTGATGGAGTCGCCCTCTCTAAAAAGATGTCTTCTAAACTGATGAGGAGAGGGACTTGCATTGCGTAGACAATTGAGTCAATCATGTAATGTCATGTACCAAACCAGAATTTGCCCTTTCTGAGATATCAGGGATTCTGGTAATTAGATCTATATCGATAGCTCTAGATTTCAGAAGTGTCCCAATTCGGGCACTCAGAAACTATTCTAAAATAGTTTAGAATGGATGACTCCTGACGTGGTAGTGTACCCGCAGGTGAAGGAGTCACCCCCTCTAAAGAGATGTCTTCTAGACTGATGAGGAGAGGGACTCGCTTGAATAACATATCACTTATTTAGGCAATTGAGTCAATCATACAATGTCATGTACCATACCAGATATTGCTTTTGCACTAGCTGAAGTAAGCAGATATTAATCCAATCCTAGAGAAACAAAGGGAAGTAGTGAAGAACATAAGAGGATGTTCTTGGTATGTGGTAATGGCAGCCTCCTATAGGATGCGGTTACCAGTTCTAGCTTCCCAAGTGACTTGGATGATAGAGATACCGTCAGAGTTTTGAGTTTACCCTCTTCTGCGGAGTAGTATATTGGATATGGTTCCAATAGGGATACTGAGATAGGCATGGTGCAGAATGCTGGTTATGACTCAACAAGGATACAGCCCAAGAAGGTTGTTGGATAAAATTGTTCATTTATGAACTTGGTCCCATCAAGTATCTAGACAAATTCTTGATGCGGGTATCATTCAGATCGAGAGATTGTTGATCTCCATGAAGTTGAGATATAGAGAGATAAAGTTAGGACATTGTAGCGGATCTACTTACTGAGACTGTTTCTCAAACATGGATGTTTCTTAAATGAGCTTTGCGAAACCGATTAGTAGAGAAGTTGGGTATTCGGTAGCACACGATCTGTGGGTATGCAATACCGCAATAATTGGCCTTAACTGCAATTGGAAGATTGTTGGATATAGTGCCCTCAAGACAATTATTGTAATTGCAGGTAGACAATTATGATAATTGAAGGAACACCGATACAGGTAGAACAGTCTTACTTGAAATGATAGTATGTGATTGATCTAAAATTTCGGATCGTGTTTTGAAATGTAATCACAACCAAAAAATTTATAACCGCAATCAATTAACGGTGTCGATGTAGCTCGTTAATGAATACGGATCGTCCACTGAGATGTGAGGATTTGTTCGATCTTGCTTTAGATGAATTGAAAGAAAATATAAAAGAAAATTCGAGATTTAATTGAGTTGTCAATTCAAGAAAATCAAGAACATATTCGAGAATTAGAAATTAAGAAAGTGTTCAATATCAATTTGAATTATCAAGAATATGAAGAATAGCTTGTAGGATTCGATTGAATTAGTAGCAATGATGAATCTAACAATGAATTATCTTATCTATTGATGAATTGTAGCTAAGATGATGGTGATGAATGAAGATTAGGAATCTATTGAGGAAACTAGGGTTTCTCCTTCTCTATTCCTTATCTTTTCATTGATCATCATTCGGATCTAGCCTTTAGCAAAGAGAGTCATCAATTATTTAAACCCTAATTGGCAACGAAATTAACAAGAATGATGATCTCGCTCCAAATTAGGTCATTGATGATTCTTTTTCCTAAAGTTCACAAATCTTATAAGACTTAAGACTAGTATTAGGATTTTATCATCACTTAATCTATCGATTCTCTCAAATCCTTTACAAGCGGAGATTTCACTCACGCATCATGAAAATAGAATAATCAAGAATGAAGAATTTCATAATGAAAGAATCTAAAGAAAGCAAGACTAATAGTAATGATCACCTTTATTAAATCTTCTTTAAATTTACACAATTTCTCAATTCGAGATACAAGACTAAGCTCTCGATCGCTCTGTTGAAGAGGTGAATTTGCCGTCGATCTTTGTGTGGCTCGATCGCCGTGAGACGTGGATCGTCGCGGATCTCTTGCTCTTGATGACGATCGGCGTTGCGATAAAGGATCTTTGAATGTCTCGCTTGATTTTGCTCTCAATTAACTCTTGATTTGGAATTAGATCTTGAATTGATTTGGATTTGTAACTAGAATTTTACCACCATCAACCAACAACTTCTTTCCATTAGATCTAGATTCCCTTTTATAGATCTCAAATTAAGCTTCCTTCATAAGCTAGGTTGTTAGAGAGAGTCTTCTAGAATGAGCTTGTTATAAGGAGCCTTTTAGAGTAAGGTTGTTATGCTGAGCCTTCCAGAAGAAGTCACGTGGTAATGAAGCGTCTTGAGGAAGCTAGGAGGTTAGAATAAAGCTTCTGGAGAGAACAAGTCATCGGATGCCCTAACTCGGCGGGCCGGATCGGCCGCGGTTCCATAGCCTTTTGGTGTGATCTCTGGATCATTTTCCTGGGGTGTCTTGGTGTTGGCATTTGGGTCTTCTTTTGATATCTGGAATCATTTAATCTCTTGTGAATCACTGCCAGATTTTAAATCTTTGACTTGCTGGGTTTTATCGTCAAATTGGTGATTCCAGTTCTTTGACCTGAATAATTTTCTGCACAACATCTCGATGAAATATTTTGAGATATACAATATCATGCGTGAAGTAATAAACACAACAATTTCCTTTAAAGAATGTTGAATATATATATATATATATATAACACGGGGTATTTGGTATTTTGCAGATGAATTTGTAATCCGTGTTATATTTACAGTAAACACTCTTAGATGATTAGAACAATGAGAAAATTGATGTGTTACAGAATGCAATATTTTCGACTGAACAAATTCCCCCAAACTTAATTTTGATCATCTCGAGCAAATATCTTTTATTCAAGAGAAGGAGAAAATATAAAGAAAGAGAAAAACTAACTAGCACACTTTCGTAGGCAACACAATTGCACTGAGCACGTGCAACAAGCCTTTAAACCTCTAGGTGTCGCTAGTAGGAGGAGTGTTGTCTCCTGAGGGTTTTCAGCGAATTGCACCCACAAAATCCTATAATAAAAGAAAGACTGTGAAAGTTACATATAAAGATAAGAATTATAAAAGAAAGACTTTGAAAATTAGAGTTTTCAACTATACTAGCTTTTCGGTTGTCATGAGCCCTATCTTAATAGTCATGAAAAGATGTTAGAAATCATATCATCTCTCAAAAAAAATCGTCTTTATTTTCCTTCCTACCTTTCTTCCAAACACCGATTATATACCCCTACGTGTGTGTAAAAGACATCCCTACACTCGGAGAATTCAATTCAAGCTATCATACTCTTGCCCATCTACCTCAGTACATTTTAATCGGTGAATATTTAGATAGGTTTTCTCACATATTTATCATGCGACCGTTAATACTTCTTGAGATACTAACCAACCGATTACTCATGTGCTTGCTTATTAGGCGTAAATAGTATTTTTCTCATCTTGCAACACCTAAGGCTTAGCAGTGACTCCCAAACCAGTTGGTCTAAAGCATTAGGTGATGAAGCACCATTTTATATATTTTCTTCATTTATAATTTCCTTCACACTTTGGCTTTTAGACAAGAGCATTTCAAGGTATCCTCTACTATCCCGACTTTCAAGACGTGTGTAAGTGCATATAGTAGGGTATCAACATTCAAATGTTTGGCTTCCAGAATAGGAACTAGTTTTCAGACTTATTTTTATCCTCAGATTAGTGACCTCTTTCATCTTACTAACCCTTGGGACAACGGCTCATAACTACTTATTACTAGTTCCGTTTAAGAAAACTTCTAATTTTCATGATTTTCTTAAATTTTTCCAATCTTTTATATGTAATTTTTCACTTTCTAATCTTTTATTATCTTATTTATGTACACATTTTTTTATTATTATATGTTTTGTGCTTATGCAAAGTATGATGCAAAGTGATGCGTAAATAAGCAAAAACCTCCCCCAAACTTGTTTACAACAATGTCCTCACTGTTGCCATCTGTTAAATCTCAGAAACCTGTAAACTTGGGAGGAAAAATTTATTAACGGGGGACATTAAATATGATCATGAAAATCTCCCCCAAACTTATTCTTTATTTATATTATTTTTATTTTTATTTTTATTTTTTATATATATATTTTTTATATGTATGTACAAGTTGACTCACCTCCATTCTAAAAGATGAGACAATATTACCAAGACATGGAGGTGAGGTGGAGGAAAATCAGTCATTATAAAGCGGCTCTTGTAAAAACAGGAGCTCCTCCGAGGGGTCAGTGGAAAAATACGGTTTTAAGCTATGCCCATTTATTTTGAAAATTGTACCGTTTTTATCATTTTCAATCTTAACTGCCCCGTGCGGGTATACATACCACACAACAAATGGTCATTTCTAATGAGATCGTAGCTTACCCGCATGAAGATGGAGAAGTGAATCGTAAAGAAGGACTTGTTGACCAGGTGTAAAAGTTTTTCTCAAAATGTTTTTATCGTGAAATACCTTAGTCCGATTCTTTACTATCACAGCATTATCGTAAGCTTCATCGCGGAGTTCGCTTAGCTCATTTAATTGCAGCTTCCGAAAGTTGCAGGTTTGATTTAAGTCAAAGTTCAGTTCTTTAATGGCCCACATTGCTTTGTGTTCAATCTCGACCGGAAGGTGGCAAGCCTTACCAAACACTAGACGATAATGAGACATACCGAGATCAGTTTTATATGCAGTACGAAATGCCCAAAGAGAATCCGTCAATTTGGTTGACCAATCTTTCCGGTTTTTAGAAACTGTTTTCTCCAATATTTGTTTGATCTATCTGTTGGAAACCTCAGCTTGCTCGCTCGTTTGGGGATGATAGGGTGTTGAAAATTTGTGGTTGATTGCATATTCCCGCATCAAAGTCTCGAAAGACCGATTACGAAAATGCGTTCTGTTATCGGTAATGATAGCGCGAGGGTGTCCAAATCGCGAAAAGATATTTTCTTTAAGGAACTTAATGACAACCTTGTTGTCATTAGTGCGACAAGGAATAGCTTCCACCCATTTCGAGACGTAATCAACCACAAGCAATATGTACAAATTCCCAAATGAGTTGGGAAAAGGACCCATAAAATCAATACCCCAAACGTCGAAAATTTCAACCACCAAGATCGGTTGAAGTGGCATCTCATTTCTCCGAGAAATCCTACCCGTGTGTTGAGATTGTGGACAGGTTTTGCAATGATCAAATGTATCTTTGAATAAAGTCGACAAGTAAAAACCGCATTGCAAAACTTTCTCCGCCGTCTTTCGAGGACCAAAGAGATCTCCACATACCTGATCATGACAGAAAGATAGAACACTCTTGAATTCATCATTGGGGACACATCTGCGAATGATCTGGTCGGGACAATACTTAAACAAATAGGGTTCATTCCAGTAAAAGTGTTTTATTTGGGATAGAAATCGATGTTTGTCCTGTTTCGACCATTCACGAGGAATAAGTCCTGTTGCAAGATAATTCATAATATCCCCGAACCAAGGTTCGGTGGATACATTCAAGAATTGTTCGTCCGGAAAAGAGTCATTAATTGGCAGGGTCACAGGTGAAGAAGAGATGCACGAAAGATGGTCGGCTACTACGTTTTCACATCCTTTCTTATCTCGAATAATAAGATCAAATTCTTGTAATAGAAGGATCCAACGTATTAACCTACCTTTAGCATCTTTCTTCGATAAAAGATGTTTTAAGGCGGAGTGGTCAGTGTACACAATAATTGGTGAGCCAATCAAGTAAGGCCTGAATTTTTCTAATGCAAATACAACTGCCAAAAGTTCTTTTTCGTTGGTTGTATAATTAATTTGAGTATCATTTAGGGTCTTATTTGCATAATAAATTACATGTGACATCTTATCAATGTGATGTCCTAAGACTGTACCAACAGCAAAATCCGATGCATCACACATTAGCTCAAACGGGTGGTTCCAATCAGGAGATGATAGAACGGGGGCTGTGGTGAGGAAATTCTTAAGTGAGTCAAATGTAGCCTCATAATCCGAGTCAAAGTGAAAGGTTGTGTCCTTGGCCAAGAGAAGAGTTAAGGGTCTAGCAATTTTGCTAAAATCCTTAATGAATCTCCTGTAAAAGCCTGCATGGCCAAGAAAAGATCGTATATCTTTGACGCATTTGGGATGAGGAAGGCTATGAATGACATCTATATTAGCTCTGTCAACCTCAATACCTTTCCGTGAAATGACATGTCCAAGCACAATTCTCTCTTGGACCATGAAATGGCATTTTTCCCAATTCAATGTTAAGTTCTTATCTTTACAACGAGTAAGAACTGCGTCAAGATGAGATAGGCAGTCATCAAAAGAATCTCCGAATATCGAGAAATCATCCATGAAAATCTCCAGAAAATTCTCGACCATGTCCGAGAATATCCCCATCATACACCGCTGAAATGTAGCGGGAGCATTGCATAACCCAAAGGGCATGCGTTTATAAGCAAAAGTACCAAAAGGACAAGTAAATATGGTTTTATCTTGATCCTTTTCGGCAATAGGGACACGGTTATAGCCAGAGTATCCGTCCATAAAACAATAATATTCACATCCAGCTAAGCGTTCTAACATCTGTTCAATGAAAGATAGAGGAAAGTGGTCTTTCCTCGTTGGAGTATTGAGTTTTCTATAATCAATACATACACGCCACCCAGTTTGAGCGCGTGTCTTGATTAACTCATTTGCCTCATTTGTTATGACCGTGATGCCAGATTTCTTAGGGACTACATGAATTGGAATTACCCATTGGCTATCAGAGATTGGGTAAATGATACCACTGTCAAGGCATTTGACGATTTCTTTCTTTACCACCTCCTTCATAACGGGATTCAACCGTCTTTGTGGTTATAGGGTTGGCTTGGCTTCATCCATCAGATGTATATGATGTTCAACAATCAAGGGACTAATCCCTTTGATGTCAGCCATTATCCAACCAAAAGCCTGACTATTAGATCTCAAGACCGTCAAAAGGGCGTTCTCTTGCTCTAGGGCTAGAGAAGCTGATATGATCACGGGTAAAGACCCATTCTCACCTAAATATACATATTTAAGATGAGAAGGTAGCAATTTGAGATCTAATGTCGGTGGAGAAATAATAGAAGGTGGGGGTAAGAGAATGACATTCAGATTCACGGAAAAGCTCATAGCCTGCAAAAGATACAGACTCGGAAAGTGATGAGTCAAAAGTTTCAAACTTAGGAGTGGAATCATCAAATGTGTCCTCACTAAGGTGTGCAAGATCAAACATTGATATGCTAATGTCGTCGAGATCTTCAAGGCAATGTTCATCAACCTCGCAGCTTTCGGGAGCTATCTCGTGGACAGAGCAGACATCAAGAATGTGAGCAGAGGGTTCAGACGGCTGACATCCAATCTTATAAATGTTCAGCTCAATTGACATCTTCCCAAAGGATAGGGTCATAGAATCGTTTCGACAATTTATGACAGCATTGGAAGTGGCTAGGAAAGGTTGACCAAGAATCACAGGAATTTAGTTCCGTGGGTTCGCTATAGGCTGTGTATCCAAAACAATAAAGTCCACAGGGAATATAAATTTCCCGACTTTTATTAACACATCCTCATGTTCACCCTTAGGTTTCGTGATTGATCGGTCTGCCATTTGGAGAGTGCAATGAGCTGGTTCCAACTCTCCAATCCCTAACTGCTCGTAAACAGAATATGGAAGCAGGTTAACACTTGCACCAAGGTCAAGTAAAGCACGGTTGATGTTTTTACCCCCAATAGCAATCGAGATTGTAGTACAGCCAGGTTCCTTACGTTTCTTTGGTAATTGTGGGGGTAAAAGCAGTGCTAATATTATTTGTCATGAATACTTTTTTGGGCACTTGAGTCTTCATCTTCCTAGTGCACAAGTCCTTTAAAATTTTCGCATAACCTGGGACTTGTTGTATAGCATCAAGGAGAGAGATGTTGATGTTTACCTGTTTAAACATTTCCATAATCTTTTCCATATGTGGACTCGATTTGTTTCCTCTTAACCGATTCGGATAAGGAGCTTTAGCAATAATAGCTGGGTCCAACATTGGAGAAGGTGGTTTGTGTGGAACAGATCCCAGAATAGGAGTGGGGATCGTCTTTGGTGGACTAGAAGAAGTGGGCTGAGGGTTCGAGCCTTGAGGAAAACGGAGAATAGGCTCACAAGAAGATGGTGGGGTAGACGAACAAGGGTCAGAAGTGGAAGTAGAAGTGGATGTGGAAGTAGAAGGGAAAGTCTGGGTCTTATTGATAGATTCATCATTATCATCAATCTCTTCACCAACTTGATTATTCAGCACTCTTCCAGATCTCAACGTTGTAATGGCATTCATATTGTAGTGTTGTGAATGTCCAGGATTCGGTAGGGGTTGAGACGGAAGTTTCCCTTTCTCTCTAGCACTCATTTCGGCATTCAATCGTGCAATTTATGCTTCCATTGATTTAATACTCTCTCCTTGGGAGGCGGAGTTTTTCTTTATATCATCAATAGAAGTCCTTATATCAGCCGACACTTGGATGGATTGTTTCACAAACATTTCCAAGGTTGTTCGAGTGAAGAAGAGTTATCGGTACCGGTCAATTGCAAAGAATTATTATAAGGTGCAGAAGTGTTGACCGGGTTTTGAAAAATTTTTTTTTTGCTAGGGGTGCTGACTCAGTTGTAGTGGCTGCTGTTGTTGTGGAGGGACCCTTTGAAAGTTGTTTTGATTTGGAACCATGTTTTGAGTTTGGTGTTGGTTCCAAGCAAAATTTAGGTGATTCCTCCAACCCTGATTATAAGTGGAAGAATACGGATCATTTCTACGTCTTTGCTAGAAAACAGCATTAGTGTGCTCTTGACCTTGAAACGGAGAATTTAATAGACATTCTTCCGTCAGATGTGATGGATCAGAACAGCATCCACAGACAGTTTTAGGGAGTGTCATCTGATTTAGGGAGGCTAATAAAAATTTGTGTTCCATAGCTTCAAGTTTCTTTTGCATTGCTGCCATTTCAGCTTTGACTCCTATGGAAACATCTAGTTGATGAATACCACCCCTAGACGATAGTTGACTTACACTCTCCCATTGTAAAGTTTTTTCAGCGAAATCTTCTAAAAATTTCCAAGCTTCACCATCGTCTTTAGACATGAAGTTGCCTTGACACATGGATTCAAGCATCTGTTTTGTTGTAAGATTAATGCCCTCATATATGATTCTGCACAGATCCCATCGATGGATTCCGTGATGAGGACATTGAACTAACAGATCCTTGAAGCTTCAAAACACTTCCAAAATTGTTCATTGGGAAGCTGGGTAAATTGATTTATTTTGCTACGGACTCGGGCAGTCTTATGATTGGGGTAGAATTTCTTAAGGAAAGCTATGACGAATTCATCCCAGTTTGAAATAAAATGTGCGGCTGTGTTATAAAGCCATTTCTCGGCTAAATCGCACAAAGTGAACGGGAGAAGACGTAGACGCATAGCATCCACAGAAAACTGTGAAGTACCCATCATAGCGCATACATTTTCAAATTTGGTAATAAAAACATATGCGTCTTCAGACTCGAGATCGTGAAACTTGGGTAAAAGATTGATGTATTGTGGTTTGATTTTGAAATTGTCCCCCTTGGCTGGTGGAATGGAAAGACAAGTAGAAAGAGGACCACGTATCGGGTAGCATCTCTCTTGGAGAGACATACGCGGTAGATTTTGCGCACCTGCGGGCGGTGGCAAAGTGGTGTTATGAAAGTTCGATGGAGATCCGTCCATCAAAGTGGATGTGGTAGTGGGTGAAGAAAAAGAAAATGTAGAATTACTGACTTCGGAGTCGATAGAAGGAACGCGGACAAGACGGGCACTAGAATCCCGTGTCCAGCCGAGCATGCACTAAATGGTTTAGCACAAGTAGCAGCATAAGTGATAATTAGAGAAAATGTAGATTGGTGTTTGTTTTGAAAAAGACGGATTTTGAAAAATCACACAAAAATTGCACAAGCAACCCTCGATCTAATAGTCACCTAGGTCAAGTCACTAGACCGCTCCTACTTCCAGAAGACAAATCGCAGGATAGATCCTCTACTGCCTCTTTATCCCTTCTGTGGCCAGGTAAGTGCCAGATAAGTGAGAGGTTCTCTGCTACGTAAGTAACGGGTTTAATTAAGTAACCACTTGCCTTAGACACGCTTGCCTTAGACACCACAAAAGAAATGCGGATAAACAATAGATTACCCACGACCATCTTCTGTCCTAATTGAGCACGACGGTCCTTAGAGTCTTGTCTATATATTTTTTAGTTAATGAAGGGTGATGCGGATGCTAGTTTTGTGATTTCCGGGGCTTCGGAAGGGTAATGAAATCCCCACCTAATCTGAATTTGGTATTTACCCCTTAATTTTCATATTAAAATATGCAAACAACCAATATCAAAACACGCAACAAATTTTCTTTTAGCGGCGCTGCGAATTTTGCAAAGAATCCTGCAGAAAATGGTTATTGGACAAGAGCAGGGAGGAGATAAGAAAGTGAAGAATATACCAGAGGAAATCGGAGCTCCAATTCGAATAAAAAACCGCGAATCCGCGGCAGATCCTTGATAATGGTCGCGGTTCCGCAGTCGGTTCACAAGATCTCTACACTAAAATTTTTCCTGGTGCTCCTGTTGACTCACTGGCCTTCTTTAATGCTCCAGAATCTTGATCTCAATGCTCTAATAATTCCAGATTCCCTTGCAAAATTCACAACTAATCATTAAGTACACGATGCGATTTTGATTTAAAATTCTGATGGAATAATAAAATTTCAACTCAAATAACAAGAACGAACAAAATAGCACGCAATCCCCGGCAACGGCGCCATTTGATTGATCTAAAATTTCGGATCGTTTTTTGAAATGTAATCACAACCAAAGAATTTATAACCGCAATCAATTAACGGTGTCGATATAGCTCGTTAATGAATACGGATCATCCACTGAGATGCAAAGATTTGTTCGATCTTGCTTTAGATGAATTGAAAGAAAATATAAAAGAAAATTCAAGAAAGTAATTCGAGATTTAATTGAGTTATCATTTCAAGAAAATCAAGAATATATTCGAGAATTAGAAATCAAGAAAGTGTCCAATATCAATTTGAATTATCAAGAATATGAAGAATAGCTTGTAGGATTCGATTGAATTAGTAGCAATGATGAATCTAACAATGACTTATCTTATCTATTGATGAATTGTAGCTAAGACGATGGTGATGAATGAAGATTAAGGATCTATTGAGGAAACTAGGGTTTCTTCTTCTCTATCCCTTATCTTTTCATTGATCATCATTCGGATCTAGCCTTTAGCAAAGAGAGTCATCAATTATTTAAACCCTAATTTGCAACAAAATTAACAAGAATGATGATCTCACTCCAAATTAGGTCATTGATGGTTCTTTTTCCTAAAGTTCACAAATCTCATAAGACTTAAGACTAGTATTAGGATTTTATCATCACTTGAACTACCGATTCTCTCGAATCCTTTACAAGCGGAGATTTCACTCATGCAACATAAAAATAGAATAATCAAGAATGACGAATTTCATAATGCAAGAATCTAAAGAAAGCAAGACTAATAGTAATGATCACCTTTATTAAATCTTCTTCAAATTTACACAATTCCTCAATTCGAGATACAAGACTAAGCTCTCGATCGCTCCGTTGAAGAGGTGAATTTATCGTCGATCTTTACGTGGCTCGATCGCCGTGAGACGTGGATCGTCACGGATCTCTTGCTCTTGATGACGATCGGCGTTGCGATAAAGGATCTTTGAATGTCTCGCTTGATTTTGCTCTTAATTGACTCTTGATTTGGAATTAGATCTTGAATTGATTTGGATTTGTAACTAGAATTTTACCACCATCAACCAACAACCTCTTTCCATTAGATCTAGATCCCCTTTTATAGATCTCAAATTAAGCTTCCTTCATAAGCTAGGTTGTTAGAGAGAGCCTTCTAGAATGAGCTTGTTATAAGGAGCCTTCTCGAGTAAGGTTGTTATGCAGAGCCTTCCAGAAGAAGCCACATGGTAATGAAGCATCTTGAGGAAGCTAAGAGGTTAGAATGAAGCTTCTGGAGAGAACACGTCATCGGATGCCCTAACTCGGCCGCGGATCCGCGACGGATCGGGCTGGATCGGCCGCGGTTCCGCGGCCTTTTGGTGTGATCTCTGGATCATTTTTCATGGGGTGTCTTGGTGTTGGCATTTGGGTCTTCTTTTGATATCTGGAATGATTTAATCTCTTGTGAATCACTGCCAGATTTTAAGTCTTTGACATGCTGCGTTTTATCGGAAAATTGGCGATTCCAGTTCTTTGACCTGAATAATTTTCTGCATAACATCTCGATGAAATATTTTGAGGTATACAATATCATGCGTGAAGTAATAAACACAGCAATTTCCTTTAAAGAATGTTGAATATATATATAACACGGGGTATTTGGTATTTTGCATATGAATTTGTAATCCGTGTTATATTTACAGTAAACACCCTTAGATGATTAGAACAGTGAGGAAATTGATGTGTTACAGAATGCAATATTTTCGAATGAACAGTATGCTATATAGTTTGTATTTATCATTATGTGTATGCATTTTACTTGTTATTACGTGTCGCTAATATAAATTGATGAAGCCCTTAGGATTCATGCTTAACTACCATCATTATGACGGCGATCATATACATAAGAGCTGGGTAATCCATAAGTGCATCCTTAAATGTCCCTAGTCATGGGAGTATCGAGACTGGGCATTGATATTCCGGAGTAGACTAGTATTTACATTTTTAGACCCTGATGAGGGGCGGTGACCAGTCTCATAAGCCATTGGTGTTGTGTCACCTAAGATATTATACAAGTGCTCACTGGAGGTGAGTACACTGGACGGACTCGCCGAGAAATTCTAGATGGTATTATACCTATCGTCAGATAGCAGTTCTCTAGTGGTATGAGTACAAGTTATACCTTTGACATGAGATCGTCATTTGTCTCATATGAGTTTCCACTATACTTAGATTACTACCCTACCATGGTTCAACGGAGTCGTGCAAACAGGTTTTAGTTGGTTACACTCCCGAGACACATGGAGGCAGTGAGCGATTGTCAGGGATTCGTCTCTCCTGGTATTAGAAGTCGATGTTGCGCTGTGTTTGGTTGGCCATCACCCTAAATCTATGGCCACAGTGGATGAGATTTACTGATGGGAGTTCAGTAGTTTCTCAATTGGTGATGAGCTTGACTTCGGCACGAATTATTAGGTTATTAGGGGTCTGACGTTATCCACCCCCTAGATCCGGTACGCGATACTCTTTGACGAATAGACCGGACTGTACGAAGATTGTCACATTCAGGCTCAGTATGGTACGGATGGATTTGATTGCCGACCTCCCTTTCGGCAGATACCTGGGTAGCCGTTACGTACAGCTAGTGCCATTGATGTGCCTGTGGTTTTGGATTTATCTAGTAAATCACTGGCAATGTATTGTCGAGTCGTTAAAGTCCTACACAGAGGGTTTATTCAGTTCAGGAGATATGATGTAGAGTCCGTATATTGATACGTGCAAGGGTCTGATTAAATACGTGTGCCGCTTCCCAGTGCATGGGGATGCGACGAGGTCCGCTACGTATATACTCAAAAGTACATACGCTAAGCGTATCTAAGCAATATAAAATAAATACACAAGAGACAAGGGATAATAAAAACAGCAACTTTTATTTATTAACATTCTTTTGTACAATGCATGAAAATGAAATAAAAAGATGCCTAAACAGTGGCATAACAGGAATGAAATGTACTGAATGGAAAGGTGTACAATGAAACTACAGTGCTGGATCTTTGGCAAACTACTCCAAGTCTTTTGTAGATGGCTCGATCTCTGCCGGGTCTAAACCACCTGACGACATTCAAAGAAGAAAGAAAGAGAATGTCGTCAGCGAACAGGTCGCTCGGTAAGTCCCAAAGATAAGAGGAGAAATAGAATAGATAGGGAGTAAGAGAGAGAGAGAGAGAGTAGCTTTTACAGTTGTATTATATTGTTTTAGTGTTAAATCTGTTGTTATCGTAAGTTCAAGGGTGAATGTCAACTAATCTCAAGAGTGTTCTCAAACCTAACAGGCTGTAATCCAGGGGTAGGGAACCACGGGCCCAAATGATATGTTAGTAGCGCGACTCTGACCGTCGCCGAAGTATTCCAAACTCAACAGGCCACAGTCCAGGAGCATGGAAACACGGGCCCTCATGATTGCTTGATTGTGTTAGTAGACATGGATTCATGATCTAGGGGGACTCTTGAGATTATGTTGGATTCACGAATGAACTATCCCAATACCCCGTGTAGCTCTGTTATTGATAGTACTGTATTGCATTGTATTGTCTTGTAAATTGAATTGTGTAATTGGATGACTGACCAAAACCATGATATCAGTAAACGGATGTAACTGCATAATCATGTAAATGGGATAACTGGATAATGGATGTATATCCATGGTTTGATTCAGTCAAGTTGTATAGATTGATAACTGAATTCATGGATTCATGTGTTCATATTGAATTGGAATATTGTAGATTGTAGATTGTACTTGAATCATATTCAAGTCAGATATAATCAGACTCAAATCCGAGTCAGACAATTAGAAATGTAAATCGAAGTCTTGATTATTTCTTAAACCTATATGTACTAGGGTCCTTAGGGTAATTTATAAAACTTGAAGGGGTTTTATGTAAAAATACTTTTATATACTTTTTTAAAATACAGCTCAAGTATTCATTATTCGTCTTTAGAGTTGTAATGAGGGTGGATTTTATATTGTGACATTTATAGTGAAAATATCCTAGTTTTTATAAATAAAGGTATTTATCTATAATATTGATTTATTTGAAATTCATGGTATTTTAATATAAAATTTATTCTTGTGATTTTTAGAAAAAAAAGTGGAATATTTATATCATAACAAAATAAATGTTTTAATGATAAATATACATATATTTAAACAAAAATAATTTTAATAAATATCTTATATTCTAAAAATCTCATTTTCGTAAGATATCGTATTTTAAATCTTTCGAGACCGAATGCTCCTTGCAGAGGTCTGAATCTCGCACTACTAAGCCCGAGGATGTGCAATAATCCGCACCATCCCGAACGGGTTCCCAAAAAATGGGTTGGAGCGGCGCTTTGCAAAGATTGTAAAATACTAATCCTTTAGAAAACGGTTTTATAAAGTAAAAGGTATTTATTTGTAAAAATGTCAATTTTTCGTATTTTAGATTCTAGGGTTTCCTAAGTCAACTAGCATATTTCTAAATGGTCTAAACGACAAGTCGTTAGATGCCTCAAATTTCCTCTTCACCGCCAATTGTGGCCAGGTAAGTACAAATGAGCAAAGGAGGGATCCGCTCACGAATCACCGTGAGACGGGCCTTTTAAAGTTACATTTCTCACTTGTCTGGCCTAGACACCACAAAGTCGGGTTTAGATAAACGATCGATGTCCACAACTTATCGTGTTTTCCTACTAAGAGGTACTTATTTAAGAGTGTAACAACGCTAAAACTTTTAGGAATGGTTTTATTAAGAATATGCTATTTAAATGAAAGTACTGTTTTATCGTATTCTAAGTTTTGATGATATCGTTTAGGGTTGTATTTGCGTGTGTGGGGAGATAGGTCATTACCTCGTGCTCTACTTTAAATATATAGCAAAATTAAGGGGTTAAATGTGAAATCGAAACATTGTGGTATTTAAGTGAAAAATACGATAAATTGAAAAGGCTATCATTTCATATGATGAAACTTGTTCAAATTGTTTGTTAAATATTTGATAGTCAACATAAAGATGTTTAAGCATGAATGTATTGGTGAGAAGTGAAATTTTATAGAAAACCGAATCGGAAATCGGATTTGTTCCGATTCCGTCGGGTTTTGTAATTTCGTATTTTAGAGAATAAGAAAGAGGGATAGAATGGGACTTACGGGTTGTGATTTATACAAAGGAGTGAGGGGGGACTAAAAGGGTTGCCGATGCGTTGCTACGTCGCCGGTTGTTCCAAAAAACGTCGCCGGAATTTCGCCGGAGCTTCGCCGCGAACTTGTTTTTAAAGTACACAACTCTTGAGAAGATTTTGAGAGAGTGGGCTCAGGATTTTGGGATGAGAGGGTAGAGGGTAGGGGGTGTATTTATAGGGTAGGCTAGGGATAGGGTAGGTGAAAGGTTTTTAATAAAAAAATGTAAAAATATAGAAAATTCATTAAAAATCGAAGTAAATAGGGTATATTGAAGTCTCGGGAACCGATCCATTAATTTGGAGTATACAGGGGGGTAGGGTAGGTGAAGAGGCGCATCTTTGGTGTTGGGGACTCGGCCGTCCGGCCGAGTCCGGCCGGCGGCGCCGACCCGAGTCGGCCGGTCCGCCGGCCGACTCGGCCGAGTCGGGGGTCGTGGAGGTGGGGTGTCGTCGGGTGAAGGCTCTGGTATATTTACTTTTTCAGGTGTAGTTCAAGTTTTGGGAGTTATGGTGTTTGGACCGTTGGGCTTCCAAAGGATTTAAAACAAAATAAATACAAAAATAATGTAGGGTATGGGATTTGAACTCTGGTGGCTTGGTTCAGCAATGCAAGGTATTACCAATGAGCTACAAACTCTTTCTTGTAATTATTTGTGTGAAATAATTACTTAAAGAGATATCAACAACATTAAATAGTCCAAGTATACTTTGAATTTAAATCAATTCTTTATACGTTAAAAATGGAGTTATTTAATTACTTAAGTCTTGTGCTCAGGTAATAAATACCCCTTTATGGATTTTGAAAAAAATATTTTGAAAATTTTTTATCGGAAATTTGGGGTTGTTATATTCTACCCTCCTTATAAAAATTTCGTCCTCGAAATTTGCAAAAGAAAAGTGTAAAAGATTCAAGGAAAGTTTGGTGAGAGTGTGAAGAATGACAAAGTGATGCAAGGGTGTGAAAAAGGTTGAAGAGAATTACCAGGGTTATCCTGACCAACCGTATCAGCTTCTACGGCTGCCAAATTGTAAGCTTGGCGTCTCGGCACGTTTCTTTGTGCAAGCTGGTACAATGCTGATTGTCGAGGTAAATGTGGTCCACGTGGAGGTGGTGCGGGAAGAGTTAACCGGGTAGGTGGGGCTTGGAAAACTGGTCTAGCTGCGGAATTAGGATTAGTTCGGTTGTGTGGACAAGTTCCTATGGTATGTAAGTCACATATCAGGCAAAGACCGTTTGCTCGTCGGCAAACTTCCATCAGATGTCCAGCTCTCTTGCAGTAGGTACAAAAGGCTGGGCTGGACCTGTTGATTGGTACTCCCAGTCTCCTTGGTACAAATGGTGGTCCTGATGCGGCTTCTCCTGCCATCTGGTTGGCAGGGCGCTTGACTCCTGCAGACTGAGGTCTGCCCCTTGCTTTTATTACTGCCTCATAACTGCGAGCAGCTTCCAGAGCATCCTCATGAGTCGAAAATTTCCCTATGGCTAGTGCAGCCTGGATTTCCGTGTCCAAACCTTGTTGAAAGCGACGGGCTCTGATCTCATCCGTCGGTATCAGATGTGCCGCAAATTTGTTACGGTCTTGTGTTAGCTGTGTAGTATGTGATATTAAAATTGGAAATACTGTGACATATCTTACCGACTGAGTATGGTGAACTCAGCGTCATCCTCATCTACTGACTTGTCCTACATCGAATCTTGTTGTAGATGAATGAACTGCTGCTCCATGGCAAATCTGGCAGTCACAGGGAAGTATTTCGTGTCGAACTTCTCGCGAAAAGTCTTTTATTCAATAGGCTGTACGAGACGGCTTTCTTCCTTCTTCCACCAGTTTCGTGCATTGTACGTGAGCTATAATTTTGCCACACGAACCCAAGCTATATCTAGCACTTGTGCTGCGGCCAGATCATCCTCGATACTCTGAGCCCATTCCTCAGCTTCCAGTGGGCTCCCCTTTCCTGAGAACTGTTTGGGATATAAAGCTCTGAATTGCTTCACCCTAGGTGATTCAGCCTCGGGACGGTTCAAGAGCTGCTGCTGTCCCTCTAGGAGGCTGCGGATTGCCTCAAGCAGAACCGTTTGCTCGTTGAGTGGAGTAGGAACGGCAGGTGTGAGTGGTAGTGGTGGAGGTGTGTTGTTGACATTGGTGCTGGTGTTGTTCGGGGAATCCATAACCTTGAAGAAAAATTTAGGTTATGACAGATTCAAAGTATATAATTCAAAGAATAAGAAATGATGGGATTCAAGGAACGTGATTGTAAAGAATGTTTTAGTTGCTGGTTCTTGTGTTTTATATTGCTTAGGGTTCCATACATCTCAGACCTGCATGGGCCGCCAACAAAACCTGTCACGCCCTGCTTCCCAGTGTACGGGGACGCGACGAGGTCCGCTACGTATATACTCAGAAGTACATACGCTAAGCGTATCTAAGCAATATAAAATAAATACACAAGAGACAAGGGATAATAAAAACAACAACTTTTATTTATTAACATTCTTTTGTACAATGCATGAAAAGGAAATACAACTGAAATAAAAAGATGCCTAAACAGTGGCATAACAGGAATGAAAAGTACCGAATGGAAAGGTGTACAATGAAACTACAGTGCTGGATCTTCGACAAACTGCTCCAAGTCTTCTGTAGATGGCTCGATCTCTGCCGGGTCCAAACCACCTGACAACATTCAAAGAAGAAAGAAAGAGAATGTCGTCAGCGAACAGGTCGCTCGGTAAGTCCCAAAGATAAGAGGAGAAATAGAATAGACAGGGAGTAAGAGAGAGAGAGAGAGTAGCTTTTACAGTTGTATTATATTGTTTTAGTGTTAAAGCTGTTGTTATCGTAAGTTCAAGGGTGAATATCAACTAATCTCAAGAGTGTTCTCAAACCTAACAGGCTGTAATCCAGGGGTAGGGAACCACGGGCCCAAATGATATGTTAGTAGCGCGACTCCGACCGTCGCCGAAGTATTCCAAACTCAACAGGCCACAGTCCAGGAGCATGGAAACACGGGCCCTCATGATTGCTTGCTTGTGTTAGTAGACATGGATTCATGACTAGGGGGACTCTTGAGATTATGTTGGATTCACGAATGAACTACCCCAATACCCCGTGTAGCTATGTTATTGATAGTACTGTATTGCATTGTATTGTCTTGTAAATTGAATTGTGTAATTGGATGACTGACCAAAACCATGATATCAGTAAACGGATGTAACTGCATAATCATGTAAATGGAATAACTGGATAATGGATGTATATCCAGGGTTTGATTCAGTCAAGTCGTATAGATTGATAACTGAATTCATGAATTCATGTGTTCATATTGAATTGGAATATTGTAGATTGTAGATTGTACTTGAATCATATTCAAGTCAGATATAATCAGACTCAAACCCGAGTCAGACAATTAGAAATGTAAATCGAAGTCTTGATTATTTCTTAAACCTATATGTACTAGGGTCCTTAAGGTAATTTATAAAACTTGAGGGGGTTTTATGTAAAAATACTTTATATACTTTTTCAAAATATAGCTCAAGTATTCATTATTCGTCTTTAGAGTTGTAATGAGGGTGGATTTTATATTGTGACATTTATAGTGAAAATATCCTAGTTTTTATAAATAAAGGTATTTATCTATAATATTGATTTATTTGAAGTTCATGGTATTTTAATGTAAAATTTATTCTTGTGATTTTTAGAAAAAAAAGTGGAATATTTATATCATAACAAAATAAATGTTTTAATGATAAATATACATATATTTAAGCAAAAATAATTTTAATAAATATCTTATATTCTAAAAATCTCATTTTCTTAAGATATCGTATTTTAAATCTTTTGAGACCGAATGCTCCCTGCGGAGGTCTGAATCTCGTACTACTAAGCCCGAGGATGTGCGATAATCCGCACCATCCCGAATGGGTTCCCCAAAAATGGGTTGGAGCGGCGCTTTGCAAAGATTGTAAAATACTAATCCTTTAGAAAACGGTTTTATAAAGTAAAAGGTATTTATTTGTAAAAATGTCAATTTTCCGTATTTTAGATTCTAGGGTTTCCTAAGTCAACTAGCCTATTTCTAAATGGTCTAAACGAAAAGTCGTTAGATGCCTCAAATCGGCTGTTCACCGCCAATTGTGGCCAGGTAAGTACAAATGAGAAAAGGAGGGATCCACTCACGAATCACCGTGAGACGAGCCTTTTAAAGTTACCTTTCTCACTTGCCTAGTCTAGACACCACAAAGTCAGGTTTAGATAAATGATCGATGTCCACAACTTATCATGTTTTCCTACTAAGAGGTATTTATTTAAAAGTGTAACAACGCTAAAACTTTTAGGAATGGTTTTATTAAGAATACGGTATTTAAATGAAAGTATTGTTTTATCGTATTCTAAGTTTTGATGATATCGTTTAGGGTTGTATTTGCGTGTGTAGGGAGGTAGGTCATTACCTCGTGCTCTACTTTAAATGTATAGCAAAGTTAAGGGGTTAAATGTGAAATCGAAACATTGTGGTATTTAAGTGAAAAATACGATAAATTGAAAAGGCTATCATTTCATGTGATCAAACTTGTTCAAATTGTTTGTTAAATGTTTAATACTCAACATAAAGATGTTTAAGCGTGAATGTATTGGTGAGAAGTGAAATTTTATAGAAAACCGAATCGGAAATCGGATTTGTTCCGATTTCGTTTGGTTTTGTAATTTCGTATTTTAGAGAATAAGAAAGAGAGATAGAATGGGACTTACGGGTTTTGATTTATACAAAGGAGTGGGGGGACTAAAGGGGTTGCCGATGCGTTGCTACGTCGCCGGTTGTTCCTAAAAACGTCGCCGGAATTCCCGTCGGAATTTCGCCGGAGCTTCGCCGCGAACTTGTTTTCAAAGTACACAACTCTTGAGAAGATTTTGAGAGAGTGGGCTCAGGATTTTGGTATGAGAGGGTAGAGGGTAAGGGGTGTATTTATAGGGTAGGCTAAGGGTAGGGTAGGTGAAGGGTTTTTAATAAAAAAATGTAAAAATATAGAAAATTCATTAAAAATCATAGTAAATAGGGTATATTGAAGTCTCGGGAACCGATCCATTAATTTGGAGTATACAGGGGGTAGGGTAGGTGAAGAGGCGCATCTTTGGTGTTGGGGACTCGGCCGTCTGGCCGAGTCCGGCCGGTGGCGCCGGCCCGAGTTGGCCCGTCCGCCGGCCGAGTCGGGCCGAGTCGCGGGTCGTGGAGGTAGGGGGTCGTCAGGTGAAGGCTCTGGTATATTTAATTTTTCAGGTGTAGTTCAAGTTTTGGGAGTTATAGTGTTTGGACTGTTGGGCTTCCAAAGGATTTAAAACAAAATAAATATAAAATAATGTGGGGTATGGAATTTGAACTCTGGTGGCTTGGTTCAGCAATGCAAGGTATTACCAATGAGCTACAAGCTCCTTCTTGTAATTATTTGTGTGAAATAATTACTTAAAGAGATATCAGCAACATTAAATACTCCAAGTATACTTTGAATTTAAATCAATTCTTTGTACTTTAAAAATGGAGTTATTTAATTACTTAAGTCTTGTGCTCAGTTAATAAATACCCCTTTATGGATTTTGAAAAAAATATTTTGAAAATTTTGTATCGGAAATTTGGGGTTGTTACACTTTCTCTACGGATTTTAATCGGACGGTTGATAATACTAGCCGGCTTGGGATTAAGCCGGATTATTAAATCAAGTATTTATTTAATAATTTATATATATATATATATATATATATATATATATTCTAGTATTATGTTCAATATTTATTTTCTCTCTCTTGGTTATTCGTATTTTTATACAGATACGCGTATATGTATTTCGATACGTATACTAGGTTGTATTCCGTATTTATACGGAATACTTCTGAAGGAGGACACCTCATTATTGATTTTCTTTTTAGAAAATAAATTGGAAATAAGATGGAGGGTGGGGTGGCTTTGGGTACGGTTGAGAGCATGTAGATGGGCTTCATTTGTTTATAGAAAAGTTGTGATATTTTTATTGGATGGTTGAAAATATATGAAGCCATTCCTCTCTATCATTCATACACAACACTTAGCTCATTTGCATGGCTAGCTCTTCACTCTTCTCCTCTTTCTTCTTCTTGCTCTCATGAACTTGGAAAATGCAAGAAAATGATAGTGGAAAAATCCTACATCCCCACACTCCATTTCTAGCAAAGTTGGAGCGTCGGTTTCTTCACTAGGTGAAGCTGGAGTTTGGATCGGTTCTCTCGGGTGGATCATCTTCGGTAAGGGCGATCTCCTCTCAAGCTTGTTCCCGACGGCCTATGAGGAGCTTGGATGGATCTTCCACGATTGGGTGGATACGCGACAAAGGTTGTAATCCCTAAACCATACATGCTTTGTTTACTAGTTTAGTGTTTGGAATGATTGCTAGGGATTAGTTTCTAGTGCTCCCCATAAAATTTTTGTTTTTCGATTCCGCCTTCACCGCAGTTGTAGCGGCAAGAGCACTAGGAACTTTCAGTATGTTCCTTGATGATTAACGCTGAGTTAACTCTTTCATTTTGAGATATGCACTAGAGACAGCTACATACATACTGAACCAGGTTCCATCAAAATTAGCGCCCTTGGAGTTATGGAAAGGCAAGAAACCTAATCTTAAATTTTTTAAGATATGGGGCTATCTTGCTTTGTTAAAAAGAAAAATCCCGACAGGCTAGAGGCACGATCTGTGCTTAGCAAGTTCATAGGATACCCAATGCATTCGCAAGGGTATAGATTCTACTGCCTAGAGAAACAACGTATTGTTATCTTTAGACATGCTATCTTCTTAGAGAATGAATTTCTTGAAAAAGAAATTAGTGGGAGCGCACTAGAACTGGAAGAGATTCCAAAAGAACAAGCAATTATGGAAGACCAAATAGAACCTGAGACTCCAGTATTACTTGATCCAGCGGAACCGCTCCGTCAATCTGGTAGGAAATCTAGAGCACCCGAGAGATATTATGAATATCTCGTTGATGGTGATATCAAAGATTGTGTCATAGAGAATGACGATTCTATCACTTATCGACAAGCCATAGAGAGTAAAAAGACTCTTAGAAATGGCTAGATGCCATGAAGTTTGAAATTGACTTGATGCACTCCAACAAAGTGTGTACTTTGGAGGATGCTCCTGAAGAGGTAAAACCTATTGGGAGCACATGAATCTTCAAGAAGAAAATTGGTGCAGATGGGAATGTGGAGACCTTCAAAGCTAGACTGGTGGAAAAAGGTTTTCATCAAAGACCAGGTGTGAATTTTGACGAAACCTTTTCTCTAGTTGTGATGATTAAGTCAATCAGAATCATGCTTGCAATCGCTGCTTATTATGACTACGAAATATGGCAAATGGATGTTGGGACTTTACATGCGCATGCCTTTATGATTTTGAAAGAAAAGGTTTTATAAATGCGGCACACGCGAGATCAGTCTCATTTGAAAATTTATAAACCGCAAGTGCACGGCACATTGTAGCGAGCCGGCAAGTATGGGTCGATCCATAAGGAATTGGTGATTAGAAGTTGTCGTTAAAGATTCAAAGAGAAAAGAATGAGTTTTGTCACAAAAAGGAGAAAAATATGAAATTATAGAACAAGTTAAGAAAAGTGGTCGTGGCTCCGGTTCGGATGGTTGAATAGCGGCGAATTCGTCGACGCCCTCTTGATTATGAGTTGTTCCATTCTTGTGTTGATTCCGACATGAAGCATGGCTTGTCAAGGCGTTTGCAAAGCACAAGTCATCAAGATATCGAAGTTCAACGTTAGAAACGAAATGAATCTGTATTGTACCCACTTACAGATTGTATATCCAAACTTGAAGTATCAACACTAAGCACAAGTGTTAGCAAGCATACATCAACAAAAAATACACAAATTAGCATATGAGAGCAAGTGGTTTTAGCATTAAACTTGCTAAGTGAGTTGTGATAGTATAGGGTATATGAAATGAAGAAGTGTGTCAATCAACTTGTTAATAAAATACCCTAGCTAACACTTTGCAATTTTAATACTAGTTGATTCTAACTTAAACATTGTAAAATGGTGATAATGAGATAATAGGGTATATCATAAAGGTTACAAGTAACCATCAAAATCAACATACCATATCAAACATTTCCATTAAGAAATCTTCAAGTTACAATCCCATTTTAAGCATACTAAACATTCACAAGAAAAGGAGGAAGGTAAACCCATTCATCTCATATCCTCATCATCACCATAACCATAAAGTTACTCAAACATTACAAAATAAAAAATGAAATACATGATGGGAGAAAACATAAAACTCAATAACACGAACAAGAAATTAAACAAAAGAAAAGTGCAAGTTCTTTATTAACAAAATGGAGGGCTTAAGCTACAAGGTAGATAGCAACTTCAGCCTCCATAATGGAGCACCCAAATGAGAGCTCAAAGAGAGAAGAAAAAGAAGCTATCAAGAATTACACACTATTCTCACTCCAAAAGCCAACCATGAACTTAATCTGAGACCTGCTATATATAGGCAACTAAATAAAAAAAAATTGCATATGGCAATGGAATAACAAGACCACCAGGGACCCACAGAAGAAGCACGAGCCAAAATGGCTAAGACTTGGCCGCAAATTGCGACCAAGATGAATATATTTGCGGCCCAATTTTGGAGTCTGGGGTCCACCTTGGTACAGTAGTCTTCTATCATCAAGAGCATCTCTCTGTAATTACAATTTATTTTAATTCAAACTTGGATGCAATCTGGAGTAATGAACATAAAGAGAAGTGATCAAGTGGTATTGTGTTCACACCTCACATCAATTCTTTTTATCCCCACTTATAACACAACCACTTGCATGCTCACTTGCATGACACCATGATGGTGTTTGCAACTTGATGCCTCATAATGACTCATGCCCACTTGATCCATAATGGCTCATGCCCACTTGTTGACATGATAGTTCATACTTGATCATATTGGACCAAAAATCAAATATTATTGTACGCAACTTAATTTGTTTGCAAAACTCAATGACTTGATTTGTTATCTGTCCCGTTTGCAGTTCCGGCTAAAAACCGTCATTTCTGTTCATGTTGTGTATCGTCTCCAGTATTCTGCCTGTATACCTGTAGTCTGTACTAATGAGCAGGCACGGATTAAATAGCACTGTTTATTGACAAAATGATAGAAAATGAGTGGTATTAAAATATAATAAATCATGCCGAACGATGGACGTCAAGACAGTTTTTCTAAACGGTACTTTAGAATATAGCATCTATATGACACACCTAGAAGGTTTTGAGGTCGGTTGGAGCAACAATAAAGCATACAAGTTGCTTAAGTCCATTTATGGACTAAAGCAAGCATCTAGGAGTTGGAACATCTGTTTTGATGAAATAATCGAAGGGCTTGATTTCATCAAAAATGATGATGAACCATGTCTTTATAAGAAGGTTGTAGGAAGTAATGTCGTGTTCCTCATATTGTATGTGAACGACATACTTCTAATAGGTAATGATGTACCGACATTGCAGTCAGTAAAGATCTGGCTATCAAAAAAGTTCTTAATGAAGGATTTAGGTGAAGCATCATATATACTGGGTATAAAGATTTATAGAGATAGATCTAAGAGGATGCTTGGGTTATCCCAATCCAAGTACATAAATGACATAATGAAGAGATTCGGTACGGAACATACCAAGATGACCAAGCGAGGTAATGTACCTGCTAGGCATGATATATCTCTCTCTAAGGATATGTCTCCCAAGACATATGAGGAGAGAAAATGCATGGATAAGACACCATATGCTTCGGCAGTTAAGTCTATCATATGCGATGTTATGTACTAGATTTGATGTGGTTTATGCACTTGGTGCAGTGAGTCGATATCAGTTTAATCCTGAGAACACTGGATTGCTATGAAGGCTATACTCGAGTATTTGAGGAATACTAAGGAGATGTACCTAATATTCGGTAAAGGTGAGCTCAACGTTGAGGCGTTTATTGATTCCAGTTTTCAAAGTGATATAAATGATTGCATATCTGTCTCCGGTTATATTTTTACCATAAATGATGGAGCTGTTAGTTGGAGGGGTTTGAAATAGGATACTGTTGCAGACTCTACCATGGAGGCGGAGTATATAGCTGCGAATGAGGCAGCTAAAAAGGCTGCTTGGATGAAGAAGTTTATCTCCGATTTAGGAGTGGTTCCGAGCATTGCTGCCTGGTACTCCTATACTGTGACAACAATGCAACCATTTCATTGGTTAAGGAACCAAGATCTCATCGTAAATCCAAGCACATACTTCGAAAGCACCATTTGATTCGAGACATCCATAGACAGAAGGATATCGATATATTGAGTGTAGATGTGAAAGATAATATACCGGATCCATTCACTGTGACTTTTTCTCAACCGCGGTTCGAGAGACTTGTGGAAATGTTGGGTATGCGATACCACAATAATTGGCACTAAGTGCAAATGGGAGATTGTTAGATGTAGGTGCTCTTAGAGACAATTAGTTATAATTGTAACCTACATGTATAGAACTTTTTCGTTCATAATAATAGTATTCTATTTGTTTATTTTTTATTGGTATATCTTTTATTTACAATACTCTGTTTATTATTGATTACTAATAAAGTCCATAGAATAATACTAGACTACAGGATTGTGTTGTAGATCACAATAGTGAAACCTGACTAGTCGATAAATATATTCTTAAATGTTCCTAGTAGTAGGAGTATTGAGACAGGACATCGATACTCCGGAAGACTGGTGTATACTATACTTACTCGTTGCAGAGTAATGACTGTTCTCATAATCATCTGGTGTGGTGACACCAGGGTATTGTATGCAGGTGCTTATAAATGATAAGTACACCGAACGACTCACTTTGAATTTCTAGTTGGTAATTATATATAACTGTCAGATGAAAATTCATATAGTGACAATTGGTACGATTTAGTCTCCAGACCTGACACTCGCCATAGTACCTTGCATATGCTAGAGATTATTTTAGTGACTACCCAACCACAGATCCATTAATACTGTGTATAACAGTAGTAGTTGAGTATGATCGAATACATGTGAAGGTTGTGAGGAGTTAACATGA
This sequence comes from Agapanthus africanus, assembly GCA_030015575.1. Lineage (NCBI taxonomy): Eukaryota > Viridiplantae > Streptophyta > Magnoliopsida > Asparagales > Amaryllidaceae > Agapanthus > Agapanthus africanus. The sequence continues at coordinate 661,547,588 of CM057342.1, read as the reverse complement.
AATTCGTCTCTCCGGTATAATGAGAACAATGTTCTGCAGTGTGCGATATATCAGTGACCTAAAATCTCTGACCAGAGTACTAGAGATCAAATGATAAGTGGTCAGTTTGATCTCATGGTTATGTGATAATATCAACACAATAGTTATTAGGGTTTGATAGTACTACCAAACCCTAGACCAAATAAAGAACACAAGCAAACGAAGAGACCGAACCGTACGGTAGTTGCCACTGATAGGTATTGATTTTCTTGGATAGAATTTTCCTAATTCAATCATGTCATCAACAGTTTACCTAGGTAGTCTAAATACATAGCTATCGTCCCTATAGACTTGTGGATTTATTGTTCACAGAATTAGTTCGAATTGTTCAAATTAATTATCCATTGCTGAGTAAATGTTGAGCCTCTGGAGTCACACATAGGAGAACTCCTACTTGCCAAATATGGAATTATAAACTAAAGAAGAGATAGTATATGTTTGATATACAAAAGGATTTAATTAAATAAGTATATTTGATATACTATTGATATTTAATTAAGTAAGGGTAGAATCGTCGAATAAGATTTGGCGTACAGCTCAAGATAATATATGATATTAAATGAGTAAATAATACATGATTATATACATATATATATATATATGAATATAATAAATATATGTGTATATAATTTAATAATTATATGTGTGTGTGTGTGTGTGTATGTTGATATATATAAGTATTTATAAAATATATATGTGACATGTACACATGTAGTGTATACGTATGGGCTAAAAATTACAAGAGCCTAGCATGTATTAAGATATAATTAGTTGGTTTGTTTAAATTGTTAAATGAATTAATTAGTTTTGAGAATTTAAATTAGAAAAACTTTATGCTTATATATAGCCTTCTAATGTATAGACAACTCTAACCCTAATTTCCTCCTCCTTGATAGTTTCGGCAACCCTTCTTCTCTTGGCCCAAATTATTTTGCGAGAAATAAAATTAAAATTGTTTTAATTTATCTTTTTTAGTGCTTCTCTTTAATTAATTAGATCAGTTGATTAATTACTCAGAGTTCATAGATCTTGCAGATTTGTGTGAAGGCTGTTGGGGTCAAAATTTACACCCCAGTTGACCAAGTCAAAATCAAAGTCAACCCCAAGCCAAGTGGGACCAAGCCCAGGTCAAGTTGGCCAATGCCCGGGTCGAGCCTGAACATGAAGCGGCCGACCTCCCCCATGCCAAAATAAAATTTTGTAATAAATAATTTTGGTGTATTTCTTTTATTTTATTTTATGAATAAATGTAAGAAAAATGGGCATAAAGCCAAATTTTTGTAAAACCAATGGCTCATGTGCAAAAGAAATGAGCACATGAGGCATGGGATGGGCAAAATGCCATTTGGTAAAACCCAAAGGGCTATATATAAAGTTTGTAGCCTATAAAGGCAAACATGATGAAAATATCAATATAACTTTTTCATTCTCTAAAAACTCTAGGGTTTTTTGTGCCTCCTTCTCCTTCCTCAAGGTTCTAAACCTTCACCTTTTCTTTGAATTAAATCAAGAGTTTAACCCTTCCTCTTCCAAAAATAAATAGTGTTCCACCAAAAAACCCACAAAAGGGAGCTCGGATCTTCCATCAGATCTTAAAAAGGAGAGATTTTTAAAATCTCACCCCTCTTGTTCTCCAAGATCCGGCCAACAAAAGAGTAGGAAGGAGACTCATCTCCAAACATCCCATTTTGGGAAAGATCCAAGGCTTAAGGAAGAAGAAAGGGCTCCCCTTGAGCATTTACAAAGATTCCTTAGAGTTTAACTCCACAAATCAAAGTTTTAAGGAGTTCAACTCCATAAAAATAAACAAACAATAATAATACATTTTTTTAAGGAGTTCAACTCCAATAGTCAATAGGAGTACAACTCCCAGTATGGGGGGGCTGAGCCCCCCCTCTTTTTCGCTGGCGCCTTGTCCCCAGCGCCCGTGTGCCAGGCCGTGAGGCGCCCGCGTGGCAGGCACGTGAGGCGCTGGCGCCTTACGCCCAGCGCCCGAGTGCTATGCACGTGAGGCGGTGGCGCCTTCTCCCGCGCGTCCTTTGGATGCCCTTTCCCTTTATACACACACACACACACACACACACACAAACACTATCCCCCTTAGAAAAAAATTTCTAACGGGGCGCTGCTCCACACCCCGCAAGGGGGCTGCTAACCCTCTTGACCCCCAGCCCGCTATCCGGGTAGCGGGACCCCTGTAAAAACTCTGCGGGGCCCCCGATATATCCAAAACCCCTTCAAAACACGACACTGCATATTGAGTTCGCATGACCTGTTTGACCCTTCAATTGGAGGTTCTCTCTCTCCAAAGGCGAGAGGTAATTAACGGCAGCTTAGTCCGTGGCTGCCGGAGATTCGGATCCCCACAATCAATAAACCCCAGCCTATGTTAGTTATATGTATGCCCTAGAGGCCATTGCTATACATAGGATGTATATTGTAGTGGATGCTTAGACATATATAGGGAGGACTTTCTTGCTCGACATAATAGTATGCTATCTGGTTGCTCTTTACCTTAACGTATACACTGATTGTCTCTCTGTTACATGTTGGTAAAACCCTTAGGATGTGTACTTGACTACCTGGACTATGATGCGGATCATACTAGTGGGGATATGGTAGTCCATAAGTATATCCTTCAAGGTCCCTAGTCATGGGTGTATCGAGACGAGGCATCGATATACCAGAGTAGACTAGCGTATACCTTCTCGACCCATACAGATGGGCGATGGATGATCCCATATCCATTGGTGTTTGACATCAGAGATCATATACGGGTGCTCGGTAGAGACTGGGTACACTGGACGGACTCGCCGAGAACTCCCAGATGGTATTATACCTTACGTCAGATGGCAGTTCTCTGGTGATACTGGTACAGAGTAGTCTGTTGACCCGAGATCGTCATAGAGTCTTGTATGATTCCCACTGTGCTTTGATTTCCACCTTACCACGTCCAAGAGGGCGTGCAAAACGGTGGTTTTTGGGTACAGTCCTGAATCACATGGAGGCAATGAGCGATAGGAGGGGATTCGTCTCTCCCGGTATAGGGAGTTGATGTTGCGCTGTGTTCGATTGGCTATAACCGGAAATCCCTGGCCAGGGTTGCTGAGATTTACTGGTAAGTGTTACCAGTAGTTTCTCGAACTGTTATAGACCTCATATCGACACGGCTTATCGAGCTATTGGGGTCTGACGTTTACCACCCCTAGGCGAGATATGCGACATATCAGACGACGAGACCGGACTGTACGGTAAGTGTTACCGGTTGGATTCACAGGAGTGTGAGCGGGCTTGCTCGTCGATCTTCTGATCGCTTAATACCCGGGTGGCCGTTACGTTTAGCAGACCGCTTGCGGCTTGTGGGTGTTTGATATGATCATCACCTGCTGCCGGCGTATTGACGAGTCTTTAGAGTCCTACACAGAGGTTTCCTGGCTCAAGCGAAACGAAATAGGAGCGCATATGAGATATGTGCGGGACTGAGAATAGTACCAGTATGTGATACTGTATTCAATTCTCGCGATTTGTGACATTGATCGGTTATATGCGATATAGCCGGGTTATCGGATCAAGTGTTGATTCGATAAGTTGTTACTATTGATATTAGTCGGTTATATGCAGTATGACCGGATCGTTAAATCAAGTGTTGATTTAATGATTTAATGTATAATTATATATTTGATATATCACTTTACATTAACTAGTATTTTTTCACTTAAAGATGGTTTTTCTCACTTGATGTGCACATTATATATATGATATAGTATTGTGCACTAGTTTGTATCATGTTTGATGATACATGCAAACTTGGGTGTATGTTTGATTTAAACAATGTTTAGTAAATGGTTAGGATTTCTTTTCATTTGCTTTATTTACTTATTCATTTATTTATTTGTTCATTTTGGTAAGAAATAAAATGGTGACTTTATTTGGATTTCACTTGAAACTTCATGAAGTTTTGAAAGTCAAAACCATTTTGTTTCTTTCCTAAACCCTAACCTTTTAACTAAACCCTAGTTCATTCTCTACATGAGTTAGTCTCACCCATGGTTGCATTATGATAACTCTTCACTTGATTTTTCATTTTTAATTGAAATTGATATTCTTTTCTTCTTCTTCTTCTTCTTCTTAAGAAAGAAAAGAAAAGCTTGCTTCAAAAATGTCAAGTGATGATTCCAAGTGAGAAATCCAAATCCAAAGTGAACCCACTTCCTATTTCTTCATCCTCTACCAGTTGCCAAGTAGTATAGGGTGTTTTCTTCACAAGTTTCATGACTTGGTGAAGTTGGAGCTTGATCTTGAGTTGCCTCGACGTAGATCATCTTCGGCATCGAAGTCGACGACCTAGCCCGATCATTTCTTCGACGAAACCATCGCTAGAGTCCGGGATCCGATGATCGCAGCGGAGGGACATCAACACGGAGCTATGGAGGTGGAGGACCAGATCTACAAAGGTTGTAGCCCCTTTCAGTTAGCACTAAAGTAGTTTAGTAGCTTGTTGTTTCACCTAAACTCTAGTTAACGATCGCATTAGGGTTTCTCGGCACCGGAAAAATTTGAATTTGGCATGGTTGATGCCTTGTGAGACCTCATTAGTGTGCCTAGGAACCCTACAGTGGTATCAGAGCTTAGCTAGAGCCTTAGGCGATGAGTAGACGAAATTAGAAACCCGATCGAACCCGAAACCCTAACCCTAGACCACTCTCTGTACATTTTCTGGATTTTTGGATTTTTGTGAATTAAAAATATGCAGAAAAATAAGCAGGGTTTTCTAAGAAATACTGTGCAAAACGATCCCCTGAATCGATCAAAGCGCCGCGAAACCGCGGCACAAGCATGGCTCGTGCGGCGGTTCCGCGGCCGTATGGTCACCTTTTGCATTACTTTTTGCACAGTAACTTCTTTCTTTCATTGCTGAGTTTTCTGGGAATTTTTAATTTATACTCAAGAGTTGAGTTTTCTGGGTTGTATTGGGAGTTCGTAAATTCGATCGGATTATCAAACTTTGTCTATGTGTCTTTCCGGGTAATTTTAGAATATGTTAAAAAGTTCGACCGGATATAAATACCCAATTTTTCCCCTGTTGGAAAATTTCCAAGTGTTGGATCTTTCCGTAGTTTAATGACGTTCTAAGTAGTGCAAGTAACGCGATGGTCCCTCTAGAAGACAACAAACCTTAACTCGATTATGTGACCGTCTTGAACTGCCCTTTGAACCTTAGGGTTTGGGGCAGTACGGCGTGCCACATGTGAGGCGTTGGCTTGACCCTTCTACGGCTGGACCGTTGGTACTGAGGTATGAAGTGAATATTTTTGAACTTATTTCATGTGTTGAGCTGTTTTGGGAAAACTTGGGTGTTCGATTGTTCGATCGGAAAGTTTAACATTTTCTGTTTATCTGGAATGTGATACAATATTTGGAATTCACAAGTAGTTATGAGATAACTAATATGAATGTTATAAACATAGCAGTTTAGTCTCACTTGATCGGTTGCCACGGAATTTTGATGTGATCAAAAGTCCGTCGCAATCACGTAGCGTACACGGATACTCGCCGGGTAAACTTAATAGACAGCCTCACTCCATAGCCCCGACCAAGTGACTGTAGGTGAACCTCGTCGCCGAAAGCATCCGTTCGGGTGCTCGCGGCCGCGGTGTTTCGCCTTGGTGCACTTCGTCGACGGCATCGGGGGTGCGGCCGCCTAATAAAGTTTGCGACGAGCATTCGATCAAAATGTCGGGAATCTTGTTGAATTGCCCGACTTGATATTGAAAAGAGTTTTCGATAATGAGACTAAAATGTGGGGTTTATAATTGTTTGGCATGCGATGTCTAAGGAATTCATTTGATTAGGCATGCGATGTCTAAGAAGGTTGCGGATTCCATCTGTTGTAGTTTTACATTTTCTTTTCTGTGACCGTAAGTGTAATATGTGATATCGCCGGTTTCGTTGCTATATGTCAACGACAATTGGGATGGGCATATTTACTTACGTTGATGACATGTGGTGTTATGTGTTACTGGATATGTTATATTAGATCGTCGTGTTTGAATAGCCGGGGGTTTTTATGTGAGATGAGTGTTTTTCATTTTCATTCATGTAAAAGCTTGTATGTAATATTCTTTTATTGGGGCACTTCCAGGTTGCGGAAGTTGTCACCCTTTGTATATTATTTACTTTTCCGTACTAGGATAGACCCAAGGAGGGGAGCACAAGTAACCGGGTTCTGGAGTCCAGTGGGAGACCAACTCGAGGAGTCGAGTCCTGGTCTCCTAACTCTAGAATTGGTAGGGTTGCTTGCCGCTCTCGTAGGGGTCTAGGGGTGTGGGTTTGGCTATTCATCGCGACCGTGGAATCCGTGTTTTATACTGGCTCGTACTGAAAACACGGACGTCCTAGTATATCCAATATTTCATATGATATTCTTCTGCTGCGATATCTGTGATGTGATCATTTGATATGTTGTGATATATACTGTATATAGTATATATGATATATTATATAGACGTTACTTATGTTTTACACCCGCGCTAGCCCTGCCCCGCTCTGCCGTTAGTTACCTAACTTAACGGTGCACGAGGGGACATCGAGGCGAATGCGGATGGCATAAGTGTACGTCGTATTTATCTGTGATGTTTAGGTACTTAAATGATGGGACTTCATTAATGAGATTAATGAAAGTAAAAGAAACCTTAAGATGTTGTGGAATCGAATTTCAAAAATAAAACAGGTAGCTACAGTTCTTGCTTTGCACAGCGGTATATATGATATATTCTGCACCTTATTCAATGAGGAAAGGGCCGACGATCCCTTTACCGGGAGTGACCCCTTTAGCAATAACTGGCAGATGCTACACACTCGGTTTGTCTTTTGAAAGCTTCTATAGTTTTTGCTTTGCACAGTGATATATATGATATATCCCGCACCTCATTCGACGAGGAAAGGGCCGACGATCCCTTCACCGGGAGTGACCCCTTTAGCAAAACTAGAAAAGCCTAAAAAAACACTCCATTTCAAAATCATTTGATTCTACAACGATATCAAGTTCATTACGCAATAGGTTTTTAGAAAAACCTGTCGTATCCCTCCATCATTTCAGATAAATACTAGTTAGTATTCGTGCTACGTTTGTTGACTATGTTAAGGCGTAGTGTGCGGTAGCTGATTAGTGCTTATCTGTATAAGCATATGATGTGATTGGATTAGGGTAGTCGTGCGACTTTGTTGACTATGTTAAGGGTCGTGCGGGTGGGTTTAATTCAATCGGGAAATGACGGGTTGAACTTGACTAGCACTTATGATTTGTGGACTATGTTAAGGTCATAAAGCTGCTGGGGGCAAAATATTATCGGGGATTTCAAGTGTTGAAATTTTCAATGAGATTGCATACCTTATATGAGATAGTTGGATCCCGATACCCGCTGTGAGTAAGAGTTACTCCTGGGAGAGTTTTACACATTACAATTAGCCGATCAAGTAGGTGTCTAGAAAGGTGTTAACGAGATTATGCCTCTGGGAAAACGAGGTTTACATTAATTAGGTTCGTGCGAAAGCACGGGGGACCTCTCTCAAAGTACCGATACTGGCCTGGCTGAAAGATTGGTGAACTTGTAGCGTGTAATTAATCCCGGCTAGTCTTTCCTTTTAGGGTTTGAAGGAAGATTTGATAAAAAACAGTGGGAGCCATCCTGATTAGATAAAATAAATAACCAATCTATTCTTGCAAGAGCGCACGCAGAGTGTTTTCTTCTCTCTCTCTCCAGGTAGCGACCATATCACGCCTTAATCAAGATAATAATACAAAATATTGACCGAACATGCTTGTTATACTGAGCTGGGGAACGTTGGTCCCGCTCCAACTTATAATTGTTATAAGACCGAGTAGGAAATAGGGGATTACCAGAATTCCCATGCCGCCCAAACGAAGAAAGTGCATGTGATGCATCTCCTTCCGGTGTGTTCATTATACAGAATTGTTTCTCAGTATTCTTTACGTCCTGGATATGAGATACCGGATCAGGATCCCGCATATGTAATTAGTTACATGGGCTACAGATAGGTAAAGAACTGAGAACGGGTGATAAGTTTCATGAGACAGAAAACGGGGCAAGTGTTGCATCCAAGTCTGTTGGTCACTATCACCCTGTATTACCAATACATTGATTCTGAACAAATATTATTAGATACCGAATCTGATATACAAAATCATATCAGTCTCTTTATTTAAATAAAGAAGGATATAATTTTGTATTGTTGGATAATGTTTTGAACATTTCTTATATCAAATGTTGATCGTGTAAGTCCATGCTACCTCTCCCGGTACTTTCGGGCATGCGGAATTTGGTGAAAAACAATTTTCTAGAGATGGTAACATGGACTTAAAACCCGGATCTTTGTTAAACATCTAACTAACAACCTAACTAGGAGTTGTTAACTACTCGGTTAGGGGGTTTATACCTTTCTTATCTCGAACTCCTTCGTCTTCAAGCCTCGATAGTTGTCCGAATCGGCTTCTCCCCGTCGTCTCCTTGCGCCGAAGATAGATCCACCTGAAAGCTTCTACCTTTGGCTCCTTCTTCGAACTTTGAAGAAACTAGTTCACTCGGTTTGCTAAACCTTGTGAACTAGAGTGAGTAGAGAAGAGTTTGTTTGGGATTTTATCTATGGTTCTTGGTTCTCAACTCATGAGACAAGTGAACCATAGACTCAAGAGAGGGAGAGCAAGAGGAGGAAGATGAGAGCTCAAGAACAAGAGAGAGAATGAGCATAGAAGAATGAGAGAAGACTTTTCTCATTCGGCTCTCATAATCCAAAACCATCATCACACATCATAGCAATCAAGTATTATGTGATGGTTTAAGCAACAATAGCCATATCATTTCATGCACTCATTTTGCACAAGAGAGCAAGCAAGCAAAAGTCTTTGCAATGAAATGATAGCTATTGTTATCATGATGGTCAACTAGTCAAGCCTAGTCAACCGGTCAACAAAGTCAACAAGTCAACAAAGTCAACAAGTCAACAAAGTCAATGGTCAACAACCATGTCACCATAATACTTAATTAATATAATTGTTAATTACATATCATATTCTCATTAGGGTTGAGCAAAAAGTCAACAGTCAACGGTCAATGGTCAACAACTCTAATGAGAATCCTCTGCCTCTGTCTCTCCGTCAACTGTGCATACACACCCGCATCTGCGTTCCGAGAAACACGAATGCAAACTGGATAAAACCAATCCCAATACGTACACTAGGATCTGGCTTAAACCAAAGCCCGCTAGTGTAAACTGTCCGGACACTAAACGTGCACAAGTGCACGGATGTGACTGAACCCTGTCGCAAAACCATGCGACCTGTCGCAAAACCATGCGACCTCTACTCTTTTGCCTAAAGGCGAATAGCTTTCTGTGTGGGACTCTAAAGACTCGACACTACGCTGGCAGTGGGTTTAACCACAGACCGCAAGCGGCACTAGCTGTGCGTAACGGTCCCCAGGTAGATGCCGACAAGAAGACTGACGAGGTGAAACCCATCTGAACTCCTACTGAGCCTGAATGTGAAAATCTCCGTACAGTCCGGTCTGTTCGTCTGATACATCGCATGGCGGGCCTAGGGGGCGGTAAACGTCAGTCCCTTAATAGCGGTACAAGTCGTGTCGGAGTGAAGCCCAATACACCCTGAGATAACACTGGAAACCTACCAGTATATCCCACTTGTCCTGGCCAGGGACTACTCGTGTAATGGCTCTCCTAGACACAGCGCGATGTCAACCCCCAATACCGGGAGAGACGAATCCTTTCTAACCGTCACTGCCTCCAAGTGCTTCGGGACTGCACCCAACTACTACCTGTTTGCACGACTCCTTTGAGCCGTGGTAGGGTAGTAATCAAAGTACAGTGGGAACACACTCGAGGCGAAGTGACAGTGTCAAGTCAGCGGACTAAGCTATACTCATGTCACCTGGGAACTGATAACTGACGATAGGTATAATACCAACCGGTCAGTTCCCGACGAGTCCTGTCCAGTGTACTTGTAACCTAACGAGCACCCGCATACTATCTCTAGTACGACGTACTGATGGCTGTGGGACAGACCATCTCCCACACTGGGATGAGAAGCGCATGCGCTAGTCTACTCCGGAGTATCGATGCCCTGTCTCGATAGTCCTGTGACTAGGGACCTGCATAAGGATGTGCTTATAGATTACCCAGCCCCCACTAGTGTGACTGCCATCACAACGCTGGTAATCAAGCAAAGATCCTAAGGGCTCTACTAATGCGTATAGGTGATATAATAAAATAAACACATGTACACATTGAAGTAGAAACAAACCAAGTAGCATACTACTATTTTGAGCAAGATTGTATATACAAGGTGAATATCCTAAGCTTCCATTAAGAAATATACAAACTAGTATGATACAGTAATGGCCTCTAGGGCATATACACTAACAATCTCCCACTTGCACTAAGGCCATGTACTGGCATATCGAAGACCTATCATCTCGATCAGCCGCTCGAACTGAGTCTGGGGCAAGGCCTTGGTGAATGGATCTGCAGTGTTATCTTCTGAAGCAACCCTCCGAAGCTCGATCTCCTGGCGATCCACGATCTCCCTGATCAGGTGATACCGCCTCAAGATGTGTCTGGATCTCTGATGGGACCTGGGTTCCTTCGCTAAAGCTATAGCCCCGTTGTTGTCGCAATACAGAGGTATTGGATCAACAATGGACGGAACCACCTGAAGTTCTTTCAAGAACTTCCTCATCCAGACAGCTTCCTTTGCGGCATCAGATGCAACGATGTATTCCGCTTCCATCGTCGAGTCTGCAACGGTTTCCTGTTTGGAACTCTTCCAACACACCGCCCCTCCATTGAGGGTAAAGACAAAACCCGACATGGACTTGGAATCATCCTTGTCACTCTGGAAGCTGGAGTCAGCAAAGGCCTCGATCTGGAGGTCTTTTCCGCCATACACCAAGAACATCTCCTTAGTCCTTCTCAGGTACTTGAGAATGTTCTTTACCGCTATCCAGTGTTTCTCCCCAGGGTTTGACTGATACCGGCTTACCACACTCAGTGCATAAGCTACATCCGGTCTGGTACACAACATCGCATACATTATAGAGCCTACCGCAGAAGCGTAGGGTATAATAGATATGCGATCCCTCTCCAAATCAGTCTTGGGAGACATCTCTTTAGAGAGGGTGATCCCGTGACAAGCCGGTAGGTTACCGCGCTTGGAATCTTCCATACTGAATCTTTTCAGTATGGTGTCGATGTACCTGGACTGTGAAAGTCCTAATATCCTCTTGGATCTATCACGATGGATCCGGATCCCCAGGATGTATGAGGCATCACCCAGGTCTTTCATGGAGAACCTGTGTGACAAGAACCCCTTGACAGATTATAGCATAGGAATGTCATTTCCTATTAAAAGAATGTCATCCACGTACAAAACGAGGAATACTACAGTTCTCGCTACAAATCTACTATAGATGCATGGTTCATCTGGATTTTTGATAAAACCAAATTCCTTGACCGTCTCATCAAAACAGATGTTCCAACTCCGCGATGCCTGCTTTAGTCCATAGATGGACTTAAGCAACTTGCACACCTTTCCGCTGCTCCCACTCTGAATGAAACCCTCTGGTTGGTCCATATAGACACACTCCTCTAAATTTCCATTTAGAAAAGCGGTCTTTACGTCCATTTGCCAGATTTCATAATCGTGGAAGGCAGCAATGGCAAGAAGGATCCGAATGGATTTCAGCATAGCCACTGGAGAAAAGGTTTCGTCATAGTCCAAGCCAGGCCTTTGTCGGAAACCCTTTGCAACAAGTCTAGCTTTATAGGTCTCAACCTGTCCATCTACACCAATCTTCCTTTTGAAGATCCACTTGCATCCTACGGGTTTTACCCCGTCTGGAGCAATGTCCAACGTCCATACTTTGTTGGTGTACATGGACTCCATTTCGGTCCGCATTGCATCCAGCCATTTTACTGAGTCAACGCTCTGAACGGCCTGCTGGAAGCTAGTAGGCTCATCATAATCTATGATGCAATCCTCTCTATCCCCGTCTATAAGAAAACCGTAGTATCTCTCGGGTGGATGAGACTGCCTACTACTCCTGCGGAGCGGCGTAGGAATGTCCTGTTCTTTTGAACCCTCTGGTTCCACTAAGCTTTCAGTAATAGCTCGTGGTTCTGGAATTTCTTCCAGTTCTACTGCGCTCCCACTAATTTCCTTTTCTAAGAACTGGTGTTCTAGAAAGTGGGCATGACGAGAAACAAAAACCTTTTGTTCCTCTTCGTAATAGAAGAAATATCCCTTGGAGTTCTTTGGATATCCCACGAACTTGCATTGTACTGAGCGTGCCTCGAGCTTGTCCGCATGCTGCTTTTTGACAAAAGCTGGACTTCCCCATGTCTTAATGTGATTAAGATAGGGTCTTTTCCCACACCACATCTCATATGGTGTAGTAGGCACAGTCTTAGTGGGAACTCGGTTCAAAAGGTATGCAGCTGATTCTAGCGCATACCCCCAGAATGATCGCGGTAACTCAGCGTTACTCATCATGGACCGTACCATATCCAATAGGGTTCGGTTCCGTCTCTCCGATACACCGTTATGTTGCGGAGTGTATGGAGGAGTAAGCTGAGAGAGAATTCCGTTCTCTTTTAAATAGTCCAGGAACTCGGCACTTAAGTATTCTCCACCTCGATCCGATCTTAGAATCTTGATACTTTTGCCGGTTTGTTTTTCTACTTCATTCTTATATTCCTGGAATTTTCCGAAGGCTTCGGACTTATGTTTCATTAAGAAGACAAAACCGTACCTTGAAAAGTCATCCGTAAAAGTAATGAAGTAAGAATAACCGCTTCGCGCATGTGTAGACATTGGGCCGCACACGTCGCTGTGTACGAGTCCCAAGAGCTCGCTCGCCCTTACTCCGTGTCCAGTAAACAGAGTCTTTGTCATCTTTCCTTTGAGACAGGATTGACAAGTGGCATACGATTGATATTCGAACGGATTCAAATATCCTTCTGTATGTAACTTCGTCAACCTTCTCTCATTGATGTGACCCAGTCTACAATGCCATAAGAAAGTCTGATTGATTTCCGAAGACTTTCTTTTGTGTGTATTCTGGACATTGAAAATCTGCGGATGGTTTAATACGTATATACCATTGCTTAATGTACCTGACCCAATCAGAACTTGATTAAGGTGAATGTTTACAACATTACTTACAAACGCAAATTCATAACCTTCTTTAGAAGTCAAAGATACAGAAATGATATTACAAGTTGCGTTGGGTACAAAATAGCAATTACGCAAAACCGAAACGTGTCCATCTGACAACCCCAGGTGATAGTCCCCCACGGCCTTAGCATCCATGCTAGCTCCGTTTGCAACTTTGAGGGTCAAGTCACCTGCCTTCAAAACCCTACGATTTCTCAACGCCTGCAAAGAATTACAGATATGAGATCCTGATCCGGTATCCAATACCCAGGAAGTAGAGTTTATTGAAAGACAGTTTTCAATAACATACACACCTGAAGCTGAAGCCGCAACCTGCTTCAGATCCTGTGTTCTGGCCTTCCAAGCCCTGCAATCATTTTTCCAGTGTCCCTTCTTATGACAATAGAAGCATTCTTCCTTATCCACAAGCTTTCCCACTTTCTTTGTTGCTTTTGCCTTTCCCTTCGTATCCACTTTACTAACACCGCCCTTTGGTTTGGCGGGGGCTTTCTTCTTCTTTCCCTTGGCTTTCGCCTTGGACCTAGAAGAGGAAGATCCTCCTACAAACAAAGTGGATGTTTCCCTACCTTTCTGTAGGGTGCCCTCTGCGCTCCTCAGCATGTTGAGGAGTTCTGAAAGTTCAACTTCCTTTTCTTGTAAGTTGAAGTTCAGGAGAAACTGGGCGTAAGTGGAAGGAAGGGACTGGAGAATCAAGTCCGTATAGAGCTCATTCTCCAACGTGGTCCCAAGGTCCGCGAGCTCTTCTATGTAGCCAATCATCTTAAGCACGTGTTCCGCTACCGATGATCCGACGGCCAATCTTGCCGAAAATAACTTCTTCGACACTTCGTATCTTGCGATACGAGACTGCTCTCCATACAGTTCTTTTGTATGGAGAAATATGGATTCGAGATCCATATTCTCATGCCTCCTCTGATGTTCGTTGTCCATAGAGGCAAGCACGAGGCATTTGGCCTTCGCGCAATCTAGTTCCCAGGTCTTACGGATTTCCTTATCCGCGACGCTGGTTTTGGGACCTGGGACAGGGGGAGCTTTGGTGGTAAGAAGATACCCCAGCTTGTCGTAAGTGATTGCCATCTTGACATTCCTGAGCCAATCTTTGTAGTTTGGCCCTGTCAGTATGTTTTTATCTAGAAGTAACTTAAGTCCAGTCATGTCGATTGGTCGCTGCAATTAAGAGAGAGAAGAAACACTCAGCATGATGCTCTTGCAAGTTTAGAATGGTTTTTAGTTTGTCTAAACAGGATGGCTCCCACTGTTTCTCGAATCCCTCCTCAAACCAAAAAGGAAGAATTAGTCAGGATCAATCTCACCGTACAATACTTGCTTAACCGTTCAGCCAGGCCAGTGTCAGTACTTCGAGGGAGGTTTTCCAACGCTTTCGCGAAGTTCCTTAATTAAATAACCTCTTTTCCCTGGGGGCGTAGCCCCGCTAACACCTTTCTAGACACCTACTTGGTTTATAGCATTGATCGTTAAGTGAGAAATTTCCCGAGGAGTAGCATATACTCACAGTAGGATCGGGATCCAAATATCATCGCGTGACGAAACTGAAGGAATCCTACCAGAATCATCACACTCCAAATGGTATGCAACACTAGCAAGTTTCAGTTCTTTTGAAACTCCCGATGTGGATTTTTGCCCCATGCTCTTATGACCTTGACTTTGGCCAAAATATCATAAGTCACATGTCAAGTTCTACCCGTCATTCTCCAGGTTAATTTGGATCCATCCGTACCTACCCTTGACTTTGGCCAAAATGGCAGTACGACTGTCCCAAACCAACGCATCTATCTATGCTACACATGAATACCCAATAGCTACCAATCACTATGCCTTGACTTTGGCCAACATACACAGCTTGAATACTATTGACTATTCATGTGAAACGACGGAGGGCTGCGAATGGTTTTGGCAAAACCGTGAACGTAGTGAACTTGATATAATCGATAGAACGAGATAGCTTTTAAAAGGAGTGGCTCAAGCTCCGCATTTAAAAGTTAGTTTTGAAAAGAACCGAGTGGTTTTCCGAAAGTGTTCCAATGATTTTAACTTGGTTTATTTTCTTGCATTAGTTCTTTTAATGCGTGATATTCTTGCATTAGTTCTTTTAATGCGTCCCATCATTTAATCCTACCATTGCAGAAAACAACCAAAATATGACGTACGCTTATGCCATTCGCATTCGCCACGGGGCCCCGTCATTACCCGTTAGGTTACTTAACTAACGACAGAGCGGGGACTGGGCTAGCACGGCTGTAAAACATAAGCAACGCCTAAATAATATCATATATAGATATATTGCAATGATAGCCATTTCAGATCACAGATGAACACATTGGATATACTAGGAACCCGCAATTCGTACGAGCCTGTAACGAAAAGCAGATTACACGGTCGCGGTGAATAGCCAATACCCCACCCAAGACCCCTACGGGTGCGGCAAACTACCCGCCAAGTACCCGAAGCGAAGCAACCTCCCTCAACTCCGTGAGTAGGCAACTCGGCACTTCGGCATACCCGGTAGTTTGTGTACCCACTCCATGGGTCTATCCTAGGAGCAAAAACAGTAAAAAGAAATTATACAATGACGGCAACAACCCCGACCCGGTTGTGCGGCTATACAAATAATTATTACATCAATTTACAAATTTACATGAATTGAAAGAAAAGAAAACTCTCATCTCACAACCCACGGCTATTCACCCGCGACAATCCAATGAATTCATATACACATTCCAATAACATTACAGATCACAGATTTGTATAACCCCCACTAATCGACATATAACAATTAGCAGACGTTCAATACAAATATCACATCACAGAAAAACCCGTCAGCTTAAGTCTTTTAGAAGTTCGATCAAAAATACGGATTTTCAGGCCCCAAACACAAAATTTTCGTTCTGGAAAATCTGGGCAGAAAATACATATTCCAAAAATCCCAAAATACCCCTATAAACAAACTGCAAAAATAAAACCCCACGACCGAGTCAACTCGGCCGCGGTTCCGCGGCAGGAGCAAGCTCCCGCCGCGGAAACGCGGCGCGTTGATCGATTCAGTGGGTCGAATTTTTGCAGTTTCTTCTAAAAACCCTGAGTCGATTTTTGGTATATCTCAAATAATTTTTGCAGCACTTTGAAAATCGACAGAAAGTTTGAAATCCGGGTGTATTTCGCGACTTTTTCTTTGATCGATCTTCTAGCTACTTTGCTAACATGTTAGATAGAGTTTAACTAGGCTCTGATACCACTGTAAGTCCATGCTACCTCTCCCGGTACTTTCAGGCAGGCGGAATTTGGTGAAAAACAATTTTCTAGAGGTGGTAACATGGACTTAAAACCCGGATCTTTGTTAAACATCTAACTAACAACCTAACTAGGAGTTGTTAACTACTCGGTTAGGGGGTTTATACCTTTCTTATCTCGAACTCCTTCGTCTTCAAGCCTCGATAATTGTCCGAATCGGCTTCTCCCCGTCGTCTCCTTGCGCCGAAGATAGATCCACCTGAAAGCTTCTACCTTTGGCTCCTTCTTCGAACTTTGAAGAAACTAGTTCACTCGGTTTGCTAAACCTTGTGAACTAGAGTGAGTAGAGAAGAGTTTGTTTGGGATTTTATCTATGGTTCTTGGTTCTCAACTCATGAGACAAGTGAACCATAGACTCAAGAGAGGGAGAGCAAGAGGAGGAAGATGAGAGCTCAAGAACAAGAGAGAGAATGAGCATAGAAGAATGAAAGAAGACTTTTCTCATTTGGCTCTCATAATCCAAAACCATCATCACACATCATAGCAATCAAGTTTTATGTGATGGTTTAAGCAACAATAGCCATATCATTTCATGCACTCATTTTGCATAAGAGAGCAAGCAAGCAAAAGTCTTTGCCATGAAATGATAGCTATTGTTATCATGATGGTCAACTAGTCAAGCCTAGTCAACCGGTCAACAAAGTCAACAAGTCAACAAAGTCAATGGTCAACAACCATGTCACCATAATACTTAATTAATATAATTGTTATTTAAAAATCATATTCTCATTAGGGTTGAGCAAAAAGTCAACAGTCAACGGTCAATGGTCAACAACCCTAATGAAAATCCTCTTCCTCTGTCTCTCCGTCAACTGTGCATACACACCCGTATCCACGTTCCGAGGAACACGAATGCTAACTGGATAAAACCAATCCCAATACGTACACTAGGATCTGGCTTAAACCAAAGCCCGCTAGTATAAACTGTCCGGACACTAAACGTGCACAAGTGCACGGATGCGACTGAACCCTGTCGCAAAACCATGCGACCTGTCGCAAAACCATTCGACCTCTACTCTTTTGCCTAAAGGCGAATAGCTTTCTGTGTGGGACTCTAAAGACTCGACACTACGCTGGCAGTGGGTTTAACCACAGACCGCAAGCGGCACTAGCTGTGCGTAACGGTCCCCAGGTAGATGCCGACAAGAAGACTGACGAGGTGAAACCCATCTGAACTCCTACTGAGCTTGAATGTGACAATCTCCGTACAGTCCGGTCTTTTCGTCTGATACATCGCATGGCAGGCCTAGGGGGGGCGGTAAACGTCAGTCCCCTAATAGCGGTACAAGTCGTGTCGGAGTGAAGCCCAATACACCCTGAGATAACACTGGAAACCTACCAGTATATCCCGCTTGCCCTGGCCAGGGACTACTCGTGTAATGGCTCTCCTAGACACAGCGCGATGTCAACCCCCAATACCGGGAGAGACGAATCCTGTCTAACCGTCACTGCCTCCAAGTGCTTCGGGACTGCACCCAACTACTACCTGTTTGCACGACTCCTTTGAGCCGTGGTAGGATAGTAATCAAAGTACAGTGGGAACACACTCGAGGCGAAGTGACAGTGTCAAGTCAGCGGACTAAGCTGTACTCATGTCACCTGGGAACTGATAACTGACGATAGGTATAATACCAACCGGTCAGTTCCCGACGAGTCCTGTCCAGTGTACTCGTAACCTAACGAGCACCCGCATACTATCTCTAGTACGACGTACTGATGGCTGTAGGACAGACCATCTCCCACACTGGAATGAGAAGCGCATGCGCTAGTCTACTCCTGAGTATCGATGCCCTGTCTCGATAGTCCTGCGACTAGGGACCTGCATAAGGATGTGCTTATAGATTATCCAGCCCCCACTAGTGTGACTGCCATCACAACGCTGGTAATCAAGCAAAGATCCTAAGGGTTCCACTAATGCGTATAGGTGATATAATAAAATAAACACATGTACACATTGAAGTAAAAACAAACCAAGTAGCATACTACTATTTTGAGCAAGATTGTATATACAAGGTGAATATCCCAAGCTTCCATTAAGTAATATACAAACTAGTATGATACAGTAATGGCCTCTAGGGCATATACACTAACAGATCGGTTCAGGCACGTTATCTAAAAGCATTGACGTTCTAAATCAATCTACAGTTCTTAGTATACAGAACACACACAAGAGGAAGAGTTCAGAAATGAACGAATCCTTCTTGAGGCATTGTAGACTAGGTCATATCAATGCGACACGACTAGCTGAAGTTACATTAAGATGCATATTTAAATTTGTTTAAATTTACATCTTGTGAAACTTGCCGGTCATGTCACAAAGATACGATGACCACAGCTCCGTTTAATGGAAACAGAGAAAGAGTTAGTAAACTCTTGGGATTGATACATGTTGATGTATGTAAGGTCCCCCGTCTACATATGCCAGGACCGGTTCTTTGTACTTCATTACATTCTCTAATGATCTCTCAAGATTCAGTCATATGTTCCTGTTGAAACACAAGTCCGAACCTTTTGAGATATTCATAGAATATAAGTTAGAAGTAGAGAACCAATAAGGATATAAGTATTATGTCCTTTGATGTGATCAAGGAGGAAAATACTTGAGCACGGAATTCTTGGACTTTTCTAAAGGAGAATGAGATTCTCTCTCAGCATTACTCCTCCGTATACACCATAGCACAATGGTATATCGGGGTGGAGCAATTGCACCCTATTAAATATGGTGCGCTCTATGATGAGTACTACTGAGTTACCTGTTTCCTTTTAGGGGTTATGCATTTGAGAAGCTGCATACCTATTGAATTAGGTTCGAATCAGATCACAGCCTACCACTCCATATAAGATATGGTATAGGAAGAGCCCATGTCTTAAGCTAGTTAAGATTTGGGGTTGACCGGCCTGTGTCAAAAAGCAAAATCCGGACAAGCTCGAGGCCAGGTCTGTTATGTAGAACTGGAAAGGTTCCAGCTATACAAACTACAGCAGATGATTTGATAGAACCAAAGCATTCAATAGTAACCAACGAACCTCAGCTTCTCCGCCAATCGGGTTCCTCACCCACCTGAGAGATACTTCGGTTTCTCTATGACAGTGGGAGCGAGGATTGCATCATGAGATGATGACCCAACTAGTTTCGAGCTGGCCATCAGGAGTGAGACTCTATAAGAATGGCTGGATGCTTGGCGATCTGAGATGGAATCCTTATACACCAACAAAGTATGGACTTTAGTTGCTTTATCTGAAGGGTTAAATCCCCATCAGGAGCAAGTATATCTTGAGAAGATTACTTGGTGTAGATGGAAAAGTTGAGACTTTCAAAGCTAGACTTGTTAAAGGTTTTCATCATCGACCAGGCGTGGATAATGATGAAACCTTTTCCAGTGGCTATGCTTAAGTCCATCCGGATCCTACTTGCCACGGTTACATACCATGACTACGATATCTGGCGGTTGGGTGTCATGACTGTTCTTCTAAATGATATTTTGGAAGAGAGTCTATAAGTACGCAGTCAGAGGGCTTCATAGACAGTGGGAGCAGCGGAAACGTGTGCAAGATGTTTTATATGATAAAGCAGGCATCGCGGAGTTGGAACGTCTGTTTTGATGTGGTAGTCAAAGAGTTTGACTTCATCAAAATGGTAGATGAACCTTGTATATACAAAAAGGTAGTATGGAGTATGGTGATGGTCCTCGTAGAGTACGTGGATGACATACTCTTGATAGGGAAGGAGTTTCCTATGCTACGCTCGGTCAATCTCCGCTTATCACAATGATTCTCCATATAGGATCAAGATGATACCTACTAAATCCTGGATTTTGGATCTATGAGATAGATCTAATTGTATGTTAGGATACTCACTAGATGTAGTGAGATGGTATCAATTGATCCTAGGGAGAATCATTGGAAGGGTTCCAGAGTGATAAGGATGACTGAATGTCAGTCACAGGCATTGTCTTTACCCTTGGTAAAGGGACGGTATGTTGGAAGAGTTCCAAGCTAAATACCGTGACATACAAGACGATTAAAGGCAAGATACATCGTTACCAAGGATGCTACCAAAGAGGCAGTCTGGATAGATATATATAAGTTCATGAGATGAACTTCGTTCCTACCATTGTGTGACAATGGAGTTGTGGCTTATGCCTAGAAACGCCCGTCCCATCAGTGATCCAGACATATTCTGAGGCAATGTCACCTGATCATGGAGATGGTTGATCTCCAAGGGATAGAGGTCAGGAGAGTAGACTCAGAGGACAACACGGCGGATCTACTCACAAAGGCCTTTTCCCAGAGAGAGACTTTTATGGGATGGTTGAGTATGAGATACTACAACCACTGCTATCAGATGGCCCTAGTGCAAGTGGGAGATTGTTAGTTATATGTATGCTCTAGAGGCCATTGCTATACATAGGATGTATATTGTAGTGGATGGTTGGACATATATAGGGAAGACTTTCTTGCTCGACATAATAGTATGCTATCTGGTTGCTCTTTACCTTAACGTGTACACTGATTGTCTCTCTGTTACATGTTGGTAAAGCCCTTAGGATGTGTACTTGACTACCTGGACTATGATGCGGATCATACTAGTGGGGACATGGTAGTCCATAAGTACATCCTTCAAGGTCCCTAGTCATGGGTGTATCGAGACGGGGCATCGATATACCAGAGTAGACTAGCGTATACCTTCTCGACCCATACAGATGGGCGATGGATGATCCCATATCCATTGGTGTTTGACATCAGAGATCATATACGGGTGCTCAGTGGAGACTGGGTACACTGGACGGACTCGCCGAGAACTCCCAGATGGTATTATACCTTACGTCAGATGCCAGTTCTCTGGTGACACTGGTACAGAGTAGTCTGCTGACCCGAGATCGTCATAGAGTCTTGTGTGATTCCCACTGTGCTTTGATTTCCACCTTACCACGTCCAAGAGAGCATGCAAAACGGTGGTTTTTGGGTACAGTCCCGAATCACATAGAGGCAATGAGCGATAGAAGGGGATTCGTCTCTCCCGGTATAGAGAGTTGATGTTGCGCTGTGTTCGATTGGCTATAACCGGAAATCCCTGGCCAGGGTTGCTGAGATTTACTGGTAAGTGTTACCAGTAGTTTCTCGAACTGTTATAGACCTCATATCGACACGGCTTATCGAGCTATTGGGGTCTGACGTTTACCACCCCTAGGCGAGATATGCGACATATCAGACGACGAGACCGGACTGTACGGTAAGTGTTACCGGTTGGATTCACAGGAGTGTGAGCGGGCTTACTCGTCGATCTTCTGATCGCTCAATACCCGGGCGGCCGTTACGTTTAGCAGACTGCTTGCGGCTTATGGGTGTTTGATATGATCATCACCTGCTGCCGGCGTATTGACGAGTCTTTAGAGTCCTACACAAAGGTTTCCTGGCTCAAGCGAAACGAAATAGGAGCGCATATGAGATATGTGCGGGACCGAGAATAGTACCAGTATGTGATACTGTATTCAATTCCCGCGATTTGTGACATTGATCGGTTATATGCGATATAGCCGGGTTATCGGATCAAGTGTTGATTCGATAAGTTGTTACTATTGATATTAGTCGGTTATATGCAGTATGACCGGATCGTTAAATCAAGTGTTGATTTAATGATTTAATGTATAATTATATATTTGATATATCACTTTACATTAACTAGTATTTGTTCACTTAAAGATGGTTTTTCTCACTTGATGTGCACATTATATATATGATATAGTATTGTGCACTAGTTTGTATCATGTTTGATGATACATGCAAACTTGGGTGTATGTTTGATTTAAACAATGTTTAGTAAATGGTTAGGGTTTCTTTTCATTTGCTTTATTTACTTATTCATTTATTTATTTGTTCATTTTGGTAAGAAATAAAATGGTGACTTTATTTGGATTTCACTTGAAGCTTCATGAAGCTTTGAAAGTCAAAACCATTTTGTTTCTTTCCTAAACCCTAACCCTTTAACTAAACCCTAGTTCATTCTCTACATGAGTTAGTCTCACCCATGGTTGCATTATGATAACTCTTCACTTGATTTTTCATTTTTAATTGAAATTCATATTCTTTTCTTCTTCTTCTTCTTCTTCTTCTTCTTGAGAAAGAAAAGAAAAGCTTGCTTCAAAAATATCAAGTGATGATTCCAAGTGAGAAATCCAAATCCAAAGTGAACCCACTTCCTATTTCTTCATCCTCTACCACTTGCCAAGTAGTATAGGGTGTTTTCTTCACAAGTTTCATGACTTGGTGAAGTTAGAGCTTGATCTTGAGTTGCCTCGACGTAGATCATCTTCGGTATCGAAGTCGACGACCTAGCCCGATCATTTCTTCGACGAAACCATCGCTAGAGTCCGGGATCCGATGATCGCAGCGGAGGGACGTCAACACGGAGCTATGGAGGTGGAGGACCGGATCTACAAAGGTTGTAGCCCCTTTCACTTAGCACTAAAGTAGTTTAGTAGCTTGTTGTTTCGCCTAAACTCTAGTTAACGATCGCATTAGGGTTTCTCGGCACCGGAAAAATTTGAATTTGGCATGGTTGATGCCTTGTGAGACCTCATTAGTGTGCCTAGGAACCCTACAGTGGTATCAGAGCTTAGCTAGAGCCTTAGGCGATGAGTAGACGAAGTTAGAAACCTGATCGAACCCGAAACCCTAACCCTAGACCACTCTCTGTACATTTTCTGGATTTTTGGATTTTTGTGAATTAAAAATATGCAGAAAAATAAGCAGGGTTTTCTAAGAAATACTGTGCAAAACGATCCCCTGAATCGATCAAAGCGCCGCGAAACCGCGGCACAAGCATGGCTCGTGCGGCGGTTCCGCGGCCGTATGGTCACCTTTTGCATTACTTTTTGCACAGTAACTTCTTTCTTTCATTGCTGAGTTTTCTGGGAATTTTTAATTTATACTCAAGAGTTGAGTTTTCTGGGTTGTATTGGGAGTTCGTAAATTCGATCGGATTATCAAACTTTGTCTATGTGTCTTTCCGGGTAATTTTAGAATATGTTAAAAAGTTCGACCGGATATAAATACCCAATTTTTCCCCTGTTGGGAAATTTCCAAGTGTTGGATCTTTCCGTAGTTTAATGACGTTCTAAGTAGTGCAAGTAACGCGATGGTCCCTCTAGAAGACAACAAACCTTAACTCGATTATGTGACCGTCTTGAACTGCCCTTTGAACCTTAGGGTTTGGGGCAGTACGGCATGCCACATGTGAGGCGTTGGCTTGACCCTTCTACGGCTGGACCGTTGGTACTGAGGCATGAAGTGAATGTTTTTGAACTTATTTCATGTGTTGAGCTGTTTTGGGAAAACTTGGGTGTTCGATTGTTCGATCGGAAAGTTTAACATTTTCTGTTTATCTGGAATATGATACAATATTTGGAATTCACAAGTAGTTATGAGATAACTAATATGAATGTTATAAACATAGCAGTTTAGTCTCACTTGATCGGTTGCCACGGAATTTTGATGTGATCAAAAGTCCGTCACAATCACGCAGCGTACGCGGATACTCGCCGGGTAAACTTAATAGACAGCCTCACTCCATAGCCCCGACCAAGTGACTGTAGGAGAACCCCGTCGCCGAAAGCATCCATTCGGGTGCTCGCGGCCGCGGTGTTCCGCCTTGGTGCACTTCGTCGACGGCATCGGTGGTGCGGCCGACAGTTCTTAAAAAGAAGATATTTTTAAAATCTCACCCCTCTTGTTCTCCAAGATCCGGCCAACAAAAGAGGAGGAAGGAAACCCATCTCCAAAGATCCCATTTTGGGAAAGATTCAAGGCTCAAGGGAGAAGAAAGGGGTCCCCTTAAGCATTTACAAAGTTTCCTTGGAGTTTAACTCCACAAATCAAAGTTTTAAGGAGTTTAACTCCATAAAAATAAACAAACAATAATAATATATTTTTTAAAGGAGTTTAACTCCAATAGTCAATAGGAGTACAACTCCCAGTATGGAGGGCTGAGCCCTCCCCCCCCTAAATTTTCGCTGGCGCCTTGGCCCCAGCGCCCGCGTGCCAGGTACGTGAGGCGCTGGCGCCTTGCGTCCAGTGCCCGCGTGCCATGTACGTGAAGCGCTGGCGCCTTATGCCCAGCGTCCGCGTGCCATGCACGTGAGGCGCTGGCGTCTTCTCCCACGCGTCCTTTGGATGCCCTTTCCCTTTATACACACACACACACACACACACACTATCCCCTATAGAAAAAAATTTCTAACGGGGAGCTGCCCCGCAAGGGGGCTACTAGCCCCCTTGACCCCCAGCCCGCTATCCGGGTAGAGGGACCCCCGTAAAAACTCTGCGGGGCCCCCGATATATCCAAAACCCCTTCAAAACACGACACTGCACATTGAGTTCGCATGACCTATTTGACCCGTCAATCGGAGGTTCTCTCGCTCCAAAGACGAGGGGTAATTAAAGGCAGCTTAGTCCACGGCTGCCGGAGATTTGGATCCCCACAATCAATAAACCCCAGCCTATCCTAGGCAGGGCGAATCTATAATGCGCCTGACAAGCGCGCGCGTATTCCCATCTCAACGGGATGACCAAAAACACCCTACAAAAGCAAGTAAGGAGATCATATATGTATATATATGTATATATGTATATATATGTAAATATGTGTATATATACACACACTATCCCCCTTAGAAAAAAATTTCTAACGGGGCGTTGCCCCGCACCCCGCAAGGGGGCTGCTAGCCCCCTTGACCCCCAGCCCGCTATCCGGGTAGAGGGACCCCCGTAAAAACTCTACGGGGCCCCCGATATATCCAAAACCCCTTCAAAACACGACACTGCACATTGAGTTCGCATGACCTATTTGACCCGTCAATCGGAGGTTCTCTCGCTCCAAAGACGAGGGGTAATTAAAGGCAGCTTAGTCCACGGCTGCCGGAGATTTGGATACCCACAATCAATAAACTCCGGCCTATCCTAGGCAGGGCGAATCTGTAATGCGCCTGACAAGCGCGCGCATATTCGCATCTCAAAGGGGTGACGAAAAATACCCTACAAAGGCAAGTAAGGAGATCATAAAGTGTAATCAAGTCGTTTTGATTGGAGTAGGAATCGCTAGCACAGCGAACGAAACGCAAATCCGATTTTGCGCAAAGATATAATTCTTCTTAAATCAATTAAGTGTTAATTATTTTCATTATTAATTAATGTGGTTTATAACCCCTAATTGGTGTTGATGTAAAAAAAAAATATTTTACCTTTCGCGGCGTTTACACCAATTTAGCCAACACTTCTTTGCCTTCAACTTCAAAACCCTCAGGCTGTTGCATGTAGATCTTCTTTACCAAATCACCATGCAAAAATGTTGTCTTCACATCGAGCTGCTCGAGCTCCAAATTTTGCATTGCTACCAAACAGAGCAAGACACGTATAGAGATGTGTTTAACAACCGGAGAAAATACCATTGAAGTCAACTATCCGAACATGCGAATAGCCTTTAGATACCAACGGTGCCTTGTATCTCGTATCAACCGCCCCTTGTTCACCTTCTTTCTTCTTGAAATCCCACTTGCAGCCAACTGCCTTCTTTCCTCCTACGGGTTTCATGAGCTTCCAAATCTGGTTCTTCTGAAGAGACTCGATCTCTTCATTCATAGCGACTAACCAACGAGCTGACTCATCGGATGAGATGGCTTATTTATTGTTCATCGGTTCACTACTATCAACCGTCTCTACAACAGATATCGCATATGCCACCAAATCATCGTAGTCATATCTTTGTGGCGGTCTAATATCCTTTCTTTGTCGGTTACGAGTGAGCAAACACTCCTAAGCTTGGGACTTCTCATTATGAGCTTCTTTAGATGATGGTGAAGAAGAGTTCTCCAGCGAATCCGAGATTTCACCAACCTCAATATCAACTCTCGGCTCGTCCTTCCTTGAATCATCTACAATTGGAGATTCCTTGTTGTTCGACTTTAATATAGCAGATTCATCAAAAGTCACATCTCTGCTAATCATAAATTTAACCGACTTAGGATCCGAACTCCATAATCTATAACCTTTAATGCCGGTAGCATAACCGAGAAATATATATTTTTCGCTTGAGGATCCAACTTTCCTTCATGGCAATGTGCAAAAGCGAGGCAACCAAATATCTTAAGTGTTGAATGATCGACGTGCTTCCCTGACAATACTTGCTTCGGTGTCTTACTACCTAGCACCGTATGAGGTGACTGATTCACAATATAGCACATTGTGTTTACCGCTTCTGCCCAAAACTTCTTTCTGCGCTGTGCATTAGACAATATGCACCGTGCTTTAACCCGAAGAGTCTGGTTCATCTGCTCTGCAACTCCTTTCTGTTATGGTGTATAGACAACGGTATGATACCGAACTATCCCTTCATTATTGCAAAAATCATTAAAATCTCTATCGCAAAACTCTAACCCGTTTTCTATCCTCAGTCTGTTAATCTGCTTCCCTGTCTGCTTCTCAAGCAACGTCTTCCATTGCTTGAAGGTAGTAAATGCATCGCTTTTGTGCTTCAAGAAGTAGACCCAAAATTTTCTCGAAAAATCGTCAATGAAGGTAAGAAGATACTTGGCACCGTGTTCTTTAGAAGCAACCGAAGAGAGTCCCTAAAGATCCAAATGGATATAATCTAGAGCACCTTTCATGTTTTGCACCGCCGAACTGAACCTACCATGTTTTTGTTTCCCGAAGGCACAATGTTCACAAAAATCCACATTCATCGTACTGTTCTCATCAAGTAGACCCTATTTTGACAACTCGGCCATACCTCTCTCACTCATATGCCTGAACCTCATGTGCCATAGTCTGGTAGTTTCTGAATCCGTCATAAATTTGGATGGTGAAATAGCCGCTAATCCGGAAGTAGTTGAACTCTGCAATGAATATAAGGACCCTTTCTCCAAGCCCTTCATCACAACGGAAGCGCCTTTGGTTACCTTCAAAACTCTACCTTCACCGAGAAACTTGTAACCCTTGTCGTCGAGTGCAACCAAAGAGATGAGATTCTTCTTTAAGTCAGGTACGCGCCTAACTTCCACTAATGTCCTCACAACACCATTAAACATCTTGATTTGGATCATCTCCTTACCAATATCTCGACACGAACTATTGTTTCTCATCAAAACCACCTCACCATTAACGGACTCATAGGTGGCAAACAAATCCTTATTGGGATACATGTGGTAGGAACAATCTGAATCCATAATCCAATCGTTCTTGGATCAATTTGTATTGTCAAGAACCACAAGAAAATCTTATTCTTCTTCCTCTATACTCGCCTCAGCCGAACACTCCTTTGATTTGTCTTCCTGATTTAGCTTGTTCTGCAACTTAAAGCAATCGACATTGAATTACCATTTCTTCTTACAATAATTACAGGTCGTGTTCTTAGCCTTGGATTTCAACCTCGACTTCTTTCTATTTGCTTCCAGATCTCTCTTCTCCGCATGCTCTCGAACAAATAAGCCAGACGAAGAACCATCCGCTTCGATAGAAATCAACTCCTTGTCGATTTTCTCTTTGACATCCTTTATTGAGATCGTATCTCATCCATAAACTATGGTGTCACGAAAGTGTTTATATGGGGTGGCAACGAACACAACAAGAGAAGAGCTTAATCTTCATCAAAAATCTTAATATCAATCTTACCCGGATCTGTAATGATTGAATTAAACTCACCAACGTGAGATTAATCCACATGTCGGACGATCGCCCCGCAATAATAAATGTCCAAATTAATGAATCTAAACTATACTACCATTGCACCACTGGCTATCCACCACGACGATCCAGCCACAACACAGCACAACATAGAACATCAACATGAATGTCACGTTCGCAAATCCATCTAAAGGAACATATAGAAATTAGACGAGTTGTACCGCTCTAATGACATTCACGGTCGCAGTTAGTAATGTATGTACTGAAATAAACGATGCAAAATTTCAAGTTTTGAAACTTTCCAAGTCCCCCCTAAAGCAAAGACAACACTTAGTGAAATCTGGGAAAATCAAAAAAGACCAAAAACATCAATTTACAAAACCCCAGACACCAGATGAAAATGAGGCCCTGAATGAACAGTAAAACGGGTGAGATCGGGAATTTTTGGAATATGGCCGGCTAAAAATTCTTGGAAAAGCCTCGTTTTCATTCTGTATCATTCTCATGTTATAACTAAGACTGAAATTGTTTAAAAAAATTTCAGAGATTAAAAAAATTCCAGAACAAAGAGTGGGTTTTAAAATCACAGTTTTTCGGTTTTGAAACTAATGCATCGTCTACAACTAGTTTAGGGTTTATGGGTTGGCTCTGATACCTTGTTGGGTTTCGGCAGCGCCCCGGCCATCAATCTGTGACCAAATGCGGAACAAAAATTTACAAAAACCGGCACTAACGGAACCTATTACCCGGATCTACCCTTAACCCTAACTAGTAAACTAAGGAGTTAGAATGGTTATATCGAGTTGATCGATGTCCTTCGGTCTTCAACCACCTTCCTAAGGTCCTAGAGACCTCCATGATCAAGCTTGATCTCCGGTCTCCCTCCATCGAAGATGATCCACTCGAGAATTTATGAAACGAGCTCCTACTTCATAATCGAAGTAACTAGGATACCTAGATTGCTAAACTAGATAGTCTAGAGGATGTAGAGTGTGGTGATGGATTAATTTGTCTCAAGACACTCAAGGTTTCTCAACACATGAGAGGGTTTGGGTGGAGGAAGAAGAAGATGCCATGAGGATTAGAGTGTTGTAGGAGAGAGAATAATAATGGCTTAGTCTTTTCTTTGTTATGAGATTAGTAATAAATAATAGAGCCACCCAATAAAAATCCCATGTCTCCAAAATATCTAGAGTCAATCAAAAATATCTCAAGTCAACAATGATCTCACAACAAACAAAAACTTAAGCATGCTTAGCATAGTAATCATGGGTCATTACTAAGCCATGCAACAATAATGCAATAAACACCTCATCCTCTACCTCAATAACCATTTAATCCAAAAAGGTCTAAACCATAATGAGGTGTAATCTTCTAAAAGTAATCTTGTAAGAAATTACAAGAATACCCCTCATCCGTATATACATACCCGCATCCGTATTCCGAAGAATACAAATACAATGAGACGAAAATAATCCAACAATATAATACTAGGATCCGGCTTAAACCAAAGCCCATTAGTATTATCCATCCGAACATCATCCGTGCACAAGTACACGTATGTGATCGAACCCTGCCGTAAAACCATACAGCCTCTACATCGTTTCACCCGAAGCAGGGAAACCCTCTGTGTGGGACTCTAAAGACTCGTCAATACACTGGCAGTGGGTTTAACCACAAGCGCGTCAGCGAAACTAGCTATACGTAACGGCTACCCAGGTATTGAGCCAAAGGGAGGCCGACGAGCAAACTCACCCTGAAACCCCTACTGAGCCTGACAGTGACAATATCCATACAGTCCGGTCCGTTCGTCTATGAGTATCGCATATCGAGTCTAGAGGGTGGATAAAGTCAGACCCCTAATAACGCGACATTTAGTGTCGGCATGAAGCCCATCACCCACTGAGAAACTACTGATCCGAATCAGTAATTCTCGACTACCTTGGCCAAGGATTTCTGGTGATGGCCACCCGTGCACCACGTGATATCAACCTCCAATACCAGAAGAGACGAATCCCCGACGATCCGCTCACTACCTCCATGTGGCTCGTGACTGTACCCAACTAAAACCTGTTTGCACGACTCTTTTGAGCCGTGGTAGGGTAGTAATCAAAGCACAGTGGGAACTCACACGAGACAAATGACGATCTCAGGTCGACAAACTAACCTATACATATGTCACCTGGGAACTGCTATCTGACAATAGGTATAGTACCAACTACCAGGTTCCCGGCGAGTCCGTCCAGTGTACTCATAACCCAATGAGCACATGTACACTATCTTAGGTGAACAAACTAACACCAATGGCTTGTGAGACCTGGCCACCGCCCCTCGTCGGGGTCTCGATCAGTATACACTAGTCTACTCTGGAGTATCGATGCCCAGTCTCAATACTCCTACGACTAGGGACATTTAAGGATTTGCTTATAGACCATCCAGCTCCCACGTATATGATCGCCTTCATAATGCTGGCAGTCAAGCAAGAATCATATGGGCTCTATCAACATGTATTAGTGATCTGTAATACCACATAAAGCATGTACATGATGATAAAGACAAACCAGATAGTATACTATCATCTCGAGTAAGACTGTTCTATCCGTATAGGTCCTCCCTCAATCATCATAATCACCTGCCTGCGACTATGATAATTGTCTTGAGGGTACTATAGCCAACAATCTCCCACTTGCACTTAAGGCCAATTATTGCGGTGTCGCATACTCACAGCTCGTGTGATACCGAACACCCAACTTCTCTACTAATCAGTTTCGCAAAGCTCGTTTGTGAAACTATTGTGTTCGAGAAATAGCCTCAGTGAATGAATCCGCTCGAATGTCTCTTTCTATACCTCTCTATATCTCAACTTCGTGGAGAAAGGCCATCTCCCGAAATGAGCAATACCTGTCTTAGAATTTGTCTGGATATCTGATGGGACCCGGTTCATAAATGAACTCCAAATCCAACAATAGTCTTAGACTGTATCATCCACTGAGTTTAATCAGTATCTTGCGCCATGCCATCCACAATATCCGCTTGGACCATCTGTCCAACATATTGTCCCTCAAAAGAGGGAAAACTATAACTCTGACAGCCACTCTGTCATCCAGGTCACCTTGGAAGCCTAAAATGATAACCGTCTCCCGAAGGAGGCTGCCGTTACCATATCCAAAGAACATCTACTTATGTTCAAAACTGCTTCCGAAAGTTTCTCCAGGATTGGATTAATATATATATGCTTATTGCAGCTAGTGCAAAAGCAGTATCTGATGTTGTACTTGACATCTCATGATTGACTCAATTGCCTAAGCAAGTGATATGTCAATCATACAAATCCCTCTCTCCTTCAGTCTGTAAGACATTCTTTAGAAAGGGTGACTCCATCACCTGCAGGTACACCACCATGCCAGGAGTCATCCATTCTAAAACACCTTTAGAATATTGTCAAGTACCCTAATTGGGACACTTCCCAAATCTAGATCTAAAACCATAGATCTAGTCACTAGAATCTCTGATATTATATCCATATCCTATGTGGAGAAACCACCTTGTGACAACCACATTATAACCGATCGTAGTATAGGAATATCTCTTCCTATCAAGTGCATGTCATCCAGATAACTGGACATCACTCTCTACTACCTTCTTATCAAATCCATCTCCTATTCTGATGAAGTCAAAACCTATGACTGTTATATCAAAAATAGATGATCTATTTCCTCTATACCTGCTTTAGTCTATAAATAAACATAAGCTACTTGCCCATTATACTTCCGCTGCTTCCACTGACTACAATAACCCTCTGGTAGAGTCATATACACGTGCACTTCTAAAACTAGTTTAGAACGACGTTATACTCATCCTCCTGCCGGGTCTTATAGTCTAGAACAGCAGCAATGGAAAATCTGGGTAAATAAGAACCTCCCTGTCACCTTCTCTGAGAAGACCGAAGTACCTCTCGGGTGCCTGAGGTTACCCACCAAATCTGCGGAGTGGTTAATGGAATGTCGAATCCAATTGAATCTTTAGGTTCTACTAAATTTTCAGTAATCGTTTGTGGTTCTAGAATCACTTCCAGTTCTACCATACTCCCACTAATGTTTTTCGAAAAGAATCCATTTTACTAAAACTAGTGGCGAGTCAAGAACAATATAACTATTAATCTTCCTGATGTTAGAAAGTTAACCCTCGTCAAAGCCCGAGATAACCCACAAACTGCCATTACTGAAACGTGCCTTGAGTTTATCCGGATTCTGGTTTTAAGCATCAGCCGGAAAACTCCCTATATCTTAACATCGTTAAGATATAAATTGATTCTATATACCATATAGAAACAAAGGCATTAATTTAATTGAAATCAGATTCAAAATCATGCAGCTGTCTCCAATACATATCAACCAAATAGAAAGATGCCAATCAGCGTTACTCAACTAGGAGTGCATCCACATATGAGTAACCTGAAAAAGAAGCAAGTTCTCAAAACCATTACTTACAACGAAATACCTAGCACCATTATCTACATCTTCGACTACCTCGAACAATCCTGATACTTCCAACAAATGGTTCTCTACTTTATTCATATACATATAACTTCTCAAAACATAGACCTTGTATTTCAACGAAATACTTGTCTAAAACTAGAGAAGTCAATAGTAAAGAGAATATAGTACGAGTACCAACCGTTTGTCTTGCTACATATGGTTCTCTATTTTATTCCTATACCTATATCTTCTTAATATCTGGATCTTGTATTTCAACGAAATACTTGTCTAGAACTGGAGAAGTCATGAGTAAACAGAATATAGTACGAGTACCAACCCCTTTGTCCTAATGGACACTGGACAACATACAATACTTTGTATAAGCCCTCTGAGCTCAACAACTTAAATCCTGTGTGTCATAGGTTGAAAACTGTACTATGGTTAAGAAGAATTACACCGCTGTTGAATGCACCTTACCTAATCACCAACTGATATAGGTAAATGTCATAGACATAATTTCTAAAACTTATATCTCACTTTATAAAATAAATGTACAGATATATCGGTTTGAAATTAGTGCATAACAACGGATATTCAAAACCAAATATTTGTCGTCAGGCAAAACCCAGGTGATTTCCTCAAATATCACCAATTACAAAGCATTTCGATATATAGAGGATCTAATCATCCAATTCCTAATATCTTCCTCCCATTCACCATCTGTAACACTATACAGATGTGAGAAACGAATCTGGTAAATACATACCCTGGAGTTAGAATCCAATTGGAAAAACAGTTTTCACTTAATATCGCACAGTAAAACTGAAACATGAAAATGTTTCGAAGGGGTAATATGGTATTCCTAGTAACGCCTCTTCCACTATCCTGATTCATGATTGTAACCGTATAGTTTTATACCCTCACTCCAATCCCTTTATTATGTCGTTACTTATTACCTTCTGTACACCGCTTTTAGGCTAATTGGTTTTCTTCCTTTCCTACCCTTCGGCACCAGCTTAAAGTTTGGAAGAAGACTATCCAATAAGCATAATATGTGTACTCTCCTAATCCTAGGAGCCCTCGCAACCTGAGAGAAGGTAAAGAGAAAAGACAACTGAATAATCCTATTCTATTTCTCGGGAAACCATCCTCGAATCTGGAACAAATTCCTTCAAGTTCGTATGTAACTATACGATGGCGTATCCAAGCATTATGTACGTTCGTAGTGATACGAAGTGTTCTGGAGAAAACCAAAGTGGATGTGGGAGTGGCAGGGGTATACGCGTTTTTGTCGTGAATGATAGCAGTCGCAATTTCCTTTGCCCTTATTCTAATCCCTTTATATGTATTTACTTATTAGCTTCTTTACACCACACTTAGGCTGATTGGTTTTCTTCCTTCCCCACATTTCGACACCTGCCTATGGTTTGGAAGAAGACTATCCAATAAGCATAATAGGTGTACCCTCTCCTAATCCTAGGAGCCCTCACAACCTAAGAGAAGGTAAAGGGAAAAGACTACCGAATAATCCTATTCAATTTCTCCTGAACCAGAATCCATCCTCGAATCTAGAATAAGTTTCTTCGAGTTCGTATGTAACTATATGATGGATTATCCAATAAATGTGGATCTTCGTAATGATACGGGGTGTTCTGGAGAAATGCAAAGGTGATGTAGAAGTGGCAAGGATATATGCGACTCTGTGACAATCCAAAAGCCAAAGTGTTTTAAGATGGTTCGGTTAACTTGGTTCATGAGTTTTAGTTTAGGGTCGGGCCATGGTCGCTGCCAAAGAGAGAAAGAAAAGAAACACTCAGCGTGCACTCTAACCTAAATCAGAATGGTTAATCACTTTATCTAATCAAGATGGCTCACACTGTTTCCTCGAATTCTCTTCCAAACCAAAAAGGAGAATTAGTCGGGATCATCTAAAATCACCCGAGGAGTAATCCTACTCATCAGTGGGAATCGGGATCCAACTATCATCATATGATAACTTGATGGAATCCATTAAAATTACTACACTCCAGAAGGTATGCGCTGTAAGTGTACGGCGGCGCCCCGACCGTCGGAACGAGGTCAAAATGCGGAAACGATACTTTACTTTAACTAAACCGGCACCACCGCGCACAAAAATCCCGGATCGGGCCATTAATCTAATCCTAGCTAACAAGAGAAGGGGTAGAGAGATATACCGAGCGATCCGTGTCCTTCGGTCTTCTCGTCGTCGTCCCGATCTCCCCGCGGAATCTCCGGTCTTCATCTCCTCGCCGGAAGGGCACCACATTGCCTGGTTCTTTTACAGGCTCCCACCTCTGGACCGAGGCAACTCGGGCACGAAGTTGGCGAGCCGACGTGTCCAAGGATGCTGTAGGTTGACTGTAGAACTCATGTCTCATGGGGGTAACTCGAAGTTGCCTTTTGGTGGAGGAATGAGATATATACATTTGGAGATGAAGCTATGGGATTTTTGTGAAGCCAAAAGAACAATTTTTCCTTCCCAAAAAATTGGGACAGCCCTTCCTCTTGCTTGGCCGGCCAATCATCAAGGAGAGAATGAGAGGAGAGTGAGAGGCCTAATGAAAATGGATGAGCCCAATAATCAAGAGAGAGAAAGGGTTATCATTATCAAAAGAAATGATCACAAACAAATCCAACACTCCATCAACCATCATCACTCCCAAAGTCAAACAATCATGAAGTGAAGAAGTCAAATGATGTTGCAACCATCATGAAGCATCAATATACAAAGACCACCCTCCACAAATGCTAATTTGCATAAATGCAAATAAGCCCTCCTCCACCAATTTTCAGCCAAGGAAAGATACAAAGGAAAATGGCCGAAACGGAAAGCAAACCGGCAACTTCAGAAAACCGATCCCGTAATAAATTACAGGAAAATCCCGCTACTGTATATACATACCCGCATTTGTATTCCGACCGAATACAAATGCAATGAGACAAAATCTATACTATACAATACTAGGATCCGGCTTAAACCAAAGCCCGCTAGTATTTTCTGTCCGATCATGATCCGTGCAATACCGCACGTATCTGATCGAACCCTTCCATATCTCCATACGGCCTCTACAGCGTTTCGCCCGAAACTTGAGAAAACAGTCTGTGGGGGACTCTAAAGACTCGTCAATATTATGGCTGTGGATTTAACCACTAGCACGTCAGAGGTATTAGCCATACTTAACGGGCTACCAGCTATTGACCAAAAGGGACGTCGATGAGCGAACTCATCCTAACACCCTACTGAGCCTGACAGTGACAATATCCGTACAGTCCGGTCCGTTCGTCTATGAGCATCGCATGGCGGGCCTAGGGGGTTGGTAAGAGTCAGACCCCCAAAAGCGGTACAAGTCGTGTCGGAGTGTAGCTCAGAACACCCTGAGATACTACTGGAATACCTACCAGTAAATCTCCTGCCTTGGCCAAGGACTTCGTGTAAGGGCTCTCCTAGACACAGCGCGACCTCACCCCCAATACCGGGAGAGACGAACCCCTGCAGATCCGCTCACTGCCTCCATGTGGCTTGGGACCGTACCCAACTAAAACCTGTTTGCACGTCTCCTTTGAGCGTGGTAGGGTAGTAATCAAAGCACAGTGGGAACTCACACGAGACAAATGACGATCTCAGGTCGATGAACTAACATGTACATATGTCACCAGGGAACTGCTATCTGACGTCAGGTATAAGACCAACTAGCATGTTCCCGGCGAGTCCTGTCCGGTGTACTCATAACCCAATGAGCACCTGTATACATCTTAGGTGAACCAACTGAC
The DNA here is from genome assembly GCA_030015575.1 of Agapanthus africanus. Classification (NCBI taxonomy): domain Eukaryota; kingdom Viridiplantae; phylum Streptophyta; class Magnoliopsida; order Asparagales; family Amaryllidaceae; genus Agapanthus; species Agapanthus africanus. The sequence goes on along the minus strand of CM057342.1, from coordinate 661,511,027 downwards.
ACCAGTGGCTTGTGAGACCGGCCACCGCCCCTCGTCGGGGTCTCGACTGTATACACTAGTCTACTCTTGAGTATCGATGCCCTGTCTCGAAACTCTCACAACTAGGGACTGTTTAAGGATGTGCTTATAGACCTCAACTCCCACGTATATGATCGCCCTCATACTGCTGGCAGTCAAGCAAGAATCCTAGGGGCTCTATCAACGTGCAATAGTGACCTGTAAGGTCACCTAAAGCAGTACACGATGATAAAGATAAACCAGATAGCATACTATCATCTTGAGTAAGTCTGTCCTACCGGTATAGGTCCTCCCTCAATCATTGCAATCACGTGCCTGTGATCCAATAATTGACTCTGAGGGCACTATCTCCAACATGCACAAGCCTGGAAAGTTTCATGTATGTTTGAAACTCTCGATGTGATTTTTACCCCTAGGACCCAAGTGACCTTGATACAGTCAACAAATCAAAGAGTCCTAGTCAAGTTAAACCCGTCATTATCCTAGATTGCATTAAACCCACCCGTACGAGCCCTTGACATAGTCAACAAAGCCGCACGACTGTCCTAACCAATCGCATATATATATATATATATATATATATATATATATATATATATATATATATATATATATATGCCACAAACAAGCACACACATATATATATGCCACAAACAAGCACTACTTAGCTACCATACACTACGCCTTGACACAGTCAACAAACGCAGCATGAATACTAAGTAACACTTGTAAGAAATGACGGGGGACTGTGACTAATTTTTGACGAAAAAGCTTTAACGTAATGAACTTGATATCATTGAAGGAACCGAGTGGTTTTACAAATATATAGTGGCGCAATCCTTTTGCTAAAGAGGTCACTCCCGGTGAAGGGATCTCGGCTCTTTCCTCGTCGAATGAGGTGCAGAATATTCCAAACTGTATACCACAACGCAAAGCAAAAGAATCGACTATAGTGAAGTTATTACCCTGATGTAAACTTTTACTCAAGGGGTCACTCCTGATGAAGGGATCTCGGCCCTTGCCTCATCGAATGAGGTGTTGGATATTCATAACCGAATACCACTGTGCAAAGCAAAAGAAAACGTCTGTAATGTCAGTTTTTAAAAAACTTGGTTCCAACAACATCATATATAGGTTTTCTTTCCTTGCATTGATCAGAATCAACGCAGTCCCATCAATTAATCATGCCAGAAAAGAACGAAAATATGATGTACGTATATGTCATCCGCATTCGCCACTGGGCCCCGTCATCACCCGTTAAGTTACTTAACTAACGACAGAGCGGGGACTGGACTAGCGCGGCTGCAAAACATATACAACATCTACTAGTATATATATAAATATATATGGCAATCGTCCCAGGCATGATATAAAGCAACATCACAGAATCTCAGTCAACAACACAGAGTGGTGGATAATCCTGGAGCCTCGGGTTTCACTTGAACCGCAAATGAGACCCGACGTTCCCTGTCGTGTGGATAGCCCATGCAATGAAAACCTAGACCCCTACGAATGCGGCAAGTTACTCGCCAATCCCAGAAGCGAAGCAACCCCAATCAACAACGTGAATGGGCTACCCAGCACTTCACGGAATCCGGTAACTTGAGCACCCCTCCGTGGGTCAACCTATACCCCCTACGAGTGCGGCGAATAGCCTGTCAATTCTAGAGTAAGGTCCCCTCCATCTCAACGCCATGAGATACGAACCCGTTGCCCTCTAGAACCCGGCTATTCGTGCACTCCACCGTGGGGTAATATCAGTACAGAAAAGAAAATAATATGTACAAGGGTGACATCGACCTCAACCCGGTCGTGCCCCAAACAAATAATATACAAACTGGCAGTGACGGCAGTCTACGTGTCGGACAATCACCCCGCAATAATAAATGTACAAATGAATCTAAACTATACTACCATTGCACCACTGGCTATCCACCACGACGATCCAGCCACAACACAGCATAACACAGAACATCAACGTGAATGTCACATTCGCAAATCCGTCTAAAGGAACATATAGAAATTAGACAAGTTGTACCGCTCTAATGACATTCACGGTCACGGTTAGTAATGTATGTACTGAAATAAACGATGCAAAATTTCAAGTTTTGAAACTTTCCAAGTTCCCCCCAAAGCAAAGACAACACTTAGTGAAATCTGGGAAAATCAAACAAGACCAAAAACATCAATTTATAAAACCCCAGACACTGGATGAAAATGAGGCCCTGAATGAACAGTAAAACGGGTGAGATCGGGAATTTTTGGAATATGGCCGGCCAAAAAATCTTGGAAATGCCTCGTTTTCATTTTGTATCATTCTCATGTTATAACAAAGACTGAAATTGTTTAAAAAAATTTCAGAGATTAAAAAATTCTAGAACAAAGAGTGGGTTTTAAAATCACAGTTTTTCGGTTTTGAAACTAATGCATCGTCTACTACTAGTTTAGGGTTTATGGGTTGGCTCTGATACCATGTTGGGTTTCGTCAGAGCCCCAGCCATCAATCCGTGACCAAATCCGGAACAAAAATTTACAAAAAACAGCGGTAACGGTACCCATTACCCGGATCTACCCTTAACCCTAACTAGTAAACTAAGGAGTTAGAATGGTTATACCGAGTTGATCCGTGTCCTACGGTCTTCAACCACCTTCCCAAGCTCCTAGAGACCTCCATGATCAAGCTTGATCTCCGGTCTCCCTCCATCGAAGATGATCCACCCGAGGATTTATGAAACGAGCTCCTACTTCATAATCGAAGTAACTAAGGTACCTAGATCGCTAAACTACATAGCGTAGAGGATGTAGAGTGTGGTGATGGATTAATTTGTCTCAAGATACCCAAGGTTTCTCAACATATGAGAGGGTTTGGGTGGAGAAAGAAGAAGATGACATGAGAATGAGAGTGTTGTAGGAGAGAGAATAATAATAGCTTAGTCTTTTCTTTGTTATGAGATTAGTAATAAATAATGGAGCCACCCAATAAAAATCCCATGTCTTCAAAATATCTAGAGTCAACCAAAAATATCTCAAGTCAACAATGATTTCACAACAAACAAAAACTTAAGCATGCTTAGTATAGTAACCATGGGTCATTACTAAGCCATGCAACAATAATGCAATAAACATCTCATCCTCCACCTCAATAACCTTTTAATCCAAAAAGGTCTAAACCATAATGAGGTGTAATCTTCTAAAAGTAATCTTATAAGAAATTACAAGAATACCCCTCATCCGTATATACATACCCGCATCCGTATTCCGAAGAATACAAATACAATGAGACGAAAATAATCCAACAATATAATACTAGGATCCGGCTTAAACCAAAACCCACTAGTATTATCCGTCCGAACAACATCCGTGCACAAGTACACATATGTGATCGAACCCTACCGTAAAACCATACAGCCTCTACATCGTTTCACCCGAAGCAGGGAAACCCTCTGTGTGGGACTCTAAAGACTCGTCAATATGCTGGCAGTGGGTTTAACCATAAGCACGTCAGCGGCACTAGCTGTACGTAACGGCTAACCAGGTATTGAGCGAAAGGGGGTCCGACGAGAAAACTCATCCTGAAACCCCTACTGAGCTTGACAGTGAAAATATCCGTACAGTCCGGTCCGTTCGTTTATGAGTATCGCATATCGAGTTTAGGGGGTGGATAAAGTCAGACCCCTAATAACGCGACATTTAGTGTCGGCATGAAGCCCATCACCCACTGAGAAACTACCGATCCGAATCAGTAATTCTCGACTACCTTGGCCAAGAATTTCTAGTGATGGCCACCCTGCACCGCGTGACATCAACCCCCAATACCGGGAGAGACGAATCTCCGATGATCCGCTCACTGCCTCCATATGGCTCGGGACTGTACCCAACTAAAACATGTTTGCACGACTCTTTTGAGCCGTGGTAGGGTAGTAATCAAAGCACAGTGAGAACTCACACGAGACAAATGACGATCTCAGGTCGACAGACTTACCTGTACACATATCACCTGGAAATTGCTATCTGAAAATTTGTATAGTACCAACTAGCAGGTTCCCGGCGAGTCCGTCCAGTGTACTTATAACCCAATGAGCACCTGTATACTATCTTAGGTGAACAAACTAATACCAATAGCTTATGAGACCTGGCCACCGCCCCTCGTCAGGGTCTCGATCAGTATACACCAGTCTACTCTAGAGTATCGATACCCAGTCTCGATACTCCCACAACTAGGGACATTTAAGGATTTGCTTATAGACCACCCAGCTCCCACGTATATGATTGTCATCATAATGCTAGTAGTCAAGAAAGAATCCTATGGACTCTATCAACATATAATGATGATCTATAATACCACATAAAGCATGTCCATGATGATATAGACAAACCAAATAGCATACTATCATCTCGAATAAGACTGTTCTATCCATATAGGTCATCTCTCAATCATCATAATCACCTTCCTGCGACTATGATAATTACCTTGAGGGCACTATAGCCAACACTTCTGACATACGAAGTGTGTAGAGATGCTGCTTCAACAGGAGTTGATTCATGAGAGTTTTTCTTAAATATAACTCCTCCAATTCTTCCACAAATCAGACGTCGTCTTCTCCACCAAAAGTTCTTGTAGAACTTCGTTTGTCAAACATACGTGGATAGCCGTGAGGGCTTTCTCATCCATCTCCTCCCAAGCTTCCTCCGTCATAGTGGAAGGTTTTTTATCATTCTCTAGAATCGCCTTCTTCAAGTTGTTTTGAGTCAAAATGGCAACCATACGGACTTTCCAGAAAATGAAACTCATATTTCCAACAAATTTCTTAATATCGAACTTCATGATTGTCGGAGATATGATGTGGGATCAAATCAAAACACGATGTGCTAACGAACCCTAAACTTCTAAATCACGATCTAAGAAAGTGAGGAAGAGGACGTAGTTGCCGTTACCCACCGTTAACCTAGATTGAAAAATTAAAGACCTAATGGTTCAATCGAAAAGATCCCAAATAACAACAAAATGCTATACCAGTTTGTTGCGACAAATACGATTACGAAAACAAAACAAATGATATAGAAAAGTAATCAAAACCACAGGTAAATTGAAAATAAAGAGTACTGATCACAAAACCAAATAGGCGAAAGGCGAACTTTATTAATAACTAATGTGGAGGAGTACAAATCGGAGGAAGAATATAAATCCCTCAAAGAACCCTAGCTCTCTCAAACAACAAGAGGATTCTCTCAAATATCACAAAAGGAGCAAATTTTGGGCTAAAAAATACCATCATATATAGCATATAAAAGATATTCCTAAATAACTAATTTCCTAACTAAGGAAAACATCCGGCCCAGAACACGGCAGACGTCTGCAGAAGGAATGAACAGATGTATGCCTAAGTATTTTCGAATCCACAGAGTATACCCAGACGTCTGAGTAACGATGTTCATACGTTTGGCCTTCACGTCTTCAAAAGGATAGAGTACTCGCAGACGTCTGGACTGATGGGGTCAGACGTCTGCCCAATGTATGCTTGCGCATACAGAGCCTTGATAGACGTCTGAAAATTTAGCTCCAGACGTCTGTCCTCTTGCCATACAGATAACTCTGAATCTTGACAACGCCAGATCAATGGGTAATCAATAGGGATAGGATAGGAGATAATACACAACATATAAGGAAGTAGATCTTCACGGTATTCTAGTGAGACTGAACTTCTCTAATGGTATGTTGATGAAATGCCACTAAAATGGTGAGGGGACACACCGATTTTTAGGGCGGAGCACCCGACCCATCTGGATCATGAGATTATTTATATGAAGTTGTCGGTTTGCATTTAGTTTTTATATACTTGCATCACGCGCGTGCTTTGCATGCGTGGGGAGAAAAATTTGTCATACGGCTAATACCCATGATTTTTGCATTCTCTTTTTATGGTCATTAATTCAAAAGCTTTTAGATTTGTTTATTTTCCAAAAAGAAGACTTTGTATTGGCTATCCCTCAAGGGTATAAAAATAATTACATATGCATGAGAATATGATATCGCATGTTTTTACTCTAGAATCTTCTCATGGATTTTTATCCTTTAGTTGCGAAACTTTTTGCCTCGGTTTGAGTTATAATTGCAGAGAGAGAGGTGCTTCTTTGCCTAATTGCATGTTGTCCTAGGTATCTAAACCCATTTTTAGATGTATATAAATTGATTTTGGGCCCTGGATCTAAATCCATTTTCCCTTAAAACTTTGGTCATATATATATAATTTATTGAAAACTAAACAAATAATATGGTGCTTATAGTAGGAGAGAAATCAAAGAATTTTGGTGCTGTGTCTATAAAATTGTTTTGTACGATTCTTCAAAAAATGAAATTCCTCTTTCATTCTTAGCTATGAGGTTTTTGGATCATCAACGCGGAAATTTTAATTGAGACATTCTCGAGATTCTATTATTTTTGTTAGAATTTATTGACGTTTGGGTTGCTTCTATTATATTTAAGACTTTTCTATTTTGCTCTACATTTTGTTACTTGTAATATTTGTAACTTTTATGTTTTCTTGATTAATAAAGCTTTCTTTGGGGCTAGAATCTCCTTGATCCTATCCTTTTATCTAAAAATGAATGGAGCAGCTGAAGAACGAAAAGAACTTTACTGCATACCACTGGAAAGCAAACATGCTATATATTATGAGAACTTAAGTTGCAGTTTGAACAAGCACATAAGGTAATTCTACGACCATCGACATGCAATGAGGGCTAAAAACATCTTGAAACCGGATATCTACATTTATTTGTCATCATGGAATGCAAGACAAATGCCAATAAAAATAAAATTTAAGTAGAGGGAGTTTCATTGACAAAGAGCAAGGACCATAAGAATGCCACTTATAGTGAAACACCGAATAATTTCTTATAATTTCTTATAGTGAGCATAAATTCGAAAAACAATACAAAATTGAACGGTACATGTAATATCCAGATAAGCCAATAATGTCATATCTATGGAGAAGGAGAAAGGAAGGAGATCACCGAGGAGCAACAATCAACCATTTCTCATTTTATCACAATTTCATAGGAAGGAATAAATTAGACCACATAGGAAAAAAATCTCAATTGCTATAATCAAATCTCATTATTATATTTTTATTTCTCTATTTTTTAATGATGGCGTTAACATGAATTTAATTGGATTACTTCAGTTAAAGCTGACCTGTTTATTAATTGGTCATACATCCCTCACCCCCCCCCCCCCACCCCCACATAAACAAATAATAAACACTGAGATCCTTGAAAATAATTAGCATAGATAATTAGACTGTAAGCCAGCTTCTAAGATTGTGATACGTATATGGGCTGAATGGGGCTGCATTCAAGCACGGCACAGCCCCTTGGTGGCACTCACCTAGGATGGATAATGCAGGACCTAGGTTTAAGTTGGGACAGACCCCCCCACCTCAAGGGACTAGGTCACACGAGTGGCTGCGCTCGAAACCCGCCTCATTTTTTTTTCTATGTATAGAAAGTAGCATGATAGAATTTATGGCTGCATTCGATCTTCTCACAATTTAGGCAACAGAGATTTGCTATGTTGAAAGCTATAACTATTATTGCATGCATTTGATCACTTGGATTACAAACCAAGTACAGGACAACAGCATTATTTATTGCAGGCTTCTGACTAGAAAAACATGAATATTCATAATATTCTCATAGAAAGTATTGCTCTGAATACTCTCGATACTTGTAGCTTGGTGCATTCATTTTGGCCAGCGATCTCACTTGCTGGAACGAGTAGCTCTTTCGACAGGGCCGATTTGTCTCAGCAGCTGGATAGCAAATAGGCTCGTAAGTGATAATGGATCATAAGTCAAACTCCATCTCAAAGTTACAGAACTGGTGTTTTTGCTCATGTGAAGCTCATGACGTGTATTAGAAATCACGCAGGTACAAGGAAAAGAAAATCAAATGCAAAAAGCACATATTTATGACAGCTTTAGCATATAGAGGAAAAAGAAATTCTTGTATGTTTAATTATAATAATTTTAAACCTCATAAAAAGATTTCTTAGATTTTCTGTACACATTATTTATATTTGAAGTCTCTAGATGTTATTAAGTCTACAATTTAGAACAATGAAACGGGAAAAAGCCCTATAAAGTAAGGTTTATGTGGGGTTAAATCTTTAAATTCTTCTATAATTCTATTAGAATATTTTAAATTATTTTCTTTTCGTATTCTTTATTAACATGCCAAGTGGCAACCCTAATTGCTTCCTTTTTCCTTTAATCTTATAATATTCAAGCGCACTCAAATTGGATCAATTTGGATTCCCAAACGCAACACCCAAACAATGTGTGCATTGTAATAGTACAGCGGCAGCGAAGGAATATTCGGTGTACCTGAAAGTATGCCTCCAGTTCTTGTTTCAAAGCAGCATGCTCCTTCTTCAATTTTTGGAATGTTTTCACACATCTGCAAATACATGAATATAGATTGTATAAGAGGAACGCGTGCGCGCGCGCGCGCGCGCGCGCGCGCACACACACACACACACACACACAGAGAGAGAGAGAGAGAGAGACCCTTCAATATTCCCATTATCACAGTATTCTCGGAACAGCGTGCACTCATTCTTGACCCTTAAGGCTCCGATGCTGCAACCAAAGCAACCATAGTATGAGAGCCCACGTAATGTAATAAAATCAAATGAGATCGATGGTTGTTACGACAGGAAACAGAAAGAAAGAAATATGATAACTATATCAAGTGGTCCTGAAGACTATTATTGCTCCAAAGTTGCATTCAATAAAAGCGAAAGAAGATCCCTCCTATCACAAACAATTAGGTGGTTGGATTTGGGTTTGACAGGTGAACTGCTGATATATCGGTGTTCTGAATAAAATCAGAGAATACGATATTTCACTTTCAAGCAAACAAAACAGACCATGTGGGGTCCAGAAGCCAAATCAGGCATATTTTATGCCCATCAATTGCATTATTTGATTATGCAAAACTAAATAAACAACTATAATTAACTTCTCTCTTTCTTTATCGAAAAAATTCTAAATGGCTTATACATAGTCCCACGATGCATATAGATATGAATTTCATAAATATCGCTACATGTGGAAAAATCCAATACAAATTATATTTATTACGATCACAGAATGGAGACACTTTAATGTGTTTGAAAAATAAGAAATATATGTATCAAGATAACAAAAAGAGACCCTCTTACCTGGAAGTACTACCCTTGAACTGATGCATATAGGAATCCAGCTTGGAGAAATCTTGGGGGCATTTCTCCCTGCATGAGTAAATCTTTAGGAATATGGTCTAGATTTTATTAAAAAAACATCTCTGCTCGATATCGTGGTTTACTTACAGAGCCTGCTCAATGTTGTTGAGCAATCTACATGAGTCCCTATAGAACAAGGTCACAACCTCTTCCACAAAATTTGGGCTAACTTCATCCTGCAACTCTTCTAGCTGATAGAATTGTTCATCAAGATAACCCTGAAAAATTTTAAGAAAAGAATTAGACAAAATACCAAGGATCCCTTCTAAACTATTTTAACTATGTTTGCAGTGCGACGTGCAAACAGTATCATCTGTCAACATTAAAAGGAGACAGTCATCTTTATCGTCCTTCGCCACTGAAATGTAGGAACTCATGTTAACACCCCCCCCCCCCAAAACACCCCCACACACAGAGAGAACAAAAAAAGAGGAGATGGAGCGAAATGTTTGAGTCCTTAAGAAATCGACAAGTCAAGCTCTGAAAGTGACAGGTTTACGAGTATCGACTCTTTTGCTTGAAATAAACAAGTGGGGTCCCTAGTAAACTCCCCATCCCTATTAAATAGATTTATTTATCTATTAGAACTCTAAAGCTTTCTAGATAAATTTGTACAACTAAGCAGCTAGGTATTTCCTACAGATATCCTAAGCTTGTAGGATTTATTATATCATGATTCATATTTGACTTGTGCATGTATTTATACATGAATATTCATGATCCATGCATGCAAATAAGCACTCTAGATCACATAAAAATATTGGGAGTGCCTATTCACATCAAATGATGCAAAATAGATAAATCCATCTGAAAAGATGTCCGGCTGACCTCAAACAAACTCCAGTTTGTTTAAATAAGGTTGTGCCGATGAAAAGTTAGGATATATGCTCAGCAATTATTATAACTATATCTAGGATTCTTTAATAGATACGTTAGAAAATAAAAACTCCAGTAGTGGAGAAAAATACTTCATTGAGAAGAAGGATAAAAGTAAGTTTTCATTAAACTTACCTTGTCTCAAGACCTTCATGTAGTAAAAATACTTTATTTAGAAAACAGATAAATTGCATGCATATTCATAGAGAATAATGCATCCATATAAGAATAAAGTTTGAAAAATTATGCTCAAACGAGATTCAAGATTAGAAAAGTCCGACTCGGGGATAAAAAGGTACTGATAATGTTCCATAGGAAATGCGTTATGGGGTAACCTCAGTTTCATTTCCGATTTTAATCTAGATGAGGATGTTTATATTTGTATCGGACTAAAGAAGATAAACCTGATCGAAAAGGCTCTTTTTCATGTGGGAAGCCTGGCGTTGCAAACTCGGGTACTCCATCTCTCTATACAAGCGATGAGGTCAGCGATTTAGTTTGAAAGTACAGGATAGAGCAAGTGTTGTTGATGAGATATCCCAAGACCAGAGTCTTATATATAGTAGAGAAGGGAATATAAGTGAGAATATATGTGAATAGTTAGTTATAAATTAATCCTTGAGCTTATTACTGAAAATGGGGAAAATGTGTAATCTTTGTTCAAAGAGGATTTTATTGCCTGAGAGGAAATGATATCTATCCATTTTAGGACAGTGACTTGTTCTGAGGTGGATTCTCATATCACTATTTTTGTAGGAAACTCATTTCGATTGTTATGTGGTCATGTATTCAATCCATACACGACTCTTTTCCACATCATGGAAGAAAATGAGTTGTGGGCGTGAGGTATCTGTTGAAAATACGAACATCCAATTAGAAGCTGACACAAGGCAAACCATATAAGAAGTTCAACGGTCAAAAATATCGACAAGGGTGATGAATTGATGATAGGTGAGATATCTCAAGAAACACATGGTATTTAAGGATGCTAGTAGGTTAGATTGGATTAAGTTTGGACCATGGTCTTCAACTTTTTGTTATGTAACAATTGTTGCATACTACATAGTAACTAGAACCAATAACTCTATATGCACACAAAAGTTCCAGTTTTGTTTGTCAAGAGGCTAACAAAGTTGATATATGTTTGTGTGCATTTGTGTGGTATGCTCATACTTTACACACAAGTCATGAAAAAAATGATGACAAAGAAAATTGAAATCTCTGTATGTCATACTCCGGCCATTTCAATTTCCTTTTGGCCAACTTTTTTTGTTTCATATTTCCTGTCCTTCTACAAACCCAAGAATAATTTTATAGAGTAAACAAACAAGAAAACACAACAATTATATGTAGGAAGAGTAATACTTTTCCTACCAGGATGGTGGAATCCACGTAGGATACCAAGACTCTCATTGGATACAAGGTGTAGGGCATAGGATGCAAATATCTAGATAGTGGATAACATGGCCCACTTTGTATCCTATGAAATACTTGGTAGTCTACATGGAATCCACCGAGCCAGTAGAAAAATCATTTTCCTATGTAGAATAGCAGAACTAATCCTACAATTTTGAATCAAGAAAACTCTTTAATCATTTCCAAATCCCAATAAGATGGAAATATAGATCTTTTACATCCATAGCGTTATTTCTGTGGCAAAAGTTACATTTTTTTCTTCATTGGTGTGCAGTAGTCCTAAAACGGATTAGATGGAGTAATAGAACAGAATTGTAGCTTCAATTTTCACCAAGCATTTTTATTTCTATGATATTCTTTCGATTTCTTATAGCCAATAAAACCCTTTGAGTGGAGTAAAGGAAAATGGGTTTAAGGGGGAAAAACACTTCTATATAATCAGAGGTATATATGGCAATCAAGTGAGATTGAGATAGCATTATGTTTGAAGAATAATGGCGGTTAAATGTCCTATTTCTGCTACTCTATATAAATTAACAAAACGAACTTGATACATAATCAAATTGTTATTCTGGTCTATTTTCCCGCAAGAATACTCCCTTGGAAAATATAACATCAAGATCTACTCAGGTACCTAACATTTTCAGAATGTCCAGCTCCACATTCTTTATGGTAAAGAAAGAATCTGGTAAAGAAGTTAAACGACATAGATGTATAGGTGTACAATTTGTATCCACATGGACCAACATGGGTTCCACGTTTCGATGGAAATAAAATTTTCAGTACTTCTCCCTTCATATTTCTCTCTCGACAAAATTCTGTTGCATAAAGTTCTCGGCTGTCAATTCTGTTAATAACATTAAGGCACAATAGCATACTGTTCTTGTCACACGCAGCTTTCTGCTAAGCAAATTCCAGCCAGATAATTACCGGCTGCTCTATCCATAAGTACATTCCTCTGGAAACTTGCCACATACAAAATAATATGGGGAATAGGAAACTCCATCTGATTTAACCCATCATAACCTTTTCTAGTAAATTTATACCAAAGCAAAAATAGGTAACATCTTTCAATGCTTTAAACTAGAATCTTCTAGAAATATTTTTAGCATTAATTTTGAAGCTTTAGTCATTCCGTCGACAATATTATTGTAACATGTGGGATTAATGTCAAATATGAGGGAGCTGGTCTCACCTATCTGGTCTTAGTTCTATATTGAGATATAATGAACATCTCATTTTATTCTTATTCTGCTGTAGAACAGACAGTTGCAACAATATAACAAACCATTTCAATACCGACCCGTTCTTCCATCATTGATTACTACGAGTACGGAAGGTCTCATAATAACAGAAACTAGTTACTGCTTCCCTTCGCATGCTGTAAATTGCTATTCAACAAAATCTATAACTCCATATATCTTGTAACAGAGAACGAGAGTGATTAAGGAACGACATCTACAAAGAGTCAAAGACCACAGGTAAATGCTCTTCTAAATCATTTAAGAATGTGTACCATGTTGCATTTGAAAAGGAAAATACGGAAATAATTTTCCACTGTTTCAAATCACATTTTTGAACATATTTATATTGACATATCATATTCATATTTAGATATGTCAGCTTTGCTAATACAACTGAAACCATTTCATCATGTACAAGCGTTCAGAGCCTGACCTGAATCTGATTAATTCCATCTCCAATGTTTGCAAGCAACATCCAGGGTGTGATCTCAGTTAACTCCCAAAAAATCCATACTGGATGATAGCAGATATTCCCCTGCTCATATATGTTTCTTGTCATCAGTGAAGAGAAATTTTATCCATTCCAACAGACCAAAACAAATTATGACATGCATGTTATGGACCCGAGGTAGTGACAATACCAGAAATGCAATAGAATTCCTCCTTATGTTGGGGCCCACTCTCTCTTGTTAGTTACCACTTTACCCAAAATCTAAATCCAGTGTATAGTGAATAGCGAGCAATGAACAATTGTTTTATACCATCCATGAAGACACGTGGAAGACCACACATGAGGGAGGATCTTTGTTGAATATTTTTCTAGTCTATTTACGCTAAAGTACCCTTACGTATCATTGTTTTGCACTAAACTACCTTAAAGTATTTTAATTATAGTAAAGTCCCTTATTCTTTGGTTTTGAGGGATTTTTTATTGGCTAAAATACCCTGAATGCAACACTTTATGGGAGTTTACTTCATTAAAAGACAATAAAATGGTTTAGCTAAAAACGATCATAGTTATAGGTAGTTTGGTGTAATTTAGACTATTTGTTTTATGTTTACGTTGAGATTTGAACCTAAGATCTTTTAGTCCTTGGTAGCCACTTTCTCCAAACAAGTAAACCATCTGTTTAAAATGAACTATATGTGAGGTCTCGGCACAATATAACTTCCGAAGAGCACATACGTCTATCAGTTATCTGGCCACCTATTCTAGCTTAGGTTCTGCCCACATGCAATTTATTGGCATTTCATTCGCCAAAATAATTGTGAAGACATCTCTTAACAATCTCGGAGAGAGAATAAAGAGCTGTACCATTCATCAGCAACACCAAAATACAGTTAGAAGGATAAAGGGAAAAAGTTTCAACAGTAAAAGAATGTGGAAAATGAATAGAAAGTGAGCAAGAATAAGCATAGGAAATGCTTTATTCCTTGGCCATGTTCATAATAAGCATAATAGTTGTATGAAAGAAAAAAATAATAATGCATAGTTCATAGTATCACTTCCTTTCTTGCGTTTTTGGTCCCATATGCACATGTAACAAAAGGAGTAAAAGCTACAAGATGCATTGCATGATTGGTCCGACAATTGTGGTTCTTGCTCCTCAATCACTATCCAATAATGATAAGAGAATCTCAACCATGTAACCACAAGCTAATTTTGTGAGAACAGAAAAGGCAAAAATTCTCAGATGATTGTTACCTTGAAAATGAGTGCTGATACCCATTCGCAGCCATCGAATTGGCGGAAATCTCATCCAAGGGAAACATAAGCAGTAGACACCGCTCCAGTTCATTGCCTGAGTGTGTAGCAGATGAGAACAGTTAATATCATAGGCAGCATTTCCAACATCCCTGTGTAAGTTTAATGTGTGGTGTTTAAAGCAAAACAATACTGAAGATGGAATATAAATGACTAACTTAGTTAATATAACATTCCAAACGTTCTAATGAAAACTTTGCAGCAAACTGTATTTTCCCTTTTGGACCTTCCGTTCTAAATCCTAATTTGGCGTTTTGATAAACAAATACACAACACTTAATTCTGGTGCATAGTAATTAAAAGATGTACTTAATTGTTTTAATTAGCTCTATGAAAGAACCACTAGTTACAAGATGGACATATTATCATATCCAAAGGGGTGGAAGAGTTGCTATGGCATGAGAATGGTGACACAAGCTCACAAGTTCAAAAAACGCCAACAAAAAAGAAAGGTGTTTAATGAAGTAAGGTGGTCATAATATGCAGCCCACCTGTTCTCTTATAAAACATAAACATATCATCACTATGTAATAATGAAAACAGATTATTAAGTTTTTGGGGAAAAAAAAAGCTATTACTAAATATCTTAGCAATGGACCACATTCTTAAAGATACTACCACGTCGCTGGTTTTGTTCCTCTTTGTAGATAACTATGCTGCTCACTACAACACAATATATTATTATATTATAGAGCTATATGGGAAAAGATTCCATCTCCAAGCTTTTTTCTTCTTGTGACGCAAAATTATCTTTGGCCCCTTCCCTCTAAATCCTATTAGCATTAAATCTTGGCTGGGTCATCTTCTATTTAACATTAAAACCTTCACTTGATTTGGAAAATTTTACTCACACCATGATCTATGTTAGTTTTAAGCACAACTAGTTTACATTAGCTAATAATTTTAATTGGACTTAATCAACTCATGATTAAAAAATATACTTTTAACCTTGATCGGGCCATCATCTATTTAGCCTGGAGTTGGTTGAAAAATTAATTTCCACCCTTTCCCTAAAAACTTCTTAACATTAAAACCTTACTTGATTTGGAAAATTATACTCACGCCATAATTTATGTTAGCTTTAAGCATAAAATAGTTTGCATTAGTTGAGAATTTTAATTGGAATTAATCAATTCATGATTAAAAAATATTTACTTGATTGGATTTAATCATGTCTGTTATAATAATAGCATATTCTTTAGCTGAGAATTTAATTTGACTCAATCAAGTCAAGTCGTGCGCATATATCTACTTATCATTTTCTTTTTAAAAAATTAAATAAGTATAGAAAAATAATAGACAATTTATGATGAAAAGAATAAAAAAATTAGAAGCAGGAGAGAATAATATAGTTTATATGTATAAAATGTTCGATAATATTGTCGGTTTGAATCATATGATACATTGAAAGATGTGTCTGTTAATTTAGAAAAAAGTCATAAAATGAATTGGTTGTGATTATAACAAACCATTGTGCAGATTGGGAGAAAAAATACTAGAAAAATATACATGCGAAAGTGAGAATATTCATGTCTATTCTATATACAAAAGTATTGAAAATTCTATCCCGCCTCTCCATTTTTCTTCAAAATCACATCCAACCCCTTATTCTATAAGCTTAGACTCGGGTTTAGTCCAAAATTTTATTTCGTCCCTTGAATGTTCATGTAATTACAAATAACTCTTATTCTATAACTTATTAACTCGGCTTCAGTTTTGGTGGACCCACTCTCTTAAATATCGCACAAAAAGTAGTTGTGATGGAAAATTTAATATGAATCCTGGCTATTGCAGACCATTTATTAATAGATTTTATGTACCACATATTAACTGCATTTATAATATATACTGATGCTAGATGAGTGTCTACTTTCATATGTACAAGAATCTTATGAAAGAGTGAACGTTTGCAAAAGTTTATGCGTCTATTGAAATATTCATTATATAGACAAACAAATAGGCTATAAAAAAGTGTCGGATGAAAAAAAAACGAATAAGAAATAAATGACTTTCTCACAATTGTATATAAACGATAAATACACGAGTAATTGGATATTCTTAGAAAAATATCTTTCTAATCTCTATATATAATTTTTACAACTATTTAATGTGTTGTTTAAATTTCTTCAAAATTTCAACTTTTTAATGACTCAAACAGCTATTATTATATATACAAGCTATCGAATCCTCTTTACCTAGAATTACACCTTCATACAAGCATTAATCTTAAAATTAGAGGAAAAAAGAACAATAAGCGATCATATTTGCTATTTCATTTGAAATAATTTTTGAGTTTTTCATGCTTCTTCAATGCAAACAGGCCATGATTAAATCGATTTAAAGTTCTCATACTTTTGTTGCAAATTTAAAGATTCATCTCAAATTAAATCAGGAAAGTCATGGCTGTGAAATCTTCATTAAGCATTTAGTTGGATATCAGATCATTATTAAAAAAAAAGCCGTTTTTGTTATGTTGATAATTAGCATTGGTGAAACACATTATTTTGGTGACATCCATGATAGAATTGTTTTGCGAGAAAATGAAGAAATTTTATAAATTGTTTCGAGAGAATTTAGATCAAGCTTGAAAGATTAGCCTGCAATAAAATTAAGTTACGATTCTGGTCATCCATGTGATACCATATTTTTTGGGCAACTCAAGTGCCTTCATGCATGGCATGAAGGCACTTGCGAGTAATGTATATGAATCTCTATCTTCTTTGGTCAATTAAGTTTCAAAGCATAACTGAAGCAGTACGAGCATGGTCCTTTTAGAGGAACATGTGTAATACTTTAGCGGTATGGTCAATTAAATTTGTTTAATATGCTTGTTTTTTTAAATTTGATTTCATAAACTGCCATGCCCAACACACCATCTAACATGAGAGTTGAATACAGGGGCGAAGCCAGAAATTGGAGTGAGAGGGGACCCGATAATATACTTACAGGTTAAAGGGCGGAAAAACTTAGAGAACATATTACAAAAAACAAAGATTTAAGACAATATACTAAAAATTGAGTCTTCCATTCCTCAATCGATGCACATACATAAATTCAATCTGATATCCACAAAAAGAAACAAACAAATCATAGTTTCCTATTTCAACTATGAACGGTGATATTTTTCATACATAAAACTTATTATATGTTTCTAGTGGTATCCATAAAACGAGACAAACAAATTATCATTTGCTACACGCGATATTTTGTTACATAGAACTCATCACGTATATGTATAAATTTAAATATATGGATTGCATCAATTAAACTTCAAACTATTTAACGAAATGGAAAAGATTAATCCAAAGTCAGACTTTTTATACAGATCAAAGGAAAAACAAGCATGCTTTCCCCTAATGATTTCAATTCCACAAGTAACCACAAATATCAAAAAAAATTATGGGTCAAATTAGAACAAAAGGTAACCTGTTCTTCTGGCACGATAATTCTAAGCATGTTAACTAGCCTGAATTCTTTCTTAATTTGATAATTGATATACCCCCATTATTCTTGGATATTCCCACAGCCACCCTAAATTTTTATATACTTCAAAAGGACACATATCCTAGGTCTAGGCCAACTCATTGAGTCCACCATAAACCTAAGCATCATAATTTAAATTATAAAAAATTCATACTACAAATCAGAATAAAGAATCCAAAAGTTCAATTAACCTATAATGTACTCTAATTCCAATCAATATATTCCCATTACCCAATTACATCTAGAAGCACAAAATAAGCTCTAAAAACAGAGAACTTCAACATTCATCTGCACCTGAGAGCCCTTCACTCAATTTAATCAACACCCATTTCCCAAATCGATCTAAATCAATGAAATCCCAGATTCTCATGACAACCCCCACTCCAATTGAGTCCATCCACATATCCATTAGCAAATCTCATCTATATCATTAGAATCCCAAATCAAATGAAGTCCAATCTGGGCCCCAACGTGAGTACTGCAGCGGCCCATGACCGCTCGCCGACCCGGGGGGTACTACTCTGGTAAGATGGCTGCCGGGGCCTGGGCCCAGCCACAGCCTGCCCCCTGCCACCGCCCCTGGTTGAATAGAGAGCGATAAAGATATACTAAAGCAAGCGAAATAATTGAGGAAGAAATTGTGCGTAGAACGTTTTGGAGAATCACGTCAGTTTAATATGGGAACGACAACTCGGTGTGGGTTTTGAAAGTAGAATAAGTGCAGATTCTTCATGCTGTTGCGTGCTCCAACTTCATCAAAAGTCAAATAATCTGAAGCCAGAATGCAATGGATCTAGCATAATTAATGTGGAGGAAAATTAGTCATGTAAAATGTTTTTCCAAAGGAAAAAATGTTAATATATTACATTATATTGAAACTCGCCATTTTTCGACCATCATCGTGCCAGAATGTCAACTGTTTCAGGCTTAAACCAAGTAGAGTAAACTGTTCTCATACCATAATAAGAAAAGGGTTCTACTAAAAAAATTCATGGGATGGATCTTTTTCATGTCTTTTGAGTGTTGTTGTCCGAGGAAAGATCGACCATACAATCCATCTAAGGATTCGTTTGTCATTGATGCTGCAGTAAGCTAGGTCTGTAGTACAATTTTAAGCTACAACCAGGATTTTTACATTCATCCTCGATCATTAGGCTCCCAGAACTGACAAGAAACATCCCATATAACATAACATGTTTGCAAATCCCTTATATATAAATCAATCATATCCCACCACTTCATTTAAAAAAAAGACATCTGTAATCATTTTCCAAATATATTTCAATTCAAGTAATGAATATGACCGTTGGTTCTGAATGATCCAAAAGTTGGCTTTGTTCATGTAACCATGCTGCTAGCTAAATGTGCTTTACAAAGGACCTTCAGATAGGCTAGAGTTCAACGATCATTTTCGGTACTTGCTTTAGAGCACGTATTTCTTGTGTGGATTTTTCTAATTAATTGCCTCATAATCCCCACCCCCGCCCCGCAGAAATTGTTGACCATTATTGAGAGTAGATTCTGCATCAGCTCTCTGCCTCAAGGAGAAACCTGTCCAGAAGAGCTGAACTATAAAATTACTTCCATAGCGACATATATTCTATGATACCTTTATCCCAATATTAAAAATGACATCTGCATATATGTGGATGCTGATGAAAAGTAACGCGCATTTCAAAACAATTTTTTATTAGATTGCCATAAGAATGAAAAAATTATGCACCGATAAACTAATTCTGCCATCTGAAATGCATGGACACTAAAAGTTTGCTTGTAGACCTTAGCTTATGATTAAATCTAATCCAACATACCACGGATGAGATTCACAAGCAGCAGAAGATAGAGATAAAGCAGATTAGAATCACATCACACATAAACACAACTCTTAACATCAGCACACGTACACAGGCAGGAGTTCAAATGATTAAACTAAAAAACCCAAAACAGAAGATTCTTAACCACATGTTCTTCACTACACAGCTCTTGAACATTAACCCTGAATCCAGTGCGGTACATGATGGTGTATCCCAAGAGATAATTAAGGAACACTCTTCCTGAATACGGTGATTAACAATATAAGGACTGGATGAGATTAGTACAATACAAAACAGGACTGACCTTGAACAGTAAGGTTTAATGGGGAAAAAACCCTGTGTATGGACTCAGTACATACACAACACCTTAACTGAGGGCAAATTAAATATTTAATAAGCATTGATTCTTTAAGATCCAGCCACAATATAGGTTAGCGCCTACATCATCTTTCTTGAAAAGATCCAGCAAGCATTATGAGATTCATACATTATGAGATTCATTAATAGTTCAGAAAAAAAATCCTGTAATCCACTTTCTGCAAAACAAAAGTTCTATAGTTTCTATTTGCTGAAAGTTTTTATCACACGAAAGTTCTAAAAGAACTTCAAATATAATTTTACCTCACATTTTAGAAATTGTCCACATAATGAATATCTGATAGCGTGTGAAACATCTGAAGTAAATTGCATACTGCTCTTCAATAAAGCCATTTATGGTCATTCAACCCAGCAATAATCATACAATGAACAAACTCGTCTTAGAACTTAGAGTATGGATATAATGGTTATTTGTGGCTAATTGTTTGGATTCCCTGCTTGAGTCGATGAACTATGATTCCCTCTTTCCTTAAGAGAATATTTGCACCCTATACTGCAAGGGATAGCCGCAAACTAGTCTCCCAAGATAATTCAAGCGCGGAGAGAAATTTGCATGTCGAACATAGTTTGCAGGCTAACTTTCAACCCGAACTCACTCACCAACACAAGAGAGTGAGAGAAATTTGGAATGGAATGAAACTAAGGAAGTTCACTGCTTTTATAAGAAGTGAAAGGTACTGCATTCTTGCATAAAGAGTTGCATCTGCATCCTTTTGAATGCAACCTTTCGTTTAATTTTAAATTCACAATTCTGCATTCAAATTCATAACCCTTTGTCCAGATTCTTAACATTTTGTTAAGATTCATTTTCAGAATGAATGCAATCTTTCATTGCAACTCTTCATCCAAATTCATAAGGTTATGGCTCTCTATTATATTGTGCAGCGAAAGGTTGAACTTGAATTCACCACTAGACATGTGTAAGTGCTCCTCTGCGAAGCATATGTGAATTGCAAAGTGCATCTAATAAGTGTCTTTATGCGGGCCGTCGCTCTCACTCACACATGCACATGCATGATAACGGTGCGATGTACCGCGTCGTACAAGCCCGTTTACTTCTTCCTTAGATACCAACTATGGTATGTTGGCCATATTTTAATATGTATGATATATCATGTTTGTGTTTTCACTGATGTAGGACTAAAAACTTTCCTGATAAGACAAAGGAAATCACTTACGTAACTTATAATAATTTTAGAAAATCCTAAAATATCCCATCAGTTAGCATTGAGGCTGTTTGTGTCTGACTGTCGACAGACAGAATTTTCATGATGCAGTCATGAGAGAAGCCGTGAGATTCCTTACAGTTTGCTAAGGTAAAGTTTGCTACCGAGCTAAATAGGAAATGATATGAGCATATAAGCAAATAATAATGATGTGGATGAACTATTTAACCTTAACGGGCAAAGAAGTATTCTTAAGAGGAGAATCTTGATATGCTATAACTGAACAGGTAAGAAAAGTTGAGGCAAATCACAATGGGGGAGTGATCCATTTGCAAACCGGTCTGCATTTTTTAAAAACGGGAACTCCCGATCCATGACACATCTTAACGATCCGATCCGTTCAAGTTGATCACCCTACCCTCAATGTGTATAAAAAAATCAAATGATTTGAAGACCTCTAACCTATGCATCGGGTGAAGTTTATGTTTCGTTATCAAAAGACATTCATTTTTGCACCCATCGGATGAAGTTTATATTTCGTCTTCAAATCCTTTGATTTTTCATACAAATATATTTGTGGGTAGTGTGATCAACTTGAACGGATCGGATCGTTAAAATATGTCGTAGATCGGGAGTTCCCGTTTTTAAAAAACACGGACCGGTTTGCAATAGAGCACTCCCCAATCACAATGTATGCAAGATCAAACACGGAAGAGCTCCAGTATCAAAGAACAATGCAAGAAGTGGTTTTGGTCTAGCAGCCAAGAAATCACAAATAATCACAGGAGTATAAACAATTTGATGCAAAGTGTATATGTGAAAGTGAAGAAATCACTCTTCTAACCGTGCAAGCTGACTACCGCTGTCATACACAATACTCAATCACAAAATTAACGTTCTACTTATTTCCTTTCTTCTTGATTATATCGGATTCAGAATTCCTTTGTATGATCATGCTTCGGATTCAGAATTCCTAAAGTTTACAATTGAAAAATTAGGGTTATAAATCCATATGTTAGGATTTACACCGACCTTGACAGCTAATATATAACTAGAAGATATAAGGTAAATTCAATCGAAAAGCCTTGAAAGAATCAACTCTGAAAATCTCATTAGTTGATGAAACCCTTACCTTTCTGTCGGTCATCATAGTCAAACTCCGGCACTAAAACTCCCCTAACCCTTATCCATCACCCCCCTCCCTAACAGACAACCCACAGTATTATCCTCACTGGAGTTGATCTTACTAAGAATAAACCCATACTCTGGCTTAGAAGTATTTAATTGGCATTTCCATAATTTCCGTAGACATCTTTCTCATTTTTTTTCTTTAGACCCTATAATTTTTCTTACCGCGCATTTGCCTTTTCAACTAAAGCATAAACTTGCTCACGTCGGATGGACTGTAAGCTGATTATCCTCATTTTGACCAATTCTTAAGCTCTTTCTTGATTAATTTTGTTGGGTGGTTGCACTTGGCGCCTGCTTGATGTATCTATGGTCCTCTTGTATCACAAACAATAGGCTAAATTTTGTTAAAGTTTCCATCTTGTGTTGCGCTTAGATTGTATTTGGGTTGACTGTATCCTAAACCAGACAAGTCCCCAGCCAAATTCAATCAAATACAAGTCGATCCCAAACTAACTAACACACGCGCGCATAGACATATTTTTTTATATATAAATTGACATATTTACACTTCGAAATCTCTCAGCATATAATTTTATGAGGCCATAGGCACAATATGAAACATTTTTATGTTAGCTTCCAACCCCTGCAATATAACTATATCCAGTCTTA
Source organism: Agapanthus africanus (assembly GCA_030015575.1). Taxonomy (NCBI): domain Eukaryota; kingdom Viridiplantae; phylum Streptophyta; class Magnoliopsida; order Asparagales; family Amaryllidaceae; genus Agapanthus; species Agapanthus africanus. The sequence goes on along the minus strand of CM057342.1, from coordinate 661,487,784 downwards.
TACATAAGCGTAAATCCTTCTAAACCTACTCAACTGAACCGAGTCTAACAAGATTCAGTCTCGTCCAAACAAGCTGCCTTCACATTCAAATCTATTAAAGCCAACCCAACTGATTAGCTTTACTTACAAATCTATTTCAATCAAATTAAGATAAGCCATAGAAAGCAATAGGATTAACCTTGCTAAACCCAGCACAGATGGGGTACATCATTAGAGCTAGGATTAAAATGTCAATTATTGATCTCCAAAATCAAGAATATAGTATTAAAAAGGCTGGTCCACTCAATAAAGACACTTTCCTTGTACCAGAATGCAATACTCCAATACATTCATAGATCCAAACTTTCGGATTTTTCACTGTTTCTCCTCAAAAAATTTGCCTTTTTTCGTAAAGTTTGTGTTAAAAAAGGCAACTTTAGACATATTTTACACTCGAATTTGAAACTGGAAGTATAACAAAGCAGCCATTATCATGAATTTCTATCTAAAAAAGAGACAAAATAGAAACTCACCAAGAATCAAAGCAACGAAATGAAGACTGATATGAGATCTAGGATTAGGGTTCCTGAATGCACCATTTGCTTAAGCCCTAATTGTGATCTTCAATGCCTGTTGAAGACGCAATACAAATTTTCGGCGATGAGAGAAATTTGCGCATTTAAGAAACGTACCATGGGGGCGAGACTGAAAAATATCGACAGGGTAATGGAAAAGGCCTCTTAGTTGTGATCAAATTGCAGAAAAAGACCCTATAATTTGCTTAATAATCCCTTAACCTTTCACCACCTCGCCACTTTAAAGCCTTTTAAGATCTTCTCAACATTTTAATATCATAATGTATTTTTCTGGCAGTACTTTACTATCTTCAGTTTTTACCGACGTGTCTATTTTGCGGCGGCTTATTCCAAGCATCCTAGAGACAAAAACTTGTAGAAATGGTTTGCAATGAATTAAGCTATTGTATTCTTGATCGTTGCCTCCAATAAATTTCTTTTTTATCATATGAGTGAGATCATTATGTATAACCATCGTAGATTCATGTTCTATAATAGTAAGAGCTATGTTTTATTTTTGATTTTATCTAAGTTCAAAAATCTCATTTAAAGTCCTTTTCCTTTTTTATGTGATGCTGTCAAAAATTTGTTCCTTCCAGGTTTTCAAAAAAAATCTGTTCGATCCAAGTTTTCAAAAAAAATCCTCAGGTGTCTCATATTTTTTACAAAAACATTAATAAGGTCGCCCCCCCCTTCCCCCCAACCCCTACTTGAAAGCAGGCCAAACTTCGGTCATAGTATCTTTAAAAAGGGGATAAGAAAGCCAAGTTTTTTCAAATATGAAAATTCTTCTATGAACTTGAATATTATTAGTATCAACAATGGGGAAATGATCATAGCATGACTTCGGTATAGCATATTGACAACAATGAGGCACTAGAGAATCCCAATCTTTAGAAACAAGGAAGCTATCAAGTCTAGCAAAAGAAGTGCCATTGTCCCAAGTGAACTTTCTACCCGCTAAAAGCATATCAACCAAATCCATATCATGAACAAAATTGCAAAAATAAAAGTGCTAGGTTTATGATTTCCCTTGCTAATTCTCTTAGTAAGATAGAGAGTGACATTAAAGTCACCATAGAGAATCCAAGGGACATTGAACTTTCCCTTAGCACATCTAATTTCATCATTATTACTTTTGGAGAAAAGTTATATTTCATGATTGTATCAATATATTTGATATACAGGTATATATACAAGTCAAAGGAAAAATCTAGAATACACGAGAAAAAATTCTAGAATACACAGTATATCTTAACACCCCTCTCAAACTCACAGTGGATCAAACACCGAGAGTTTGGATAAGAAGTACTGTTGTTGAGTGGTAGTCTGGGCTTTCATGAAAATATCGGCGAGCTGGTCTTTGGAGGCGACATAGGCTAGTGAAAGGTGTCGAGAGGCATACTCCTACCATACAATATGACAATCAACCTCTATATGCTTCGTGTGCTCATGGAAAACTGGATTAGTAGCAGTATGAATGGCACTGCGGTTGTCACAATGCAATAGACTCGGAAACGGAATGAGAACACCCATATCCTGAAGAAGGTGACAGAGCCAACGAATCTCTAGAGTAGTGTCTGCCATAGCACGATATTCAGCCTTAGTACTGGATCTAGAAACCGTTTCCTGTCGTTTGCTTCGCCAAGAAATCAGCGAGGAACCTAGGAAGATACAATATCCTATATAGAATGCCGAGTGTCAGGATCATCGGTCTGGCAGGCATCGGAGAAGGCCCATAGAGTCAATGTTGAATTGGAAAGAAACAAAAAAGAACTAGTGACAGTGCCGTAAAGATACCAGAGAATGCGAATAAGGGCAGTATAATGGGCATTCGTCGGTGCCGACATAAACTAACTAAGAATATGCACGGTGTGAGAGATATTTGGTTGAGTGTCCAATAGATAAATAAGTCCTCCAACAAGTTCATGAAATCTGGTGGGATTAGGTAAGGGGTCACCATCCGATTTTCGAAGTTTGAAATGAAACTCCAAAGGAGTAGCAACAGCTGAGGATGATGCAATCGAGGAGTCAATAAGTGTAGCACGACTAAGGAGATCAGAGATATACCTCTATTGTGAGAAAAGATATCTGCGGGGAGAGTAAGCAATCTTTATCCCAAGAAAGTAGCGAAGAGGTCTAAGATCCTTCATTTCAAACCGAGACTGAAGATGTTGTTTGAGAAATCAGATGGTAGGCATATCATCAACAGTAACAATCATGTCATCAAAATATAATAGAAGGATAGCCTGACCATGAGAGGATGTACAATAGAACATAGCATAATCAGCCTAACTCTCAGTAAACCCGATAGAAAGGATAGACTGTCGAAATCTCTCAAACCAGATCCTGGGTGTTTGTTTGAGACCATAGATAGCATGCCGCAGATGAAATACATGCGAAGGAGAAGCATCAATGACAGGAGGTGGCTGCATATAGACTGTCTCAAAAAGTTCACCATTGTGGAATGCATTCTTAACATCCATCTATTATAGCTCCCAGCGGCAGACGACAACAATTGCGATAAGAGTGTGAATAGAAGTGATTTTGGTGACTGGTGCAAAATTTTCCTCATAATCAGTGTCGTATTCCTGACTAAACCCATGGGCTACAAGCCTAGCTTTGTATCTCTCTCTCGAGCCATCCAATTTGGTTTTGATCTTAAAAATCCATTTACAACTAATTAGTTTCACCTCAAGGGGTATTAGAACGAGATCCCACGTTTGAGTACACTGAAAAGCTTGGAGTTCCTTCTGTATAGCTTTCTGCCATTAGGGGTACTGAACTGCCTCAGTATAAGACTTAGGTTCTTGCAAGGAGTGAATTGCGGTAAGAAAGGAAATAAACTGTGGCGAGTAAGAATTTGTCAGACATCTATAACGGAGTGGAGGATGGCGATTTCGGGAACGATTGCGACGTGGTGGTGGTGGTAGAAGTGGTGATGAGGGCGGCGACGGCACAGAGGCTGACAGAGTGGTCACCGGAGTGGCAGTAGACGGGTTTGCATCAATGGAGATAGCTTCTGACGATAGTGGTAGAGTTGGTGGAAGTGGAGTGTATGAGGGTTGAGGCAATGAAGACATAGATGTATCGAGAAAGGACAAGTCGGACTCGCCAGTTGAGAAATAGTAGTATACGTTTTCAAAGAAAGTAATATGATGAGATATACGAAGCCTATGACTAACGGGATCATAACAGCGATATTCTTTCTGACTTGGATTGTATCCCAACACAACACAACGTGCAGAATGAGAAAATAACTCCTACCATCTCAAGAGGTGGTAGGAGAACAAAGCATACACAACCAAAAACTCAAAGTTTGGAATAGTTAAACATAGTTGAATGAAGACGAGAGTATGGACAAGGGTTATGAAAAAGAGAAGAAGGTGTGACATTAATGAGTAATACTGCTGTAAGAAGGGCTTCTGCCCAAAAGGTTCGTGGAGTGGAGGCTGTTAACATTAGAGCACGTGTGGTTTCAAGAATATAGCGATGTTTTACGATCGGCAACACCATTTTGTTCAAGGGTATGAGGGCAGGATTGTTGGGCTAAGATTACATGAGATTTAAGGAGATTTGGCATCGAGTGAGAGACATATTCGCATGCATTATTAGATCTAAACACTATAATTCTTTTATGAAACTGAGTATGAATCATGTTTATAAAATCTTTTTATACATCGAATAAGTCAGCATGAGAACACATGAGATATACCCAAGTATAACGCAAGAAGTCATCTATAAAGCTCACATAGTATTTATAACCTGATAGAGATGCTATGGGTACATGACCCCAAATATCAAAATGCGCTAAATCAAAAGGTTCAGCAGAAATATTATTATTCAATGAAAAATGCAATGCAGACTGTTTTGCAAGCCGCAACTAGTACAGTTACTTTGAACATGAAAAGGAAAGACCCTAAAACTCCTGCATCAACCAGTGTTTTGAGAAGAGGATTAGAGATATGCCCTAACCGTTTATGTCAAAGTATGGAGGAGGAATAGCTAAAACATGTTGAATATAGTGCCCTCAAGGCAATTATTGTAATTACAGGCAGACGATTATGATAATTGAAGGAGAACCTATACGGATAGAACAGTCTTATTCGAGATGATAGTATGCTATCTGTTTTGACTTTATCACTAGGTACAGGTATTATGTTGTATTACAGATCACTATTACATATTGATAGAGCCCTTAGGATTCTTTCTTGACTACCAGGGTTATGATGGTGATCATACAAGTGAGGCATGGGTAGTCCATAAGCAAATCCTTAAATGTCCAAGGTCGTAGGAGTATCGAGACTGGGCATCGATATTCCAGAATAGACTGGTGTATACGTTTCTTGACCCTGATGATGGACGATGGCCAGTCTCACAGCCATTGGTGTTCGTTAGTAACCAAAGATTGTATACAGGTGCTCATTGGGTTATGATTTATATTGGATGGACTCACCAGGAATATGCTAGATGGTATTATACCCATTGTCAGGTAGCAGTTCTCTGATAACATGAGTACAGCTTAGTCTGTCGACCTAAATTCGTCATTTGTCTTGTGTGAGTTCTTATTGTGCTTTGATTACTATCCTACCACGGCTCTACTGAGTCGTGCAAACAGGTTTTAGCTGGGTATAGTTCCGAACCACATGAAGGCAGTGAGCGGATTATTGGGGATTCATTGTTCCCCTCCGAAAGACGGCGCACAAGGCCGCGAAGTCCTGACGCTGAGATTCGGGGCAGATGCTATTTGGTTTTATCCGTCCACCTCTTCGAAGATGCCAAGTTGATTTATGGCACCGTGTATCGGAGGTTTAGACGGATGCGGCCGATGTAGCAGACTTCATCAGATTCCCCCTCGCTTGAGGGGTTTTTGATTGTGGGGACGCTCTTCTCTGCAGGCGCAAGCCCCTGCAGTTAATTACGCTACCGCATCGCGGTAACAACTTTCTCCTTCTCCAGAATTTCACTTCGTGTCGTATGTGTTTGTTTTGTTTGTGGTTGCCCGTGGATTGTATACGGAGACTAAGCGATATCGTCGCCCGTAGGACGTGGATTAGTCCAAATCCGTATTTACTTAGATTTGGATTTGGGGTTTTGGTTTAAGGATACGTTAGCCGTATTTGAGGCTAAGATCAACTTAAACGTTTGTTAAGGATACGTTAGTCCAGTTTGAGACTAAGATCAACTTAACGGGATCGTTTAGATCTGACAAAAAAGCGTTTGGGTTCTATTGTTCCAATTTAGGGACGCAGTGGTCCATATTCCAGTTTAGGGACGTGGTGGTCCATCATTAGTTTAAGGACGTTTCGGTCCAACATTAGTTTAAGGACGTTTCGGCCCACGAGTTTAAGGACCCCGCAGTCCATATCGATATGTGATCGTTGGGACCCGCCACCTCTCTGACGTCGTTGAAGGATTACAACGATGGGTGTCAGAGGAGTTCGGAGATGTACCCTCGAACCGGTCGTAAATTGATTTAGGGAGCAGTCGGGCTCAGTCAATTTAATTTGATGACTTATGGCCATGACTGGGCTAAGTCCAGTTTCAAGATTCTTTTGTCTTTGGCTTATTGGACCTCTGCTAGGCCCTTGCCCGTTTACTGTATTATTTTTCTTTATTTTGGTTGGGCTCTGCCCCCTTTTTAAGATGCATAGCATTTTTTATTAGGCCTGTTAGGCCTTTTAATTGGGCTCTGTCCCTTTTCTTAATAATGCAGAGCATTTTTGATTAGGCATGTTAGGCCTTTTAATTGGGCTCTGTCCCTTTTCTTAATAATGCAGAGCATTAAATACTCTGACAGTGCCCCACGTGGCTTGTCAGGCGTTTTGTGTCAATTAATGAGCGCAAGAGCTCGTGGAGGTGACACATGTCACGTTCTGGTGAGCGCAAGCGCAACAGCGCAGTGCGCTGCGCTGTTACATTGCTGACACGTGGCGCTTCCTGGCGGCTTGCGCATTAGTGCAGTTTTGGCAAGTGCTGGGCACTGTTCTTATTCTTTTGGATCAATTTTAGATTAAAGAAAACAAGTTTTTTCTTGTTTTTTAAAGAACCAGTGGTTCATAAAAAGTGCAAGGCACTGTTATCTTGAGAATCTTTTAGATTCAGAACCAATGGTTCATAAAAAGAAGTGCAAAGCACTGTTTATTATTTATTTTTCTTTTCATTAGAGATCCTTGATCTTGTTCTCAGATCAATGATCTGTTCATAAGAGAATTTTCTCTTTTTCTAAAGGTTTTTTACCTTTTTTTTGTTCTTGAGGAATTCTCTCCAATTCTTCAAAGTTCTCTCTGTTTGATTTCTCACAAAATGTTCCTCCCTTTGAATTGAGGTCTAGGGTCCTTTTTATAGTGCCCATAAATTAGTTAAATTTGTTAAAGAGATCTTTCTCTGAGTGATTTGGGGAATTTTCCCCACCGTTGGATCTTTGATCCAAGGGCTTCTGTTTTACAGAAGAAAATCTTCTTGTTTTAACAAGAACAGAAAGATCTTATTAGAATTTTAATTCTGTTTGGCGTAAACGCCCCAGCGCTTGACACGCGTCGCGCAGCGCAGCGCTTGCGCAGCTGTGCCTGCGCAGCCGTGCAGACACGCGTCGCGCAGCGCAGCGCTTGCGCAGCTGTGCCTGCGCAGCCGTGCAGACACGTGTCGCGCAGCTATGCCTGAAGCGTTGCTTCCTTTTGTCTTTTAATAGAGCTTTGCTCTGATTGGGCGCGCTGCCTCGGACGCTGCGTTGATGTATCAGCGCCTGACACGTGGCGCGTTGCGCGCAGCGCAAAGAATCTGAAGTGTTGCTTCATTTATTAAAGTTTAAATTTTCAAAGCAAAGCTTTGCTCTGATTGGGGGAAGATGAAGCGTTGCTTCCTCTCCCTCCTTGGAATTTGAACAGAGTTTTGCTTTGATTGGGGTAAACAAATGCCCCCCCACCGTTGCGCTTACGTGGCCCCAAAAGCGAGCGCAACGGTGGCAGAATTCCAACCGTTGCGGCAACTTTTGGAAGTTGAAAGGGCACTTGATGCCTATAAATATGACTTTTGGTCATGCACAGATGATTATCATCTTTAAAATTTTCATTTTCAGAAACTTCAGAGCTTTGCTCTTGCCTTCAGAGCTTTGCTCTTGCCTTCAAGAACTCCTCGAGTTAGATTTTCCTAAACAGAAACTATTTAAGTAAGAATTAGTCTTGAATTAAATCAATCTTAATTAATAGAGCTTTGCTCTCATAGATCTTTGATCTAAAGAAAACCCTTTTGGGGTATCACCAAATAGAGCCTTGCTCTCAGGAATCTGTTTCAGGGTTTCTTAACCCATGAACAGAACCTTGCATCTTTGGCAAAACATAGATCCCTTTGATCTAAAAAAAAGATGAACTCTTAAAAGTTCGAATATGGATAATGAAAATTTAAAAAAATGGAGTTTCGTATTTAATGGATCACATCATCTTTTAATAGTAACGATTTCAGAGTTCTCAGGGGATTTCTTTAGATTCCCCTTATTAGGATTTTGGTAGTCACTCCTGTTTGCAGAGCATTGCTCTCGAGAAGTTTAACTCTCTGTGTATATTTTTTTTATCGCTAATCTTCCTGTGATGTTTCCTCCAGGCATAATGGCGGTGCGTCTATAGAGTTTGCACGAGTTCATCACCTACGAGGATATCCGCGCACAGGGCCATCATCAGAACCAGGAGTTTACGGATGCCCAGTGTACGGAGGTCATGGGTCGTCTGAACGCACGTCTTGGTTGACTGCTCCCCTACCGCTCTGCTCTCTTGAAAGTCGTCTTGGGAGCGATTTGGAGGGCACTCCCGGGGTTCCATGAGGCCCTACCGCTCAATGCGCTGGATGATGCCGAAGACAAGGTACATTCAGTGTACCTGTCGGGGTTGATCTCGAAGAAACGGCGAGATAGCCTTATCGACATCCTGCATCAAATTTTCCAGCAGACGACAATAGTCGCTGCTTACCGAAGACCGGGTGGACTTGCCGAGGATCTCGACACCCAGGAGCGCGAGAGGTTGCGCACGAGAATAATCAGAACGGCCAGAAGAACTCTGAATGGCCTTACTTTGAATTCCTCAATCCGTGTCCTGGATCTGAGGTTATTCCATTGTAATGATGTTTCTCGTTTATTGCTTTTATGTTTGTAAGAACTTTTTGGCGATATTAATGGAAATTTTTTTTATCCCAGCTTGTCTTATATTATTTTTTTGTTCTGAGTCTTTTACCTATACATGAATGAGTATATCTTAAACGCTTGATCAAATGTAAATCGGATGCTCTTTCCATCGCTTTCTTCTTTCTTTTATCCTCAGCATGCTGTGTTAATAAACAAGGTCAATAGATAATAGAGTAAGCATCTAGATTTCTCCAAGGGATGGCGATGGCTTAGGCCGCAGGTTCAGATCTGCTGCCTAAGACTTTTCAACTCTATGAGCCGTGAGGGTCTCATAGAGACTTTTCTCCCTACGGATCGAGAAGATCTCGTAGGTGGGTTTTCTCCTTAGGAATCGTGAGGGTCTCATAGAGACTTTTCTCCCTACGGATCGAGAAGATCTTGTAGGTGGGTTTTCTCCTTAGGAATCGTGAGGATTCCTAAGTGCGTTTTCTCTTATAAGTCGTAAGGATCTTATAAGAGAATTTTTCCCTCCTACGAGTCGAGAGGACCCGTAAGCGGTTATTTCCCTCCTTGTCGAAACTCGACTTTGGAGAGTGAGACCCGTGAATAGTATGCAAGAGATCGTTTTAGATCGACTTGCAGGGTCCCATTGTTCAGGAAGCAAGTTTTTGAGTCCTTGCTGCCTGAGGCTTCATCTTGTAAGTTGAGACGAATCGGGAATTTTCCCGTGGAGACACTGGTTTCTCTGCAAGCCGACACGAATTAGGAGGCTCTCATCAAGGATGTTTGTTTCCCTGAGTCGAGGTATTTGCCAAGGATTATTTGTTTCCCTGGTGTTGAAACAAATCGAGAATTTCCCACGGAGACACTGGTTTCTCTGCGAGTCGATGCGAATCAAGAGGCTCTCGTCAAGGATTGTTTGTTTCCCTGAATTGAGGTATTTGCCAAGGATTATTTGTTTCCCTCGTGTTGAAACGAATCGAGAATTTCCCACGGAGACACTGGTTTCTCCGCGAGTCGATGCGAATCAGGAGGCTCTCGTCAAGGATTGTTTGTTTCCCTGAATTGAGGTATTTGCCAAGGATTATTTGTTTCCCTGGTATTGAAACGAATCGAGAATTTCCCACGGAGACACTGGTTTCTCTACGAGTCGATGCGAATCAGGAGGCTCTCATCAAGGATTGTTTGTTTCCCTGAGTTGAGCTATTTGCCAAAGATTATTTGTTTCCCTGGTGTTGAAACGAATCGAGAATTTCCCACGGAGACATTGGTTTCTCTGCGAGTCGATGCGAATCAGGAGGCTCTCGTCAAGGATTGTTTATTTCCTTGAGTTGAGGTATTTGCCAAGGATTATTTGTTTCCCTGGTGTTGAAATGAATTGAGAATTTTCCACGGAGACACTGGTTTCTCTGCGAGTCGATGCGAATCAGGAGGTTCTCGTCAAGGATTGTTTGTTTCCTTGAGTTGAGGTATTTGCCAAGGATTATTTGTTTCCCTGGTGTTGAAACGAATCGAGAATTTCCCACGGAGACACTGGTTTCTCTGCGAGTCGATGCGAATCAGGAGGCTCTCGTCAAGGATTGTTTGTTTCTTTGAGTTGAGGTATTTGCCGAAGACACTGGTTTCTTCGGGGTTGGGATGAACCGTCGAGATTTGGCTTCGTTTTCTGGCGGAGCCTGTTGGGAAAGTATGGTTCCCTCTTTGAGGTACATACCGTTTTTTATATTTATTTATTTTTTATTTTTATATATTTTTTATTTTTTTATTTTGTCAGCCTACGGATGCTGCGGCATTAGTTTAAAGACGTTTCGGTCCGCTATTAGTTTAAGGACGTTTCGGTCCGTCATGGAGAAGGCCGGCTACTGCTTATAAAGCTTGAGCTTAGGAAGATAGCGAGCGGACATAGTCGTCGTCATCTACCATTGACCTAGGCTGTGGCTCATTAAGCGTAGTATTTCTTTAGGAAGCGACCGTTTATTGGCCTGAGAGGCCTTTCACCGTATATATCCATGAGTAGATAGGTCCCACCCTGGTAGACCTTATCTATGATGTACGGACCTTCATAGTTTTGCTCGAATTTCCCCCGCTTGGCACGATTGGGGATCATAGGCCTTTTGACCATTAGCACGAGTTCGCCTTGGCGGAATGTCCTTGGTCGGGTTAATCTTTCATATGAGCACGTCATCTTTGCTTTATAAGCTTCCAGATTTTGTTGCGCTATGAGCCGGGTTTCATCGAGGGCGTCAAGCTCCTCAAGCCGAAGGTGAGCATTTTCTTCGTCTGTCAGCTCGTAGTGGACTGCCACTCGTAGAGAGGGTAACTCTATCTCGAGGGGGAGTACTGCTTCCGTCCCAAATACCAACGCGTACGGCGTTGTGTTTGTGGCCGTTTTGAACGTAGTTCGATACGCCCAAAGAGCCTCTTGCAGTCTCTCATGCCAGTCTCTCTTATTTCGGGACACCGTCTTTTTCATGATTTTCGTCAGGGTCTTGTTGAAGGCTTCAGCTAAACCATTAGCTCGCGGATTGTAAACTGAAGAGTATCTCCAGTCTATATTGTGCTGTTGCGCGAAGCGACTGATTTTGTGGCTTCTGTAGGCTGGTCCGTTATCGGAGATGATCCGTCTTGGCGTTCCAAACCGATATATGACGTGCGTCTTGAAGAAGTGGAGGATATTTTCCGTTTTAACTTCCCTCAGTGGTACTGCCTCTGCCCATTTGGAGAAGTAGTCAGTCGTTGCCAGGATGAATCGATGTCCCCTAGACGATGCTGGTTCGATAGGGCCGACTATATCAGTTCCCCACATTTCGAATGGCCAGCTAGCTACTGTTGGATGGAGTGGATTTGGATGCTGGTGGATAAAGTCCCCATGAATCTGGCATGAGTGGCATTGCTTCGCATATTCGAGGCAGTCCTGAATCATCGTGGGCCAGTAGTAGCCCATCCGTTTGATCTTCAACTTCATCTTTGGGCCCGCTTGGTGAGAACCGCAGAGTCCGTCGTGAACTTCCTGAACGACTCTTTTCGCTTCGTCAGGTCCTAAGCATCTCAGCCACCGAGAATCGAACGACTTCTTGTATAGAGTATCATTGACGAAGGCGAAAGACAGAGCTCGTTTCATGAGCTGATGTCTTGTGGACGCATCTTCGGGCATTCGATGGGACTTAAAGTGGTCTATGAAGACTTCCCCCCAGTCCACAGCCTTTTCTCGTTCCTTTATTTGTAAGGTCGTCTGCTCAGTCGCTCCCTTTTCCTCGGACGATTCCGGAGGTATTTCCGCTGGAGCAAGCACCCGACGGCTTTGTACCACGATTCTTACATCATCGAGGTTCTCGTCAGTCAGTTCTTTAGCGAGCTTGGCCAACGCGTCCGCTTTGCTGTTTTCCGCGCGCGGTATGTTTTCCAAAGTATAGGAAGGGATTTGAGTCAACAGTTGCTGCACCTTCTCGCCGTACTTCACCAACTCTGGTTTGCATGTCTGGTAGTCGCCATTTACTTGACTAACGACTAGTTGAGAATCTCCATATATGAGGAGATTTTCAATTCCTATGTCGATGGCGATCTCGAGGCCCGCTATCAGAGCTTCGTATTCGGCTTCATTGTTTGTCCTCGGCTCTGTTAGGGAGAAGGCAAAATGCATTATCCCATTTTGTGGAGTTACAAAGATGAGTCCTACCCCCGATTTGATTATAAGGGTACTGTTCCCCTCCGAACGGCGGCCTGGACTTCGCGTCCGTGCCTGAGGTTCGGGGCAGATGCTATTTGGTTTTATCCGTCCACCTCTCCGAAGATGCCAAGTTGATTTATGGCACCGTGTATCGGAGGTTTAGACGGATGCGGCCGATGTAGCAGACTCTGTCAGATTCCCCCTCAGGGTGAGGGGTTTTTGATTGTGGGGATGCTCTTCCCTGCAGGCGCAAGCCCCTGCAGTTAATTACGCTACCGCATCGCGGTAACAACTTTCTCCTTCTCCAGAATTTCACTTCGTGTCGTGTGTGTTTGTTTTGTTTGTGGTTGCCCGTGGATTGTATACGGAGACTGAGTAATGCCGTCGCCCGTAGGACGTGGATTAGTCCAAATCCGTGTTTGCTTAGATTTGGGTTTGGTGTTTTCAGTTTAAGGATGCATTAGTCGCGTTGCGGCTAAGATCAGCTTAAACGTTCGTCAAGGATACGTTAGTCCTGTTTTGGACTAAGATCGACTTGACGTAGTGATTGATTTAATTATCTGGCCGTCGGGACTCGTCACCTCTCTGACGTCGTTGATGGATTACAACGACAGGCGTCTGAGGAGTTCAGAGATGTACCCTTGAACCAAAGTTGATTTGGGGTTTTATTGTTTATTTAAAGATCTAAGGACACATTAGCCGTAGCTGGGGCTAAGGTCAACTTAGACGGGACCGTTTAGATCCGACAAGAGAGCATTTGGGCTCTATTGTGCCAGTTTAAGGACGTGGCGGTCCATTGCCAGTTTTAGGGACGTGGTGGTCCATTATTAGTTTAGGGACGTTTCGGTCCGTTGCTAGTTTAAGGACGTAGTGGTCCATATTCCAGTTTAGGGACGTAGTGGTCCATCGCCAGTTTAGGGACGTGGTGGTCCGATTTTAGTTTAGGGACGTTTCGGTCCGATATTAATGTGTGGTCGTTGGGACCCGTCACCTCTTTGACGTCGTTGAGGAATTACAACGAGAGATGTCAAAGGAGTTCGGAGATGTACCCTCGAACCGGTCGTGAATTGGTTTGGGAGAGCCATTTTGCTCAATCAATTTAATTTAAGGACTTACAGCCAGGATTGGGTTAAGTCCAATTTTTTTATTTATTTTAGGCTCTGCCTGACTAACGGAATCTATCCGAACAGAGCTCTGCTCCTTTATTGTTTTGCAATATGATTTGGGCCAGGCCCTTTTAAATAATGAGTTGCAGAAACTCAAGAATTTTCCAAAACAGGGCTTTGCTCTTTTGCAATTTGATTTGGGCCAGGCCCTTTTAAATAGTGAGTTGCAGAAATTCAAGAATTTTCCAAAACAGGGCTTTGCCCTTTTGCAATTTGATTTGGGCCAGGCCCTTTTAAATAATGAATTGCATTTATATAGAACAGGGCTCTGCCCCTTTATTATTCTGCCATTTGATTTGGGCCAGGCCCTTTTAAATAGTGAGTTGCATTTATGCAGAAACTCAAGAATTTTCCAGATTTAAGAACAAAAGTGCATAGCACTTTTGATCTAAATTTGGATCAAAGGAAAGCAAGTTTTTCTTCTTGTTTTCCCTGATTTCACAGAACCAAGGGTTCATATCAAGTGCAAGGCACTATTTATCTTCTTTTTTTTTTTGTTATTCCCTTTCTAATCTTCTGTTCTTCAGAAATTTTTACCTTTTTTTTTTTCTGTGTCTTTGATTAATCTTCAAGAGTTCTTTTTTTTTTTAGAAGTTGATCCTTCTTCTTGATTGATGATGCCTTTTGAATGAGACCTGGGGTCTTATTTATAGTGCTCACAAATTTGTTGGATTTGTTAACAAAATCTTTCCTGAATGATTTTGGGAATTTTCCCACCATTGGATCTTTGATCCAAAGGCAGAAGAAAATCTTCTGGTTTTGGAAAGAACAGAAAAGATTTCATCAAATTTTCATTCTGTTGCTGCGCAACTCACCAGCGCGTGACACGTATCGCGCTGTCGTGCGCTTGCGCAGTTGCGATTGCGCAACAGTTAAGTCTTACTTATGTTTTTTAAAGAGCCTTGCTCTGATTAGACGCACTGCCTTGGGCGTTACGCTGCCGAATCAACTTCCGCCATGTGGCAAATTGCGCGCTGCGCACGAGAACCAAAGCGTTGCTTCGAAATTTGAATTTTCAAAATTCAAGTAGAGCCTTGCTCTTATTGGGGGAAACAGATGCCCCCCCACCGTTGCGCTCACGTGGCGCGCGCGTGAGTGCAGCGGTGGCAAGATCCTGACCGTCGGATCGAAGGGTCAAGTGAACAGGCGCAGGCGCCTATAAATAGGACCCTTGGTCCTTTGTAATTCTTTACCATTTTCAAGAATTTGAATTTCAGAGCCTTGCTCTTGCTTGAGAACTTCCAGAGCCTTGCTCTTGTGATTTCCCTAAGAACTTCCAAGTTCTAATCTTAGAACCATTCTAGGTAAAATTAAATTAATTTAAATTAAATTTAATTAACAGAGCCTTGCTCTTATAGATCTTTGATCTAAAGGAAACCCCTTTGGGGTTTCATCCACAGAGCCTTGCTCTCAAAAATTTACAGAGATTTTGTTCCTGGGTTTTAACCCATGAACAGAGCCTTGCTCATAGATCAACTAGAAAACTTTTTTAAAAGTTTCCATGGATCTTTAAGATCCCAAAATTTTAATTCTTACGAGTTATAAATTTTTTATTACTACTACAGAGCTAGGCTCTTTTTTAAGAAGTTTTATTCCTTTGAGACAGGAGTTTGACAAATGTCACTCTGTGGCAGAGCTTTGCTCTAAAAGGAGGAGATTTTCTCCTTGTCTCTAGGGATTCCCCCAATGAGGATATTCTCTTGGGGGTCTTTTTGTTGACTGACAGTCTCATCCAATGGTGGGATTGTCTTATCAAATGATGCGCCGTCATCTTGATTTTGTGGGTCCCCCTTTGGTCCCCTACCCACTGCATCACAGTGTGGAGCAAGATTTTTATTTATTACTATTATTTTTTTTATTATATATTTTTTTAAATGTTAAGCGTCAGGCCACTAATGATATATATATTTTTATACAGAAAAGATGTCTGACGACTTGTCTTTTCCCTTCGTTCGCTCGGAAGGAGGGTTCCCCTATGCGCCAGTGGATCGGGTGGCGTTTGCTCTTATTAAAGATCACGATCCTGAATGCAAAAAGCTTCATCTGTGGGGAAGGTGGTATAGCCAAATTATCCAGGGTCGTCGCAGTTTTAGTTCCGCCTCGCCCTCCGAACCTATAGTTACGATCCCCTATGCGGACAAACCCCCGGTGGAGTATGCCGTGGAGGTTAAAAATTGGAATTCTGACGACCTCCTCCAGCCTGCAATCGGTGCTATTCCGGTGCAGCCGCCGCCGGCCATAGATATCTTGGGAAGGCGAATCTGTCAGGGTGAAGCACGCCCTTGGGGACAGGCTTACAACATTGGATTGAATCCGCGACCGCTTGCTGGATACCTGCCATGGGCCCGGTACATTTTAGCGGCGAAAAGAGCTCACCTGACGAAGATTGGTTTATACTCCGCCGTCTACGTCTCGCTTTTCGAGTATCCCACTCCTCCAACGTGGTGGATAAAGGCCTTCATTGAACAATGGAATATCCCCACACATACTTTCCTGACAGCGGATAGGGAAGTCTCCATTTCTCTAGAGGAATTTGTTGAGCTTTCAGGTTTACCGGCGAGGGGGGAGCACTACGAAGAGCTGCTTCCTCCTGACGAGTACGTCTTTGCCACCAAGCAGATGGTATTCGACTTAACTCCGGAAAATGCCATTCAGCATCAGCATCCGGGCCTGGTGAAGGTATTGGAGATTTACGAGGAGCTCCATTTGGAATTGGGCGACCGAGGCGTTAGTTTCGCGGACTTCATTGCTCGTTTTATTCGCCCGGAGTTTTTATTAGAGCAGGGTGAGAAGTTCGCCCAGCTTACTGACCCCTTTGGTTTCGGCCTGGACCGCCGACCTTCATCGGAAATTGATCAGCGGGGTTTTTACCTCCCCGGCACTGCTAGCGTCCCTTTCTCAGAGATCGCCGTTCCTGGCATGGATGAGGAGACCTTTTTCATAGGGTTCTTGGGTCTGTGGCTATGCAGCTTTGCGCTTCCCATGCACCCACGCCTTATGCGGTCCTCTGTCTTCTACCCGGCGCATCGAATGGTGGCCGGTTTGCAGTTATCAGTAGGAATCGCCGGGTTGGCTTATCTCTACCATGGACTTAGCATAGCGGCGGACGCTAATGAGCCTGGGGTACAGCCTGCTAACTTCCCGATGCACTACTTCACTTCTTGGATGGAGCTGCATGTTCGAGGAGTGTTTGGTGCCCATAAAACTCCTCCGTTCTTTGAGAGATTCAAACTTCCAAGAATCATGCGATTGGTCGGGGCTTCCATTGTGTTTGCACCTCCGCGGGAGTCTAGGGGATTGCTTCTGCGTTCGCATCTAGTCGGAGCGAAGACCTCTTTTGTGGACAAGGTCATCACCATGGGTTCTGAGACCACTAAGTCGGTAGTGCCGCTGCGTGATGACTTTAAGGGCGGTGTTTCTGTGTTGAAGGCTCGGGAAATCCTCCACCTTTACTCCATTCGGCCGGGTTACTTGGTATTTAGGCAAAATGAAACGGCCCTCTTTATGAGGTATAACCCGCATCGATTTGCCTGGCAATCGAGTTACAACCAAGGGATCCCGTTGGAAGCCTTCTTGGGAACACCTGCAGTCGGCCCAGAGGGGGTACGGAATGCGATGCATCACTTCATCCGGCTCAATACAGGCTCCTACTTTTTTATCAGTGAGCCCAGCTGTACCCCTAAGATACTCAATTCATATGTGGCCTGGTACGCGCACGCGATGGGCCCAATCATCTTGATGGAGAAACGCCTACTGGTCGATCGTAGGGCTGCGCCTCCTGGCGGCGATCGCAAGGCTCCCTTGCAGCCCAGGGTTCAGGTTATCCCTCCGACGAAAGATGCCGGAGCTGATCGACCACGCGTGTTGGCCCCTCCGCGTGGATTGCCACTGTCTACTACGGTGGATGCACCAACGGCGCCCCGTGCTCTGACAAAGACGGTTAAAGCGGCATCGCCGGAGTCGGGTGCAGGAGCGGACATCGGGACTCGCCGCCCGAAAGTGACTGCCAAAACTGGCAAGCGCAAAGCTGTTCCGAGTGGATCCAAAGCTGGCGGACAGAAGAAGAAGAAGTCCACCTTATCCCTCGACGCAATCCTTAACTTAGAGCCCGTGGCTCATCCTGCCGGGGCCATATGCGAGTACGGTAGCAATGAGGGTTTTGTGGTGGACCCTGAGGACACCAATCTAGCTGCCGCCATTGCAGCTTCGGAGCGATCGGCGAGGCTTGAAGCGATGTTGAGCAAACTCGCTGAGTCCGGTAATCATCAGACGCGTTATTTATTATTTCATTGCACTTTGTATCATTGTATTTAACTGACATTTGCTCCATTTTTAACAGGTGCTTCTACTGAAGAGGCTATCGCTGCCTCCCTGAAAACCTTCCAAGAGGAGGAGGAGAAGCGTACCCTAGCAAGCGTTGGTATGTTTTATCGCTTTCTCTTCTATAAGGAAAGTTTGTTGTCTTTTTATGATAGTCAACCTGACCTTCTTTTGTTTCTTTGCAGGGGTTGTATTAGTCGACGCGAGGATCCTTCCCAAGCCCGTCATCGAAGTCCCGGCTTCGCTACAGTTGCCACAAGAGCCTCAGCTTGATAGAGCGACGAGGGATGCCTTGAAGAATCTAGAGGCATCCCTATATACGGGCGAAGAAGCCTCACTTAAGGAGGCTCTGGTGGCCTCTGTCTCAGCGGCTCGAGAGGAGCGGAAGCGGTTAAGGCGCGCAGAGCTGCTCTGGCCGCGGGAGCGGGCCCTAGCACTTTTCCTCGTGCCGACACTTCTTCTGAAGAGGCCCCTGCCGCCCTATCTACTGCTCATAGGCAGGTGGCGCGCACGGTCCGGGATGCAAACGATAAATCCTCTTCAGGTAACCTTTCTTTCAGAACTTTGTTGTAAGAATTATCAAATCGTTGACTCATACGCACTCCTCTTTGCAGGGCCAAGTCCGACTGAGGGGGAGGCGGAGACCGTCGAACCCCGGGGAGCGGAGGAAGCGGCGCCTGCCGAGCCTGAGCTGACAGTGAGCAACGTCATCGGGGCCACGGCGCCTGAAACAGAAGTTGAAGAATTCGCTGCCGAGAAGGTCATCGATGCCGCATCTGAAATGGCGGCAGATGAGATGATTGTCGAGCCGGAGGCAGTAGAAATCGAGGCGCTTGAGGCTGGAGATGTCACGGTGCCGATGGATGAGATAACTGTGACCGTAGGACCCGAAGGAGTAGTGGGTGAGGTGGCCACGATTCCTGAGGACGAGCCATCCGCTCCTTCTCTGGAATCTGGCAACACTCCAATCATAGCCCTCCCCGCGTATGGTTCCTTGCCGTCTCCCGGGATTGCGAGCACAACAACGGCTCCCATCGAGTCAGGTGACGAGGCTACGGGTGGTGGCCTGATGTCCGTGGAGGAAGGAATTGCCTCCGTCTCGGCTGGCAGTTCATCGGGTAAGTTTTGGGTTACTATCGTTTCCCCCCTTTTTTTATATATATCTTGCAATTTCTTCTAACAAGCTTGTCTTTGCAGGTGCGGCCAGTGCCGACGCTCCATTGCTTGAGGGAGCACCGTCAACTACTGCTTTGGCGGTGGTCACTTCCCCGTCTTCTCTCGTGCCGTCGCGGATGTTGGAAGGTATGGGCCTGCGACTCACAAGTTAATCTTTTAAACGTATAGTTCATGGACTAATGCCATACCACCGCGTCTTTTCAGGAGTGCTCTTTGATCATTTATATCAAGTGTTGCTCCCACACTTCTCTTTCCCATCCGAGCTTACTTCTCCCTCTAGTGGCGATGGTGAGTGTACGTTCAATATAATATCTTCGTTCATCCCCTTTTCCTAGTAATTGAATGATTTTTGACTTTTCCCTTTCTTTATTGCAGTGTCACAAATCGAAGGAGGGGATGCCAGACTTGCCGCGCTACCGGCCCTCCCGGCTCTGCCGTCCGTTGCTGCTGGTATAGCAAACACCCCTCCTTTTTAACCCTTAAATATCTCTTGAACCACCGTTTAACCCTGTTTTGTTTTGCAGCTATTGTTCCGGGTCCGGTCCCCTTTGAGTCGCGCATCCTTGTACCGGCAGGCCCTTTCTTGAGGCGCCCGTCTTCAAAGGGTGCTGTGATGAGTCTAGGCATGCTGAGCGGGTATATCGAAGAGCTCAGCATGGATGCTCTCCCTTCTGCTGTAGATTTCGCTGTGGATGTTAACCCAATGTTAGCGGCGCTCGTAACTTTTCACAACGAAGGCGTCGTTGGATCTTGGGTTAAACACTGCAGGGAGATCGAGGCCTGTCTATACCGGTTGGAGTTGACGCGACCTTCTCCCGAAGTTTTAGCCCTGAGCACCCAACGCACAACTTGGCTCGAGCAAAGCACTTCGCACTCCCGCCACTTGGAGCAAGAAGCGGCTCAAAGACTAAGGGAATGCCAAAAGACCTCGAACGAAACGGCCCATCTGCGCGCTGAGGTTGAGGCAAATGCTGCCCAAGTGAAGACTATCTTTGAGGGTCTCTTGGAGCGCATCTCCCACGGGCTAAACTTAAAGCGGAAGCTTGACGTGGCTGAGCGTAATATCCTAAGTCGGGAGGCTGCTTATCAAGTCGTGAGGGAGCAGCTTGCATCGGTCTTGCAGCAACGAGCCCAAGTGGAGGCAGAGTTGACGGTGGTAGCCGAGCAAGAGAAGACGTGGAAGGACATATGCGAGCGATTGCTACATCTGTGCAAGACGCTCCCTTCCCAGTAGCTGCCTTTGTATCAATATACTTGTAATTTTCTTTTTTGAATAAGATGTATACATTCTTTATTCTTTTGTACGATTCGCCGTGTACTTGATTGAATTAATAAATAAAGATACACACATTTTTTTTAATGTCTCGTATCATTTCTTTGCTTTCTCCCTTCTCTTATTATCAGCATGCTGCCTTGATAAACACGATTGACAGGTAATAGAGTAAGCATTTTGGTTTCTTCGAGATATAGCGATGGCTTAGGCCACAGGTTCAGATCTGCTGCCTAAGACTTTTCAATTCTATGAGCCGTGAGGGTCTCATAGAGACTTTTCTCCCTACGGATCGAGAGGATCTCGTAAGTGGATTTTCTCCTTAGGAACCGTGAGGATTCCTAAGTGTGGTTTTCTCTCATAAGTCGAAAGGATCCTATAAGAGAATTTCTCCCTCTTACGAGTCGAGAGGGCTCGCAAGCGGTTGTTTCCCTCTTTGTCGAGAATCGACTTCAGAGAGTGAGACCCGTGAATAGTATGCAAGAGACCATCTAGGATTGACTTGCAGGATCCCATTGCCCTCTTACGAGTCGAGAGGGCTCGTAAGCGGTTGTTTCCCTCTTTGTCGAGAATCGACTTCAGAGAGTGAGACCGGTGAATAGTATACAAGAGACCATTTAGGATTGACTTGCAGGGTCCCATTGTTCAGGAAGCAAGTTTTTGAATCCTTACTGCCCGAGATGTGAGTCAAAGAAGCTCTCGTCACGGAGTGTTTGTATCCGTGAGTTGAGAAGTTTTGCGAGGGATTATTTGTTTCCCAAGCGCCAAGGATTATTTGTGTCCTTGGGGTTTGAAACGAGTCGATGGCTCTCACGGAGGCGCTGGTGGCTCTGCGAGTCGACGCGGATCAGAAGGCTCTCGTCAAGGAGTGTTTGTATCCGTGAGTTGAGAAGTTTTGCGATGGATTATTTGTTTCCCAAGCGCCAAGGATTATTTGTGTCCTTGGGGTTTGAAATGAGTCGATGGTTCCCACGGAGGCGCTGGTGGCTCTGTAAGTCGACGCGGATCAGAAGGCTCTCGTCAAGGAGTGTTTGTATCCGTGAGTCGAGGAGTTTGCTGGGATTATTTGTTTCCCAAGCGCCAAGGATTATTTGTGTCCTTGGGGTTTGAAACGAGTCGATGGTTCCCACGGAGGCGCTGGTGGCTCTGTAAGTCGACGCGGATCAGAAGGCTCTCGTCAAGGAGTGTTTGTATCCGTGAGTCGAGGATTTTGCTGGGATTATTTGTTTCCCAAGCGCCAAGGATTATTTGTGTCCTTGGGGTTTGAAATGAGTCGAGGGTTCCTACGGAGGCACTGGTGGCTCTGCGGGTCGACGTGGATCAGAAGGCTCTCGTCAAGGAGTGTTTGTATCCGTGAGTCGAGGAGTTTGCTGGGATTATTTGTTTCCCAAGCGCCAAGGATTATTTGTGTCCTTGGGGTTTGAAACGAGTCGATGGTTTCCACGGAGGCGCTGGTGGCTCTGCAAGTCGACGCGGATCAGAAGGCTCTCGTCAAGGAGTGTTTGTATCCGTGAGTCGAGGAGTTTGCTGGGATTATTTGTTTCCCAAGCGCCAAGGATTATTTGTGTCCTTGGGGTTTGAAACGAGTCGATGGTTCCCACGGAGGCGCTGGTGGCTCTGCAAGTCGACGCGGATCAGAAGGCTCTCGTCAAGGAGTGTTTGTATCCGTGAGTTGAGAAGCTTTTGTTGAAGTCATTGGCTTCTTCGGTTGAAATGAACCGTTGAGGTTTGGCTTCGTCGTTTGACAGAATCCGCTGGGGAAGTATGGTTCCTTCTTTGTTTACGCCCTTGGATTGTATACAGGGATCGATGTGACCTCGACTGTAGGGCCAAAGTTTTATCATTTCTTCTTTTTATTTTATTTTATTTCCGCGATGCTCTATCATTTCAGCTTTTATATCGCGAAGGTCGCGATTGCCCAATCATTTCGGCTATTTTTTGCGGTGCCCAATCATTTCGGCTATTTATTTTATCTTTACTCGTTGCTTTTTATTATGAGTTGCCCAATCATTTCGGCTATTTTGCATGCATACATTTTACTTGCTGCTTTTTATTGCAAGTTGCCCCATCGTTTCGGCTATTTTGTATGCATGAGCGGCCTACTGGCTTTCGCCGTAAACCTGAAATTGGACACCGATTTCGGCATCAGCACCGCTGCAACTGGGATATTGCCAGGAGCGAATCATCATTTGCCTCCGTCATTGTCGAACAAAGGAGGCTTAGCGACCAGGGTTAGGGACCTGTCGACTAAGGCTTTCGATTTCATGAGCCGTAAGGGTCTCATAAAGGTATTTCTCCCTACAAGTCGTGAGGATCTTGTAGGTGTATTTTCTCCTTAGGAATCGTGAGGGTTCCTAAGTGTTTTGTTCCTCTGTGAGTCGTAAGGATCCTACAGGGGGGTTTTCTTCTTGTAAATCGGGAGGGCTTACAAGGGTTATGCGAACATATCCCCAGTCACGGATGGACCTTGGTTAGGGAAACGTTTATTCGCGCCCGTGGATTGTATACAAGGGTCAATATTGAACCACTTGTAGGGCAACATTGGAAGTTTGTGGGGTTTGCTTAAGCACAGGTTTAGGTCTTTATGACTTAAGACTT
Organism: Agapanthus africanus; assembly: GCA_030015575.1. NCBI lineage: Eukaryota > Viridiplantae > Streptophyta > Magnoliopsida > Asparagales > Amaryllidaceae > Agapanthus > Agapanthus africanus. Next base: position 661,464,920 of record CM057342.1, on the reverse strand, counting down.
TCAAATCCTATGAGCCGTGAGGGTCCCATAAGAGAGTTCTCCTTACGAGTCGTGAGGATCTCGCAAGCGTATTTTCTCCTTAGGAATCGTGGGGATTCCTAAGTGTGTTGTTCCCTTGTAAGTCGTAAGGATCTCGCGCGGGTGGTTCCTCCTTACAGGGTCGAGGGGACCCTGTAAGGGTTCTTTAACGAAGTTGCGCCCTTTCGGGTTTTCACAAACACTCGCCGGTAGTCCTGCTGTTTTTACTCACGGAGCCCTTTCGGGTTTTCATCCGTGCCCATTTTGCTTATGGAAATACCCTTTTTTTTCTTTTTTTCTTTTTTTTTTTTTTACGAGGTCGCGCCCTTTCGGGTTTTCACGAACACTCGCCGGCAGCCCTGCTGTTTTTACTCACGGAGCCCTTTCGGGTTTTCATCCGTGCCCTTTTTGCTTATGGACATACCATTTATTTTATTTTATTTTTATATGTTTTTTTTTATATCTCGTCAGCCTAAGGATGCTGCGGTATTAGTTTAAAGATGTTTCGGTCTGCTATTAGTTTAAGGACATTTCGATCCGTCGTTTAAAGGGCTGGTTACTGCTTATAAAGCTTGAGCTTAGGAAGATAGCGAGCGGACATAGTCGTCGTCATCTACCATTGACCTAGGCTGTGGCTCATTAAGCGTAGTATTTCTTTAGGAAGCGACCGTTTATTGGCCTGAAAGGCCTTTCACCGTGCATGTCCATGAGTAGATAGGCCCCACCCTGGTAGACCTTATCAATGATGTACGGTCCTTCATAGTTTGGCTCAAACTTTCCCCGCTTGGCGCGATTGGGTATCATGGGCCTTTTGACCACTAACACGAGTTCGCCTTGGTGGAATGTCCTCGGCCGGCTCAATCTTTCATATGAGCGCGTCATCTTCGCTTTATAGGCTTCCAGATTTTGCTGTGCTAGAAGCCGGGTTTCATCAAGGGCGTCAAGCTCTTCAAACCGAAGGTGAGCATTTTCTTCGTCTGTTAGCTCGTGGCGAACTGCTACTCGCAGAGAGGGTAACTCTATCTCGAGGGGGAGCACTGCTTCCGTCCCAAATACCAACGCGTACGGCGTTGTTTTCGTGGCCGTCTTGAATATAGTTCGATAAGCCCAAAGGGCTTCCTGCAGCCTTTCGTGCCAGTCTTTCTTATTTCGGGACACTGTTTTCTTTATGATTTTCGTCAATGTCTTGTTGAAGGCTTCAGCTAATCCATTGGCTCGCGGATTATAAACTGAGGAGTATCTCCAGTCTATATTGTGCTGCTGTGCGAAGCGGCTAATTTTATGACTTCGGTAGGCTGGCCCATTATCGGAGATGATCCTTCTTGGGGTTCCGAACCGGTATATGACATGCGTTTTGAAGAAATGGAGAATATTCTCCGTCTTCACTTCCCTTAACGGTACCGCCTCTGCCCATTTGGAGAAGTAATCAGTCGTCGCCAAGATGAAACGATGTCCCTTGGACAATGCTGGTTCGATAGGACCGACTATGTCAGTTCCCCACATTTCGAATGGCCAGCTGGCCACCGTTGGATGTAATGGATTTGGGTGCTGATGGATGAAGTCCCCATGAATTTGGCATGAGTGACATTGCTTCGCATATTCGAGACAATCTTGAATCATCGTGGGCCAGTAGTAGCCCATTCGTTTTATCTTCAACTTCATCTTAGGGCCTGCTTGGTGGGAACCGCAGAGTCCGTCGTGAACCTCTTGGACGACCCTTCTCGCTTCGTCAGGTCCTAGGCATCTCAGCCACAGAGAATCGAATGACCTTTTGTACAGAGTATCATTGACGAAGGCGAAGGACAGAGCTCGTTTCACGAGCTGATGTCTTATGGACGCTTCTTCAGGCATTCGGTGGAACTTGAAGTAATCTATGAAGACTTCTCTCCAGTCTTCGGCCTTCTCATGATCTTTTATTTGTAGGGTCGCTTGCTCAGTTGCTCCCTTTTCTTTATATGATTCTGGGGGTATTTCTGCTGGGGCAAGCACTCGACGGCTTTGTACCACGATTCTAACGTCGTCGAGGTTCTCGTCAGCCAGTTCTTTAGCAAGTTTGGCTAGTGCGTCCGCTTTGCTGTTTTCCGCTCGCGGTATGCTCTCCAAAGTGTAGGAGGGAATTTGGGTTAGCAGTTGTTGCACTTTCTCACCGTATTTCACCAACTCCGGTTTGCACGTTTGGTAGTCGCCGTTCACTTGACTGACGACCAGTTGGGAATCCCCATATATGAGTAGGTCTTCAATTCCCATGTCAATGGCGATCTCGAGGCCTGCTATCAAAGCCTCATATTCAGCTTCATTATTCGTTCTCGGCTCTGTCAAGGAGAAGGCGAATCGCATTATTCCTCCTTGTGGGGTTACGAAGATAAGACCTACCCCTGATTTGATCATGGGCGTATTTTGTTTATGCTTTTTCATGGAAGATGCTCCATCGAAATAAAGCTCCCACCGGGTATCACCACTGTCGATTGCATCAAACGCATGTCTGTCTGGCAAATCGCAATTTAAAGGAGAATCGGCAGGGATGGGATGCTCAGCAAGGAAGTCGGCGATGGCCTGGCCCTTTACTGCTCTGAGAGGTTGATATGTTATCGAAAATTCCATCAAGAGCAGGGCCCATTTAGCGAGTCGCCCCGTCAATATGGCCTTTGACATTAAGTATTTAAGGGGGTCCACCTTTGAAATGAGACGGACCTCATGCGCCAATGCGTAATGTCTAAGCTTTGTTATTGCGAAGATCAACGCCAGGCAGTGTTTTTCAATGGGAGAGTAGTTGCTTTCTGCCCCCAGCAGAACTCGACTTAAGTAATAGAGTGCTCTTTCTTTCCCTTGATCGTTCTCTTGCGCCCATAATGCGCCTAAGGAACCTTCGAGGGCAGTTGTATAAAGAATGAGAGGCTTCCCCTTAACCGGGGCAGCCAACACCGGCGGGTTCTGCAGGTATTGCTTGATCTCATCCAGTGTGCCTTGGCATTTTTGATCCCAAACGAATGGGGTTCCCTTCTTCATCAGGTGACTGTAAGGACGGCACTTTCCTGAAAGATTAGCGATAAACCGCCGAATGTATGCGAGCTTTCCTTGGAGAGATCGCAGCTGTTTAAGAGTTCTCGGCGGAGGCATTTCCATGATCGCCTTGATTTTAGACGGATCTATCTCAATACCTCGGTGTCGGACGATGAATCCCAGGAACTTGCCCGAGGAAACCCCGAACGCACATTTAAGAGGATACATCTTCAAATTGTATTGCCGAAGGCGTTGAAATACGGTCTTCAAATGCTCGAGATGTTCTTCGTATGATTTGCTTTTAACCACGAGATCGTCGATATAGCATTCAACGATTTCGTGTATAAGGTCGTCGAAGATCTTTGTCATGGCCCTCTGATAAGTAGCACCGGCGTTCTTCAAACCGAAGGGCATCACTTTATAACAAAATATACCAAGAGGAGTCCTGAAGGCTGTGTGCTTCTGGTCTTCGGGATGCATTTTTATCTGGTTATACCCCGACGAGCCGTCCATGAAGGAGAAAACCTCATGAGTGGATGTATTGTCTATCATAAGTTCAGTGACTGGCACTGGAAAATCATCTTTCGGGCAGGCTTTATTAAGATCCCGAAAATCCACGCATATACGCACCGTCCCATTTTTCTTCATCACTGGGACGATGTTGGCAATCCATTCAGGGTATTGAACTTCCTGGATGAAGCCAGAGTCTATCAGCTTTTTGACTTCGGCGTTGATGCTCATCTCAAGCTCGAGTCGCATTCTTCTCGGCGCTTGTTTGCCCTGCTTGATGTCCGGGGATATCGCCAATTTGTGTACAGCAATTTCTGGATCTAGTCCCGGCATTTCGGAATAGTTCCACGCAAAGCAATCTTTGTGCTGTAAAAGCACATCCTTTAATGCAGCCACCTTTTCTTCAGATAGCAGCTCGCTGATGAATGTCGGTCGCGGGTCATTTGCCGTCCCCAACTCAATTCTCTTGAGATTATCTGCAGTGGTATGGATTCCATCCTCCAGTTCTTTCGGAGCTGGGGGAAATTCTGAGATTACCTCATCGCTGCCGCTTTCAAAGCACCAAGGGAGGTTGTTCATGTCCTCGGACCTTTCTTTTAATATTGTTATCACATGGCAGGTGCGAATTTTCTGCCAATCCCAATGCGGAGTTGGTTCTATCCTTGTGTTTTCGGGTTCGTGCTTTTGCGGCGGCGCTACCCTCCAACTGTCAGACAACGCAAATTTGCCAAGCTGATATTGGTCCTCAACCCAATTCTTAAAGGTAAAACAATCTTCAAGCGGATGCCCTACTACTCGATGGTAAGAGCAATAATTTGGGTTGGAGACTTCGCCTGCTTGCTCAGGGTGTTTAGACTTTGGCAGTGTAAGCATTTGATGTTTTAGAGCAAGATCAAGTATTTTCTTTGTTTTGTTCCGAGGAAATGAGTATGCTCGACCCATTTTCTTCATGAGGGCTAGGTCAATAACGCTCGACTCTCGGATGCGTGGCTTCTTAGCTCTGTTTTGTGGTTGTCGAGCACCTTTTCGTCCATTCGACTTGTTTTTGCTTTCGCGTCGAACCCTTTTTGTAGCAGGCTGACGTGGGGCAGCATCTTCGTTCTTTACTGCCTGTCGAAGGAGACGCTGTGTCTTGGCTTTCTCATAGATTGCCATTTCACGATCGTGATCATCTCGGGCTTTTTGACTCGCATCCTTTATAAATTTGCTCATCTGGTCTTCAGACGATGGACTGGGCGGTTTTGTGTCAGGAACTTTTGCTGATTCAGGATTAGCGTCCTCCCATTGAGCGTCAGCCTCTTCATCGAAGTCATACATGGCATAACAGCTGTTTACTAGCTCCCGTTTCTTTGGCCGGATGTATCCAAGCCCTTTTGTTTCCGTTCTCCCGTTAGGCAGTTTGCATTGAGTCCCGGGAACGTTCCAGACCTTGTCATAGAATTTGGCTTTTCTAACGGTCTGTGTGAAGGACATCCCCTGGCGTTTCAGCAGTTTCTTCAAACCTTCGGTATAATATCTGGGAAGACGAATAGGCTGAAGCCCATCGAGCGTGGGATCTGTGCCATGCCAAATTTCTTTTTCCACCTTGTTTTCTTCAGAACGGTAGAATAGGATTGCCTTCTCGCCTTTTCGTCCAGGAGGAATATAGAATGTGTGCAATTCTTCTACGCTGTTGGCGTCGAGTGCATCCAGTTCTTTGTAATGTTTAAGGGGCACCATGGTTATCTGCAGACTTCGCTCTTCATCCGCGGAAACCCGTATTGCAGGCCGAGCAGGGAATACAGCATGAACTTCATCCTCTGAATCACTGCCGAAGATTAGTGAAGGAACGGATGGTCTTGGCCTGGTGGATTGGGGTGAACCTGAATAAATTATATCCTCTTCCTCCTCGGTGTCACTGCCGAAGACAGGGATGGTTGCGTTAGTTTTCTTCTCCGGTTTGTGACACCTTTCCGTGTCTTCGAAATTCGGTAAGAAGTATTTGGCATCTTCATACTTGCGAACTTCGTTCACGGAAAACGGATTCAACTCTCCTGCCACTGTGTACTCGAGGCCGTCCCTAGAATACTTCATGCACTGATGCTGTGTAGAAGGGATGATATTGTACTCGTGTAGCCATGGTCGGCCGAGCAGCGCATTGTAGCACGTCTTGGCGTCTATAACATGGAATTTGATGTCTGTGACGAGCACCCCGAAGCGTAGCGTCAATATCACAGATCCAAGAGTCTTTGAGGATTGAGAGTCGAAACCGGAGATGGTGATTTTGTCCCGGGCGAGGTGTTGGACACTCATGCAAATCTCCTTTAACACTCGCACATTGAGTAGATTGACAGACGATCCGTTATCGACCAAGATTTTTCCTATCTTTATGTCATGGCAGTATCCTGAGACATAAAGGGGGCGATTGTGTTCACACGTCCCGAGGAGAAGGTCTTCATCACCAAAAGCAACGTCGGCTGTGTGCACCTCTTCCAATTCATCCTTCATCTTTTGTTCGGCTAGGAAGGCTTGGAACTGGTCCGGCTCTTGTAGGGCCTTAATCAAAGAATCCCTCGCCTCTTTTGATAGTAATAGGGCATCGAGAATGCTGAGTTGTGAGGGTAGCTTTCTCAAATGCGCCAGGACATTGTAATCCACTTTACTCCTCTTCGGCGGGTTCTTGGCGGTCAATTCTTCCGTAACTTGGTCATCCAAAGCGATGTCTTCAGAGACCTTCTCTTTCCCTTTGTCTTTTCTGTTCAAGGGTCCGAGGTTCTTTTCGGGTAATGTTCGATTGCGCAGCTGTATGTTTTCGCAAGACTTCGGTTCTTATTCTTTTCCCGAAGTGGATTCTTTGAAGAGGGGGCCAAGCTCCAGCTCCTCATCAGAGTCGCTCCCGAATGTAGGCACTTGTGACCCGGTAGTGTTAACCATGTGACAATTGCCGGCAGTTCTTTCAAGTTCTTTAGTCGTATTTCTTTGCTCTCGGCGAATTATACGTTTTTCCCGTTTAAATCGTTGTCGATTAGCGACGTATCCTTGCCACCATCCATTGAAAGCTTTGCAATCTTGGGTGGAATGCGAGACCTTCTGATGGTATAAGCAATAAGAGGGGTGCATTTCTACTACGCCAGTAACTTTTTCTTCAGAGGGTGGTAGCTTCATGCCCATCGATATGGCCTTAGCAAACTTCTTTTTTATCTTGAATTGGCTTTTGTCAGCGGTGGAGGCATTTTGTTCCAGTGGGATCATTTCAGCTCCTTCCTCAAGTCGCTGACGCTTGGCCCTTTCGAACATAGCCGTCTCGCGTTCTCGATCAGCCTTGCTTTTCAACCGAGCTTCATTAAGAAACGCGCTAATCATTTCAACCGGTAACCCTGGGGTTCCTGATTCGGCATTTGCCCCCAGCGTTTCAGTGCCAGAAGTCCCTTCATCATTCGTGACCGAATGAGAGATCATATGACAGCTCGCTACGTACTCCTCGGATTCGTCTGATGAACTCTCTCCCTCATCTTCTTTTTGGAAGACGTGATTAAGGAAATCTTGGAGCGTAATGGGAGTCCGTGCCTTTTGGTTGTACTCATCCAGCGCATCGATTTGCTTTTGTAAGTCCGTGCGCTTGTCACCAGGCTTCACGGGCTTCTTAGATTTCTTCTTCTTCTTTTTAGAAGATTTTGACGGCTGACCATGAGTGCTTGAACTGCCACCATCGGTCTTCGGAATCGGTCGTGGCTTCAACATCCCCTCAATAACCTGCGGTTCCAAGGGGTTTTTCCACTTGACCGCTGGACAGGTCTGAATATCATTTAGCATTCTCCTCGTTTTGGCTGATAATACAACCTCCCAGGGAGTTTCTTCAATAACGGAGCATGTTGCCCCCGGCGTATTCGTCCCCTTAGAGGTGTGAGGCTGCGGAGGATTCACCTTCCATTTGTCAGATAGCGCAAATTTGCCCTGACGGTACTGGTTCTCAAGCCAATTCTTGAAAACGTAGCAATCCTCAATTGGATGGCCTAGCACTCGATGATAAGGGCAGTAATTGGGCTCGTTGACGTCACTCGGTTGTGACGGACGTTTTGGATCTGGCAGATTTATGAGCCTGTTGCGCAATGCCAGCTCGAATAGCCTCCTTGTTTTATCACGGGGGAAGGAGTAAGCACGTCCCATCCTGTCCTCAAGGGGTACGTATGGGCGCGTATTGTTTGGACGAGCAACCGGCTTCGAGTCGTTCGGTTGTTGTTGGGCATTAGCGACGATGATCGCTTTTCCCTTTCCTTTATCGTTTCGGGGGTCCGGCTTCGGGAGAGGGGGTTTATGGCCCATCTGGTCCATCTGCGCTAATTTGTCGATCAAAGCCTGGAAGGAAGTCGGCTTGAAGAACATCATGAACTGTGAGATGGTTGCCTGTGGATCAAGGGTTCCAACAAACATTCCCACCGCTGGAGCTTCTTCTATGCGTTGTTCACACTTCGACCATAGATTTCGCCACCGTATAGCGTACTGAACCCATGTCTCGCCGGGTTTTACCCTGGCATTGATCAGTGCCGTCATCGGGGTACGCTCACTGGCATTTGCAAAGCGTTGGGTGAAGAGTAGCTCCATCTCCGCAAAGGTTTTTATAGAGTCGTTGGGAAGCTCAGAATACCATTCAAACGCCGTATCAGATAAACTTCCGACAAACTGGCGAAGCAAAAGCTTGTCGTCGCCGCCGGTATTACCGCAAAGAGCCCTGAATTGGGTCACATGTTGATGGGGATTGCCGGTCCCTTTGTAGACATGAAACTTGGGGATCGTGTAACCCGGCGGGTACCTGATTTGGTCATACCAGCCTGGATACGGTCGCCCCGTTTTCACGACGTGTCCGGCTGCTTCGGCCGCGTGATGAACCTTTATCTGTTGGGCTATATATTCGTCCAGATAAGTTTTAGAGATTGTATCCTCTCTAGCCGTTGATAGAACGGGCTGAGGGTTTGATGTCTCTCCCTTATCATCCCTAAGGACAATCGGGGGTTCTTCAGTTGGGGGATCTGGTTGTATCATCATCCCTATCATGTCCTGGAAGAGGAGGCCCATACGCTGTATATTGGCTGCTTGTTCAGCAGCCTCTTTGTCTCTCTTTTCCAGTATTCGGCGGAGGAACTCAGCGTCGGTCTCTTCCTCTTGGCGTTCATCTAAGGACATCTCAGGATTCTCTTTTGGCCCCGTGAGTGCAGCCATTGTAGTCATCATCTCCTGGAGCTTTTGTTGCTGCTCCTGAGACCTGGTCACTGACCGGGTAAGCGGTCGGTGACCCGTAGAAGTACGACTTTCTTCCTTTCCCGAAGCCATATAGACCGTATGAACTGTTATGCCCCCTGACTTGGGGCGTTTAGGTTCATCGCTTTTAAACTTTGTCAGTGTCATGGGAGCTTTTTCTGGCCTCTTCCTTTTATGGACCTTTGAGGTTGAAGGAGCCGTTGAAGCGGGCATTCTAGCATTTGTTGCCCCCTGCTGTTTAATGGGGCGGTTCTTGTCTTTTTCCACCTTTGCCCCTTTCTGGCGACGGAAGTGGTCTGAGTCAATCACGGAGTCTTGAACCCTCCGCCACACTTTATAAATTTTTGACGACAGCCGTTGAGGGGGCTGTTCCTGCTTCGTCTCCGGAGCTTTTTCCATGGGCGGAGGAGACCTTTTCAATGTAGCAACCGGAGAGTTCTTTCTCACCTTCCTCAGCAATTCGAAACTGTTCCCAGTTGGAACAGCAGCATTGACCTCCACCGCTGGAGCAGGTGGGGTTAGCCCTGAGGGGGAGTTGCCCCTGCTTTCCTTACTCGCTGCCAATGGCGGCGTCGCGCACGACGAGCCGTTGGGACTGGCTCGGAAATCGAGATAGTTTCTTGTTACCCCCTGTTTGGGTGTGGGATAACTGTCGACGTCAGCCTATCGAAGACTGATGCTTTTTGACCAGCTGGGGGAGGAGTGGGAACCGTCAATCTTGTGAAGACCGACTCTCTGATGGGAGAAGCCGCTTTAACGACTTCCAAAGCAGCGGCCGTTGCCCTCTTTGGGACGGCCACTTTATAGTTCTGACCTAGCCTGGTAAAAACGGAGGCTGTTGGCTTAGTAGCGGGCGACCCGTTGATAGGGGTCGTGGTAGCGGTAAGCCGGTCGAATACCGACTTCTTGTTCGCTTCCGGTGCGGATATCGGCATAGAGAAGCTTGCAGGTAGGACCATGGTCCCGAAAAACAGGCCGGTGGTGGCCTGGGTCACCTGGTCTACCGGCAGAGTCAGGAAGGAAGCCGCTTGGGGCCCGTATGTTACACCTCCTGGTGAGGTGGAGCGTCCGTTGCAGCGGCATTTCGAGCAGCTGGTGCAGTTGGTGGCCATTGGATCTTGAATTCTGCGCCAGGTAAAAGACCAAATCTTAGTATCTTGAAATCCGAAGACAACCATTTAACAAACCGCGATTGGTTCGCGAAGACGACACACGAAGTGTGGAGTGGAAAGAGGAAGAGGTCCCACCGGGCGTGCCAGAATCTGTTCCCCTCCGAACGGCGGCCTGGACTTCGCGTCCGTGCCTGAGGTTCGGGGCAGATGCTATTTGGTTTTATCCGTCCACCTCTCCGAAGATGCCAAGTTGATTTATGGCACCGTGTATCGGAGGTTTAGACGGATGCGGCCGATGTAGCAGACTTTGTCAGATTCCCCCTCAGGGTGAGGGGTTTTTGATTGTGGGGATGCTCTTCCCTGCAGGCGCAAGCCCCTGCAGTTAATTACGCTACCGCATCGCGGTAACAACTTTCTCCTTCTCCAGAATTTCACTTCGTGTCGTGTGTGTTTGTTTTGTTTGTGGTTGCCCGTGGATTGTATACGGAGACTGAGTAATGCCGTCGCCCGTAGGACGTGGATTAGTCCAAATCCGTGTTTGCTTAGATTTGGGTTTGGTGTTTTCAGTTTAAGGATGCATTAGTCGCGTTGCGGCTAAGATCAGCTTAAACGTTCGTCAAGGATACGTTAGTCCTGTTTTGGACTAAGATCGACTTGACGTAGTGATTGATTTAATTATCTGGCTGTCGGGACTCGTCACCTCTCTGACGTCGTTGATGGATTACAACGACAGGCGTCTGAGGAGTTCAGAGATGTACCCTTGAACCAAAGTTGATTTGGGGTTTTATTGTTTATTTAAAGATCTAAGGACACATTAGCCGTAGCTGGGGCTAAGGTCAACTTAGATGGGACCGTTTAGATCCGACAAGAGAGCATTTGGGCTCTATTGTGCCAGTTTAAGGACGTGGCGGTCCATTGCCAGTTTTAGGGACGTGGTGGTCCATTATTAGTTTAGGGACGTTTCGGTCCGTTGCTAGTTTAAGAACGTAGTGGTCCATATTCCAGTTTAGGGACGTAGTGGTCCATCGCCAGTTTAGGGACGTGGTGGTCCGATTTTAGTTTAGGGACGTTTCGGTCTGATATTAATGTGTGGTCGTTGGGACCCGTCACCTCTTTGACGTCGTTGAGGAATTACAACGAGAGATGTCAAAGGAGTTCGGAGATGTACCCTCGAACCGGTCGTGAATTGGTTTGGGAGAGCCATTTTGCTCAATCAATTTAATTTAAGGACTTACAGCCAGGATTGGGTTAAGTCCAATTTTTTTATTTATTTTAGGCTCTGCCTGACTAACGGAATCTATCCGAACAGAGCTCTGCTCCTTTATTGTTTTGCAATATGATTTGGGCCAGGCCCTTTTAAATAATGAGTTGCAGAAACTCAAGAATTTTCCAAAACAGGGCTTTGCCCTTTTGCAATTTGATTTGGGCCAGGCCCTTTTAAATAGTGAGTTGCAGAAATTCAAGAATTTTCCAAAACAGGGCTTTGCCCTTTTGCAATTTGATTTGGGCCAGGCCCTTTTAAATAATGAATTGCATTTATATAGAACAGGGCTCTGCCCCTTTATTATTCTGCCATTTGATTTGGGCCAGGCCCTTTTAAATAGTGAGTTGCATTTATGCAGAAACTCAAGAATTTTCCAGATTTAAGAACAAAAGTGCATAGCACTTTTGATCTAAATTTGGATCAAAGGAAAGCAAGTTTTTCTTTTTGTTTTCCCTGATTTCACAGAACCAAGGGTTCATATCAAGTGCAAGGCACTATTTATCTTCTTTTTTTTTTGTTATTCCCTTTCTAATCTTCTGTTCTTCAGAAATTTTTACCTCTTTTTTTTTCTGTGTCTTTGATTAATCTTCAAGAGTTCTTTTTTTTTTAGAAGTTGATCCTTCTTCTTGATTGATGATGCCTTTTGAATGAGGCCTGGGGTCTTATTTATAGTGCTCACAAATTTGTTGGATTTGTTAACAAAATCTTTCCTGAATGATTTTGGGAATTTTCCCACCATTGGATCTTTGATCCAAAGGCAGAAGAAAATCTTCTGGTTTTGGAAAGAACAGAAAAGATTTCATCAAATTTTCATTCTGTTGCTGCGCAACTCACCAGCGCGTGACACGTGTCGCGCTGTCGTGCGCTTGCGCAGTTGCGATTGCGCAACTGCGCAGACACGTGTCGCGCAGCCGTGCGCTTGCGCAGTTGCGATTGCGCAACTGCGCAGACACGTGTCGCGCAGCCGTGCGCTTGCGCAGTTAAGTCTTACTTATGTTTTTAAAAGAGCCTTGCTCTGATTAGACGCACTGCCTTGGGCGTTACGCTGCCGAATCAACTTCCGCCATGTGGCAAATTGCGCGCTGCGCACGAGAACCGAAGCGTTGGTTCGAAATTTGAATTTTCAAAATTCAAGTAGAGCCTTGCTCTTATTGGGGGAAACAGGTACTTTGTTTGCGCTTCTTCATGGAAGATGCTCCATCGAAATAAAGCTCCCATCGGGTATCATTACCGTCGATCGCATCAAACGCATGTTCGTCTGGAAGATCGCAATTCAGAGGAGAATCGGCGGGTATCGGATGCTCAGGGAGGAAGTCAGCGATGGCCTGGCCTTTCACCGCCTTGAGAGGCTGATAGGTTATCGAGAACTCCATCAAGAGCAGAGCCCATTTAGCAAGTCGTCCCGTCAATATAGCCTTTGACATCAAATATTTAAGAGGGTCCACCTTTGAAATGAGACGGACTTCATGCGCCAACGCATTGTGCCTGAGCTTTGTTATCGCGAAGATTAACGCTAGGCAGTGTTTTTTGATGGGGGAGTAGTTGCTTTCTGCCCCCAGTAGAACTCGACTTAAGTAGTAGAGTGCTCTTTCCTTCCCTTGATCGTTCTCTTGTGCCCATAATGCGCCTAAGGAACCTTCGAGGGCGGTTGTATAAAGAATGAGAGGTTTTCCCTTGACCGGAGCAGCCAATACTGGCGGATTCTGCAGGTACTGTTTAATTTCGTCCAGCACGCCCTGGCATTTTTGATCCCAGACGAATGGAGTTCCCTTCTTCATCAGGTGGCTGTAAGGACGACACTTGCCTGAAAGATTGGCTATAAATCGCCGTATGTATGCGAGCTTCCCTTGGAGCGACTGCAACTGTTTGAGGGTTCTCGGCGGAGGCATTTCCATGATCGCCTTGATCTTAGACGGATCTATTTCAATACTTCGGTGCTAGACGATGAATCCCAGGAATTTGCCCGAGGAAACCCCGAACGCACACTTAAGAGGGTTCATCTTCAAGTTGTATTGCCGAAGGCGTTGAAATACGGTCTTCAAATGCTCGAGATGTTCCTCGTATGATTTAATTTTAACCACGAGATCGTCGATATAGCATTCGACGATTTCGTGTATAAGGTCATCGAAGATCTTCGTCATGGCCCTTTGGTAGGTGGCACCGGCATTCTTTACACCGAAAGGCATCACCTTGTAGCAGAATATTCCCAGAGGAGTCCTGAAGGCGGTGTGCTTCTGGTCTTCTGGATGCATTTTTATCTGATTATATCCTGACGAGCAGTCCATGAAGGAGAAAAACTCATGAGTGGACGTATTGTCTATCATCAGTACGGTGACTGGCTCTGGGAAATCGTCCTTTGGGCAAGTTTTATTAAGGTCCCGGAAGTCTACGCATATGCGCACTGTCCCATTTTTCTTCATCACCGGAATGATGTTGGCAATCCATTCAGGGTATTGAACTTCCTGGATGAAGCCAGAGTCGATCAGCTTCTTGACCTCGGCATTGATGCTCATCTCAAGCTCGAGCCGCATTCTCCTCGGCGCCTGTTTGACTGGCTTGATGTCCGGGGATATCGCCAATCTGTGCACAACAATTTCTGGATCTAGTCCCGGCATTTCGGAATAGTTCCATGCGAAGCAATCTCTATGCTGTAAAAGCACGTCCTTTAACGCAGCCACCCTTTTTTCAGACAGCAGCTCGCTGATGAATGTCGGTCGCGGGTCATTCGCCGTCCCCAACTCAATTTTCTTAAGGTTATCTGCAGTGGTATGGATTCCATCTTCCAGCTCTTTTGGTGCTGGTGGGAATTCTGATATTACCTCATTGTTGCTGTTTTCAAAGCACCAGGGAAGGTCATCCATGTTCTCGGGCTCTTCTTTTGACATTGTTATCATGTGACAAGTACGAATTCACTTCCAATCCCAATATGGAACTGGTTCTTCTTCCGTGGCCTTGGGTTCGTGCTTCTGTGGCGGCGCTACTCTCCAGTTGTTGGACAGAGCGAACTTGCCAAGCTGATACTGATCTTCAACTCAATTCTTGAAGGTGAAGCGGTCCTCGAGAGGGTGTACCACTCGGTGATAAAAGCAATAGTCTGGGTGTGAGACCTCGCCTGCTTGTTCGGGGTGTTTAGACTCCGGCAGTGTGAGCATCTGATGTTTTAAAGCGAGGTCAAGTATTTTCTTTGTCTTGTCTCGAGGAAAAGAGTATGCTCGACCCATTTTTCTCATGAGGGATAGATCGGAACCGCTTGGTTCCCGCCTGCGTGGCCTTTTAGCCCCGCTTCGTTGCTGTTGAGCGCCTTTTTCGCGTTTCGACTTGTTTCTGCCTCTGCGTCGGGCCTTCTTTATAACATGTTGACAAGGAGCGGCATCTTCATCTTTTACGGCCTGTTGGAGAAGGCTTTGCGTTTTGGCTTTCTCGTAGATTACCATTTCGCGGTTATGATCGTCCCGGACTTTTTGACCCGCTTCCTTTATAAGCTTGTCCATTTGTTCTTCGAACGACGGACTGGGCACTTTTGCATCTGGAACTTTCACTGGCTCAGGATTAGCGTCCTCCCATTGAGCATCCGCTTCTTCATCGAAGTCATACATGACATAGCAGCTGTTTAGTAGCTCTCGTTTCTTTGACCGGATGTATCCAAGCCCGATTGTTTCCATTCTCCCATTAGGCAGTTTGCGTTGAGTCCCGGGAACGTTCCAGACTTTGTCATAGAACTTGGCTTTTCGAATGGTCTGCTTGAAGGATATCCCCTGGCGTTTCAGCAGCTTTTTCAAACCTTCCGTATAATATCTGGGAAGACGGATAAGCTGAAGCCTATCGAGCGTAGAATCCGCGCCATGCCAGATTTCTTTCTCCACTTTGGTTTCTTCAAAGCGGTAGAATAGGATTTCTTTTTCGCTTTCTCGCCTGGGAGGGATATAAAATGTTTGTAGCTCTTCTACATTGTAAATATCAAGTGCATCCAGTTCTTTACGGTGTTTAAGCGGCACCATGGCGACTTGTAGACTTTGTTCTTCGTCAGCGGACGTTCGTATTGAAGGTCGAACAGAGAATATAGCATGTACTTCATCTTCCGAGTCGCTACCAAAGATTAACGTAGGAGTAGATGGCCCTGGCTTATTGTGTTGGGACGGCCCCGAATAAACTATCTCCTCTTCCTCCTCGGTATCACTGCCGAAGACAGGGATGGTGGCATTAGCTTTATTCTTCGGCTTGTGACACCTCTCTGTGTCTTCGAAATCCGGTAAGAAGTATTTGGCATCTTAATATTTGCGGACCTCGTTTACAGAGAACGGGTTCAGTTCTCCCTCCACGGTATACTCGAGACCATCCTTAGAATACTTCATACACTGATGTTGTGTAGAAGGGATGATGTTGTACTCGTGTAACCACGGTCGGCTGAGCAGAGCGTTGTAGCATGTCTTGGCGTCTATGACGTGGAACTTAATGTCCGTGACGAGTAGCCCAAAGCGTAGCGTCAGTATCACAGACCCAAGAGTTCTTGATGACTGGGAGTCAAACCCGGAGATGGTGATCTTGTCCCGAGCAAGGTGCTGGACGCTCATGCAGATTTCTTTTAACACCCGCACATTGAGGAGATTAACGGAGGATCCATTGTCGATCAAGATTTTGCCTATCTTTATATCGTGACAGTATCCTGAGATATAGAGGGGGCGATTGTGTTCGCACGTCCCGAGGAGAAGGTCTTCATCACCAAAAGCGACATCGGCCGTGTGCACTTCCTCCAATTCATCCTTCATCTTTTCTTCAGCCAGGAAAGCTTGGAATTGTTTCGGATCTTATAATGCCTTAATTAATGAATCTCTCGCCTCCTTTGATAGCAAAAGGGCGTCAAGAACGCTGAGCTGCGAGGGTAGCTTCCTCAGATGCGCTAAGACGTTGTAATCCACCTTATTCCTCTTCGGCGGGTCCTTGGCACTTAGCTCTTCCACCACTTGGTCATCTAAGACTATATCTTCAGAGACCTTTTCTTTCCCTTTATCTTTTCTGTTTGAGGGCCCGAGATTCTTTTCGGGGAGCGTGCGATTACGTAGCCGGATATTTTCGCAGACCTTCGGCTCTTCTTCTTTTCCCGAGGTGGACTCTTTAAAGAGAGGGCCAAGCTCCAGCTCCTCATCAGAATCGCTCCCGAATGTAGGCACTTGTGACCCGCCGGTGCTAACCATGCGACAATCGCCGGTAGTTCTTTTAAGCTCTTCGGTCGTATTTCTTTGCTCCCGACGAGTTTTGCGCTTTTCCCGCTTAAAGCGTTGCCGATGAGCAACGTATCCTTGCCACCATCTATCGAAAGCTTTGCACTCTTGAGTGGGGTGCGAAACCTTCTGATGATATAAGCAATAGGAGGGGTGCATTTCTATTTCACCAGTAATTTTTCCTTCAGAGGATGGTAGCTTCATGCCCATTGATATGACCTTAGCAAACCTTTTCCTCATCTTGAATTGGCTTTTGTCGATAGTGGAGGCATTTTGCTCCAGCGGGATCGTCTCAGCTCTTTCATCAAGTCGCTGGCGTTTGGCCCTTTCAAATATAGCCGTCTCGCGTTCTTGATCAGCTTTACTTTTCAATTGAGCTTCGTTGAGGAATGCGTCAATTACCTCATCTGATGGCCCCAGAATTTTTGATTCAGGGTCTGCCCCCAGCTTTTCAGTACAAGAAGTCTCCTCATCGTTCATGAATGAATGGGAAATCACATGACAGCTCGCCACGCATTCTTCAGATTCATCAGATGAACTTTCTCCCTCATATTCCTCTTGAAAGACATGATTGAGGAACTCTTGGAGTGTAATGGGAGTCCGTGCCTTCTGGTTGTATTCTTCCAGCGCGTCAATTTGTTTTTGCAAGTCCGAGTGCTTGTCGCCAAGCTTCAAGGGCTTCTTTGATTTCCTTTTCTTCTTCTTCGAAGATTTTGACGGCTGGTTGCGAGTGCTTGAGTCACCACCATAGGTCTTTGGAGTTGGACGTGGCTTCAACATCCTCTCAATGATCTGCGGTTCCAACGGGTTCTTCCACCTAATCGCTGGACATGTCTGAAGATCGTTTAGCATCCTCTTTGTCTTGGCTGATAATACAACCTCCCAAGGAGTTTCTTCAACGACGGAGCATGTTGCCCCCGGCGTACTCGTCCCCCTAGAGGTGTGGGGCTGCGGGGGATTCACCTTCCATTTGTCAGATAACGCGAATTTGCCCTGTCGGTACTGGTTTTCAAGCCAAATTTTGAAAACGTAGCAATCTTCGATCGGGTGGCCTAGTACTCGATGATAAGGACAGTAGTTGGGCTTATTGACATTGCTTGGTTGCAACGGACGTTTTGGATCCGGCAGATTTATGAGTCGGTTGCGCAACGCCAGCTCGAATAACCTTCTCGTTTTATCGCGGGGAAAAGAGTAAGAACGTCTTAGCCTCTCCTCAAGGGCTACGTACGGACGCATATTATTTTGACGAACAACCGGCTTCGAGTCGCTCGGTTGTTGTTGAGCGTTAGCGACAACGATCGCTTTTCCCTTGCCTTTGTCATTTCGAGAGTCCGGCTTTGGAAGAGGGTGTTTATGGCTCATCTGATCCATTTGCGCTAGCTTGTCAATCAAGGCCTGGAAGGTAGTTGGCTTGAAAAACATCATAAATTGTGAGATGGTTGCTTGCGGATCAAGGGTTCCCACAAACATACCCACCGCGGGAGCTTCTTCAATGCGCTGCTCGCACTTCGACCATAAGTTCCGCCACCGTATAGCATATTGAACCCATGTCTCGCCTGACTTTACCCTGGCGTTAATCAGTGCCGTCATCAGGGTGCGTTCACTGGCGCTTGCAAAACGCTGAGTAAACAACAGCTCCATCTCCGCGAAGGTCTTGATAGAGTCGTTCGGGAGCTCAGAGTACCACTCGAACGCCGTATCTGATAAACTTCCAACAAACTGGCGAAGCAAAAGCTTGTCATCACCGCCGGTGTTGCCGCAGAGTGCCCTGAACTGGGCAACATGCTGGTGAGGATTGCCCGTCCCCTTGTAGACATGGAACTTAGGAATTGTGTAACCCGGCGGGTACTTGATTTGGTCGTACCAACTTGGATATGGCCGGCCCGTTTTTACGACCCAGCCAGCTGCTTCAGTCGCATGATGAACCCGTATTTGTTGGGCTATGTACTCATCCAGGTCAGCTTTGGATATTGTATCCTCCTTAGCTGTTGACAAAGCCGGCGGAGGATTTGATGTCTCTCCCCTATCGTCTCCAAGGACGATTGGGGGATCTTCGGCCGGAGGATCTTGTTGGATCATCATCCCCACCATGTCTTGGAACAGGAGGCCCATACGCTGTATGTTAGCTGCTTGTTCAGTAGCCTCTTTGTCCTTCTTTTCCAATATTCGACGAAAGAATTCGGCGTCGGTTTCTTCCTCCTGGCGCTCATCCGAGGATGTTTCAGGGTTTTCTTTTGGCCCAGTAAGTGCGGCCATAGCGTTCATCATCTCTTGGAGCTTCTGCTGCTGGTCCTGCGCTTTGGTCACTGATCGCGTAAGCGGTCGATGACCCGTAGATATGCGACTGTCTTCTTTACCAGACGCAACGTAGACGGTATGAACCACAATGCCCCCTGACTTAGGGCGTTTGGGTTCACCACCTTTGATATTCATCATTGGTGTAGGGACTTTTTCTGGCCTTCTTCTCTTATGGGCCGTAGAAGTTGAGGGGGCCGTTGCTTTGGGCACCCAAGTGGTCATTATTTCCTGTTTGATCGGATGGTCTTTTTCTTTTTCCACTTTCGCTTTTTTCTGTTGACGAGAGCGATCGGGGTCAATTATGGAGTCTTGAACTCTCCGCCAAACTTTATAAATTTTTGAGGATAGCCGTTGAGAGGGCTGTTCCTGCTTCGTTTCTGGAACTTTCTCCGCAAGTGGAGGAGATCTTTTCAGTGTAGCGGTTGGAGAGTTCTTACGTACCCTCCTCAGCAGTTCAAAGCTGTTCCCAGTTGGAATAGCAGCGTTGACTTCCACCACTGGAGCCGGTGGAGTTAGCCCTGAGGGGGAGTTGCCCCCTGCCTTCCTCATTCGTCGCCAATGGAGACGTCGAGCATGACGGACCGTTGGGACTGGCTCGGAGATTGAGATAGCTTCTTTTTGCCTCCTGTCTGAATGAGGCGCCGCTGGTGTTAACCTCTTAAAGACTGAGGTTGTCTTTTGAGGGATGATATTCAACTTGTCAAAGACAGATCCTCGAGAAGGGGCAGGAGCAGGAATCGTCAGTCTTGAAAAGACTGGCTCTTTGATAGGGGAAGCCGCCTCGACGACTTCTGGAGCAGCAGTTATTGCCTTCCTTGGGACAGCCAATTTAGAGTTCTGATCCAGCCTGGCGAAAACAGAGGTTGTTGGTTTGGTAGTGGGCGACCCGTTGACAGGGACCGTCGTAGCAGTGAGCCGGTCGAAGACCGACTTCTTGTTCACTTCCAGTGCAGGTATTGGCATAGAGAAGCTTGTAGGTGGGATCATGGTCCCGAAAAACAGGCCGGTGGTGGCCTGGGTTACCTGTTCTACCGGCAGAGCGAGGAAGGAGGCTGCTTGGGGCCCATATGCTACACCTCCAGGGGAGGTGGAGCGTCCGTTGCAGTGGCACTTCGAGCAGTTGGTGCAGTTAGAGGCCATTAATGCTTGAGTTCTGCGCCAGGCAAAAGACCAAATCTTAGTAACTTAAAATCCGAAGGCAACCATTAACAAACCGCGATTGGTTCGCGAAGACGACACACGAAGTGTGGAGTGGAAAGAGGAAAAGGTCCCACCGGGCGTGCCAGAATCTGTTCCCCTCCGAAAGACGGCGCACAAGGCCGCGAAGTCCTGACGCTGAGATTCGGGGCAGATGCTATTTGATTTTATCCATCCACCTCTCCGAAGATGCCAAGTTGATTTATGGCACCGTGTATCGGAGGTTTAGACGGATGCGGCTGATGTAGCAGACTTCGTCAGATTCCCCCTCGCTTGAGGGGTTTTTGATTGTGGGGACGTTCTTCCCTGCAGGCGCAAGCCTCTGCAGTTGATTACGCTACCGCATCGCGGTAACAACTTTCTCCTTCTCCAGAATTTCACTTCGTGTCGTATGTGTTTGTTTTGTTTGTGGTTGCCCGTGGATTGTATACGGAGACTAAGCGATATCGTCGCCCGTAGGACGTGGATTAGTCCAAATCCGTATTTACTTAGATTTGGGTTTGGGGTTTTGGTTTAAGGATACGTTAGCCGTATTTGAGGCTAAGATCAACTTAAACGTTTGTTAAGGATACGTTAGTCCAGTTTGAGACTAAGATCAACTTAACGGGATCGTTTAGATCCGACAAAAGAGTGTTTGGGTTCTATTGTTCCAGTTTAGGGACGTGGTGGTCCATATTCCAGTTTAGGGACGTGGTGGTCCATCATTAGTTTAAGGACGTTTCGGTCCAACATTAGTTTAAGGACGTTTCGGTCCAACATTAGTTTAAGGACGTTTCGGTCCACGAGTTTAAGGACCCCGCAGTCCATATCGATGTGTGGTCGTCGGGACCCGTCACCTCTCTGACATCGTTGAAGGATTACAACGATGGGTGTCAGAGGAGTTCGGAGATGTACCCTTGAACCGGTCGTAAATTGATTTAGGGAGCAGTCGGGCTCAGTCAATTTAATTTGAGGACTTATGGCCATGACTGGGCTAAGTCCAGTTTCAAGATTCTTTTGTCTATGGCTTATTGGACCTCTGCTAGGCCCTTGCTCGTTTACTGTATTATTTTTCTTTATTTTGGTTGGGCTCTGCCCCTTTTTTAAAATGCATAGCATTTTTGATTAGGCCTGTTAGGCCTTTTAATTGGGCTCTGTCCCTTTTCTTAATAATGCAGAGCATTTTTTATTAGGCCTGTTAGGCCTTTTAATTGGGCTCTGTCCCTTTTCTTAATAATGCAGAGCATTAAATACTCTGACAGTGCCCCACGTGGCTTGTCAGGTGTTTTGCGTCAATTAATGAGCGCAAGCGCTCGTGGAGGTGACACGTGTCATGTTCTGGTGAACGCAAGCGCAACAGCGCAGTGCGCTGCGTCAGTGCGCTGCGCTGTTACATTGCTGACACATGGCGCTTCCTGGCAGCTTGCGCATTAGTGCAGTTTTGGCAAGTGCTGGGCACTGTTCTTATTCTTTTGGATCAATTTTAGATCAAAGAAAACAAGATTTTTCTTGTTTTTTAAAGAACCAGTGGTTCATAAAACGTGCAAGGCACTGTTATCTTGAGAATCTTTTAGATTCAGAACCAATGGTTCATAAAAAGTAGTTGTCACGCCCCGCTTTCCAGAGTACGCTAAAGTGGGCACGTGACATAGCCAACCATGCTACCTGTGGGTAGGAAGTATCCATCCACAGTCACATTACGGCTGTAGAGATATCAAGAACTATCTAAACATGTCCATAATCCAAGATAAATCATGAGTCAAGAATAATAACATGCGGAAGCGAAAGATCCAATACAAAATAACTGGAATGTATGTCCCATAATGCGGGCTCACATCAGGAAATAAATGCAGGAAGAAAAACTAACTACTGCTGACACTCACAGCTCAGCCTGTCGGCTGAAGTACTCCTGCTCGGACTGCGACAGCGGTACAGAATCTGGGCCATGCAAAACCCAGACGTCAGCGCGTCAAGTCATCAAGTAGTAACATATAAACAGGGTAACAGCAATGCGAATATAAACATGAATAAAGCAAGGGTAACAATAACATAAATCAGAGTAGTGCAGGGTAGTGTGCAGTGGGTAAACTAAACTGTTCTATCGGGTTTTCTGTTCTAAAGTCTTTGAAACCAAATTGATGAATCATCGATGTAACTCAATAGTATCCCGTACATACCCGGGACCACGGCCCCAGATTCTCGGGCTGAAACCGAGACATGCCGCCAGGCACCAAACAGGAATGTGTACAGATGAATGATGTCAGCACCATCATTCCAAGGCTGGCCTAGCCTCCAAGACTGATCAGAACAAGTAGCGAACTGTTGAGTTACAAGTTAGGTTTCACCTTTGATTTCCCCATACCCCCAAGTTATATGTGCATGTCAAGTCAGGTATCCCGAAATCAAGAAACTAATGCCAACACAGGATCAGGTAAACAGGTTTGTCTGGATAGACAACAGGAACGGTCCATGAGGACTACATGTCAGGTTTGTTGGCATTAGACACAAGATCAGGTAACGGGTCAGGCCATGATACATCAGGTCAAGTCAAGCAGTATACGGTACCATGTCGGGTTAATCAATATGTAGGTAGCAAGTCAGGTCAAGATGTAAACAATATTGTGGGTGTGCTCATACTCAGTTACATAATCAAGCATGGTTATCAACAGCATGATCTAAGCAATGAATTAAGCTATAGGCAGATTCACTCAATTAGCAGTACAGTTATCAGTTGTGTCACAGAGATGATTTCAACATTATAAGAATGCAGTATGACAATTATAGCCGTTTAATCGTGTTAACAAGTTTAAGACTTCATGGATGCAATGATATATATATATATATATATAGGTTCCATGGATAAAATCACAGTTTATGCAGGTTAAATGTACACGTGCGTCCGAATGAAGTAAAATGATAGATAAAGTGCCATAGGCTACGTCATTAGTGAAAGTGAAATTAAAACATGTAAATGTGGTTATTAGGTTCAATACAGTAATTGCAGCAGGTAGGTTCCAAGTTTAAAAGATAAATGATATATAACAATCTTGAACACGAAAAATGGGAAATTATAATACCAAAGTTAAATTGCAGGTTTTAGGGTGTCATCAAGTATATGTAAATATTGTTTAGCATGTAGCAAGGGGTACTTTGCTCGACGGGTCGCGAACCGGGAAAACGGAACGTTAAACGTCGGCGGGGAAAACTCGCGACGGGTGCACGGTTCACGGAATGAACCCAAACGACGAACAATGGAACCACACAGATCAGAGTACCTCGCTGGATCGTCGGGACACGTCGTCGGCATCACCGGATTCCGGCCAAGTTCAAAACAGTGAATAAACAATACTTAAAAAGCATGGAAAGAGAAGAGAATAATCAAGAAGAGAGAAGGGAAGGAGGATAGAGGAGAGGGTGCTCACGAGGATCTGTGGAGGGGTGGTGATGGTCGACCACGTCGACGGAGCTCTGGCGGTCGGCCTGCGATGACGGCGGAAAATTTTCATATCAAGAAACCTTAATCAGAGAAGGAAGAAGAAGAAAGGAGAAGATGAGGGGATGTGAAGCTCACCGAGGAGGGTGCTTGCGAGGCTCGGGACGTATGGAGATCGCCGGGTGCGATCCCACGACGAGTTGCAGCTGCAGATGGCCGCGGTTGCCGCTGCAGATGAAGGAGGGAGAAGAGATGGATGTGGAGGCGACGAGGGCGAGGAGGCGAGGAGTCCGGTGGTGATGGCGTCGGCGTTGGGCTGCGGCGGCTAGGGGCAAGGCGGCGGTAGGGTTTCTCGTCGTTGGGTTTGCTGGTGAAAAGGAAAGAAGGAAGAAAGGATATATATGGGAAAGAGAGAGAGAGATATGGGGAGAGATAGAGAGAGGAGAGAGAATTTGTGGAGGAGAGAGAAAGAGAGAGAGAGAGAGGCGGGGCCCACGGGTTAAAAAAGAAAGAGGGGATTGGTTGGAGTAAGGATTCGTGGGGGTTAGGGAAAAATAAATAAAGATTTAGAAATATTAAGAATATTAGGAGGTTAAAAAAAAATATATACGACGGATTAAAATATAATAGAAATTGGGATTTTGGCGCAAAGTAAAATATTTCCAAATTGCGTTCGGGTCGGGTCCAAAAATTCGAAATTGAAATAATAAAATTTTAGGCGGGATCCAAAAGTGAAAATAAAGTATTTTACAATCAAAAAGCATACCCCCAAGACGGAAACACGTACGTGCGCGTAGCCGTCCAAACTCGCCCGTTTCACTGAATGGGACGAGAACACGATGCACGGACGCTACAACAGGGTTAGGGATGTCAAGTAGGCCAAGACGAATATTTTTAATTTTATTTTAGATACCTTAAATTGTAATATGCAGAATTGAATTGACGGGGTAAAATTACAATAAGTCACAACAGTCAAGTAGGATCAACGAAATAAATACCATACGCCAACATACGGTAATAGAGACTAGCAGCATTGGGCTCGGGTGTTACATTATACCCAACTACCAAAAGAATTTCGTCCTCGAAATTCCAAGAATACAAAGATAGACGACAAATAACTACAAGAAAAGATGGGAAACTTCTGCCGGATTTCATCTTCTCGTTCCCAAGTGGACTCTCCATGCGAGCGATTACCCCAAGAAACAAGCACAAGAGGGATCACCTTGTTCTTAAGAACCTTTTCCCTTCGATCCACGATTTCACTCGGTCGCTCCTCAAAAGTCAAGTCTTCTCGTACTGTCGGCTCTGAATGATCCAATACGTGCGTTTCATCTCGAACATACCTACGGAGTTGAGATACGTGAAACACATCGTGCACGTTCGCCAAGGACTGCGGTAACGCCAAACGATACGCTACCTCACCAACACGCTCCAAGATCTCAAAGGGTCCAACGAATCGAGGACTAAGCTTTCCTCGACTTCCAAAACGAATCACCCCTCTAGTTGGTGATATCTTCAAGAATACCAAATCACCCACGGCGAACTCTAGAGGTCTTCTTGACGTATCTGCCCAACTCTTTTGTCGGTCTTGAGCTGCCTTCATATGATTTCTGATAGTGTTAACCTTCTCAACCGTCTGCACTACCAAATCTGGTCCCAATAATCTTCGTTCACCGACATCGTCCCAACAAACAGGTGAAGGGCATTTACGACCATACAAAGCTTCAAATGGAGCCATCTGGATAGTTGCCTGAAAACTGTTATTGTAAGAAAACTCCACCAAATGTAGATGATCCTCCCAAGAACCCTTGAAGTCCAACATGCATGCTCTCAACATGTCTTCAAGAGTTTGGATCGTTCTCTCCGACTGACCATCAGTTTGAGGATGATAAGCTGTGCTAAACTTCAATCGAGTCCCCAAACTTTCCTGTAAACTCCGCCAAAAGTGTGATAAGAACCGAGTGTCCCGATCGGACACGATACTCACCGGTACTCCATGCAATCTTACAATCTCTTGCATGTACCACTCCGCCAAAGTCTCTGTTGATTGACCAACCCGAAAAGGAATAAAGTGAGCTGCCTTGGTCAATCGATCAATAATCACCCATACAGCATTGTTGCCCTTTGGACTCCGCGGTAAAGCCATCACGAAATCCATGGTTATATGTTCCCACTTCCACTGAGGAATCGGAAGTGGTTGCAATAAACCAGCAACCCTTTGATGTTCAGCCTTAACTTGCTGACACACCAAGCACTTAGCCACAAAGCGAGCAATCTCCCGTTTCATGCCTTCCCACCAGAAATGCTGTCGAATATCCCGGTACATCTTTGTGCCTCCTGGATGTACAGAATAAGCTGAACTGTGTGCCTCCTTCATAAGCTCTTCACGAATATCTCCCTTTGGCACACATAAGCGGCTACTATACCTCAACGAACCATCTTCGTGGATCAATAAATCTGTTCGTAGTCCGGCTTCAACCTGTTCTCGAAACTTTTACAGTCTAGGATCCTGAGATTGTGCTGTTTTAATATTCTCGATCAACGATGAATGTACTTGCAGCTGCATCATCTGTCCCGAAGAATGCGGTAGCACAACCTCCAAGTCAAATCTTCGAAAATCTTCAACGATCTCATTCTGCGTAGTTAACACCTGAATTGCTGGTAACCGACTA
Organism: Agapanthus africanus; assembly: GCA_030015575.1. Classification (NCBI taxonomy): domain Eukaryota; kingdom Viridiplantae; phylum Streptophyta; class Magnoliopsida; order Asparagales; family Amaryllidaceae; genus Agapanthus; species Agapanthus africanus. The sequence continues at coordinate 661,438,983 of CM057342.1, read as the reverse complement.
AGCGCATCCGGCACGACATTAACCTTCCCCGGATGGTACTTAAGATCAAGATCGTAGTTAGCCATCAGCTCCAACCATCTACGTTGCCTCATATTAAGCTCCTTCTACGTGAACACATACTTCAAGCTCTTATGATCAGTAAAAACTTCGACCCTTTCGCCCAAAAGGTAGTGTCTCCAAATCTTCAAAGCGAAAATCACAGCCGCAAGTTCCAAGTCATGAGTTGGATAATTCTTCTCATGGGTCTTCAATTGTCTTGATGCGTACGCTACAACCTTCCCATGCTGCATCAAAACACATCCCAATCCTTTCCCAGATGCGTCGCTGTGAATCACCAATCCTCCGGAATTGTCTGGCACAGTCAGAATAGGGGCGGTTATCAATTTCTGCTTCAACGTCTCAAAAGCTAACGCACATTTGTCCGTCCATACAAAAGGTACCTCCTTGCGCGTAAGCTTGGTTAACGGCTCCGCCAGACGAGCAAAGTTCTCCACAAATCTTCTGTAATACCCGGCGAGTCCAAGAAAGCTTCTTATCTCTGCAACATTCTTTGGAGTTGGCCAATCTCGTACTGCTGCAATCTTTTCGGGATCGACGGCGATTCCATTGCCAGACACAACATGCCCCAAAAACTTTACTTCCTCCAGCCAAAACTCGCACTTACTCATCTTCGCAAATAGCTTCTCCCGTCTCAACGTCTGCAGTGCGATCTTCAAATGCTTAGCATGCTCTTCAAAACTCTTTGAGTAAACCAGAATATCGTCAATGAATACCATAATAAACTGGTCCAAGAATGGTGAAAAGATTCGGTTCATCAAGTCCATGAATACTGCCGGCGCATTCGTTACTCCGAAGGGCATCACTAAGTATTTGTAATGTCCATACCGAGTTCGAAACGCCGTCTTGCAAATATCTTCTGCTTTCACTCGGACCTGATGATATCCGGATCGCAAATCCAGTTTCGAGAATACCCTGGCGCCACTAAGCTGCTCGAAAAGTTCGCCAATGCGAGGGACCGGGTACTTGTTCTTAATAGTCACCCGGTTTAATTCTCGATAGTCGATGCACATCCTTCTTGTGCCATCCTTCTTCTTTACTAGAAGAACTGGAGATGCCCAAGGCGAGTTACTGCCTTGAATCCAACCCTTCTCAAGCAATTCAGCAACCTGTTTCTTGACTTCTTCCAACTCTACAGGTGCTATTGGATAATACGCTTTGGATACTGGCGCTGCACCAGGAATAAGATCAATTGCGAACTCCACGTCTCGCTTCGGCGGTAGTCCCGATATATCTTCAAACACGTCCATAAAATCGTGAACAACAGCCGGCTCTTCACTATTATCAACTTCCATTGCTGCAAGAATATTGTTTGTCGGCCTAGCCCTAAACTCGACTGGCCCGACAGAACTGCTTCCTCCAGTGAAGCTAAACTCGGGATGTCCGGGAATCTGGAAAATTACTTTCCTTGCCCTACAATCAATATGAGCGTGGAAAGTGCCAAGAAAATCCATTCCCAAGACGACTTCGTAGCTACCCGTATCAATCACCAAGAAATCTGCAAAAAGCTCCCGTCCGCGCACAACAACTGTACAATCTTTACATTCCCTACTAGCTATGATTTTCCCATTCCCAGTGTGTATGTGCCAGAAACTAGACATGGTCGTGCAGTCAATCGAGTGTGTAGTTATAAACTTGGATGACATAAAACAATGAGATGCACCAGAATCAAATAACGCTAATGCGGGAAAACCATAAACGAGTAGAGTACCTGAAACAACTTCTCCTGACGCCTTAGCTTCTTCAGCTGTCAAGGTAAAAGCTCGAGCTTGATTAGATCCTTGAGTCAGCTGTTTCTGTCCCTGGAACGGCCTCTGCGGAGGCTTCTGAATATCATCCCTCGTGCGAAGCTTCGACGGACAAGCACTAACGGCGTGATCTGCCGCTCCACAAACCAAACAGAGTCCCGGCCTCCTTCGACAATCCTTTTGCATGTGGCCAGGTAAATTGCAGTAGTTACAAGTCATGCTCTTTCTTTGATCGATGAAAACAGGCTTCTTCATGGGTGCTACACCTCGACGGTCCACTGGAATACCTCTGCGACCATGAGCTCGGTTTGGTACAAATGCTGGCTTCCTTACCACAACTGCTGTCTGCTGCAAACTCCCTTTCATCCCAGATAAGCTCTGCTGCTCTAGGGCTGCCGCAAGTACTTGTAAGAAAGTGGTCAAACCTAAGGAGACAATCTGCCTCTGGATGTCCACGTCCAAGCTGCGCATGAACCTCCGTGCCCTGTCTGCATCGTTGGCAACTAAAGGTCCAGCGAATCTGCTGAGTCTTGTCCATTGCATGCACATCTACGGGTGCTCTATTCTGCTTTAGCCCGATGAATTTCTCTTCCATTTCCTCCCGTGCAGTCCGCGGGAAGAACTTCTCCAGGAAACTCTTTGAAAAATCCGCCCACTTGATCGGCTTGGGCAAACGGTTCTCCTCCACAAGCCACCATTCTCGGGCGTAGTCCACTAACTGAATGCGTACCACATCGACTCTTTTCTCATCTGGAATCTGTGCCGCAATAAGCAAGTTCTCTGTGTCAACTAGCCACTGCTCTGCTGGCAACGGCTCCTCCAAACCAGTAAATGTAGATGGACCCAAACACCTGAAATCTGCTACGGTCCCTACTCGGTCAACTGGTTTAGCTCCAACATTGTTCACAGACTGCTGAACGATCTGCAAACCTTCCTGAAACGATTCCGCTTGCTGCTGGATCAGCTCGGTCTGTTTCTTTTGATTTTCCAGCATTCCCCTTATTACTCCAAGCATGGCGGCTTCGTCCACACGTCTTTGGTACGTCTTCAAATTCTTACCGGCCATATTCCTGAAATCAAAACACCCAACATTAGCATGATGACAGATTCAAAATATAGATCAAGGCTAGAACTCCAAGTTACTTAAATAGAGTGCCGCATTGTAACTATGCCGCGGTATCATAGCCACAATTACATAACTCCACCCAAGTCGCCTAAGTCCTAGAGATAACAAGGAATCAGGTTTTCGAGTTGATATACAAAGGAAGTTTGCACATCGTAAAAGATATAATCAGGAAGAATGTGATTCAAGAATGGTAAACGGCAAGGTGGCAGGACATGTTTCCTAAACACGGGTATTCTGATTCGTGTATTGGGTACAATACCCAACTACATAAGAATCAACCCGACTAACCTATGGCTCTGATACTAAAAGAACCATGTCACGCCCCGCTTCCCAGAGTACGCTAAAGTGGGCACGTGACATAGCCAACCATGCTACCTGTGGGTAGGAAGTATCCATCCACAGTCACATTACGGCTGTAGAGATATCAAGAACTATCTAAACATGTCCATAATCCAAGATAAATCATGAGTCAATAATAATAACATGCGGAAGCGAAAGATCCAATACAAAATAACTGGAATGTATGTCCCATAATGCGGGCTCACATCAGGAAATAAATGCAGGAAGAAAAACTAACTACTGCTGACACTCACAGCTCAGCCTGTCGGCTGAAGTACTCCTGCTCGGACTGCGACAGCGGTACAGAATCTGGGCCATGCAAAACCCAGACGTCAGCGCGTCAAGTCATCAAGTAGTAACATATAAACAGGGTAACAACAATGCGAATATAAACATGAATAAAGCAAGGGTAACAATAACATAAATCAGAGCAGTGCAGGGTAGTGTGCAGTGGGTAAACTAAACTGTTCTATCGGGTTTTCTGTTCTAAAGTCTTTGAAACCAAATTGATGAATCATCGATGTAACTCAATAGTATCTCATACATACCCGGGACCACGGCCCCAGATTCTCGGGCTAAAACCGAGACATGCCGCCAGGCACCAAACAGGAATGTGTACAGATGAATGATGTCAGCACCATCATTCCAAGGCTGGCCTAGCCTCCAAGACTGATCAGAACAAGTAGCGAACTGTTGAGTTACAAGTCAGGTTTCACCTTTGATTTCCCCATACCCCCAAGTTATATGTGCATGTCAAGTCAGGTATCCCGAAATCAAGAAACTAATGCCAACACAGGATCAGGTAAACAGGTTTGTCTGGATAGACAACAGGAACGGTCCATGAGGACTACATGTCAGGTTTGTTGGCATTAGACACAAGATCAGGTAACGGGTCAGGCCATGATACATCAGGTCAAGTCAAGCAGTATACGGTACCATGTCGGGTTAATCAATATGTATGTAGCAAGTCAGGTCAAGATGTAAACAATATCGTGGGTGTGCTCATACTCAGTTACATAATCAAGCATGGTTATCAACAGCATGATCTAAGCAATGAATTAAGCTATAGGCAGATTCACTCAATTAGCAGTACAGTTATCAGTTGTATCACAGAGTTGATTTCAACATTATAAGAATGCAGTATGACAATTATAGCCGTTTAATCGTGTTAACAAGTTTAAGACTTCATGGATGCAATGATATATATATATATATATATATAGGTTCCATGGATGAAATCACAGTTTATGCAGGTTAAATGTACACGTGTGTCCGAATGAAGTAAAACGATAGATAAAGTGCCATAGGCTACGTCATTAGTGAAAGTGAAATTAAAACATGTAAATGTGGTTATTAGGTTCAATACAGTAATTGCAGCAGGTAGGTTCCAAGTTTAAAAGATAAATGATATATAACAATCTTGAACACGAAAAATAGGAAATTATAATACCAAAGTTAAATTGCAGGTTTTAGGGTGTCATCAAGTATATGTAAATATTGTTTAGCATGTAGCAAGGGGTACTTGCCTCGACGGGTCGTGAACCGGGAAAACGGAACGTTAAACGTCGGCGGGGAAAACTCGCGACGGGCGCACGGTTCACGGAATAAACCCAAACGACGAACAATGGAACCACACAAATCAGAGTACCTCGCTGGATCGTCGGGACATGTCGTCGGCATCACCGGATTCCGGCCAAGTTCAGAACAGTGAATAAACAATACTTAAAAAGCATGGAAAGAGAAGAGAATAATCAAGAAGAGAGAAAGGAAGGAGGATAGAGGAGAGGGTGCTCACGAGGATCTGTGGAGGGGTGGTGATGGTCGACCACGTCGACGGAGCTCCGGCGGTCGGCCTGCGATGACGGCGGAAAATTTTCAGATCAAGAAACCTTAATCAGAGAAGGAAGAAGAAGAAAGGAGAAGATGAGGGGATGTGAAGCTCACCGAGGAGGGTGCTTGCGAGGCTCGGGACGTATGGAGATCGCCAGCGGCGATCCCACGATGAGTTGCGGCTGCAGGTGTCCGCGGTTGCCGCTGCAGATGAAGGAGGGAGAAGAGATAGATGTGGAGGCGACGAGGGCAAGGAGGCGACGAGTCCGGTGGTGATGGCGTCGGCGTTGGGCTGCGGCGGCTAGGGGCAAGGCGGCGGTAGGGTTTCTCGTCGTTGGGTTTGCTGGTGAAAAGGAAAGAAGGAAGAAAGAATATATAGGGGGGAGAGAGAGAGAGAGATATGGGGAGAGAGAGAGAGTTAGCGAGAGAAGAGAGATCGAGAGGAGAGAGAATTTGAGGAGGTGGAGAGAGAGAGATAGAGAGAGGCGAGGCCCACGGGTTAAAAAGAAAGAGGGGATTGGTTGGAGTAAGGATTCGTGGGGGTTAGGGAAAAATAAATAAAGATTTAGAAATATTAAGAATATTAGGAGGTTAAAAAATTATATATACGACGGATTAAAATATAATAGAAATTGGGATTTTGGCGCAAAGTAAAATATTTCCAAATTGCGCCCGGGTCGGGTCCAAAATTTCGAAATTGAAATAATAAAATTTTAGGCGGGATCCAAAAGTGAAAATGAAGTATTTTACAATAAAAAAGCATACCCCCAAGACGGACACACGTACGTGCGCGTAGCCGTCCAAACTCGTCCGTTTCACCGAACGGGACGAGAACACGATGCACGGACGCTACAACAGGGTTAGGGATGTCAAGTAGGCCAAGACGAATATTTTTAATTTTATTTTAGATGCCTTAAATTGTAATATGCAGAATTGAATTGACGGGGTAAAATTACAATAAGTCACAACAGTCAAGTAGGATCAACGAAATAAATACCATACGCCAACATACGGTAACAGAGACTAGTAGCATTGGGCTCGGGTGTTACAGAAGTGCAAAGCACTGTTTATTATTTATTTTTCTTTTCATTAGAGATCCTTGATCTTATTCTCAGATCAATGATCTGTTCATAAGAGAATTTTCTCTTTTTCTAAAGGTTTTTTACTTTTTTTTGTTCTTGAGGAATTCTCTCCAATTCTTCAGAGTTCTCTCTGTTTGATTTCTCACAAAATGTTCCTCCCTTTGAATTGAGGTCTAGGGTCCTTTTTATAGTGCCCATAAATTAGCTAAATTTGTTAAAGAGATTTTTCTCTGAGTGATTTGGGGAATTTTCCCCACCGTTGGATCTTTGATCCAAGGGCTTCTGTTTTACAGAAGAAAATCTTCTTGTTTTAATAAGAACAGAAAGATCTTATTAGAATTTTAATTCTGTTTGGCGTAAATGCCCCAGCGCTTGACACGTGTCGCGCAGCGCAGCGCTTGCGCAGCTGTGCGTGCGCAACTGAGCAGACACGCGTCGCGCAGCGCAATGCTTGCGCAGCTGTGCTAGCGCAGCTGTGCTTGCGCAACTGCGCAGACACGAGTCGCGCAGTGCAATGCTTGCGCAGCTGTGCTTGCGTAGCTGTGCTTTGTGCAGATACGTGTCGGGCAGCGCAGCGCTTGCGCAGCTATGCCTGCGCAACCGCGCAGACACATGTCGCGCAGCGCAGCGCTTGCGCACTGAAGCGTTGCTTCCTTTTGTCTTTTAATAGAGCTTTGCTCTGATTGGGCGCGCTGCCTCGGGCGCTGCGTTGATGTATCAGCGCCTGACACATGGCGTGTTGCGCGCAGCGTAAAGAATCTGAAGCGTTGCTTCATTTATTAAAGTTTAAATTTTCAAAGCAAAGCTTTGCTCTGATTGGGGGAAGATGAAGCGTTGCTTCCTCTCCCGCCTTGGAATTTGAACAGAGCTTTGCTCTGATTGGGGTAAACATTCATCTCTCCCGGTATTGGGGGAAGATGTCGCGCTGTGTTTGGTCGGCTATCATCATAAATCTCTGGCCTGAGTGGTTGGGATTTACTGATTGCAATATCGGTAGTTTCTTGGTAGGTGATGAGCTTGACACCGATACGACTTATCGGGTTATTAAGGGTCTGACGTTTACCAACCCCTGGACCCGGTACGATACTCTTTGACGAACATACTAGATTGTAAGAAAACTGTCACTTATAGGTTCAGTAGATGTTTGGACGATCTTACTTGTCGATCTTCCTTTCGTTTAATACCTGAGTAGCCGTTATGTACAGTTAGTGCCGCTGACGTGCTTGTGGTTAAACCCACTGACAGCGTATTGTCGAGTTTTTAGAGTCCCACATAGAGGTTTTTTTTTACTCTAGCGATATGATGTAGATTTGTGTATTGGATGCGTACCGGGTTCGATTCAACCTAGTGTAGTGATACACTGACGGTAATCGGACATGAGAATATACTAGCCGGTCCTTTTGGAAAGACGGATATTAAATCAAGTACTGATTTAATATATTGATACATGCATTGGCTATATGTATTTATTAGTATATTGTCACTATTTATTTATGTCTCATACATGTATTTATAATACATATGAAAAATATATATACATATATATTATCTTACATTAACATACATGTATATATTATTAATGATTTTCCTTTTTCCTTTTATTCTCTTTATGTTATGTTGTGCCTAAGTATCATATGCTTTCCCACTCTCATCAAGTGGACAAGTGGAGAGGAGAGAAGAGGGTGGACATGTGGAGATGAAATGAAAAATCTATAATTAGGATCTTTTTCAATTATGTTAAAAGGTTACAACCATTTAGAAATTGTAAAAGATTTTTTCTAAGTCTTTTTCATTCTTATCTCCTTCATTTAGCTCTCTACTTCTTCCTCAATAATAAAAAGAGAATTCAAATGGAAATGGATTTGTTAAGATAAAAATAGAGTGACATACTACATCCCTAACTTTCCAACACTAGCAAAATTGGATTGTTAGTTTCTTCACAGTTGCTTAAAGCATGAGGTGGAGATGAAGTTAGAGAAGGGTTTCCTCAAGTGGATCATTTATGACAAAGAGAGGTCTTCACCAAGTTTGTTCACTCATCCTAAGAGTCTGGTTAGAGTCCAACATAAATTGGAGCATATGAAGATACTATAAAGATTGTATTGCTCTCTACTTTGAATGGAAACTCCTATCTATTTAGTTGCAAGTTCAATTATTTAGCTAATGTTCCTAGTATGTGGACTTGAGCTCACTACTGATTTTGAAAATCTATCTGTGCTTGTTCTAAAATCCTTGTAGAGTGTCCAAGGTCTACTAACATGGTATCAGAGCCAGGTTAAAGATTTGAACTTATTTGGACGACTTTAGAATTCACAAAACCCATTATTTCAAAACTAGGTTTTAAAAATTTACATGAAAAGCTCTAATTTTTTTTTGTGCCAGAGCCACTGGATTCTTGTTTTGGACCATGAATTTTTGTAAGCTAACGATAGCCCAATACCCATCCAATATGTGCTCAATTCGGTCCCGAAACGGGGCTGGAAAGCCACCAGATCAGCCCCTATTTGGGGCTGTTCCAGCCCCGATACAGGGCCGTTTCCCCCTATGATTCGGCTCTGTTTCGAGGCCGAATCATAGATCATATAGTGTAGGGGTTGACGGGTTTCGATTTTGTGCAAAAATGAGGAGATTTTCGTGACCGGGGGTGTTTGAATTTCAATGTTTGGAAATTTCGAGTGCCCGCCATTTGGGTTTTGTAATTCTAGTAGTCGTTTTTTTTTGTTTCTTCTGCGGCTGTGAGTATTATAGCGTATGGTAAAATTTCTTCTGATTGCTATAGGTATTAATTAGACGGGGTTACAAAATTGATACTCGAATTGATGTTTTATGATGAATGTTTGTGATTAGAATAGTTGCGGTCGTCGTGGTGAATAGCCGGGGGGGGGGTTTATGAGATGAGAGTTTTATATTTTCATGTGTATTTGTATTCGGGACGAGCGTCTGTATTTGTGGCCTCCGTTTCCGCGCCTGTATATTTATTTTTTTGAAGGGAACTTCTGGGATGAGATTGTATCGCCTATGTATTATATTTTCTTCATCTCTTGTAGTTAGGATAGACCCAAGAGGAGTGCTCAAGTAGCCGGGTTCTAGAATCCAACGGGTGTCCATCTCAAGGCGTCGAGATCGAGTCACCTAATTCTAGAATTGGCGGGACTACTTTCCCTGCTCGTAGGAGTTTAGGGGATAGGGTTATGGCTATTCACACGACTGTGAAATCCGTGTTTCATTCATGGCTAAAATGAAACACAGAATTCCTAGTATACCCTCTATTTTTTTGTGTTTGCTTCTACTGCATTGTTATTGTTATCATGCCTGAGATGAATAGATATATTATATATATTAGATGCTATATATGTTTTGCATCCGCGCTAGTCCTGTCCCCGCCTTGCCGTAAGTTAAGTAATCTTACGGTGAAGACCCGGGACCCTGTGGCGAATGCAGATGACATATATATACATTATATTTTCGTTTCTTCTAGTATGATAGGCTTAACTGATGGGACTGCATTAATCCTTATTAATGCAAAGAAAACAAACCTGAAATGATGTTGCGGGAACAAAATTTTGAAAACTATAGGCGTTTCCTTTTGCTTTGCATAACGGTATTCGGTTAGAAATATTCTGCACCTTATTCGATAAGGGAAAATCCTTATTCACTTCACGAGGAAGTCTCTTTTAACCAAAATTTTATGTGACTATAATTACTCGGTTTTCTTCAAAACCACTCGTTTTAACTGCAGAGCCTAAACCACTCCTTTTGAAAACTACTCAGTTTCTTCAACGAGATCAAGTTCATTACGTTAAAGGTATTTCGCCAAAAATCATCCGTAGCCCTCCTTCATTTCCTACGAGTAATGGTTAGTATTCGTGCTACATTTGTTGATTCTGTCAAAGCATAGTGTGCGGTAGCTAAGTGGTGCTTTTTTATAGCATTAGATGCGATTGATTAGGACAGTCATACGGCCTTGTTGACCCTGTCAAGGGCTCATGCGGGTGGGTTTATTGCAATCAAGATAGTGACGGGTTGAACTTAACTAGGACCTTTTGATTTGTTGACTCTGTCAAGGTCACTAGGGTCCTGCGGGCAAAAAACCATATCAGGAGTATCAAACATAAAAGAAACTTACCAGGCATCCGCATACCTTCTGGAGTGTGGTGACTTGAGTGGCTTCCGTCAGGTTATCACGAGATGATAGTTTGGTCTTGATTCCTACTGATGAGTAGGCATTACTCATCGGGTTATCCCGACCAGTTCTTCTTTTAGGGTTTGAAGGAGAATTCGATGAAACAATGGGAGTCGTCCTGCTTGGATGAAGTAAGTAACCAATCTAATCTTGTTAGAGTGCACACCGAGTGTTTCTTTTCTCTCTCTCTGGTAGAGACCATGACCCACCTTGAACTAAAACTCATGTCCCAGTTAACCGAACGTTTTACCTCTGGTTTTGGATTGTCACGATTCACGAAAAAGTCGCATATATCCATGCCGCTCCTACTTCCCCCTTTGCATTTTCTCAGAACATACCGTATCACTATGAAGATCCATTTTATTTGAATAAAAACATCTCGTATAGTTACATACGAACTTGAAAAAATTGATTAAGTTCGAGAATGGCCACCGGTTCTAGAGAAATTGAGTTGTATAATTCTGATGCCCTCTACTTCACCTTCTCTCAAGTTGCGAGCTCTTTTTATTAGGAAGTACACCGGTTACGCTTGTTGGATAGTCTTCTTCCAAAACTTAGGCAGGTGACGAAAAGTAAGGAAGGAAGAAAACCAACTAGCCTAAGTGTGGTGTACAGAAGGTAAGTTATGAAGACATATAAAGGGTTTGAAGTGAGGGCAAAGATAATTGTGACGACTGCCATGAGTCTAGTATTGGAAGAGGAATTACTAGGAATACCTGGCCTACCCCATGAAACATTCTTATGTTTCATTTTTCTGTGTAATTGTTATTGAAAACTGTTTTCCCAATTAATTCTGACTCCAGAGTATGTATATACCGGATTTGGGTCTCACATCTGTATGGTGTTACCGATACTGAGTGGGAGTAGAATAGTAACAAGGTGATGATTATATCCTTAATATCAAAATTCGTTGGAATTGGTGATATTTGAGGAAATCACCTGATTTTGCCTAACGACAAATATTTGGTTTTGAACACCCGTTGTTAAATACCACTTTTAAAATAAAATATCTGTATTTTTATTTTATAAAGTGAGATATGAATTTTGAAAATATGTCTTAGACATTTACTTTTATCAGTTGAGGATAAGCTAAGGTATATTGAATAGTGGTATAGACGTTCTTGACTAAAATACAATTTTCAACTAACGACACAGAGTTTGAGTTAGTGAAAATCTTGGGACTTATACCTTATAATGTATGTTGTCCAGTGTCCATTTGGACAAGGGGTTGGTACTCATACTATATTCTGTTTACTTATGACTTCTCTGGTTTTAGACACGCATTTCGTTGAAATACAAGGTCCAAAATTTTGAGAAGTTCATAAGTACAAGAATAAAGTAGAGAACCATACGTTGCAAATACCAGGAGTCTTCGAGGTTATTGAAGATATGGATACTTATGCTAGGTATTCCGTCATAAGTAATTTTTTCAATTAGATTCTCTCTCAGATTACTCATCCCTGGGTGCGCTCCTTGATGATTAATGTTATACGGCCTTCTTCCATTTAATGGATATGCACTGGAAACAGTTGCATAATAATTGAATCTGGTTCCATCAAAATTAGTGCATTTATTTCTATACTAGATATAGAATGAATTCATATCTTAATGAGATTAAGGTATATGGAGTTGTCCGGCTTATACTTAAAATCAGAATCCAGATAAACTCAATGCACGTTTCAGTAATGACAGTTTGTGGGTTATCCCAGGCATAGAGGGAGGATTAACTTTCTACCATTTGCAAGATCAAAAGTTATTTTGTTCTTGACTCGCCACATTTTTTAGTAAAATGGATTCTTTTCAAAATACATCAGTGGGAGTATGGTAGAACTGGAAGTGATTCCAGAACCACAAACGGTTACTGAAAATTTAGTAGAACTTAAAGATTCAATTGAACTCGATATCCATTAGCCTCTTCGCAGATTTAGAGGGTGACCTCAGCCACCTGAGAGGTACTTCGGTTTTTTCATTGATGGTGATAGAGATGTTTGCATCATAGCATTGGTGACCCAAGCTTGCCACTACTGTTGTCCTGGACTATGAGATCTGGCAGGTGGATGACTATAACGTCATTCTAAATTGACTTTAGAAGTGCACGTATATATGACTCTGCCAGAGGGTTGTTGTAGTCAGAGAGAGCAGCGGAAGCATGGTGGGCAAGATGCTTATGTCTATTTATAGACTAAAGCAGGCATAGCGGAAATGGATCATCTACTTTTGGTGTGAAACTCATGGTGTTTGACTTCATCAGAACAATAGATGAACCTGGTAAGAAGATAGTGTAGGGAGTACTGTCCTTGTATTTGGATGACATACTCCTGATGGGATGTAGTGTTCCTAGACTACGATCGGTTAAACTATGGTTGTCACAGGTGTTTCTCTGCATAGGATTTGGATAAAATATCAGGGATTCTGGTGACTAGATCTATGGTTTTAGATTTAGATTTAGGTAGTGTCCCAATCTGGGTACTTTGACACTATTCTAAAGTGTTTTAGAATGTACGACTCCTAACGTGGTGTTGTACCCGCAGATGATGGAGTCACCCTCTCTAAAGAGATGTCTTCTAGACTGATGAGGAGAGGAATTTGCATGAATGACATATCACTTGCTTAGGCAATTGAGTCAATCAGATGTCAAGTATCAGACCAGATATTGCTTTTGCACTATCTACAGTAAGCAAATATTAATCCAATCCTGTAGAAACAAAGGGAAGCGGTTATGAATATAAGAGGATGGTCTTGGTATATGGTAATGGCAACCTCTATTAGGAGGCGATTATCGTTTCTGGCTTCTAAGATGACCTGGAAGACATAGTGCCTGTCGGAGTTATAAGTTTACCCTCTTCTGAGGGACAGTGTGTTGGACAAAGATCCAAGCGAATACTAAGGTGGGCATGGCGTAGCGATGGATACATCCTAAGTAGTTTGTTTGATTTGGATGTTCATTTATGAACTTAGTCCCATCAACTATCCAGACAAGTTCTAGGCAGGTATCGTTCAATTCGGGTGATTGATGTTCTCTGCGAAGTTGAGATATAAAGATAAAGATAGAAAAATTATAGCGGATCCACTCATTGAAGCTATTTTTCAAACGCGGTTGTTTCTCAAACTCGGTTTGCGAAGCTGATTAGTAGAGAAGTTGGGTATTCGGTAGCACATGAGCTGTGGGTATGTGATACTGCAATAATTAGCCTTAAGTGCAAGTTGGAGATTATTGAATATAGTGCCCTCAAGGCAATTATTGTAATTACAGGCAGGCGATTATGATAATTGAAGGATTACCTATATTGGTAGAACAATCTTACTCGAGATGATAGTATGCTATCTTGTTTAACTTTATCATCATGTACAGGTATTATGTGGTATTACGGATCACTATTACATATTGATAGAGCTTTTAGGATTCTTGCTTAACTACTAAGGTTATGATAGCGGTCATGCAAGTGAGGCCTGGATAGTCCATAAGCAAATCCTTAAATGTCCCTAGTCATGGGAGTATTGAGACTGGGCATCGATATTCCAGAGTAAACTGGTGTATACGTTTCTTAACCCCAATGAGGGGCGATGGCCGGTCTCACGGTCATTGGTGTTCGTTGGTATCCAAAGATTGTATACATGTGCTCATTAGGTTATGAGTTACACTGGACGGACTCGCCAGGAACATGCTAGATGGTATTATACCTATTGTCAGGTAGCAATTCTCTGGTGACATGAGTACAGGTTAGTCTGTCGACCTGAGATCGTTATTTGTCTCGTGTGAGCTCCTACTGTGCTTTGATTACTACCCTACCATGGCTCTACTGAGTTGTGCAAACATGTTTTAGTTGGGTACAGTCCTGAGCCACATGGAGGTAATGAGCGGATTGTTAGGGATTCGTCTCTCCTACTATTGAGGAAAGATGTCGCACTGTGTTCGGTCGGTTTTTGTTGGATATGTATGCCCTAGATACCTGTATTGTATAAGATGCTAGGGATATATATGTACAGAAAAATCTTACTCAGTTGTATATAGTATATTATCTAAGATGTCTTTGTCTTAATATGTGTTTTTTTTTCTCTTGTTGCTTTATATTCCTTACACATATTGATAAAGACTCGATGCAACAATATACTATTATGGTTTGACTTTATCTTAACATGTGCATATGTTATACTTGATATCACATATGGCGGATACATGTTAATAAAGCCCGTAGGATCTTGCTTGACTACTGGCGTTATGATAGTAATCATACTTGTGGGAGTTGGGTAGTCCATAAGCACATCCTTAAAGGTCCCAAGTTGAAGGAATATCGAGACCGGGTATCGATATTTCAGAGTAGACTTGTGTATACGTTTCTAGACCCTGACGAGGGGCGATGGTTGGTCCCACAGCCATTGGTGTGATCACCTGATATTGTATACAGGTGCTCATTGGGGGTGAGTACACTGGACAGACTCGTTGAGAACCTCTATATGGTATTATACCTATCATCAGATAGCGGTTCTCAGGTGACATGAGTACAGGTTAGTCTTTAGACCTGAGATTATCATTTGTCCCGTGTGAGTTCCCACTGTGCTTTGATCACTACCCTACCACGGCTCTACTGAGACATGCAAACAGGTTTTGGTTGGGTACAGTCCCGAGCCATATGGAGGCAATGAGTGATTGTCAGGGATTCGTCTCTCCCGGTATAGGGAGTCGATATCGCATCGTTTCTGGTTGGCCAGAACCATAAGACTTTGTCCAACGCAGTTGAGATTTATGGATGGTTAGATCAGTAGTTTCTCAGATCGGTCCTGAGCCAAATCGACACGACTTATCAGGTTATTAGAGGTCTGACACTTACCACCCCTAGACCCAATATCCGATAATCTTAGACGGAGAGACCAGACTGTACGGAGATTGTCATGGATAGGCTCAGTAGGGGTCCGGATGAGCTTGCTCATCGGCCTTCTTTTCGATAGGTACCTAAGCAGCCGTTAGCTAGTGCCGTTGACGTGCTTGTGTTTAAACCCACTGCCATCGTAGTGTCGAGTATTTAGAGTTCCACACAGAAGGTTTCTCTGGTTTAGATGAAACGATGTGGTGGCCATATGATTATACATGCAGGGTTCCGATCGAATGATAATACTAGCCGGCTTTGGATTAAGCCGGATTATTAAATCAGGTATTGATTTAATAATTTACATATACATGTTTCGATATGTATATTGTAGTGTTATCCAGGTTTCAATCGGACGGTTGATGATACTAGCGGGCTTAGAATTAAGTCGATTTATTAAATCAGATATTGATTTAATGCTAGTATTATATTAGTAATATTATTCTATCTCTTGGATATTCGTATTTTGGTACGAATACGGGTATGTATATACGGTAGAAAGTATTTTGTATTTATACAAAATACCTTCTAGAAAATGACATCTCGTCATGTATTTTTCTATTTTGTTGAAAATAGAAAATGAGGTAGAAAAGGGTGAGATGGCATGAAGCATGGCTTTGGTATTTATTACAAAGACTATTGGAGTATGGTTGTGTTTAGAAAAAAAGGAAAAATACTTCATAGAAAAAGCTTTAGCCATTCTTCTTCTCATTATTCTTGACTTGCCATTCTCTCTCTTCTCTCTTGAGTTTATTCTCTTGTTTAAACCCTTATCATTTTCATGAGTTGAGAACCAAAGTGATTTGAGATAGAAAATCACTACTAAACATCGCCACATCATCTAAGCAAACTAGATTAGCAAACTTGTTTGCTTAGTTTGCTTCTTATTGAAGTAGGAGCTTGAATCAAGAACCTTCAGGTGGATCATCTAAGATTGAAGAGGCCGGCCACTAAGGTTGATTTAGGGGACCTCAAGGAGCTTAAAAAGAGGAGTGAAGACCCGAAGGACACGTGTCGTTAGGTATAACACTTTTTCACAGTAGCTAGACTTCTCTAGTTTGCTAGTTTTGATATTTGGTTAGATTCTAGGATGTGTTTTCTAGCGCCAAAGTTTTAAAAGTCAATGTTTTTCGTTTCGCAACGGCCGCGGTCAGCGGCCAGAGTACTAGGAATCCCAACAGCTATCACCATAAATCTCTGACCAGAATGGATGGGATTTACTGATTGCAACATTAGTAGTTTCTCGGTAGGTAATGAGCTTGACACCGATAACACTTATCGAGTTATTAGGGGTCTGACGTATACCAACCCTTTAGATTCGGTATGCGATACTCTTGGCCGGAATGGATGGGATTTACTAATTGCAAAATCATTAGTTTCTCGGTAGGTAATGAGCTTGAAACCGATACGACTTATCGAGATATTAGGGGTCTGACGTTTACCAACCCTTTAGATTCGGTATGCGATACTCTTTGATGAACAGACCGGACTGTAAGAAGACTGTCACTTATAGGCTCAGTAGATGTTTGGACGATCTTGTTTGTCGATCTTCTTTTCGTTTAATATCTGGGTAGCGGTTACGTACAGCTAGTACCGCTGACGTGCTTGTGGTTAAGCCCACTTCCAGCGTATTGTCGAGTCTTTAGAGTCCCATACAGAGGTTTTTCCGACTCTAGCGATATGATGTAGATGTGCGTATTGGATGCGTACCGGGGTTCGATTCAAACTAGTGTAGTGATACACTGATGGTAATCGGATATGGGGATATACTAGCCGGTCTTTTTGGAAAGACGGATATTAAATCAAGTGCTGATTTAATATATTGATACATGTATTGGCTATATATATTTACTAGTATATTGTCACTATTTATTTATATCTTATACATGTACTTATAATACATATGGAATATACATACATACATATATATATAATGTTACATTATCATATATATATATATATATATATTAATTGTTTTCCTTTTTCCTTTTATTCTCTTTATGTTATGTTGTGCCTAACTTATAGCACATGCTTGCCCACTTTCATCAAGTGGACAAGTGGTGGGGAGAGAAGGGGATGGACATGTGGAGATGAGATGAAAAATCTATGGTTGGGATCTTTTTCTATTATATTAAAAGGTTACAACCATTTAGAAATTGTAAAGGATTTTTCTAAGTCTTTTTCATTCTTATCTCCTTCATCTAGCTCTCTACTTCCTCCTCAATAATAAAAAGAGAATTCAAATGGAAATGGATTTGGTGAGATAAAAATAGAGTGACTTGCTACATCCCTAACTCTCCAATCCTAACAAAATTAGATTGTTAGTTTCTTCACAATTGCTTGGAGCAATGGGTAGAGATGAAGCCAGAGAAGGGTATCCTTAAGTGGATCATCTATGAAAAAAGGAGGTCTTCACCAAGCTTGTTCACTCATCCTAAGAGTCTAGCTAGAGTCTAACAAAAATTGGATCATATGAAGACGCTACAAAGGTTGTATTGCCCTCTACCTCATATGGAACCTCCTATGTATTTAGTTGCAAGTCCAATTCTTTAGCTAATGTTTCTAGTATGTAGATTTGAGCCCACTACTAATTTTGAAAACCGATTTGTGCTTGATCTAAAATCCTAGTAGAGTGCCTAAGGTCTACTAACAAAACCAACGGATAATGAGGATGGAAGATGAAGCTGCTCCAACTGATACAAGCCGTCCGCTCTACGACTGGTCTAAATCCGCCGACCGCTGCGGGTATCCTGCACATCACAAGAGGTGAAATTAAACGAGATAGTATAACCCAAATCAGCTAATTGAATGATGAAAATGAGATTCATAGTGAGTTGTGGAACATATAAAACAGATGATAAAGTAAGTGAAATGGATGACCCAGAAGTTGTTGTAATGTCACCATACTTGGTGACTGTAAGAGGAACACCGTTAGCAGTATAAATGAAAGAAGAATTCATAGGGGTGCAATTTTGAAGTACAGAAGAATCGAAAGTCATATGATGAGAAGCACATGAGTCAAATATCCAAGGGGTTGAGTTACACAAAGTGTCAGACAGTGCAGCAGGAGTGGAACTAGAGGAAGCACCAGTATATCCAAGGTTTTGAGCATCGAGATTTGCAAGCTCTGATAGTTGAGAAGGAGAAAGAGAGCTAAAACTCCGTAGAGGCTGTGGTGCAGGAGTTGATGAGACGGTTATGAGTTAAGCGTCTGCTAGAGTGACATAGGCAGCAGCTGTATGATGGGTATGGTATGACGACCGAGTCGGATAGTTTCATAACCAATGTTCTTCGAGTTTGCAGTTAGGACAGAGACCAAGAGGAGGACGAGATTGTCCATGACCATGATTATTACTGCCTCGATTAAATGTAGATGGACGAGATTGTGCAGAAAGTACTATAGCAGGAGTTGTTAGGAATATGTATGCCCTAGAGGCCATTATTGTATGATATAGTGAATGCTTGGACATATATATAGAGAACTTTCTTGCTCGACATGATAGTATGCTATCTGGTTACTCTTTATCTTAACATGCACGCTTATATTATTATACTGTCTCTCTGATACATGTTGATAAAGCCCTTAGGATGTTTGCTTGACTACCAAGACTATGATGCGGATCATACTACTGGGACTTGTATAGTCCACAAGCACATCCTTTAATTGTTCCTAGTCAAGGGGATATCGAGATAGGGCATCGATATTCCAGAGTAGACTAGTGTGTACGTTTCTTGACCCTGTATGGGACGATGGTTGATCCTATAACCATTGGTTTTTGACATCAAAAATTGTACACATGTGCTCAATAGAGAATGGGTACACCGAACAGGACTCGTCGAGAACTCCTAGATGGTATCATACCTATCGTCAGATAGCAGTTCTCTGGTGACACTGGTACAGGTTAGTCTGTAGACTCGAGATTGTCATAGTGTCTTGTGTGGTTTCCACTACGCTTTGATTTCCTCCCTACCACGGCTCAAAGGAGTCATGCAAACAGGTGGATTTTGGGTACAGTCCCGAGTCACATGGAGGTAGTGAGTGATAGGAGGGGTTTCGTCTCTCCCGGTATTGGGAGTTGATGTTGTGCTATGCTCGATTGGCTATAACAGTAAGTCCCTGGTCAGGGCTGATGAGATTTACTGGTAAGTGTTATCAGTAGTTTCTCGAACTGTTATGAGCCATATATCGGCATGATTTATCAAGTTACTGGGTTCTGATGATTCCACCCTTAGACTTGATATGTGTTCATCTCAGAAAACTGCATTTTAATACTGCTCATTCATTATCTATTTTTTGTATATATCAGTACTATTAACAGTGTCTGCTCAGTAGTTACAGATTACAAGTATCCGTGGCAAAATATTGGAAATACACTTAAAATCATGGATATAACGTTTGTGAGCCGACACTGCAACCGGAACTGGAAACCAACCGATATTTCATGAGTTTCTTTTCCCAACATGCATGTGTACACACTTTATCTAAATGGTCCAGCATATACAAGTGTGTACACTAGCTTGTTGGTTCATGGACCTAGAGAGGGGGGGCTGCCTATGGCACACAACTTATGCAAGTGAGGTGATGTGTGTTTAATGCAAAAAGATATGATGTGATGTGTAGCATCAAGTTTCCCTCTAAATCCCTGAGTGCAGACCAAATCCATAGAGACAAATCTAGATGCACCAGTGGACTTGTATATGATGTTAGAGATGTGGACTAATCCCTTTGATGTATATGATGTTCAACTATTAAGGGACTAATCCCTTTGATGTCAGCCATAGTCTAACCAAACGCCTGCCTATTAGATCTTAATACCGTCAAAAGCGCATTCTCTTGCTCTGAGGCTAGAGAAGCGGATATGATCACAGGTAAAGACTCATTCTCTCCTAAATATGCATATTTAAGATGAGAAGGTAAAAGTTTGAGATCTAATACGGGCGGAGAAACTATAGAAGGTGGGGTCAGCGAATGATATTCGGAGTCATGAAGAAGCTCGTAGCCTGCATAGGATATATATCGGAAGGTGAAGAGTCACAAAGTTCAGACTCAAGAGTGGAAAGAGTGTCCTCACTAAGATGTGCAAGATCAAATATTGATGTGCTAGTATTGTCGAGATCATCAAAGAAAAGTTCATCAACTTCACAGCTTTCAGTAACAATCTCGTGGATAGAACAGATATCAAATATATGAGCAAAGGGTTCAGACGGCTGACTTCCAATTTTATAGATGTTCAGTTCAATTGTCATTTTTTCAAAAGATAGGTTCATTGAACCGTTTCGACAATTAATGACAGCATTGGAAGTGGCAAGGAATGGTCGACCCAGAATCACCGGAATTTGGTTCTGTGGGTTTGCTACAGATTGTGTATCGAGAACAATAAAGTCCGCAAGGAATATAAATTCCCCGACTTTTATCAACACATCCTCCAGTTCACCCCTAGATTTGGTGATTGAATGGTCTGCCATTTGGAGAGTGCAATGAGCTGGTTTCAACTCTCCAATCCCTAACTGCTCGTAAACAGAATATGGAAGCAGGTTAACACTTGCACCAAGGTCAAGTAAAGCACGGTTAATGTTTTTACCCCCAATAGAAATCGAGATAGTAGGACATTCTGGGTCCTTACGTTTCTTTGGTAAATGTGGGGTAAAATCGGTGCTAACATTATTTGTCATGAATACTTTTTTGGGCACTTGAGTCTTTCTCTTCCTAGTGCACAAGTCTTTGAGAATTTTCATATAAACGGGAACTTGTTGAATAGCATCTAGGAAAGGGATATTGATGTCAACCTGTTTGAACATTTCCATAATCTTCTCCATATGTGGACTCGATTTGTTTCCCCTTAACCGATTCGGATAAGGAGCTTTAGCAATAATAGATGGGTCCAACATTGGAGAAGGTGGTGTGTGTGGAACTGATCCCAGAATAGGAGTGGGGATCGTCTTTGGTAGACTAGAAGAGGTATGCTGAGGGTTCGAGTCTTGAGGAAAACGAAGAATAGGCTCGCAAGAAGGTGGTGGAGTAGACGAACAAGGATCAGAAGTGGAAGTAGATATGGAAGTGGAAGGAAAAGTGGAAGTGAAAGCCGTGGTGTTATTGATTAATTCTTCATGATTTTCAATCTCTTCACCGACTTGATTATTCAGTACTCTTCTGGATCTCAACATTGTAATGTCATTCACATAGTAGTGTTGTGAATGTCCAGGATTCGGTAGGGGTTGAGACGGAAGTTTCCCTTTCTCTTTAGCACTCATCTCGGCTTTTAATTGTGCAATTTGTGCTTCCATCAATTTAATACTCTCAGATTGGGAGGCGGAGTTTTTCTTTATATCATCGACAGAAGACTTAACCTCAGCCGAAACTTGTATGAAATTTTTCAGAATCAAATTCATGGTTTGTGCGAGTGAAGACGGGTCATCAGTACCGGTCAACTGCAAAGGATTATACGGTGCAGATGTGTTGACCGGATTTTGAAAGTTTTGTGATTGGTAGGGGTGCTGACTTATTTGAAGTGGTTACTGTTGTGGTGGAGGAACCCTTTGGAAATTGTTTTGATTTGGAACCGTGTTTTGAGTTTGTTGTTGGTTCCAAGCAAAGTTAGGGTAATTCCTCCAACCCTGATTATAAGTGGAAGAGTACGGATCGTTTCTAGGTCTTTGTTGAAAAGCAGCATTGGTATGCTCTTGACCTTGAAATGGAGAATTTAAAGGACATTCTTCTGTAAGATGAGATGGATCAGAACAGCATCCACAGACAGTTTTGGAGTGTGACATCTGATTTAGGGAGGCTGCTAAAAATTTATGTTCCATAGCTTCGAGTTTCTTTTGCATTGCTGCCATTTCAGCTCTAACTCCTATGGAAACATCAAGTTGATGAATGCCACCCCTAAACGATGACTGGTTTACACTCTCCCATTGTAAAGTTTTCTTAGTGAAATCTTCTAAAAATCTCCAGGCTTCACCATCATCTTTATTCATGAAGGTGCCTTGACACATGGATTCAAGATTCTGTTTTGTTATAGGATTAATGCCCTCATATATGATTCTGCACAGAACCCATCAAGGAATTTCATGATGAGGACATTGAACTAACAGATCCTTGAAGCGTTAAAAACACTTCGAGAATGGTTCATTTGGAAGCTGGGTAAGTTGATTTATTTCGCTACGGACTCGAGCTGTCTTATGAATAGGGTAGAATTTCTTTAGGAAAGCTGTCACGAATTCTCCCCAGTTCGAAATAGAATGTGCGGCTGTGTTATAAAGCCACTTCTCGGCTATATCGCACAAAGTGAATGGGAGAAGACGTAATCTCATAGCATCTACAGAAAGCTATGAAGTACCCATCATAGCGCATACATTTTCAAATTTGGTAATAAAGACATATGCGTCTTCAGACTCGAGATCGTGAAATTTTGGTAAAAGATTGATGTATTGTGGTTTGATTTCGAAATTGTCCCCATTTGCTGGTGGAATGGTGAGACAGGTCGAAAGTAGACCTCGCATAGGGTAACATCTCTCTTGGAGAGAGATGCGGGGCGGATTCTGCGCACCTGCGGACGGTGGCAGAGTAGTGTTAAAGAAATTCGATGGAGAACCGTCCATCGAAGTGGGTGTAGTAGTGGGTGAAGGAAAAGTAGATGTAGAATTACCGACTTCGGAGTCGATAGGAGGAACACGGACAAGACGGGCACTAGAATCCCGTGTCCAGCCGAGCATGCACTAAATGGTTTAGCACAAGTAGCAGCGTTGTGAATATTAAGGAAAAGATGAGTTGGTGTTTGGTTTGAAAAAATAGACGGATTTTTGAAAAATTCACACAAACAATGCACAAGCAACCCTAAATCTAGTGGTCACATAAGTCAAGGCTTTAGATCGCTGCTAGACTTCCAGAAGACAAGTCACAAGATAGATTCTCTACTGCCTCTTTGCCCCTTCTGTGGCCGGGTAAGTGCCAGGTAAGTGGGAGGTTCTCCACTACATAAGTAGTGGGCTTAATTAAGTAACCACTTACCTTAGACACACTTGCCTTAGACACCACAAAAGAAACGCGGATAAGCAATAGATTACCCACGACCTCCTTCTATCCTATGTGAGCGCGACGGTCCTTAAAGTCTTGTCTAGTTATTTTTTAGTTAATGAGGGTGATGCGGATGCAAGTTTGTGATTTCAGGGTCTTAGGAAGGGTAATGAACTCTCCACCTAATCTGAATTTGGTCTTTTGCCCCTTAATTTCTGTGTTAAAATATGCAAACAACTAAGATCAAATACGCAACAATTTTTCTTTTTAGGGGCGCTGCGAATTTTTGCAAAGAAACCTGGAGAAATTGGTTAATGGAGCAGATCCGAGAGGAGATAAGAAAGACATAGATTCACCTAGAAAATTTTGTGCAGTGAAGCCCTAATATCGCGGCGGAACCGCCACAATAAGCCCTTGATGTCGCGGATGCGCGATTGTATAGTGTAATTCCTGCACAAAAATTTCAGCAACTGCTCCAATTGCCTCTCTGGACTTTTTGAGATGTCCTGAAAAATTTTCCTCTCGCTCCAGAGATTTCAGATCTCCTTGCAACAAATCACAACAAATCGTTAAGTGCTTGTTGCGAATTTTGATCTAAAAATTCTGATGGAATAATAAATTTTCCAACTCAAATTACTAAAAAACGAACAAATTAGCACACGATCCCCAGCAACGGCGCCATTTGATTGATCATCTTCATGTGTATGGAAATGTTTTAATCACAACCAAAGAAATTTATACCGCAATCAATAATGGTGTCTATTATAGTTTCGTTAGCGAGAGCGGATCGTCCACTAAGGTTGTGTGAATTTGTTTGAATTTGTTTTAGTTGAGTTGAAAAGAAAAGATAAAAGAAAATGATTTAATATTTGTGAAATTTAGTTTCAAGAAACATGAAGAAATTAGATCTAAAATCAAGAATTAATAAAGATCAAGAAAATGTCCAAACCAATTGAATTCTCAAGATTTGTAAAGTAGCTTGTAGAAATCAATCAAATTGATGGTGATGATGAATACTAATGATGACGAATTCTTATCTATTGAGGATTTGTTACTAGATCGATGACGATCAATGAGATTTAGAGATCTATTGAAGAAACTATGATTTCTCTTTCACCATCCCTTGTCTTTACCTTGATTATCATTCAAATTCTAACCTCTAGCAAATTAAATCACCGATCATTGATCTCTAATTTGGAACGAAAACATTCAAGAAAGTGATCTCGCTCAAATTTGGTCTTCGATGATTCAATTTCCTAAAGTTTACAAAACTCATAAAACTTAAGAATCGTTCAAGAATTTCATCATCATCATCTACCTATTCTCTCGATTCCGCTACAAGCGGAGATTTCACTCACATATCATGAAAAGGGAAAGAATCAAGAATCAGTAACTTTTCATAATGTCAGAATGTAAAGAAAAGCAAGATTTATAATTTTCACCTTTATTAATCAACGATTAGGTACAATTCACTCAAAGATTACAAGATTTGAGGAGGCAATTAGATCCGCCGAAATTAGCTTCGCATCGATCTTCTTGAGTCGCGGATCATCATGGATCTCTTGCTTGGATGAAGATCGGCGTTGCTTCAAAGGCTCGTTGAAGGCTTGCTTGCGATGCTTCTCGATGAATCTTGATTTGTCTTTGGAATTGGATTTTGGCTAGGGTTTTGAGTTACAAGTTGTGTCACTCAATTTGTAGGTGAATTGATGTATATTGACCAACAACTCAACTACTATTGAACAAAACTTTGTAATGAAGCCATAGATGCCCTTTTATAGTTTTCTCTCAAGCTTCCCCTAGAAGCTAGGTCAATCTTTTCAAGGAAGCTTGGTTGTTATGAGGCTTGCATGAGAAGCTTGGTAGGTATCAAGCTTGCACAAGAAGCTTGGCTGTTAGAAGGGAAGCTTCTGGAGAAATATAGGGACTTTGCAGCGTCTTGAAGAAGTTTGACCGTTGAAGAGAACCTCTGCAAAAAGTTCCCACCATCGACGAGTCAGAACGGCCGTGGATCCGCGGCGGATCGGCCTGACTCGGCCGTGGATCCGCGACCCTTTGGGTGACTCGGTGCATGCATTTCCTGGTATCTTCTGGTTTTATCTTTATGGTTATTTCCTGATGCCTGAAATCTTATATTTCTTTCTTGATTGTTGCCAGATCTCAAGTCTTTGACTTGCTGTATTTTATCGGCACTTTTAGCAGTTCCGGCTCTTTAACCTGGAGAATTTCCTGCACATAATCTCGAGACAAGTGTTAAGATTTACAGATCAATGCGAGTAGTAATAAACACTTAGTTTCCCTTTAGAATGTCTATTATAATTATAACACAGGGTATTTGGTATTTTCCAGGTGAATTCGTAATCTGTGTTATATTTACAATAAACACCCGTACATGATTGATAAGAGTAGGGAAATTGACGTGTTGAGAATGCAATATTTTCGACTGATTAAATTCCCCCCAACTTAATTTTGGTCATCTCGAGCAAACATCATTTATTTTTATTTAAGAGAAGAAGAAAATATAAGAAAAGGAAAAACTAACTAGCACACTTTTGTAGGCAAACACGATTGTACTGAGCATGTGCAATAAGCCTTTAAATCTCTAGGTGTCCCTAGTAGGAGGAGTGTTGTCTCCTGAGGGTTTTCAGCGGATTGCACCCACAAAATCCCATAATAAAAGGAAGACTGTGAAAGTTACATTTAAAGATAAGAATTGTAAAAGAAAGACTTTGAAAATTAGAGTTTCCAACTAATACTAGCTTTTCAGTTGCTATGAGCCCTATCTTAATAGCCATGAAAAGATGTTAGAAATCACATTATCCCTCAATAAAACATCATCTTTAGTCTTCATTCCTACCTTTCTTCCAAACATTGATCATATACCCCTACGTGTGTTTAAAGAACATCCCTACACTTGGAGAATTCAATTCAAGCTATTATACTCTTGTACATTTACCTCAGTACTTTTTAATCAAATATTTAGATGGAATTTGCTCACACATTTTTCATGCGACCGTTAATACTTCTTGAGGTACTAACCGACCGATTACTCATGTGCTTGCTGATTAGGTGTATTAGTATTTTCCTCGTCTTGCACCACCTAAGGCTTAGCAGTGACTCCCAAACCAGTTGGTCTAAGGCACTAGGTGATGAAGCACCCTCGTTATATTTTTTTATTGCTGCCTTGGTGTTTACAAAACCAGTGTTCATTTTTCTATACCATTTTATCTTTTATTTATTTATAATTTCCTTCATACTTTGGCTTTTGGATAAGAGCATTTCAAGGTATCCTCTACTATCCCGAATTTCAAGACATGTGTAAGTGCGTATAGTAGGGTATCAACATTCAAATGTCTGGCTTCCAGAATAGGAACTATTTTTCAGACTTATTTTTATCCTCAGATTAGTGACTTCTTTCATCTTACAAACCCTTGGGACAACGGCTCATAACTACTTATTACTAGTTTCGTTTAAAAAAACTTCTTACTTTCTTGGTTTTCTTAAATTATTCTAATCTTTTAGATGCAATTTTTCACTATCTAATCTTTTATTATAAAATTAAATATTAAATATATTTTTTTAATAAATGTTTTGTGCTTATGCAAAGTATGATGCAAAGTGATGCGTAAATAAGCACAAACCTCCCCCAAACTTGTTTAGAACAATGTCCTCACTGTTGCCATCTGTTTAAGCTCAGAAACCTGTAAACTTGGGAGGACAAATTGTTAAAGGGAACATGAAATATGATCGTGAAAATCTCTCCCAAACTTATTCTTTTATTTCTGTACAAGAATTTTTATTGTTTTGTTTGTTATTTTTTCTATTTTTTTATAAAATGTATGTACAAGTTGACTCACCTCCATTCTAAAGATGTGACAAAATTACCAAATCATGGAGGTGAGGTGGAGGAAAATCAGTCATTATAAAGCGGCTCCTGTAAAAACAGGAGCTCCTCCGAGGGGTCAGTGGAAAAATACGGTTTTAGTCTATGTCTATTTACTTTAAAAATTGTACCATTTTCAACCTCAACTGCCCTGTGCGGGTATACACTCCGCACAACAAAAGTTTCTTTCCACCAAAATCGTAGCTTACCCACATGAAGATGGAGTCGTGAATCATACAGAAGGACTTGTTGACCAGGTGTAAAAGTTTTTCTCAAAATATTTTTATCGTGAAATACCTTAGTCCGATTCTTTACTGTTGGATATATGTATGCCCTATAGGCCATTATGAGATAGTGTATGTACTGATGTGTATATATATATTCAGAGAACAGTCTTGCTCGACATGATAGTATACTATCTGTTTCTCTTTATCATATGTTCACTTGATCATGTTTATACTCATTTGGTACATGTTGATAAAGCCCTAAGGATATTGGCTTGACTACTGGGATTATGATGTGGATAATACTAGTGGGACACCTGTAGTTTATAAGCATATCCTTGAAATGTTCCTAGTCGTAGGTATATCGAGACAGGGCATCGATATTCCAATGTAGACTAGCGTATACCATTCTTGTTCCATATGATGGGCGATGGATTATCCCATACCCGTCTGGTGTGTTGACACCAAAGCTAGTATACGGGTGCTCAGTGAGACTGGGTATACTGAACGGACTCACCGAGAACTCCTATGTGGTATTATATCATACGTCGGATATCAGTTCTCAGGTGACACTAGTACATGTTAGTCTGTATACCCGAGATCGCCATAAAGTCTTGTGTCCTCCCACTGTACTTTGATCTCCACCCTACTACGGCTCCATTGAGTCGTATAAACAGGTGGATTTTGGGTACAGTCCCGAGGCATATGGAGGCAGTGAGCGATATGAGGGGTTTCGTCTCTCCCAGTATTGGGGGTTGATGCTGTGCTGTGCACGATTGGCTATAACAGGAAGTCCCTGACCAGGGCTGCTGAGATATTACTGATAAGTGTTATCAGTAATTTCTCGATCTGTTATGGACCATATACCGGCTTGACTTGTTGAGTTATTGGGGTCGACGACTCTATCCTAGACTCAATATGCAGCATATCTGACGAAGAGACCGGACTGTACGGTAAGTGTTGCCAGTTGGATTGACGGGAGTTTTGACAGGTTCGCTTGTTCTTCTTCTGATCGCTCAATACCCGGATGGCCGTTACGTTTAGCTGATCGCTTGCGGCTTGTAGGTGTTTGATATGATCATTACCTACTGCTGGCGTATTGACGAGTCTTAGAGTCCCACATAGAAGTTTCCAGGCTTAGGCGAAACGAAGTGGTGTGCATATGATATATATGCGGAAGCTCGATTAAATACGAGTATTTGATACCGTATTTTAATAGAGCGTTTTATATTAGTCGGGTCGTATGAGATATGACCGGTTTATTAAATCAAGTGTTGATTTAATATTGATTTTTATCTCATTTATTTAAACCCTTTTCTTTTGATGGATGCATGCATGTATATGTACATGTGATGTGCATACACACATACATACATGCATTTGTATCATGTTTGATGATACAACATAGATGGCAATATAAGACTCACATGGTTCATAATTATATATATGGATATTTTTGTATTTAGTTAAAGATAAAGGAAAATAAATAATGACTCATTTCTTCACAAATGACTCATTGTTTCTACACATTTCCATGGTTGACCTTTGACTTAACTATGGTTTATTTTCCTTTGCCTTTTAACTCATGACAAAATATCTAGATATTATTATTAACCATGGTTTCTATTATGATATTTATTTCTCTCTCATTTTCATTTTGCATTATTATTCATTCAAAAGAAAAATATCAAGCCATCTTCATCTTCCTCTCTCTAGCTCTCTCTTGAGTTCTAAATTGAGTGAGATTAAAAGAAAGAAAGGGTTTTAAGTGAGAATCTAAACCACTTCATCATCCTACACACCTCTTGCTACTTTGTGTAGGGTATTTGCTTCAAGGATTTCATAGATTAAGAGAAGCAACAAGTTTTGAGCAAAGGACTTCGGGTGGATCGTCGTGGACTTGAAAGTGATCTAGCGAACCGTTCCAAACCAAAGGAGATCCAAGGAGTTGCCCTAGGAGGTCTACAAAAGTTGTAGTCTCTCCACTTAGTGTTAGATTATCTTTTATATGTGATACTTTTAATTGTTACTCTATAATTCTAGTTCGATTCCTAGTTAAGTTTACTTAGCACCTCATAAAATTAAAGTTATGGCATGTGTGATACTTCCAAACCTTATACAAGGTGTTAAGGAAACCCTACAGTGGTATCAGAGCCAGGCTAGAGCTTTGGAGTAACCTAGACAACGTTAAAAATCTCGAACGAACGAAATACGACGCCCGGGAGGTGCTCTCTGGAAATTTTTCAAAAACGTGGATTTTTTCACATTAGAAATACTTAAAAAGTTCAGCAGGGTATTCTATGGGCCCACAAGAAATATGAACCCCTATTTTCACTAAAGGACCGCGGAACCGCGGTAAGAATGGACATTCCGCGGCGGTTCCGCGGCGCCTTTGGTGCAGGTGGGGCCGTATTTTCTTATGCTGGCCCGTATGTACTTTGTATAGTTTCTGGTAATTTTTAAAACTGCTCAAGTGTTGAGCTTTCTGAGAAGTCTTTGGGTGTTCAATCATTCGATCGAATGTTTTAACTGCGCCTAGTTTATTAGTATGTGATACAATAATTGGAATCTACAAATTTGTTTGTTGCGTGTAAATCTAGCAGTTCGGTCTTGGGAATAAACGGAAATCTTGTTGAATTATCCGGTTTGTTTTGAAAAGGTATTTTCATAGATGAGACCCAAATGCGAGCTTTACATTGTTAGGCATGAAATCTTGTATATGTGATATTCCGGGTTTGTGTTGTCTAAAGGCAATTACGATTCCAATTGTTGTAGTTTTTCATTTTATTTCTCTATGACCGTAAATGTAGTATATAGTTGTATCGCCGGTTTTCATTGCTATACATCAACGAAAATCGGTATATGCATACTTACTTACATTGATGATATTTGATATTATGTGTCGATGAGATTTGATGTGCAGGATTGTCGTGAATGAATAGCCCGGGGTTTTATGTGAGATGAGAGTTTTCTTTTCATTCATGTAAAATTAAATTGTATGTAATATTCTTTTATTTGGGGCACTTCCGGGTTGAGGTTGATATCATCAGTGTTGTATATTATTTACTTTTCCGCATTAGGATAGACCCAAGGAGGAGGGCACAAGTGACCGGGTTCTAGGGTTCAGTGGGAGGCCATCTCGAGGAGTCGAGACCGGGTCTCCTAAACTCCAGAATTGGTAGGGTCGCTTGCCACTCTTGTAGGGGTCTAAGGGTGTGGGCTTGGCTATTCATCGCGACCGTGGAATCCGTATTTTTATTGCTGGCTAAATACAAAATACGGACCTCCTAGATATCCTATATTAAATGTGCTTCTGATACTTTTATTATCTGATGTGATCATTTAATATATATCTGAGATGAATGCGTTATTATATATATGATATATAATAGACGTTACTTATGTTTTGCACCCGCACTAGCCCCGTCCTAGTATGCCGTTAGTTAAGTAACCTAACGGTGCATATCAGGACACTGTGGCGAATGCGAGTGGCATAAGCGTACGTTATATTTTCGTTTCTTTCTGTGATGGCTTAGGATTTAAATGATGGGACTACATTAATGAGATTAATGTAAAAGATAAATGAACCTAAAAAGATGTTGTAGAATCGGATTTGAAACACACTCGACCTTTAATGAAAAAGCAAGTTTCAAAATGCAGAGCTTAAGCCACTCCTTTTAAACCTATTGGATTCTACAACGATATCAAGTTCAAAGTGTTAAAAGTTTTCTTAAAAACTATCCGCAGCCCTCCGTCATTTTAGGAAGTAGAGTACTTAGTATTCGTGCTGCGTATTTTGAATTTAGTTAAGGCACAGTGAACGGTAGCTAAGTGATGTCTTCCTACACTGCATATGATGCAGATTAGTTAGTACATTTATATGATTATGTTGACTTTAGTTAAGGGTCATATGGGTGGGTCTAGTTAATCACGAAATGACGGGAAGAACTTAACTAGTACTTATGATATGTTGACTTTAGTTAAGGTCATGAGTACTAGGGGTAAAAATCATATCGGGAATTTCAAAAGTTGAAATTTACAATGAGATTGTATACCTTCTATATGATAGTAGGATCTCGATCCCACTGCGAGCAAAAGTTGCTCCCGGGAGAATTTTGCACTTTGCAATTAGCTAACCCAGTAGGTGTCTAGAAAGGTGTCAAACGGGGCTACGTCTCTGGGAAGATAAGGTTTATTTTAATTAGGTCCGTGCGAAAGCACGGGGAACCTCCCTCAAGTATCGACACTGGCCTGGCTGAACGGTTAGCGAAGTTGTAAAATGTAATTAATCCCGGCTAGTTTTCTTTTTAAAAGGGTTTAAAGAAAATTTGATAAAAACAGTGGGAGACATTGATTAGACAAGATAATAACCAATCTGATCTTTGCAAGAGCTTTCGCTAAGTGTATTCTTTTCTCTCTCTTAATGGCAGATACCTATGACAGGACTTAAGCTTCTATTAGATAAAAACAAGCTGAATGAGACCAACTATAAAGACTGGCTGAGGAATCTAAACATTGCCATGACTTATGATAAAGTATCATATGTCCTCACGGCTTCAACCCCGCCCACCCTAGGTCCTAAACCTTCAGTTGCGGATAAGGAAATCCGCAAGACATGGGACGCTGACTGTGCTACGGCTAAATGCCTCGCGCTTGCATCGATGGATAACACACATCAGAAGCAGCACGAGAATATGGACGTACAAGCCATATTCCTCCATATAAAAGAGTTGTATGGAGAGCAATCTCGCGTATTACGATACAAAGCATCTAGAAAACTATTTCAGATATGAATGTCCGCTGGCACAGCAGTAGGGGACCACGTTCTGAAGATGATAGCTCTCATAGAAGAGCTTGAGGACCTTGGATGGACAATGGACAATGAACAATATACGGATATTATTCTGCAGTCTCTTCCCTCCACCTTTGCTCAGTTCGTAGTTAACTTCAACATACACAACATGGAGAAGGAACTACCTGAACTCCTTAATATGTTAAGGAGTGCAGAGAGCACGCTGAAGTCAGTAAGGACTCCCGTTTCGTATGTTGGGCCATCATCCTCCTTTCGCCTGAAGGCTATGGCCAAGGGAAAGATGAAGAAGAAACCCACCAAATCTAAGGGTGGAGTCAAAAAGGTTAAGGGGAAAGACAAGTCCAAGGTTGGGGAATCGGGAAAAGGAGAATGTTTCCACTGCAAAAAGACGGGACACTGGAAGCGGAACTGTACTGAGTACCTTGAACTCAAGAAGAAGCATGTTGATGCTTCAGCTTCAGGTGTGTTCGTAGTTGAGAACTATTTTTCAATTAACTCTGCTTCCTGGGTATTAGATACCGGTTCAAGTTCTCATATTTGCAATTCTGTGCAGGCGTTGAGAAATAGCAGAGTTCTGAAGACAGGTGATCATACTCTCCAAGTTGGAAATGGTTCCAATGTAAATGCAGTTTCAGTGGGAGAGTATCACCTTGGGTTGCTGTCGGGTTGTATATTGGTTTTGAACCCATGTTATTTTGTGCCAAGTATGCTTTGTAATATTATATCCGTTTATTTGTTAGATAATGAAAGATATCATTTTGCTGTGCAACACAATGTTATGAACATTAGACTTAATTAAGAGTTGATTGGTTGTGGTACACTAAATAACGGGATATACGTCCCTAATCAACACGCGGTTTTCAACGTTCAACACACAAATAAAAGAAAATTTTCAGATATAAATGAACCTTTTTTTTGGCAATGTAGACTTGGTCATATTAATGAAACAAGACTAAACAAGTTTCATAAAGATGGATATTTAAATTGTTTTGAGTATAAATCTTATGCAACTTGCCAGTCTTGTATCAAAGGTAAAATGACCAAAACTCCGTTTACAGGACACGGAGAAAGAGCTACTGAGCTCTTAGGCCTCATACATAGTGATGTATGTGGGCCAATGTCTACACATGCAAGAGGCGGTTTTTCTTACTTCATAACTTTTACTGATGATTTCTCAAGATTCGGTCATGTGTATTTGATAAAGCATAAGTCTGAAGCTTTCGAGAAATTCAAGGAGTATAAACTTGAAGTAGAAAACCAAACAGGAAAGAGTATCAAGATACTTCGATCAGATCGAGGTGGAGAGTACTTAAGTACCGAGTTCTTGGAATTCCTAAAAGAGAATGGGATTCTCTCTCAGCTCACTCCACCTTACACATCACAGCACAACGGTGTGTCAGAGCGGCGGAATCGTACCCTATTAGATATGGTACGATCCATGATGAGTGATTCTGAGTTACCTCTCTCGTTTTGGGGGCATGCATTGGAAACAACAG
Organism: Agapanthus africanus; assembly: GCA_030015575.1. NCBI lineage: Eukaryota > Viridiplantae > Streptophyta > Magnoliopsida > Asparagales > Amaryllidaceae > Agapanthus > Agapanthus africanus. Next base: position 661,405,323 of record CM057342.1, on the reverse strand, counting down.
CTTTTCTGTTAAACAAAGTTCCAACCAAGACCGTGTCTACCACTCCATATGAGATATGGCATGGGAAGAAACCATCTCTTAAAAGAGTTAAGATTTGGGGTTTTCCGGCTTTTGTCAAAAAGCAGAATCCAAAAAAACTCGAGACACGATAAGTCAAATGTATATTTGTAGGATATCCAAAACATTCGTTTGGGTATCTTTTCTACCACAAGGAGGAACAAAAGGTGTTTGTTTCTCAATATGCTACATTTTTAGAAAATGAAATTTTTTCAAATGATGCTGATGGCAATGTGGTAGATCTAGAAGAGGTTCTAGAGACACAAGTTACAAATGACGACTTGGTTGAACCTGATGTTATAACGGAATTGAATGAACCTCAGTCACTCCGTAGATCTGGTAGGACTTCTCGCCCACCGGAGAGATACTATGGTTTTCTCATTGATGGTGATAGAGGATTGCATCATGGATGATGATGAACCTGCCAGTTTTCATCAGGCTATCATGAATGGTGACTCTGTGAAATGGATGGATGCCATGAGATCCGAAATGGAGTCCATGTACACCAACAAAGTATGGACTTTGGAAGATGTACCCTCCGGGATAAAACCTGTGGGTTGCAAATGGATCTTTAAAAGAAAGATCGGTGTAGATGGACAGGTAGAGACCTATAAAGCAAGGTTGATAGCGAAAGGTTTTCGTCAAAGACCATGTTTGGACTATGATGAGACTTTTTCTCCGGTAGCCATGCTCAAATCCATTCGGATCCTACTTGCTATTGCTGCTCACTACGACTATGAAATCTGGCAGATGGACGTTAAAACTGTATATCTAAATGGTGATTTAGATGAATGCGTTTATATGGATCAGCCAGAGGGCTTCATTGACAGTGAGAGCAGCGGAAAAGCATGTAAGTTGCTTAAATCCATTTATGGATTAAAGCAGGCATCACGGAGTTGGAACATCTATTTTGATGATGTTATCAAAGAGTTTGATTTCATCAAAAATCCAGATGAACCTTGTGTTTATAAGAAGACTGTAGGGACAAATGTCGCATTCCTCGTATTGTACGTGGATGACATACTTCTGATAGGAAATGATTTCCTATGCTACAATCGGTCAAATCATTCTTATCACAAAGGTTCTCCGTGAAGGACCTGGGTGATGCCACATACATATTGGGCATACGGATCTATAAGGATAGATCCAAACAGTTATTGGGATTGTCCCAAACCAAGTACATTAACACCATCCTAAAGAGGTTTAGTATGGAAAACTCCAAGCGGGGTGCCTTACCTGCTTGCCACAGAGTCACTCTCTCAAAGGACGATTGTCCAAAGTCTGATAAAGAGAGAGCTCGAATGAGCATTTTTCCCTATGCTTCGGCAGTAGGATCGATAATGTATGTGATGTTATATACACACCCTGATGTTTCTTATGCACTTAGTGTAGTAAGCAGGTATCAGTCAAACCCAGGGGAGAATCACTGGACTGCTGTGAAGAACATTCTTAAGTACTTGCGAAGGACTAAAGAATTGTTCTTGGTGTATGGTAACGGGGATCTCCAAATGGAGGCCTTTACCGATTCGAGCTTCCAGAGTGACAAGGATGACAACAAGTCTATCTCAGGGTTTGCACTTACCCTCAATGGAAGGACGGTCAGTTGGAAGAGTTTCAAACAGGATACCGTTGCAGACTCAACGATGGAAGCTGAATATATTGCTGCAAATGATGCTGCCAAGGAAGCCGTCTGGATGAGAAAGTTCATCGCGGAGCTAGGAGTAGTTCCAACCATTATTGATCCAATACCTTTGTATTGTGACAATAATGGGGTTATGGCGTTGGCCAAAGAGCCAGGTCCCATCAGAAGTCCAGACACATCCTGAGGCGATATCATATGATCCAGGAGATAGTTGATCGCCACGAGATCGAGATTAAGAGAGTAGATACAAAGAACAACGCTGCGGATCTATTCACCAAGGCCCTCCCTCAGCTGCAGCATGAGCGACTTTTTGAGATGTTGGGTATGAGATACGCCAATAACTGGCCTTAGTGCAAGTGGGAGATTGTTGGATATATGTATGCCCTAGAGGCCATTATGAAATAGTGTATGTACTGATGTGTGTGTGTGTGTGTATTCAGATGACAGTCTTGCTCGACATGATAGTATGCTATCTGGTTTCTCTTTATCATATGTTCACTTGATCATGTTTATACTCATTTGGTACATGTTGATAAAGCCCTAAGGATATTGTCTTGACTACTGGGATTATGATGTGGATCATACTAGTGGGACACCTGTAGTTTATAAGCATATCCTTGAAATGTTCCTAGTCGTAGGTATATCGAGACATGGCATCGATATTCCAGTGTAGACTAGCGTATACCATTCTTGTTATATATGATATGCGATGGATGATCCCATATCCGTCTGGTGTGTTGACACCAAAGATAGTATACGGGTGCTTAGTGAGACTGGGTACACTGAGCAGATTCACCAAGAACTCCTATGTGATATTATATCATACGTCGGATAGCAGTTCTCAGGTGACACTAGTACAGGTTAGTCTGTAGACTCGAGATCGCCATAGAGTCTTGTGTGTCCTCCCACTGTACTTTGATCTCCACCCTACTTCGGCTCTACTGAGTCAAAACAGGTGGATTTTGGGTACAGTCCCGAGGCATATGGAGGCAGTGAGCGATAGTAGGGGTTTCGTCTCTCCCGGTATTGGGGGTTGATGCTGTGCTGTGCACGATTGGCTATAATAGGAAGTCCCTGGCCAGGGCTGCTGAGATATTACTGATAAGTGTTATCAGTAATTTCTCGATCTGTTATGGACCATATACCGGCATGACTTGTTGAGTTATTGGGGTCGACGATTCCATCCCTAGACTCAATATGCATCATATCTGACGAAGAGACCGGACTGTACGGTAAGTGTTGCCAGTTGGATTGACGGGAGTTTTGACAGGTTCGCTTGTTCTTCTTCTGATCGCTCAATACCCGGGTGGCCGTTACGTTTAGCTGACCGCTTGCGGCTTGTAGGTGTTTGATATGATCATCACCTACTGCTGGCGTATTGATGAGTCTTAGAGTCCCACATAGAAGTTTCTTGGCTCAGGCGAAACGAAGTGGTGTGCATATGAGATATGTGCGGAAGCTCGATTAAATACGAGTATTTGATACCGTATTTTAATCGGGCATTTTATATTAGTCGGGTCGTATAAGATATGAACGGTTTATTAAATCAAGTGTTGATTTAATATTGACTTTTATCTCATTTATTTAAACCCTTTTCTTTTGATGGATGCATGCATGTATATGTACATGTGATGTGCATACACACATACATACATGCATTTGTATCATGTTTGATGATACAACATAGATGGCAATATAAGAATCACATGGTTCATAATTATATATATGGATATTTTTTTATTTAGTTAAAGATAAAGGAAAATAAATAATGATTCATTTCTTCACAAATGACTCATTGTTTCTACACATTTCCTTGGTTGACCTTTGACTTAACCATGGTTTATTTTCCTTTTCCATTTAACTCATGACAAAATATCTAGATATTATTATTAACCATGGTTTCTATTATGATATTTATCTCTCTCTCATTTTCATTTTGCATTATTATTCATCCAAAAGAAAAATATCAAGCCATCTTCATCTTCCTCTCTCTAGCTCTCTCTTGAGTTCTAAATTGAGTGAGATTAAAAGAAAGAAAGGGTTTTAAGTGAGAATCTAAACCACTTCATCATCCTACACACCTCTTGCTACTTTTTGTAGGGTGTTTGCTTCAAAGATTTCATAGATCAAGAGAAGCAACAAACTTTGAGCAAAGGACTTCGGGTGGATCGTCGTGGACTTGGAAGTGATCTAGCAAACCGTTCCAAACCAAAGGAGATCTAAGGAATTGCCCTAGGAGGTCTACAAAGGTTGTAGTCCCTACACTTAGTGTTAGATTATCTTTTATATGTGATACTTTTAAATGTTACTCTATAATTCTAGTTCGATTCCTAGTTAAGTTTACTTAGCACCTCATAAAATTAAAGTTATGGCATGTGTGATGCTTCCAAACCCTATACAAGGTGTTAAGGAAACCCTACATTTACAATCACAGTATTATCGTAAGCTTCATCGCGGAGTTCGCTTAGCTCGTTTAATTGCAGCTTCCGAAAGTTGCAGGCTTGATTTAAGTCAAAATTAAGTTCTCTAATGGCCCACATTGCTTTGTGCTCAATCTCGACCGGAAGGTGACAAGCCTTACCAAACACTAGTCTGTAAGGAGACATACCTAGATCGGTTTTATATGCAGTTCAGAATTCCCAAAGAGCATCTGTCAATTTGGTTGACCAATATTTTAGATTTTTAGAAACTGTTTTCTCCAAAATTTGTTTGATTTGTCTGTTGGAAACCTCAGCTTGCCCGCTCGTTTGGGGATGATAGGGTATAGAAAGTTTGTGGTTGATTGCATATTTCCGCATCAAAGTCTCGAAAGACCGATTGCAGAAATGTGTCCGGTTATCGCTAATGATAGCGCGAGGGTGTCCAAATCGCAAAAAGATATTTTCTTTAAGGAACCTAATAGCAACCTTGTTGTCATTAGTACGACAAGGAATAACTTCAATCCATTTCGAGACTTAATCAACCGCAAGCAATATGTACAAATTCCTAAGGAGTTGGGAAAAGGACCCATAAAGTCAATACCCCAAACGTCAAAAATTTCAACCACCAAGATGGGTTGAAGTGGCATCTCATTTCTCCGAGAAATCCTACCCGTGTGTAAGCACTGTGCACAGGTTTTGCAATGATCAAATGCATCTTTGAATAAAGTCGACCAATAAAAATCGCATTGCAAAACCTTTTCCGCTGTCTTTCGAGGACCGAAATGACCCCCCCATGCCTGATCATGACAAAAAGATACAACACTCTTGAATTCATCATTAGGGACACATCTGCGAATGATCTGATCAAGACAATACTTAAACAGATACGGTTCATCCCAGTAAAAATGTTTTACTTGGGATGGAAATCGATGTTTGTCCTGTTTTGACCATTCACAGGGAATAAGTCCCGTAGCAAGATAATTCACAATATCCCCGAACCAAGGTTCGTCGGATACATTCAAGAGTTGCTCATCTGGAAAAGAATCATTGATCGGCAGGGTCACAGGTGAAGAAGAGATTCGCGACAAATGGTCAGCTACTACATTTTCACATCCTTTTTTTTTTATCTTTAATAACAAGATCAAATTCTTGTAAAAGAAGGATCCAACGTATTAGCCTACCTTTAGCATCCTTCTTTGCCAAAAGATGTTTCAAGGCGGAGTGGTCAGTGTACACAACAATTGGTGAGCCAATCAAGTAAGGCCTGAATTTTTCTAATGCAAATGCAACTGCCAAAAGTTCTTTTTCGGTAGTTGTATAAGTAATTTGAGTATCGTTCAGGGTCATACTTGCATAATAGATCACGTGTGGCATCTTTTTAATGTGCTGTCCTACGACTGCACCAACTGCAAAATCTGATGCATCACACTTAAGCTCAAAAGGGTGGTTCCAATCTGGAGAAGATAAAACAGGGGCTGTAGTGAGAGAGTGTTTGAGTGAGTCACATGCTTCCTCACACTCCGAGTCAAAGTGAAAGGTTGTATCCTTGGCCAAGAGAAGAGTTAAGGGTCTAGCAATTTTGCTAAAATTCTTAATGAATCTCCGGTAAAAGCCTGCATGGCCAAGAAAAGATCGTATATCCTTGACGCATTTAGGATGAGGAAGGTTATGAGTAACATCTATTTTAGCTTTGTCAACCTCAATGCCTTTCCGTGAAATGACATGTCCAAGTACAATTCCCTCTTGGACCATGAAATGGCATTTTCCCCAATTTAAGGTTAAGTTCTTCTCCTTACAACGAGCAAGAACTGCGTCAAGATGAGATAGGCAGTCAATAAAAGAATCTCCGAATATCGAGAAATCGTCCATGAAAATCTCCAGAAAATTCTCGGCCATGTCCGAGAATATCCCCATCATGCACCACTGAAATGTAGCGGGAGCATTGCATAACCCAAAGGGCATGCGTCTATAAGCAAAAGTACCAAAAGGACAAGTAAATGTAGTTTTGTCTTGATCCTTTTTGGCAATAGGGACCTGGTTATAGCCAGAGTATCCATCCATGAAGCAGTAATATTCCCGTCCAGCTAAGCGTTCTAACATCTGGTCAATGAAAGGTAGAGAAAAGTGGTCTTTCCTCGTTGCGGCATTGAGTTTTCTATAATCAATACATACACGCCACCCAGTTTGAGTGCGTGTCTGGATTAACTCATTTGCTTCATTTGTTATGACCGTGATGCCAGATTTCTTAGGGACTACATGAATTGGACTTACCTATCGGCTATCGGAGATTGGGTAAATGATACCACTGTCAAGGCATTTGACGATTTCTTTCTTTACCGCATCCTTCATGACGGGGTTTAACCGTCTCTGTGGTTCTCGGGTTGGCTTGGCTTCATCCATCATATGTATATGATGTTCAACTATAAAGGGACTAATCCCTTTGATGTCAGCCATAGTCCAACCAAATGCCTGCCTATTAGATCTCAATATCGTCAAAAGCGCATTCTCTTGCTTTGAGACTAGAGAAGCGGATATGATCACAGGTAAAGACTCATTCTCTCCTAAATATGCATATTTAAGATGAGAAGGTAAAAGTTTGAGATCTAATGCGGGCGGAGAAACTATAGAAGGCGGGGTCAGCGAATGATATTCGGAGTCACGAAGAAGCTCGTAGCCGGCATCGGATATAGACTCGGAAGGTGAAGAGTCACAAAGTTCAGACTCAAGAGTGGAAAGAGTGTCCTCACTAAGATGTGCAAGATCAAAGATTGATGTGCTAGTGTTATCGAGATCATCAAAGCAAAGTTCATCAACTTCGCAGCTTTCAGTAGCAATCTCGTGGACAGAACAGACATCAAGTATATGAGCAGAGAGTTCAGACGGCTGACTTCCAATTTTATAGATGTTCAGTTCAATTGTCATTTTTCCAAACGATAGGTTCATTGAACGGTTTAGACAATTAATAACACCATTGGAAGTGGTAAGGAATGGTCGACCTAAAATCACCGGAATTTGGTTATATGGGTTTGCTACAGGTTGTGTATCGAGAATAATAAAGTCCACAGGGAATATAAATTCATCGACTTTTATCAACACATCCTTCAGTTCACCCCTAGGTTTTGTGATTGAACGGTCTACCATTTGGAGAGTGCAATGAGCTGGTTTCAACTCTCCAATCCCTAACTGCTCGTAAACAGAATATGGAAGCAGGTTAACACTTACGCCAAGATCAAGTAAAGCACGGTTAATGTTTTTACCCCCAATAGAAATCGAGATAGTAGGACATCCTGGGTCCTTACGTTTCTTTGGTAACTGTGGGGTAAAAGCAGTGCTAACATTATTTGTTATGAATACCTTTTTGGGCACTTGAGTCTTCCTCTTCCTAGTGCACAAGTCTTTGAGAATTTTCCCATAAGTGGGGACTTGTTGAATAGCATCTAGGAGAGGGATATTGATGTCAACCTGTTTGAATATTTCCATAATCTTATCCATATGCGGACTCGATTTGTTTCCCCTTAACCGATTCGGATAAGGAGCTTTAGCAATAATAGCTGGGTCCAACATTGGAGAAGGTGGTGTGTGTGGAATTAGTCCCAGAATAGGAGTGGGGATCGTCTTTGGTAGACTAGAAGAGGTATGCCGAGGGTTCGAGCCTTGAGGAAAACGAAGAATATGATCGCACGAAGGTGGTGGAGTAGACGAACAAGGATCAGAAGTAGAAGTAGATGTGGAAGTGGAAGGAAAAGTGGAAGTGAAAGCCGGGGTGTTATTGATTAATTCTTCATGATTATCAATCTCTTCGCCGACTTGATTATTCAACACTCTTCCGGATCTCAACGTTGTAATGGTATTCACATTGTAGTGTTGTGAATGTCCAGGATTCGGTAGGGGTTGAGACGGAAGTTTCCCTTTCTCTCTAGCACTCATCTCGGCTTTTAATTGTACAATTTGTGCTTCCATCGATTTAATACTCTCAGCTTGGGAGGCGGAGTTTTTCTTTATATCATTGACAGAAGACTTAACCTCAGTCGAAACATGCATAAAATTTTTCAGAATCAAATTCATGGTTTGTGCGAGTGAAGAGGAGTCATCAGTACCGGTCAACTGCAAAGGCTTATACGGTGCAGGTGTGTTGACCGGATTTTAAAAGTTTAGTGATTGGTAGGGGTGCTGACTTATTTAAAGTGGTTGCTGTTGTGGTGGAGGACCCTTTTGGAAATTGTTTTGATTTGGAACCGTGTTTTAAGTTTGTTGTTGGTTCCAAGCAAAATTAGGGTGATTCCTCCAACCCTGATTATAAGTGGAAGAGTACGGATCATTTCTAGGTCTTTGTTGGAAAGCAGCATTGGTATTCTCTTGACCTTGAAACGGAGAATTTAAAGGACATTCTTCCGTAAGATGAGATGGATCAGAACAGTATCCATAGACAGTTTTGGAGAGTGACATCTGATTTAGGGAGGCTGCTAAAAATTTATGTTCCATAGCTTCGAGTTTCTTTTGCATTGCTGCCATTTCAGCTCTAACTCCTATGGAAACATCAAGTTGATGAATGTCACCCCTAGACGATGACTGATTTACACTCTCCCACTGTAAAGTTTTCTCAGCGAAATCTATTAAAAATCTCCAGGCTTCACCATCATCTTTATTCATGAAGGTGCCTTAACACATGGATTCAAGATTCTGTTTTATTGTAGGATTAATGCTCTCATATATGATTCTGCACAGATCTCATCTAGGAATTCCGTGATGAGAACATTGAACTAACAGATCCTTGAAGCGTTCAAAACATTTCGAGAATGGTTCGTTTGGAAGCTAGGTAAATTGATTTATTTCGCTACGGACTGGAGCTGTCTTATGATTAGGGTAGAATTTCTTTAGGAAAGCTGTCACGAATTCTCCCCAGTTTGAAATAGAATGTGCGGCTGTGTTATAAACCACTTCTCGGCTATATCACACAAAGTGAATCGGAGAAGATATAATCTCATAGCATCCACAGAAAGCTGTGAAGTACCCATCATAGTGCATACATTTTCAAATTTGGTAATAAAGACATATGCGTCTTCAGACTCGAGACCGTGAAATTTTGGTAAGAGATTGATGTATTATGGTTTGATTTCGAAATTGTCCCCATTGGCTGGTGGAATGGTGAGATAGGTCGAAAGAGGACCTCGCTTAGGGTAACATCTCTCTTGGAGAGAGATGCGGGGCGGATTCTGCGCACCTGCGGACGGTGGCAGAGTAGTGTTAAATAAGTTCGATGGAGAACCGTCCATCGAAGTGGGTGTGGTAGTGGGTGAAGAAAAAGTAGATGTAGAATTATCGACTTCGGAGTCGATAGGAGGAACGCGGACAAGACGGGCACTAGAATCCCATATCCAGCCGAGCATGCACTAAATGGTTTAGCACAAGTGGCAGCGTTGTGATAATTAAGGAAAAGATGAGTTGGTGTTTGGTTTGTAAAAATAGACGGATTTTTGAAAATTCACACAAACAATACACAAGCAACCCTAAATCTAGTGGTCACCTAAGTCAAGGCTCTAGACCGCTCCTAGACTTCCAGAAGACAAGTCGCAAGATAGATCCTCTACTACCTCTTTGGTCCTTCTGTGGCCAGGTAAGTGGGAGGTTCTCCACTACGTAAGTAGTGGGCCTAATTAAGTAACCACTTGCCTTAGACACACTTGCCTTAGACACCACAAAAGAAATGCGGATAAGCAATAGATTACCTACGACCTCCTTCTGTCCTAAGTGAGCACGACGGTCCTTAAAGTCTTGTCTAGTTATTTTTTAGTTAATGAGGGTGATGCAGATGCAATTTTGTGATTTTCGGGGCTTAGGAAGGGTAATGAACTCCCCACCTAATCTGAATTTGGTCTTTTGCCCCTTAGTTTTCGTGTTAAAATATGCAAACACCCAAGATTAAACACGCAACAATTTTTCTTTTTAGCGGCACTGCGAATTTTTGCAAAGAAACATGCAGAAATTGGTTAATGGAGCAGATCAGAGAGGAGATAAGAAAGACATAGATTCACCTAGAAAATTTTGTGCAGTGAAGCTCTAATATCGCGGCGGAACCGCCACTATAGGCCCTTGATGCCGCGGATGCGCGGTTGTATAGTGTAATTCCTGCACAAAAATTTCAGCAACTGCTCCAATTGCCTCTCTGGACTTTTTGAGATGTCCTGAAAATTTTTCCTCTCGCTCCAGAGATTCCAGATCTCCTTGCAACAAATCACAACAAATCGTTAAGTGCTTGTTGCGAATTTTGATCTAAAAATTCTGATGGAATAATAAATTTTCCAACTCAAATTACAAAAAAACGAACAAATTAGCACACGATCCCCGGCAACGGTGCCATTTGATTGATCATCTTCGTGTGTATGGAAAAGTTTTAATCACAACCAAAGAAATTTATACCGCAATCAATAATGGTGTCTATTGTAGTTTCGTTAGCGAGAGCGGATCGTCCACTGAGATTGTGTGAATTTGTTTGAATTTGTTTTAGTTAAGTTGAAAAGAAAAGAAAAAAGAAAATGATTTAAGATTTGTGAAATTTATTTTCAAGAAACATAAAGAAATTAGATCTAAAATCAAGAATTAATAAAGATCAAGAAAATGTCCAAACCAATTGAATTCTCAAGATTTGTAAAGTAGCTTATAGGAATCGATCAAATTGATAGTGATGACGAATACTAATGATGACGAATTCTTATCTATTGAGGATTTGTTGCTAGATCGATGACGATCAATGAGATTTAGGGATCTATTGAAGATACTAGGGTTTCTCCTTCACCATCCCTTGTCCTTTCCTTGATTATCATTCAAATTCCAACCTCTAACAAATTAAATCACCGATCGTTGATCTCTAATTTGGAGAGAAAACATTTAAGAAAGTGATCTCGCTCAAATTCGGTCTTCGATGATTCAACTTCCTAAAGTGTACAAACCTCATAAAACTTAAGAATCGTTCAAGAATTTCATCATCATCATCTGCTTATTCTCTCGATTCCGTTACAAGCGGAGATTTCACTCACACGTCATGAAAAGGGAAAGAATCAAGAATCGGTAACTTTTCATAATGAAAGAATGTAAAGAAAAGCAAGATTTATAATTTTCACCTTTATTAATCGATGATTAGGTACAATTCACTCAAAAATTACAAGATTTGAGGAGGTAACTAGATCCGCCGAAATTAGCTTCGCATTGATCTTCTTAAGTCGCGGATCGTCGTGGATCTTTGCTCGGATGAAGATCGGTGTTGCTTCAAAGGCTTGTTGAAAGCTTGCTTGAGATGCTTCTCGATGAATCTTGATTTGGCTTTGGAATTGAATTTTGGCTAGGGTTTTGAGTTACAAGTTGTGTCACTCAACTTGTGGGTGAATTGATGTATATTGATTAGCAACTCAACTACTATCAAACAAAACTTTGTAATGAAGCCATAAGTGCCCTTTTATAGTTTTCCCTCAAGCTTCCCTTAGAAACTAGGTCAATCTTCTCAAGGAAGCTTGGTTGTTATGAGGCTTGCATGAGAAGCTTAGTAGGTATCAAACTTGCACAAGAAACTTGGCTGTTAGAAGGGAAGCTTATAGAGAAATCTAGGGATTTTGCAGCGTCTTGAAGAAGTTTGACCATTGAAGAGAACCTCTACAAAAATCTCCCACCGCCGACGAGTCAGAACGGCCGCGGATCCACAACGGATTGGCCTGACTCGGCCGCGGATCCGCGGCCCTTTGAGTGACTCAGTGCATGAATTTTCTGGTATCTTCTGGTTTTATCTATATGGTTATTTCCTGATGCCTGGAATCTTATATTTCTTTCTTAATTGTTGCCAGATCTCAAGTCTTTGACTTGCTGTATTTTATCGGCACTTTTAGCAGTTCTGGCTCTTTAACCTGGAGAATTTCCTGCACATAATCTCGAAATGAGTGTTGAGATATACAGATCAATGCGAGTAGTAATAAACACTTAATTTCCCTTTAGAATGTCTATTATAACTATAACACAGGGTATTTGGTATTTTCCACGTGTTCATAATCTGTGTTATATTTACAATAAACACCCGTACATGATTGATAAGAGCAGGGAAATTAACGTGTTGAGAATGCACTATTTTCGACTGATTAGCAGGTCTAGTTGACCTAGGTAAACCCTAGACCGATTAGGTATGTGGTACTGTGTCGTGATTGTTTTTGTCCAGATTCTTTTTGTGTGTATATTTCATTCTTCTGTTAATAACTAACATAAAATAAAAATATTAAAAAAAATCACATTCTTTTCCCCCTCTTTTTCCTCTCTTCCTCTCCTTCTCTTCATATCATGGGTACTCCACCCAGAAAACCTCTTGCCAAACTTTGGTACCCATAACCAGACATTACTTCTTACTGTTCTTGCTTTGGTCAAACGTCGAACGATCCCTTCATGCCCAAAATTTCTTTGAAAGATCGGATAGACGCGTCTAGGACAACCAATTGGGCTCCGCAATCTATTTTGTATCAACCGTTTCAACCTTCCCCACCTTCTTACGTTGATACCCCTTTTGAGAGTCCTGTTGTAACTCCAAGACCTATGTCTATTGCTGAACTTATTGAACAATCTCGTAGCCGATCTTTCAATCCTTTCACCATTGCAACTTCTTTTGATCAACAATTCCAATCACCTTCTTATCCGAATGTTGATCCTACTCCTGTCCAACCATTCAATTCCTATCCATCCTACCCAACTTTTGCACCTTCCTAGACATTGCTTATGAACAACATTTTGGGAGTTTCCAGTATCCAACCAACGTTGAATCTTTTACTGAAACCCCTTCACAACCTATGTTTAGTCTGGAACAGTCGTTAGAAGACTTTTGAGTAGCGTCATACCAATAGATGATGGATTTGAATGCGTCCATGGCCGCTCTCATACAACCTAGTGACCGGTAACTAGTTTCCAACTAGCTCCAAATTTTCCAATGTATGATGAGGCAGTAGGACAGGTTGCGGATTTGAGTCGTGAGAGTGAGCTGTACACCGTTCCAAATCAAACCTACCCATTGCAAATTGAATTCCACAACTCCGGTTTTAAAAGTCTACCAAGTGTCCCAAACAATTTACCAATTGAAGATAGAATGTTTAATGAGTTGTGCGAATTTGTAGTGTTTGATTTACCCGATTGTGAAGGGACCCTGTTAAGTGAAACCAAACGCAACCCTTTTGACCTCTACACCTTCACTCCAGAACCTGAATTGATTGAAATCCATGCTTTTGATGAGATGTATGAGAATATTGATTTTCACTTGATTAAGGATATTGATGCTGGGAATATTTTGGATGATGAACCCACAGCTTTGGATGAGTTTGTCTCTCCAATTCATCATGTCCTTTCACTTCCATGTGGACATCATCCCGAGTCATTAACTGTTTTTCCCGAACTTCATATGCGTCTAGATATTGATGATAAATGCATGGATGAGATAATTTTTTAGGAGAATTTTGAGGATATTTTTGAGGATGAACCAGTTTTGCTTGATGAGTCGGATTTTCCAATTCATCCTATCTCTTTCATGGACTGTATACACCCTTCGGAACCTTTACCCGATACCCCTCCTCGATCACTTCCCTCCATCCTTTCTATCGTTCCGACCTTGCAAGAAACCGTATCACCATCATAACTTATGTCTGGTTTACCAAATTCGGTCTACCCATGTTTTCTCACGAATCTTGAGGGATTTGACCCCATTTCTCGATGGGTTAATATATTAGTACAATCGTTTATTACACATCGGTCATCAAAAATTGTACTAATTTATTCACTCCATTTCCACCCTCAAGTTCGTATTCCACTTCTTTCTCCCTTCCGCCATTCTTCTCCACCGAGACCGTGTCCCTCTTCTATCCGCATACGGTCTCGCGTATTCTCCATTTCTTTCCTCTCCGCATTCTTTCACCAACCTGCACATTACAGCGATAAATTTTTTGAATGGTTGGTGCTAACTTTTGGCCTGTGTAAGGCCTTGTATAGATTGATACTGTTCTCTCCCCCTAATCCTGAACTTCAACGCTAAACAGTGGAAACACTGTTTCACTTAACTTTGGGAGGGACCTTTTTGTGTATATATATTTTTGGTTGGTTTTTTGTTTTGTATAAAAATTTGTAGGGAGCGCCGACAATTTTGACCCTCTTGGTGTAGCCTGATAGTGAGGGCACTGTCTAGTTTAAGTTTGGGGGTGTGCTCGGTAAGCTTTCTTCCTTTGCATTCATGTGTATATTTTTCAATTGCATACATATTTAAAAACCCACAAAAATTGAAATTTTTTCTAAAAATATAAAAACTTTGTCGTCAAGTTAGCTAATAGGGTAACTTAGATTTTATTCCGAAAGTTTAGTTGATACGTTAGAAATAACTAAATCCTAGGCTTAGGAATTGAAAACCCTAAAAATAACCCTCCTTCTGTTTAAACCTTGGTAATTTTATGTCCTTACAGCTTTTTTTTATAGAAGTAGGTAATCTTGAGTTCAGTTCTTGAGTTAAGTCGAGATGAAGGGAAAGTATTGAAAGCTTTACTGAAAGATAAGTCTGAAAAATAGTTTCTATTCTTAAGTCCAAATTTAGAAAGTATATACCCTACAAACTGCACATACATACACCTTGAAACTTGGGATAGTAGAGGATACCTAGAAATACTCTTGCCTGAAAGCCCAGTATGAAAGAAAAAACGGTATTTAACGATAAACACCAAAAGAGCATCATTGAAAAAATATATCCGGTCTTGAGAAAGAAAAATAAAGAAAAGAATAATAAATAAATAAAGTCAAGACCTAGAAACTGCTATTTACGCTTTAAGCTCACACATTCAGTAATCGGCTATTAGTGCCTCAAGAAGCATTAATAGTCGCATGAAAGGTGTGTGCGCAACATCGTCCATCATTTAACGAAAAGAAGTAGTATTAGGTATTAGGGTAAGGGTATTATAGCTTGAATTGAATTCTTATGTAGGGGTGAAAATTTACACACATGTAGGGGTATACAATCGATGTTTAGAGGAAATATAGGAATAAAGAATAAGACTTATGTTTTTTGTAAAGTTGATAAAAATCCCTGATTGGAGACCGCGCTTTAGAAGGAAAACTCAAGAGATACTGAGATCTTTCTAAACTGTAAAAACGCATAGGATCTGAGGTTGAATAAATAGGAGGTGTGAAAAATAAGGGTTGAATATTTCTAACTTATGATGATAGAATTTCTAACTTAGATACTAAACTGTAGGAGTATAATCAACGTTAACTTATAAAACTAGCTTGACGGGATTTTGTGGGTTTAATCCGCTGAAAACCCTCAAGAGACAACACTCCTCCTACTAGGGACACCTAG
The DNA here is from genome assembly GCA_030015575.1 of Agapanthus africanus. Classification (NCBI taxonomy): domain Eukaryota; kingdom Viridiplantae; phylum Streptophyta; class Magnoliopsida; order Asparagales; family Amaryllidaceae; genus Agapanthus; species Agapanthus africanus. The sequence continues at coordinate 661,389,851 of CM057342.1, read as the reverse complement.
AGGTTTAACGGTTTGTTGCAAGAGCTCAGTGCAATCGCATTCCCTGCGAAAGTGAGGCTAGGATTTTATTTTGCTCGGGACGAGCAAAAGATAAGTTTGGGGGTATTTGTTCATCTCAGAAAACTGCATTTCAATACCGCTCATTCATCATCTATTTTTTTTGTATATATCGGTACTATTAACAGTGTCTGCTCAGTAGTTACAGATTACATGTATCCGTGACAAAATACTGGAAATACACTCAAAATTAGGGATATAACGTTTGTGAGCCGACACTGCAACCGGAACTGGAAACCGGCCGATATTTCATGATTTTCTTTTTGCAACATGCATGTGTACACACTTTTTATCTAAATGGTCCAACACATACAAGTGTGTACACTAGCTTGTTAGTTCATGGACCTAGAGAGGGGGGCTGCCCCTGGCACACAACTTGTGCAAGTGAGGTGATGTGTGTTTAATGCAAAAAGATATGATGTGATGTGTAGCATCAAGTTTCCCTCCAAATCCCTGAGTGCGGACCAAATCCATAGAGACAAATCTAGCTGTATCAGTGGACTTGTCGAGAGAACACCAGACCATAGCACAAAAACGAGCCAGGATGCTCAGTTTTGGGCCGGCCACACCCTTCAAAGATCCGAGCTCGCCGACCCCCTTTTACCCAATGAGCCCCAGTTTTCTACTGTCAATCCCTTGAAGTCACATTAACTTATTTTTATTGCTTGTTTATTCTTCTTTCGTGCCTATAAAAGCAGACCAGTGAGCAAGGAGAGGGGGTGAATTCATTGTCCATGTTTTGTTCAAGACTTCATACTCTTTCTGTTTTCTTTTTGTTCTTGTATATAGCTAGTCCCCCTTGAGTTCTTTGCCTTCTCTTGATCTTGCAACCTCTTCATTGAGCTTGAAAGTTTAAGTTTTGGTTATTGATCTCAAGGGTTGTATCATTACTTGAAGATTAATAAAGCTTTCATTCTTGGGTTCCTAGTATCTTTATTTCTTTCTTTACTTCTTGCAATTTATTTCCATGCTTTACTTACTTGCAATTTTATTACCATGTCATTTAATTTCTTGCAATGCTCTTTTCTTTTCTTTGTTGTTGTGATGGGTTGTGAATATTTGTGTTGTTAGGAAAAAGATTGGTTTTGTAAGTTAAGTTTTCGTTTCTCATTTCCTTTGCCCGTATTTTCCAATTGAACTCCGTCCAAACCTTACGCAAGCGCTCCGTTAGGCACCCTACCCTACCAAGGTATCGGTGATTCCTAATCGTGACCGGTTGCGTTTGGTTTGGCCGAGGCGAAAGCAAGCAACAAGAACGGACGGACAAGGGTCAATAAGCCGGATTTCACTAATACCGTGCTTAAGCACCCTAATCCACGTTGTTGCCGATTGATCTGGCTTCAATGGTTAGGTTCGGCACAGAGGACTGAATAAGGATTTCCTTAACTTACAGTAACCTATCTAATCCTAACAACTTCTACTTTGCATATATACACATAGGTTAGATACGAACAATTCCGCCTCGTGCATTAACTCGTGAAAACAAGAACTTGAAACGCTCCATCTCCCTGCGGACGACCCATACTCATCATGGCTAGTTGCAAAGCGATACCGTCCTGATTGCGGTTAACTTTAGAGCTTAAAACACGACACGCCAAAAGCGTGTCAATCAATATGCGACATATCAGACAAAGAGACCGGACTATACGGTAAGTGTTACTTATAGGATTCATGGGAGTTTGGACAAGCTTGCTTGTTGATCTTCTATTCGATCAATACCTGGGTAGCCGTTACGTCCAGCTAGCACCGCTGACGGCTTATGGGTAACTGATGTGATCATTACCTACTGCTGGCGTATTGACGAGTATGTGATACCATATTCTAATCTGGCGGTAATTTGATATCAGTTAGGTTATATGTGATATAACCGGATTATTGAATCAAGTGTTGATTTGATAATATGATATACAGATAAATGATATTATTCGGTTATATATTATATAACCGGATTATTAAATCAAGTGTTGATTTAATAATTTGATATATATTTATATTTGATATAATTATATATTAACTAATATTATTGCTCACTAATTATTTTCTTAATATATATTAATACACACACACACACACATTTGATATGTGTGTGTGTGTGTGCGCGCGTGTGTGTATTAAATGAAGCATGGTTGGATTTTCTATTTTGAGAAAATAGAATATTGAGGTAGAAAATGGGAGACATATTGAGTATGGGATGAAGCATGGCATTTATCATTTGTTTATTACTCTTGATTCACTATTGAAACATGGTTCTAATATATTATTGGAATATATTGATGCTTCAATAAGTGAGTTGAAGTAAGAAGCCATTTCTTCACTTGATATTTTTTGAGTTCATTTTCCTTAGCTCATTTTTCACTCTCTAGCTCTTTCCATCTTCTTCTTCCTCCACCTCAAAACCCTAACCCTCACATGTGATGTGAACCATAGGGCTTTGCATCAACTTAGTGAGCTTACAACCCCTACTTCACCATCCTACACTTGATTAGCACTTGAGTTTAGGGTGTTTCCTTCACTAAAGAGAGTTTATTGAAGATGTAGCTTAGATTAGAGGAATTTTGAGTGGATCATCTTCGACACGAAGATCGCGAAGCAAGTTCGTGCACTTATTCAAGTGGAGCCTAGAAGAGTCGTAGGGACTACTACCCGGAGCTTTAGAAGAAAATGACACGATCTACAAAGGTTGTAGTTTCATCACTTAGTATAGTTCTTCTTATCATATCATGCTAAACCCTAATAATCTTGTTAGATCTTTGGTAAGTGTAGCTTAGCACCAAGAAATTTTTTAAATTGCATGCTTGGTGCCGGTTTAAACCTCATGGTGGTGCTAGGACACACTTTCATGGTATCAGAGCCAAACTAGAACATTAGGGGATGTCTAAACGACGTTAAAGTATTCGATGAACTTCGAAACCCGATTTTAGACAAGTTTTTGTCCAATTTTTCAAAAGTTGAAAATTTTCGAATTAAAAATATGCAGAAAATTGTGCAGGTTATTTGATGGAGCCCCAAGAATTACGATGACTTAATTCCAACAAAGCATCGCGGAACTGCGGCCTAAACCCTAGTATGGCCGCGGTTCTGCCGCATTTTTCTGGAATTGAGGGCTCATTTTTCTTGTACTACTCCATTGTGATATTTGGCACTTTCTGGGTATTTTTAGTGATGCTCAAGTTGTTGAGGTCTCTGTGATTTGTGGGTGTTTCATAATTCGATCGAAATGTTTAACGTCATCTAGATTATAATGATATATGATACAATATTTGGAATCCACAACAATTAGTTTTGAGAAAACTATTTGGTGTTTTATAAATCCAGTGTTTTAGTCTCGGTTGATCGATTGCCACGGAGTTTCGATTCAGATCAAAATTCCGTCGCAATCACATATTGTATGCGATCACTTAGTCGGGAATCTTGTTGAATTATCCGACTGCTTATTGAAAAGTGTTTTCAGTTTGAGACTAAAATGCAAGGTTTATAGGTTAGGCATGAAATTCGGAGACATTCCGGGTTTATGATGTCTAAGGCATTTGCGGATTCTAATTATTGTAGTTTTTCATTTTTTTCTGCGACCGTAAGTGTAATATGTGGTGTATCCCCGATCTCGTTGCTATACGTCAATGACATTCGGGGTACGCATATTTACTTACGTTGATGACATGTGATATTATGCGTTGCTGTGATATGTTATATTGGATCGTCGTGATTGGATAGCCAGGGATTTTTGCGTGAGATGAGAGTTTTTCTATTTTCATTCATGTAAAAATGTATGTAATATTCTTTTATTAGGACACTTTCGGGTTGAGGATGATGTGACCATTGATGTATATTATTTACTTTTCCTTATTAGGATAGATCCAAGGCGGGGAGCACAAGTAACCGGGTTCTAGAGTCCAGTGGAAGGCCATCTCGAGGAGTCGAGACCGGGTCTCCTAACTCTAGAATTGGCAGGGTTGCTTGCCGCTCTCGTAGGGGTCTAGGGATGTGGGTTTATCTATTCATCATGACCGTGGAATCCGTATTTTTTATTACTGGCTGAATTTAAAGCACGGACCTCCTAATATATCCAATATTTCATATGTTGACTTCTGCTGCTTCAGTTCTGTGATGTGATCATATAAAATGCGTGTGACGAATGCTATATATAATAAACGTTGCTTATTTTTGCACCCGCGCTAGTCCATCCCCCGCTCTGTCGTTAGTAAAGTAACCTAACGGTGCATGATGAGGCCCCGTGGCGAATGCGGATGGCATAAGCGTACGTTCTATTTTTGTTTCTTTTCTGTGATGTTTAGGAAACATAAATGATGGGACTTCATTAATGAGATTAATGGAAAGAAAAGAAACCTAAAGATGTCGTAGAATCGAAATTTTAAAAAGATAGCTCTAGTTCTTGCTTTTCATAGTGGTTTTCATTGATGAATATCCAGCACCTCATTCGATGAGGAAAGAGCCGAGATCCCTTCACCGGGAGTGAGCTCTTTAGCAAAATTAGCAAATTCTACAACCCACTCGGTTTTGTTTTTGATAGCTTCTTTAGTTCTTGTTTTGCATGGTGGTATTCCTTGATGAATATCAAGCACCTCATTCGATGAGGAAAGAGTATGAGATCCTTTCACCGGGAGTGACATATTTAGCAAAACTAGTAAATGCTACAAAAACCACTCCTTTTCAAATCACTAGATTCTACAACGATATCAAGTTCATTATGTTAAAGATTTTCTGCAAAACCAGTCGTAGCCCTCCGTCATTTCAGATAAGTGCTATTTAGTATTCATGCTATGTTTGTTGACCATAGTCAAGGCGTAGTGTGCGGTAGATGACTAGTGCTTATTTGCCACATATGATGTGATTAGATTAGGGTAGTCGTACATCCTTGTCGACCATAGTTAAGGGTCGTGCGGGTGGGTTTAATTCAATCACGAAATGACAGGTTGAACTTGGCTAGTGCTTATAATTTGTTGGCCATAGTTAAGATCATAAGTTGCTAGGGGTAAAAACATATATTGGGAATTTCAAGTGTTGAAATTTGCAATGAGATTGCATACCTTCTATGAGATAGTTGGATCCCAATACCCACTGCGAGTAAGTGTTACTCCTGGAAGAGTTTTCCACTTTACAATTAGCTGATCCAGTAGGTGTCTAAGAAAGGTGTTAACGGGGTTATGCCCCTGCGGAAATGAGATTATTTAATTAGTTCCATGCGAAAGCATGGGGAGACTCCCTCGGAGTACTAATATCTGCCTGGCTGACCGATTGGCGAACTTATAGGGTGTAATTAATCCCGGCTAATCTTATATTTTATGGTTTGAAGAAAGATTTGATAAAAACAGTGGGAGCCATCCTGATTAGATAAGATAATAACCAATCTAATTTTGCAAAGAGCGCACGCTAAAGCGTTTCCTTCTCTCTCTCTCTCCAGGTAGTGACCAATGACATGCCTTAATCAAGATAATAATATGGATGTATTGACCGAACCCACCTATTATACTGAGCTGTGGAACGTTGGTTCCGCTTTTACTTATGACTGCCATAAGTCTGAGTAAGGAATAGGGGAACATCAGGATTCCTACGCAACCCGAACGAAGAAAGAGCATGGTGATACATCTTCTTCGGGTGTATTCATTACCGAGAACTGTTTCTTAGTTTGCTTTATGTCTTGGGTATTGAATACCGGATCAAGATCCCACGTTTGTAATTTGTTGCATGGGCTAAGGAGAGGTAGAGAACTGGAAAAAGATGATATGTCTCTAAAAGTAGGGAATTGAGCAATTGTTGTAGCCAAGGCAGTTAGCGAATATCACCTACTATTACCAAATGGTAATACAATGATTCTGAACGACTGTTATTACGTACCAAACATGATATGCAATATTATATCAGTTTCTTTGTTGCATAAAGAATGATATAATTTTGTATTGGAGAATAATGTTATGAACATTTTACTAAATCAAGTGTTGATTGGGTTTGGTACGTTATGTAATGGTATGTACATTCTAAATCAAACGACAGCTCTAAGCATACAGAACACACACAAGAGGAAAAGTTCAGAAGTGAACGAAACCTTCTTATGGCATTGTAGACTAGGTCATATCAACGTGACAAAACTAGCTAAGTTGCATAAAGATGGATATTTAAATCCGTTTGAATTTACATCTTATGAATCTTGCCAGTCATGTCTCAAAGGTAAAATGACCAAAACTCTGTTTACTGGACACAAAGAAAGAGCTACTGAACTCTTAGGACTAATACATAGTGATGCATGCGGTCCTATGTCTACACATGCTAGGAATGGTTCATCGTACTTTATTACATTCACCGATGATCTCTCAAGATTCGGACATGTGTTCTTGTTGAAACACAAATCTGAAGCTTTTGAGAAATTCAAGAAATATAAGTACAAAGTAGAAAACCAGACGGGTAAAAGTATTAAAATCCTACGATCTGATCGGGGAGGAGAATACTTGAGCACGGAATTCAGAGCCTACTTAAAAGAGAATGGGATTCTCTCTCAGCTTACTCCTCCGTATACACCACAGTACAATGGAGTTTCGGAGTGGAGAAATCGCACCCTATTAGATATGGTGCGCTCTATGATGAGTGTTGCTGAGTTACCTATTTCTTTTTGGGGTTATGCACTTGATACAGTTGCATACCTATTGAATAGGGTTCCGACCAAATCTGTGCCTACCACTCCATATGAGATATGGAATGGGAAGAGAACATCTCTTAAACGAGTTAAGATATGGGGTTGTCCGGCCTATGTCAAAAAGTAGAATCCGGAAAAGCTCGAAGTAAGGTCTGTTTTGTGCAAGTTTGTGGGATATCCAAAGGATTCATATGGATATATCTTCTACTACACCGAGGAACAAAATGTGTTTGTTTCTCAATATGCTACCTTTTTAGAAAATGAATTTCTTATGAAAAAATTAGTGGTAATGAGGTAGAACTGGAAGAAGTTCCAGCAACACAAACTATAACCGACGATTTGGTAGAACCGGAGGATTCAATAGTCCCCGACAAACCTCAGCCACTTCGCGGATCTAGTAGGGTTCCTCACCCATCTGAGAGATACTACGGTTTTCTCATAGATGGTAGGAGTGAGAATTGCATCATGGAAGATGATGACCCAATTAGTTTCGAGCAGGCCATCATAAGTGGAGACTCTATGAATGGCTGGATGCTATGTGATCTGAGATGGAATCCATGTACACCAACAAAGTATGGACTTTGGAAGTTTCTTCTGAAGGGGTAAAACCCATCGGGAGCAAGTGGATCTTTAAGAAGAAAATGGGTGTAGATGGAAAAGTTGAGACTTTCAAAGCTAGACTTGTAGCAAAAGGTTTTTGTCAACGACCGGGTGTCGACCATGATGAAATCTTTTCTCCTGTCGCCATGCTTAAGTCCATAGGATCTTACTTGCCATTGCTGCATACCATGACTACGAAATCTGGCAGATGGACATCAAGACCGCTTTTCTAAATGGTGATTTCGAAGAGAGCGTGTACATGGTACAGCTATAGGGCTTCGTAGACAGTGGGAGCAGTGGAAGCGTGTGCAAGCGGCTTAAATATATTTACGGATTAAAGCAGGCATCGCGGAGTTGGAACATCTGTTTTGATGAAGCTATCAAAGAGTTTGACTTCATAAAAAATGTAGATGAAATATGTATATACAAGAAGGTTGTAGAGAGTAAGGTTGTCTTCCTCGTATTGTACATGGATGACATACTCTTGATAAGAAATGATATTCCTATGCTACACTTGGTCAAACTCTTCTAATCACATAAGTTCTCCATGAAAGATTTAGGTGATGCCTCCTACATCCTGGGGATAAAGATCTATAGAGATAGATCTAAGCAGATGTTGAGATTGTCCCGATCCAGGTACATTGGCACCATACTAAAGAGGTTTAGTATGGAAGATTCTAAGCGTGGTAATTTACCCGCTTGTTCAGGAATCACTCTCTCCAAAGAGATGTCTCCCAAGACTGATTTGGAGAGGGCTCGCATACAAGGGATACCCTATGCTTCGGCAGTCGGGTCTACCATGTATGCGATGTTATGTACCATACCGGATGTAGCTTACTCACTAGATGTAGTGAGTAAGTATCAATCAGATCCTGGAGAGAAACACTGACAACTGTGAAGAAGATTCTTAAGTACTTGAGAAGAACTAAAGAAATGTTTTTGGTGTATGGTAATGGTGAATTCCAGGTGGAGTCCTTTACCGATTCGAGCTTCCAGAGTGATAAGGATGACAGTAAGTCGGTCTCGGGTTTTGTCTTCACCCTCAATGGAGAGACGGTATGTTCGAAGAGTTCCGAGCAAGAACCATAGCAGACTCGACGATGGAGGCTGAATACATCGCTGCCAACGATGCTGCCAAAGAAGTTGTCTAGATGAAGAAGTTCATTACTGAACTTGGTGTGGTTCCATCCATTAAGCATCCAATACATGTGTATTGTGATAGCAATGGAGCTGTGGATTTGGCCAAGGAACTCCGGTCCCATCAGTGATCCAGACATATTCTTAGGCGGTATCACCTGATCTGGGAGATAGTAGATCGACGGGAGATCGAGGTCAGGAGAGTTGACACGAAGGATAACGTAGCGGATCCACTAACGAAGGCCCTCCCCCAGACGCAGTTTGAGAGACTTTTTAGGATGTTGGGTATGAGATACTACAACAACTGGTCTTAGTGCAAGTGGGAGATTGTTAGGAATATGTATGCCCTAGAGGCCATTATTGTATGATATAGTGGATGCTTGGACATATATATAGAGGACTTTCTTGCTCGACATGATAGTATACTATCTGGTTGCTCTTTATCTTAACATGTACACTTGTATTATTATACCATCTCTCTGATACATGTTGATAAAGCCCTTAGGATGTTTTCTTAACTATCAAGACTATGAAGCGGATCATACTGCTGGGACTTGTGTAGTCCACAAGCACATCCTTTAATTGTTCCTAGTCAAGGGGATATAGAGACAGGGCATCGATATTCTAGAGTAGACTAGTGTGTACGTTTCTTGACCCTGTATGGGGCGATGGTTGATCCTATAACCATTGGTGTTTGACATCAAAGATTGTACACATGTGCTCATTAGAGAATGGGCACACCGAACAGGACTCGCCGAGAACTCCTAGATGGTACCATACCTATCGTCAGATAGCAGTTCTCTGGTGATACTGGTACATGTTAGTCTGTAGACCCGAGATCGTCATAGTGTCTTGTATGGCTAGTCGATACAGAGAACCTGCTCGTTCCCACGCAGATTCTGGATGAGAAAAGGGTGGATATAGTACGCATCCAATTGGTAGATTATGCTCGCGAGTGGTGATTCGTAGAGAAAACCCGTCTGACCAAGCCGATCAGTTGGGCAACTTTTTCGTGAAGTTTCTTAGAGAAGTTCTTTCCGCAGTCTGTTCGGGAGGAAATGGAAGAGAAGTTCATTAGCTTGAAGCAGAATGGAGGATCCGTTGATACACATGTGGCTGAATGGACCCGGTTCAGTCGATTTGCGGGGCCCTTGGTTGCCAATGAGGCAGATAGGGCAAGGCGGTTTATGCCTAGCTTGGATGTGGAGATTCAGAAACGCATTATAACTCTGGGATTGACCACCTTCTTCCAAGTTCTCAAGGCATCCATGGAGCAGCAAAGTTTATCGGTAAAAGCAAAGGGTAATCTACAGTAAGAGGTTGTAGTGCGGAAGCCGGCATTTACACCAAACAGAGCTCCTGTACGCAGAAGTATTCCGATAAACAAGTGAGACACTGTACCTATGATGAAGCATGTTGTATCCGATAAGAAAAGAAATGTGATTTGTGACTTTTGCCATCTACCTGGACATATAGAAAGACTGTCGAAAGAGGCTCGGACTTTGTTTAGTTTGTGGATCGACTGACCATACCATCAGTGCTTGCCCTTCGAAATTACGATCGAGAGACGATATTCAGAAACCACCGCAGAAGCAGACCTTTAGGCAGAAGCTGATCACTCAGAGCCCTAATCAAGCACGGGCCTTCACCTTGATGGCCGAGGAGGCTAAAGCGTCAGATGATGTTGTTTCAGGTATCCTACTAGTTTATAATTTTCCCGCATTGGCATTATTCGATTCAGGTGCATCCCATTGCTTCATGTCGTCCAAGTTTATTAGTGCACTCTCTATTCCACACACGACCCGGTCTAGTTGCTGGGACATACACACTGGGAATGGGAGAATTATATCCAGCAGTGAGTGCAAGGGTTGCTCGATTGTTATCAGCGGACGGGAGTTGTTCGCGGATTTCTTGGTGATTGATACTGGTAGGTATGATGTTGTCTTGGGAATGGAATTTCTTGTATCTTCCATGCTCACATTTATTGTAGGGCAAAGAAAGTGATTTTCCAGATTCCCGGACATCTGGAGTTCATATTTTTGGGAGGTAGCGGATCTGTTGGGCCAGTCGAATTTAGGGCTAGGCCGACTAGTGCCGTTCTTTCGTCGATGGAAGTAAACAAGGAGGAAGCGCCGGCAGTAGTTCGAGATTTTATGGATGTGTTTGAGGACATCTCGGGTTTACCGCCAAAACGAGATGTGAAGTTCGTGATTGATCTTATTCCTGGAGCAGCGCCGATTTCAAAGGCTTATTATCCAATGGAGTCGGTGGAACTGGAAGAGGTAAAGAAACAAGTTGCAGAATTATTAGAGAAGGGTTAGATTCACAGCAGTGGTTCACCATGGGGAGCTCCAGTTCTTCTAGTTAAGAAGAAGGATGGCACGTGGAGGATGTGCATTGAGAATTAAATAGAGTGATTATTAAGAACAAGTACCCAATCTCTCGCATTGGCGAATTATTCAATCAACTCAGTGGCGTGAGGGTATTATCAAAGTTGGATTTGCGATTTGGGTATCATCAAGTTTGGGGGAAATGAGAAGACATTTGCAAGACGACGTTCTGAACTCGATATGGGCATTAAAAGTGCTTAGTGATACCATTTGGAGTTACTAATGCACCGACAATATTTATGGACTTGATGAACTGAATCTTTTCACCATATCTGGACCAGTTCGTAGTGGTGTTTATTGATGATATTCTGGTCTATTTGAGGAGCAAAGAAGAGAATGAAGAACATTTGAGGATCGCACTGCAAACGTTGAGACAAGAAAAGTTATATGCTAAGATGAGCAAGTGCGAGTTTTGGCTCGAAGAAGTGAAGTTCTTGGGTGTCACGACCTGGAAAAGGCATGTGACTGGCACTTGAATCATGTGAAGTCTATAGGACCCCACCTAATTCAAGTAAGCCAAAAGCCCAGAAATCTAAACCTTTTTAGGGTAAAATAGTGGAGGTGAAGTTTTGAAATAACGGTATAATGAAATCAAGTTCTTTCTTTAAAACATAAGTAATATCATAGGAGATACAATGTTTCGTAATCTATCTTGAAAACATTTCGTCGTTTGAAATTTGGGCATCACCTTCTTTGTAAATCTTAAGCCGAAAGCAATGTAAGCAATAATAATAATAGGCATCCCCAAGCAGGAGCTAGCTCTTTATCAATTGACGGAAACAACCACTCAATGATATAAATATACAATGCCGAAAGCGAGGATCAAACACGTAAAAAAAGGAAATCAAAACCTAATCAAGAAACCAGAATAAAGAATAAATACATAAGAGTAACTCTAAGTCTGAAAGAATATACAAGTCGAGTTTTCTAAGTCTACTAAATATACAAAGTCTGGTTGATGGAGCTTGTAACTAGATACAACTGAATAATATAAAAGTTCAAACGGTGGTCACGATGCAAGTGTATCCTACCTATCAATGCAATCACCCTGAAGAAAACGGTGTACCAGCAAGCCGGCTACTAGATCTATGCGGTCAAATCTGCAAGAAAATTGTGGCACAACGGGGTGAGTTGCCAACTCATGAGTAGAAGACATCACCGAGTAGAAACCGAATGTATGACGCTCTCCCAGGTCATACAATAAAATAGTAATAATATAGAGACATCGAGTGATAACAAGGGTAACAATATAAGCATAAGTGTGATATCAAAGTACTCATGTCCGTGTTATAAAATAGTAACATATTATGTGTATCATTTATGAATGCATCATCCAACGTGTGTCTAGCAACGGCACACTAAATCATGATAAAACCTGAGTGCCAAGCATCGAGACTCGAAAACATCATGAAAACTGTGTCCATCAGGGACACATAATCCTCATATCTCGGGCTCCGTCTGTCCGGATCAGCCCCATATCATCTGATCTCACGACTGCGGTTGGTATCCTCCGGATATCCGCCGCGCCAAACTATCACCGGTCGGTAGTGCTCCCCTGCCGGGCTCAACGTCTCTCTATACGATCTTCTTGCCCCAGAATACCGCATCGGGTCTACCATGTACCCGTAGACGATGTCTCCTCGCTCCTCGAATCGGGTAAACATACATGCTCAGAACCGAGAAATCACATGGTGGACGCCACACATCATATCATGAGAAACTGCATTTTTCTTTTAAATTGAGCATAAGTTTTCAAATTCACATGCGGTTTCCCAAATCCAGAAATCTCATGAAAAACCGAAATCTCATAATCATCAGTCAATAACGAGAAATATGAATACCGGCATAGAGCCAATCTACAGTGCATAACCAGAATGTATGTGTATAAATGCATGTAACATCTAAGTAAGAAATGCAAAGTCTAAACTAGCATGTGAGATCATGAATGCTAAACAATATTACTTAGCTACAATTTATCAGGTTATACGAATGAAGTAACGGTTCTCTAATGTGTACGTGGCATTGCAATTACCGATGATGATGTGTGTGAGCCGGCAAGCAAGTGTACGTGTAACATACAGATCATCGGTAATGTTGCATGTGCCTTAGTAGACGAGATCATAACAGCTAATGGAAATACATGTATATATACAATGCAATGAGATTAACAAGAGCATAGTAGGAATAAACAGTAAACACAACGTTTATAAAATATGTATAACTATATACGAGCCATACGGTCACCGTATTTAAAATAGCACGAATCGTTATTTTTAGAAAAGTAGGGACTACGGTGTATTTTTTTGAGAAAAGAGATATCTTTTGAAAATCCATAGTGTCCCTCGGTTTATCCTTTGAAAATGTATACGATTCGTTAGTTTTGAAAATAGGTATGACTCAAGTCTAATCTAACATCTACCTAAGTAACTAAAAGACCAAACTAAGAACCGAGTCGAAAGTGATAAGAAATCTATAACATTTCCCGAGTCGATATATCTAGTAGTCGGTGATCCAGCCTCATAGCATCATGTACGGTATAGTCTATCGTACGACATCCTCGAGTTAAGAGGGCGGATCAATCATCACATAAATATATCTCGTACGGTAAAATCCATCGTACGGTATCCTCAAATCGAGGTTATGGGTCAATATCATATATATCATATAGTTCGTACGGTATCATTCGTCGTACAATATCATAATCAAGGGTACGGATCTAAGGTCACATACAATCTATTATCTTATCAAATCACATGTTATCGCATGTTATGTATATATCGCTCAACGATCCTTTAATATAATATATCATATATGATGTTTCAACTCAATCATATATCAAAATCTCTTGACATCTTGTTCGATCATATCGACTCAATCTTCATATCATGTCCTCATCTTACACGTATATGTATATCATATATAAACACACACACACATACACACACACACACACACACATATACACACATATCATACCAAGTGTGTGCGCGTGCGACAATGTAAAACCGACGACTTACGACTAAGGAACTAAAAACAAAGAGTAACCTTCCTATGAGTACGCTTATTCTAATCCTACGATCTCCTAAAAACGTTATTTGCTAAATATCCATCTCGCATTACTATAATATACATGATATAGATAATTATCCTATTCTACGGTTGCAGGGGTGATATACGTCATCCACCCGACTTCCCCCATAAATATACATCTACTCACCTCTGATCATCGTTCAAGCCGAAGTCGATGACACCTTGCTCTCCCTTGTCATCCCGAAGTCTACACGAAGGTACCTACAGTTTAAGCACATCGTATCGTAAACAAGAATCCAACACGAAAACCGATACAACACATGAAACACACATATGTTAGAACCTATGGTCTATGCATGCAAGAATAACCAAACAACTCTTGACGTCGACGTACAAACGTTAAACGACCGAGCCAAAACACAAATATCAAAACTCAAGTTAACAAAACTCGTAAAACGAAATCAGCAACTTTGAAAAACACTTCCAGATTTTGCCCTAGGTGAAATTATGACATTTTGCATATAGGATAAGTCTAATTACTGGATAAAGGAGACATGGTCCAAGCACGAACCCTACCCTACCTACCCAGGCCGCAAATTGCGGCCAAACAGGTTAAATCTATGGCCAAGTGAGGGATTTGGGGTCTTGGGTCTCAGGTGTAGCTTCTTGGTGGCCTGCTTGTCTCACTGTGTTTGCTAAATATTTTTCAGAGCTTATGAGTTGTAGCAGATCCCAAAATATCATCATAATTCCCACAAAATCCGATATCGGCAAATTCAAAGTTCAAGTCTTGGGGTTTCTATACTCAGTTTGGTCTAGGATTTTGACACTAGAGGGGTTGTGGTCACTATCTAATCCTCAAGTACACCTTCACAATTCATAATATCACCTAAACCTCAACTTAGAATTTCCAACATCACAAATCTAAACCTGTTTAACTCTAATGCACAATATGAGGTAAGGAAACTCAAATTCTTAATTAAGGATGTAGGATTTACCTCATGTAGCAACTAGGGAAAATTCTAGGATTGCCCAAAATGCCCAAAGTCCAACTTGATTCATCCATGTGATTTGTGATGAGCTTGTGGTTGTTTTTTGTGAAGGTGGAATGGTATTTTGGTGGGGATTTAGGCGTGTATGAGGGTGGTAGAAGAGGTGGAAGGATGAAAGAGAAGGAGGTGAAGAATGGAGGTGAGGAAAAATGAAAAGAGAACGGGGAGATGAAGAATATGTAGAAGCTTCTCACACTCTCTCCTCAAGGCCACATGCCTTCATGTCCCCTCATGTCTCACCCTTTCCAAAATATCTTTTCCATTTTCTTTTTATCTTTTCCTATTAAAAAAAAACTAAAAACCATATAAAAGCAAATAAAGAATTAAAGCCATGGTTCATAAAAATTGTAACAAGTGTTGCAACATGTTTTTGTTGCATGTCATATACATAAACATGATTAATGCATAATTAGTGAAATATTAATCAAACTTAGTATTAAACTTGTATACAACTAATTATATAATAATTTATAAAATGTCCAAATCACATAGATACCTTCAAAATCAATAATTTATATTAATTTTCCAATTATTTTCCAAACTATAAGTATATAACCATACTACTTCATTAAAACCAATTTTTATATCTTTATAATATTCATGAAATTAATTATTTTATTTATTTAGATTCCAAAAATAATATTTTATTTTTCTGAAATGTTACATTGGGTCATGTTGTATCCGGAGATAGAATTGCCATTGATCCTGAAAAGATTGCAGCTGTTCATGATTGGCCAATTCCAAAGAATGTAGGGGAGATCAGAAGTTTCCTTGGACTTGCTGAGTATTATAGAAGGTTTGTGGAGAATTTTGCCCGGATAGCAGAACCATTGACCAAGCTAACACGAAAGGAGGTACCGTTCGTATGGACCGAGAAGTGTGCGTTATCTTTTGAAGTGTTGAAGCAAAAATTGACCACCTCTCTTATTTTGACAGTGTTAGACGGTTCCGGAGGTCTGGTTATTCACAACGACACATCTGGGAAAGGCTTGGGATGTGTTGTAATGCAGCATGGGAAGGTTATAGTATATGCGTCGAGACAATTGAAAACTCATAAGAAGAACTACCCAACTCATGATTTGGAGCTAGCAGCGATGATTTTTGCTCTGAAGATTTGGAGACACTACTTATTGGACGAAAGGGTAGAAGTATTTACCGATCACAAGACATTAAAGTATGTGTTCACACAGAAAGAGCCCAAAATGAGGCAGTGTAGATGGTTAGAGCTGATGGCTGACTATGATCTTGATCTAAAATACCATCCAGGGAAAATTAATGTATTGTCGGATGCTCTAAGTCGGTTGCCAGCGATTCAGATGTTGACTGCACAGAAGAAGATTATAGCTGATCTTCAAAGATTCGAATTGGAGGTTGTACTACCAAATTCTTCGGGACAGTTGATGCAGTTGCAAGTACAGTCATCCTTGATCGATAATATTAAAGCGGCACAGTCGCACAATCCAAAGTTGCAAAAGTTTCGACAAATAGAAGCGGGACTTCGACAGATTTGTTAATTCATGAAGATGGTTCATTACGATATGATAGTCATTTATGTGTGCCTAAAGGAGATGTTCATGAAGAAGTCATGAAGGAGGCTCATAGTTCCACGTATTCAGTACTGTAACACCTTGAAAAGTCGTTTTGGTGTTTTCCCGAAAATCGGTGAAAATTTGGTATTTTTCGGTAAATCGTCATTATAGTTATTTTGCAGTTTAGGCCTAATTATACCTAATTTGGATAGGTAATTGCTAGTTTTTATTAGCTAATGAGTTACTTATAAATTTTTGGTCATTTAAAAATTTTTCCCCTATTTTACTATTTTTAATATTATTTTAAGCTGTTAAAAATACATTATTTTAGCGATAAATACAAAATTGAATGGGCTAATTTTAATCAATAGAACCATGAAAACTAAAATCTATTTAGTAATATAATTTTTTAGTATTTTATTTTAAGTTCTAATTGGTTTTATTTATGGAAAACAAAATTTTAATTAATTTAATCTTAAACTTGCAATTTTGAGGTTGTGGGGGGTCTTTTTGCATAAATTTAGTTTGTAAAATCTCTCACACTGATTCCTCACTCCTTTAGCCGGCCCCACCACTGCTGGAACAGCCATTCCCCCCCTCCTTTTTACTTTAACTCATGTGAGGAAATTGATTTGAAAAGGGAATAAAATATGTTATTTTGGGTATGGGTTTAAAGTGAAATGAGAGGGGTTGACTTGGAATTTTTCCCCCCAACACCCACACCATTCCTCCCATCATCTCCTGCTCAAAAATCTGCTGCCACTCCCTCACCATTTCCCCATCTCTTTTCATCATCAAAATTCCATCAAAATCCAATTTAAACTTTACAATTTCAAGTCAATTCTTCATCCATTCTCCTTAGCCTTTCTTACATGGATCATGGTGCTATGAAGCCATCATTGGAGGCAAATTCTTCTTGCTAGATCTCTAGATATTGAGGTATAATTTCTACCCATTTAAATTCTTATGGTTAAATTCCTTTAATTTAGTTGTTTTAGTGTTAATTTTAGTGCCATTTGCATTCTAGGTTTTTTAAAGTTCATGGCTTGAGTTGAATTAGGTTTTAGAAAAACCATTATTAGGTTAATTAAATTATTTTGCTATCTAGTGTTTTGCTAACCTAAATCTAAGAGGTTAGCTTGCTTAGTGGGCTCAAATTAGTGTTAATTTAGTGTTTTCATGTATAGTTTGGATTGGAATTGCTCATTTTGAAAAATCAAGAAAATGGTTGTGTATGGAAAATGGGTTTTGAAGCATGGTAATTGGGTTAATTTAATTGTAGTGGCTTTCTAATGGTTAACTTGGGCGTTTGCGCGATGATGTGTGCACTTTATCGCAAATCCGCGATATTTGCACGAATTTAGAATTTTTAGTGCTTACTAGGTTTTTATAAAAATTATGTGATGAATTATTGTGATATCTTGATTATATTTTTAGCATATCCTACGACATTTAGGATGTGTGAGTACGGAATTTTGCTTGATCGGGTTTTAGTTTTGCTGGGCGCCCCAAAACGACGATTCTAATTAGTTTTTGTGATTTTCGTGTGTGTTCCGCGCACTTTTTGCACGTTGTGCCTAGCTTGTGAACATTGATATTTTCATTTGGGATTTGCGTCGTTTTATGATATGTAACCTTATATTTTGTATTGGTGCAAATTCCAGGATCGGTCGCGGAGACTTCGGACGCGGCACGAAAAGGGAAAGCGGTGATTGGACATAGTTAGCTGGGGATTTCCGGTGAGTAGATGTATACATCTACGGGGAGAATCGTTTAGATGGCGCTCGGCGCTCGATAATTTAGAATTTTAGTAATACCAGCTTATTGCATGTAGTTTTAGTTACCTATTTTACTGCACTGCATGACATGTATATCCTTATTGTGCTAGTTTCATCGTATAAAAACCATTGAAATCATTAAATGAGATATGCGACACAGTAAATAATTGACTTGCTTAATTCTTTATATATAATTGTGCAACTTCATTTCATAGGACACTTGCACCATTACCATGGTTTTATGCTGCACGAGCACTATTCATGCGAACACACACGCCTTGGTAATTGCTATGCCACAAACACTAGATAACTTGTTAAAACGGAATTTAGAATAATTTCACCATATAAACCAGTGCTAATATAGTAAATTCCTCAAAATGATCATGTAAAATTGCTAGTCATGTGCATGTACTTCATTACAGCATTCGATCATACATAGACATTCATCATCATTGACATGCATACTTATGGTACTTTCTTCTGGAGGATTTCAGTATTTGAGATTTATGAGATTTTGGAGAAACCGCAAAGATTTAATAAAACTGATATCATTTTAAATGTGGCAAGTTGCGGTTTTCTCAGAACATGATATTTGTGTCGTCCACCATGAGTTTTCTGTTGGTTTTCGAGACCCGTTTTGAGGAGTTGGATGAACCGTCTCGGGTACATGGTGGGCCCGGTAAGGTACCCCGGGGAAAGAAGTTCGAGTAGTAGACGATGAGCCTGGCAGGGGCAGACTACCTACCGGTGATTGTTGGCGCGGCGGATATCCAGAGGATACCGACCGTGGCCGTGAGATATTGAGATATTGATATTTTGAGATGGACCAGCCGGACGGCTGGGGCTGGGATATTGGATACAGATACTTTGGGACATTGAGATATGTATTTGAGGTGCCGATGCTGGGTACGGATTTCTGTTGATTTCATATGTTATTTCCTCAGATATTTCACAGAAATTTTCTTAAGATGAAAATAATGATTTCCTCATATCAGCATATTCAGATCTTGTGTTACATTGCACTCATGTCGCATAAATGCTAGTACTTCATACTATAGCAATATTGTAGAATTGTGACACTTTGCGTACATGCTCACGATAGTCTTTATAGATGATACATATTACTCACGAGTTGGCAACTCACCCCCGTTGTGCCACAGACTTTTTGCAGGTCCGATCCGTCAGTACTGTTGCGGCGGACGCACTTCCTTCTTTTGCGTGGATTGAGGATTTTTGCTCGTAGGTGGGTTATATGTTTATTTTGTCTTCCACCTTGTACATTTATTGTATCTAGTGTACTCCATCTACTGTATCTACCAGTACTGTTGTATATTGACTTAGAGGCGAGACAGTGAGATTTGTGGGCATGTATATATTTTTTTTTTGGGTCGTGCTTACTTGAGCCGACATGTTGCTTCTTACTTATGCCTTTTTATGCTTATTTTGCATATTGCTGATTTATATTGCGTGGGATTTGTGACCGCCTTATGGCGAAGAGCTAGCTCCCGCTTGGGGATGCCTTTTTTCTGTATTCATATATATTCTTGTTGTACCCATTTTGGGGGCCAGTATTTACAAAGGAGACTCTGCCGAAATTTTCGGAAAAATTGATATTGCTTTTAAAAAGGCTTGATATGACTTATTTGATAAATTCGCTTTCAATTGATTGGTTTTTCCTTCACTCTACTGCTTATTTGGTTTTGATTTCTGGGCTTTGGCTTACTTAGATTACGTCCGCCTTGAGACGTTCGTAATTTAAGTGCCAGTCACGTTCCGTACCCTGCGGGTCGTGACAAGTACACCTGTGAGGCACAAAGAAGTACAAAGATCACGACAACATTTCTGGTGGGAAGGCATGCAAAGGGAAATTGCTCTCTACGTATCGAAGTGCTTAGTGTGTTAGTAAGTCAAGGCTGAACATCAAAGGGTAGCTGGTTTGTTGCAACCACTTCCGATTCCTCAATGGAAGTAGGAAAATATAACCATGGATTTCGTGACAGCATTACCATGGAGTCCAAAGGGTAAAAACGCAGTTTAGGTGATTGTCGATTGATTGACCAAGGCATCTCATTTTATACCATTTCTAGTTGGTCAGTCGATGGAGGTTTTGGCAGAGCGGTACATGCAGGAGATTGTGAGACTGCATGGAGTACCCGTGAGTATATTTTTTGATCGTGATACTCGATTTTTATCACACTTTTGGAGGAGTCTTGTCACGCCCCGCTTCCCAAAATACGGAATACAGAGAACGACGAAGGCCAGTCGTGCTACCTACGGTAAGGAAAGATCCTTTCATAGTCATATAAGGCTGTCTAGATTAACCTGTCAAAATAAAATCCAATACCAAAATGGATAATATTGATAATCATGCTGCAACGAAACCACAAGGAATACTAAAAAAATGGGTCCGCTAGATAATTGATGCAAATAAATATCCAATACAATAGGTTCGAAAAGAAAACAAAATCTGGAAAGATACAAAATTCCTAATGTCCTACAAGGCCGCACATGCTAAATACTAACAGAAAGGAAAAAAACCTATGGGTTACTGATCTTCGGTAAAGTCCTGATAGCCGCTGCGATCCTGCTCAGCCTGAAAATCTGTCTTTAAATCTGAGATTGCAAATCTCAGGGATGTCAGAACATCCCAGCAAGTACTCAACGTATAAGGTGTGTGTATATGAACGTAGTGAAGCCCGTGTGCGCATGTAAAAATAGATGTAAATATATATGCATTAAAACTATGAAACATGCATGTAAACAGGTCATGTCACATCCTACTGGTCACTAAAAGGTAAACTATCCTATCGTGAGTTCGAGTGTGTGCGTCAACCTCTGCTGGAGTATTCCTAACCTAAGAGTAGTGCCCCAGAGGCTAGGAAACACGGGCTCAACTGTGGAATGAACAAGCGGCCGATATAGCCCGGTATGAGCTGTAATAACATGCGAACGATATAGCCTGGTACGAGCTGTAATAACATGCGACCGATATAGCCCGGTACGAGCTGCCGGCATGCGACTCCTGAGATCCTGTTGTACGAACGCACACTCAAACTACCCTAACACCCACGTATTTATAGCTACTATGGTATAATTAGGAGTGCTGAAAGGACTGGAATTTATGACATAATAACTGTACAGAACCGAAGCTGGTAAATGGTAATATGTCATGGCATGTAGTTTGGCATCCTAATTAGAGATATCGTCTTTAAATAAAGTGGACTTGCATAAAGGATAATCATGACATGTCAATGTAATTTTAGCATGGTAATAGTGTCCGCATAAGCGCGATGCACAAGCTAGCATAAGTCACAAATGTTGCCTTTACCGTTAGCCTTGATGTGTAAATAAAATAATTACATGCTAGATACTTATATATATAAGATGGATTAACAACCTCAAACTTTTATTTGCATTTAAAATAAATTTCATTTTAAAACCACACTTGCTAATTTTTCTTACTTGCTGCATAAAAGTTTGTCTATATATATATTTGTACGATATTAAGAAAAATAGGTACTAACACATATCTTTTTTTATTCTAATAGGGCAGGAAACACACACACACACATACACACATGAGAAGGAATGCCGATGTACATCGACCA
Organism: Agapanthus africanus; assembly: GCA_030015575.1. Taxonomy (NCBI): domain Eukaryota; kingdom Viridiplantae; phylum Streptophyta; class Magnoliopsida; order Asparagales; family Amaryllidaceae; genus Agapanthus; species Agapanthus africanus. The sequence goes on along the minus strand of CM057342.1, from coordinate 661,368,024 downwards.
AAAGTAAAGCAAGAATACTTGTCTGACCGGATCTCATTACGGGGTGCGTACGCCGCGTCCGACGTCGGTAAATGTCGTGATGCACACGCGTGCGTACAGAACAGGACCAGGCTATGCAAGAATGTGACCACGCTAGATGAGGACGTCTACTGGATTGCTCGGATCGTCGGTGACAAGCACGGCTCCGGCGATCACCGGGAAACACGAGATCATGAAAAAGAAAGAGAAGAAGAAGAAGAAGAATAAGAAGGAGAAGGGCTTGCTTCTGGGGTTCTCTGGTGTGGTGCTCGGGGACAGAGGTGAGGCTAGGGGAAAGTCGATGATGGGTCATGGGTTTCCGACGAGGTTTCACGGCGAGGCGTCTGTGGATTCTTGGGTTTGTGTAAGGGGTTTTTGTGCAGGGGAAAAGGGTTCTGGATCTGGGGAGTAGGAGAGAGGAGAGAGGGGGAGAAGGTGGCGGCGAGGGGTGAGGTCTACGAAAAGGCGAGCTCCGGCGAGGAGGTGCGCAGGTGAGGGTTACACAGGGTCGTGGGTTCTTATTGGGGATCTGGGTTCTGTGCAGGGGAGAGAGGTTCGGGTCTGGGGAGTAGGAGAGAGGAGAGAAGAGGGAGAAGAGGAGGTAGTCGAGGAGGGTGAGGGATGGTCGACGACGACGACGACGAGGACTGTAGGCGAGGTCGGGTTGATGGGTTCAGGGGTTCATCATCAGGGTTCTTGGGTTCTTGAGGTGTGCAATGGTTCGAGCTTGGGAAAGTACACGAGAGGGGAGAAGGAGGTGACGTGGTCGAGGAAGGGAGGTCGACGACGGCGAGGCGAGGTCGGGTCATGGACGGAAACGTAACGGTGACATGGGTTGCGGGGTAGATGTGTTCATGATGATGCTCGATATCGGTGATCTCCCAGATTATGACACGTGGAAGATGACGTGTCCTAAAGCTCATAAGAAAGGACCCACAATGGCCAGCCAGGCCACTTCTATGCCCGTCCCACAAACAACTGTTGGCTCGTCCCCGAGCACCCTGCGCAATTGGCCTCCTCGGCCTCACAGCTCGTCTCTGGGCTACCGCAGAACCAAGATACCTCGGCTCTCCCGCCCGTACACGAGCTCTCCCGCCGAGGTCATCTTCCTTAATCTCATCGGTCGACCAACAGCACCGCTCACAGGTGCAACAGCCATCCTGCGAATCTCGCCATGCGCGAGATATCCGTCGGCCACATCCCACATTACACGCCATCACGATCCCCCATTAACGAGCCTGTCTCGCTATTAATGGGAGATCCCGCCAATCACGCGGGTGTGATGTTGGGAGCGTAACAGCCGGTGTGATTCTCGCGCCTGCCCTGCCTGCTGCCACCGCTATATAAACCCCTTCTTCAGACGATTCAAGTAAGCCATTTTTTACTCCACCAAGCCGTTACTCTGCTCGGATTTCCTTTCTAACTTAACCGTCGGAGGGTCCTCAGTGGTACAACCACCCTGGAACTTTCTTGCAGGTAGCTCGGCCTAACCAACCTCAAACCCATTGAGATCCATACGCTTCAGGAGCCTGCCTCCAGATCCAATTTCAGCCGTCCATCGCCGCCATCAGCAGATCAACGGATGGTAACATCTTGGCGTGATCCAGGTCAAGTCAGCTGGTGCCGTCTGTTGGAACACCTTGATTCCACAAAAAAAAAGTTCATCTTCCGGTCTTAATCGAATGGAGAGCGATCATCACGACGATCCAAGCACTAGCCGCCGCCTCCCCCTCAACGGAGGCACGGACGAACCTCCTCCGCCGAATGCCATCAACACCCTTGCCGGCCGAATATACCGACTCGCGTCCATCGTGGAGGCACTCATCCATGTCCAAATGGCAGGGTAAGATCCTTAGGTCGCCGCTCCCCCACCTCAGGACCGGGACCCCTACAGGGAGAGAGAAGACTCCGTTCGCGCCGGCACTTCCGACCACCACCTCGCTACCTTCCACGGCCGCAGATCTCCCGGGCTAATACATTCTGAGACCCGCTGGGCGCCCCACAGTTCAACACCGAGGTCCGTCGCCAGAGCGCCTCACCCCGAGATCCTTCGCGCACCTGTCCCTCCCGAGGAGATGCCGGTCAGCTCGCCTGTTACTAGGCATGACCGACACCCCCTCCCTTGATGGGGTCGCGCGGATGGGACTCGCTACGGCGGCTCGAGGACTACCTCGCCGGGGGATCTAAGGAACCTCATTGAGAGGAACCGGGGCCGCGGCTAGACACAGGCCTCCAACAGCAGGGGCCAGGGATCAGAATGTGTTGAATCATTGGGGTACCACGGCCGACTCGACGCCCTCGAGAAGAAGATCGAGGGTATGCATCGGGAAGGTCACCGCTCGAGCGACGGGGCTAAGTATGCTGCCGACTCTCTCACCAAACCGTTCACCGAGGAGCTGCTCACCGTCTACGTTTCCTCCCGCAACAAGCCCCCAAAGGTCTCCCTCTTCGATGGCAAATCTGACCCGAAGGACTATTTGGATGCATTCACCGCGGGGATGAGCTTCCAAGACAACTCCGCCGCCACCCAGTGCCGAGCTTTCCCGACCACTCTCATCCGCTCCGGACGAGACTGGTTCCGAGGACTCAAGCCACGCTCGATCTCAACTTTCGACGAGCTGGCCACCCAATTCCTCGGCCAGTTCATCGGGAACAGGCAACAAAAACGCACAGTCGACCATCTCTTCACGATCAAGAGCGGGGATAAAAGGACGTTCAAAGCAAACGTCACCCGCTTCTATAATGCCCTTCTCGAGGTCCCAGAGCACCGGGACGAGACGGTCATCACAGCACTAAGGTATGGTCTTAGGCACAAGGAGTGGTTACCCTCCTTTACATTAGCGCAATCTAAGACCATGGCCGAGGTAAAGGCTTGGACCGAGCGCGAAGTCCAGCTCGAGTCCGAGGTGAACGCCAACCTCCCTGGTGCCGAGAAAACCGACCAAAAGAAGAGGGCAAGGGATGAGAGAAGGGGACCTGAGCGGCCAAAACCCTACTCCCTGAAGTTTCAGGAGTCCACCCCGCTCAATGTCTCCCAGACGGTGCTTCTTGAGGAGGCTAAAGGCGAGGGGTTCTTCAAGCTCCCCCCGATCTCGCGCATGGCCTCAAAGCGAACCCAAGGCCCCTACTACGGTTTCCACAGGTCACTAGGCTACTCCACGAAGAGCTGTAAGCAGCTCCGAGACTACATCGAAGAGCTCATCCGTTCGAGGCACCTCGCAGCATACTTGAGGGATAAGCGGCAGGCTGACCGCGAGCAGGAGCAGCGTCCCCCTCCAGCCGAGCTGACCATCGGCCAAATCATGGTCATGTCAGTAGAAGATACGTCTGGTGCCTACGAAGCTCAGTACCCTATGCTAGGCATATATGCCTACAGACATCCGAGGGGCTCAAGATGCATGAATAAGAACATCTACCAGCATGTGTTTCCTTTTTAAAGCAATGTACACCTTTCTTGAGATCTTTTTGTTTATATATAAAAGGGATTAATAAAGCATTGCAAAAAAAGAAAAAGAATCTTATTCATTCAAAAGGTACTGTGGGCTCCTCAGCCGTACATCAAAAAAAAATTACAATAGCGGAGGAAGGGGGTGCAGAGAACACTGCTCGTGGTACTCTAACATATTTCCACCAGCCGAGCCCTCGCAACATCTAACCTCTACCCCTGGTGTCGCCCGCGATTGTCAGCATCGTGCCTCAATTGTTAGCATTCAAGGATGAGCGCCTCTGAGCGGTTTAGCTGACTCGCAGAGATCAGGCCGAAGCACCTCAGAGACCTTAGCTTGCCAACGGCCTCGTCTTTCAGCTGTTCGGACAAGGGGTTGTAGAGCCCCGGCGATGCCCTTCAGATGGAGTACATCAACAGCTGAAGTAGGGGGGAGCACCGGGGGAGAAATCGGACAAAGTGATCCTCGATGCGCCCTATCACCAACTGCACCGTATCCTCAGTACAGTACTGATCGTAGAGGTACACGTCCTCGAAGTTTATGATCTTGGGGATGGTAAAAGGGAAGTACTCCATTCTTACGTTTCGGGTGTGAGGAATGGAGTAATCAATACTCCTTCCGTTTTATAGCCTACAACGCCCCCAGAGTTCAACAGTCGCCTGTTTCACCCGCGACTGTGCCGCCACACGGCAGACATCGCACCGCTCGATGCGAAATCGAAACGACACTACTCCGGCGCTTCGCGTTCCCCACGCGATCATGACACGTGTCGCCAGCGACTGTCCCTCTTCACCGCTCGATGTGAAATTGAAACGACACTACTCCGGTGCTTCGCATTCCCCACGCGATTATGACATGTGTCGCCAGTGACTGTCCCTCTCCCCGGTACTCACACCAGGGAGAACGGATAGAACCTCGCACAAGAGGCAACTGAGCAGCTTCACTGCTCGGTCCATCCTTAGCGGGCCTCCCATGGCCCCTCCAACGCTAAGGATCGAAGCCCTCACCAAGAGGCAGCCAAGCGGCTACCCTGCTCGGCTATTCCTGACTGGTAGCTCCCTACCCCACAACGCCAGGGATCAAAGCCCTCGCCAAGAGGCAACTGAGCAGCTTCACTGCTCGGTCCATTCTTAGCAGGCCTCCCACGGCCCCTCCAGCGCTAAGGATCTAAGCCCTCACTAAGAGGCAGCCGAGCGGCTGCCCCGCTTGGCTATCCTTGGCTAGTAGCTTCCCTACCCCACAACGCCAGAGATCAAAGACCTCGCCAAGATGCGACTGAGCGGCTTCACTGCTCGATCCATCCTTAGCAGGCCTCCCACGGTCCCTCCAACGCTAAGGATCAAAGCCCTCACCAAGAGGCAGCCCAGCGGCTATCGTGCTCGGCTATCCCTGGCTGGTAGCTTCCCTACCCCACAACGCTAGGGATCAAAGCCCTCGCCAAGAGGAGACTGAGCAGCTTCACTTCTCGGTCCATCCTTAGCAAGCCTCCAACGGCCCCTCCAGTGCTAAGGATCGAAGCCCTCACCAAGAGGCAGCCGAGCGGCTACCCTGCTCGGCTATCCCTGGCTGGTAGCTCGCTACCCCACAACTCCAGGGATCAAAGCCCTCGCCAAGAGGAAGAAGAGCGGCTACCCTGCTCGGCTATCCCTGGCTGGTAGCTCCCTACCCCCACAACGCCAGGGATCGAAGCCCTCGCCAAGAGGCACCGGGCAACAACCCTGTTCGGCCATCCTTAAGGATTAAAGCCCTCACTAAGAGGCACCGGGCAGCAACCCTGCTCGGCCAGTCCTTAGTAGGCCTCTTACAGCCCCTTCCGCGCTAAGGATCAAAAGCCATCGCAAGAGGCAACCGGGCCTTCCCTTGATCGGTTATCCCTGGCTGGTAGCTCCCTACCCTAACACCCCAGGGATCAAAGCCCTCGCTAAGAGGCACCGGGCAACAACCCTGCCCGGCCTGTCCTTAAGGATCAAAAGCCCTCGCAAGAGGCAACCGGGCCTGCCCTTGCTCGGTTATCCCTAGCTGGTAGCTCCCTACTCCAACACACCAGGGATCAAAGCCCTCGCCAAGAGGCACCAGGCAGCAACCCTGCTCGGCCCGTCCTTAGTAGGCCTCTTACGGCCCATCCCGCGCTAAGGATCAAAAGCCCTCGCAAGAGGCAACCGGGCTCGCCCTTGCTCGATTATCTTTGGCTGGTAACTCCCTACCCGACACACCAGGGATCTAAGCCATCGCCATGAGGCGACCGAGCAGCTACCCTACTCGGCCTGTCCTTAGTATGCTTCTCCGAGCGTTCCATGCTAAGGAACATGACCTCACCAAAAGGCATCCGGTCTATCTACGTCTGAGCGATCTCCAACTTCGGGGCCATGGAGATACCGTCTTCCCGCCGGTCTTTGCACACTTGGAAAGTGAAGAGAATAAACTCGACGTGAAATCTCTAGACGAAGAACCGACATTACACAAAGGCAGTACTGTGCAAATACAAGTGCTGTCGACAAAAGGAAAATACGCGTGCAAACATGAATGCAAAAACTCTTTATTCACAAAGTCAAAGCTTTTACAAGGGTATTGTGGGCTCCCCAGCCTTACAAAATGCCCAGAGGCCTACAAAATTCCCGATGCAACAAAAGAAAAGAAACAAGAAGACAAGGGGCTTTAGGCCTCAGGGCCAGGTGCAACCCCAGGAAGCTCAGCATCTACCACGGCTCGGGCGGCGTATGGGGGCTCAGCACCCATCACATCAGCCTCGTCTTTGCCCTCACCGGGAATCTCTTCCCCTGCTTCGCCCCCGGGGTCATCCCCCTGCTCATCATCCCCACGAGGATATTCGGCTCGGAGCTCTTCGTCAGCGAACTCCGGCATCCGAGCCTTGACGGCGTCGAGGGCTTCATGCCAGATGGCGGTGGTGGCCGAGGCTAGGACGGTGTAAAAATATTCTGACTTCTGGTAGTTCTCCACCGCCTTCGCCGCTCTGAGGTCGGCTCGCTTCGCCCTCTCTACCGCCGCCTCCAACTCCTTCCGGAGGGTGTTCGCTGACTTCTTCATGGTGCCGACGAGCACCTTGGAGTCCTGAAGCTTGGCCTCGGCGGCCTGGGCAGCCTCGTGGAACCTGGAAACCTCCTGCTTCTCGGCCGCCACCTCCTGCTTCCCGGCCGCCACCTCGCCCTCCAGGGCAGCGACCCTCGCCATCGCCGCCTCCAGCTCCAACTTTGAGCTCTCCTCCTGCAAAAAGAGCTCGCCCGTGGCTCACATCGCTGGGGCTATTTCTTCCTCCTCCATCTGGACGACAAGGGCAACGTGCTGAAGGACCTGAAGAAATCATAGAGAGGTCAGAAAGAAAAGGGGGCACCAAATCTCGCGAATGATGAGACGTTGAGCGAAAAATCAAGTGAGGTGCGAACACTAACCTGTATGGTCTCATGGGCGATGGACGCCATTTGCGCCTTCAGAGTCCCCTGAAGGACCTTGCCCCGGCTGACCTCTCCATGTTAGCCAGCAAGCTTTCGGCGACGGAGAGCCCCGTGGGCACCTCAAAGCGGTGGTCCCCCTCGTCCACCAAGATCGGGGAGGCCGAGGTCCACCGAACTGTTTGGGGGAACCGCTTGAGAGGCGACGGTGGAGAGCCGATCTCCATCTCCGAAGCCTGCGTGTCCTGTCTCTGAACCCGCTTTCGGCTCGGCGTTTGGCTGGGGTCCGGGGCACGGCCCGCACTCGAACGCTAGGGTGGGACAGCTGCCGGGGGAGGAGGGACCGACGTCGGATGAGAAGAGCTGGCACCTCCAGCCTTCAATCCCTTCTTTGGCTTGTGCATGGCCGCTCGAAGGTGGCTCAAGTCCATGGGTTCTGCACAAAACAAGATACAATGGAGTCAGCAACACAAGCAAAAATGAAAACAAACGCAAGCCTAACAGATTGCCTGCAAGCTCCCAACTTATCGACGAACTGGGCAGAGCTGAGCCCAGCCCAACTAAGGGCCCACTCAGAAAGCATCACGTCACCCCAGGGAATCGGCTCCCACTCCGCTACTCTTACCGCGTCGGGATCGTTGGACGGGCTTCCCCGCCAGCACTTATCCCTAGACCACTGGGTGGGCACGGGCCAGTCCTCACCTTTTGGCGGCCCATCAAAGAAAAACTTCTTCTTCCAATCATGGATGGAAGAAGGCAAGACGACAACTCCTGACCCGGCTGCACTCCCCCGTCGTTTCCTAAAGGAGAGGTAAACCTACCTCGGGTCGCCCGCGCGAGTGCCGGGGTGACTTTTGTAAATAAGAGAGGAGGCAAGGATGGACAGACCGAAAGGGATCATCTGCAACTTCAAGCGGACCTGGAACCCAAGGAGAATCCTCCAGGAGTTCGACACTAGCTGGCCCGGGGCTAACCTAAAGTAATTTAGCACTCCGACAACCTCGGGACAAAGGCTGGCGCATTCCGGCCTAAAAAGATTCCAGGTAAAAGGCAATTTCTTTACCCCGTACCTGATCTGACATCTCTCCTTCCTTGGCCAAACGGAGCGTATAGCCGGAGGGTATATGGAAACGAGCCTGAGCGGTGGCAAGCCCGTCCTCATATCTCATCAAGAATGGCACTCCAGGGGCGTCCGCCACCTTCGCTCTGGGAACAGCCGCTGTCGCGCGACCCTGGGAAAAGGATCTGACCCGAACTCCCCGAGAAGACTCCGACTCAGTGGAAGAATCCCTAGAATCTACCCTGACGACATCTACAGACTTATCAAAAGAAGACATCTAACCTGATGGAGACAAGTCCTCGGGAAGAGAAAACGCAGAGATCTGACCTAAAGAGGAGAGCGCCGATCTTACAAGATCAAGAACGAGGAAAATATGAAGAGATATGGGCCCTGAAGTAGACCCACCTCTATTTATAACTGCCAGCATACACATCCTATGGCGACAATCATCTCCCACCGAAATGGTTCATTGCATTCAACGGCTACGATCGCTCCACCTGCCGCACGCGCATTGGCCGTATCCCATCAGACGCCAGAGGTCTGCAGCCCGTCGCGTCAGCCAACCTGCGCCCGACATATGGGCTGTCGCTTCAGCGAAAGTGCGTACGATCCGGCGCACCCTCTTTAATGCAAAGATCTCGCCCTGATTCGCTGGCATTATCCAGAAAATACAATAGATTACCCGGGGACACGGACGACGATATCTTCGAAAAGGAGCTCACTTCGGGTGATCCGGTAGACCACTCTCGACCCGACCCGTCAGCTGGTCGGAATGAGAATGGGGGGCTAATGATGATGCTCGATATTGGTGATCTCCCAGATCATGACACGTGGCAGATGACGTGTCCCAAAGCTCACAAGAAAGGATCCACAGTAGCCAGCCAGGTCACTCCTATGCCCGTCCCACAAACAACTGTTGGTTAGTCCCCGAGCACCCTGCACAACTGGATTCTTCGGCCTTACAGCTCGTCTCCGACCACAGAACCAAGATATCTTGGCTCTCCCGCTCATCCGCGAGCTCTCCCGCCGAGGTCATCTTCCTTGGTCTCATCGACCGACCAACGGCACCGCTCACAAGCGCAACCGCCATCCCGTGAATCTCGCCATGCGCGCGATATCCGCCGGCCACATCCCACGTTCTACTCCATCACGATCCCTTATTAACGAGCCTGTCTTGCCATTAATGGGAGATCCCACTCATTACGCGGGCGTGATGTCGGTAGCGTAACGGCCGGCGTGATTCTCATGCCTGCCCTGCCTGCTGCCACCGCTATATAAACCCCTTCTTCAGACGGTTCAAGTAAGCTATTTTTTTTACTCCACTAAGCCATTACACTGCTCGGATTTCCTCTCTAACTTGACCGTCAGAGGGTCCTCGGTGGTACAACCACCCCGGGATTTCCTTGCAGGTAGCTCGGCCCAACCAACCTTAAACCCATTGAGATCCACACGCTTCAGGAGCCTGCCTCCAGATCCAATTTCAGCCGTCCATTGCCGCCATCAGCAGATCAACAGAAGGTAACATCTTGGCATGATCTAGGTCACATCAGTTCGGGAAAGAGGAGATGAGTCATGGGGAGGTCGAGGAGAGGGTCGAGGAGGGGAAGAGGTGAAGTCAAGGGGATGAGCAGCGACGGCGGCGAGGTGAAGGTAGGGTTAGGTTCGTGACGAGACGGTGGGAAAAGAGATGAAGCGGGAGAGAGAGAGGAACATTGAATAGGGTTATAATATATGGGGTTTAAAAAGAAAGGTAAAGAATGTGTAGCAATAAAATAAGATAGAGGATGATAGAATTTGTTTAGATTAGGATATTATAAATATTTGAAAATATTAGTTTGTTTAAAATATGAATGAAAATATATTAACAGTTATATATATAAGAAATATAATATTAAGAAAATTCGAGTTTTCTGGCTAATACAAACTCACTCCAAAATATGCCCGGATTGGGTCTAAAATTACGGTTTGAAAATACGGATAATAGTGTCAACCAAAATCAAAAAGCGATGTCCGGTTAAAGAAAAATCATACCCCCCAAGAACGGATACATATAGCGTGCACGTAGCGATCCAAACGAGTCCGTTTCACTAAACGGGATGTGAACACGATATACGGACGCAACCATAGGGTCTGGGATATGATGCAGGCCATGCTAGGTATTCAAAATATATTATTTGATTATAATTGTATTATTAAAAAAATACAGTTTCCAGATATAATGCAAGTAAACGGACCATATGCAAGCACGGATCCTCAAAACCAGCTGGGATAATATGTAATCAAGAACCAAGATGGGTTCAAGCATGTGGGTCGGGTCGGGTACCAAGCATAGAATACTAAAATATTATCCGCACCCAAAGACGAATAAAATCAATAATTATCCTCAATATAACTAAGATAATCAAATCGAGTTTGGTATACCTGAACTAGGGTGTTATAAGTTTACAGGAAAGTTTGGGAACTCACTTGAAGTTTAGCACGGCCTATCATTCTCAGACAGATGGTCATTCTAAAAGAACGATTCAAACTCTTGAAAATATGTTGAGAGCATGCATGTTAGACTTCAAGGGTTTATAGGAGGATCATTTGCACTTAGTGGAGTTTTCTTATAATAACAGTTTTCAGGCGACTATACAGATGGCTCCATTCGAAGCATTATATGGTCATAAGTGTCGCTCGCCTGTCTGTTGGGACGATGTTGGAGAAAGAAGATTATTGGGACCAGATATTATTGTGCAAACGGTAGAGAAAGTTAACATGATCCGAAATCATATGAAGGTGGTACAGGATCGACAGAAAAGTTGGGCTGATATTGGATGAAGACCTCTAGAGTTCGCAGTTGGTGATCTTGTATTTTTGAAGATATCACTGACTAGAGGAGTAATCCAATTTGGCAGTCGAGGAAAGCTTAGTCCTGGATTCATGGGGCCTTTCGATATCATCGAGCGTGTAGTAGAGGTAGCTTATCGATTGGCTCTACCACCATCCTTGGTGGGTGTTCATGACGAGTTTCATGTTCCGCAAGTACGTTCGAGATGAGACGCACGTCTTAGATCACTCGGAACTGACAGTAATGGAAGATTTAACGTATGAAGAGCGACCAATGGCGATTGTGGATCGACGAGAAAAAGTCTTCAAGAATAAAGTTATCCCATTAGTACTCGTTTCATGGGGGAATCGTTTGCATGGAGAATCTACTTGGGAACGTGAAGATGAGATTCGACAGAAGTTTCTACACCTCTTTTCTTAGATCCGTGTTTTCTTGTTTTTTCTTGTTCCGTGAATTTCGAGAACGAAATTCTTTTGTAATTGGGTATAATATAACACTCTAGCACTTTTATACTATATATTTTGAGGTATTTTAGATCTTGCGGCAAAATTCTTTACTATTATTGCTATTAGGTTGTGAATGATGCAATTAGTAGCCGTGGTTATTATCCGACCCGACTCGCATGTATGAAACCCAACATTGTTCGAGATTATATCAAATATTTGCTAGTACAGTGTATCCATGCAAATCTAGAATATATATACATATAATATATTTTAGACTCTACATATTTTTTTATAATAATATAATATTCTTTTCCCATCTAGCCTTGCATAGCAAATTACCCCATATTAGGTAGTTGCGCCTATATATCATGTTCGCATCCTAAGAGCTAGACAAACAGATTATTGGATCGCTACATATATTTACGTAGATTTTTATTGGGGGATATATATTTTTAATTACCGGATATTGCATTATGGTTTAAATCTTTACGTATATTCTTCATATTAAAAAACTAGATTTTTGAAGAGATACGGGTAATATTTGGAGAGATCCGGTATTTGATTGATCTCAAAAACTATCTATTACCGCAATCAAGAACGGCGTCGCTTGGTAGCTAGCCGGTGAGTACGGGTCGGTCCACAGGGATTTTGTGAATTTCCTATTCGCTCAAACGAGTTAATTCCGATGGGAGTCGGAAGGATTTATTAAATCTAAAAACTAAATCTATCTAAAAACTAAATTAATCTAGATCTAAATCTTGCTAGGGTTAGGTTTAGGAATGGTTTGGAAATGTAAATAAATCTCAACGCTTTCTATACCCAAATTAGGATCTAAGAGGAGTTATGGTAATTATCAATAAAGGGGATTAGATCCATTCGGGAAGGTGTTCCTTCCTCTAGGTTCTTGTCCTTCCTTTAGAGATCCTTACCCTAACCTCCATGGAAAACACGCGCAACCGGACCTTTATACTACGGTATCACCGCTACCTCGAGGGATAGGGTGCCGTAGGGCGCGGTGTGTGCATGCATGCATGGAGTCCTATTGATTATATGTGATGGGTAAGAAAGGGATGAGAGATCTCATCTCTCAAAAAGCCTTCCCCAAAGCTAACTCTAAACAATTATCTAGGGTAAGGAATTAAATCTACCTAGGGCAAAGAATGAAAAATTACTTACTTAACAGATGGCTCTCTCCAAACATCAACACAGGGTTGTCAGATCTGAATTCATGAAATGAAAAGAGGCACCGATGCTCTCCAAAAGAATTCTAAAATTTATTAATGAAGGGAGGCATATGGAGGCATAGCCTTTACAATGATTTAAAGTTCCTATTTATAGAGGATAGGAAACCCTAGGTTACAATTGATTCGCACGTCTATATTTACCAAAATATCCTTAGGAAAACCTAGTCAAAGTAGACTCTAAGCTTTGATAAAATTTTATGTCTCTGTCTCTTTAAAAGGAAGTATTGGGCCTTGAAATTTTCTTTGTTGGCTCTTCTGTCTTTTGGCTTCCTTATTATTTGGTTCTTTTATTAAAATAGCTTCTATGTTTCTTCCAGGTCTCCAGTGAATAATTGCGGTGGACTTTTAACCGTTCACTTTGTAATCTTGGACCTTGTATTGCCTTGTATTTTGTGAATTTTATTTTTGATGTAGGCTTGATCAAGAGTCTTCTGTTTGTTGGTCAAAGTCCACTTTTGCATCGTCTTTTCATCATTTTCACTGTTTTCTGTCCAAGAACCTGTAACCTATAATATGTAGCAGACATGCGTCAAAAGCACCTGTTTATTTATAAAACGAATAAGAATGGGTAATATAATAATACAATATTATGGTGTGAACAAATACCCCCAAACTTATCTTTTGCTCGTCCTCGAGCAAACTTATTTTTATTCTCTACAAAAAACCTAACCGCACTTTCGCAGTGAAACACGATTGCACTGAGCACGTGCAACAAGCCGTTAAACCTCTAGGTGTCTCTAGTAGAAGGAGTGTTGTCTCCTGAGGGTTTTCAGCGGATACTACCCATAAAATCCTATCAATTTGGCTTTTCGACTTTTGTTCTCCAATTAGGTTTTCTAACAAGGATTCTATTATCGTCGACTCGTAAATTATCCACCCATATTCTTCACACTTTCTCATCATTTAACTTAAGATTATGTATGTTTTATAGACTTACTTAGCTTTCGGCATCTCTTAAGTTTTCCTTCTAGGGTTCCATCTCCACTTAGGAATTTTTATCAACTCTACTAAAGATACAAGTTCTATTCTTCATTCCTTTCTCTCATCTAAACTCCAATCACATATCCCTACGTGTGTGTATAGATCACCCCTATACTTGGAAATTCAAATCAAGCAATCATACTCTCGTCCGTTGTCCAAAGCACTTCTTAATTGGTGAATTTTTAAATAAATTTTGCTTACACATCCTTCATGCGACCGTTAATACTTCTTGAGGTACCAACAACCGATTACAAGATGTGTTTGCACATTAAAGCGTAATTCCTAGTTTTGCAACACCCAAGGCTTTAACAGTGACTCCCAAACCAGTTGGTCTAAGGCACTAGGTGATGAAGCACCCTCGCTAAATATTTTTCTGTTTTTTAGTCTTAAGTAATCACAAAAACCAGTGTTCATTTTTTTCTTTATTCACACTTGTATTTTTTTTTCCATCATACTAAGGACTTTAGACAAGAGCATTTCAAGGTCTCTTCTACTATTCCAAGTTTCAAGGTGCGTGATTGTGCAAATTGTAGGGTATACCTTTTCAGAATCTAGACTTAAGGTAGGAACTATTTTTCAAACTTATATTCTAATAAGAACATCAATACTTTTCCTCTGTTTTGACTTAGCCCAAGAAGTGAACTCAAAATTTGCCTATTTCTAAATAAACTACAAAGACGCATACTTTCTATCGTTAAACTTTAAAGAAGGTTATTTTTAGGGTTTTTAATTTACTAAGTCTAAGATCTAGTTGTTCCTAGCTAGTTAACCTATTTGTCAAACTCGAGTCAAATAATCCAAAATTGAATACAATAATTTTTATAACTTTTGAAAATTTTCAATTTTGTATGGGTTTTAAAATAAGTATGCAAATGCAAAAATATACATATGAATGCGAAGGAAGAAAACGTACCGAGCATACCCCCAAACTTAAACTTGACAGTGTCCTCACTGTCATGCTACACCAAGAGGGTCAAAATGTCGGCACTCCCCTGTTTATTTATTTACAAAATATTTTTTTTAATATTTTTAATGTTTTGAAATTTTATTATTATTTTTTTATAGAAAAAGAAAACAAAAAATATATACACATATATACAACAAGGTTTTCCCCAAACTCAAGCTTGGCCTTACACAAGTTAAAGGTTAGCACCAACCATTCAAAGATCTTATCGTGGTAATGGTAGGGTTGGTGAAAGAATAGGGTGTAAAGGAAAGAAATGAGAAACACACGAGACCGAATGGGAAGAAAGGTGGAATATGGTCTCGGTGGAGGAGAAGAGTGGCGGAAAAGAGAAAGAAGGGTAGTATGATCTTGAGGGTGTAAATTGAGTGAATAAATTAGCACAATTTGTGATGACCGATGTGTTAAAAGCGATTGTGCTAACCTATCAACCCGTCGAGAAATGGGGTCAAATCCCTCAAGATTCGCAAGAAAGCATGGGTATGCCGAACTTGGTATTGGAGATGAAAGTGTAACGGTCTCTTGTACGGTCGGAACGATAGGAAGGACGAAAGGGAGTGAATTAGGGATAATGTTATTCTCACCTAAGTAATCTGTCGCGAACTTGAAGGATTCCATCAATGGTTCGAAACAACTGTAAGCAACTGAGTCTGATGGTTCGACTAACTCATCTGAAAATGTAAAGGACTCAAACTCGGGCGGTGAGTCATCAACATCGTCCGAAAAAGTGAAACACTCGTACGCGTTATCGTCTGTGAGAACTATGTCAGATTCAAAGGAAAAATTTTCAAGCTCACAGTCTTCAAGCGTGATATTAGGCGTGGACGGAACGATGGAAAGGAGGGAGGGTGATTTAGTTAAAGGTTCAAGAGGATGAATTGGAAAATCCGACACATCAAACAAAAATGGTCCAACCTCAATATTATCCTCAATACTCTCCTCAATACTATCATCATAATTCTCCTCAATATTTATCTCATCCATGCCATTATCATCAAAATCAAGATGCATATGAAGTTCGGGAGAAACAATTAATGACTCGGGATGATGAATTGGACATAAAATTTCAATCAAATCGACGGGTTCATCATCCAAAATATTCCCGGCGTCTATATCCTCAATCAAGTGAAAATCAATATTTTCTGACACCTCATCAAAAGCATGGATATTTATCGATTTAGGTTCTAGATTGGAGGTGTAAAGGTCAAACGGATTAGGTGCGGTTTCACTCGAAAAGGGTTCCTCACAATTTGGCAAATCAAGCACTATAAAGTCGCACAACTCATCATTTTGGACACATGTTTGAAAATTGGAGTTGTTGGATTCAATTCGGTATGGGTAGGTTTGATTTGGAAATCCTCTCACATTCTCACTCTGTCCAACCGCCTCCTCATACATTGAAAATTTTGAAGCTAGTTAGAAACTAGCTACCGGTTCAGCATGTTGCATAAGGGCGGCTATGGACGCTTCCACATTCCTAGTCATTTTGTTTGTTGCTGCAATATAAGCTGCCAACGACTGTTCCAAACTAGACATGGGTGGTGTTGGGGTTTCGGTAAAAGATTCGAAACTGTTTGGATACGTGAAACTCCCTAATGGCTGTGTAGAAACAGTGTCTAGTGAAGGTGGGAAAGTCGGGTAGGACTGGTAGGAACTGTTAGTGTATATGCCCGAGAGGCCATTACTGTATCATATTAGTTTGTATATTACTTGATGGAAGCTTGGGATATTCACAGTTGTATATACAATCTTGCTCGAAATGGTAGTATGCTACTTGGTTTGTCTCTGCTTTAATATGTGCATGTGTTTCTTTTAGCATATCGCTGATATACATATTAGTAGAGCCCTTAAGATTTTTGCTTGATTACCAGCGTTGTGATAGCGCTCACACTCGTGGGGGCTGGGTAATCCATAAGCACATCCTTATACAGGTCCCTAGTCGTTGGACTATCGAGACAGGGCATCGATACTCCGGAGTAGACTAGCGTATGCGCTTCTCATCCCAGCGTGGGAGACGGTTTGTCCCACAGCCGTCAGTACGTCGTACTTGAGATAGTATGCATGTGCTCATTAGGTTACGAGTACACTGGATAGGACTCGTCGGGAACTGTTGGTTGGTATTATACCTATCGTCGGTTATCAGTTCCCAGGTGACATGAGTACAGCTTAGTCCACTGACTTGACACTGTCACTTCGCCTCGAGTGTGTTCCCACTGCACTTTGATTACTACCCTACCACGGCTCAAAGGAGTCGTGCAAACAGGTAGTTTTTGGGTGCAGTCCCGAAGCACTTGGAGGCAGTGACGGTTAGACAGGATTCGTCTCTCCCGGTATTGGGGGTTGACATCGCGCTGTGTCCAGAAGAGCCATTACATAAGTAGTCCCTGGCCAGGGCAAGCGAGATATACTGGTAGGTTTCCAGTGTTATCTCAGGGTGTTCTGGGCTATACTCCGACACGACTTGTACCGCTATTAGGGGACTGACGTTTACTGCCCTCCTAGGCCCGCCATGCGATGTATCAGACGAACAGACCGGACTGTACGGAGACTGTCATATACAGGCTCAGTAGGAGTTCAGATGGGGTCACCTCGTCAGTCTTCTTATCGGCATCTACCTGGGGACCGTTAAGTACAGCTAGTGCCGCTTGCGGTCTGTGGTTAAACCCACTGCCAGCGTAGTGTCGAGTCTTTAGAGTCCCACACAGAGAGCTATTCGCCTTTAGGCAAAATGAGTAGAGGTCGCATGCTTTTGCGACAGGGTTCGTTCACATCCGCGCACTTGTGCACGTTTGTTGTCCGGACAGCTTATACTAGCGGGCTTTGGTTTAAGCCAGATCCTAGTATATGTTTGGGATTGGTTTTATCTCTTTGTATTCGTGTTCCTCGGATCACGAATACGGGTGCGTATGCACAGTTGCTTGAGACAGAGGGAGAGGACTTTGATTAGGGTTAATGACCATTGTCATTTTATTAACCCTAATGCTTATGTGTGTATTATGGTTAATTGATATTAGTTTAATATAATTGTGCATGGTTATGGTTGTTGACCATTTGACATTCTTGACTTGTTGACCTAGGTTGACACTTTGACCATCATCATTTCATTTGGAAGATACTCTTTGATCCTTGCAATTTGTATTAAAAATGAAATGATAATGGTCATGTCTTGATTAAGCTATGACAATTATCTCACTAATTATCTATTTACAATAATTCACACATATATGTGAGAATGCTTCATAATTCTCTCATTCTATCATATACTTTCTCTCTCTTGCTCTTCCTCTTCCTCAAGCTCTCCCCTCTCATATGTTGAGAAACACTTGAGCTTGAGAAAAACCTCTTCTTGATAATCTCTACTCTCATCTAGGGTTCTAGGATTAGCACTTCTAGCACCCTAGTTACTTCTAGCTTGAAGTTGAAGCCAAAGGTTGAGGCACTCGGGTGGATCCTTCTTCGACGAGAGAAGACGACAAAGGTGATCCATTTCTACTACTCTAAGGAGCAAGGAGAGAAGGACATAAAGCCCTAGGTATAACCATTCTACCCTTTAGCTAGTTTCTAGTTAGCATTAGCTTGTTTTTGTTTAGCAAAGATCCTCTTTTGTCTAGTCCATGTTGCCTAGAGTAGTAAAAATCCGATTTTTATTCCGTTTTCCGCCTCCCCGCAAGAACCGGGGTGGGCAACGTGGACTTACAGGAACTGGATGGTTGGACAGGAGTAGGGTCAACATGTGGATAAAAAGGTGAATGGACTTGTTGATCCCTAGAACTAGATAAGTGGAGAGGGGTGAAAGATCGGCTACGAGATTGAGAAATGTGCTCAGCAATAGACATCGGTTTAGGAGTTACAGCAGGACTTGAAAAGGTGGTGTCAACGTACGAAGGTAGTGAAGGTTGACATGGTTGACACAAAGTGGGTTGCAAAGTCAAACTGTTTCTCCTAGACGCTTCTATTTGATCTTTCAAAGATATTTTTGGCATGGAGGGATCTTCTTTAAATCGACCGAAACAATTGACGTATGACGCAAAGTTAGGTTCGGGATACCAAAGTTCGGCAAGAGATTTATGATGTGGGGTACCCATGATAGAAGAAAGAGAAGATGAAGAAGGTAGGTGGTGGGGTGCAAGGATTTTACGCGACAAGTTGCAAGTTTTTTTATAAAAATTTTTCCTTTTTCCTCTTTATTTGAAACTGTTTGCAAAAAAAAATTCGATAAAGGGCTTAGACACAAATGCAATCGACCAGAAATGCACAATCAGACCTAGATCTAGGGTCATCTAGGTCAGTTAGACAGCTCCTAACTGTTCCAAAGGGCTAGAAATAGGACCTCAAACCGCCTCTTCATCGCCAATTGCGGCCAGGTAAGTGCCAGGTAAGTAAGAGGCTCCCCGCTACAAGTAGCGGTCCTAATTAAGTAACCACTTGCCTTGACACACTTGTCTAGACATCGCAAAGTCAGGTTAGGATAAACGGTCGATGCCTATAACTAGTCCTCTGTCCTATTGAACTCGAAGTCTTTAGGGCTGAGTCTAGTATTTTTTTAATTAAATATGGTCAATGCAAATGCCTTATGTGATTTCTGGGGTCCTGGGAAGGGTGATGAAATCCCCACCCAATCTGAATTGCTTAAAAGCCCCTTAAAGTCCGATTAAAGATATGCAAAACAGTAAATCACTTGCAAACAAATCTTTTTATTTTATGCGCGGCACAAAGAATCCTACACAAGATTTGTTATTGAAAGGGGGAAGATTTTTTAAGCGCAAAGAATCCTGCAGGAGATTTTACAGAAGATATATCGAGATTTGCAGAGGAGGAGATCAGAAGACTTACAGAGTTTTTTTTTCCAAGCCCTGAATCGACCAGGCCGCAGCGGTTCCGCGACCAGAAGGTGGGTCGTGCGGCGGTTCCGCGGCCGGAATGGGGTCAAGCGTTTTTTTTTTTGGGGACCAGATCACCGCGATTCTTCTTTTTCGACTCGGTCCTCCAAATTTCTTCTGTTCCTCGGTTGTTGTGATCTTCTGTTTGTTCGGATTTGATATTTGCTGTTTTGATCTCTGTAGATTTCCAGATCCGAATTTGTTCGTAGATCCTGCAAAATTCACACAAAAATACCCTTCCCAAAAATAACAGATGATATATTTTTATATTTTTTTGAATTTTTTGATTTTTATGATTTTTTTTAAAATTTTGATTAACCCGAAATTGCAAAAAAAAGGAAATAACACGCCATCCCCGGCAACGGCGCTATTTGATTGATCTAAAAAACTATCTATTACCGCAATCAAGAACGGCGTCGCTTGGTAGCTAGCCGGTGAGTACGGGTTGATCCACAGGGATTTTGTGAATTTCCTATTCGCTCAAACGAGTTAATTCCGATGGGAGTCGGAAGGATTTATTAAATCTAAAAACTAAATCTATCTAAAAACTAAATTAATCTAGATCTAAATCTTGCTAGGGTTAGGTTTAAGAATGGTTTGGAAATGTAAATAAATCTCAACGCTTTCTATACCCAAATTAGGATCTAAGAGGAGTTATGGTAATTATCAATAAAGGGGATTAGATCCATTCGGGAAGGTGTTCCTTCCTCTAGGTTCTTGTCCTTCCTTTAGAGATCCTTACCCTAACCTCCATGGAAAACACGCGCAACCGGGCCTTTATACTACGGTATCACCGCTACCTCGAGGGATAGGGTGCCGTAGGGCGCGGTGTGTGCGTGTATGCATGAAGTCCTATTGATTATATGTGATGGGTAAAAAAGGGATGAGAGATCTCATCTCTCAAAAAGCCTTCCCCAAAGCTAACTCTAAACAATTATCTAGGGCAAGGAATTAAATCTATCTAGGGCAAAGAATGAAAAATTACCTACTTAACAGATGGCTCTCTCCAAACATCAACACAGGGTTGTCAGATCTGAATTCATGAAATGAAAAGAGGCACCGATGCTCTCCAAAAGAATTCTAAAATTTATTAATGAAGGGAGGCATATGGAGGCATAGCCTTTACAATGATTTAGAGTTCCTATTTATAGAGGATAGGAAACCCTAGGTTACAATTGATTCGCACGTCTACATTTACCAAAATATCCTTAGGAAGACCTAGTTAAAGTAGACTCCAAGTTTTGATAAAATTTTATGTCTCTGTCTCTTTAAAAGGAAGTATTGGGCCTTGAAATTTCCTTTGTTGGCTCTTCTGTCTTTGGGCTTCCTTATTATTTGGTTCTTTTATTAAAATAGCTTCTATGTTTCTTCCAGGTCTCCAGTGAATAATTGCGGTGGACTTTTAACCGTTCGCTTTGTAATCTTGGATCTTGCATTGCCTTGTATTTTGTGAATTTTATCTTTAATGTAGGCTTGATCAAGAGTCTTCTGTTTGTTGGTCAAAGTCCACTTTTGCATCGTCTTTTCATCGTTTTCACTGTTTTCTTTCCAAGAACCTGTAACCTGTAATATGTAGCAGACATGCGTCAGAAGTACCTGTTTATTTATAAAACGAATAAGAATGGGGAATATAATAATACAATATTATGGTGTGAACAGTATTATCTGTAAAATCCCACAATATATATATATATAATATTATTATAACTAATATATATATATATATATATAATATTAATTTTTTAAAAAAATAATAAAGAAAACTCTCTTTAACTCTGTCTCCCCATCCCCACTTGTCTCTCTTTCCCCGTCCCCACTTCCCCCTCTCTCTCTCTCCCTCTCTCTCTCTCTATATATATATATATATATATATATATATAAATTTATATCAAACCCTCTATCTCTTTCCTTCTTCTCCCCGCCTTCTTCTCTCAGAACCCTAACCCTCTCGTCGTCACTGTTCCCCATTGTCACCGCTCCTCGCCTCGTCGTCGTCATCCCCACTTCCTCGCCTTCTCCTCTACCTCGCCAGCACCTCCTCCTCCTTTCTCGAACACCACCCAACCCCAGACCCCGACGCCAAAACCCATCACCTTCAACTCCCTCGTCGTCGACCTCGCCTGAAACCGATTGCCACCCGACCACCTCCATCACCTCCTCATCTCGTCGGCAACCCTAGAGTGCCCACACACCACCACCGACCTTCTTCTCATTCCCCGATCACACCAACCCTATCAGCTACGACCCTTTACCTCCTGCAGTCGCCGTCCCCTCGCCGTCGACCGCCTCTCCCCTCTCTTTGCCCTCGCCAAATCCAGAGAACCCCGGAACACCAACAACCCCGCCATCACATTCTTCTTCTTTTCTTCTTCTTCTTCTTCTTCTTCTTCTTTCTTTTCATCTCTTTTCCGATCATCTCGCCAGAGTTGCGCACGTCACCGACGATCCAGACGATCCAGTCGCTGTCATCGTCTAACCCAGTTACTAGGTCACGTAGTTGCTCAGCGAAGTCAAGTCCTGCGTACGTGAGTTTTGCCTCGTGACGTTATTCGGCGTCGGAACATGATATTCGGATACCCGTCATGAGATTCGATCAGGTAAGTTCTAAACTTGCAACATGCTATTTTGATTATATCGATATTTATATGCTTAACTATAGTACATACATTTTAATATTCAGCAAGTACTAGCGATTTACCGTTTTAGTATCAGTCTTTATCCGTACTGATAATAGTTTATCTAGTTGCATGCCGGATCATCACAATATTATCATACTACTATATCAGTTCAATATGTTATCTAGTTTGCAATATACATTGTAATGGACGTAAAGCAGTTATTACAGATAGATACATACACATTCTGGCATTAGTTGTGGTTACCGTGTTTCGATATTGGTTACAGTTTACATTTGGTGTCTATTCTGGTTAAAATATATTGCATGACATGTCCACGACCCATTACCAGACTTGTTACTTGGATCTTTTACTAATGCCGACAATCTATATTTATTGTCCTGACGAACGTGACTTGTTGTTTATATAGACAAGACCTGTACATGCTTGATCCTGTGTTGGCATTAGATGTATATCATCAATACCTGACTTGAACACAAAACCTTAGGGTAAGGGGAAATCGATAATGAAACCTGACTTGTAACTCAACAGTTCGATACTTCCAGATACTGATCAGTTGATACGGGCTCGGCCGGCTCCGGAATGATGCTGCTGACATCATTCATCTGTACATGTTACCTATTTACTGCTTAGCGGCACGTCTCGGATTCAGCCCCGAGAATCTTGACCGTGGTCCTGGGCACGCACGTGATACTATTGAGTTACATCGACGATTCTATTAAATTGATTTCAAAGACTTGTAGAATAGATAGCCTAGAAGCACAGAATTTAGGATACACATCATATACCTATTCCTCATTGTTTTATACCTAGGTTATTTATTTACACTAATGTTTAATCATATCATCATATCCTGGTTATTACTATTATTTTGATATTTATGACGCACTGACGTCTGGGTTTTGCATGGCCCGGTTCCTCTGACATTATTGCAGGAAGATCAGGAGTATTTTAGCAAGCAAGCCGAGCAATGAGGAGCTACATGTTTAGTTTAGAGATGCTTAGATTATTTTAATTTCGTAGTTTTATTTTTATCGATGTGAGCCCATAAGGGACGTGATTCAGAGATTATTTTTTATTTGGATCTTGATTCGTTTCCGCTATATGCATTTCTTAATTTTATTTATTGTGGCAGATGGACATGTGTTAGTTAGATTTTTACTGTTCTTGATATCCGATTGACAACCGTAATGTGACTATGGAGGGATTATTCCTAACCATAGGTAGCATGGTTGGCTCTGTCACGTGCCATATTTACGTATTTTGGGAAGCGGGGCGTGACAGGCTCTTTTCTGCACAAACATCCGAGAGAGGGCTTCCTACTGTTCACGTGAGGTAGAAAGTCTACCAATGGACAGGTGGATGGAGACCAAGACTGATCGCATGATATAAGGCATGATCTGTTAATTTGTGTGAATCCACTGTTGATATGTCAGTGACGAATCAATAGATCCGACGGACGATGTATAAGACATCAGTGTAGTGGTAAATGAAGGCGCAGCGAGATGAGTAGGGAACGGTAGAGAGTCATCAACCTATCCCCATAGTTCGAAAGCATGAAGATTATACTGTATGGTTAACACCCAATCTGTATAATTTTCAACTCCGGTGAGTTGAATATCTTTTGTTTATCTCCTCTTAAATATATTTTTTCTTGGCCCCTCACCTTGGAAGATGGGATTCCGGACCATCGACTGCCGGAAAGTTATATAAGCCTTGTTTGTTTATTTTTAAGTCTCGGGTTACTATAGTAGCAGCACTATTTTAAAAAAATATCTAAGGCACTGGATGGAATCAAAAAGACCAAAGTTTGCCTTGTTAATCTTCTCAAAAAAATATCAGAATGTATCATTCTTCTAAAAAAATACATGATCAAGGCAAGGTCGAGGCGGAGAGTGGCATGTGGAAGGCGGCGGCCTACTCAGCGGAGGAGAAGGCGAAGGGGTGGCTGAGCCATGCGATGGCGGAGGCCCGGTTGAGCTGGCATGATCGGATGTGGGAGGCTGAGCCTAGAGCCTACGAGGCAGGAGGTGGATTCGGGGAGGCGAGGGGCGTTTAGTGTAGGGTTACTAGGCACTATCACAAGGCTCAATAGGGCATCAACCATGCCAAATCTAAATTTTTCAAGTGCCGAACAAGCTAAAGCGAGGATCTTTGCTAGATAATTAGGGTAAACAAAGCATGTAAACAACTTTACATCTAAGAGAGAGGGATTACAACCTTTGTAGTCCACTCCTTCGCTTCATAAGCTCCGAGTAGTAGTCCCTTCGCCGCGATCCATGAACTTTCGGACTCTAGAGAGGCTCCACAAGCCGAAAGATCCATGCTTGCTTGAAATCTTCCTTTTCGAAGATGATCTACCTTGAAGAATCTTTAACTCAAGCTCCCACTTATCTAATCAAGTATTAATGAAGTGAACACCCTAATCTAAATGGCTAGAATAGATGAGGATGATGAAGTAGGAATTTTGCTCTCTTTTGTTTTCATTTTCTCACCTTAATTCATCACATGCAAAAAGCTAGCAAGCTTTTTTAAGGAGGAAGAAGAAGAAGAAGTCTTTTGTGATGAATAATGAATAATTGTAATGGTTACAAAACCAACCTTGAGTTAAGAATGAATGGCCTAACTCATGTAGAGAATAAACCTAAGGTAAAGGGTTTGGGTTGGGTTAATAAATATCAACACAAAATATCTTAGCAAAAAACAAAACAAAGCTTCATGAAGCTTCATGAAAAAGTTAACCCAAATGCTAACCCAAATCAAACCCTAACTATGTTTAATCTCTACAAATCATGTTGCATTTTTAATCATAACTTGTTACAATATTATATATCACATATATAATATATTTTTGTACCAAAAGAAAATAATACAATTAACACATATCGCATATATATCAATGTATTATCCGGTGAGAAAATAAATCAATAAAGCGAGCTTATATCAGTTAATGTAATGTAATATATCACATATATAATTATACCTTAAATTATCGAATAAACACTTGATCCGACAATCCGGCTATTTCTCAAATAACCGATTAATATAATCTGTATCAGTTCATCGAATTAACACTTGATCCGATGACCCGGCTATATCACATATACCCGGCCGATATCTTATATCGCGAGAATAGAATATGGTATCTCATATCGTAATATTCTCGGTCCTGCACATATCACATATGTGCTCCTACTCCGTTTTGCCTGAGTCAAGAAACTTCTGTGTAGGACTCTAAAGAATCGTCAATACGCCGGTAGCAGGTGATGATCATATCAAACACCCACAAGCTGCAAGCGGTCAGCTAAACGTAATAGCCACCCAGGTATTGAGCGATGAGAAGATCAACAAGCAAGCCTATACATTCTCCTGTGAATCCACTCAGTAACACTATCGTACAGTCCGGTCTCTTCGTCTAATATGTTGCATATCTAGTCTAGGGGTGGTAAACGTCAGACCCCAGTAACCGATAAGTCGTGTCGATGCGAGACTCATAACAGGTCGAGAAACTGCTAATAACATTTACCAGTAGCAATCTATATCAGCCCTGGCCAGGGACTTCCAGTTATAGCCAATCGAACACAGCACAACATCAACTCCCTATACCGGGAGAGACGAAACCCCTCCTATTGCTCATTGCCTCCATGTGATTTGGGACTGTACCCAAAAGCCACCGTTTTGCACGCCCACTTGGACGTGGTAAGGTGGAAATCAAAGCACAGTGGGAATCATACAAGACTCTATGACGATCTCGAGTCTACAGACTAACCTGTACCAGTGTCACCAGAGAACTGCTATCTGAGGATTGGTATAAATCCATCTAGGAGTTCTCGGTGAGTCCGTTCTTTGTACCTAGTCTCCACTGAGCACCTGTACACCATATCTGATGTCAAACACCAATGGATATGGGATCATCCATCGCCCATCATATGGGTCAAGATGTGTATACGCTAGTCTACTCTGGTGTATCGATGCCCTGTCTCGATACACCCTCGATAGGAACAGTTATAGGATGTACTCATTGACTACCGTGGCTCCACTAGTATGATCTCATCATAGTCCCAGTAGTCGAATACATATCCTAAGGGCTTTATCAACACGTGAGAGCAAGACAGTAAACTAATACAAGTCAACATGTTAAGACAAAGTGAAACCAAATAGCATACCATCATGTCGAGCAAGAAAGTACTCTCTATATATATCCAAGCATCCACTATAATATACATCATATGTACAATAATGACCTCTAGGGCATATACATAACTAACAATCTCCCACTTGCACTAAGGCCAGTTGTTGTAGTATCTCATACCCAACATCCTGAAGAGTTTCTCAAATTGTATCTGGGGTATGGCCTTCATGAGTGGATCCGCAGTGTTGTCCTTCGTATCAACTCTCCTGACCTCGATCTCCCGGCGATCAACTATCTCCCGGATCAGGTGATACCGCCTCAGAATATGTCTGGACTTCTGATGGGACCTAGGTTCCTTGGACAAAGCCACAGCTCCATTGTTATCACAATACAAAGGTATTAGATTCTCAATAGACGGAACCACACCAAGTTCAGTGATGAACTTCTTCATCTAAACAGCCTCTTTGGCAGCATCGTTGGCAGCGATGTATTCAACCTCCATCGTCAAGTCTGCAATAGTTTCCTGTTTGGAACTCTTCCAACACACCGCCCCTCCAATGAGGGTAAAGACAAATCCCGATTGTGATTTAGAGTCGTCCTTATCACTTTGGAAGCTTGAATTGGTAAAGGACTCCACCTGGAGTTCACCGTTACCATATACCAAGAACATCTCCTTAGTCCTTCGCAAGTACTTGAGAATGTTCTTCACAGCTGTCCAGTGACTCTCTCCAGGATCTGCTTGATACCTACTCACTATACTTAGTGAGTATGCTACTTGGGTCTGGTACATAGCATCGCATACATGATAGAGCCTACTGCCGAAGCATAGGGTATCCCTTGCATGCGAGCTCTTTCCAAATCAGTCTTGGGAAACATCTCTTTGGAGAGAGCGAGTTTAGAGATCATGGGTTGGTTCCCACACTTGGATTCTTCCATACTAAACCTCTTTAGTATGGTGTCAATGTACCTGGATTGGGACAATCTCAGTATCCGTTTAGATCTATCTCTATAGATCCTAATTCCGAGTATGCAGGAGGCATCACCTAGATCTTTCATTGAGAATCTTTGTGATAAGAAGAGCTTGACCGAGTGCAGCATAGGAACATCATTTTCTATCAAGAGTATGTCATCCACGTACAATACGAGGAAGACAACCTTACTCTCTGCAACCTTCTTGTATATACAAGGTTCATCTACATTTTTGATGAAGTCAAACTCTTTGACTACAACATCAAAGCAGATGTTCCAACTCCGCGATGCCTGCTTTAACCCGTAAATGGATTTAAGCAGCTTGCACACCTTTCCGCTGCTCCTACTATCTACGAAGCCCTCTGGCTGAGTCATGTACACGCACTCTTCTAAATCACCATTTAGAAAAGCGGTCTTAACATCCATTTGCTAGATTTCGTAGTCATGGTATGCAGCAATGGCAAGTAAGATCCGGATGGACTTAAGCATAGCCACTGGAGAAAAGACTTCGTCATAATCCACACCTGGTCATTGACGAAAACCCTTTGCAACAAGTTTAGCTTTGAAAGTCTCAACTTTTCCATCTACACCAAGTTTCTTCTTAAAGATCCATTTGCTCCCAATGGGTTTTACCCCTTCAGGAGCAACTTCCAAAGTCCATACTTGGTTAGTGTACATGGATTCTATCTCAGATCGCATTGCATCCAGCCACTTCACAGAGTCACCACTCGTGATAGCATGCTCGAAACTAGTCGGGCCATCATCTTCCATGATGCAATCCTCGCTCCCACCATCAACGAGAAAACCGTAGTATCTCTCAGGTGGGTGAGAAACCCTGCTAGATCGATGGAGAGGCTGGGGTTCGTCGGGGACTACTGAATCCTCCGTTCCTCTAAATCTTTCGTCGTAGTTTGTGTTGCTGGAATTTCTTCCAGTTCTACCTCAGAGCCACTAATTTCTTTTGCAAGAAATTCCTTTTCTAAAAGGGTAGCATGCCGAGAAACATACACCTTTTGTTCCTCGGTGTGGTAGAAGATATACCCGCGCGAACGTTTGGGATATCCAATAAACTTACACAGAATGGACATTGCCCCGAGCTTGTCCGGATTTTGTGTTTTCACATATGCCGGACAACCCCATATCCTAACATAATTAAGATATGGTCTCTTTCCTTTCCATATCTCATATGGAGTGGTTGGCACAGATTTGGTGGGAACCATATTCAATAGGTCTGCAGCTGTCTCCAGTGCATATCCCTAGAAGGAAATAGGCAACTCAGCAGTGCTCATCACAGAGCGCACCATATCCAATAGGGTGCGATTCCTCTGCTCCGATACACCGTTGTGCTATGGTGTATTAGGAGGAGTAAGCTGAGAGAGAATCCCATTCTCTTTTACATAGTCCAGGAACTCATTGCTCAAGTATTCTCCTTCTCGATCAGATCGAAGGATCTTAATATTTTTTCCCGTTTGGTTCTCTACTTCTTGCTTATATTCCCTGAATTTCTCAAAAGTATCAGACCTGTGTTTCATCAGGAATACATGTCCGTATCTTGAAAGATCGTTAGTGAATGTAATGAAGTAGAAAGAACCGTTCCTGGCATGTGTAGACATGAGACCACATACATCACTATGTATCAGTCCTAAGAGTTCTGTAACTCTTTCTCCGTGTCCACTAAACGGAGTTTTGGTCATCTTGCCTTTGAGACATGACTGGCAAGTATCATAAGATGATAATTTGAACGGATTCAAATATCCATCCTTATGTAACTTAGCTAGTTGTGTCGCATTGATATGACCTAGTCTACAATGCTACAAGAAGGATTCGTTCATTTCTGAACTTTTCCTCTTGTTTGTGTTCTGTATATTAAGAATTGTAGTTTGATTTAGAACGTACATGCTATTATTTAACGATCCTGATCCTATCAACTTTTGATTCAGGAATATGTTCATAACATTATCCTGTAATACAAAATTATATCCTTCTTTATTCAATAAAGAAACTGATATAATATTGCATATCAGGGTCGGAATGTAATAGCACTCGTTCAGAACCAATGTATTACCATTTGGTAACATAAGATGATATTCACCAACTGCTTTGCCTGCAACATCTGCACCATTCCCTACTCTTACGGAATGATCACCCATTCCCAGTTCTCTACCTTTACATAGCCCACGTAACATATTACACATGTGGGATCCCGATCCCGTATCTAATACCCAGGACGTAGAGTGAACTGAGAAACAGTTCTCGATAACTAACACACCCGAAGAAGATGCATCAGCATGCTTGTTCTTCGTTTGGGCGGCATGAGAATCCAGATATTCTCCTATTCCCTGCTCAGTCTTATAACACTTATAAGAAAGAACGGGACCAACGTTCCCCTGCTCAGTATAATAAGCGGGTTCAGTCAATACATCCATATTATTATCTTGATTAAGGCCTGACATGGTCGCTACCTGGAGAGAGAGAGAAGAAAACACTTTAGCGTATGCTCTTGCAAGATTAGATTGGTTATTATCTTATCTAATCAGGATAGCTCCTACTGTTTTTATCAAATCTTCCTTCAAACCCTAAAAGGTAAGAGTAGCCGGGATTAATTACACCTTACAAGTTCGCCAATCTTTCAGCCAGGCCAGTGTTGGTACTTTGAGGGGGATTACCCTTGCTTTCGCACGGACCTAATTAAAGTAAACCTCGTTTTCCCAGAGGCATAACCCCGTTAACACCTTTCTAGACACCTACTTGATCGGCTAATTGTCCTGTGTAAAATTCTCCCAGGAGTAGCTCTTACTCGCAGTGGGTATCAGGATCCATCTATCTCATAGAAGGTATGCAATCTCATTGCAAATTTCAACACTTTAAATTCCCGATAATGCTTTTACCCCTAGCGTCCCATGACCTTGACGCAGGCCAACAAACCATAGTCCGCTAGTCAAGTTCAACCCGTACATTTCTTGATTGAATTAAACCCACCCGTACGACCCTTGACGCAGGCCAACAAAGTCGTATGAGTACCCTAATCCAATCACATCTCATGTTACAGATAAGTACTAGTTAGCTACCGCACACTACGCCTTGACGCAGGCTAACAAACGTAGCACAAATACTAAGTAATATCTATCTGAAATGTCGGAGGGCTACGCGGGTTTTTCATAAAACCATGAGCGTAATGAACTTGATATCGTTGTAGAAACAAGCGATTTTGAAAAAGAGTGTTTTTGAGGCTTTTCTAGTTTCGCTAAAGAGGACAGTCCCGGTGAAGGGATCTCGGCTCTTTCCTCATCGAATAAGGTGCATGGTATATCATATATACCGCGGTGCAAAGCAAAAACTATAGAAGCCGGCAAAAACTAAACCGTGAGATTGTAGCATCTGCCAGTTTTGCTAAAGAGGTTGACCTGAAGGGATCTCGGCTCTTTCCTCATCGAATAAGGTGCAGGGTATATCATATATACCGCGGTGCAAAGAAAAAACTATAAAAGATGTCAAAAACTAAACCGTGAGTTTGTAGAATCTGGCAGTTTTGCTAACGTGGTCACTCCCGGTGAAGGGATCTCGGCTCTTTCCTCATCGAATAAGGTGCAGGGTATATCATATATACCGCTATACAAAGCAGAACTGTAGCTACCCTTTTTATAAAGTTTGATTCTACAACATCTTTTAGGTTTCTTTTCTTTTATTAATCTCATTAATAAATCCCATCAGTTATGTTTCCTAAGCATCACAGAAGAAACGAAAGAAGTAATATTTATATATCATCATATATATAGTATAAGCATTCGTCTCAGGCAGTAATATGATCTCCTCACAGAACATTGCAGCAGAAGATAACATATGAAATATTGGATATACTAGGACGTCCGTGTTTTATTTCGATCCTGTATAAAACACGGATTCCACGGTCGCAATGAATAGCCAAACCCACATGCCTAGACCCCTACGAGAGAGGCAAGTAACACTGCCAATTCTAGGGTTAGGAGACCTGGTCTCGACTCCTCAAGATGGCCTCCCACTGGACCCTAGAACCCGGTTACTTGTGCTCCCCTCCTCGGGTCTATCCTAATGCGGAAAAATAAATAATATACAATGGTGACATCATCCTCAACCCGGAAGTGCCCCAATAAAAGAATATTACATACAATGAATTTTACATGAATGAAAATAAAAACCCTCATCTCACATAAACCCCCGGCTATTCAGAACACGACGATCCAATATAATATATCACAGCAACACATAATATATCATATCATCAATATAAGCAAGTATGCGTATCCCGATTGTCGTTGATGTATAGCAACGAAGCCGGCAATACCCCACATACTACACTTACCGTCGTAGAAAAGAAAGTGTAAAACTACAACATTTGGAATCCACAATCACTTTAGACATCTTAAATCCGAAATATCACATACTTCGCATTTCATGCCTATCTATATGAATTCCACATATTGTATCACATTCCAGATAAGTAGACAATGTTAAACTTTCCGATCGAATAATCAAATACCCAAGATTTCCCAAATAGCTCAACACTTGAGCGGAGTTCAAAAAAATCCCAGAACATGTCACAGCCCCAATGAACCAGCCGTAGAAGGGTCAAACCAACGCCTCACATGTGGCAACGCTAAACTACCACAAACCCTAGGGTTCAGTAGCAGTTTTGACGGTCACATAATCGAGTTAAGGTTACGTTCTTCTAGAGGGTCCACAGATATGCTTGCATGTTTTTCTGAAAGATTCAAACTCTGGAAAAAAAATCCAACACTTGAAAGTTTTTTTTGTGTCGCGAAAAAGTGAGTTATTGATATCCGTTCGAACATTTTAACGCGTTCTAAATTATCCGGGAAAAATAAACGATGTTAAACTTTCCGATCGAATCAAAGAATACATAAGATCTCCAGAAAACTCAACACTTGAGTAATATTAAAAATTCCCAGAACTATGTAGTAATACCTACGGATATTTCCAAGAAATATCTATCCCTGATACTCAAGTACGGCCGCGGAACCGCCGCGAAAAGCCTGTTATTGCCGTGGTTCTGCGGTGACTTGAAGGAATTAGAGGTTCGTATTTCACAGTTATCCATAGAATCATCTGCTTAATTTTCTGAGTATTTTTAATACAGAAAAAACCATCTTTTTAAAAAAAATTCCAGAGAGGGGGTCAAATATGACGTTTCGGGGTTTGCTCGGACTTTTAACTTCGTCTACACGTCACCTAATGCTCTAGCTAGGCTCTGATACCACTGTAGGGTTACTAGGCACTATCACAAGGCTCAATAGGGCATCAACCATGCCAAATCTAAATTTTTCAAGTGCCGAACAAGCTAAAGCGAGGATCTTTGCTAGATAATTAGGGTAAACAAAGCATGTAAACAACTTTACATCTAAGAGAGAGGGATTACAATCTTTGTAGTTCGCTCCTTCGCTTCATAAGCTCCGAGTAGTATTCCATTCGCCATGATCCATGAACTTCTGGACTCTAGAGAGGCTCCACAAGCCGAATGATTCATGCTTGCTTGAAGTCTTCCTTTTCGAAGATGATATACCTTGAAGAACCTTTAACTCAAGCTCTCACTTCTCTAATCAAGTATTAATGAAGTGAACACCCTAATCTAAGTGGCTAGAATAGGTGAGGATGATGAATTAGGATTTTTGCTCTCTTTTGTTTTCATTTTCTCACTTTAATTCATCACATGCAAAAAGCTAGCAAGCTTTTTCAAAGAGGAAGAGGAAGAAGAAGTCTTTTGTGATGAATAATGAATAATTGTTATGGTTACAAAACCAATCTTGAGTTAAGAATGAATGGCTTAACTCATGTAGAGAATAAACCGAAGGTAAAGGGTTTGGGTTGGGTTAATAAATATCAACACAAAATATCTTAGCAAAAAACAAAACAAAGCTTCATGAAGCTTCATGAAAAAGCTAACCCAAATGCTAACCCAAATCAAACCCTAACTATGTTTAATCTTCATAAATCATGTTGCATTTGTAATCATAACTTGTTACAATATTATATATCACATATATAATATATTTGTGTAATAAAAGAAAATAATACAATTAACATATATCGCATATATATCAATGTATTATCCAATGAGAAAATGAATCAATAAAGCGAGCTTATATCAGTTAATGTAATGTAATATATCACATATATAATTATATATTAAATTATCGAATCAACACTTGAGCCGACAATCCAGCTATTTCTCAAATAACCGACTAATATAATCAGTATCAGTTCATCGAATCAACACTTGATCCGATGACACGGCTATATCACATATACCCGGCCGATATCTTATATCGCGAGAATAGAATACGGTATCTCATATCGTAAAATTCTCGGTCCCGCACATATCACATATGTGCTCCTACTCCGTTTTGCCTGAGTCAAGAAACTTCTGTGTAGGACTCTAAAGAATCGTCAATACGCCGGCAGCAGGTGATGATCATATCAAACACCCACAAGCTGCAAGCGGTCAGCTAAACGTAACAGCCACCCAGGTATTGAGCGATCATAAGATCAACAAGCAAGCCTGTACATTCTCCTGTGAATCCACTCAGTAACACTACCGTACAGTCCGGCCTCTTCGTCTGATATGTTGCATATCTAGTCTAGAGGTGGTAAACGTCAGACCCCAGTAACCGATAAGTCATGTCGATGTGAGGCTCATAACAGGTCAAGAAACTGCTGATAACACTTACCAGTAGCACTCTATATCATCCCTGGCCAGGTACTTCCAGTTATAGCCAATCGAAGACAGCACAACATCAACTCCCTATACCAGGAGAGACGAAACCCCTCCTATCGCTCATTGCCTCCATGTGATTCGGGACTGTACCCAAAATCCACCGTTTTGCACGCCCTCTTGGACATGGTAAGGTGGAAATCAAAGCACAGTGGGAATCACACAAGACTCTATGACGATCTCGGGTCTACA
This sequence comes from Agapanthus africanus, assembly GCA_030015575.1. NCBI lineage: Eukaryota > Viridiplantae > Streptophyta > Magnoliopsida > Asparagales > Amaryllidaceae > Agapanthus > Agapanthus africanus. The sequence goes on along the minus strand of CM057342.1, from coordinate 661,334,053 downwards.
GACTAACCTGTACCAGTGTCACCAGAGAACTGCTATCTGACGATTGGTATAAATCCATCTAGGAGTTCTCGGCGAGTCTGTTCAGTGTACCCAGTCTCCAATGAGCACCGTACACCATCTCTGATGTCAAACACCAATGGATATAGGATCATCCATCGCCCATCATATGGGTCAAGATGCGTATACGCTAGTCTACTCATCGATGCCCTGTCTCGATACACTCTCGACTAGGAACAGTTATAGGATGTACTCATTGACTACCCTGGCCCCACTAGTATGATCTCATCATAGTCCCAGTAGTCGAGTACATATCCTAAAGGCTTTATCAACATGTGAGAGTAAGACAGTAAACTAATACAAGTCAACATGTTAAGACAAAGTGAAACTAAATAACATACTATCATGTCGAGCAAGAAAGTCCTCTCTATATATATCCAAGCACCCACTATAATATACATCATATGTACAATAATGGCCTCTAGGGCATATACATAACTAACATTTAGGTCGCGCGTGAGGGGGCTGTGAGGTGCTGGGGTCACGGCGGAGGGCTTGGAGTGGTGGCTCGATGTGGAGGCGGTGCTTGCACCGGCGGCGGAAGGGGCCGAGGGATGATGCGAACGGCACTGCGGTTGTTGACGAGGAGGAAGATAAAAAATTAGGGTTTTGTAATTATGGCTCTGATACCATATTACATGTATATTTGATATACATGTATATATACAAGTCAAAGGAAAAATCTAGAATACCCGGGAAAAAAGTCTAGAATACCAGGGGGGAAATCTTGGATACACCGCATATCTTAATAATCAAAAAAGGAGGCCTTAATAGCATAAAAAAAGGGCATACATTGAAGTAAAGACAAATTGCACATTGTTTTCAATAGCAGTAATATCTAAAATGATAGAGCGTTTACCAATGAGCATATTCTTACAAACATATCTGGAGCTATTAATGCCAACCAAAATACCCTCACTTTCTCCTATAGCATCCAATTGTAACAACAAATCAATTTTATTCCCCCCAGTGGATTTCAAAAATTTCATGGAAGAGGAGGAAATCTTTGTTTCCTCAATACCCATAATATCACAGTTGACAAAAAACAATAGAGTCCGGTGGAGTTCACTCTAACATTCCAATCAAGAATAATTATGATAAAAGGAAAACAATAGAATACAAAAAAGAAGAATCATATGAATTCCCTTTCCTTCTTGACATCTATTTCATATTTTAGTTATATGCCATGAATCACGTTTAACTTCATATGTTCGATTATAATTTTTTTCATCTTGAATTCATATAACATATTGTCATTTTATTTATACTATATGCGACCCTTTTTATTGTTTTGTTGCTTGCTTGCATAAATCACAACATATTAGTCTGTACTTGCTGAGCTATGCTTTGCTCACCCCCTTTGTTTTAATAATTTTACATATGTTGCTTGGAGATTTTTTTGAACGAGTTAATGAGTTGTCTCTTGCGGAGTATTTTAGTTTCATTGATCGTAGAAATTTGTCTCTGAGATTCTAATGTACGTTTTCAACACACTGATGAGTTTATGATTTTAGGCCTTGAAAATTCTAATTGGTTGGAATTTGCAACCAGTCACGCTTGTATTTATAAATTTTAATGTATGGTTTTAGGGCATGACAACAACCTTTGTAAGAGAAAGGGCAGAATTTGAAGAACTTGAATGATTAAAGTTTTTTCTGCTTTCTTTTAAATCTATACTAGCAAGGTCCCCTGCACAAGCGCAGGGTCATCGATGTTTACATCTGTATATTGAAAGCAAAATGAACAGTGCATTAAGTGTCGTTTTCCTAATATAGCTTGTTCATATCATAATATTGCATTTCGATACCATTCATTCTTGATCTTGTTACATAGAAATTGGTGCTTTTGATACGTATTTGCTACTTAAAGTGCGGAGATTAGATATTGGAGCGATTAGAGCGATTGACGGACTCTTGAACCTTAATCGATACAATTTGGACCAAGTCAAAGTCAAAGCCAATAGGGTCAAACACTGCAAACCAAAGTTCCCAAAATAAAGTTGTGAACTAAGAAATAACCCCAATTGAAGCCCATAAGAAGCCTCAAGAAGTCCAGAGCCCCAACTCTCTGGTTTGTCCGCTAAGTCCTACCAAGCTATTCATTTGGTCGCTAAGTCGTGGCCAAACCAGTGGCTCATGTGTTGGGATTTTGGGGGTAGTCCCGTCTTTTCAAATGCAGTTAGAACCAACTTAAGGTTTCGAGCGTCAATCTCTATAAAAGCAACGGATCAGCAGTTCATAAGGGCATCCTTAGTTTTTCTCTAGTTTTAGAAAATGGTTAGAAGTAGGTAGCCTCCTTTTCTTCTTCATTTGTAATAGCCATTAAAGAACTTGTAGCTTATCTTTTATAAATAAAAATCTCTCTTTTATTAATTGTTATTTTCTTTTCTTTTAGTAGAATAAATTAGATAAATTATAGTAGATAAATTTGTAGTAGATTGTGGTTGCTTTTAATAGATAGATCTTCTCTCTTCTTATCTTATTTTCTTATTTTCTTTGTTGAAAAACGATGCTAAATGTTGTTTATTACTCTAAGTGGGGAACCCTAAAGCTAGTTCACATTAGTATAAAGTAGATAAATTTGTAGTAGATTGTGGTTGCTTGTAATAATTAGATTGGTGTTTTCCTTGATTTTTCTTTTCTTTTCTTCTCTTCTAGTCGGTCATGATGCTCAATGATGGCACCTTGCTTTTGTGAGGAGTGCTTGTAGCTAGCTTGCTCTCATTCCCATTCTTCTTTCCTTTCTATTTTCTTTTATCTTCATTTCCGCCACGAGTGAGTAAATTTTCTTGCTTGTTGGGGTTTAGGAGAGGGTAGTGTTCGCACTAATTTTGACGTATAAATACGCTAGGTGCACACTTATCATAAAAGGGCAAGGGCACTTGCGCATGTATCAAGTGTGCACATGGTGAACAAGTCACTTTGATGATATGCACATCAATATACATGGGCATGTGTAAGGCTGATGCATGAGATGGGCAGCGACACGTGCGCAATACGTGTGCGTATCCTTTCCTTGTGCACCCACGGCCAATGAAGCATGCGCTTCTGTTAAGATTTAAATCTTTATTGGAAAAATATTCTGCTAAATAACAGAAAATAACCAATCGAATCAAATCTCCTGATCCAACGGTGTGCAGGGCTTCTAAATTGATATGAATCAATTTAAAGTTAATCTAAAATCAAATTAAAATTAAATGAATCTATAACTAATTACAACAAACCCTAAATATTTCTACACTATAAATAGAGACCTAAAAAGAGAAAATAGAAAATCTACAATCTATTAAGAGTGGCCAGCAATCAAGTGCGAACTTTCTCTCGATCAAGAAATCTTCATCTTCTTCTTCGATTTTTCCAACAAAAAGGTAAAAAGGAATAAGAAAAAGAGAAAAATATGATCCTTCCAGAATTAAAGCGTTGTCTTTATGATAAAAGCGTTTTTTTTTGCTGAATTTTTTGATTCATTGTATGAAAGATTGAAAGATCTTAGGGTTGATCCTTCTCATATAAAAGTTTATACTTTTAAGAGAGATTAATCCTAAGGTTTAATACTTTTATCGATAGATATTTTGATACAGATGATACAAAAAAACAGAAGCTTTTTTACTTCTTTTTAATATGGACCCTTTATGAAAAATCACAACTTTTCATAAAATAAAGATGTGCACCATAGCTTTTCGATGAGCAGTGCGTACTTGATCTTAGGTCGCACTTAAGAAGTTTGCTCATATAGAAGTGCACATATAAGCACTTAATGAATATAATTCCTTTGGAAAGGTGCGAATCACGTGATACTCACGTGTATGTATGTGAAACATATCACCCTTTAATACACGCGCACATAAATATGCGCACATATGATATGCACGTGCACAACCCCTCATGAATGCAAACAAGTGCGCATCATATATAAGGCACATGCACATGCACGTGTGCGCACTTGGACCAGAAAGATTTTTCTTGAACACTTAGTTAAAATAAACTGAATATAGAAGCCTATGCTTCTCATATGTGATCCTATGATCAAACAGACTTCAATGTATAAGTCGATCTTAATTTAAAACAAGATTAACGATCCTTAATCATATTTTTAAATTGATCTAAGTCACATATACGACTAATGATCCTTCAAACATATGCTTATTATATCTAAGTTGATCTTAGTCTCATATACGACTAAAGATCCTTAGCTCATATTTCTAAGTTGATCTTAGTCATATATATGACTAATGATCTTTCATTGATGTTACCTAAGTTTATCTTAGACCTATATACGACTTATGATCCTCAACCTATGTTACTTAAGTCGATCTTAGTCTAATATAAGACTAACAATCTTTAGATCGGAACATGTTACCTTCCCTCATATACAGGATTTGGTTCAAGGGTATATCCTTCCACACCTCTGATATACGACGTTGTAATTCCTTAATATCTTCAGAGAGGTGGCTAGTTCCAATAACCAATGAGTCCTTCCTTGTCCCAACTTGATGAATGATATGAAATTTCATCAAGACAGGGAATGTCTTAACCCTTGATGTGCACCTCATACAGACATGCGCATCATCAAATAAAAGAACAACCAACAGAGCCTTAGCTTTATGAAAGCATGCATATATGTATATGTATATCTTTGGAGGAAATATAAATGCCTTCAAATTGGACCGCACCTCAATATTGGGTGCATCCCAAGTATATGTTCACATGATTCTCTTCACCACGTGATATACATGTGCGCGCAAGTTGAAAGATGGACCGCTATGTCCCTAAACTGGTATTCGTCCTTCGGACTGTCTCCATACTGACTACCGTATACTATCCATGAGCTACTGATAGTAAAGAACACCTGATGATAAACTAAAGCTTGATGACTTAGCTAAAATACGCTAAGTATAGAAACTTATGCTTCATATATGATCAGAAGATCAATTGAGCCCATATGCTCACTGTTACCTAAGTTGATCTTAGTCTCATATACGACTAACGATCCTTAGATCAAACTCATGTATCCCCTGAACTGATGGACTTTGTTTATATGAGATACACATCCTAAGTTCTGTAAGTCGATGTACAACACCCCACGACTTGCGGGGAGGCGGAAATATGAAAAACGATCTTGTTCTTTGCTTAAACATCGACTAACCGCATGAATCGAAGCTAAACGATAACTAACATCAAACATAGTTGTTAACAACTACTATGTAAAGGGATTATACTTAAAGAACCGTGTCCTTCGTCTTTACGAACTCCACCTTCTTCTCGGCCTTCTCGAAGTAGTAGACGATCCACCCGAGAGCTTTACTCCAAGCTTAGCCTCTAAACTTGAGGCAACTAACCTTCTTTAAGTGCTAATCAAAGAAGCTAGGTGATATAGAGTGAGGGTTATTGTTTAATTAGTCTAACTAATCCTTGTACTCAACACATGAGAGGGAAGGATTAGGGTTTGAAGAGGGAGAGCTTGAGGAGAGAGAAGGTGAAGATAATAATGAAGTGAGAATAATGAGTTATCATAATATATATCAAGCATTTCTTTTTATCAAGAAAAGAAAAGAAAAATGATTTAACAACCATGCTTGATAATATCTAGTGATGATTCACATCCATGAGTCATTAAGCATTTATGATGCATTAATGACATGGATGAATTATCCATATGACTCACTAATCACATTCATTGTATATGCCACCTAAACCTCCTTAGTCACCACCTTCTAGAAGCTTCTCGCGCAATTACGAGAACGCCCCTCCTTTCCGCAAAAATACGGAAAAACTTTAGACTGTATAAATCCAATAACCGGATACCAGTAACTGGCTTAAACCAAAGCCGACTGGTAAAAACTGTCCGAAAGTCGTACGTGCGTAAACACACGTATGCGTCCGAACCCTTGTCGTAAAACCATATGACCTCTATATTGTTTCGCCTGGAGTAGGAAAACTCTCTGTGTGGGACTCTAGAGACTCGACTACTACGCTGGCAGTGGGTTTAACCACAGACCGCAAGCGGCACTAGCTGTACGTAACGGTCCCCAGGTAGATGTCGATAAGAAGGCCGATGAGGAAACCCATCCGAACTCCTACTGAGTCTGATGTGACAATCTCCGTACAGTCCGGTCCGTTCGTCTAAGACTATCGCATATCGGGCCTAGGGGGCGGCAAGCGTCAGTCTCCTAATAGCGGTATAAGTCGTGTCGGAGCGAAGCCCATTACACCCTGAGAAACTACTGGAACCTACCAGCAAATCTCGCTTGCCCTAGCCAGGGACTTTGCGTAATGGCTCTCTGACACAGCGCGATATCAACCCCCAATACCGGGAGAGACGAATCCTGTCTAACCGCCACTGCCTCTAAGTGCTCGGGACTGCACCCAACTGCTACCTGTTTGCACGACTCCTTTGAGCCTTGGTAGGGTAGCAATCTAAGAACAGTGGGACACACTCGAGGCGAAGTAGCAGTGTCAAGTCTGCGGACTATGCTGTACTCATGTCACCTGGGAACTGTTCACTGACGACTGGTATAAAACCAACCAACAGTCCCCTGTGAGTCCTGTCCGGTGTACCCGTAACCTAACGAGCACCTGCATACTATCTCCAGTACGACGTACTGACGGCTGTGGGACAGACCATCTCCCCAACTGGGATGAGAAGCGTACACACTAGTCTACTCCGAAGTATCGATGCCCTGTCTCGATAATCCAACGACTAGGGACCTGAATAAGGATGTGCTTGTAGACTACCCAGCCCCCACTAGTGTGACTGCCATCACAACGCTGGTAGTCAAGCAAGATCCTAAGAGCTCTATCAATATGTATACTCACATATTAAGATAGAAAAACCAAGTAGCATACTACCATGTTTAGCAAGACTGTTATATACATGTGAATATCCCAAGCTTCCATTAAGTAATATACAAACTAGTATGATACAGTAATGGTCTTCTAGGGCATAAACACTAACAATCTCCCACTTGCACTAGGGCCATGTACTGGCGTATCGAAGACCGATGATCTCGAGTAGCCTCTCGAACTGAATCTGAGGTAGGGCCTTTGTGAATGGATCAGCAATGTTCTCTTCAGAAGTAACTCTCCGAACCTCGATCTCCTGACGATCAATGATCTCACTGATCAGGTGATACCGCCTTAAGATGTGTCTGGACTTCTGATGGGACCTTGGTTCCTTCGCTAAAGCTATAGCTCCGTTGTTGTCGCAATACAGAGGTATTGGATCAACTATGGTAGGAACCACCTGAAGTTCTGTTAGGAACTTCTTCATCCAGACTGCTTCTTTTGCGGCATCGCAGGCAGCTATATACTCCGCTTCCATCGTTGAGTCAGCAACGGTGTCCTGCTTGGAGCTCTTCCAGCACACCGCCCCTCCATTGAGGGTAAAGACATAACCCGACATGGACTTGGAATCGTCCTTATCACTCTGAAAACCGGAATCAGCAAAGGCCTCTAACCTGAGGTCTTTTCCGCCGTAAACCAAGAACATCTCCTTAGTCCTTCTCAGGTACTTGAGAATGTTCTTTACTGCTATCCAGTGCTTCTCCCCTGGGTCTGACTGATACCGGCTTACCACGCTCAGTGCGTAAGCTACATCTGGTCTGGTGCACAACATCGCATACATTATAGAGCCTACCGCAGAAGCGTAGGGTATAATAGACATGCGTTCCCTTTCCAAATCAGTCTTGGGAGACATCTCTTTGGAGAGGGTGATTCCGTGACAAGCCGGTAGATTACCGCACTTAGAATCTTCCATACTGAATCTTTTCAGTACAGTGTCGATATACCTGGACTGCGAAAGTCCCAACATCCTCTTGGATCTATCACGATAGATCCTGATCCCCAGAATGTAAGAGGCATCACCAAGGTCTTTCATGGAGAACTTGTGTGACAAGAATCCTCTGACAGATTGTAGCATAGGAATGTCATTTCCTATCAATAGAATGTCATCCACGTACAAGACGAGGAATACGACACTTCTGGCTACAACTTTACTATATATACACGGTTCATCTGGATTTTTGATAAAGTCATATTCTTTGACTGTCTCGTCAAAACAGATGTTCCAACTCCGCGATGCCTGCTTTAGTCCATAAATGGACTTAAGCAGCTTGCATACTTTCCCGCTACTCCCACTCTGATTGAAACCCTCTGGCTGATCCATATAGACGCACTCTTCTAAATTTCCATTCAGAAAAGCAATCTTTACGTCCATCTGCCAGATTTCATAATCATGGAAGGAAGCAATAGCAAGAAGGACCCGAATGGATTTGAGCATAGCCACTGGAGAAAAAGTTTCGTCATAGTCCAAACCAGGTCTTTGACGAAAACCCTTTGCAACAAGTCTAGCCTTATAGGTTTCCACCTGTCCATCTACACCAATCTTTTTCTTGAAGATCCATTTGCATCCTATGGGTTTTACCCCATCTGGAGCAAAGTCCAAAGTCCATACTTTGTTGGTGTACATGGACTCCATTTCGGTCCGCATTGCATCTAACCATCGTACCGAGTTGCCGCTCTGGATGTCCTGCTGGAAGTCAGTAGGTTCATCATCATCTATGATGCAATCCTCTCTATCCCCATCTATGAGAAAACCGTAGTATCTCTCAGGCGGATGAGACGGCCTACTACTTCTGCGGAGGGGTGTGGGAATGTCCTGTTCTTCTTGAACTTTCGGTTCTACCAAACTTTCAGTAGCAGTAAGTGGTTCTGGAATTTCTTCCAGTTCTATTTCGCTCCCACTTATTTCCTTTTCTAAAAACTGATGTTCCAGAAAATGGGCATTACGAGAAACAAAAACCTTTTGTTCCTCTGCGTAATAAAAATAATATCCTTTGGAGTTCTTTGAATAGCCTACAAACATACATTTTACTGATCGTGCCTCGAGCTTGTCCACATGCTGCTTTTTAACAAAAGCTGGACATCCCCAAATCTTCATATGCTGAAGATGGGGTTTCTTCTCAGTCCACATCTGATATGGAGTGGTAGGCACAGTCTTGGTAGGAGCCCTGTTCAAAAGATATGCCGCTGATTCTAGCGCATAACCACAGAAAGATCGCGGTAACTCAGCATTACTCATCATGGATCGTACCATATCCAATAGGGTTCGATTCCGTCTCTCCGATACACCGTTATGTTGTGGAGTGTATGGAGGAGTAAGCTGAGAGAGAATTCCTTTCTCTTTTAGGTAACCTAGGAACTCGGCACTCAAGTATTCACCACCTCGATCAGATCTAAGTGTCTTGATACTTTTGCCGGTTTGGTTTTCTACTTCATTCTTATACTCTTGGAATTTCTCAAAAGCCTCGGATTTATGTTTCATCAGATAAATGAATCCGTACCTTGAGTAATCATCCGTAAAAGTAATGAAATAGGAAAAACCACCTCTTGCATGTGTAGACATTGGACCGCATACATCGCTGTGTATGAGTCCTAAGAGCTCGCTCGCTCTTACTCCTTGTCCAGTAAATGGAGTCTTTGTCATCTTTCCTTTGAGACAAGATTGACAAGTGTCATAAGTTTGATATTCGAACGAGTCCAAATATCCTTCTCTATGCAACTTAGTCAACCTTCTCTCATTGATGTGACCCAGTCTACAATGCCATAAGAAAGCTTTATTTAAATCTGGAGACTTTCTTTTAAGTGTGTTCTGGACATTGAAAATTTGGAGTTGGTTTAAAACATATATACCGTTATTTAGTGTACCGGACCCAATCAAACCATGATTAAGGTGGATGTTAACAACATCTCTTACAAACGTGAAATCATAACCTTTATTTGATAACAAGGAAACTGATATGATATTACACGTTAAGCTTGGTACAAAAAAACAGTTATGTAAAACCAAAATGTGTCCACTCGTCAATCCTAGGTGATAATCCCCGACGGACGCAGCTCCCACGCTAGCTCCGTTAGCAACCTTTAAGGTCATATCACCTTCCTTCAGCACTCTACGGTTTCTCAGTGCCTGCAATGAATTGCAAATATAAGATCCTGATCCGGTATCCAATACCCAGGAAGTAGAGTTGATCGACAGACAATTCTCAATTACAAACACACCTGAAGTCGAAGCCACAGCTTGCTTCGGTTCCTGGTTCTTGGCGTTCCACGCCTTGCAATCCTTCTTCCAGTGCCCTTTCCTGTGACAATAGAAGCACTCATCCTGGCCAACTACCGGTACCGCAAACTTTTTCTTTCCCTTCCCTCCCACCTTACTAACACCTCCTCTAGGTTTGGTGGCGGCCTTCTTCTTCCTTCCTTTGGCCTTAGCCTTGGACCCGGAAGAAGATGCACTGCTAACAAACATAGCGGGTGTTTCCCTTGTTTTCTGCAAGGTGCCCTCTGCACTCCTTAACATGTTCAGGAGTTCCGGAAGTTCAACTTCTTTTCTTTGAAGGTTGAAGTTCAGGATAAACTGGGCGTAGGTGTGAGGAAGGGACTGGAGAATAAGGTCTGTATAGAGCTCATTATCCAAAGTCGTCCCAAGGTCTGCGAGCTCTTCAATATAGCCGATCATCTTTAGGACATGTTCTCCTACCGATGACCCGACAGCCAACCTCGCTCGAAACAAGTTCTTAGAGGTCTCGTATCTTGCTATACGAGATTGCTCTCCATAAAGTTCCTTTGTATGGAGAAATATGCCATCTAGGTTCATATCCTCGTGCCTCCTCTGATGTTCATTGTTCATTGAGGCAAGCACGATGCACTTGGCTTTCGCGCAATCTAAATCCCAGGTTTTGCGGATTTCCTTATCCGCATTGCTGGATTTGGGACCAGGGACAGCAGGTGCCGTAGCGGTGAGGACGTACCCCAATTTGTCATAGGTCAAAGCCATTTTGACATTCCGCAGCCAATCTTTATAGTTTGGCCCTGTCAGTATATTTTTCTCTAAAAGTAACTTAAGTCCAGTCATTTTCAGGGTCGCTGCAATTAGGAGAGAGAGAAGAAAACTCTTTAGCATGATGCTCTTGCAAGTTTAGAGTGGTTTTTAGTTTATCTAAACTGGATGGCTCCCACTGTTTCTCGAATCCTTCCTCAAACCATAAAAGAAGAATTAGCCAGGACTATTCTCACTGTACAATACTTGCTTAACCGTTCAGCCAGGCCAGTGTCGATACTTCGAGGGAGGTTTTCCAACGCTTTCGCGAAGTTTCTTAATTAAATAACCTCTTTTCTCTGGGGGCGTAATCTCGCTGACACCTTTCTTGACACCTACTTGTTAGTTATATGTATGCCCTAGAGGCCATTACTATACATAGGATGTATATTGTAGTGGATGCCGGGACATATATAGGGAGGACTTTCTTGCTCGACATGATAGTATGCTATCTGGTTGCTCTTTACCTTAACGTGTATACTGATTGTCTCTCTGTTACATGTTGGTAAAGCCCTTAGGATCTGTACTTGACTACCTGGACTATGATGCGGATCATACTAGTGGGGACATGGTAGTCCATAAGTACATCCTTCAAAGTCCCTAGTCGTGGGTGTATCAAGACGGGACATCGATATACCAGAGTAGACTAGCGTGTACCTTCTCGACCCATACAGATGGGCGATGGATGATCCCATATCCATTGGTGTTTGACATCAGAGATGATATACGGGTGCTCAGTAGAGACTGGGTACACTGGACGGACTCGCCGAGAACTCCCAGATGATATTATACCTCACGTCAGATGGCAGTTCTCTGGTGACACTGGTACAGAGTAGTCTGTTGACCCGAGATCGTCATAGAGTCTTGTGTGGTTCCCACTGTGCTTTGATTTTCATCTTACCACGTCCAAGAGGGCGTGCAAAACGGTGGTTTTTGGGTACAATCCCGAGTCACATGGAGGCAATGAGCGATAGGAGGGGATTCGTCTCTCCCGGTATAGGGAGTTGATGTTGCGCTGTGTTCGATTGGCTATAACAGGAAATCCCTGGCCAGGGTTGCTGAGATTTACTGGTAAGTGTTACCAGTAGTTTCTCGAATTGTTATAGACCTCATATCGACACGACTTATTGAGCTATTGGGGTCTGACGTTTACCACCTCTAGGCGAGATATGCGACATATCAGATGAACAGACCGGACTGTACGGTAGTGTTACTGGTCGGATTCACTGGAGTGTGAGCGGGCTTACTCGTCGATCTTCAGATCGCTCAATACCCGGGTGGCCGTTACGTTTAGCAGACCGCTTGCGGCTTGTGGGTGTTTGATATGATCATCACCTGCTGCCGGCGTATTGCCGAGTCTTTAGAGTCCTACACAGAGGTTTCCTGGCTCAAGCGAAACGAAATAGGAGCGCATATGAGATATGTGCGGGACCGAGAATAATGCGTGTATGTGATACCGTATTCTATTCTCGCGATGAATGCATCGAATGGTTATATGCGATATAACCTAGTTATCGAATCAAGTATTGATTCGATAAGCCGATACATTGAATACTAGTCGGTTGTGTGCGACATGACCGGATCGTTAAATCAAGTGTTGATTTAATGATTTAATGTATGATTATATATTTGATATATTACTTTGCATTAACTAGTATAGGTTCACTTTATATGGATTTTCTCACTCGATGTGCAAGTTGTATATGTGATATACTTTTGTGCATATACATTGTATCATGTTTGATGATACATGTTGACTTGTGCTTGTGTAAAGATTAAACCATGGTTATATGAATGGTTAGGGTTTTATATACTTATTCATTTATTTATATTCATTATTCATTTAAGGAAAAGAAAAGAAAAATGGTAGCATTCTTTTGTTCATTCATGAAGCTTCATGAATACTTTGACTTAGTCACCATTTCTGTCTTCATTCCTAACCTAACCATTCACTTAACTTGGGTTTAGTCTCTACACATAACCATGGTCATGTTATGATAAAGATTGGATTATTCTTTTCTTTCTAATTAATCTTATCATCATATCATCTTCTTCTTCTTCCATTTCTTCAAGTGAAGAAAGCTTGCCCCATCAATGGCAAGTGATGGAAATGAGTGAGAAATCCAAAACTAAAGTCTACCCACTTCCTATTTCTTCATCCTCTACCTCTTGCCAAGTAGTAGAGTGTGTTTCCTTCACAAGTTTTCAAGACTTGGTGAAGGTAGAGCTCGATCTAGCGATGCCTCGACGTAGATCATCTTCGGCATGGACATCGACGACCTAGCTTGCCCATTCTCCGACGAAGCCGACGCTAGAGCCCAGATTTGATTTGGACAGCGGAGAGGACCTCATCTCGGAGCCGTGGAGGTGGACAAACGGATCTACAAAGGTTGTATATCCGTATCCCTTAGTTAAGTGTTAACTAGTTTGCTTTTTCGCCTAGTTTTCTAGCAAACGATCCGTAGTCGGGTCTCTCGGCACCCGTAAAATTTTATATTGGCATGTTCGATACCTTGTGAGACCTCCATAGGGTGCCTAGGAACCCTACAGTGGTATCAGAGCCTAGCTAGAGCCTTAGGCGAAGTCTAGACGGAGTTTGAAACCCGGACGAACCGAAAACACGAACCCAAAATAGCTCTCTGTCCTTTTTCTAAAATCTGGGATTTTTCAACATTAAAAATATGTAGAAAAATCAGCAGGCAATTCTAAGGGATACTGTGAAATTCGTGTACCCAATTCCTTCAATGCACCGCGGTTCCGCGGCACGAGCTTGGCTCGTGCGGCGGATCCGCGGCCGTTTTGTCTTTTCTGGGATCCAAATTTGCACAGTAATTCACAATATGCAGTGCTGTTTTTCCTGGGTATTTTTGATATTTTTCCAGAGTTTTATTTTTCAGGGTTGTTTTGGGGATTCGAATGTTCGATCGGATTATCAAGTTTTGTCTGTGTGGCTTTCCGGATAAATTTTTAGAATATGTTAAAAGATTCGACCGGATATAAATACCCAATTTTTCCCCTGTCGGGAAATTTCCAAGTGTTGGATTTTTCCGTAGTTTAACGACGTTCTAAGTAGTGCAAGTAACGCGATGGACCCTCTAGAAGACAACAAACCTTAACTCGATTATGTGACCGTCTTGAACTGCCCTTTGAACCTTCGGGTTTGGGGCAGTACGGCGTGCCACATGTGAGGCGTTGGCTTGACCCTTCTACGGCTGGACGTTGGTACTGAGGCACGAACGGAATGTTGTTAGACTTATTTCATGTGTTGAGCTGTATCGGGAAAACTTGGGTGTTCGATTGTTCGATCGGAAAGTTTGACATTTTCTATTTTATTCGGAATGTGATACAATAATTGGAATTCACATTAAGTTATGAGATAACTGAATGAATGTTATAAATCTAGCAATTTAGTCTCACTTGATCGGTTGCCACGGAATTTTGATGTGATCAAAAGTCCGTTGCAATCACGTAGCGTACGCGGATACTCGCCGGGTAAACTTAATAGACAGCCTCACTCCGTAGCCCCGACCAAGTGACTGTAGGAGAACCCCGTCGCCAAGAGCATCCGTTCGGGTGCTCGCGGCAGCGGTGTTCCGCCTTGGTGCACTTCGTCGACGGTATCGAGGGTGCAGCCGTCTACTGAAGTTTGCGACGAGTATTCGATCAGGATGTCGGGAATCTTGTTGAATTGCCCGACTTGATATTGAAAAGTGTTTTCGATAATGAGACTAAAATGCGGGGTTTATAATTGTTAGGCATGCGATGTCTAAGTAATTCATTTGGTCAGGCATGCGATGTCTGAGGAGGTTGCGGATTCCAACTGTTGTAGTTTTACACTTTCTTTTCTGTGACCGTAAGTGTAATATGTGATATCGCCGGTTTCGTTGCTATATGTCAACGACAATTGGGATGCGCATATTTACTTACGTTGATGACATGTGATGTTATGTGTTGCTGAATATGTTATATTGGATCGTCGTGTTTGAATAGCCGGGGGTTTTTATGTGAGATGAGTGTTTTTTCATTTTCATTCATGTAAAAACTTGTATGTAATATTCTTTTATTGGGGCGCTTCCAGGTTGCGGAAGTTGTCACCTCTTGTATATTATTTACTTTTCCGCACTAGGATAGACCCAAGGAGGAGGGCACAAGTAACCGGGTTCTGGAGTCCAGTGGGAGACCAACTCGAGGAGTCGAGTCCGGGTCTCCTAACTCTAGAATTGGTAGGGTTGCTTGCCACTCTCGTAGGGGTCTAGGGGTGTGGGTTTGGCTATTCATCGCGACCGTGGAATCCGTGTTTTATACTGGCTCGTATTGAAAACACGGACGTCCTAGTATATCCAATATTTCATATGATTCTTCTGCTGCGATATCTGTGATGTGATCATGTGATGTTCTGTGATAGATACAGTATATAGTATATATGATATATTATATAGACGTTACTTATGTTTTACACCCGCGCTAGCCCTGCCCTGCTCTGTCGTTAGTTACCTAACCTAACGGTGCACGAGGGGACATCGAGGCGAATGCGGATGGCATAAGTGTACGTCGTATTTATCTGTGTTGTTTAGGTACTTAAATGATGGGACTTCATTAATGAGATTAATGAAATAAAAGAAACCTAAGATGTTGTAGAATCGAATTTCAAAATAAAACAGGTAGCTACAGTTCTTGCTTTGCACAGCGGTATATATGATATACCCTGTACCTTATTCGATGAGGAAAGGACCGAGATCCCTTCACCGGGAGTGACTCCTTTAGCAATAACTGGCAGATGCTACACACTCGGTTTGCTTTTGACTGCTTTTTGGGTTTTTGCGTTGCACAGTGATATATATGATATATCCCGCACCTCATTCGACGAGGAAAGGACCGACGATCCCTTCACCGGGAGTGACTCCTTTAGCAAAACTAGAAAAGCCTCAAAAAGCACTCCATTTCAAAATCATTCGATCCTACAACGATATCAAGTTCATTACGCAACAGGTTTTCAGAAAAACCTGTCGTAGCCCTCCGTCATTTCAGATAAGTTGTATATAGTATTCGTGCTGCATTTGTTGGCTTTCGTCAAGGTGCAGTGTGCGGTAGCTATATGCTGCTTATCTGCCAGCATACGATGCGATTGGATTAGGGTAGTCGTGCGGCTTTGTTGGCTTTCGTCAAGGGTCGTGCGGGTGGGTTTAATTCGATCAAGAAATGTACGGGTTGAACTTGACTAGCGGGCTATGATTTGTTGGCTTTCGTCAAGGTCATAGCACGTTAGGGGCAAAATATTATCGGGAATTTCAAGTGTTGAAATTTGCAATGAGATTGCATACTTTCTATGAGATAGTTGGATCCCGATACCCGCTGCGAGTAAGAGTTACTCCTGGGAGAGTTTTATACATTACAATTAGCCGATCAAGTAGGTGTCTAGAAAGGTGTCAACGGGGTTACGCCTCTGGGAAAACGAGGTTTACAGTAATTAGGTTCGTGCGAAAGCACGGGGGACCTCCCTCAAAGTACCGACACTGGCCTGGATGAAAGATTGGCGAACTTGTAGTGTGTAATTAATTCCGGCTAGTCTTTCCTTTTAGGGTTTGAAGGAAGATTTGATAAAAAGCAGTGGGAGCCATCCTGATTAGATAAAATAATAACCAATCTGATCTTGCAAGAGCGCACGCTAAGTGTTTTCTTCTCACTCTCTCCTGGTAGCGACCATATCACGCCTTAATCAAGATAATAAAACGGAATATTGACCGAACCCGCTTGTTATACTGAGCTGGGGAACGTTGGTCCCGCTCCAACTTATAATAGTTATAAGACAGAGCAGGAAATTGGGATTACCAGAATTCCCGTGCCGCCCAAACGAAGAGAGTGCATGATGATGCATCATCTTCGGGTGTGTTCATTACAAAGAACTGTTTCTCTGTATCCTCTACGTCCTGGGTATGTGATACCAGATCAGGATCCCAGATATGTAATCAGTTACATAGGGCTACAGAAAGGTAGAGAACTGAGAACGGGTGATAAGTTTCATGAGGCAGAAAACGGGGCAAGAGTTGCAGCCAAGTCTGTCGGTCACTGTCACCCTGTATTACCGATACATTGATTCTGAACGAATGTTATTAGATACCGAACCTGATATACAAAATCATATCTGTCTCTTTATTAGTAAAGAAACGATAAAATTTTGTATAGATGGATAATGATTTGAACATTTCCTATATCAAAAGTTGATCGGTTCAGGCACGTTATCTAAAAGCATTGATGTTCTAAATCAAACTACAGTTCTTGGTATACAGAACACACACAAGAGGAAGAGTTCAGAACTGAACGAATTCTTCTTGAGGCATTGTAGACTAGGTCAGATCAATGTGACCCGACTAGCTAGAGTTACATATAGATGCATATTTAAATCAGTTTGAACTTACATCTTATGAAACTCGCCAATCATGTCACAAAGATAAGATGACCATAGCTCCGTTTACTGGAAACAGAGAAAGAGTTAGTGAACTCCTGGGACTGATACATGATGATGTATGTAAGGTCTCCTGTCTACACATGCCAGGACTGGTTCTTTGTACTTCATTACATTCTCTGATAATCTCTCAAGATTCAGTCATACGTTCCTGTTGAAACATGAATCCGAACCTTTTGAGATAGTCACAGAATATAAGTGAGAAGTAGAGAACCAGAATACGGGTATAAGTATTATGTCCTTTGATGAGATCGAGGAGGAGAATACTTGAGCACGGAAATCCTGGATTATTCTAAAGGAGAATGAGATTCTCTCTCAGCATTACTCCTCCGTATACACCATAGCACGATGGTATATCGGGGCGGAGCAATCACACCTTATATGATAAGGTGTGCTCTATGATGAGTACTACCGAGTTACCTATTTCTTTTTGGGAGTTATGCACTTGAGAAGCTGCATACCTATTGAATAGGGTTCAAATCAAATCAGTTGCCTACCACTTCATATTTGATATGATAAGGGAAGAGCCCATCTCTTAAGTTAGTTAAGATTTGGGGTTGTCCAGCCTATGTCTGAAAAGCAAAATACCGGACAAGCTCGAGGCAAGGTCAGTTATGTAGAACTGGAAAGATTCCAGCTATACAAACTATAGCAGATGATTTGATAAAACCAAAGGATTCAATAGTTACCAACGAACCTCAGCCTCTCCGCCGATCTAGTAGGGTTCCTCACCCACCTGAGAGATATTTCGGTTTCTCTATGACAGTGGGAGCGAGGATTGCATCATGAGATGATGACCCAACTAGCTTCGAGCTGGCCATCAGGAGTAAGACTCTGTAAGAATGGCTGGATGCTTAGCGATCTGAGATGGAATCCTTATACACCAACAAAGTATGGACTTTGGTTGCTATATCTGAAGGGTTAAATCCCCATCAGGAGCAAGTATATCTTGAGAAGATTACTTGGTGTACATGGAAAAGTTGAGACTTTCAAAACTAGACTTGTTAAAGGTTTGCATCATTGACCAGGTGTGGATCATGAGGAAACCTTTTTCTAAGGAGCTAGGCTTAAGTCCATCCAGATCCTACTTACCACGGCTACATATCATGACTACGATATCTGGCGGTTGGGTGCCATGACATCTTTTCTAAATGATGTTTTAGAAGAGAACGTCTGTAAGTACACAGCCAGAGGGCTTCGTAAACAGTAGGAGCAGCGGAAACGTGTGCAAGATGTTTTATCTGATAAAGCAGGCATCGCGGAGTTGGAACATCTGTTTTGATGGATAAGTCAAAGAGTTTGACATCATCAAAATGGTAGAAGAACCTTGTATAAACAAATGGGTAGTAGGGAGTATGGTGGCGATCCTCGTAGAGTACGTGGATGACATACTCTTGATAGGGAAGGAGTTTCCTATGCTACGCTCGATCAATCTCCGCTTATCACAAAGATTC
This sequence comes from Agapanthus africanus, assembly GCA_030015575.1. Lineage (NCBI taxonomy): Eukaryota > Viridiplantae > Streptophyta > Magnoliopsida > Asparagales > Amaryllidaceae > Agapanthus > Agapanthus africanus. The sequence goes on along the minus strand of CM057342.1, from coordinate 661,315,204 downwards.
TCCACGTAGGATCAAAATGATACCTACTAAATCCTGGATTTTGGATCCATGAGATAGATCTAAATGGATGTTAGGATTCTCACTAGTTGTAGTGAGATGGTATCAATCGATCCTGGGGAGAATCACTGGAAGGGTTCCAGGGTGATAAAGACGACTGAATGTCAGTCACAGGCATTGTCTTTACCCTCACTGGAGGGACAGTATGTTGGAAGAGTTCCAAGCTAGATACCGTGGCATACTAGAAGATAAAGGCAGGATACATCGCTACTTAAGATGCTACCAAAGAGGCAGTCTGGGTGTATATTAGTTCATAAGATGAACTTTGTTCCTCCCATTGTGTGACAATGGAGTAGTGGCTTATGCCAAGGAACGCCGGTCCCATCAGTGATCCAGACATATTCTAAGGCAGTATCACTTGATCATGGAGATGGTTGATCTCCAGGGTGATCGAGGTTAGGAGAGTAGACTCAGAGGACAACACGGCGGATCCACTCACAAAGGCCTGTTCCCAGAGAGAGACTTTTATGGGATGGTTGAGTATGAGATACTACAACTACTGCTACAGATGGCCCTAGTGCAAGTGGGAGATTGTTAGTTATATGTATGCCCTAGAGGCCATTACTATACATAGGATGTATATTGTAGTGGATGCCGGGACATATATAGGGAGGACTTTCTTGCTCGACATGATAGTATGCTATCTGGTTGCTCTTTACCTTAACGTGTATACTGATTGTCTCTCTGTTACATGTTGGTAAAGCCCTTAGGATCTGTACTTGACTACCTGGACTATGATGCGGATCATACTAGTGGGGACATGGTAGTCCATAAGTACATCCTTCAAAGTCCCTAGTCGTGGGTGTATCGAGACGGGGCATCGATATACCAGAGTAGACTAGCGTGTACCTTCTCGACCCATACAGATGGGCGATGGATGATCCCATATCCATTGGTGTTTGACATCAGAGATGATATACGGGTGCTCAGTAGAGACTGGGTACACTGGACGGACTCGCCGAGAACTCCCAGATGGTATTATACCTCACGTCAGATGGCAGTTCTCTGGTGACACTGGTACAGAGTAGTCTGTTGACCCGAGATCGTCATAGAGTCTTGTGTGGTTCCCACTGTGCTTTGATTTCCATCTTACCACGTCCAAGAGGGCGTGCAAAACGGTGGTTTTTGGGTACAGTCCCGAGTCACATGGAGGCAATGAGCGATAGGAGGGGATTCGTTTCTCCCGGTATAGGGAGTTGATGTTGCGCTGTGTTCGATTGGCTATAACAGGAAATCCCTGGCCATGGTTGCTGAGATTTACTGGTAAGTGTTACCAGCAGTTTCTCGAATTGTTATAGACCTCATATCGACACGACTTATTGAGCTATTGGGGTCTGACGTTTACCACCCCTAGGCGAGATATGCGACATATCAGACGAACAGACCGGACTGTACGGTAGTGTTACTGGTCGGATTCACTGGAGTGTGAGCGGGCTTGCTCTTCGATCTTCAGATCGCTCAATACCCGGATGGCCGTTACGTTTAGCAGACCGCTTGCGGCTTGTGGGTGTTTGATATGATCATCACCTGCTGCCGGCGTATTGACGAGTCTTTAGAGTCCTACACAGAGGTTTCCTGGCTCAAGCGAAACGAAATAGGAGCGCATATGAGATATGTGCGGGACCGAGAATAATGCGTGTATGTGATACCGTATTCTATTCTCGCGATGAATGCATCGAATGGTTATATGCAATATAACCTAGTTATCGAATCAAGTATTGATTCGATAAGCCGATACATTGAATACTAGTCGGTTGTGTGCGACATGACCGGATCGTTAAATCAAGTGTTGATTTAATGATTTAATGTATGATTATATATTTGATATATTACTTTGCATTAACTAGTATAGGTTCACTTTATATGGATTTTCTCACTCGATGTGCAAGTTGTATATGTGATATACTTTTGTGCATATACATTGTATCATGTTTGATGATACATGTTGACTTGTGCTTGTGTAAAGATTAAACCATGGTTATATGAATGGTTAGGGTTTTATATACTTATTCATTTATTTATATTCATTATTCATTTAAGGAAAAGAAAAGAAAAATGGTAGCATTCTTTTGTTCATTCATGAAGCTTCATGAATACTTTGACTTAGTCACCATTTCTGTCTTCATTCCTAACCTAACCATTCACTTAACTTGGGTTTAGTCTCTACACATAACCATGGTCATGTTATGATAAAGATTGGATTATTCTTTTCTTTCTAATTAATCTTATCATCATATCATCTTCTTCTTCTTCCATTTCTTCAAGTGAAGAAAGCTTGCCCCATCAATGGCAAGTGATGGAAATGAGTGAGAAATCCAAAACTAAAGTCTACCCACTTCCTATTTCTTCATCATCTACCTCTTGCCAAGTAGTAGAGTGTGTTTCCTTCACAAGTTTTCAAGACTTGGTGAAGGTAGAGCTCGATCTAGCGATGCCTCGACGTAGATCATCTTCGGCATGGACATCGACGACCTTGCTTGCCCATTCTCCGACTAAGCCGACGCTAGAGCCCAGATTTGATTTGGACAGCGGAGAGGACCTCATCTCGGAGCCGTGGAGGTGGACAAACGGATCTACAAAGGTTGTATATCCGTATCCCTTAGTTAAGTGTTAACTAGTTTGCTTTTTCGCCTAGTTTTCTAGCAAACGATCCGTAGTCGGGTCTCTCGGCACCCGTAAAATTTTATATTGGCATGTTCGATGCCTTGTGAGACCTCCATAGGGTGCCTAGGAACCCTACACTACTTGGTTTATAGCATTGATCGTTAAGTGACGAATCTCCTAATAAGTAGCATATACTCACAGTAGGATCGGGATCCAAATATCATCGTATGATAATGTTGAAGGAATCCTACCAACATTCATCAAACTCCAAATGGTATGCAACTCTTTGCAAATTTCAGTTTCTTTAGAAATTCCCGATATAAGTTTTTGCCCCATGCTCTTATGACCTTGGCTTTGGTCAAAATGTCATAAGTCACATGTCAAGTTCTACCCGTCATTATCTTGTCAAATTTGAACCCATCCGTATATACCCCTGACTTTGGTCAAATGATAATACGACTGTCCCAAACCAACTCATCTATCTTATGCAACAAATGAAAACCCAGCAGCTACCAAACACTATGCCTTGACTTTCGCCAAAATGCATAGCTTGAATACTACTGAATACCCAAATGAAATGACGGAGGGCTACGAATGGTTTTGGCGAAACCGTGAACGTAGTGAACTTGATATAACCGAAGGAACCTGATAGCTTTTAAAAGGAGTGGTTAAAGCTCCGCATTTAAAAATATCTGTTTTTTAAAATTAACCGAGTGGTTTCTTTTAAATTGTTCCAACGATTAAACTTTTGGTTTATTTTCTTTGCATTATAAATAATGCGTCCCATCATTAACCTATCATTGCAGAAAACAACGAAAATACAACGTCCTCTTATGCCATCCGCATTCGCCACGGGATCCCGTCATCACCCGTTAGGTTACTTAACTAACGACAGAGCGGGAGCTGGGCTAGCACGGGTGTAAAACATAAGTGACGTCTAAATAGCTATCATATATAGATATTGTACATTCGTCAGACGTAATAATAGGCATTCCAGATCACAGATGAACTTTATTGGATTTGCAAATAATCCGTGTTTGTTTTGAGCCTGCAACAAAAGACGGATTACACAGTTGTGATGAATAGCCATTACCCCACCCAAGACCCCAACGGGTACGGCAAACTACCCGCCCGGCAGTTTGTGCACCCCACCTTGGGTCTGTCCTAAGAGCAAAAACAGTAAAATGAAATAATACAACGGTGGCTACAACCGCAACCTGGATGTGCCCCGCAAAATAATATTACAACAAATTACATTTACATCAAATGAATTAAATAATAACCCATCACATAACCCCGGCTATACATCACAACAGTCCAACACAGTTCATATTCACAAACAGATAAAATCTATTACAGAAATGTGCAACCCCCTGCCAACCGACATACTAGCAGTTAGGGGAGGTTTACGAACACATTATACAAACACAGATATAATCCAACAAGCAAATACTGTATAATTTCGACCGATTAAACACTTTTAATTTTGCTCCAATACTTCTCTGTAAATCTGAAACCTGAGCAAAAATAAAATATTCCAGAAAATACCAAATATCACAGAGAAGCAACACAGAAAATTTGGGTTCCTGAATCGCCAACTCGGCGGCGGAAGCGCGGCGGATCGGTGCGATCCGCCGCGGTTCCGCGGCGCTTTAGGCGATTCAGGGGCCCAAATTTCTTGTGTGTTCTTCTACTATCTTTTTAAGCTTTCTGAACCTCCCTGAAAAATTTTTGGACTTCATTTAAAAAACGACAGAAACTTGTGATTTCGGGGTTTTCCGGTTTCGTTTTTTCCGTTCGAAATTCATACAAATTTGTAAGTAAGTTATTTATTGTTTAGCGAGGCTCTGATACCACTGTAAGTCGATGTACAACACCCCATGACTTGCGGGGAGGCGGAAATATGAAAAATGATCTTGTTCTTTGCTTAAACATCGACTAACCGCATGAATCGAAGCTAAACGATAACTAACATCAAACATAGTTGTTAACAACTACTATGTAAAGGGATTATACCTAAAGAACCGTGTCCTTCGTCTTTACGAACTCCACCTCCTCCTCGGCCTTCTCGAAGTAGTAGACGATCCACCCGAGAGCTTTACTCCAAGCTTAGCCTCTAAACTTGAGGCAACTAACCTTCTTTAAGTGCTAATCAAAGAAGCTAGGTGATATAGAGTGAGGGTTATGGTTTAATTAGTCTAACTAATCCTTGTACTCAACACATGAGAGGGGAGGATTAGGGTTTGAAGAGGGAGAGCTTGAGGAGAGAGAAGGTGAAGATAATAATGAAGTGAGAATAATGAGTTATCATAATATATATCAAGCATTTCTTTTTATCAAGAAAAGAAAAGAAAAATGATTTAACAACCATGCTTGATAATATCTAGTGATGATTCACATCCATGAGTCATTAAGCATTTATGATGCATTAATGACATGGATGAATCATCCATATGACTCACTAATCGCATTCATTGTATATGCCACCTAAACCTCCTTAGTCACCACCTTCTAGAAGCTTCTCGCGCAATTACGAGAACGCCCCTCCTTTCCGCAAAAATACGGAAAAACTTTAGACTGTATAAATCCAATAACCGGATACCAGTAACTGGCTTAAACCAAAGCCGACTGGTAAAAACTGTCCGAAAGTCGTACGTGCGTAAACACACGTATGCGTCCGAACCCTTGTCGTAAAACCATATGACCTCTATATTGTTTCGCCTGGAGTAGGGAAACTCTCTGTGTGGGACTCTAGAGACTCGACTACTACGCTGGCAGTGGGTTTAACCACAGACCGCAAGCGGCGCTAGCTGTACGTAACGGTCCCCAGGTAGATGTCGATAAGAAGGCCGATGAAGAAACCCATCCGAACTCCTACTGAGTCTGATGTGACAATCTCCGTACAGTCCGGTCCGTTCGTCTAAGACTATCGCATATCGGGCCTAGGGGCGGCAAGTGTCAGTCCCCTAATAGCGGTATAAGTCGTGTCGGAGCGAAGCCCATTACACCCTGAGAAACTACTGGAACCTACCAGCAAATCTCGCTTGCCCTGGCCAGGGACTTTGCGTAATGGCTCTCTGACACAGCGCGATATCAACCCCCAATACCGGGAGAGACGAATCCTGTCTAACTGCCACTGCCTCCAAGTGCTCGGGACTGCACCCAACTGCTACCTGTTTGCACGACTCCTTTGAGCCGTGGTAGGGTAGCAATCTAAGAACAGTGGGACACACTCGAGGCGAAGTAGCAGTGTCAAGTCTGCGGACTATGCTGTACTCATGTCACCTGGGAACTGTTCACTGACGACTGGTATAAAACCAACCAACAGTCCCCTGTGAGTCCTTTCCGGTGTACCCGTAACCTAACGAGCACCTGCATACTATCTCCAGTACGACGTACTGACGGCTGTGGGACAGACCATCTCCCCAACTGGGATGAGAAGCGTACACACTAGTCTACTCCGAAGTATCGATGCCCTGTCTCGATAATCCAACGACTAGGGACCTGAATAAGGATGTGCTTGTAGACTACCCAGCCCCCACTAGTGTGACTGCCATCACAACGCTGATAGTCAAGCAAGATCCTAAGAGCTCTATCAATACGTATACTCACATATTAAGATAGAAAAACCAAGTAGCATACTACCATGTTTAGCAAGACTGTTATATACATGTGAATATCCCAAGCTTCCATTAAGTAATATACAAACTAGTATGATACAGTAATGGCCTTCTAGGGCATAAACACTAACAAGTTCAACCCTAAATCTATTATATATAGATTTGTACTAATCCGTGCCCTACAGCGACGACGATATTAGTCTCCGTATACAATCCAAGGGTAACCCCAAAATAAACAAACTATAACACGACACACGAAGATTTCTGGAGCAGAGAAAGTTGTTATCGCTTGGAGATAACGTAATTAACTGCAGTGGCTTGCTCCTGCAGGAAAAAGCGTCCCTATAATAAAAAAAACTCCTTCAACGTTGAGGGAGAATCTGAAAAGTTCAGCTACAACGGTCGTATCCATCCAAACCTCTGATATACGGTGTTATGAATCAACTTAGTATCTTCGAAGAGGTGGATGGATATGTTCTATATAGTATCTACCCCCAGATTCAGGCTGGACGCACTCCCGGTGCCTCAGTCCGGTTTTCAGCGGTAAACAGATTCTGGCACATCCGGTAGGACATTTTTCTCTTTCCACTCTACACTTTGTGTGTCGTGTTTCGCGAAAGAAATCATAGTATCATATGTTTATGTTACTCTTGGATGTTGGGATACTAAAACTGGTATTTCACCTCTATACAAGATCAACGGCCTTCATCTGCAATACTTGTAACTCAAGCATCACCCCATCTGAAGGGATGTTGAAGCCCATCTTCTACCTTCCAGCTTCTCAAAACATGACTGGGGCATTCTTTAGGACCATACCTGCAACTGCTAACTTTGGTTCCTCAACGCAGAAGGATGAAGCTGAGAAGGAGCCAGTCTTCGATAGGCTGGTGACTACTGCTGTAGGCCCCTTCAAAAACCCTATAATCCCGAAGAAGTCAGTTTTCAAACGACTGGCATTTTCAGTGCCTTCTACCTCTAAGGCTCCAAAGAATGCTAATTCTCCAAGACAGTCTATCTTCCATAGGCTGACCCCCAGGTCCCCATTGCTGCTATGCCAAGATAGTCGGTCTTCAGACGACTGTCACCAGCTGAGATCCAAGATAAAAACAAGGGGCATATTCAAGAGGCTTAGCGGTGCCCGACGTTGATACTGGCGCTGAGTGAGGCAAGTTAAGGGAAGCTCCCCATCTGGGATGACTCCACTGCTGCCGACTGTACACGCTGCTATTTCAACCGGGAACGACTTCGACCCGCTGAGGAGGGTTAAACACAACTCTCCTACTGCAGTACTGAAGAAGTCTCCACCTCCCGCGGAGACACCAAGCGAGCCGAAGCCAGCCCATTCTATGAAGCGACTTTCTTCAACCATACATAAGGTCTAGAAAGAAGTACAGGGGTCCGTCATCAATAAATATTACTCTCCCCAGTCCAAGAAACCGAAGAGTGATGCTGCCAACTCTTCTCCTATGCTAAAAGTGTCTCCTCATACAGTCACTCCTTCAAAGATAGTTCCTTATATATCGTCTTCTCATAAGAAACATAGGCCAAAAAGGTTCAAAGTGCCTGAGGAAAATCCCATGGGCCAACATTCCAAACGTCCCAAGTCTAAGGGCATAGTAGTTCACACCATCTATATGGTGAACTCCAAAGATGAGAGCCGGCCTTCTGTTTCCTATAGACCAATTATTCGGTCTATAATAAAAGATCAGCACAAGATGCATAAGATATTGGCTCAAGCGGCTGAACTCATGAGTCCACCGCCTAATGCGAACCCGAAAGAAACTCCTAAAGAAAGAACGGGGCAGGAGTCTGATATCGAATACCTGAGGCGCGTTCTTGAGAAGTAAGATGAGAGAGCTGCGGAAATGAACGCTAAGATAAACAAAGATGCCCTCCTATTCCAAAGCATGGTCAGGATGATAGCTCAACTGGAACCACCGACAAATGAACCATCGGTAGTTATTATCGATGACAAGGAGACACGTTGAATCCTCTGCAAGCCCCATTAGCAGAAAAGGAAGAAACGATCACCAAAGCAAAGCTGGATGAATATATCACTCAGCAATTTAAAGCTCTTCAGGACAGTGAAGCGGAAGGAAAGTTGATCAAAACTGGTTGAACGTACCAGGCATGGTACGACCAAATACAGTGCCCTACAGAATACACGATCCTTATGTTCCAAATATACAAGTGAGACGACAATCCTCGTCAGCATATCACTTAATTTAGATCCAGGTGCGGCAATACCGTAAGAGATGATGTACTACTTCTCCGCCAATTCGTTAGTAGTCTATCAGGCACTGTTTTCGAGTGGTATTCAGAGCTTTCTAATGACTCTGTCAAGATTTTTGATGAAATGGAAATGCTCTTCTGCCAAAGATTCACCAGTGCGAGCAAACGCGTCACCATGCATGTATTAGTCAATGAAAGAATCAGGCTGAACGAGATATGGGTTCAATATGCTATCCGATGGCGAAACCTATGGTCTAAGTGCGAGCAGTGCATCAGCGAAGCTCCAGTTGTTGGAATGTTTATAGCTATCATTGACCGGAGTTCGCAGGTGCACCCGTTCATGGCCTTTTTCAAGCTTACGACCTTTAAGGAGCTCATTGATAAATTGGCTCAGCTAGATTCGATAGGTCAAGGCTCTTCCTCCTCGGGGGGAGACTTATGAAACTTCAAAGGAAAGGGAAAAGCTGCATTTTCGCCAATGCATAACAGCAACAGAGCAGCCCTAAAGCATCCGGTTGCCAAAACAATAATCGTACAGGTTTGACTCTTGAAGAAAGGATGGAGCGCAAATACTCATTCCCTCACGATAAAACAAAGAAGCTGTTCGAACTCGCCATGAAGAATGACATGCTAACGTTGCCCGAGCCACGGCTGCTAGCCTAAGCCAATGAAGTCAATAATCCAAATTATTTCCCATATCATCGGGTGGTAAGCCATCCGATCAAAGACCGCTATGTCTTCAAGAACTGGGTCGAAGACCAGTATAAACAGGGTAAATTCATGCTAATAGGTAAATGGAAGGTGAATCTGCCCCAAAAGCATATCCCTAAGGGGACTAATATGCAGTGGGCATCCTATTCATTCGTAGAAGAAATCCTGTAGGAGTTGATGTTTTCTCCCAAAATAAAGAAGAAGTTAAAGGACTTGCAAGCGTGTCCTGCAATTAGGTGGAAAATCCCACTTGAACCTGAGATCATTGAAGGGATGCTGAAGCCACATCCCGCACCGAAGACTGACAGCAAAGTGAAAAGCCCTCAAGTTAAGTCTTCTAAGAAGAAGAAAAAGAAAGCAATGAAGCCTATGTAGCCTGCCGAATATGTGGACAGTCGTACGGAGATACCAAAGTATATAGATGCACTGGAAGAATATAACCAGAAGGCGCGCTCACCAGTCACTCTTGAAGAGTTTTTTCGACACATACTCGAGGGTAGCAATGAGGATGAAAGAGATTCAAAGGAGGAAACAGAAGAACGTGTGGAAAGCTGCCACATGGTCTCTCCTTCCATACATGACAAAGATACTCCAGTTGTGTAAAGCGATTCATACGAATAGGAGGTAGAATCAATGCCAGAGGCTCCAAGCTTGCCACATGATGATTTAATTGAAAAGTTATTAAGCGAGGCTCTTTAAGCCACCAAAGAAATCCAAAGGCGTGAAATGCCCATATATGAAAAAGCCAGACATCAGCGTCTAAATAGGTAAGCCGCGGAAGAGGCGAGTTATGTAACTCCCCAACCAAAGCAAAATATACTGGCGAAGAAGAATAACAAGATCAAGGCCGAGAAGCACTTCGCTAAGGCCTTATCGAAAAGGATGAAACTTCCATCCATGAAGATGTATACCCTAGGGGTTGTAGACTTTGAAGGTGGAGAAGAGCACCCAAAATATTGTCTCTACCTCCGGAGAGTCTGTCACCCTATTGACGAATGTAGAGCGTTCGAGAAATGGTGGAAAAATTATGTCTCCCACAAAAGGAATTTTAAAAGAGAGAAGCGTAAGGCCAAGGATTGTCTGCTCCAGCATGATAGTTCCGAAGAAGATAGCCAGGCAAGGTCAGTGACCAAAAACTGTTGTATGATCAAGGCTTAATTTTTAGACGAAGGAAGTTCAACAGTACCAACTTTTGGAAGTGACTCGAAAGACGAAATCCCTGTCAACCTCCCTTATGTAAACTCCTTACCAGGGGAAGAAGAAAAGGAAAAAGACCGCGACAATATCCGTCTGTGGAACCAAACCCTTCCAGAGAAAAACCTTGGACCCACAATGCAAAGAATCAAGATAAGGATAAAGGGAAGATGCCCGAAGAGATTGTTCTAGGTAAAGAGGTGGCAAAAGATCTCGCCGTCAAGGACCTGCCCAAGAAGAGTAAGGTGACTACAATGTGTTGGCCCATCTGAAGATGCTACTTTCTTACTTGAGTATATGCTCTACTCTTGTCGAAGGAAGTGCGGGAATCCTTAATCAAAGCCCTTGAAGAACCCGATCAATTCCAAGTTTTCTTCCCCGAGGAGGAAATGGAAGATAAACTGGCAGGAGTATATACAGTCGATATTACCTTTAGTGAAGAAGATCGTCTCTTGGGAATATTCGAGTATAATCGACCGCTCTACGGGGCTGGGTACTGCGATGATATGAGGATAAATAAGATCCTCATCTATAATGGCTCTTCAGTCAACCTTTTGAATGTGAAGATGCTTGAGTATTTATCTATGGACATATGATATCTCAGTCGGGAAAAGATCACTATTTCCAGATTCGACTCGCAGTCTTCAAAAGTGCTTGGATCCCTAGTATTGACATTGCGCTTCAGAAAGCTCATCACAGACGTAAAGTTCCATGTTATTGAAGGCAAAACGTGCTATAGAGCTTTACTCGGAAGACCTTGGTCGCACAAGTATGGTATCGTCCTTTCTACATAACATCAGTATATGAAGTATTTCAAGGATGGTCAAGAGCACACCATCATAGGGGAGCTCAACCCTTTCTCAGTAAATGAAGTATGGAAATATAAAGATGCTAAATACTTCATGTCGGATTTCGAAAATATCGAAAGGTGAGGCAAACCGAAGGACAAACAAGTACAAGCAGTCACCGTCCTAGTCGTTGGAAGCGATTCTAAAGAAGAAGAAGAAGAAATAGTATTTGTGGGTCAACCTTCGAGAGAGAACAATGAACCAAGCCTATAAATCCCTATTCCAGTCTTTGGCAGTGACTCGGAAGAAGAAGCTGATACAGTGTTCTCTATCTACTCGTAGGTGAAGGTTCCTGATGAAACAAACTAAGCTTTGCATATTACAATGGCTCCGCCACACCACTACAAAGAATTCGACGCACTCAGCGCTTACAGCGTGCATGAGTTGGTCACTTTTTATGTACCTCTCAGATATAAAGGCGAGAAGGTCATTCTCTTCTACAAATCGGAAGAGACCAAAGTAGAGAAAGAGATCTGGTATGGACTCAACCCGAATCTCGATAGGTTGCATCCCATCTGTATGCCAAGATAATTTATGAATGGATTAAAGGAATTCTTGAAGCATCAGGGAATACCGTTAGAACAAATTGTCTGTTAGGCTCAATATTACAGGAGGATCTGGGAAGTGCTAGGGACCCGCCAGGTCATGCGACATGGGAAGATGGATATTACTAGCTTGGGATATGTACAACCGAAGAATCAAGAGCAAACTCATAGCTTCTATACCCTAAGTGAAGAAGAAGGCACTTGGTTAGTAGATGACAAAGCCGAGTAAGGAGGGGATACCCCACAAAGTGCTTCAACCCAACCATCTGAAAAGCCGATCGAGACGCTGATGAGAGAAATGGATCAAGAAGCTGATGAGCTTGAAAAGGATATAATGGCCCTATATGAAAAGGTCACGCGGTTGCCCCTAAGAGGTCAATATGCTGGGGTGACGAGTTTGTTAGTGTAATATACCCTAGAGGCCATTATTATATAGTACTAGTTTGTATATTACATTTTGGAAGCTTGGGATATATACACGAATTTATAACAGTCTTGCTCAATATGGTAGTATGCTACTTGGTTTGTATCTATCTTAATATGTGTATATATTTCTTTTGACATGTCGCTAATACATATTGATAGAGCCCTTAGGATCTTTGTTTGACTACCAGCATTGTGGTGGCAGTCACACTAGTGGGGGATGGGTAGTCTACAAACACATCCTTATCCAGGTCCCTAGTCGTAGGATTATCGAGACAGGGCATCGATACTCCAGAGTAAACTAGTGTATACGCTTCTCATCCTAGCAGGGAAGATGGTCTGTCCCACAGCCATCAGTACGTCGTACTGGAGATGGTATGCAGGTGCTCATTGGGTTATGAGTTACACTGGATGGACTCGTGGGATACTGCTGGTTGGTACTATACCCATCGTCAGGCAGCAGTTCCCAGGTGACATGAGTACAGCTTATTCCGTTGACTTAACACTGTTACTTCGCCTCAAGTGTGTTCCCACTGTTCATAGATTGCTACCCTACCACGGCTCTATTGAGTCGTGCAAATAGGTAGTAGTTGGGTGCAGTCCCGAATCACTTAGAAGCAGTAGCAGTTAGATAGGATTCGTCTCTCCCGGTATTGGGGGTTGATGTCGTGTTGTGTTCGGAACGCCTTTACACAAAGTCCCTGGCCAGGGCAAGCGAGATTTACTGGTAGGTACTCCAGTAGTTTCTCAGGGTGTTTTGGACTGTACTCTGACATGACTTATTGCACTATTAGGGGTCTGATGCTTGCTACCCCTAGGACCGATATGCGACACCCTTAGAAGAACAGACCGGACTGTACGGAGATTGCCACAGACAGGCGCAGTAGGAGTTTGGATGAGCTTGCTCGTCGGCCTTCTTATCGACAGATACCTGGGTAGCCGTTACGTGCAGCTAGTACCGCTGACGTGCTTATGGTTAAACCCACTGCCAGCATACTGTTGAGTCTTTAGAGTCCCACACAGAGAGTTTCCCAGTTTCGGGCGAAACGATATAGAGGTCGTATGGTTTTACGACAGGGTTCGATCACATAGGTGTACTTGTGTGCGTGCGATGTTCGAGCGGACAATACTAGTGGGCTTTGGTTTAAGCCGGATCCTAGTATTTGATTATTGGATTAGTTTCGCCTTATTGTATTCGTGTTTTTCGGAACACGGATGCGGGTATGTATATACGGATGAGAGGGGTATAGAAGGAGACATCTCATTAGGGTTTTGACCATTAACTTGGTCAAAACAAATATGAGGTGGAGAAAAGTATTTGTTATTTTTCGTAAATGATAATTTTGTGGCATGGCTACTTGGGTTGACCATTTGACTTGGATTGACTTTTTGACTCTAGATATTTTGATGAGATATTTTGTGACCTAGATATTTTGATAAGATTTTTTTATTGTGCCATGCTTATGGTCATGTCAAGCTAGCCATTCCTTTTATGAATTATCATTTATCAAAAACATTTCTCTTTCCTTAAGAGTTCACTCTCTCCTTCTTCCTGTCAAACCTTAGTGTCTCATGTGTTGAGAATCAAGGGTTAGTGAGACGAAGCTACCCAAAATTACACTCTACTCATTCTTGGTTACTTAGTTTAGCACACCAAGTGATCTAGTCGCCTCAACTTGGAGGTTTAGCTCAAGGTTGGAACTCTCGGGTGGATCTTCTATTACTTCAAGAAGCCAACGAGGAGGTGTCATCCATTTCCACTCCAGGGAGCTCGCGAGGTGAAGGAAGACAGCGACAAGATAAGAAGGACTTGGAACTTTAGGTATAATCTTCTTACATAGTAGATAAAACCTCTAGTTAGTTTGTTAGTCATGGTTTAGCTAAGCTCCTGGAGTTCAAGTCGATGTTACCATGTTAGAAAAATCGTTTTTTACCCATTCCGCCTCCCCGCAAACTAGTGGGGATGGTGACGTCGACTTATAGTGGTATCAGAGCCAGCTAAACCATATCTAACTTGATTACAAGTATTAGAACTTCGATCGTCGGAAAAACCGGAAAACTAAACACCGAAAACCCTATATTCTGTCGACTTTTAAAACTGTCTGGAAGAATATTTCAGTACCATGAAAAATACATGCAGAGTTTTCTAAGATATCACAAGAAAATTGAGCCGCTGAATCGCCGAGACGACCGCGGAACCGCCGCAGATTGGACCTTTCTCCGGCGGAGTCGCGGTCGAGTCAAAGCCGATTCAACTCATCTTTCTTCTGTTATTTCTTAATTTTGGTGTTTTATTATCTGGAATATTTGGTTTCTACCCAGTATGTTTTAGAATGCTGGTTTGCATTTGGGGTGGTTACGGAAAATATGTTTCGATCGAATTTCTATTGTACTTGGCTAATTGGTCGTTCTGTAATGTTAAATATGTTCGTAAACTTCCGCTAATTGCTATATGTCGGTTGTTAGTGTATATGCCCTAGGGGCCATTATTGTATCATACTAGGTTGTATATTACTTAATGGAAGCTTGGGATATTCACATTTATATAAACAGTCTTGCTAAAAATGGTAGTATGCTACTTGGTTTGTGTCTACTTTAATATATGCATATGTTTCTTGTAATGTATCACTTATACATATTAGTAGAGCCCATAGGATCTTTGCTTGATTACCAGCGTTGTGATGGCAGTCACACTAGTGGGGGCTGGGTAGTCTATAAGCAACATCCTATACTGGTCCCTAGTCGTAGGATTATCGAGACAGGGCATCGATACTCCGGAGTAGACTAGTGTGTACGCTTCTCATCCCAGTTGGGGAGATGGTCTGTCCCACAGCCATCAGTACGTCGTACTGGAGATAGTATACAGGTGCTCGTTGTGTTACGGGTACACCGGACATGACACGCAGGAGAACTGACTGGATGGTATTATACCTAACGTCAGATAGGAGTTCTCAAGTGACATGTGTGTAGGTAGTCTGTTAACTTAAGGTTGTCATTTGTCTCGTGTGAGTTCCCACTGTGCTTTGATTACTACCCTACCACGGCTCAAAAGAGTCGTGCAAACCGGTTTTAGTTGGGCACAGTCCCGAGCCACATGGAGGCAGTGAGCGACTGTTAGGGATTCGTCTCTCCCGGTATAGGGAGTTGATATCGCACTGTGATCGGTTGGTCATTACCATAAGTCCCTGGCCAGAGCTGATTGAGAATTACTGGTGGACTGATCAGTAGATTCTCGCATGGTTTTTGAGCCATACCGGCACGACATGTACGGTTATTAGGGGTCTGACGTTTACCACCTCCCTAGACCATACATGCGATACTTTTAGACGAACAGACCGGACTGCGTAGATATTGTCACGGACAGGCTCAGTAGGAGTTCGGATGGGTTTCCTCATCGGCCTTCTTATCGACATCTACCTGGGGACTGTTACGTACAGCTAGTGCCGCTTGCGGTCTGTGGTTAAACCCACTGCCAGCGTAGTGTCGAGTCTTTAGAGTCCCACACAGAGAGTTTCCCTACTCCAGGCGAAACGATATAGAGGTCGTATGGTTTTACGACAAGGGTTCGGACGCATACGCGTTTTAAAACGCACGTACGACGTTCGGACAGTTTTTACTAGCCGGCTTTGGTTTAAGCCAGATTCTAGTATCGGGTTATTAGATTTATACAGTCTAAAGTTTTTTCGTGTTTTCACGGATTGGAGGGGCGTTCCCGTAATTTTCGGGGAAGCTTCTAGAAGCATGGTGACTTGGGGGTTAAGGTGGCATAAGCATTTATTGCTTTAATGACTCATTTGTGTGATTCATCCATGGAGTTAAATGATGCATTTATTAGCTAATGACTTATGAGATGAATCACACAAGGTGAATGAATCAACCATGATGATTAATCATTTGAATTATTCATTTGATAAATTATTATGGTTGATATATTCAAATGAGTTCATTTTTCAATATCATTCTTATTCTCACCTTCTCTCTCCTCAAGCTCTCTCTCTTTTCAAACCCTAACCCTAACCTCTCATGTGTTGAGATCAAGGGTTAGCTAGACTAATACATCCTTAATCCAACTCTATATCACCTAGGTCATTTTGATTAGCAACTAAAGAAACTTAGTGATCTCAAGTAAGAGATCAAGCTTGGAGTAGGAGCTCTCGGGTGGATCGTCTTTGACTCGAGGAGGCCGTTGAGGTGCCGACATTCCAAGGAGCCTACGAGGAGTGGAGGACAGCGATGAAGACCCAAAAGACAAGTAACGTGAGGTATAACTTCGAATCCGAGTAGTTAAACCTCTCGTAGTATGCTAGTAACGGTTTAGATACGATTCATGCGCTCAAGTCCGTGTTACGAAGCTTTGATAATCGTTTTTCATATATTTGTAGGACCACGGCAGCGCCCCGGTCGTCTGTACGAGGCCAAAATGCGGAAACAAAAACTTTTCTTTAACTAGAAACCGGCGCTACCGCGGACTGTAAACCCGGATCGGGCCATTAACCTACTACTAGCTAACTTGAGAAGGGGTAGAGAGATATACCGAGCGATCCGTGTTCTTCGGTCTTCTCGTCGTCATCCCGATCTCCCCGCGGAATCTCCGGTCTTCATATCCTTGTCGGAAGGGCACCACATCGCCGGGTTCTTTTACGGGCTCCCACCTCTAGACCGAGGCAACTCGAGCACGAAGTTGGCGAGTCGACGTGTCCAAGGATGCTGTAGGCTAAGTGTAGTACTCTTTTTCTCAAGGGGTTGTGAAGTTGCCATTTAGATGGAGGAAGGAGATGAAGTGAACTTTTGTGATGGCTATATGATTTTGCAAGCAAATGAGATACCAAAATCCCCACTCCAAAAATTGGGACAGCCCCATCAAGGAATGGCCGGCCAAGACTTGGTGAAGGGAGAGAGAGAGAGAAAAACTAAAGGGTGGTGGGAAAACAATAATGCAAGCAAGTGATGATGAGGAAAAAACAATGATCACAACAAAGTCTCCCCTTCAACAATCATCTCACATCTCATCACAAAAGTCAAGCAATGATGATGCACAATTATGAAGCAACCATGTGTTACTAAAAGTCTTCCCCATTATTAAAATGCACAATTGCAAATAACCCCCTCCACCAAAATTCAGCCAAAGAAAGAAACAAAGGAAAATGGCCGAAACGGAATGCAAACTGGCAACTTCAAAAAACCGATCCCGTAATAAATTACAGGAAAACCCCGCGACTGTATATACATACCCTCATTTGTATTCCGACCGAATACAAATGCAATAAGACAAAATCTACACTGAACAATACTAGGATCCGGCTTAAACCAAAGCCCGCTAGTATTATCCGTCCGATCATGATCCGTGCAATACCGCACGTATATGATTGAACCCTGCCATATCTCCATACGGCCTCTACAGCGTTTCGCCCGAAACTTGAGAAACGGTCTGTGGGGGACTCAAAAGACTCGTCAATCCCTTGGCTGTGGATTTAACCACTAGCACGTCAGAGGTATTAGCCATACGTAACGGGCTACCAGGTATTGACCCAAAGGGACGTCGATGAGCGAACTCATCCTGACATCCTACTGAGCCTGTCAGCGACAATATCCGTACAGTCCGGTCCGTTCGTCTATGAGCATCGCATGGCGGGCCTAGGGGGTTGGTAAAAGTCAGACCCCCAAAAGCGGTACAAGTCATGTCGGAGTGTAGCCCAGAACACCCTGAGATACTACTGGAATACCTACCAGTAAATCTCCTGCCTTGGCCAAGGACTTCGTGTAATGGCTCTCCTAGACACAACGCATCCTCACCCCCAATACCGGGAGAGACGAACCCCTGCAGATCCGCTCACTACCTCCATGTGGCTCGGGACTATACCCAACTAAAACCTGTTTGCACGACTCCTTTGAGCCGTGGTAGGGTAGTAATCAAAGTACAGTCGGAACTCACACGAGACAAATGACGATCTCAGGTCGATGAACTAACCTGTACACATGTCACCAGGGAACTGCTATCTGACGTCGGGTATAAGACCAACTAGCATGTTCCCGGCGAGTCCTGTCCGGTGTACTCATAACCCAATGAGCACCTGTATACATCTTAGATGAACCAACTGACACCAGTGGCTTGTGAGACCGGCCACCGCCCCTCGTCGGGGTCTTGACTGTATACACTAGTCTACTCTGGAGTATCGATGCCCTGTCTCGAAAACTCCCATGACTAGGGACCTTTTAAGGATGTGCTTATAGACCCAGCTCCTACGTATATTGTTGGAGATAGTGCCCTTAGAGTCAATTATTGGATCACAGGCACATGATTGCAATGATTGAGGGAGGACCTATTCCGGTAGGACAGTCTTACTCAAGATGATAGTATGCTATTTGGTTTATCTTTATCATCGTGTACTGCTTTAGGTGACCTGACAGGTCGCTATTACACGTTGATAGAACCCTTAGGATTCTTGCTTGACTGCCAGCAGTATGAGGGTGATCATATATGTGGGAGCTGGTAGTCTATAAGCACATCCTTAAAAGGTCCCTAGTCGTCGGAGTTTTGAGACAGGGCATCGATACTCCGGAGTAGACTAGTGTATACAGTCGAGACCCCGATGAGGGGCGGTGGCTGGTCTCACAAGCCACTGGTGTCAGTTGGTTCACCTAAGATGTATACAGGTGCTCATTGGGTTATGAGTACACCGGACAGGACTCGCCGAGAACATGCTAGTTGGTCTTATACCTGACGTCAGATAGCAGTTCCCTAGTGACATGTGTACAGGTTAGTTCATCGACCTGAGGATCGTCATTTGTCTCGTGTGAGTTCCCACTATACTTTGATTACTATCCTACCACGCTCAAAGGAGACGTGCAAACAGGTTTTAGTTGGGTACAGTCCCGAGCCACATGGAGGCAGTGAGCGGATCTTCAGGGGTTCGTCTCTCCCGGTATTGGGGGTGAGGTCGCGCTGTGTCTAGGAGAGCCATTACATAAAGCCCTCGGCCGAGGCAGGAGATTTACTGGTAGGTATTCCAGTAGTATCTGTTGGAGATAGTGCCCTCAGAGTCAATTATTAGGTCACAGATACGTGATTGTAATGATTGAGGGAGGACCTATCCCGGTAGGACAGTCTTACTCGAGATGATAGTATGCTATCTGGTTTACCTTTATCATCGTGTACTGTTTTAGGTGACCTGACACGTCGCTATTACACGTTGATAGAGCCCCTAGGATTCTTGCTTGACCACCAGCAGTATGAGGGCGATCATATAAGTGGGAGCTGGGGGTCTACAAGCATATCCTTAAAAGGTCCCTAGTCGTGGGAGTTTCGAGACCGGGCATCGATACTCCATTAGTAGACTAGTGTATACAGTCGAGACCCCGACGAGGGGCGGTGGCCGGTCTCACAAGCCACTGGTGTCAGTTGGATCACCTAAGATGTATACAGGTGCTCATTGGGTTATGAGTACACCGGACAGGACTCGCCGGGAACATGCTAGTTGGTCATATACCAGACGTCAGATGGCAGTTCCCTGGTGACATGTGTGCAGGTTAGTTCATCGACCTGGGGATCGTCATTTGTCTCGTGTGAGTTCCCACTGTACTTTGATTACTACCCTACCACGGCTCAAAGGAGTCGTGCAAACAGGTTTTAGTTGGGTACAGTCCCGAGCCACATGGAGGCAGTGAGCGTATCTTCAGGGGTTCGTCTCTCCCGGTATTGGGGGTGAGGTCGTGCTGTGTCTAGGAGAGCCATTACACAAAGTCCTTGGCCAAGGCAAGGAGATTTACTGGTAGGTATTCCAGTAGTATCTCAGGGTGTTCTGGGCTACACTCCGACACGACTTGTACCGCTTTTGGGGGTCTGACTTTTACCAACCCCCTAGGCCCGCCATGCGATACTCATAGACGAACGGACCGGACTGCACGGATATTGTCACTGACAGGCTCAGTAGGGTGTCAGGATGAGTTCGCTCATCGACGTCCCTTTTGTTCAATAGCTGGTGGCCCATCACGTATTGGCTTATACCTCTGACGTGCTAGTGGTTAAATCCACAGCCATAGTATTGACGAGTATTTAGAGTCCACCACACTTACAGTTACTCAAGTTTTCGGGCGAAACGCTGTAGAGGCCGTATGGAGATATGGCAGGGTCCGATCAGATACGTGCGGTATTGCACGGATCAGGATCGGACGGTTTTGTACTAGTGGCCGTATAGTTATATGGCAGCGTTCGATCAGATACGTGCGGTATTGCACGGATCAGGATCGGACGGATATTACTAGCCGGCTTTGGTTTAAGCCGGATCCTAGTATAGTACAGTGTAGATTTTGTCTCATTGCATTTGTATCCGGACGGAATACAGATGCGGGTGTGTATGCACAGTATGGGGGTTTTCCTGTAATTTATTACGGGACCAGTTTTCTGGAGTTGCCAGTTTGCATTCCGTTCCGGCCGGTTTTCCTTTGTTCTTTCCCGGCCGGACTTTTAGATGGAGGGTGTTATTTGCAATTGTGCAAATAACATTTGTGGAGGGGGTATCTTGCATATTGGTGGCATCATGATGGCTTTTCATGATGAGATCCTTTTTCTTTCTTTTCTTTGCTTTATGAGATTAGAAATGAAAAGAGGTTTGATGTTGATTTAGTGATGATTATGTTTTAGGTTGTGGTCACCACTTTTTGCATCCTACACTCACCTCCCTCTTGTTATCATATTGTTTTTGCTCCACCATTTTGATTCTCACTTGATGAGAGGTTTTTGTTCATGGTTGAGAAAAAGAAAGAGAGAAAGAAAAGAGAAGAAGAGAGTTTCATCTTCATCCTTGAGAGTGTTTCATTTGATTGATCTCATTTCATGTTAAGAAAAATGCAAGCACCATTTTTCTTGTCTTGTTTCCTCCATCATCCACAAATGGCAACCAAACCCCAAAAGAGACTATGATTCTACACTACACTTCCTACAGCATATCTTGAGCATGTCGATTTGCCGGCTTCATGCGCGAGTTGCCTCGGTATTGAGGTGGGAGCCCGTAAAAGTACCCGGCTTCGTGGTGCCCTTTCCGACGAGGAGGAGATGGACGGAGATCCCGCGAGGAGATCGGAGTGGAGATGAAGACCGGAGGACTCGGATCGTATGGTATATTTCTCTACCCCCTCTCTAGATAGCTTAGACTAGTTTAATGGCACGATCCGGAGTTTAGTGCGCGGTGGTGCCGGTTTGCTAAGTCCGCAAAAATAAAAGTTTACCACCGTTTCCGCGTTTGGCCGTCGGATTGACGGCCGGGGCGCCGCCGTGCACTTACAGTGGTATCAGAGCCTCGCCATTAACTTAGTCTAGCTTTGTGTAATGTGTTTGCATTTCCGATCGATCAAAAAGTTCCAAAACTGCATTTTAGTTCGCATCAGTTTCTGTTGAAAATTTTTGGTCTCGAAAAATTTTTCAGGTTATAAAATATTGATGTACTGGAAAATCTAAGAGTTCTGTAAAAATTTGACGAAGTAACTCCACAGTTGGAGCGCGGAACCGCCGCGAAAACCCCCTTTGTGCGGCCCTTCCGCCGCGCACTATTCACATCACTTCACCATTTTTTTACAGAGGCCTTCTGGGCTTAAAATATGGGCTTTGGAATATTAAAGTTGGGCCAATTGTTTCTGTGAGTGCTACAGTTTTCTTTGGGGCCCACTTGTTAATTGTTTGATCAATCGGAAATTTTTTAAACACATTTTTCACAGTATTTACATTATATCTGCGACCGTGAATGTCACTCGATCGGTAAATCCGGTCTAACTGCTATAGCCCGGTTAGACGGATTTGCGAACGTGATTTTCACGTTGATGTTCTATGTATTTGCTGTGATGTTGCGGATCGGTCGTGGGGGATAGCCTGGATGCAATGCTAGTACAGTTTTGTTGTATTATGTACATTTGATATTGCGGGGCGAGCGTCCGACATGTGGACTGCCGTCACTGCTTGACTGTATTATTATTTTTGGGGCACGACCTGGTTGCGGTCGATGTACCCGGTGTATGTATATTTTACTTTCTGTACTAGGATTGCCCCGCGGAGGGGTGCACGGATAGCCGGGTTCTGGAGGGCAACAAGCCCGCATCTCATGGCATTGAGACGGAGGGGGCTTCACTCTAGGATTGGCAGGCTATTCGCCGCACTCGTAGGGGGTACAGGTTGACCCAGGAGGGGTGCCCAAGTTACCGGATTCCGTGAAGTGCTGGGTGGTCCATTCACAGCGCTGAAGGGGGCTGCCTCGCTTCAGGTTTTGGCGGGTGACTTGCCGCGCCCGTAGGGGTCTAGGATTACATTGCACAGGCTATCCACACGACCAGGGGAACGTCGGGTTTCAGTAGTGGCTCTGTGAAACCCGGGGATCCCAGATATCTGTATTGTTCTGTGATGCTGTACATTTCTGTGATGTTGCATTTCTTTTCATGCCTTGAGCGAAATATAATATATTGGTATATATATTAGTAGATGTTGTATATGTTTTTCATCCGCGCTAGTCCAGTCCCCGCTCTGCCGTTAGTTAGCTAACCTAACGGGTAATGACGGGACCCAGTGGCGAATGCGGATGGCATATACGTACATCAGTATATTTTCGTTCTTTTTGGTGTGATCTATTGATGGGACTGCATTGATTCGGATCAATGCAAGTTAAACAAACCTATTCTGATGTTGTTGGAACACTTTTCAAAAAGCTGTTATTGCAAGGACGTTCACTTTTGTTTTGCATCGCGGTATTCATTTAGAATATCCTGCTCCTCAGTCGACGAGGCAAGGGCCGAGATCCCTTCACCGGGAGTGACCCCTTGGACAAAAAGTTTGCGTCAGGGCATTAACTTCACTATAGCCGATTACTTTTGCTTTGCACCGTGGTATTCAGTTGGAATATCCTGCACCCCATTCTACGGGGAAAGAGCCGAGATCCCTTCACCGGGAGTGACCTCTTTAGCAACGGTTTTCGTCACTATATTTTCAAAAAGCTATCCGTTCCTTCGACGATATCAAGTTCATTACGTTAAAAGTTTTCGCCAGAAACCATTCGTAGCCCTCCGTCATTTCAGTTAAATATTCGGTAGTATTCAAGCTATGTATTTTGACCTCACGCCAAGGCATAGTGATTGGTAGCTGCCGGGTATTTATCTGTTGCATAGATAGATGCGTTGGTTTGGGACAGTCGTACTACTATTTTGGCCTACGTCAAGGGTATGTACGGGTGGGTTCAGATTAACCTGGATAATGACGGGCAGAACTTGACATGTGACTTATGATATTTTGACCTCACGCCAAGGTCATAAGAGCATGGGGCAAAAATCACATCGGGAGTTTCAAAAGAACTGAAACTTGCCAGATATGCGCATACCTTCTGGAGTGTGATACCGTGAGCGGATTCCGACACGTTATCATGCGATGATAGTTGGATCCCGATTCCCACTGATGAGTTAGTTTACTCCTCGGGTGACCCCGACTAATTCTTCTTTCAGGTTTGGAGGAGAATTTGAGGTACAGTGGGAGGTTTCCAGATTAGATAAATTGGTAACCATTCTGATCTAGGTTAGAGTGCACGCTGAGTGTTTCTTTTCTCTCTCTCTCTGGCAGCGACCATTGACCCGACCCTAGACTATGACTCAGTGACCAAGTTGACCGAACCTTCTTAAACACTGGCTTTTGGATTGTCAGAGTTGCAGACCTCATTGCCACTCCTATTTTTACCCTTTTCTCCAGGACACCCCGTATTACTACGAACGTCCACTTCCATTGGACAAAACCATCGTATGGTTAGATACGAACTCGAAGAGATTCGAGGATGGTTTCCGGTTCTGGAGAAAACGGATAGGATTATTCAGTTGTCTTTTCCTTTTACCTTTTCTCAAGTTATGAGTACTCCTTGGTTTAGGAGATAGTACACCTATTATGAAAATTGGATAGTCTTCTTTCAAACCATAGGCAGGAGCCGACCGGTAGGGAATGAAGAAAACCAATTAGCATAACGATGGTGTGCAGAAGGTATTAAGTTCAGACAAAGCAAGGGATTAGTAAGAGGGCAAAGTAAATTGCAACAGATATTCACGACCAAACCAAGTATTCCTTCGCCAATCCTAAATCACCTTTGTATTTCTCCAGGACACTCCGTATCACTACGAAGATCCACAGTTTATTTGGATACTCCATCGTATGGTTATATACGAACTCGAATGGAACTGGTTCCAGTTCGGGGATGGATTCTGGTTCAGGAGAAATAGGAATAAGGTTTATTCGGTTGTCTTTTATCTTCACCCTCTCTCATTGTGAGTGTTCCTAGGATTGGGACAGTACACCCATTATGCTTATTGGATAGTCTTCTTCCAAACCATAGGCTGGTGCCGAACGGTAGGGAAGGAAGAAAACCATTTGGCCTAAAAGGGTGTGCAGAAGGTAAAGACTAAAGACATATGAAGGGATTTGGAGAGGTGGCAAAGAACTATACGGTTGCAGTCGTGAATCTGGAAGAGGCATTACTAGGAATACCAGAATACCCCATCGGAACATTTCAATGTTTCAGTTTCACTGTGTAATGTTAAAGGAAAACTGATTTCCCGATTAGATACTTACTCCAGGGTATGTATTTACCAGGTACGATTCTCACATCTGTATGGTTTTACAGATGATGAGTGGGAGTAAGTTATTGGGAATTGGGTGATTATCCTCATTATATCGGGATTCGTTGCAATCAGTGATATTTGAGGAAATCACCTGGGCTGTTTGCCGGTCGGCAAATATTTGGTTTTGAATATCCGCTGTTATGCACCAATTTCAAATTGATATATCTGTACGTCTATTTTCATAGAGTGAGATATACCTTTCTGAAATTATGTCTACGACATTTACCTATATCAGTGGATGGTTAGGTAAGGAGCATTAAACAACGGTGTAATTCTTCTTAACCATAAGTACAGTTTTCAACCTACGACACACAGTGAATGAGTTTTCAGACTCAAGGGACTTATACAGAGTATTGTATGTTGTCCAGGGTCCATCAGGACAAATGGGGTTGGTCCTCGTACTATATTCGGTTTACTTATGACTTCTCTAGTTTTTAGACAAGTGTTTCGTGGAAACACAGGGTCCGAATTTTGAGAAGTTATAGGTATTTGAATAGAGTAGAGAACCAGGTATAGCAAGTATCGGGATTCTTCAAAGTGATCGAAGATGTAGATACTTGTGTATGGTGTTCAGTTGATAGTAATGATCTAGAGAAATTGTTTCTCTTTCAGGTTACTCATAATTGGAAGTATTCCTAAGTTGAGTAACGCTGATCGGCCTCCTTCCATTTAGTTGACATGCACTGGGGATAGCTGCATGATTTGAATCTGGTTCAATTAAATCTGTGCCTCTGTTTCTATATTGGATATAGTACAGTTCATATCTTAACATTGTTAAGGTACGGGGAGTTGTCTGGCTTATGCTTAAAACCAGACACTGGACAACTCAAGGCACGTTTCTGTAATGGCTGTTTGTGGGTTGACCCAGGCTATGACGCGGGTTGATTTTCTACCATCTGGCAGATCAATAGATATATTGTTCTAGACTCGCCACAGTTTTGCTAAAAATGGATTTTTTCAAAAACAGCAGTGGGAGTATGGTAGAACTGGAAGTGATTCCAGAACCGCAAACGATTACTGAAGATTTGATAAGGAACCTAAAGATTCAATCTGATTTGACATTCCATTGGCCGCTCCGCAGATAAGGTGGGTAACTTCAGGCACCCGAGAGGTACTTCGGTAGCCTCAAGGACGGTGACAGGGAAGTTCTTGTTTACCCACAATTACCATTGCTGTTGTTCCAGGCTGCGAGACCCGGCGGGAGGATGAGTATAGCGTCGTTCTGAACTCGCTTCAGAAGTGTACGTGTATATGACTCTGCCAGAGGGTTGTCGTAGTCAGTGGGAGCAGCGGAAGCATTGGTGGACAGGTAGCTTATGTCTATTTATAGACTAGAGCAGATGTAGCGGAGATAGATCATCTATTTCTGACGTGACAGTCATGGGTTTGACTTCATCAGAATAAGGGATGGATCTGTTCAGAAGGTAGTAGGGTGTGATATCCTGGTATTTTGGATGACATACACAAAGTAGGAAAAGAAACTCCTATACTACAATCGGTTATACTTTGGTCGTCACACAGTGGTTTCTCCACAAAGGAAATGGATTTTATATCTGACATACTGGTTACTAGATCTATGGTTTTAGATCTAGATTTGGGTGGTTTCCCAATCAGGGTACTTGACAGCATTCTAAGAGTATTTAGGATGGACGACTCCTGGCACGGTAGTGTACCTGCAGGTAATGGAGTCACCCTCTCCAAAGGTGTCTTACAGACTAAAGGGGAAAGGGACGTGCATGATTGGCAGATCACTTGCTTAGGCAATTGAGTCAATCATGAGATGTCAAGTACCACACCAAATGTTGTTCTTGCACTAGATGCGATAAGTTGATATTTATCCAATCCTGGAGAAACAGTCGGAAGCAGTTTTAGAACATAAGTAGATGTTCTAGGGATATGATAACGACAGCCTCATTCAGGAGACTGTTATCATTCCAGGCTTCCAAGGTGACATGGACGACAAGGAGGTTGTCAGAGTTATAGTTTTCCTTCTGATAAGGGACAGTATTTTGGACAGGTGGTCCAAGGCAATACTGAGGGAGGCATGGCACGCAGGATACTGATTAAGTTCAGTTGACGATACAGTCTAAGAAGTTTGGATTTGGAGTTCATTTATGAGCTAGGTCCCATCAGACATCCAGACATTCTAAGACAGGTATTACTCATTTCGGGAGATGGCTTTCTCCGCGAACTTGAGATATAGAGAGACATAGAAAGGAACATCAAGGCGGATCCACTCACTGAGGCTATTCCTCGAACGCAAGAGTTTCGCAAACAGGCTTTGTGAGACTGACCAGTAGAGGAGTTGGGTGTTCGGTATCACACGGGCTGTGAGTATGCGACATCGCAATAATTAGCCTTGAGTGCAAGTGGGAGATTGTTGGAGATAGTGCCCTCAGAGTCAATTATTAGGTCACAGATACGTGATTGTAATGATTGAGGGAGGACCTATCCCGGTAGGACAGTCTTACTCGAGATGATAGTATGCTATCTGGTTTACCTTTATCATCGTGTACTGTTTTAGGTGACCTGACACGTCGCTATTACACGTTGATAGAGCCCCTAGGATTCTTGCTTGACCACCAGCAGTATGAGGGCGATCATATAAGTGGGAGCTGGGGGTCTACAAGCATATCCTTAAAAGGTCCCTAGTCGTGGGAGTTTCGAGACCGGGCATCGATACTCCATTAGTAGACTAGTGTATACAGTCGAGACCCCGACGAGGGGCGGTGGCCGGTCTCACAAGCCACTGGTGTCAGTTGGATCACCTAAGATGTATACAGGTGCTCATTGGGTTATGAGTACACCGGACAGGACTCGCCGGGAACATGCTAGTTGGTCATATACCAGACGTCAGATGGCAGTTCCCTGGTGACATGTGTGCAGGTTAGTTCATCGACCTGGGGATCGTCATTTGTCTCGTGTGAGTTCCCACTGTACTTTGATTACTACCCTACCACGGCTCAAAGGAGTCGTGCAAACAGGTTTTAGTTGGGTACAGTCCCGAGCCACATGGAGGCAGTGAGCGTATCTTCAGGGGTTCGTCTCTCCCGGTATTGGGGGTGAGGTCGTGCTGTGTCTAGGAGAGCCATTACACAAAGTCCTTGGCCAAGGCAAGGAGATTTACTGGTAGGTATTCCAGTAGTATCTCAGGGTGTTCTGGGCTACACTCCGACACGACTTGTACCGCTTTTGGGGGTCTGACTTTTACCAACCCCCTAGGCCCGCCATGCGATACTCATAGACGAACGGACCGGACTGCACGGATATTGTCACTGACAGGCTCAGTAGGGTGTCAGGATGAGTTCGCTCATCGACGTCCCTTTTGTTCAATAGCTGGTGGCCCATCACGTATTGGCTTATACCTCTGACGTGCTAGTGGTTAAATCCACAGCCATAGTATTGACGAGTATTTAGAGTCCACCACACTTACAGTTACTCAAGTTTTCGGGCGAAACGCTGTAGAGGCCGTATGGAGATATGGCAGGGTCCGATCAGATACGTGCGGTATTGCACGGATCAGGATCGGACGGTTTTGTACTAGTGGCCGTATAGTTATATGGCAGCGTTCGATCAGATACGTGCGGTATTGCACGGATCAGGATCGGACGGATATTACTAGCCGGCTTTGGTTTAAGCCGGATCCTAGTATAGTACAGTGTAGATTTTGTCTCATTGCATTTGTATCCGGACGGAATACAGATGCGGGTGTGTATGCACAGTATGGGGGTTTTCCTGTAATTTATTACGGGATCAGTTTTCTGGAGTTGCCAGTTTGCATTCCGTTCCGGCCGGTTTTCCTTTGTTCTTTCCCGGCCGGACTTTTAGATGGAGGGTGTTATTTGCAATTGTGCAAATAACATTTGTGGAGGGGGTATCTTGCATATTGGTGGCATCATGATGGCTTTTCATGATGAGATCCTTTTTCTTTCTTTTCTTTGCTTTATGAGATTAGAAATGAAAAGAGGTTTGATGTTGATTTAGTGATGATTATGTTTTAGGTTGTGGTCACCACTTTTTGCATCCTACACTCACCTCCCTCTTGTTATCATATTGTTTTTGCTCCACCATTTTGATTCTCACTTGATGAGAGGTTTTTGTTCATGGTTGAGAAAAAGAAAGAGAGAAAGAAAAGAGAAGAAGAGAGTTTCATCTTCATCCTTGAGAGTGTTTCATTTGATTGATCTCATTTCATGTTAAGAAAAATGCAAGCACCATTTTTCTTGTCTTGTTTCCTCCATCATCCACAAATGGCAACCAAACCCCAAAAGAGACTATGATTCTACACTACACTTCCTACAGCATATCTTGAGCATGTCGATTTGCCGGCTTCATGCGCGAGTTGCCTCGGTATTGAGGTGGGAGCCCGTAAAAGTACCCGGCTTCGTGGTGCCCTTTCCGACGAGGAGGAGATGGACGGAGATCCCGCGAGGAGATCGGAGTGGAGATGAAGACCGGAGGACTCGGATCGTATGGTATATTTCTCTACCCCCTCTCTAGATAGCTTAGACTAGTTTAATGGCACGATCCGGAGTTTAGTGCGCGGTGGTGCCGGTTTGCTAAGTCCGCAAAAATAAAAGTTTACCACCGTTTCCGCGTTTGGCCGTCGGATTGACGGCCGGGGCGCCGCCGTGCACTTACAGTATCTCAGGGTGTTCTGGGCTACACTCCGACACGACTTGTACCGCTTTTGGGGGTCTGACTTTTACCAACCCACTAGGCCCGCCATGCGATGCTCATAGACGAACGGACCGGACTGTACGGATATTGTCACTGACAGGCTCAGTAGGGTGTCAGGATGAGTTCGCTCATCGACGTCCCTTTTGGTCAATACCTGGTAGCCCATTACGTATGGCTAATACCTCTGACGTGCTAGTGGTTAAATCCACAGCCATAGTATTGACGAGTCTTTAGAGTCCCCCACATACAGTTACTCAAGTTTCGGACGAAACGCTGTAGAGGCCGTATGGAGATATGGCAGGGTTCGATCAGATACGTGCGGTATTGCACGGATCATGATCGGACGGTTAATACTAGCGGGCTTTGGTTTAAGCCGGATCCTAGTATAGTACAGTGTAGATTTTGTCTCATTTCATTTGTATTCGGTCGGAATACAAATGCGGGTATGTATATACAGTAGCGGGGTTTTCCTGTAATTTATTACGGGATCAGTTTTTGGAGTTGCCAGTTTGTTTTCCGTTTCGGCCATATTTCTTTGTATCTTTCATTGGCTGAAGTTTGGTGGAGGAGGGCTTATTTGCATTTGTGCAAATAAGTATTTTGGAGGGTGGTCTTTGCATATTCTTGTGTCATGATGTTGCACCATCTTTTGACTTCTTCACTTGTCCATTGACTTCTTGACTTCATCATGGTTTACTTTTGGAGTCATCATGTTTTATGAGTGATGGTTGAGTGAGGTTCTTGCTTTGTGATCATTGTTTTTCATCATCACATTTTCTCTCTCTCTCTCTTGTATTATTCTTGTGGCTACCCCATTTTTGATTCTCTCCCCTCTCATGCTCTCAAAGAGCCAAGCCATGGCCGACCAAAAGAAAATGGGGGCTGAAATTTTGTTGGGGGGTTTTTAGTTCTCTTGATGTTTAAAAAATCCCCAAGTTCATCTACAAAATTCCACATCTCATTCCCTCCACAAAAGGCAACTCCTTTAAACCCCAAAGAGACAAAGCAGTCTACAGATAACCTACAGCATCCTTGGGCACGTCGACTCGCCAACTTCGTGCCCGAGTTGCCTCGGTCAAGAGGTGGGAGCCCGTAAAAGAAGCCGGCGACGTGGTGCCCTTCCGGCGAAGAGGTGGAGACCGGACATTCCGCGGGAGATCGGGACGACGACGAGAAGACCGAAGGACACGAATCGCTCGGTATATCTCTCTACCCCGTTCTTTTAGTTTGCTAGAACTAGTTTAATGGCCCGATCCGGGACTTTTGAGCGCGGTGGTGCCGGTTAAAAAGTTAAAGAAAATCATCGCTTCCGCATTTTGGCCTCGGAAAGACGGCCGGGGCGCCGCCGTGCACTTACATATATGATCGCCATCATACTGCTGGCCGTCAAGCAAGAATCCTAAGGGCTCTATCAACGCGCAATAGTGACCTGTAAGGTTACCTAAAGCAGTACATGATGATAAAGATAAACCAGATAGCATACTATTATCTTGAGTAAGACTGTCCTACCGGCATAGGTCCTCCCTCAATCATTGCAATCACGTGCATGTGATCCAATAATTGACTCTAAGGGCACTATCTCCAACAATCTCCCATTTGCACTCAAGGCTAATTATTGCGATGTCGTATACTCACAGCCCGTATGATACCGAACACCCAACTCCTCTACTAATCAGTCTCACAAAACCCGTTTGCGAAACTATTGCGTTCGAGGAATAGCCTCAGTGAGTAGATCCGCCCTAATGTTTCTTTCTATGTCTCTCTTTATCTCAAGTTCGCGGAAAAAGCCCATCTCCCGAAATGAGCAATAACAGTCTTAGAATATGTTTGAATATCTGATGGGACCTAGCTCATAAATGAACTCCAAATCCAAACTTCTTAGACTGTATCGTCAACTGAACTTAATCAGTATCCTGCACCATGCCTCCCTCAGTATCCCCTTGGACCACCTGTCCAAACTGTTGCCCCTCGTCAGAGGGAAAACTATAACTCTGACAACCTCTTTGTCATCCATGTCACCTTGGAAGCCTGGATTGACAACTGTCTCCTAAATGAGGCTGTCGTTATCATATCCCTAGAACATCCACTTATGTTCTAAGACTGCTTCCGATTGTTTCTCCAAGATTGGATTAATGTCAACTTCTTGCATCTACTGCAAAAACAACATCTGGTGTGGTACTTGACATCTCATAATTGACTCAATTGCCTAAGCAAGTGATCTGCCAATCATGTACATCCCTCTCCCCTTTAGTCTATAAGACACCTTTAGAGAGGGTGACTCCATCACCTGCAGGTACACTACCGTGCCTGGAGTCGTCCATTCTAAAACACCTTTAGAATGACGTCTAAGTACCCTAATTGGGAAACTACCCAAATCTAGATCTAAAATCATAGATCCAGTAACCAGAATGTCTGATATAATATCCAAGCCCCATGTGGAGAAACCACTATGTGACAACCAAAGTATAACCGATCGTAGTACAGGAATTTCACTTCCTACTCTGTGTATGTCATCCAAATACCAGGACATTACACCCTACTACCTTCTTAACAGATCCATCCCCTATTCTGATAAAGTCAAACCTATGACTGTCACATCAGAAATAGATGATCTATCTCCGCTATATCTGCTTTAGTCCATAAATAGACATAAGCCACTTGTCCACTATGCTTCCGCTGCTCCCACTGACTACGACAACCCTCTGGCAGAGTCATATACACGTACGCTTCTAAAGCCAGTTCAGAAAGACGCTATACTCATCCTCCTGCCGGGTCTCATAGTCTGGAACAACAACAATGGCAAGTCTGGGTAAACAAGAACCTCCCTGCCACCGTCCTTGAGGCTACCGGAGTACCTCTCGGGTGCCTGAGGTTACCCACCATATCTGCGGAGTGGCCAATGGAATGTCAAATCAGATTGAATCTTTAGGTTCTTATCAAACTTTCAGTAATCGTTTGCGGTTCTGGAATCACTTCCAGTTCTACCATACTCCACTACTGTTTTCTGAAAAAATCCATTTTTATTAAAACTGTGGCGAGTCAAGAACAATATCACTATTGATCTTCCAGATGGTAGAAAGTCAACCCTCGTCATAGCCTGGGTCAACCCACAAACAGCCATTACAGAAACATGCCTTGAGTTATCCAGAGTCTGGTTTTAAGCATAAGCCGGACAACTCGCCGTACCTTAACATCGTTAAGATATGAACTGTTCTATATCCAATACAGAAACAAAGGCACTGATTTAATTGAACTAGATTCAAATCATGCAGCTATCTCCAGTGCATGTCATCTAAATGGAGAGAGGCCGATCAGCATTACTCAACTTAGGAGTGCTTCCAATTATGAGTAACCTGAAAGAGAAGCAAGTTCTCTTAATCATTACTATCAACTGAATACCATACACAAGTATCTACATCTTCGATCACCTTGAAGAATCCCGATACTTGCAACACCTGGTTCTCTACTTTATTCATATACTTATAACTTCTCAAAACTTAGACGTTGTGTCTCTACGAAACACTTGCCTAAGAGCTAGAGAAGTCACAAGTAAACCGAATATAGTACGAGGACCAACCCCTCTGTCCTCATGGACATTGGACAACATACAATACTCTTTATAAGTCCCATGAGTTGAATAACCCATTCCCTGTGCGCCGTAGGTTGAAAACTGTACTTATGGTTAAGAAGAATTACACCGCTGTTTAATGCTCCTTACCTAATCATCCACTGATATAGGTAAATGTCATAGACATAATTTCAAAAAGATATATCTCACTCTATGAAAATAGACGTACAGATATATTGATTTGAAATTGGTGCATAACAGCGGATATTCAAAACCAAATATTTGCCGTCGCGGATATTCAAAACCAAATATTTGCCGTCCGGCAAACAGCACAGGTGATTTCCTCAAATATCACCAATTACAACGAATTCCGATATAATGAAGATCATCACCTAATTCCTAATAACTTACTCCCACTCATCATCTGTAAAACCATATAGATGTGATAATCATACCTGGTAAATACATACGCTGGAGTAAGGACTAATCGGGAAATCAGTTTTCTTTTAACAGTACACAGTGAAACTGAAACATTGAAATGTTTCGTAGGGGTATCCAGGTATTCCTAGTAATACCTCTTCCATTATCCAGATTCACAACTGTAACCGTATATTTCTTTGCCACCTCTCCAAATCCTTTTATATGTCTTTAGTCGTTACCTTCTGCACACCCCTTTAGGCCAAATGGTTTCCTTCCTTCCCTACCGTTCGACACCAGCCTATGGTTTGGAAGAAGACTATCCAATAAGCATAATGGGTGTACTGTCCTAATCCTAGGAGCACTCGCAGCACGAGAGAAGGTAAAGATAAAAGACACCTGAATAAACCTTATTCCTATTTCTCCTGAACCAGAGTCCATCCCCGAACTGGAACAAGTTCCTTTCGAGTTCGTATATAACCATACGATGGAGTATCCAATAAACTGTGGATCTTCGTAGTGATACGGAGTGTTCTGGAGAAATACAAAGGTGATTTAGGATTGGCGAAGAAATACTTGGTTTGGTCGTGAATAGCAGTCGCAATTTACTTTGCCCTCTTACTAATCCCTTGATATGTCTTTACTTAATACCTTCTGTACACCATCGTTATGCTAATTGGTTTTCTTCATTCCCCACCGTTCAGCACCAGCCTAAGGTTTGGAAGAAGACTATCCAATTTGCGTAATAGGAGTACTATCTCCTAAACCAAGGAGTACTCGCAACCTGAGAGAAGCTAAAAGGAAAAGACAACTGAATAGTCCTATTCGTTTTCTCCAGAACCGGAAACCATCCTCGAATAAATTCCTTCGAGTTCGTATATAACCATACGATGGTTTTATCCAATGGAAGTGGACGTTCGTAGTAATACGGAGTGTCCTGGAGAAAAGGGTAAGAGTAGGAGTGGCAATGAGGTATGCAACTCTGACAATCCAAAAGCCAGTGTTTAAGAAGGTTCGGTTAATTTTGGTCACTGAGTCATGGTCAAGGGTCGGGCCATGGTCATTGCCAGAGAGAGAGAGAAAAGAAACACTCAGCGTGCACTCTAACCTAGATCAGAATGGTTGTCGCTTTATCTAATCAGGAAACCTCTCACTGTAACGTCAAATTCTCCTCCAAACCTGAAAGAAGAATTAGTCGGGATCACCCGAGGAGTAAACCAACTCATCAGTGGGAATCGGGATCCAACTATCATCGCATGATAACGTGATGGAATCCACTCACGTTATCATACTCCAGAAGGTATGCGCATATCTGGCAAGTTTCAGTTTCTATAGAAACTCCCGATGTGATTTTTACCCCTAGGACCCAAGTGACCTTGACGGAGTCAACAAATCAAAGAGTCCTAGTCAAGTTCTACCCGTCATTTTCTGGATTGCATTAAACCCACCCATACGTGTCCTTGACAGAGTCAATAAGGCCGCACGACTGTCCTAACCAATCCCATATCCATGCTACAAACAAGCACCACTTAGCTACCGTACACTACGCCTTGACGGAGTTAACAAACGCAGCACGAATACTAAATAATACCTATAAGAAATGACGGAGGGCTACGTCTAGTTTTGGCGAAAAACTTTTAACGTAATGAACTTGATATCGTTGAAGGAACTGCATAGCTTTTTATAAAAATATAGTGGCGAAAACCTTTGCTAAAGAGGTCACTCCCGGTGAAGGGATCTTGGCTCTTTCCCCGTAGAATGAGGTGCAAGATATTCCAACTGAATACCACGATGCAAAGCAAAAGTAATCGACTATAGTGAAGTTATTGCCCTGACGGAAACTTCTATCCAAGGGGTCACTCCCGGTGAAGGGATCTCGGCCCTTGCCTCGTCGACTGAGGTGCTAGATATTCATAACCAAATACCACTGTGCAAAACAAAAGAGAACGTCCTTGCAATAACAGCTTTTTGAAAAGTATTCCAACAACATCAGAATAGGTTTGTTTTAGCTTGCATTGATCCGAATCAATGCAGTCCCATCAATTGATCACACCAATAAAGAACGAAAATAATGATGTACGTATATGCCATCCGCATTCGCCACTGGGTCCCGTCATCACCCGTTAGGTTACTTAACTAACGACAGAGCGGGGACTGGATTAGCGCGGATGCAAAACATATACAACATCTACAAGTATATATATATATATATATATATATATATATCAATATATCAATATATAATATTCGCTCAAGGCGTGATAAAATGCAACATCACAGAAATGTAATAAGCATCACAGAACAATACAGATATCTGGGATCCCCGGGTTTCATAGAGCCGCTACTAAAACCCGACGTTCCCCTGGTCATGTGGATAGCCTGTGCAATGAAATCCTAGACCCCTACGGGCGCGGCAAGTTACCCGCCAAAACCTGAAGTGAGGCAGCCCCCTTCAGCAACGTGAATGGACCACCTAGCACTTCACGGAATCCGGTAACTTGGGCACCCCTCCTGGGTCAACCTGTACCCCCTACGAGTGCGGCGAATAGCCCGCCAATTCTAGAGTGAAGCCCCCTCCGTCTCAACGCCATGAGATGCGGGCCCGTTGCCCTCTAAAACCCGGCTATCCGTGCACCCCTCCGTGGGGTAATCCTAGTACAGAAAGTAAAATATACATACAACGGGTACATCGACCTCAGCCCGGTCGTGCCCCAAAAGAATAATATACAAACATGCAGTGACGGCAGTCCACATGTCGGACGCTCGCCCCGCAATATCAAATGTACATAAATAACCAAACTGTACTAACATTGCATCCAGGCTATCCACCACGACAAATCCGCAACATCACAGCACAACACAGAACATCAACGTGAATGTCACGTTCGCAAATCCGTCTAAAAAGGCTATAGCAGTTAGACAGGATTTACCGATCAAGTGACATTCACGATCGCAGATATAATGTAAATACTGTGAACTAACATGTCTAAAATTTTTGATCGACTAAATTTCCCGACGTGGGCCCCAAGCACTACTGTAGCATTTAAAATAAATCTGGGCCCAAAAAGAATATACCAGAAACCCTATTTCCATGTCATAAACCCACTGTAGAAATTTGGTGCTGTTTGGCCACAGAACGGCGGTGGATCCGCGGCCAAAACGTGGTTTTGGCCGCTGATCGGCCGTGCTACAGTAATATCAGCCGACCAAATTTTCACAGAATGCATAAAAAACCCTGCACGTATTTTTACAATGTACCAAATAATTTTTAGAGCACTGGAAAAATTCGACAGAAACTTGACATGGAAACGCGGTTTATGGAAAATCCGTTCGATCGAACTTGTAAATACGTTAGAGCAAGCTAGACTAGGTTAATGGCGTGGCTCTGATACCATGTAGGACCACGGCAGCGCCCCGGCCGTCTGTACGAGGCCAAAATGCAGAAACAAAAACTTTTCATTAACTAGAAACCGGCGCTACCGCGGACTGTAAACCCGGATCGGGCCATTAACCCACTACTAGCTAACTTGAGAAGGGGTAGAGAGATATACCGAGAGATCCGTGTCCTTCGGTCTTCTAGTCGTCATCCCGATCTCCCCGCGGAATCTCCGGTCTTCATATCCTCGTCGGAAGGGCACCACATCGCCCGGTTCTTTTACAGACTTCCACCTCTGGACCGAGGCAACTCGGACACGAAGTTGGCGAGTCGACGTGTCCAAGGATGATGTATGCTAAGTGTAGTACTCTTTGGCTCAAGAGGTTGTGAAATTGCCATTTGGATAGAGGAAGGAGATGAAGTGAACTTTTGTGATGGCTATATGATTTTGCAAGCAAATGAGATACCAAAATCCCCACTCCAAAAATTGGGACAGCCCCATCAAGGAATGGCCGGCCAAGACTTGGTGAAGGGGGAGAGAGAGAAAAACTAAAGGGTGGTGGGAAAACAATAATGCAAGCAAGTGATGATGAGAAAAAAACAATGATCACAACAAAGCCTCCCCTTCAACAACCATCTCACATCTCATCACAAAAGTCAAGCAATGATGATGCACAATCATGAAGCAACCATGTGTTCCTAAAAGTCTTCCCCATTATTAAAATGCACAATTGCAAATAACCCCCTCCGCCAAAATTCAGCCAAAGAAAGAAACAAAGGAAAATGGTCGAAACGGAATGCAAACTGGCAACTTCAAAAAACCGATCCCGTAATAAATTACAGGAAAACCCCGCAACTGTATATACATACCCGCATTTGTATTCCGACCGAATACAAATGCAATGAGACAAAATATACACTGTACAATACTAGGATCCGGCTTAAACCAAAGCCCGCTAGTATTATCCGTCCGATCATGATCCGTGCAATACAGCACGTATATGATCGAACCCTGCCATATCTCTATACGGCCTCTACAGCGTATCGCCCGAAACTTGAGAAACGGTCTGTGGGGGACTCTAAAGACTCATCAATCCCTTGGCTGTGGATTTAACCACTAGCACGTCAGAAGTATTAGCCATACGTAACGGGCTACCAGGTATTGACCCAAAGGGACGTCGATGAGCGAACTTATCCTGACACCCTACTGAGCCTGTCAGTGACAATATCCGTACAGTCCGGTCCGTTCGTCTATGAGCATCGCATGGCGGGCCTAGGGGGTTGGTAAAAGTCAGACCCCCAAAAGCGGTACAAGTCGTGTCGGAGTGTAGCCCAGAACACCCTGAGATACTGCTGGAATACCTACCAGTAAATCTCCTGCCTTGGCCAAGGACTTCGTGTAATGGCTCTCCTAGACACAGTGCGACCTCACCCCCAATACCGGGAGAGACGAACCCCTGCAGATCCGCTCACTACCTCCATGTGACTCGGGACTGTACCCAACTAAAACCTATTTGCACGACTCCTTTGAGCCGTGGTGGGGTAGTAATCAAAGTACAGTGGGAACTCACACGAGACAAATGACGATCTCAGGTCGATGAACTAACCTGTACACATGTCACCAGGGAACTGCTATCTGACGTCAGGTATAAGACCAACTAGCATGTTCCCGGCGAGTCCTGTCCGGTGTACTCATAACTCAATGAGCACCTGTATACATCTTAGGTGAACCAACTGACACCAGTGGCTTGTGAGACCGGCCACCGCCCCTCGTCGGGGTCTCGACTGTATACACTAGTCTACTCTGGAGTATCGATGCCCTGTCTCGAAAACTCCCACGACTAAGGACCTTTTAAGGATGTGCTTATAGACCCCAGCTCCTACGTATATGATCGCCATCATACTGCTGGCCGTCATGCAAGAATCCTAAGGGCTCTATCAACGCGCAATAGTGACCTGTAAGGTCACCTAAAGCAGTACACGATGATAAAGATAAACCGATAGTATACTATCATCTTGAGTAAGACTGTCCTACCGGTATAGGTCCTCCCTCAATCATTGCAATCACGTGCCTGTGATCCAATAATTGACTCTGAGGGCACTATCTCCAACAATATTCCGCCTCCCCGCAAGTTCGTGGGGTGCGTGACATGGACTTACAGCGGTATCAGAGCCAACTAAACCATTACTAGCTTGTTAGCAACTAATTAGAACTTCGATCGACGGAAAAGCGCGAAAACGAAACCCCGGAACCCCTATCAGTTTTTGTTAATTTTAAACGTATCGAAAAAAATATTTGATATTCCTTAAAATTCACAGCAGGGAAATATAAGAATTCTGGGAAAATACGAGATTTCAACTCGGTTAGATGGCCGCGGATCCGCGGCAAAATAGTGCTTTTGGCCGCGGATCCGCTGCCGAGTCAACTCCGAGTTGACTCGGATTTGCGCAGTAATTCATATTTTTTGGGGTAGACACGGAAAAATGTAGTCGATCGATGTTCTAAGTTATTTGCTAATCGGGTTTTTATCTGTAATGTTTAATATGTTCGTAAACCTCCCCTAACTGCTAGTATGTCGGTTGGCAGGGGGTTGCGCATTTCTATAATGTTTACTGTTTGTGTATATGAACTTGATTGGAATGTTGTGATGATTAGCCGGGGTTTGAGATGTGTTTTATATTCATTCATTCGGTGTAATTGTAATATGTTGTAATATTATTTTGCGGGGCACATCCAGGTTGCGGTTATATCCACCGTTGTATTATTTCATTTAACTATTTTTTGCTACTAGGATAGACCCAAGGTGGGGTGCACAAACTACCGGGTACTTTGAAGTGTTTAGTGGCCTACTCACGTTGTTGAGGGAGACCGTTTCACTTCGGGTACTTGGCGGGTAGTTTGCCGTACCCGTAGGGGTCTAGGGTGGGGTAATGGCTATTCATCACAACTGTGTAATTCGTCTTTTGTTGCAGGCTCAAAGCAAACGCGGATTGCTTGTATATCCAATAAAGTTCATCAGTGATCTGGAATGCTTATTATTGCGTCTGACGAATGTACAATATCTATATATGATAGCTATTAGACGTCACTTATGTTTTACACCCGCGCTAGCCCAGCCCCCACTCTGTCGTTAGTTAAGTAACCTAACGGGTGATGACGGGACCCCGTGGCGAATGCGGATGGCATAAGAGGACGTGGTATTTTCGTTGTTTTCTGCAATGATAGGATAAATGATGGGACACATTATTATAATGCAAAGAAAATAAACCAAAGTTAAATCTTTTGAACAAATTTAAAAGAAACCACTCGGTTATTTTAAAAGAGCAGAATTTTTAATTTCGGAGATTTAACCACTCCTTTTAAAAAGCTATCAGGTTCCTTCGATTATATCAAGTTCACTACGTTCACGGTTTTGCCAAAACCATTCGTAGCCCTCCGTCATTTCATTTGGGTATTCAGTAGTATTCAAGCTATGTATTTTGACCAACGCCAAGGCATAGTGTTTGGTAGCTACTGGGTATTCATTTGTTGCATAGATAGATGAGTTAGTTTGGGACAGTCGTATTATCATTTTGGCCAACGTCAAGGATATGTACGGATGGGTTCAAATTAATAAGGATAATGATGGGTAGAACTTGACATGTGACTTATGACATTTTGACCAACGCCAAGGTCATAAGAGCATGGGGCAAAAATTTATATCGGGAATTTCTAAAGAAACTGAAATTTGCAAAAGAGATGCATACCATTTGGAGTTTGATGAATGTTGGTAGGATTCCTTCAACATTATCATACGATGATATTTGGATCCCGATCCTACTGTGAGTATATACTACTTATCAGGAGATTCGTCACTTAACGATCAATGCTATAAACCAAGTAGGTGTCTAGAAAGGTGTCAGCGGGGTTACGCTCCCAGAGAAAAGAGGTTCTTTAATTAAGGAACTTCGCGAAAGCGTTGGAAAACCTCCCTCGAAGTATCGACACTGGCCTGGCTGAACGGTTAAGCAAGTATTGTACGGTGAGAATAGTCCTGGCTAGTTCTTCCTTTTTGGTTTGAGGAGGGATTCGAGAAACGGTGGGAGCAATCCTGTTTAGATAAATTAAAAACCACTCTAAACTTGCAAGAGCATCATGCTAAAGTGTTTTCTTCTCTCTTTCTTAATTGCAGCGACCTTGTGACCACGTCTAGGTTACGTCTAGATAACAAATTGACTGAATCTGACTTATATGACTGGCAAAGGTCTGTCCAGATGTCCATTGCCTATGACAAGCTGGACCACCCTATTACTACTCAAGATCCCGCCGTCCCAAGTCCAGTTTCCACCGTCGCAGATATGGATATCCGTCAGACAAGGGAAAAGAATAAAGCAAAAGCCAAATGCCTCGTGTTGACTTCAGTTGATGGTGTAAACCAGAAGCAGCACGAAAAGATGGACTTAGTTTCCATCTTTCTCCATAACAAAGATTTATATGGAGAGCAATCTCATATCGCAAGATATGAGACCTCGAACGAAATGATTCAAGCGAGGATGGTTGTCGGGTCATCTGTAAGGGACAACGTCCTTACAATGACTAGCTATATTGATGAGCTCAAGGACCTGGAGACCACGTTGGGAAACAGGTCAGATACTGACTTGATTCTACAGTCTCTACCTTCTACCCTGAAGAAAATCAGGGAAGTAGAAGGAAAGAGAAGGGCAAAAGTTTCGGGACTGAATGTAGTAAAAGAGGGACATTCCTATTGTTATGGGATTGAGCATTGGCAGAAGGATTGCAGGGCTTTGAAAGCCAGTAGCCAGGATACGAAGCATGTTGTGGTTTCGGCCTCAAGTGTGTTTGTAATTGAGAACTGTTTGTCAATTAACTCTACCTCCTGAGTACTAGATACCGGAGCAGGATCTCATATCTTTAATTCATTACATGCTTTGAGAAACCGTAGAGTTATAAAGGTAGGTGATTTGTCTCTCAGAGTTGCAAACAGAATGAGCGTGGACGCTGAATCCGTGGGAGAATATCGCCTAGGTTTGACAAGTGGGCGGATATTGATTCTACGTAACTGTCTGTATGTACCTAGTATGACTTGTAATATCATATCAGTGTCCTCACTTTCTAGAGAGGGATATGATTTTACATTCGTAAGCGATGTAGTTCACATCCACCTAAATCAAGTTTTGATTGGGTCCAGTACATTAGATAACGGCATATACGTATTGAGTCAAGCTCAGGTTTTCAATGTCCAGAACACACTTAAAAGAAAGTCTCCGGAATTAAATCAGGCTTTCTTATGGCATTGTAGACTAGGTCACATCAATGAGAGAAGGTTGACTAAGTTACATAAAGAAGGATATTTGAATCCATTCGAATACCAACCTTATGCTACTTGTGAATCTTGTCTCATAGGAAAGATGACAAAGACTCCGTTTACTGGACACGGAGTAAGAGCAAGCGAGCTCTTGGGACTCGTACACAGTGACGTGTGCGGTCCAATGTCTACACATGCGCGAGGTGGTTATTCATACTTCATTACTTTTACGGATGATTTCTTTAGGTATGGATATGTCTTCTTAATAAAGCATAAATCCAAGGCCTTTGAGAAATTCCAAGAATACAGGAATGAAGTGGAAAACCAAACAGGCAAAACTATCAAGACACTGAGATCTGATCGTGGTGGTGAATACTTAAGTGCCGAGTTCTTGGGTTACTTAAAAGAGAATGGAATTCTCTCTCAGCTTACTCCTCCATATACACCACAACACAACGGTGTATCGGAAAGGAGGAATCGAACCCTATTAGATATGGTTCGTTCCATGATGAGTAAGGCTGAGTTACCGCGATCTTTCTGGGGATATGCGCTAGAATCAGCGGCATATCTTTTGAACATAGTTCCTACCAAGACTGTGCCTACCACACCATATCAGATGTGGAGTGGGAAGAAACCCTATCTTCAGTATTTGAAGATTTGGGGATGTCCAGCTTTTGTTAAAAAGCAGCATGCGGACAACCTCGAGGCACGATCAGTACATTGTAAGTTTGTGGGATATCCAAAGAACTCCAAGGGGTATCTATTCTATTACGCAGAATAACAAAAGGTTTTTGTTTCTCGTAATGCCCATTTTCTAGAATATCAGTTTTTAGAAAAGGAAACAAGTGGGAGCGAAAAAGAACTGGAAGAAATTCCAGAACCACAAACTATTACTGAAAGCTTGGAAGAACCAGAAGTTTCAAGAGAACCGGACATCCCAACGCCACTCCGCAGGAGTAGTAGGCAGTCTCATCCACCCGAGAGATACTACGGTTTTCTTATAGACGGGGATAGAGAGGATTGCACTATTGACTATGATGAGCCTACTAGCTTCCAGCAAGTCATTCAGAGCGGCGACTCGGTAAAATGGCTGGATGCAATGCGGACCGAAATGGAGTCCATGTATACTAACAAAGTATGGACTTTGGACATTGCTCCAGATGGGGTAAAACCCGTAGGATGCAAATAGATCTTCAGAAAGAAGATTGGTGTAGATGGACAGGTTGAAACCTATAAGGCTAGACTTGTTGCAAAGGGTTTCCGTCAAAGACCTGGTTTGGACTATGACAAAACCTTTTCTCCAGTGGCTATGCTCAAATCCATTCGGGTCCTTCTTACTATTGCTGCCTTCCACGATTATGAGATCTAGCAGATGGACGTAAAGACGGCCTTTCTAAATGGTAATTTGGAAGTAAGCGTCTATATGGATCAGCCAGAGGGATTCATTCAGAGTGGGAGCAGCGGTAAAGTATGCAAGTTGCTTAAGTCCATTTATGGACTAAAGCAAGCATCGCGGAGTTGGAACATCTGTTTTGATGATGTTGTCAAGGAATTTGACTTTATCAAAAATCCAGATGAACCATGCATATACAGTAAGATTGTAGGAAGAGCTGTAGTATTTCTCGTCTTGTACGTGGATGACATTCTCCTAATAGGAAATGATATTCCTATGTTACAGTCAGTCAAAAGATTCAATCAAACAAATTTGCAGAAGTAAACTTAGAAACAACTAGACACAAATCACAACTAAAGTATCTGACAAGATCCAAATCAATCTTATATATAGCAACAATTATATAGAGATGCAAATATTTAAAAAATATATCTCCATTACTTTTTAATCTGAATACAGGTGAAGAAATATGCAAAAAAGAAACGAGTTTTTGATACAAGTTAAATTCTAGGGTTACATATAAATATAAAGAACTTGAGGTATCCATAAATAGGTAAGAATTAAGGATTGTTTATACGAACAGATCGAAAACAAAAAGTATTCAATCAAACAAATTTGCAGAAGTAAACTTAGAAACAACTAGACACAAATCACAACTAAAGTATTTGACAAGATCCAAATCAATCTCAGTTTCTTTCGACCAATCTGAATTGTTTCTGAAGCCATGTGAAATTTAAGGATATTTACTGAAAAAAGAAAAAAGGAAATAAATATGAGTAACATCTGCAAATCAAAGGAATTAGGATGAACAAGAAAAAGGATGACATTTTAGAGAAAGCTACAGATAAAGCATTTTATTAAGAA
Organism: Agapanthus africanus; assembly: GCA_030015575.1. Taxonomy (NCBI): domain Eukaryota; kingdom Viridiplantae; phylum Streptophyta; class Magnoliopsida; order Asparagales; family Amaryllidaceae; genus Agapanthus; species Agapanthus africanus. The sequence goes on along the minus strand of CM057342.1, from coordinate 661,270,733 downwards.
GCTACAGATAAAGCATTTTATTACACACAGTTGGATCACCATGCAAACATACAAACTTCGATTCATCAAAGCAGCAACAACTACTAGATTAATCACGAGACATATAAAATTCTAACTCTTCGGTGCATCGGCTATTGGAATGGTAACTTCGACAATCCTAAAGATATGCACGCTTATTTGAGTTGGACTTGTGAGTTCAAACACGCAAAAATCGCCTTCTTCGAGGTTATTTTCTCGGGAAAATAAAGGCCAGCCTTTGGAGAGTCGGTCCCTATCATCCTTACCCCCTGGAACATAAACAACCATCCAATCCTTTCCATTTGGATCCCTTAATATCATGTTTGTTCTTTCACGAGGTAAATATTGCCGTGAGAAGTTACGCGGAAACCTCTGCATAAGTTATATCTAATGAATATATAAATAAGACAGCAAAAAGGAAAAAGACTTCCAACAGATGGCTATATTTATATAATCAGAAATTTGGACATTTCTTGTATGTCATATCATATATCAAGGCTAACCTAAGAGGTGTTACTATATTTATATAATCAGAAATTTGGACATTCCATTTAAGTCAACAGTTAACTGAAAATTCCTCTTAGGTTAGCCTTGATATGACTTAAAAGAGAAATTTTCAGTCAACTGTTGCCGTTCAAGGATGTCATGTGCTGATTGGTGTATAAAGTAGAGAATTCCGAAAACTTGGTTAACCAAGAATGACGTTATTTGGAGGTCAAGGAGTAACGGACTCTTGCGAGGTGTAGGGCAAATCCGTATTAGAAATTCTTTTTAAGGAAATAAATCAAATCTTTTGACTGGTGAATTTGCAAACGCTTAATACTAGAAAGGAATTTTAAATTGAATTTCACCCGGTTTTTAAAACAGGTCTTTTTTTCTCTTTAGAAAACTAAATTTGTGGAACTCTATTTCTTACCGGTTTTGCTCTATGAATTTTATGTAGGGATGTAAACGAATCGATATGGAGCGGAAATAGGTGTTACCATATTCCGTATCCGGTAGTCATTGGCGGATTCGAATACAAATGCAAATCGTTATCGGAGATAAACCTTATATCTGTATTTGGTAATAGGATACTGCAGATACGGGTATGAATCGAATATTGGGGAAAACATACCTAATAAAGTCAAAAATTACTATTTTTATATCATATATGGAACGGATATAGGTGCTATCATATCCATATTCGGTGGCTATTGGCGGATACGAATATGAATGGTGATAGGAAATGATAATTACTATCCGTATTTGATAAAAATCCATACGGATTAAGAGTCTACTCGGATTATTTGTATCCATTTACAACCGTAATTTTATGGCATCAGCTGATATTTTCTAGTCAGTAGTCTCTTCTGTAACTCCTATATAAATATAGCCTTTCTTCACAAAAAAATATTCACTCAGAAAAACTCCATTTTTCTTTATTTGGCTTTTTCTCTTGCTGATTCTCAGTCTCCTTGCCAAAACAACAAAGCGATCTTCCCCATCATATGAGTACACCAAGGGATATAGCATATTTCAAAAACTGTAGAATGTTTGAGTACACCTACAACGAAGGGTATCCTGGAGAGCATGACGTCAGTGTCACTCCTTTACACTTAGAGATTTTCAAGGGGCAAAAATTGTTTGTAAAGAGATTGATCTCACGCTCCAATCGGTAAATTTTTTTCGGGAAATTTAATTTAATCCAATATATCTTCCAACACTAATGCACCTGAGGGATAATAAATAGTTTTTATGACTTAAAAGAGGAAATTTGTCTTGACTTAGTTTATTAATTCCAAGACGTTATGGGCTAATGTAGCAGTTGAGTGATAAGCGCTAAATGACGTAAGCAAGAGGGTTATTATATGCAAATTAACTCATCATATTTTGGAAATTTAAGAACCAAAATTGGAAAATAAACGAACAAATCGTTATATCTGTGAAAGCCAATTAAGGGGGATGGAAGAAGTACTTGGGAACGAATTTAGTGACGGGGCATGGATTTTCATTGCAGGTGGGGCAAAATATTTAATTATAGAAAATATTTAGTTTTATAACATTCATTAAAAGTATGGCACGAGCTATTGTTCACCATTCATATGCGCATAATGATCACTAGAAAAAAATTGAATGACGGGGCTTCAACTTCCGAAGCATTGTGTGTCCTCATAGATCATATCAAGAACCACTTTATCCAAAAGCTTAAGCTATTAGGTTGTGGGAAAACAAATTAACAATGTATATCAAAACAACATAATACTTTAATACCTCCCATATGGGCCTTTGAATTTCGGTCCATGTGGAAAGAAAGATCTCTAACAGAAATTCTCGCTAGTATAAACGGATAAATGGGAGTAAACAAATATAACTTAAATTGAGAATTACGAGATTTGAACCCAGGAGCTCTTGAACCTGGTGTGCTCTGATACCATATCAAGAACCACTTTACCCAAAAACTTAAGCTATTAGGTTGTGGGATAACAATGCATATCAAGACAACATAATACTTTAATAGACCATTATGATTCATGAGCATGAACTATTATGTACATACAACGAGTCTTCATATATTATGCTATGATATCTAAAGCCTTAGAGACACTTTGAAAATGAAGACTCATGAGCTATGATACTATAATCATGTATCACTATAAAGATGAAGTCTCCTTAGTTTCATCTTCTGAATCTTAAGATTTAAATAGCCTGTTACATTAAAAAGTCCTACCAACATTCACCGAGGAAACCGATGTTGATGAACAAAATTTTACAAAATGAGTGCAAATAAGTTCATAACCATGATTCCAAAATTTGCTGACCCTATCCAATATAGCCGATTCTGATCTCAAAAATGACCATTCGAGTTCTAATATTGATATTGTCCGATACTGAGTAATTTTGGGTTTATCATTTTATCAATATGGTTTAAGTACTAAGTTCATTAATGGATTAATGGGTTTATTAATGGGTTAAGGTAAGTGAGTTTACCGCGTTAATGGGTTAACTAATAGGTTTATATTTACATCATTAATTACCCCAAAGATATAACAAAAAGTCATGTATTAAAACTACCACTATAGACATTCTTAAAGATTTCGCCAAAATGTTTATTGTTACTCTTACCGTTGATTTAAAAAGACCTAGTTTTAAGAAATTATCTTTGTCCAATGATAACAAATCCAATATTTCAATCTGAAATGTTCGATACGGCCGAGATGGTTGATTTTGATCCAAAAAATGATTGTCCAACCAGTTCAATAACGAAAATTAATATCTTGGCAAGGTTTAAAATTTCGGTATCGAGATCAGATTGGACGGTCACTTTTGGGATCGGAATCGGCAATCTTGGACATATCGGCCATACCGGATCGGAATATCGGAATCTATTGTTTGAGAAAAATGATTTTTAAGAATTAAGAATTTTTTAAAATAAACATTTAATGTAACCATAAACAATTTGGTCAAACTCTTTTGTAATTAATGATATTTAAACTCATATTAATGATGTCAAACTAACTGAAATTACCCAATAACTTATAATAAATGCATTAAACCATCAATGAACCCACTAACCATTAATAAACTAAATACAAACCCTATTATAAACTCATAAAACAATATTGCATGGTATCGGGCTCGGAACTCGGATGGTCATTTGGTTCAGCATCGGCCGAGATTTCAAACCTTGTACCTTGGCCATGTGCAAGCAGAGTAAACAACTTTAAAAATTATCCTAGATTTCACTAAAAGTTACTCATCCCAGGTTCACATGAAAAGACACCCAGGAAAGCAAGCATTACTAATGAAAGTATGAAACAATTGAATTCTCAGTTTTTTTTTTGTTTTGGGATGCGACCCTTCGGGAATCAAACCAGCGATCTCCCAAGAGAAAGTTCTTACCGCATGAGCTAAAGCCCAATTGGTAGTTGAATTCCCAGTTGCTCCTGGAGCAAAAGAAGCAGATCACTTCTAGTGCTGAGGTGATTAAAGATAGATAAGAAAATATGTAATAAGCACAGCAAAAATTTTGATCATAGCAAATGTTTCATAAGCACATTTATTTTGATACGATAAATTAAAATATTTTTCAATATAAGTATTAGCACAAGAACCTGAACTCACCATCATGTATCCATAGTAAACACTGGAAATTGACATCCGTACAAGTACAGAAGGAAAATCAGAGCTGAAAGCGACAGCAGCTTCACGAGCCCGTGATATTTCTTCTGTTGTCACAAGGCGTCTTCTTGAAAAAGGTCCTCTTTCGATAGTAGTTTCTGACGCAACCAGCTGAGCCGGAAGCTTATCATCTTTGGGCTTGATTTTGACATCCCCAATACGACTGAGAGAGGTAAAGCTACTTCCTGCATTTGGAAACATAATTTCAATAGACAGTGGATCTTAAATGCAAAAGAAAAGCATGCATTTTCCTTCCAACTTTGAATAGTTTCTTTATATAAGAAAATAAAGAGAATAGGTGCAGTTTTTGTTCATTCATCTTTGTCTTCTCTTTCAGTCACAGTCAGCCTGTGATATCTACAATAAAAAGAGACACACCTTCTTAATCTGATCTCCACAAATTTACTTGCACATCTCTCCACAAAGCGTACATATTATCTAGACACCTTTGGTGTAGTCTAATTCATGAAATTTGGAAAGACTGTAAACACAAATATTCTTAAATCAACAAATAAAAGTACAAGAAGCTAGGATCATCAAGATGGGTATTCATGGTTCATCACTTTCATGTTTTGGCCTAATTATCATCAAATGTGGTAACCATCAGGTAGATAAAGGCTCAACTCAAAATTTTATTGCCAGACATTCTCGTTCTTTCACACAATCTTCAGTTGAAAACTCACAAAAATCCTAAAGACGTCCATGCCAGGGATCTTGGGGGGAAAAGGGTATGACGTCCCCCCCTGTGCGCACGCGCGTGTGTGTTGTGGGGAGGGGGGATATTTAATTTCAAGAGTAAACAACCTATACAACAACAATCACATGGCAAACTGCCGTCGTCCATTATCCTTTTGTTTAACACTTTTTGTGTTAACCCCCCTGTTACTGCTTCAAGCCTTCACAAAAGATATAAAACTTTTGATTTGAGTCGAAGAGAAACCAATTAATCATTTATAACAGAGTTGTAAGGTGATTATGATCATTCAACTGCAGTAAATAAGCACATCACTGATCTTGCCCTCATCTCTATAAACATACCAGTGTAGGGAGTATATTTTATTTCTTCCGGTCCATGGCGCTTAATTTATGTGATTGGAAACGAAGGGTCAATAGCACTAACCACAATATATTGTGGTTAAGCATTCTGAATTGGTAGCATGTCTTGAACTTATCTCATGCCCTACCAACCCTCTTAATCTCCTACCACAACGATAATCCTGATATTATGGACGCCTCAATCGACTTGCCTCAAAAAAATTACAAATTAGGTGTTAAATGCTAGCACCTCATTAAAATTCTTTTATGAATGCAACCAAAAGATCTCTCACAATGCAGAAGTAGTAACTACATTAACATGCAAAAATTTTTTCAAGGATTTAAAGATATTCATTAGTGCCAACATACCGTGAACCGAGTTTAAACTACCGTTCTGCAATTGTTCAGCTTCATGCTTGACAGCTGTAAGAAGGCCGGGCTTTGGTGAGTTTATACAATGTTTTTTGGGTCTACCCCTTTTATTCCCTGATCCAACATTGGGCTTCTTACAGGGCTGAACTGCAAACAAGTCCTCTCTCTCACACGCGGTTGTATCGAAAACTTGAATGGTGAAATGCATATTCCCATTGTACCGAAACACTAGAAACTCACGCTCTTTCAAAGAGTGGTCTTCAACAAACTTAGACCAGCCGGTAGATAAGAATGTTCCATCACAGGAATTTTTTAACTCGACAGGCCAGCTGCATCCATTGGGACCCTCGAGAACAGCTCCTTTTGATGCTTCATTTGATATATGTTTCAAGAAGTTTGGTGGCATCTTCTACAGATTTAAGCAAGGCATACATCATTACATGCAACATCAAAAACTACAAGATTAAGTTTTTATGTCAAAATTAAAGCCAGGAAAAGAAAAAATAAAAAGCTTCTGCATGTCATTTAGACTCATGTAACTTGTAGATTTAATGACAAAGACGAAGAAGAAAATTGAATTGTGGTCCTGGTCCACATCCAAGCATGTAAATTCGTACATATATAAATGGCAAAATTCATTCAGTGCACTAGTACAGGTAATTTTTTTATGAATCTTTCAGAATATTTGTTGACCAATTGAAGCAAATTTCGTTTGGAAACTTCTACCTTTCAGTTAGCATAAGATCATGAGAATATAGAAGAGCTGGAAAAGGATGAAGAACGTCTGTTTGAATATTCGAATATAAAAGTGAAGGCTTTTACTTATTTTCCCTTTTTTTCATCACCATTTCCCTATGCCATTCAAATTAAATATACAAGAGTGACCGATCAAGTTTGCTAAGAGCTACAAGGAGAACTGACGCAAGACGGGTGATGACGGATCAGATACTGAATCTATTCGACGATGGCGGTGAATCGACGGCCTCTGGCTTCGATTGACCATAACCACTCGTGTCTCGACCACAGCCAAGAGGGTTAAGAACGGGTCCGAATCACTCAAAACCCAAAAGCCAAATCGTCATATTTTAGCAATCAATCTTTTTCATTCATTCTTCACCAAAGATTACAAATGTTTTGTCCTCGTTACGGAAAAATCTTCTCTACAAGGACTTGTAGAAAATTTCTCTACAACCCCCTTGCAAGTCTTTGGATGAGATTTGAGATTCGTGCAAGAAAAGAGATAGTGTGTGCAAAAAGAACTTGCACGAATCTCAAAACCCATCTAAGGACTTGCAAGGGGCCTGTAGAGAAGTTTTTTTTCCTCATTGCATAATGAGCCTGATTACATTTTTTCTTGCAAATCTAAACTTTTTTAAAAGATAAAATTGCTAAGATCTCAATTATCTCAAGATTATTTCCTTTCTACAACATCACATTAGCAAAAATTAAAAGATCTAATCAATCTTGAAAATACCAGAATACTTTACATTATATATCAAAGAAAATATTATTGATTCTCTAATTGATCCTAAAATCTAGTCAGAGATGCATTGTCCTCATCAAGAACCCTTAGGCGTTTACAATTACTCCACAAATGAGTAATCCTTAGGTAAATTCACATGGTCAATAAGGTAGGTGATCGGCTAAGGAGTTGAGTTGGGATATACAATCTTAGAACTTGCACTCATACAATGAAACTATGGGAGCAAGTAATTGAACACGGATTAAGAAAGAAATGTCCATATCTGAAAATTAATTTGATTTTATGCTAAGAAAGTCTACCATGAAAGTAGGGATGTAAACGGATACGGATAATCCAAATGAAATCCGAATTCGTATCCGATTTTTATCAAATACAGATATTGATTTTCATTACCAATGACCATCCGTATTCGTATTCATATCAGCCAACGATAAGCGGATACGGATATGATAACACATATATTCCTTTTGTATCTGTATCCGGGTTTTTTCAAATACAGATGGTGGTTTTCATTATTTGTATCTGTATTCGCATCAGCCAATGATTACCGGATACGAATATGATTACACCTATATTTGATCTGTATCGGATCCATTTGCATCCCTATATGAAAGTGAATTATCTATTAAGGCGGCCGATGAAGATGTATAGAGAGAAAATGAAAGACCTACATATGGTTTTTATTGATTTAAAAAAGACTTATGATAAGGTCCCTATACAGATAATATCGTGGGGTCTAAATAAACCAGTGTCTTATATATATATATATATATATATATATATATATATATATATATATTGATGTGGTTAAAGAAATGTATGAAGCAAGTACTAGAGTGAGGATGATTGGAGAAGGGGGCAGAGTCATTTCCTATCGTCAAAGATTTACAAGGTTCAGTATTAAGTCATCATCTCTTTGCACCAATTATGAATGAACTTACTAACACATTAATAGTGATGTCCCATGGTGTATATTGTTTGTTGATGATATTGTTTTAATAGAAGTAGCTAAAGAAAATAAATTCTAAAGTAGAAAAATAGATAGATGACTTAGCATCTAAATGATTTAAAATTAAAAGAATAAAAATAGAATATATGGAATGTAACTTTCGCAAAACAGTGCGAAGAAATGGGAATATGGTGTAAATCGATAGCCAAGAAATATCTTGAAATGACCATTTTCGTCACTTAGAATCTATAACTAATCAAGATGGAAAGATCGAGAAAGATTTATAGAATCAAAAAGGATGATTGAAGTGGATAAGTGCTTCAGGAGTGACATGTGATCGCATAATATCATTGAAATTGAAATGAAAAATTCTATAGGATGGCTATAAGACTGACAATTGTTCATAAATTAGAATGTTGGACAATTAAGAAACAACATGTCAAGAAACAAGTGCGGCCGAAATAAGAATATTAAGATGGATGAGTGGTAATATTCTACAGATAGGATAAGGAATAAGTGTATTTATAACAAGTTGGATATCGGCTCCCGTAGAAGATAAGATGAGAGAACTGATTGACGTAGTTTGTGTTGGAGTTGTGTCTCGTATCCATTTGTGCATTTATGGGCTATTTGGACCAGACCATCTATTGGTGCGGGCTACTAATAGGTGATGAGTTGTGTTAAGATTTTACAAGTATATATCTGTTATGAGTGAGCGATAGGTAGGCTCAAGAGATGTAGTGTTGAGCATGAGGGTGGTTGTCTCCCTTCTTACGGTGTGAAAACAAGAAAGAGGATGAGATGTGAGAATGAGTTTGAGATGTGTGAGATCTTGCAATTTTCTCATATAAATACAATTCTAGTGCTCGTGTTGCCCCCATGGATTTAGGCCGATTGATCGAACCACGTTAAATCCGGTGTGTTATCTTTTTCTGGGTATGATTTTGATTATGATATCTTGTGTGTTGATGCGGTGAGGGGATCGGAATTCCCAACAATTTGGACATGTGCAACAGAGTCCAACAAATTCCCCATGGCGCGGCTAGGGTAATGGCAGACCTAGAGAACACGGATAGATGCAATAAAAATGATGTGTTAATCGGTAATTTAACATATTAGACAGCCCTTAGCATAGCTGAATGGAAGAAACGAATTCATACAGCCCTCAACAATATCAGTGTTAAATAGTTTCCACGTTTTTTCAAGATCACTAGGCCACAATATTAATGGTATTTCATGGCATCTATGTCACCAAAGAATTCATCTCCCTTATATTTCTATTAACCCTTTCATCTTGTACTGAACTTGCAAGTAGCAAACAAGTGCGCAACACAGGATTAATCAAGTAGGGGAAAAACTTGAATAATAGAGTGATCAAAAGATACCCAACCTCTATTTTCTCTTCTAATTCCATTCAAACCATAAAATTGGCACCAACAAACAAATAAAAGATAGATGAAATCACGAAAGTACCAGCCGCTGAGTGAAGTCCCCAAGCAAGACCTTGAAGAAGTGAGGCTTCCTCTCAGCTTGCCTCCTCTTCGCCATTGTCAACCAACTAAAGATATGGCTTCAAATCTCAAAGAAGTGAGAATGCGAATCATTAGAAATTAGGGTTTGAGTGAAGCTAGCACCCCCAATTTTAAGTTCAAGGCGGAGGAATCAAAGTGATGAAAGAAAGAAACGGACGAGGAGCAAAAAAGGCTCTCCTTTTTAGGGGTTTTTTTTGTTGGTTATCGCACGCTCGCTGCCGCGGGAACTAGTAACGTACGCGTCCCATTTGCGTTGCTGCCTGGGTTCAAACATCAAACAGCTTCCGTGCAATGCAAAGCTCTCTATAATAATGGGTAACACAAACGTAACAAAATGCAAGATTCCCACCAGGCCACCACTCCTAGAATTTCCTGTGCTTGCCACGTGTCTACCAAAATATAATAAATTTAGTCTGTTGACACCAAAATTCAGCAGAATTGGCCGGCCGGTCCTACCGGCCAAAAGATATATATGGATAGCCAAGAATTGGATGCCGCTTTAAGATAAAATTGGCCAAAATGATGGAATTTCAGAACCTACACGAGAACGTTGGGAAGTACGACATACAGCTAGGATGACACACCCATGATTACGAGGGATAATGAGGAATTACAACAATTATTACGGGCATAACTGATATTCAGTAAGGCTATAGATAATAACAAAATCCATGAGAAAGTTTTCTCAATTATATATATATATATATATATATATATATATATATAGGGTTACTAGACACTCTTACAAGGGTCTATAAGGTATCAACCATACCCGATTTAAAATTTAGACGTGTTGAACAACCCAAAGCGAGAATCTTTGCTAGATTATTAGAGTTAAATATGCAAGTAAATATCTTTACAACTAAGAGAGAGATTACAACCTTTCTAGTCCGTTCCTTCGCTTCATAAGCTCCGAGTAGTAGTCCCTTCGCCGCGATCCATGATCTTCCGGACTCAAGAGAGGCTCCACAACCCGAATGATCCATGCTTGCTTGTAGTCTTCCTTTTCAAACATGATCTACCTTGAAGTTTCTTTAACTCAAGCTCTCACTCACTAATGAGGTGAACACCCTAATCTAATTGGCTAGAGTAGATGAGGATGATGGAGTAGGATTTATGCTCTCTTTTATTATCAAATTCTCACACTAATCCATCACAAAATAAAAACCTAGAAAGCTTTTGTGAGCTCAAAGAAGAAGAAGAAGAATGAATATCCTTTGTGATGAATAACGAAAATGTTATTATGATTACAAATGCAACCATGGTCAAAGATAAAGAGGCTAACCATTGTAGAGAGTTAACTAGGGTTAAGGATTTGGGTTGGGTTAAAGAATATCTCACAAAATATCAACACATAATATCTTTGCAAGAAACAAAAGAAAAGCTTCTAGAAGCTTCATGAAAGAACTAACCCAAATCAAACCCTAACCATATTTAATCTCCACTAATCATGTTGCATTAGTAATTATAACATGTTATAATATTATATATCACAAATATAATATATTTTTGTAACAAAAGAAAATAATACAATTAACATTTATCGCATATATATCAATGTATTATCCGATGAGAAAATGAAATAATAAAGCGAGCCAATATTAGATAATATAATGTAATATATCATATATATAATTATACATTAAATTATCGAATCAACACTTGATCCGATAATACGGCTATTTCTCAAATAACCGACTAATATATATATCTGTACCGATTCATCAAATCAACACTTGATCCGATAACCCGGCTGATATCAAATATCGCGAGAATAGAATACGGTATCTCATATCGCATTATTCTCGGTCATGCACATATCACATATGTGCTCCTACTCCATTTTGCCTGAGTTAAGAAACCTCTGTGTAGGACTCTAAAGAATCGTCAATACGCTGGTAGCAGGTGATGATCATATCAAACACCCACAAGCTGCAAGCGGTCAGCTAAACGTAACAGCCACCCAGGTATTGAGCGATCAGAAGATCAACAAGCAAGCCTGTACATTCTCCTGTGAATCCAATCAGTAACACTCCCGTACAGTCCGGTCTCTTCGTCTGACATGTCGCATATCTGGTCTAGGGGTGGTAAACGTCAGACCCCAGTAACCGATAAGTCGTGTCGATGTGAAGCTCATAACAGGTCGAGAAACTACTGGTAACACTTACCAGTAAATCTCTATATCAGTCCTGACCAGGGACTTCCAGTTATAGCCAATCGAACACAGCACAACATCAACTCCCTATACCGGAAGAGACGAATCCCCTCCTATCGCTCATTGCCTCCATGTGATTCGGGACCGTACCCAAAAGCCACCGTTTTGCATGCCCTCTTGGACGTGGTAAGGTGGAAATCAAAGCACAGTTGGAATCACACAAGACTCTATGACGATCTCGGGTCTACAGACTAACCTGTACCAGTGTCACCAGAGAACTACCATCTGACGTGAGGTATAATACCATCTGGGAGTTCTCGGCGAGTTCGTCCAGTGTACCCAGTCTCCACTGAGCACCCGTACACCATCCCTGATGTCAAACACCGATGGATATGGGATCATCCATCGCCCATCATATGGGTCAAGATCCGTATACGCTAGTCTACTCTGGTGTATCGATGCCCTGTCTCGATACACCCTCGACTAGGAACTGTTATAGGATGTACTCATTGACTACTCTGGCCCCACTAGTATGATCTCATCATAGTCCCAGTAGTCAAGTACATATCTTAAGGGCTTTATCAACATGTGAGAGTAAGACAATAAACTAATATAAGTCAACATGTTAAGATAAAGTGAAACCAAATAGCATACTATCATGACGAGCAAGAAAGTCATCTCTATATATATCCAAGCATCCATTATAATATACATCATATGTACAACAATGGCCTCTAGGGCATATATATAACTAACAATCTCCCACTTGCACTAAGGCCAGCTGTTGTAGTATCTCATACTTAGCATCCCGAATAATCTTTCAAACTGTATCTGGGGAATGGCCTTCGTGAGTGGATCCGCAGTGTTGTCCTTCGTATCAACTCTCCCGAGCTCGATCTTCCGGCGATCAACTATCTCCCTGATCAGGTGATACCGCCTCAGAATATGTCTGGACTTTTGATGGGACCTGGGTTCCTTGGCCAAACCCACAGCTCCATTGTTATCGCAATACAAAGGTATTGGATGCTCAATGGACGGAACCACACCTAGTTCATTGATGAACTTCTTTATCCAGACAGCCTCTTTGGCAGCATCGTTGGCAGCGATGTATTCAGCCTCCATCGTCGAGTCTGCAACAGTATCCTGTTTGGAACTCTTCCAACATACCGCCCCTCTATTGAGGGTAAAGACAAATCCCGAGTGCGACTTAGAGTCGTCCTTATCACTCCGGAAGCTGGAATCGGTAAAGGACTCCACCTGGAGTTCTCCGTTACCATACACCAAGAACATCTCTTTAGTCCTTCGCAAGTACTTGAGAATGTTCTTCATAGCTGTCCAGTGACTCTCTCCAGGATCTGCTTGATACCGACTCACTACACTTAGTGAGTATGCTACATCGGGTCTGGTACATAGCATTGCATACATGATAGAGCCTACTGCCGAAGCATAGGGTATCCCTGGCATGCGAGCTCTCTCCAAATCAGTCTTGGGAGACATCTCTTTGGAGAGAGTGAGTCCAGAGATCGTGGGTTGGTTCCCACGCTTGGATTCTTCCATACTAAACCTCTTTAGTATGGTGTCAATGTACCTGGATTGGGAATCTCAGTATCCGTTTAGATCTATCTCTATAGATCATAATTCCCAATATGCATGAGGCATCATCTAGATCTTTCATTGAGAATCTATGTGATAAGAAGAGCTTGACTGACTGCTGTAAATCCATGTCACGCACCCCACGAGCTTGCGGGGAGGCGGAATATATGAAAAACAATTATCAAAGCTTCGTAACACAGACTTGAGCACACGGATCGTGTCTAAACCATTACTAGCAAACTACGAAAGGTTTAACTACTCGGATTCGAAGTTATACCTCACGTTACTTGTCCTTCGGGTCTTCATCGCTGTCCTCCACTCCTCGTAGGCTCTATGGAACGTCGGCACCTCAACGGCCTCCTCGAGTCAAAGACGATCCACCCGAGAGCTACTACTCCAAGCTTGACCTCTAACTTGAGGTAACTAGGTTACTAAAAGTGATAATCAAAGCAACCTAGGGGATATAGAGTAGGATTATGGATTAATAAGTCTTGCTAACCCTTGATCTCAACACATGAGAGGTTAGGGTTAGGGTTTGAAGAGAGAGAGCTTGAGGAGAGAGAATGTGAGAATGAGAATCCTTTTGGAATAATGATATCATTGTGAATATATGAAGCATAACACATTATTAAATGAATAACAAATAATAATGTGTCATCATGCTTCATTAATACACATAGTGATTCATCTCATGAGTCATTTAAATCATAAATGAATCATTAACTCCATGGATGAATCACAACATGACTCATTAATCCAATAAATGCAAATGCCACCTTAGCCTCCATGTCATCATCCTTCTAGAAGCTTCTCGACAATTTCCGAGAACGCCCCTCCTATCCGTGAAAACACGGAAAAACTTTAAACTGTATAAATCCAATAATTCGGTACTAGAATCTGGCTTAAACCAAAGCCCGCTAGTAAAAACTGTCCGAACATCGTACGTGCGTAAAAACACGTATGCGTCCGAACCCTGTCGTAAAACCATACGACCTCTATATCGTTTCTCCCGAAGCAGGGAAACTCTCTGTGTGGGACTCTAAAGACTCGACACTACGCTGGCAGTGGGTTTAACCACAGACCGCAAGCGGCACTAGCTGTACGTAACGGTCCCCAGGTAGATGTCGATAAGAAGGACGATGAGGAACCCATCCGAACTCCTACTGAGCCTGATATGACAATCTCTGTACAGTCCGGTCTGTTCGTCTAGGACTATCGCATATCGGGCCTAGGGGGCGGTAAACGTCAGACCCCTAATAGCAGTATAAGTCGTGTCGGAGTGAAGCCCATTACACTTTGAGAAACTACTGGAAGCCACCAGTAAATCTCGCTTGCCCTGGCCAGGGACTTTGCGTAATGGCTCTCCATACACAGCGCGATATCAACCCCCAATACCGGGAGAGACGAATCCTGTCTAACCGCCACTGCCTCCAAATGCTTCGGGACTGCACCCAACTACTACCTGTTTGCACGACTCCTTTGAGCCGTGGTAGGGTAGTAATCTAAGTACAGTGGGAACACACCCGAGGCGAAGTAGCAGTATCAAGTCAACGGACTAAGCTGTACTCATGTCACCTGGGAACTGCTATCTGACGATGGGTATAAATCCAACCTGCAGTTCCCGGCGAGTCCTGTCCGGTGTACCCGTAACTTAACGAGCACCTGCATACTATCTCCAGTACGACATACTGATGGCTGTGGGACAGACCATCTCCCCAACTGGCATGAGAAGCGTATACACCAGTCTACTCCGGAGTATTGATGCCCTATCTCGATAATCCTACGATCAGGGACCTGTATAGGATGTTACTTATAGACTACCCAGCCCCCACTAGTGTGACTGACATCACAACGCTGGTAATCAAGCAAAGATCCTAAGGGCTTTACTAATATGTATAAGCGATACGTTAAAAGAAACATATGCACATATTAAAGTAGACACAAACCAAGTAGCATACTATCATTTTTAGCAAGACTGTCAATACAACTGTGAATATCCCAAGCTTCCATTAAGTAATATACAAAGTGGTATGATACAATAATGGTCTCTAGGGCATAAACACTAACAATCTCCCACTTGCACTAGGGCCATGTACCGGCATATCGCAGACCTATCATCTCGAATAGCCTCTCGAACCGCGTCTGAGGAATGGCCTTTGTGAATGGATCAGCAGTGTTATTCTCTGTATCTACTCTCTTTACCTCGATCTCCCGGCGATTTACGATCTCCCTGATCAGGTGATACCGCCTTAAGATGTGTCTGGACTTCTGATGGGACCCGGGTTCCTTCGCTAAAGCTATAGCACCGTTGTTGTCGCAATACAGAGGTATTGGACCAACACTGGTAGGAACCACCTGAAGTTCTGTGAGGAACTTCTTCATCCAGACAGCTTCTTTTGCGGCATCGCAAGCAGCTATGTACTCCGCTTCCATCGTTGAGTCAGCAACGGTCTCCTGCTTGGAACTCTTCCAACAGACCGCCCCTCTATTGAAGGTAAAGACATAACCCGACATGGACTTGGAGTCATCCTTGTCACTCTGGAAGCTGGAGTCGGCAAAGGCCTCGATCTGGAGGTCTTTTCCGCCATACACCAAGAACATCTCCTTAGTCCTCCTCAGGTACTTGAGAATGTTCTTTACTGCTATCCAGTGCTTCTCCCCTGGGTTTGCCTGATACCGGCTTACAACGCTTAATGCGTATGCTACATCTGGCCTGGTACATAACATCGCATACATTATAGAGCCTACCGCAGAAGCGTAGGGTATAATCGACATGCGATCCCTTTCTAAATCAGTCCTGGGAGACATCTCTTTGGAGAGGGTGATTCCGTGACAAGCCGGTAGGTTACCGCGCTTAGAATCTTCCATACTGAATCTTTTCAATATGGTGTCTATGTACCTGGACTGCGAAAGTCCCAACATCTTCTTAGATCTATCACGATAGATCTGGATCCCCAGAATGTAGGTGGCATCACCCAGGTCCTTCATGGAGAACTTCTGTGACAAGAATGTTTTGACTGACTGTAGCATAGGAATATCATTTCCTATTAGGAGAATGTCATCCACGTACAAGACGAGAAATACAACAACTCTCCCTACAATCTTACTGTATATGCATGGTTCATCTGGATTTTTGATAAAGTCGAATTCTTTGACAGTATCATCAAAACAGATGTTCCAACTCCGCGATGCCTGCTTTAGTCCATAAATGGATTTAAGCAACTTGCACACTTTACCGCTGCTCCCACTCTGAATGAATCCCTCTGGCTGATCCATATAGACGTACTCTTCCAAATTACCATTTAGAAAGGCCGTCTTTACGTCCATCTGCCATATCTCATAATCGTGGAAGGCAGCAATGGCAAGAAGGACCCGAATGGATTTGAGCATAGCCACTGGAGAAAAGGTTTTATCATAATCCAAACCAGGTCTTTGACGGAAACCTTTTGCAACAAGTCAAGCCTTATAGGTTTCAACCTGTCCATCTACACCAATCTTCTTTCTGAAGATCCATTTGCATCCTACGGGTTTTACCCCATCTGGAGAAATGTCCAAAGTCCATACTTTGTTAGTGTACATAGACTCCATTTTGGTCCGCATTGCATTCAGCCATTTTACCGAGTCGCCGCTCTGAATGGCTAGCTGGAAGCTAGTAGGGTCATCATTATCAATGATGCAATCTTCTCGATCCTCGTCTATGAGAAAACCTTAGTATCTCTCGGGCGGATGAGACTGCCTACTACTTCTGCGGATAGGCGCTGGTATATCCCTTTCTTCTTAAACTTCTGGTTCTACCATACTTTCAGTAATAGCTTGTAGTTTTGGAATTTCTTCCAGTTCTACTGCGCTCCCACTCTTCTGATTTTCTAAAAATTCAGCTTCTAAGAAGTAGGCATGACGAGAAACAAAAACCTTTTGTTCCTCTGCGCAATAGAAATAATACCCCTTAGAGTTCTTTGGATATCCCACAAATTTACACTGTACTGAGCGTGCCTCGAACTTGTCCGGATTCTGCTTTTTTACAAAAGCTGGACATCCCCATGTCTTCAGGTATTGAAGATAGGGTTTCTTTCCACTCCACATATGATATGGTGTGGTAGGCACAGTCTTGGTTGGAACGTTGTTCAAAAGATATGCAGCTGATTCTAGTGCATAACCCCAGAAAGATCGCGGTAACTCAGCCTTACTCATCATGGAACGAACCATATCCAATAGGGTTCGATTCCGCCTTTCCGATACACCGTTGTGTTGTGGTGTGTATGGAGGAGTAAGCTGAGAGAGAATTCCATTCTTTTTTAAGTAACCCAGAAACTCGGCACTTAAGTATTTACCACCTCGATCAAATCTCAGTGTCTTGATACTTTTGCCTGTTTGGTTTTCCACTTCATTCTTATATTCCAGGAATTTCTCAAAGGCCTCAGATTTATGCTTCATCAAGAAGATATGTCCATACCTAGAGAAATCATCCGTAAAAGTAATGAAGTAGGAATAACCACCTCGCGCATGTGTAGACATTGGACCGCACACGTCACTGTGTACGAGTCCCAAGAGCTCTCTCGCTCTTACTCCGTGTCCAGTAAACGAAGTCTTTGTCATTTTTCCCATGAGACAAGATTCACAAGTAGCATAAGATTGGTATTCGAACGGATTCAAACATCCTTCTCTATGTAACTTAGTTAATCGTGTTTCATTGATGTGACCTAGTCTACAATGCCATAAGAAAGCCTGATTTATTTCTGGAGACTTTCTTTTAAGTGTGTTCTGGACATTGAAAACCTGAGCTTGACTCAATACGTATATACCGTCATCTAATGTACCGGACCCAATCAGAACTTGATTTAGGTGGATATGAACTACATCGCTTACGAATGTAAAATCATATCCCTCTCTCGAAAGTGAGGACACTGATATGATATTACAAGTCAAACTAGGTACATACAAACAGTTACGTAGAATCAATATCTGCCCACTTGTCAAACCTAGGCGATATTCTCCCACGGATTCATCGTCCACGCGCATTCCGTTTGCAACTCTGAGAGACAAATCACCTACCTTTATAACTCTACGGTTTCTCAAAACATGTAATGAATTACAGATATGAGATCCTGCTCCGGTATCTAGTACCCAGGAAGTAGAGTTAATTGACAAACAGTTCTCAATTACAAACACATTTGAGACCGAAGCCACAACATGCTTCGTATCCTGGCTACTGGCTTCCAAAGCCCTGCAATCCTTCTGCCAATGCCCGTTCCTATAACAATAGGAACATCCCTCCTTACCTACACCAAGTCCCAAAACTTTTGCTCTTCCTTTTCCTCCTACTTTACCGACATCGTATATCGGCTTTATAGAGGTCTTCTTCTTTTCGCCCTTTGCTTTCGCCCTGGATGTAGAAGAAGAAGGTCCCCCATTAAGCAGAGCTTGTATCTCCCTGGTTTCTTTCAGAGTGTAAGTAGAGGGTAGGGACTGTGGAAATAAGTCAGCGTATGACCTGTTTCCCAACGTGGTCTCCAGGTCCTTGAGCTCATTAATATAGCTAGTCATCGTAAGGACGTTGTCCCCTACAGATGACCCGATAGCCTTCCTCGCTTGAATTAATTCGTTCGAGGTCTCATATCTTGCGATATGAGATTGCTCTCCATATAAATCTTTGTTATGGAGAAAGATGGAAACTGAGTCCATCTTCTCGTGCTGCTTCTGGTATACACCATCAACTGAAGCCAACACGAGGCACTTGGCTTTCGCATTATCCTTTTCCCTTGTCTGATGGATATCCATATCCGCGACGGTGGAAACTGGACCTAGGACGGTGGGATCTTGAGTAGTAATAGGGTGGTACAGCTTGTCATAGGCAATGGACATCTGGACAGACCTTTGCCAGTCATAAAAGTCAGATTCAGTCAACTTGTTATCTAGATGTAACCTAGTCATGGTCATAAGGTCGCTGCAATGAGAGAGAGAGAAGAAAACACTTTAGCATGATGCTCTTGCAAGTTTAGATTGGTTTTTAGTTTATCTAAACTGGATGGCTCCCACTGTATCTCGAATCCTTCCTCAAACCATAAAAGAAGAATTAGCCAGGACTGATCTCACCGTACAATACTTGCTTAACCGTTCAGCCAGGCCGGTGTCGGTACTTCGAGGGAGGTTTTCCAACGCTTTCGCGAAGTTCCTTAATTAAATAACCTCTTTTCTCTGGGGGCGTAGCCCCGCTGACACCTTTCTCGACACCTACTTGGTTTATAGCATTGATCGTTAAGTGACGAATCTCCTGATAAGTAGCATATACTCACAGTAGGATCGGGATCCAAATATCATCGTATGATAATGTTGAAGGAATCCTACCAACATTCATCAAACTCTAAATGGTATGCAACACTAGCAAGTTTCAGTTTCTTTAGAAACTCCCGATGTGGATTTTTGCCCCATGTTCTTATGACCTTGACGAAGGCCAACAAATCATAAGTCACATGTTAAGTTCTGCCCATCATTATCTTGTTAATTTGAACCCACCCGTACATACCCTTGACGAAGGCCAACAAGGTAATACGACTGTCCCAAACCAACTCATCTATCTATGCAACAAATGAATACCCCAGCAGCTACCAAACACTATGCCTTGACGAAGGCCAACAAACATAGCTTGAATATTACTGACCATCCATAAGAAATGACGGAGGGCTACGACTGGTTTTGGCGAAACCGTGAACGTAGTGAACTTGATATAATCGAAGGAACCTGATAGCTTTTTGAAAGGAGTGGTTAAAGCTCCGCAATTAAAAATTCTGCTCTTTTAAAATAACCGAGTGGTTTCTTTTACATTTGTTCCAACGATTCAACTTTGGTTTATTTTCTTTGCATTAATATAATGCGTCCCATCATTTAACCTATCATTGCAGAAAACAACAAAAATACAACGTTCTCTTATGCCATCCGCATTCGTTACCGGGTCCCGTCATCACCCGTTAGGTTACTTAACTAACGACAGAGCGGGGGCTGGGCTAGCACGGGTGTAAAACATAAGTGACGTCTAAATAGCTATCATATATAGATATTATACATTCGTCAGATGCAATAATAGGCATTCCAGATCACAGATGAACAATATTGGATATACAAGCAATCCGCGTTTCCTTTGAGCCTGCAACGAAAGACGGATTACACAGTTGTGATGAATAGCCATTACCCCACCCTAGACCCCTACGGGTACGACAAACTACCCGCCAAGTACCCGAAGTGAAGCGGTCTCCCTCAACAACGTGAGTAGGCCACTAAACACTTCAAAGTACCCGATAGTTTGTGCACCCCACCTTGGGTCTATCCTAGGAGCAAAAAACAGTAAATGAAATAATACAACGGTGGCAACAACCTCAGCCCGGATGTGCCCCGCAAAAGAATATTACATCATATTACAATTTACATCGAATGAATGAATATAAAAACTCATCTCAAACCCCGGCTAATCATCACAACGATCCAATCAAGTTCATACACAAACAGTAAAAACCATTACAGAAATGTGCAACCCCCTGCCAACCGACATACTAACGGTTAGGGGAGGTTTATGAACACATTAAACATTACAGATAAAAACCCGATTAGCAAATAACTTAGAATATCGATCGGCAACCTTTTTCCGTGTTTACCCCAAATGCAAGCCAGCACAGAAGTAACCTGGGCAGAAGCAAAATATACTGGAAAACAAAACACCACAAAATAAGAATTACTGTGAAAATTCGAGTCAAGTCGGAGTTGACTCGGCAGCGGATCCGCGGCCGAATGCACTCATCTGCCGCGGTTTCGCGGCCGTATCACCGAGTTACCTCCTCGTATTTTTCCAGTATTCTTAGAATCCCCTGCTGTGAATTTTCATACCTATCAAATAATTTTTTTGACACGTTTAAAATTGACAGAAACTTGAGGGGTCCGGGGTTATGTTTTCGCGTTTTTTCCGACAATCGAAGTTCTAATTAGTTGCTAACAAACTAGTAAAGGTTTAGTTGGCTCTGATACCACTGTAAGTCCATGTCAAGCACCCCACGAGCTTGCGGGGAGGCGGAATATATGAAAAACAATTATCAAAGTTTCATAACACGGACTTGAGCATACGGATCGTGTCTAAACCATTACTAGCAAACTACGAAAGGTTTAACTACTCAGATTCGAAGTTATACCTCACGTTACTTATCCTTCGGGTCTTCATCGCTGTCCTCCACTCCTCGTAGGCTCTATGGAACGTCGGCACTTCAACGGCCTCCTCGAGTCAAAGACGATCCACCCGAGAGCTGCTACTCCAAGCTTGACCTCTAACTTGAGGTAACTAGGTTACTAAAAGTGCTAATCAAAGCAACGTAGGGGATATAGAGTAGGATTATGGATTAATAAGTCTTGCTAACCCTTGATCTCAACATATGAGAGGTTAGGGTTAGGGTTTGAAGAGAGAGAGCTTGAGGAGAGAGAATGTGAGAATGAGAATCCTTTTGGAATAATGATATCATTGTGAATATATGAAGCATAACACATTATTAAATGAATAACAAATAATAATGTGTCATCATGCTTCATTAATACATATAGTGATTCATCTCATGAGTCATTTAAATCATAAATGAATCATTAACTCCATGGATGAATCACATCATGACTCATTAATCCAATAAATGCAAATGCCACCTTAGCCTCCATGTCATCATCCTTCTAGAAGCTTCTCGACAATTTACGAGAACGCCCCTTCTATCCGTGAAAACACGGAAAAACTTTAGACTGTATAAATCCAATAATCCGATACTAGAATCTGGTTTAAACCAAAGCCCGCTAGTAAAAACTGTCCGAACATCGTACGTGCGTAAAAACACGTATGCGTCCGAACCCTGTCGTAAAACCATACGACCTCTATATCGTTTCGCCCGAAGCAGGGAAACTCTCTGTGTGGGACTCTAAAGACTCGACACTACGCTGATAGTGGGTTTAACCACAGACCGCAAGCGGCACTAGCTATACGTAACGGTCCCCAGGTAGATGTCGATAAGAAGGACGATGAGGAACCCATCCGAACTCCTACTGAGCCTGACGTGACAATCTCCGTACAGTCCGGTCTGTTCGTCTAGGACTATCGCATATCGGGCCTAGGGGGCGGTAAACGTCAGACCCCTAATAGCGGTATAAGTCGTGTCGGAGTGAAGCCCATTACACCTTGAGAAACTACTGGAAGCCACCAGTAAATCTCGCTTGCCCTGGCCAGGGACTTTGCGTAATGGCTCTCCATACACAGCGCGATATCAACCCCCAATACCGGGAGAGACGAATCATGTCTAACCGCCACTGCCTCCAAGTACTTCGGGACTGCACCCAACTATTACCTGTTTGCACGACTCCTTTGAGCCGTGGTAGGATAGTAATCTAAGTACAGTAGGAACACACCCGAGGCGAAGTAGCAGTATCAAGTCGACGGACTAAGCTATAATCATGTCACCTGGGAACTGCTATCTGACGATGGGTATAAATCCAACCTGCAGTTCCCAGCGAGTCCTGTCCGGTGTACCCGTAACCTAACGAGCACCTGCATACTATTTCCAGTACGACATACTGATGGCTGTGGGACAGACCATCTCCCCAACTGGGATGAGAAGCGTATACACCAGTCTGCTCCGGAGTATCGATGCCCTATCTCGATAATCCTACGACCAGGGACCTGTATAGGATGTTGCTTATAGACTACCCAGCCCCCACTAGTGTGACTGCCATTACAACACTGGTAATCAAGCAAAGATCCTAAGGGCTCTACTAATATGTATAAGCGATACGTTAAAAGAAACATATGCACATATTAAAGTAGACACAAACCAAGTAGCATACTACCATTTTTAGCAAGACTGTCAATACAACTGTGAATATCCCAAGCTTCCATTAAGTAATATACAAACTAGTATGATACAGTAATGGCCTCTAGGGCATAAACACTAACAACTGCAGCATAGCAACATCATTTCCTATCAAGAGTATGTCATCGACGTACAATACGAGGAAGACAACCTTACTCTCTGCAACATTTTTATATATACAAGGTTCATCTACATTTTTGATGAAGTCAAACTCTTTGACTACAACATCAAAGCAGATGTTCCAACTCCGCGATACTTGCTTTAAGCCATAGTTGGATTTAAGCAGTTTGCATACCTTTCCGCTGCTCCCACTATCTACGAAGCCCTCTGACTGAGTCATGTACACGCACTCTTCTAAATCACCGTTTAGAAAGGCGGTCTTAACATCCATTTGCCAGATTTCGTAGTCATGGTATGCAGCAATGGCAAGTAAGATCCGGATGGACTTAAGCATAGCCACTGGAGAAAAGGTTTCATCATAATCCATACCTGGTCGTTAACGAAAACCCTTTGCAACAAGTCTAGCTTTGAAAGTCTCAACTTTTCCATCTACACCAAGTTTCTTCTTAAAGATCCACTTGCTCCCAATGGGTTTTACCCCTTCAGGAGCAACTTCCAAATTCCATACTTTGTTGGTGTATATCGATTCCATCTCAGATCGCATTGCATCCAGCCATTTCACAGAGTCACCACTCGTGATGGCCTACTCGAAACTAGTTAGGTCATCATCTTCCATGATGCAATCCTCGCTTCCACCATCAATGAGAAAACCGTAGTATCTCTCAGGTGGATGAGAAACCCTACTAGATCGGCGGAGAGGCTGAGGTTCGTCGGGAACTATTGAATCCTCTGGTTCCATCAAATTATCTGTCATAGTTTGTTCTGCTGGAACTTCTTCCAGTTCTACCTCAGAGCCACTAATCTCTTTTGCAAGAAATTCCTTTTCTAAAAAGGTGGCGTGTTGAGCAACAAACACCCTGTGTTCCTCACTGTGGTAGAAAATATACCCTCGCGAATGCTTGGGATATCCAATAAACTTACATAAAACAGACCTTGCCTCGAGTTTGTCCGGTTTTTGTCTTTTGACATAGGCCGGGCAACCCCATATCTTAAAAAAATTAAGATATGGTCTCTTCCCTTCCCATATCTCATATGGGGTGGTAGGCACAGATTTGGTAGGAACTTTATTCAGTATGTATGTCACTGTCTCAAGCGCATACCCCCAGAAGGAAATAGGTTACTCAGCTGTGCTCATCATAGAGCGCACCATATCTAATAAGGTGCGATTCCTCCGCGCCGATACACCGTTGTGCTGTAGTGTATAAGGAGGAGTAAGCTGAGAGAGAATCCCATTCTCTTTTAGATAATCTAGGAACTCATTACTTAAGTATTCTCCTCCTCGATCAGATCGAAGGATCTTAATACTTTTGCCCGTTTGGTTTTCTACTTCGTGCTTATATTCTCTGAATTTCTCAAAAGCTTCAGAGTTGTATTTCATCAGGAACACATGTCCGTATCTTGAGAGATCGTCAGTGAATGTAATGAAGTAGGAAGAACCGTTCGTGGCGTGTGTAGACATGGGACCGTATACATCACTATGTACCAGTCCTAAGAGTTCCATAACTCTTTCTCTGTGTCCTCTAAACGGAGTTTTGGTCATTTTGCCTTTGAGACATGAATGGCAAATTTCATAAGATGATAATTCGAACGGATTCAAATATCCATCCTTATGTAACTTAGCTAGTCGTGTCGCATTGATATGACCAAGTCTACAATGCCATAAGAAGGATTCGTTCATTTATGAACTTTTCCTCTTGTGTGTGTTTTGTATATTAAGAACTGTATTTTGATTAAGAACGTATATGCCATTATGTAACGAGCCTGATCCAATCAACTTTTGATTTAGAAAGATGTTCATAACATTATCCTGTACTACAAAATTATATCCTTCTTTACTTAATAAAGAAACTGATATAATGTTGCACATCATGTTCGATATATAATAGCAATTGTTCAGAATCAATGTATTACTACTTGGTAATACAAGATGATATTCGCCAACTGCTTTGGCTGCAATATGTGTATCATTCCCTACTGTTACGGAATGATCACCCTTTCCCAGTTCTCTACCTTTACGTAGCCCATGTAACAAATTACATATGTGGGATCCCGATCCGGTATCTAATACCCAGGACGTAGGGTGAACTGAGAAACAGTTCTCAATAACTAACACACCCGAAGAAGGTGCATCAACATGCTTGTTCTTCGTTTGGGCGAATTGAGAATCCAGAAATTCTCCTATTCCCTGATCAGTCTTATAACACTTATAAGAAAGAACGGGACCAACGTTTCCGAGCTCAGTATAATAAGCAGGTTCAGTAAATACATCCATGTTATTATCTTGATTAAGGCCTGACATGGTTGCTACCTGGAGAGAGAGAGAAGAAAACACTTTAGCGTATGCTCTTGCAAGATTAGATTGATTATTATTTTATCTAATCAGGATGTCTCCCACTGTTTTTATCAAATCTTTCTTCAAACCCTAAAAGGAAAGACTAGCCGGGATTAATTACACCTTATAAGTTCGCCAATTTTTTAGCCAGGCCAGTGTTGGTACTTTGAGGGAGGTTCCCCGTGCTTTCGCACAGACCTAATTAAAGTAAACCTCGTTTTCCCAGAGGCATAACCCCGTTAACACCTTTCTAGACACCTACTTGATCGGCTAATTGTCCTGTGTAAAATTCTCCCAGGAGTAACTCTTACTCGCAGTGGGCATCGGGATCCAACTATTTCATAGGAGGTATGCAATCTCATTGCAAATTTCAACACTTGAAATTCCCGATAATATTTTGCCCCAAACCTCTCATGACCTTGACGGAGGTCAACAAATCATTGAGTGCTAGTCAAGTTCAACCCGTCATTTTTTGATTAAATCAGACCCACCCGCACGACCCTTGACGGAGGTCAACAAGGTCGTACGACTACTCTAATCCAATCTGCATCACATGCATAAACAGATACATACTAGTTAGCTACCGCACACTACGCCTTGACGGAGGTCAACAAAGGTAGTACGAATACTAAGTAGGACTCATCTGAAATGACGGAGGGCTACGACAGGTTTTTCTGAAAACCTATTGCGTAATGAACTTGATATCGTTGTAGAAACAAGTGATTTTGAAAAGGAGTGTTTTTGAGGCTTTTCTAGTTTCGCTAAAAAGGTCACTCCCGGTGAAGGGATCTCGGCTCTTTCCCCCATCGAATAAGGTGCAGGGTATATCATATATACCGTTATGCAAAGCAAGAACTATATAAGCAGTCAAAAACTAAACCGTGAGTTTATAGCATCTGCCAGTTTAGCTAAAGAGGTCACTCCCGGTGAAGGGATCTCGGCTCTTTCCTCATCGAATAAGGTGCAGGGTATATCATATATACCGCTATGCAAAGTAAAACTGTAGCTACCCTTTTTATAATGTTTTGATTCTACATCATCTTTTAGGTTTCTTTTCTTTTTATTAATCTCATTAATAAATCCCATCAGCTTATACTTTCTAAGCATCACAGAAGAAACGAAAGCAGTAATATTTATATATCAACATATATATATAGTATAAGCATTAGTCTCAGGCAGTAATATGATCTCATCACAGAACATTGCAGCAGAAGATAACATATGAAATATTGGATATGCTAGGACGTCCGTGTTTTATTTCGAGCCTGTATAAAACACGGATTCCACGGTCGCGATGAATAGCCAAACCCACATCCCTAGACCCCTACGAGAGCGGCAAGTAACACTGCCAATTCTAGGGTTAGGAGACCCGGTTTCGACTCCTCGAGATGGCCTCCCACTGGACCCAAAAACCCGGTTACTTATGCTCCCCTCATTGGGTCTACCTAATACGGAAAAGTAAATAATATACAAAGGTGACATCAACCTCAACCCGGAAGTACCCCAATAAAAGAATATTACATACAATTGAATTTTACATGAATGAAAATAAAAACCCTCATCTCACATAAACCCCCCGGCTATTCAGAACACGACGATACAATATAACATATCACAACAACACATAATATCTCATATCATCAACGTAACTAAGTATGCATACACCGATTTTCGTTGATGTATAGCAACGAAAACCAGCGATACACTACATACTACACTTACGGTCACAGAAAAAAGTGTAAAACTACAACATTTGAAATTCACAATCACTTTAGACATCGTAAATCCGAAATATCATATAGAAAAGAAGGTTGAAGTACTACCGGATATCAGAGCTTTAATTTAAGTGATTCAAATCAGTGCGAAGTGAACGATAAAGGTATGCAGCGAGGCCTAACTTTATGAATTCCACATATTGTATCACATTCCAGATAAATAGACAATATTAAACTTTCCGATCGAATAATCAAATACCCAATATTTCCCAATATAGCTCAACACTTGAGCGGAGTTCAAAAAAACCCAGAACATGTCACAGCCCCAATGGTCCAGCCGTAGAAGGGTCAAACCAACGCCTCATATGTGGCAACGCCGTACTGCCCCAAACCCTAAGGTTTAGGAGGCAGTTCAGATGGTCACATAATCGAGTTAAGGTTTGTGTTCTTCTAGAGGGTCCATATATATGCTTGCGTGTTTTTCTGTAAGTTTTAAACCCGGAAAAATTCCAACACTTGAAAGTTTTTCGTGTCGGGAAAAAGTGAATTATTGATATCCGTTCGAACATTTTAATACTTTCTAAATTATCCGGAAAACTAAACGAAATTAAACTTTCCGATCGAATCAACGAATACAAAGGATCTCCAGAACACTCAACACATGAGTAACATTAAAAATTCCCAGAATTATGTACTAACACCTACGGATTAACCCTTCCAATACGAACCCCTAACACCCAAGTTCGGCCGTGGAACCGCCGCGGGAAGCATGCTCCTGCCGCGGTTCCGCGGCGACTTCAGGGAGTTAGGGTGTCGTATTTTACAGTAATCTTTAAAATCACCTGTTGAATTTTCTGAGTATTTTTAATGCGGAAAAAAACATATTTTAAAAAAAATTCCAGAGAGGGGGTCAAAACCGACGCTTCGGGGTTCGATCGGATTTTTAACTTCGTATACACGTCGCCTAATGCTCTAGCTAGGCTCTGATACCACTGTAGGGTTACTAGGCACTCTTACAAGGGTCTATAAGGCATCAACCATGCCCGATTTAAAATTTAGACGTGCCGAACAACCCAAAGCGAGGATCTTTGCTAGATTATTAGGGTTAAACATGCAACTAAACATCTTTACAACTAAGAGAGAGAGAGATATTACAACCTTTGTAGTCTGCTCCTTCGCTTCATAAGCTCCGAGTAGTAGTCCCTTCGCCGCGATCCATGATCTCCCGGACTCAAGAGAGGCTCCACAACCCGAATGATCCATGCTTGCTTGTAGTCTTCCTTTTCAAAGATGATCTACCTTGAAGTTTCTTTAACTCAAGCTCTCACTCACTAATGAGGTGAACACCCTAATCTAATTGGCTAGATTAGATGAGGATGATGAAGTAGGATTTATGCTCTCTTTTATTATCAAATTCTCACACTAATCCATCACAAAATAAAAACCTAGAAAGCTTTTGTGAGCTCAAGGAAGAAGAAGAAGAATGAATATCCTTTTGTGATGAATAATGAAAATGTTATTATGATTACAAATACAACCATGGTCAAAGATGAAGAGGCTAACCATTGTAGAGAGTTAACTAGGGTTAAGGGTTTGGGTTGGGTTAAAAAATATCTCACAAAATATCAACACATAATATCTTTGCAAGAAACAAAAGAAAAGCTTCTAGAAGCTTCATGAAAGAACTAACCCAAATCAAACCCTAACCATGTTTAATCTCCACTAATCATGTTGCATTAGTAATTATAACATGTTACAATATTATATATCACATATATAATATATTTTTGTAACAAAAGAAAATAATACAATTAACATATATCGCATAT
Source organism: Agapanthus africanus (assembly GCA_030015575.1). Taxonomy (NCBI): domain Eukaryota; kingdom Viridiplantae; phylum Streptophyta; class Magnoliopsida; order Asparagales; family Amaryllidaceae; genus Agapanthus; species Agapanthus africanus. Next base: position 661,241,558 of record CM057342.1, on the reverse strand, counting down.
ATATCAATGTATTATCCGGTGAGAAAATGAAATAATAAAGCGAGCCAATATTAGATAATGTAATGTAATATATCATATATATAATTATACATTAAATTATCGAATCAACACTTGATCCGACAATCCGGCTATTTCTCAAATAACCGACTAATATATATATCTGTACCGATTCATCAAATCAACACTTGATCCGATGACCCGGTTAATATCAAATATCGCGAGAATAGAATACGGTATCTCAGATCGCATTATCCTCGGTCATGCACATATCACATATGTGCTCCTACTCCATTTTTCCTGAGTCAAGAAACCTCTGTGTAGGACTCTAAACAATCGTCAATACACCGGTAGCAGGTGATGATCATATCAAATACCCACAAGCTGCAAGCGGTCAGCTAAACGTAACAGCAACCCAGGTATTGAGAGATCAGAAGATCAACAAGCAAGTATGTACATTCTCCTGTGAATCCAATCAGTAACACTTCCGTACAGTCCGATCTCTTCGTTTGATATGTCGTATATCTGGTCTAGGGGTGGTAAACGTCAGACCCCAGTAATCGATAAGTCGTGTCGATGTGAGACTCATAACAGGTCGAGAAACTACCGGTAACACTTACCAGTAAATCTCTATATCAGCCCTGGCCAGGGACTTCCAGTTATAGCCAATCGAACACAGCGCAATATCAACTCCCTATACCGGGAAAGACGAATCCCCTCCTATCGCTCATTGCCTCCATGTGATTCGGGAATGTACCCAAAAGACACCGTTTTGCACGCCCTCTTGGACGTGGTAAGGTGGAAATCAAA